>CM067991.1:33884124-35084124 GCA_034663535.1 Citrus x limon | reverse complement strand
GGCTTTGACCGCGGCGTATTTTTGGCACACTGAGGCCCGTCGCAAAGTCTCGCGGCATTCCGAGTCCGGCGGACGAAGTTGGCCAGCCCCACCCCCCAAGGCTATAGCCCACCCGTTTTTGTGGCCTTTTTGTGCTGGACGAACTTGGCGCCCCGGTGTTCGGGCGGTTAATTATGGGTGCGGCTTTGCCCGCGGCCTATGTTTCGCACACGGAGGCCCCTCGCAAAGTCTCGCAGCATTCCGAGTCCGGCGGACGAAGTTGGCCATCCCCACCCCCCAAGGCTATAGCCCACCCGTTTTTGTGGCCTTTTTGCGCTGGACGAACTTGGCGTCCCGGCCTTCGGGCGGTTATTTTTGGGCGCGGCTTAGTCCGCAGCCTATTTTTGGCACACGGAGGCCCCTCGCAAAGTTTCGCGGCATTCCGAGTCCGGCGGACGAAGTTGGCCAGCCCCACCCCCCATGGCTATAGCCCACCCGTTTTTGTGGCCTTTTTCCGCTGGACGAACTTGGCGCCCCGGCCATCGGTTGGTTATTTTTGGGCACGGCTTTGCCCGCGGCCTATTTTTGGCACACGGAGGCCCCTCCAAAAGTCTCGCGGCATTCCGAGTCCGGCGGACGAAGTGGGCCAGCCCCACCCCCCAAGGCTATAGCCCACCCGTTTTTGTGGCCTTATTGCGCTGGACGAACGTGGCGCCCCGGCCTTTGGGCTGTTATTTTTTGGCGCGGCTTTGTCCGCAGCCTATTTTTGGCACACGGAGGCCCCTCACAAAGTCTCGCGGCATTCCGTGTCCGGCGGACATAGTTGGCCAGCCGCACCCCCCAAGGCTATAGCCCACCCGTTTTTGTGGCCTTTTTCCGCTGGATGAACTTGGCGCCCCGGCCTTCGGGCGGTTATTTTTGGGCGCGGCTTTGACCGCGGCGTATTTTTGGCACACTGAGGCCCCTCGCAAAGTCTCGCGGCATTCCGAGTCCGGCGGACGAAGTTGGCCAGCCCCACCCCCCAAGGCTATAGCCCACCCGTTTTTGTGGCCTTTTTGTGCTGGACGAACTTGGCGCCCCGGTGTTCGGGCGGTTAATTATGGGTGCGGCTTTGCCCGCGGCCTATGTTTCGCACATGGAGGCCCCTCGCAAAGTCTCGCAGCATTCCGAGTCCGGCGGACGAAGTTGGCCATCCCCACCCCCCAAGGATATAGCCCACCCGTTTTTGTGGCCTTTTTGCGCTGGACGAACTTGGCGTCCCGGCCTTCGGGCGGTTATTTTTGGGCGCGGCTTAGTCCGCAGCCTATTTTTGGCACACGGAGGCCCCTCGCAAAGTCTCGCGGCATTCCGAGTCCGGCGGACGAAGTTGGCCAGCCCCACCCCCCAAGGCTATTGCCCACCCGTTTTTGTGGCCTTTTTCCGATGGACGAACTTGGCGCCCCGGCCTTCGGGCGGTTGTTTTTGGGCGCGGCATTGCCCGCGGCCTATTTTTGGCGCACGGAGGCCCCTCCCAAAGTCTCGCGGCATTCTGAGTCCGGCGGACGAAGTTGGCCAGCCCCACCCCCCAAGGCTATAACCCACCCGTTTTTGTGGCCTTTTTCCGCTGGACGAACTTGGCGCCCCGGCCTTCGTGCGGTTATTTTTGGGCGCGGCATTGCCCGCGGCCTATGTTTGGCACACCGAGGCCCCTCGGAAAGTCTCGCGGCATTCCGAGTCCGGCGGACAATGTTGGCCAGCCCCGCCCCCCAAGGCTATAGCCCACCCGTTTTTGTGGCCTTTTTTTGCTGGACGAACTTGGCGCCCCGGTGTTCGGGCGGTTAATTATGGGTGCGGCTTTGCCCGCGGCCTATGTTTCGCACACGGAGACCCCTCGCAAAGTCTCGCAGCATTCCGAGTCCGGCGGACGAAGTTGGCCAGCACCACCCCCCAAGGCTATAGCCCACCCGTTTTTGTGGCCTTTTTGCGCTGGACGAACTTGGCGTCCCGGCCTTCGGGCGGTTATTTTTGGGTGCGGCTTAGTCCGCAGCCTATTTTTGGCACACGGAGGCCCCTCGCAAAGTCTCGCGGCATTCCGAGTCCGGCGGACGAAGTTGGCCAGCCCCACCCCCCAAGGCTATTGCCCACCCGTTTTTGTGGCCTTTTTCCGATGGACGAACTTGGTGCCCCGGCCTTCGGGCGGTTGTTTTTGGGCGCGGCATTGCCCGCGGCCTATTTTTGGCGCACGGAGGCCCCTCCCAAAGTCTCGCGGCATTCTGAGTCCGGCGGACGAAGTGGGCCAGCCCCACCCCCCAAGGCTATAACCCACCCGTTTTTGTGGCCTTTTTCCGCTGGACGAACTTGGCGCCCCGGCCTTCGTGCGGTTATTTTTGGGCGCGGCATTGCCCGCGGCCTATGTTTGGCACACCAAGGCCCCTCGGAAAGTCTCGCGGCATTCCGAGTCCGGCGGACAATGTTGGCCAGCCCCGCCCCCCAAGGCTATAGCCCACCCGTTTTTGTGGCCTTTTTGCGCTGGACGAACTTGGCGCCCCGGCCTTCAGGTGGTTATTTTTGGGCACGGCTTTGCCCGTGGCCTATTTTTGGCGTACGGAGGCCCCTACCAAAGTCTCGCGGCATTCAGAGTCCGGCGGACGAAGTGGGACAGCCCCACCCCGCAAGGCTATAGCCCACCCGTTTTTGTGGCCTTTTTCCGCTGGACGAACTTGGCGCCCCGGCCTTTGGGCCGTTATTTTTGGGCACGGCATTGCCCGCGGCCTATGTTTGGCACACGGAGGCCCCTCGGAATGTCTCGCGGCATTCCGAGTCCGGCGGACGATTTTGGCCAGCCCCTCCCCCCAAGGCTATAGCCCACCGTTTTTGTGGCCTTTTTCCGCTGGACGAACTTGGCGCCCGGCCTTCGGGTGGTTATTTTTGAGCGCGGCTTTGCCCGCACCCTATGTTTGGCACACAGAGGGCGCTCGCAAAGTCTCGCGGCATTCCGAGTACGGCGGACGAAGTCGGCCAGCCCCACCCCCCAAGGCTATAGCCCACCCGTTTTTGTGGCCTTATTGCGCTGGACGAACGTGGCGCCCCGGCCTTCAGGTGGTTATTTTTGGGCGCAGCTTAGTCCGCAGCCTATTTTTGGCACACGGAGGCCCCTCGCAAAGTCTCGCGGCATTCCGAGTCCGGCGGACGAAGTTGGCCAGCCCCACCCCCCAAGGCTATAGCCCACCCGTTTTTGTGGCCTTTTTCCGATGGACGAACTTGGCGCCCCGGACTTCGGGCTGTTGTTTTTGGGCGCGGCATTGCCCGCGGCCTATTTTTGGCGCACGGAGGCCCCTCCCAAAGTCTCGCGGCATTCTGAGTCCGGCGGACGAAGTTGGCCAGCCCCACCCCCCAAGGCTATAGCCCACCCGTTTTTGTGGCCTTTTTCCGCTGGACGAACTTGGCGCCCCGGCCTTCGGGCGGTTATTTTTGGGCGCGGCATTGCCCGCGGCCTATGTTTGGCACACGGAGGCCCCTCGGAATGTCTCGCGGCATTCCGAGTCCGGCGGACGATTTTGGCCAGCCCCTCCCCCCAAGGCTATAGCCCACCGTTTTTGTGGCCTTTTTCCGCTGGACGAACTTGGCGCCCGGCCTTCGGGTGGTTATTTTTGGGCGCGGCTTTGCCCGCGGCCTATGTTTGGCACACGGAGGGCGCTCGCAAAGTCTCGCGGCATTCAGAGTACGGCGGACGAAGTCGGCCAGCCCCACCCGCCAAGGCTATAGCCCACCCGTTTTTGTGGCCTTTTTCCGCTGGACGAACTTGGCGCCCCAGCCTTCGGGCGGTTATTTTTAGCCGCGGCTTTGCCCGCGGCCTATGTTTGGCACACGGAGGCCCCTCGCAAAGTCTCGCGGCATTCCGAGTCCGGCGGACGATGTTGGCCAGCCCCACCCCCCAAAGCTATAGGCCACCCGTTTTTGTGGCCTCTTTTCGCTGGACGAACTTGGCGCCCCGGCCTTCGGGAGGTTATTTTTGGGCGCGGCTTTGCCCGCGGCCTATTTTTGGCGCACGGTGGCCCCTCCCAAAGTCTCGCGGCATTCCGAGTCCGGCGAACGAAGTTGGCCAGCCCCACCCCGCAAGGCTATAGCCCACCCGTTTTTGTGGCCTTTTTCCGCTGGACGAACTTGGCGCCCCGGCCTTCGCGCAGTTATTTTTGGACGCGGCATTGTCCGCGGCCTATGTTTGGCACACGGAGGCCCCTCGGGAAGTTTCACGGCATTCCGAGTCCGGCGGACAATGTTGGGCAGCCCCACCCCCCAAGGCTATAGCCCACCCGTTTTTGTGGCCTTTTTCCGCTGGACGAACTTGGCGCCCCGGCCTTCGGGCGGTTATTTTTGGACGCGGCTTTGCCGCCGCCTATGTTTGGCATACAGAGGCCCCTCGCAAAGTCTCGCGGCATTCCGAGTCCGGCGGACGATGTTGGCCAGCCCCACCCCTCAAGGCTACAGCCTACCCGTTTTTGTGGCCTCTTTCCGCTGGACGAACTTGGCGCCCCGGCCTTCGGGTGGTTATTTTTGGGCGCGGCTTTGCCCGCAGCCTATTTATGGCGCACGGAGGCCCCTCGCAAAGTCTCCCGGCATTCCGAGTCCGGCGGACGAAGTGGGCCAGCCCCACCCCGCAAGGCTATAGCCCACCCGTTTTTGTGTCCTTTTTCCGCTGGACGAACTTGGCGCCCCGGCCTTCGGGCGGTTATTTTTGGGCGCGGCTTTGCCCGCGGCCTATTTTTGGCGCACGGAGGCCCCTCCCAAAGTCTCGCGGCATTCCGAGTCCGGCGGACGAAGTTGGCCAGCCCCACCCCCCAAGGCTATAGCCCACCCATTTTTGTGGCCTTTTTCCGCTGGACGAACTTGGCGCCCCGGCCTTCGTGCGGTTATTTTTGGGCGCGGCATTGCCCGCGACCTATGTTTGGCACACGGAGGCCCCTCGGAAAGTTTCGCGGCATTCCGAGTCCGGCGGACGATGTTGGGCAGCCCCACCCCCCAAGGCTATAGTCCACCCGTTTTTGTGGGTTTTTTCCGCTGGACGAACTGGGCGCCCCGGCCTTCGTGCGGTTATTTTTGGGCGCGGCATTGGCCGTGGCCTATGTTTGGTGCACGGAGGCCCCTCCCAAAGTCTCGCGGTATTCCAAGTCCGGCGGACGAAGTCGGCCAGCGCCACCCCCCAAGGTTATAGCCCACCCGTTTTTGTGGCCTTTTTCCGCTGGACGATCTTGGCGCCCCGGCCTTCGGCGGCCTATTTTTGGCGTACGGAGGCTCCTTCCAAAGTCTCGCGGCATTCCAAGTCCGGCGGACGACGTTGGCCAGCCCCACTCCCCAAGGCTATAGCCCACCCGTTTTTGTGGCCTTTTTCCGCTGGACGAACTTGGCGCCCCGGCCTTCGGGCGGCTATTTTTGGGCGCGGCATTGCCCGCAGCCTATGTTTGGTACACGAAGGCCACTCGGAAAGTCTCGCGGCATTCCGAGTCCGGCGGACGATGTTGGCCAGCCCCACCCCCCAAGGCTATAGCCCACCCGTTTTTGTGGCCTTTTTGTGCTGGACGACCTTGGGGCCCGGCCTTCGGGCGGTTATTTTTGGGCGCGGCTTTGCCCGCGGCCTATGTTTGGCACACGGAGGCCCCTCGCAAAGTCTCGCGGCATTCCGAGTCCGGCGGACGATGTTGGCCAGCTCCACCCCCCAAGGCTATAGCCCACCCGTTTTTGTGGCCTCTTTCCGCTGGACGAACTTGGCGCCCCGGCCTTCGGGTGGTTATTTTTGGGCGCGGGTTTGCTCGTGTCCTATTTTTGGTGCACGGAGGCCCCTCGCAAAGTCTCCCGGCATTCCGAGTCCGGCGGACGAGGTGGGCCAGCCCCACCCCCCAAGGTTATAGCCCACCCGTTTTTGTGGCCTTTTTGCGCTGGACGAACTTGGCACCGCGGCCTTCGGGCGGTTATTTTTGGCCGCGACTTTGCCCACGGCCTATGTTTGGCACACGGAGGCCCCTCGCAAAGTCCCACGGCATTCCGAGTCCGGCGGACGAAGTGGGACAGCCCCACCCCGCAAGGCTATAGCCCACCCGTTTTTGTGGCCTTTTTCCGCTGGACGAACTTGGCGCCCCGGCCTTTGGGCCGTTATTTTTGGGCACGGCATTGCCCGCGGCCTATGTTTGGCACAAGGAGGCCCCTCGGAAAGTTTCGCGGCATTCCGAGTCCGGCGGACGATGTTGGCCAGCCCCACCCCCCAAGGCTATAGCCCACCCGTTTTTGTGGGTTTTTTCCGCTGTACGAACTTGGCGCCCCGGCCTTCGTGCGGTTATTTTTGGGCGCGGCATTGCCCGCAGCCTATGTTTGGCGCACGGAGGCCCCTCCCAAAGTCTCGCGGCATTCCGAGTCCGGCGGACGAAGTTGGCCTGCCCCACCCCCCAAGGTTATAGCCCACCCGTTTTTGTGACCTTTTTCTGCTGGACGAACTTGGCGCCCCGGCCTTCGTGCGGTTATTTTTGGGCGCAGCATTGCCCGCGGCCTATGGTTGGCACACGGAGGCCACTCGGAAAGTCTCGCGGCATTCCGAGTCCGGAGGACGATGTTGGCCAGCCCCACCCCCCAAGGCTATAGCCCACCCGTTTTTGTGGCCTTTTTCCCCTGGACGAACTTGGCGCCCCGGCCTTCGGGCGGTTATTTTTGGGCGCGGCATTGCCCGCGGCCTATGTTTGGCACACGGAGGCCCCTCGGAAAGTCTCGCGGCATTCCGAGTCCGGCGGACGAAGTTGGCCGGCCCCACCCCCCAAGGCTATAGCCCACCCGTTTTTGTGGCCTCTTTCCGCAGGACGAACTTGGCGCTCCGGCCTTCGGGTGGATATTTTTGGGCGCGGCTTTGCCCGCGGCCTATTTTTGGTGCACGGAGGCCCCTCCCAAAGTCTCGCGGCATTCCGAGTCCGGCGGACGAAGTGGGCCAGCCCCACCCCCCAAGGCTATAGCCCACCCGTTTTTGTGGCCTTTTTCCGTTGGACGAACTTGGCGCCCCGGCCTTCGGGCGGTTATTTTTGGGCGCGGCATTGCCCGCGGCCTATGTTTGGCACACGGAGGCCACTCAGAAAGTCTCGCGGCATTCCGAGTCCGGCGGACGATGTTGGCTAGCCCGACCCCCCAAGGCTATAGCCCACCCGTTTTTGTGGCTTTTTTCCGCTGGACGAACTTTGCGCCCCGGCCTTCGGGCGGTTATTTATGGGCGCGGCTTTGCCCGCGGCCTATGTTTGGCACATGGGGGCCCCTCGCAAAGTCTCCCGGCATTCCGAGTCCGGCGGACGAAGTGGGCCAGCCCCGCCCCCCAATGCTATAGCCCACCCGTTTTTGTTGCCTTTTTGTGCTGGACGAACTTGGCGCCCCGGCCTTCGGGCGGTTATTTTTGGGCGCGGCTTTGTCCGCGGCCTATATTTGGCACACGAAGGCCCCTCGTAAAGTCTCCCGGCAATCCGAGTCCGGCGGACGAAGTTGGCCCGCCCCACCCCCCAAGGCTATAGCGCACCCGTTTTTGTGGCCTTTTTGCGCTGGATGAACTTCGCGCCCCGGCCTTCGGGCGGTTGTTTTTAGGCGCGGCTTTGCCCACGGCCTATTTTTGGCACACGGAGGCCCCTGGCAAAGTCTCACGGCATTCCGAGTCCGGCGAACGAAGTTGGCCAGCCCCACCCCCCAAGGCTATAGCCCACCCGTTTTTGTGGCCTTTTTCCGCTGGACGAACTTGGCGCCCCGGATTTCGGGTGGTTATTTTTGGGTTCGGCTTTGCCTGCGGTCTATGTTTGGCGTACGGAGGCCCCTCCCAAAGTCTCGCGGCATTCCGAGTCCGGCGGACGAAGTTGGCCTGCCCCACCCCCCAAGGTTATAGCCCACCCGTTTTTGTGGCCTTTTTCCGCAGGACGAACTTGGCGCCCCGGCCTTCGTGCGGTTATTTTTGGGTGCAGCATTGCCTACGGCCTATTTTTGGCGTATGGAGGCCCCTCCCAAAGTCTCGCGGCATTCCGAGTCCGGCGGACGAAGTTGGCCAGCCCCACCCCCCAAGGCTATAGCCCACCCGTTTTTGTGGCCTTTTTCCGCTGGACGAACTTGGCGCCCCGGCCTTCGGGCGGTTATTTTTGGGGGCGGCATTGCCCGCGGCATATGTTTGGCACACGGAGGCCTCTCACAAAGTCTCACGGCATTCCGAGTCCGGCGGACGAAGTTGGCCTGCCCCACCCCCCAAGGTTATAGCCCACCCGTTTTTGTGGCCTTTTTCCGCAGGACGAACTTGGCGCCCCGGCCTTCGTGCCGTTATTTTTGGGTGCGGCATTGCCCGCGGCCTATTTTTGGCGTATGGAGGCCCCTCCCAAAGTCTCGCGGCATTCCGAGTCCGGCGGACGAAGTGGGCCAGCCCCACCCCCCAAGGCTATAGCCCACCCGTTTTTGTGGCCTTTTTCCGCTGGACGAACTTGGCGCCCCGGCCTTCGGTCGGTTATTTTTGGGCGCGGCATTGCCCGCGGCCTATGTTTGGCACACGGAGGCCACTCGGAAAGTCTCGCGGCATTCCGAGGCCGGCGGACGATGTTGGCCAGCCCCACCCCCCAAGGCTATAGCCCACCCGTTTTTGTGGGTTTTTTCTGCTGGACGAACTTGGCGCCCCGGCCTTCGGGCCGTTATTTTTGGGCGCGGCTTTGTCCGCGGCCTATATTTGGCACACGAAGGCCCCTCCTAAAGTCTCCCGGCATTCCGAGTCCGGCGGACGAAGTTGGCCAGCCCCACCCCCCTAGGCTATAGCCCACCCGTTTTTGTGGCCTTTTTGCGCTGGACGAACTTGGCGTCCCGGCCTTCGGGCGGTTATTTTTAGGCGCGGCTTTGCCCGCGGCCTATATTTGGCACACGAAGGCCCCTCGCAAAGTCTCCCGGCATTCCGAGTCCGGCGGACGAAGTTGGCCAGCCCCACCCCCCTAGGCTATAGCCCACCCGTTTTTGTGGGCTCTTTCCGCTGGACGAACTTGGCGCCCCGGCCTGCGGGTTGTTATTTTTGGGGGCGGCTTTGCCGCGGCCTATTTTTGGCGCACGGAGGCCCCTCCCAAAGTCTCCCGGCATTCCGCTTCCGGCGGACGAAGTTGGCCAGCCCCACCCCCCAAGGCTATAGCCCACCCGTTTTTGTGGCTTTTTTCCGCTGGACGAACTTTGCGCCCCGGCCTTCGGGCGGTTATTAATGGGCGCGGCTTTGTCCGCGGCCTATTTTTGGCACACGGAGGCCCCTCGGAAAGTCTCGCGGCATTCCGAGTCCGGCGGACGATGTTGGCCAGCCCCACCCCCCAAGGCTATAGCCCACCCGTTTTTGTGGCCTCGTTCCGCTGGACGAACTTGGCGCTCCGGCCTTCGGGTGGATATTTTTGGGCACGGCTTTGCCCGCGGCCTATTTTTGGCGCACGGAGGCCCCTCCCAAAGTCTCGCGGCATTCCAAGTCCGCCAGACGAAGTGGGCCAGCCCCACCCCCCAAGGCTATAGCCCACCCGTTTTTGTGGCCTTTTTGTGCTGGACGAACTTGGCGCCCCGGCCTTCGGGTTGTTATTTTTGGGCGCGGCATTGCCCGCGGCATATGTTTGGCACACGGAGGCCTCTCGCAAAGTCTCACGGCATTCCGAGTCCGGCGGACGATGTTGGCCAGCCCCACCCCCCAAGGCTATAGCCCACCCGTTTTTGTGGCCTTTTTCCGCTGGAAGAACTTGGCGCCCCGGCCTTCGGGCGGTTATTTTTGGGCGCGGCTAGGCCTGCGGCCTATGTTTGGCACACGGAGGCCCCTCGCAATGTCTCGCGGCCTTCCGAGTCCGGCGGACGATGTTGGCCAGCCCCACCCCCCAAGGCTATAGCCCACCCGTTTTTGTGGCCTTTTTCCGCTGGACGAACTTGGCGCCCCGGCCTTCGGGCCGTAATTTTTGGGTGTGGCTTTGCCCGCGGCCTATTTTTGGCACACGGAGGCCCCTTGCAAAGTCTCGCGGCATTCCGAGTCCGGCGGACGAAGTTGGCCAGCCCCACCCCCCAAGGCTATAGCCCACCCGTTTTTGTGGCCTTTTTGCGCTGGGCGAACTTGGCGCCCCAGCCTTCGGGCAGTTATTTTTGGGCGCGGCTTTGCCCGCGGCCTATATTTGGCACACGAAGGCCCGTCGCAAAGTCTCCCGGCATTCCGAGTCCGGCGGACGAAGTGGGCCAGCCCCACCCCCCAAGGCTATAGCCCACCCGTTTTTGTGGCCTTTTTGTGCTGGACGAACTTGGCGCCCCGGCCTTCGGGTGGTTATTTTTGGGCGCGGCTTTGCCCGGGGCCTATGTTTGGCACACAGAGGCCCCTCACAAATTCTCGCGGCATTCCGAGTCCGGCGGACGAAGTCGGCCAGCCCCACCCCCCAAGGCTATAGCCCACCCGTTTTTGTGGCCTTTTTGCGCTGGACGAACTTGGCGCCCCGGCCTTCGGGCGGTTATTTTTGGGCGCGGCTTGGCCCGCGGCCTATGTTTGGCACACGGAGGCCCCTCGCAATGTCTAGCAGCATTCCGAGTCCGGCGGACGATGTTGGCCAGCCCCATCACCCAAGGCTATAGCCCACCCGTTTTTGTGGCCTTTTTGCGCTGGACGAACTTGGCGCCCCGGCCTTCGGGCGGTTATTTTTAGACGCGGCTTTGCCCGCGGCCTATATTTGGCACACGAAGGCCCCTCGCAAAGTCTCCCGGCATTCCGAGTCCGGCGGACGAATTCGGCCAGCCCCACCCCCCAAGGCTATAGTCCACCCGTTTTTGTGGCCTTTTTGCGCTGGACGAACTTGGCGCCCCGGCATTCGGGCGGTTATTTATGGGCGCGACTTTGCCCGCGGCCTATGTTTGGCACACGGAGGCCCCTCGCGAAGTCTCGCGGCATTCCGAGTCCGGCGGACGATGTTGGCCAACCCCACCACCCAAGGCTATAGCCCACCCGTTTTTGTGGCCTTTTTGTGCTGGACGAACTTGGCGCCCCGGCCTTCGGGCGGTTATTTTTGGGCGCGGCTTTGCATGGGGCCTATGTTTGGCACACAGAGGCCCCTCACAAATTCTCGCGGCATTCCGAGTCCGGCGGACGAAGTCGGCCAGCCCCACCCCCCAAGGCTATAGCCCACCCGTTTTTGTGGCCTTTTTGCGCTGGACGAACTTGGCGCCCCGGCCTTCGGGCAGTTATTTTTGGGCGCGGCTTGGCCCGCGGCCTATGTTTGGCACACGGAGGCCCCTCGCAATGTCTCGCGGCATTCCGAGTCCGGCGGACGATGTTGGCCAGCCCCATCACCCAAGGCTATAGCCCACCCGTTTTTGTGGCCTTTTTCCGCTGGACGAACTTGGCGCCCCGGCCTTCGGGCGGTTATTTTTGGGCGCGGCTTTGCCCGTGGCCTATGTTTGGCACACGGAGGGCCCTCGCAAAGTCTCGCGGCATTCCGAGTCCGGCGGACGATGTTGGCCAGCCCCATCCCCCAAGGCTATAGCCCACCCGTTTTTGTGGCCTTTTTCCGCTGGACGAACTTGGTGCCCCGGCCTTCGGGCGGTTATTTTTGGGTGCGGCTTTGCCCGTGTCCTATGTTTGGCACACGGAGGCCCCTCGCAAAGTCTCGCGGCATTCCGAGACCGGCGCACGATGTTGGCCAGCCCCATCACCCAAGGCTATAGCCCACCCGTTTTTGTGGCCATTTTCCGCTGGACGAACTTGGCGCCCCGGCCTTCGGGCGGTTATTTTTGGGTGCGGCTTTGCCCACGGCCTATATTTGGCACACGAAGGCTCCTCGTAAAGTCTCCCGGCAATCCGAGTCCGGCGGACGAAGTCGGCCAGCCCCATCACCCAAGGCTATAGCCCACCCGTTTTTGTGGCCTTTTTCCGCTGGACGAACTTGGCGCCCCGGCCTTCGGGCGGTTATTTTTGGGTGCGGCTTTGCCCGCGGCCTATATTTGGCACACGAAGGCTCCTCGTAAAGTCTCCCGGCAATCCGAGTCCGGCGGACGAAGTCGGGCAGCCCCACCCCCCAAGGCTATAGCCCACCCGTTTTTGTGGCCTTTTTCCGCTGGACGAACTTGGCGCCCCGGACTTTGGGCGGTTATTTTTGGGTGCGGCTTTGCCCGCGGTCTATTTTTGGCACACGGAGGCCCCTCGTAAAGTCTCGCGGCATTCCGAGTCCGGCGGACGAAGTTGGCCAGCCGCACCCCCGAAGGCTATAGCCCACCCGTTTTTGTGGCCTTTTTGCGCTGGACGAACTTGGCGCCCCGGCCTTCGGGCAGTTATTTTTGGGCGCGGCTTGGCCCGCGGCCTATGTTTGGCACACGGAGGCCCCTCGCAATGTCTCGCGGCATTCCGAGTCCGGCGGACGATGTTGGCCAGCCCCATCACCCAAGGCTATAGCCCACCCGTTTTTGTGGCCTTTTTCCGCTGGACGAACTTGGCGCCCCGGCCTTCGGGCGGTTATTTTTGGGCGCGGCTTTGCCCGTGGCCTATGTTTGGCACACGGAGGGCCCTCGCAAAGTCTCGCGGCATTCCGAGTCCGGCGGACGATGTTGGCCAGCCCCATCCCCCAAGGCTATAGCCCACCCGTTTTTGTGGCCTTTTTCCGCTGGACGAACTTGGCGCCCCGGCCTTCGGGCGGTTATTTTTGGGTGCGGCTTTGCCCGTGTCCTATGTTTGGCACACGGAGGCCCCTCGCAAAGTCTCGCGGCATTCCGAGACCGGCGCACGATGTTGGCCAGCCCCATCACCCAAGGCTATAGCCCACCCGTTTTTGTGGCCTTTTTCCGCTGGACGAACTTGGCGCCCCGGCCTTCGGGCGGTTATTTTTGGGTGCGGCTTTGCCCGCGGCCTATATTTGGCACACGAAGGCTCCTCGTAAAGTCTCCCGGCAATCCGAGTCCGGCGGACGAAGTCGGCCAGCCCCACCCCCCAAGGCTATAGCCCACCCGTTTTTGTGGCCTTTTTCCGCTGGACGAACTTGGCGCCCCGGACTTTGGGCGGTTATTTTTGGGTGCGGCTTTGCCCGCGGTCTATTTTTGGCACACGGAGGCCCCTCGCAAAGTCTCGCGGCATTCCGAGTCCGGCGGACGAAGTTGGCCAGCCGCACCCCCGAAGGCTATAGCCCACCCGTTTTTGTGGCCTTTTTGCGCTGGACGAACTTGGCGCCCCGGCCGTCGGGCGGTTATTTTTAGGCGCGGCTTTGCCCGCGTCCTATATTTGGCACACGAAGGCCCCTCGCAAAGTCTCCCGGCATTCCGAGTCCGGCGGACGAAGTGGGCCAGCCCCACCCCCCAAGGCTATAGCCCACCCGTTTTTGTGGCCTTTTTCCGCTGGACGAACTTGGCGCCCCGGACTTTGGGCGGTTATTTTTGGGTGCGGCTTTGCCCGCGGTCTATTTTTGGCACACGGAGGCCCCTCGCAAAGTCTCGCGGCATTCCGAGTCCGGCGGACGAAGTTGGCCAGCCGCACCCCCGAAGGCTATAGCCCACCCGTTTTTGTGGCCTTTTTGCGCTGGACGAACTTGGCGCCCCGGCCGTCGGGCGGTTATTTTTAGGCGCGGCTTTGCCCGCGTCCTATATTTGGCACACGAAGGCCCCTCGCAAAGTCTCCCGGCATTCCGAGTCCGGCGGACGAAGTGGGCCAGCCCCACCCCCCAAGGCTATAGCCCACACGTTTTTGTGGCCTTTTTGTGCTGGACGAACTTGGCACCCCGGCCTTCGGGCGGTTATTTTTGGGCGCGGCTTTGCCCGCGGCCTATATTTGGCACACGAAGGCCCCTCGCAAAGTCTCCCGGCTTTCCGTGTCTGGCGGACGAAGTTGGCCAGCCCCACCCCCCAAGGCAATAGCCCACCCGTTTTTGTGGCCTTTTTGCGCCGGACGAAATTCGCGCCCCGGCCTTCGGGCGGTTATTTTTAGGCGCGGCTTTGCCCGCGGCCTATTTTTGGCACACGGAGGCCCCTGGCAAAGTCTCACGGCATTCCGAGTCCGGCGGATGAAGTTGGCCAGCCCCACCCCCCAAGGCTATAGCCCACCCGTTTTTGTGGCCTTTTTCCGCTGGACGAACTTGGCGCCCCGGACTTCGGGCGGTTATTTTTCGGTGCGGCTTGCCCGCGGTCTATTTTTGGCACACGGAGGCCCCTCGCAAAGTCTCGCGGCATTCCGAGTCCGGCGGACGAAGTTGGCCAGCCCCACCCCCCAAGGCTATAGCCCACCCGTTTTTGTGGCCTTTTTGCGCTGGACGAACTTGGCGTCCCGGCCTTCGGGCGGTTATTTTTAGGCGCCGCTTTGCCCGCGGCCTATATTTGGCACACGAAGGCCCCTCGCAAAGTCTCCCGGCATTCCGAGTCCGGCGGACGAAGTGGGCCAGCCCCACCCCCCAAGGCTATAGCCCACCCGTTTTTGTGGCCTTTTTCCGCTGGACGAACTTGGTGCCCCGGACTTCGGGCGGTTATTTTTGAGTGCTACTTTGCCCGCGGTCTATTTTTGGCACAAGGAGGCCCCTCGCAAAGTCTCGCGGCATTCCGAGTCCGGCGGACGAAGTTGGCCAGCCCCACCCCCCAAGGCTATAGCCCACCCGTTTTTGTGGCCTTTTTGCGCTGGACGAACTTGGCGCCCCGGCCTTCGGGCGGTTATTTTTGGGTGCGGGTTTGCCCGCGGTCTATATTTGGCACACGAAGGCCCCTCGTAAAGTCTCGCGGCATTCCGAGTCCGGCGGACGAAGTTGGCCAGCCCCACCCCCCAAGGCTATAGCCCACCCGTTTTTGTGGCCTTTTTGCGCTGGACGAACTTGGCGCCCCGGCCTTCGGGCGGTTATTTTTGGGCGCGGCTTTGTCCGCGGCCTATATTTGGCACACGAAGGACCCTCGCAAAGTCTCCCGGCATTCCGAGTCCGGCGGACGAAGTTGGCCAGCCCCACCCCCCAAGGCTATAGCCCACCCGTTTTTGTGGCCTTTTTGTGCTGGACGAACTTGGCGCCCCGGCCTTCGGGCGGTTATTTTTGGGCGCGACTTTACCCGCGGCCTATGTTTGGCACACGGAGGCCCCTCGCGAAGTCTCGCGGCATTCCGAGTCCGGCGGACGATGTCGGCCAGCCCCACCCCCCAAGGCTATAGCCCACCCGTTTTTGTGGCCTTTTTGTGCTGGACGAACTTGGCGCCCCGGCCTTCGGGCGGTTATTTTTGGGCGCGGCTTTGCCCGCGGCCTATATTTGGCACACAGAGGCCCCTCACAAATTCTCGCGGCATTCCGAGTCCGGCGGACGAAGTTGGCCAGGCCCACCTCCCAAGGCTATAGCCCACCCGTTTTTGTGGCCTTTTTGCGCTGGACGAACTTGGCGTCCCGGCCTTCGGGCGGTTATTTTTAGGCGCGACTTTGCCCGCGGCCTATGTTTGGCACACGGAGGCCCCTCGCGAAGTCTCACGGGATTCCGAGTCCGGCGGACGATGTTGGCCAGCCCCACCCCCCAAGGCTATAGCCCACCCGTTTTTGTGGCCTTTTTGCGCTGGACGAACTTGGCGCCCCGGCCTTCGGGCGGTTATTTTGGGCGCGGCTTTGCCCGCGGCCTATATTTGGCACACGAAGTCCCCTCGCAAAGTCTCCCGGCATTCCGAGTCCGGCGGACGAAGTCGGCCAGCCCCACCCCCCAAGGCTATAGCCCACCCGTTTTTGTGTCCTTTTTGAGCTGGACGAACTTGGCGCCCCGGCCTTCGGGCTGTTATTTTTGGGCGCGGCTTGGCCCGCAGCCTATGTTTGGCACACGGAGGCCCCTCGCAATGTCTCGCGGCATTCCGAGTCCGGCGGACGATGTTGGCCAGCCCCATCCCCCAAGGCTATAGCCCACCAGTTTTTGTGGCCTTTTTCCGCTGGACGAACTTGGCTCACCGGCCTTCGGGCGGTTATTTTTGGGCGCGGCTTTGCCCGCGGCCTATATTTGGCACACGAAGGAACCTCGCAAAGTCTCGCGGCATTCCGAGTCCGGGGGACGAAGTTGGCCAGCCCCACCCCCCAAGGCTATAGCCCACCCGTTTTTGTGGGCCTTTTTCCGCTGGACGAACTTGGCGCCCCGGACTTCGGGCGGTTATTTTTGGGTGCGGCTTTGCCCGCAGTCTATTTTTGGCACACGGAGGCCCCTCGCAAAGTCTCGCGGCATCCCGAGTCCGGCGGACGAAGTTGGCCAGGCCCACCTCCCAAGGCTATAGCCCACCCGTTTTTGTGGCCTTTTTGCGCTGGACGAACTTGGCGCCCCGGCCTTCGGGCGGTTATTTTTAGACGCGGCTTTGCCCGCGGCCTATATTTGGCACACGAAGGGCCCTCGCAAAGTCACCCGGCATTCCGAGTCCGGCGGACGAAGTGGGCCAGCCCCACCCCCCAAGGCTATAGCCCACCCATTTTTGTGGCCTTTTTGTGCTGGACGAACTTGGCGCCCCGGCCTTCGGGCGGTTATTTTTGGGCGCGATTTTGCCCGCGGCCTATGTTTGGCACACGGAGGCCCCTCGCGAAGTCTCGCGGCATTCCGAGTCCGGCGGACGATGTTGGCCAGCCCCACCCCCCAAGGCTATAGCCCACCCGTTTTTGTGGCCTTTTTGCGCTGGACGAACTTGGCGCCCCGGCCTTCGGGCGGTTATTTTTGGGCGCGACTTTGCCCGCGGCCTATGTTTGGCACACGGAGGCCCCTCGCGAAGTCTCGTGGCATTCCGAGTCCGGCGGACGATGTTGGCCAGCCCCACGCCCCAAGGCTATAGCCCACCCGTTTTTGTGGCCTTTTTGTGCTGGACGAACTTCGCTCCCCGGCCTTCGGGCGGTTATTTTTGGGCGCGGCTTTGCCCGGGGCCTATGTTTGGCACACAGAGGCCCCTCACAAATTCTCGCGGCATTCCGAGTCCGGCGGACGAAGTCGGCCAGCCCCACCCCCCAAGGCTATAGCCCACCCGTTTTTGTGGCCTTTTTGCGCTGGACGAACTTGGCGCCCCGGCCTTCGGGCGGTTATTTTTGGGTGCGGCTTGGCCCGCGGCCTATGTTTGGTACACGGAGGCCCCTCGCAATGTCTCGCGACATTCCGAGTCCGGCGGATGATGTTGGCCAGCCCCATCCCCCAAGGCTATAGCCCACCCGTTTTTGTGGCCTTTTTCCGCTGGACGAACTTGGCGCCCCGGCCTTCGGGTGGTTTTTTTTGGGCGCGGCTTTGCCCGCGGCCTATTTTTGGCCCACGGAGGCCCCTCGCAAAGTCTCGCGGCGTTCCAAGTCTGGCGGACGAAGTTGGCCAGTACCACCCCCCAAGGCTATAGCCCACCCGTTTTTGTGGCCTTTTTCCGCTGGAGGAAGTTGGCGCCCCGGCCTTCGGGTGGTTATTTTTGGGTGCGGCTTTGTCCACGGCCTATTTTTGGCGCACGGAGGCCCCTCCCAAATTCTCGCGGCATTCCGAGTCCGGCGGACGAAGTTGGCCAGCCCCACCCCCAAAGGCTATAGCCCACCCGTTTTTGTGGCCTTTTTCTGCTGGGCGAACTTGGCTCACCGGCCTTCGGGCGGTTATTTTTGGACGCGGCTTTGCCCGCGGCCTATTTTTGGCACACGGAGGCCCCTCGCAAAGTCTCGCGGCATTCCGAGTACGGCGGACGAAGTTGGCCAGCACCACCCCCCAAGGCTATAGCCCACCCGTTTTTGTGGCCTTTTTACGCTGGACGAACTTGGCGCCCCGGCCTTCGGGCGGTTATTTTTGGGTGCGGGTTTGGCCGCGGCCTATTTTTGGCACACGGAGGCCCCTCGCAAAGTCTCGCGGCATTCCGAGTCCGGAGGACGATGTTGGCCAGCCCCATCCCCCAAGGCTATAGCCCACCCGTTTTTGTGGCCTTTTTCCGCTGGACGAACTTGGCTCCCCGGCCTTCGGATGGTTATTTTAGGGCGTGGCTTTTCCCACGGCCTATTTTTGGCACACGGAGGCCCCTCGCAAAGTCTCGCGGCATTCCGAGTCCGGCGGACGAAGTTGGCCAGCCCCACCCCCCAAGGCTATAGCCCACCCGTTTTTGTGGCCTTTTTCCACTGGACGAACTTGGCTCCCCGGCCTTCGGGCAGTTATTTTTGGTTGCGGCTTTGCCCGCGTCCTATGTTTGGCACACGGAGACCCCTCGCAAGGTCTCGCGGCATTCCGAGTCCGGCGGATGAAGTTGGCCAGCCCCACCCCCCAAGGCTATAGCCCACCCGTTTTTGTGGCCTTTTTCCGCTGGACGAACTTGGCTCCCCGGCCTTCGGGCGGTTATTTTTGGGCGTGGCTTAGCCCGCCGCCTATGTTTTGCACACGGAGGCCCCTCGCAAAGTCTCGCTGTATTCCGAGTCCGGCGGACGAAGTTGGCCAGCCCCACCCCCCAAGGCTATAGCCCACCCGTTTTTCTGGCCTTTTTGCGCTGGACGAACTTGGCGACCCGGCCTTCGGGTGGTTATTTTTGGGCGTGGCATTGTCTGTGGCCTATTTTTGGCACACGGAGGCCGCTCGAAAAGTCTCGCGGCATTCCGAGTCCGGCGGACGAAGTTGGCCAGCCCCACCCCCCAAGGCTATAGCCCACCCGTTTTTGTGGCCTTTTTCCGCTGGACGAACTTGGCGCCCCGGCCTTCGGGCGGTTATTTTTGGTTGCGGCTTTGCCCGCGTCCTATGTTTGGCACACGGAGACCCCTCGCAAGGTCTCGCGGCATTCCGAGTCCGGCGGATGAAGTTGGCCAGCCCCACCCCCCAAGGCTATAGCCCACCCGTTTTTGTGGCCTTTTTCCGCTGGGCGAACTTGGCTCCCCGGCCTTCGGGCGGTTATTTTTGGGCGCGGCTTAGCCCATCGCCTATGTTTTGCACACGGAGGCCCCTCGCAAAGTCTCGCTGTATTCCGAGTCCGGCGGACGAAGTTGGCCAGCCCCACCCCCCAAGGCTATAGCCCACCCGTTTTTATGGGCTTTTTCCGCTGGACGAACTTGGCGCCCCGGCCTTCGGGCGGTTATTTTTGGGCACGGCTTTGCCCACGGCCTATTTTTGGCACACGGAGGCCCCTCGTAAAGTCTCGAGGCATTCCGAGTCCGGCGGACGAAGATGGCCAGCCCCAGCCCCCAAGGCTATAGCCCACCCTTTTTTGTGGCCTTTTTGCGCGGGACGAACTTCGCGCCCCGGAATTCGGGCGGTTATATTTGGGCGCGGTTTTGTCCGTGGCCTATGTTTGGCACACGGAAGCCCCTCGCAAAGTCTCACGGCATTCCGAGTCCTGCAGACGAAGTTGACCAGCCCCACTCCCCAAGGCTATAGCCCACCCGTTTTTGTGGTCTTTTTGCGCTGGACGAATTGGCGCCCCGGCCTTCGGGCGGTTATTTTTGGGCGCGGCTTTGTCCACGGCCTATGTTTGGCACATGGAGGCCCCTCGCAAAGTCTCGCGGTATTCCGAGTCCGGCGGACGAAGTTGGCCAGCCCCACCCCCCAAGGCTATAGCCCACCCGTTTTTCTGGCCGTTTTGCGCTGGACGAACATGGTGCCCCGGCCTTCGGGCAGCTATTTTTGGGCGCAACTTTTCCCGCAGCCTATTTTTGGCACACGGAGGCCCATCGCAAAGTCTCGCGGCATTCCGAGTCCGGCGGACGAAGTTGGCCAGCCCCACCCCCCAAGGCTATAGCCCACCCGTTTTTGTGGCCTTTTTCCACTGGACGAACTTGGCGCCCCGGACTTCGGGCGGTTATTTTTGGGCGCGGCTTTGTCCGCGTCCTATGTTTGGTACAAGGAAGCCCCTCGCAATGTTTCGCGGCATTCCGAGTCCGGCGGACGAAGTTGGCCTGCCCCACTCCCCAAAGCTATAGCCCACCCATTTTTGTGGCCTTTCTGCGCTGGACGAACTTGGCGCCCCGGCCTTCGGGCGGTTATTTTTGGGCGCGGCTTAGCCCGCGTCCTATGTTTGGCACACGGAGACCCCTCGCAAGGTCTCGCGGCATTCCGAGTCCGGCGGATGAAGTTGGCCAGGCCCACCCCCCAAGGCTATAGCCCACCCGTTTTTGTGGCCTTTTTCCGCTGGACGAACTTGGCTCCCCGGCCTTCGGGCGGTTATTTTTGGGCGCGGCTTAGCCCGCCGCCTATGTTTTGCACACGGAGGCCCCTCGAAAAGTCTCGCTGTATTCCGAGTCCGGCGGACGAAGTTGGCCAGCCCCACCCCCCAAGCCTATAGCCCACCCGTTTTTATGGGCTTTTTCCGCTGGACGAACTTGGCGCCCCAGCCTTCGGGCCGTTATTTTTGGGCACGGCTTTGCCCACGGCCTATTTTTGGCACACGGAGCCCCCTCGTAAAGTCTCGAGGCATTCCGAGTCCGGCGGACGAAGATGGCCAGCCACAGCCCCCAAGGTTATAGCCCACCCTTTTTTGTGGCCTTTTTGCGCGGGACGAACTTCGCGCCCCGGACTTCGGGCGGTTATATTTGGGCGCGGTTTTGTCCGTGGCCTATGTTTGGCAAGCCCCTCGCAAAGTCTCACGGCATTCCGAGTCCTGCAGACGAAGTTGACCAGCCCCACTCCCCAAGGCTATAGCCCACCCGTTTTTGTGGTCTTTTTGCGCTGGACGAATTGGCGCCCCGGCCTTCGGGCGGTTATTTTTGGGCGCGGCTTTGTCCGCGGCCTATGTTTGGCACATGGAGGCCCCTCGCAAAGTCTCGCGGTATTCCGAGTCCGGCGGACGAAGTTGGCCAGCCCCACCCCCCAAGGCTATAGCCCACCCGTTTTTCTGGCCGTTTTGCGCTGGACGAACATGGTGCCCCGGCCTTCGGGCAGTTATTTTTGGGCGCAACTTTTCCCGCAGCCTATTTTTGGCACACGGAGGCCCCTCGCAAAGTCTCGCGGCATTCCGAGTCCGGCGGACGAAGTTGGCCAGCCCCACCCCCCAAGGCTGTAGCCCACCCGTTTTTGTGGCCTTTTTCCACTGGACGAACTTGGCGCCCCGGACTTCGGGCGGTTATTTTTGGGCGCGGCTTTGTCCTCGTCCTATTTTTGGTACACGGAAGCCCCTCGCAATGTTTCGCGGCATTCCGAGTCCGGCGGACGAAGTTGGCCTGCCCCACTCCCCAAGGCTATAGCCCACCCGTTTTTGTGGCCTTTCTGCGCTGGACGAACTTGGCGCCCCGGCCTTCGGGCGGTTATTTTTGGGAGCGGCTTTGTCCGCGGCCTATGTTTGGCACACGGAGGCCCCTCGCAATGTCTCGCGGCATTCCGAGTCCGGTGGACGAAGTTGGCCAGCCCCACCCCCCAAGGCTATAGCCCACCCGTTTTTGTGGCCTTTTTCCGCTGGACGAACTTGGCGCCCCAGCCTTCGGACGGTTATTTTTGGGCGCGGCTTTGCCCGCTGCCTATTTTTAGCACATGGAGGCCCCTCGCAAAGTCTCACGGTATTCTGAGTCCGGCGGACGAAGTTGGCCAGCCCCACCCCCCAAGGCTATAGCCCACCCGTTTTTCTGGCCTTTTTGCGCTGGACGAACTTGGCGACCCGGCATTCGGGCGGTTATTTTTGGGCACGGCATTGTCCACGGCCTATTTTTGGCACACGGAGGCCACTCGAAAAGTCTCGCGGCATTCCGAGTCCGGCGGACGAAGTTGGCCAGCCCCACCCCCCAAGGCTATAGCCCACCCGTTTTTGTGGACATTTTCCGCTGGACGAACTTGGCGCCCCGGCCTTCGGGCGGTTATTTTTGGTTGCGGCTTTGCCCGCGTCCTATGTTTGGCACACGGAGACCCCTCGCAAGGTCTCGCGGCATTCCGAGTCCGGCGGATGAAGTTGGCCAGCCCCACCCCCCAAGGCTATAGCCCACCCGTTTTTGTGGCCTTTTTCCGCTGGACGAACTTGGCTCCCCGGCCTTCGGGCGGTTATTTTTGGGCGCGGCTTAGCCCGCCGCCTATGTTTTGCACACGGAGGCCCCTCGCAAAGTCTCGCTGTATTCCGAGTCCGGCGGACGAAGTTGGCCAGCCCCACCCCCCAAGGCTATAGCCCACCCGTTTTTATGGGCTTTTTCCGCTGGACGAACTTGGCGCCCCGGCCTTCGGGCGGTTATTTTTGGGCACGGCTTTGCCCACGGCCTATTTTTGGCACACGGAGGCCCCTCGTAAAGTCTCGAGGCATTCCGAGTCCGGCGGACGAAGATGGCCATCCCCAGCCCCCAAGGCTATAGCCCACCCTTTTTTGTGGCCTTTTTGCGCGGGACGAACTTCGCGCCCCGGACTTCGGGCGGTTATATTTGGGCGCGGTTTTGTCCGTGGCCTATGTTTGGCACACGGAAGCCCCTCGCAAAGTCTCACAGCATTCCGAGTCCTGCAGACGAAGTTGACCAGCCCCACTCCCCAAGGCTATAGCCCACCCGTTTTTGTGGTCTTTTTGCGCTGGACGAATTGGCGCCCCGGCCTTCGGGCGGTTATTTTTGGGCGCGGCTTTGTCCGCGGCCTATGTTTGGCACATGGAGGCCCCTCGCAAAGTCTCGCGGTATTCCGAGTCCGGCGGACGAAGTTGGCCAGCCCCACCCCCCAAGGCTATAGCCCACCCGTTTTTCTGGCCGTTTTGCGCTGGACGAACATGGTGCCCCGGCCTTCGGGCAGTTATTTTTGGGCGCAACTTTTCCCGCAACCTATTTTTGGCACACGGAGGCCCCTCGCAAAGTCTCGCGGCATTCCGAGTCCGGCGGACGAAGTTGGCCAGCCCCACCCCCCATGGCTATAGCCCACCCGTTTTTGTGGCCTTTTTCCACTGGACGAACTTGGCGCCCCGGACTTCGGGCGGTTATTTTTGGGCGCGGCTTTGTCCGCGTCCTATGTTTGGTACACGGAGGCCCCTCGCAATGTTTCGCGGCATTCCGAGTCCGGCGGACGAAGTTGGCCTGCCCCACTCCCCAAGGCTATAGCCCATCCGTTTTTGTGGCCTTTCTGCGCTGGACGAACTTGGCGCCCCGGCCTTCGGGCGGTTATTTTTGGGCGCGGCTTTGTCCGCGGCCTATGTTTGGCACACGGAGGCCCCTCGCAATGTCTCGCGGCATTCCGAGTCCGGCGGACGAAGTTGGCCAGCCCCACCCCCCAAGGCTATAGCCCACCCGTTTTTGTGGCCTTTTTCCGCTGGACGAACTTGGCGCCCCAGCCTTCGGACGGTTATTTTTGGGCGCGGCTTTGCCCGCTGCCTATTTTTAGCACACGGAGGCCCCTCGCAAAGTCTCACGGTATTCTGAGTCCGGCGGACGAAGTTGGCCAGCCCCACCCCCCAAGGCTATAGCCCACCCGTTTTTCTGGCCTTTTTGCGCTGGACGAACTTGGCGACCCGGCATTCGGGCGGTTATTTTTGGGCACGGCATTGTCCACGGCCTATTTTTGGCACACGGAGGCCCCTCGAAAAGTCTCGCGGCATTCCGAGTCCGGCGGACGAAGTTGGCCAGCCCCACCCCCCAAGCCTATAGCCCACCCGTTTTTGTGGACATTTTCCGTTGGACGAAGTTGGCGCCCCGGCCTTCGGGCTGTTATTTTTCTGCGCGGCTTTGCCCACGGCCTATTTTTCGCACACGGAGGCCCCTCGCAAAGTCTCGCGGCATTCCGAGTCCGGCGGACGAAGTGGGTCAGCCCCACCCCCCAAGGCTATAGCCCACCCTTTTTTGTGGCCTTTTTCCGCTGGACGAACTTGGCGCCCCGGCCTTCATGCGATTAATTTTTGGCGCGGCTTTGCCCACGGCCTATGTGTGGAACAAGGAGGCCCCTCGGAAAGTCTCGCGGCATTCCGAGTCCGGCGGACAAATTTGGCCAGCACCACCCCCCAAGGCTATAGCCCACCCGTTTTTGTGGCCTTTTTCCACTGGACGAACTTGGCGCCCCGGCCCTCGGGCAGTTATTTTTGGACGCTGCTTTGCCCGTGGCCTATTTTTGGCCTACGGAGGCCCCTTGCAAAGTCTCGCGGCATTCCGAGTCTGGCGGGCGACGTTGGCCAGCCCTAACCCCCAAGGCTATAGCCCACCCGTTTTTGTGGCCTTTTTGCGCGGGATGAACTTGGCGACCCGGCCTTCGGGCAGTTATTTTTGGGCGCGGCATTGTCCGCGGCATATTTTTGGCACACGGAGACCCTCACAAAGTCTCGCGGCATTTCGAGTCCGGCGGACGAAGTTGGCCAGCCCCACCCCCCAAGGCTATAGCCCACCCGTTTTTGTGGCCTTTTTCCGCTGGACGAACTTGGCGCCCTGGCCTTCGGGGGGTTATTTTTGGGCGTGGCTTTTCCCGCGGCCTATTTTTGGCACACGGAGGCCCCTCGCAAAGTCTCGCGGCATTCCGAGTCCGGCGGACGAAGTTGGCCAGCCCCACCCCCCAAGGCTATAGCCCTCCCGTTTTTGTGGCCTTTTTCCGCTGGACGAACTTTTAGCCCCGACCTTCGGGGGGTTATTTTTGGGCGTCGCTTTTCCCGCGGCCTATTTTTGGCACACGGAGGCCCTTCGCAGAGTCTCGCGGCATTCCGAATCCGGCGGACGAAGTTGGCCAGCCCCACCCCCCAAGGCTATAGCCCACCCGTTTTTGTGGCCTTTTTGCGCGGGACGAACTTGGCGCACCGGCCTTCGGGCGGTTATTTTCGGTTGCGGCTTTGCCCGCGTCCTATGTTTGGCACACGGAGACCCCTCGCAAGGTCTCGCTGCATTCCGAGTCCGGCGGACGAAGTTGGCCAGCCCCACCCCCCAAGGCTATAGCCCACCCGTTTTTGTGGCCTTTTTCCGCTGGACGAACTTGGCTCCCCAGCCTTCGGGCGGTTATTTTTCGGCGCGGCTTTGCCCGCGGCCTATTTTTGGCACACGGAGGCCCCTCGCAAAGTCTCGCGGCATTCCGAGTCTGGCGGACGAAGTTGGCCAGCACCACCCCCCAAGGCTATAGCCCACCCGTTTTTGTGGCCTTTTTCCGCTGGACGAACTTGGCGCCCCGGCCTTCGAGCTGTTATTTTTGGGCGCGGGTTTGCCCGCGGCCTATTTTTGGTACACGGAGGCCCCTCGCAAAGTCTCGCGGCATTCCGATTCCGGCGGACAACGTTGGCCAGCCCCACCCCCCAAGGCTATAGCCCACCCGTTTTTGTGGCCTTTTTGCGCTGGACGAACTTGGCGCCCCGGCCTTTTGGCAGTTATTTTTGGGTGCGGCTTTGTCCGCGGCCTATGTTTGGCACACGGAGGCCCCTCGCAAAGTCTCGCGGCATTCCGAGTCCGGCGGACGAAGTGCGCCAGCCCCACCCCCCAAGGCTATAGCCCACCCGTTTTTGTGGCCGTTTTCCGCTGGCCGAACTTGGCGCCCCGGGCTTCGGGTGGTTATTTTAGGGCGCGGTTTTGCCCGCGGCCTATTTTTGGCACACGGAGGCCCCTCGCAAAGTCTCGCGGCATTCCGAGTCCGGCGGACGAAGTTGGCCAGCCCCACCCCCCATGGCTATAGCCCACCCGTTTTTGTGGCCTTTTTCCACTGGACGAACTTGGCGCCCCGGACTTCGGGCGGTTATTTTTGGGCGCGGCTTTGTCCGCGTCCTATGTTTGGTACACGGAAGCCCCTCGCAATGTTTCGCGGCATTCCGAGTCCGGCGGACGAAGTTGGCCTGCCCCACTCCCCAAGGCTATAGCCCATCCGTTTTTGTGGCCTTTCTGCGCTGGACGAACTTGGCGCCCCGGCCTTCGGGCGGTTATTTTTGGGCGCGGCTTTGTCCGCGGCCTATGTTTGGCACACGGAGGCCCCTCGCAATGTCTCGCGGCATTCCGAGTCCGGTGGACGAAGTTGGCCAGCCCCACCCCCCAAGGCTATAGCCCACCCGTTTTTGTGGCCTTTTTCCGCTGGACGAACTTGGCGCCCCAGCCTTCGGACGGTTATTTTTGGGTGCGGCTTTGCCCGCTGCCTATTTTTAGCACAGGGAGGCCCCTCGCAAAGTCTCACGGTATTCTGAGTCCGGCGGACGTAGTTGGCCAGCCCCACCCCCCAAGGCTATAGCCCACCCGTTTTTCTGGCCTTTTTGCGCTGGACGAACTTGGCGACCCGGCAGTCGGGCGGTTATTTTTGGGCACGGCATTGTCCACGGCCTATTTTTGGCACACGGAGGCCCCTCGAAAAGTCTCGCGGCATTCCGAGTCCGGCGGACGAAGTTGGCCAGCCCCACCCCCCAAGCCTATAGCCCACCCGTTTTTGTGGACATTTTCCGTTGGACGAACTTGGCGCCCCGGCCTTCGGGCTGTTATTTTTCTGCGCGGCTTTGCCCACGGCCTATTTTTCGCACACGGAGGCCCCTCGCAAAGTCTCGCGGCATTCCGAGTCCGGCGGACGAAGTGGGTCAGCCCCACCCCCCAAGGCTATAGCCCACCCTTTTTTGTGGCCTTTTTCCGCTGGACGAACTTGGCGCCCCGGCCTTCATGCGATTATTTTTTGGCGCGGCTTTGCCCACGGCCAATGTGTGGAACAAGGAGGCCCCTCGGAAAGTCTCGCGGCATTCCGAGTCCGGCGGACAAATTTGGCCAGCACCACCCCCCAAGGCTATAGCCCACCCGTTTTTGTGGCCTTTTTCCGCTGGACGAACTTGACACCCCGGCGTTCGGGCGGTTATTTTTAGGCGCGGCTTTGCCCGTAGCCTATGTTTGGCACACGGAGGCCCCTCGCAAAGTCTCGCGGCATTCCGAGTCCGGCGGATGAAGTTGGGCGGCCCCACCCCCCAAGGCTATAGCCCAACCGTTTTTGTGGCTTTTTGCGCTGGACGAACTTGGCGCCCCGGCCTTCGGGCGGTTATTTTTGGGCGCGACTTTGCCCGCGGCCTATTTATGGCACACGGAGGCCCCTCGCAAAGTCTCGCGGCATTCCGAGTCCAACGGACGAAGTTGGGCAGCCCCACCCCCCAAGGCTATAGCCCACCCGTTTTTGTGGCCTTTTTCCGCTGGACGAACTTGGCACCCCGGCCTTCGGGTCGTTATTTTTGGGCGCGGCTTTGCCCGCGGCCTATATTTGGCACATGGAGGCCCCTCGCAAAGTCTCGCGACATTCCGAGTCCGGCAGACGAAGTTGGCCAGCTCCACCCCCCAAGGCTATAGCCCACCCGTTTTTGTGGCCTTTTTGCGCTGGACGAACTTGGCGCCCCAGCCTTCGGGCGGTTATTTTTGGGCGCGGCTTTGCCCGCTGCCTATTTTTGGCACACGGAGGCCCCTCGCAAGGTCTCCCGGCATTCCGAGTCCGGCGGACGAAGTTGGCCAGCCCCACCCCCCAAGGCTATAGCCCACCCGTTTTTGTGGCCTTTTTCCGCAGGACGAACTTGGCTCCCCGGCCTTCGGGCGGTTATTTTTGGGCGCGGCTTTGCCCGTGGCCTATGTTTGGCACACGGAGGCCCCTCGCATAGTCTCGCGGCATTCCGAGTCCGGCGGACAAAGTTGGCCAGCCCCACCCCCCAAGGCTATAGCCCACCCGTTTTTGTGGCCTTTTTGAGCTGGGCGAACTTGGCGCCCCGGCCTTCGGGCGGTTATTTTTGGGCGCGGCTTTGCCCGCGGCCTATTTTTGGCACACGGAGACCCCTCGTAAAGTCCCGCGGCATTCCGAGTCCGGCGGACAAAGTTGGCCAGCCCGACCCCCCAAGGCTATAGCCCACACGTTTTTGTGGCCTTTTTCCGCTGGACGAACTTGGCACCCCGGCCTTCGGGCGGTTATTTTTGGGCGCGGCTTAGCCCGCGGTCTATGTTTGGCACACGGAGGCCCCTCGTAAAGTCTCGCGGCATTCCGAGTCCGGCGGATGAAGTGGGCCAGCGCCACGCCCCAAGGCTATAGCCCAACCGTTTTTGTGGCCTGGGCGCAGCTTTGCACGCGGCCTATGTTTGGCACACGGCGGCCCCTCGCAAAGTATTGTGGCATTCCGAGTCCGGCAGACGAAGTTGGCCAGCCCCACCCCCCAAGGCTATAGCCCATCCGTTTTTGTGGCCTTTTTCCGCCGGACGAACTTGACACCCCGGCCTTCGGGTGGTTATTTTTAGGCGTGGCTTTGCCCGTAGCCTATGTTTGGCACACGGAGGCCCCTCGCGAAGTCTCGCAGCATTCCAAGTCCGGCGGATGAAGTTGGCCAGCCCCACCCCCCAAGGCTATAGCCCAACCGTTTTTGTGGCCTTTTTGCGCAGGACGAACTTGGCGCCCCGGCCTTCGGGTGGTTATTTTTGGGCGTAACTTGCCCGAGGCCTATTTTTGGCACATGGAGGCCCCTCGCAAAGTCTCGCGGCATTCCGAGTCCGGCAGACTAAGTTGGCCAGCCCCACCCCCCAAGGCTATATCCCACCCGTTTTTGTGGCCTTTTTGCGCTGGACGAACTTGGCGCCCCGGCCTTCGGGCTGTTATTTTTGGGCGCGGCTTTGCCCGCAGCCTATCTTTGGCACACAGAGGCCCCTCGCAAAGTCTCGCGGCATTCCGAGTCCGGCGGACGAAGTGGGCCAGCCCCACCCCCCAATGCTATAGCCCACCCGTTTTTGTGGCCTTTTTGCGCTGGTCGAACTTGGCGCCCCGGCCTTCGGGCGGTTAATTTTGGGCGCGGCTTTGCCCGCGGCATATTTTTGGCACACGGAGGCCCCTCGCAAGGTCTCCCGGCATTCCGAGTCCGGCGGACGAAGTTGGCCAGCCCCACCCCCCAAGGCTATAGCCCACCCGTTTTTGTGGCCTTTTTGCGCTGGACGAACTTGGCGCCCCGGCCTTCGGGCGGTTATTTTTGGTTGCGGCTTTGACCGTATACTATGTTTGGCACACGGAGACCCTCGCAAAGTCTCGCGGCATTCCGAGTCCGGCGGATGAAGTTGGCCGGCCCCACCCCCCAAGGCTATAGCCCACCCGTTTTTGTGGCCTTTTTCCGCTGGACGAACTTGGCACCCCGGCCTTCGGGCGGTTATTTTTGGGCGCGGCTTTGCCAGCAGCCTATGTTTGGCACACGGAGGGCCCTCGCAAAGTCTCGCGGCATTCCGAGTCCGGCGGACGAAGTTGGCCAGCCCCACCCCCCAAAGCTATAGCGCACCCGTTTTTGTGGCCTTTTTCCGCTGGACGAAATTGGCGCCTCGGCTTTCGGGCGGTTATTTTTGGGTGCGGCTTTGTCCGCGGCCTATTTTTGGCACACGGAGGACCCTCGCAAAGTCTCGCGGCATTCCGAGTCCGGCGGACGAAGTTGGCGAGCCCCACCCCCCAAAGCTATAGCGCACCCGTTTTTGTGCCCTTTTTCCGCTGGACGAACTTGGCGCCCCGGCTTTCGGGCGGTTATTTTTGGGTACGGCTTTGCCCGCGGCCTATTTTTGGCACACGGAGGCCCCTCGCAAAGTCTCACGGCATTCCGAGTCCGGCGGATGAAGTTGGCCAGCCCCACCCCCCAAGGCTATAGCCCACCTGTTTTTGTGGCCTTTTTCCGTTGGACGAACTTGGCGCCCCGGCCTTCGGGTTGTTATTTTTGGGCGCAGCTATGCCCGCGGCCTATGTTTCGCACATGGAGGCCCCTCGTAAAGTCTCATGGCATTCCAAGTCCGGCGGACGAAGTTGGCCAGCCCCACCCCCCAAGGCTATAGCCCACCGTTTTTGTGGCCTTTTTGCGCTGGACGAACTTGGCGCCCCGGCCTTCGGACGGTTATTTTTGGGCGTAGCTTTGCCCGTGGCCTATTTTTGGCACACGGAGGCCGCTCGCAAAGTCTCGCGGCATTCCGAGTCCGGCGGACGAAGTGGGCCAGCCCCACCCCCCAAGGCTATAGCCCACCGTTTTTGTGGCCTTTTTGCGCTGGACGAACTTGGCGCCCCGGCCTTCGGGCGGTTATTTTTGGGCGCGGCTTTACCCGCGTCCTATGTTTGGCACACGAAGGACCCTCCAAAGTCTCACGGCATTCTGAGTCCGGCGGATGAAGTTGGCCAGCCCCACCCCCCAAGGCTATAGCCCACCCGTTTTTGTGGCCTTTTTGCGCTGGACGAACTTGGCGCCCCGGCCTTCGAGCGGTTATTTTTGGTTGCGGCTTTGACCGTGTACTATGTTTGGCACACGGAGACCCTCGTAAAGTCTCGCGGCATTCCGAGTCCGGCGGACGAAGTGGGCCGGCTCCACCCCCCAAGGCTATAGCCCACCCGTTTTTGTGGCCTTTTTCCGCTGGACGAACTTGGCACCCCGGCCTTCGGGCGGTTATTTTTGGGCGCGGCTTTGCCCGCAGCCTATGTTTGGCACACGGAGGGCCCTCGCAAAGTCTCGCGGCATTCCGAGTCCGGCGGACGAAGTTGGCCAGCCCCACCCCCCAAAGCTATAGCGCACCCCGTTTTTGTGGCCTTTTTCCGCTGGACGAAATTGGCGCCCCGGCTTTCGGGCGGTTATTTTTGGGTGCGGCTTTGCCCGCGGCCTCTTTTTGGCACACCGAGGCCCCTCGCAAAGTCTCGCGGCATTCCAAGTCCGGCGGACGAAGTTGGCCAGCCCCACCCCCCAAAGCTATAGCCCACCCGTTTTTGCGGCCTTTTTGCGCTGGATGAACTTGGCGCCCCGGCCTTCGGGTGGTTATTTTTGGGCGCGGCTTTGCCCGCAGCCTATGTTTAGTATACGGAGGCCCCTCGCAAAGTATTCCAAGTCCGGCGGACGAAGTTGGCCAGCCCCACCCCCCAAGGCTATAGCCCACCCGTTTTTGTGGTCTTTTTCCGCTGGACGAACTTGGCACCCCGGCCTTCGGGCGGTTATTTTGGGCGCAGCTTTGCCCGCAGCCTATGTTTGGCACACGGAGGCCCCTCGCAAAGTCTCGCGGCATTCCGAGTCCGGCGGACGAAGTTGGCCAGCCGCACCCCCCAAGGCTATAGCCCACCCGTTTTTGTGCCCTTTTTGCGCTGGACGAACTTGGCGCCCCGGCCTTCGGACGGTTATTTTTGGCCGCAGCTTTGCCCGCGGCCTATTTTTGGCACACGGAGGCCCCTCGTAAAGTGTCGCGGCATTCCGAGTCCGGCGGACGAAGTTGGCCAGCCCCACCCCCCAAGGCTATAGCCCACCTGTTTTTGTGGTCTTTTTCCGCTGGACGAATTTGGCACCCCGGCCTTCGGGCGGTTATTTTTGGGCGCGGTTTTGCCCGCAGCCTATGTTTGGCACACGGAGGCCCCTCGCAAAGTCTCGCGGCATTCCATGTCCGGCGGACGATGTTGGCCAGCCCCACCCCCCAAGGCTATAGCCCACCCGTTTTTGTGGCCTTTTTCCGCTGGACGAACTTGGCGCCCCGGCCTTCGGACGGTTATTTTTGGGCGCAGCTTTGCCCGCCGCCTATTTTTGGCACACGGAGGACCCTCGCAAAGTCTTGCGGCATTCAGAGTCCGGCGGATGAAGTTGGCCAGCCCCACCCCCCAAGGCTATTGCCCACCCGTTTATGTGGCCTTTTTCAAATGGACGAACTTGGCACCCCGGCCTTCGGGTGGTTATTTTTGGGCGCGGCTTTGCCCGCAGCCTATGTTTGGCATACGGAGGCCCCTCGCAAAGTATTCCAAGTCCGGCGGACGAAGTTGGCCAGCCCCACCCCCCAAGGCTATAGCCCACCCGTTTTTGTGGTCTTTTTCCGCTGGACGAACTTGGCACCCCGGCCTTCGGGCGGTTATTTTTGGGCGCGGCTTTGCCCGCAGCCTATGTTTGGCACACGGAGGCCCCTCGCAAAGTCTCGCGGCATTCCGAGTGCGGCGGACGAAGTTGGCCAGCCGCACCCCCCAAGGCTATTGCCCACCCGTTTATGTGGCCTTTTTCCGCTGGACGAACATGGCACCCCGGCCTTCGGGTGGTTATTTTTGGGCGCGGCTTTGCCCGCAGCCTATGTTTGGCACACGGAGGCCCCTCGCAAAGTCTCGCGGCATTCCGAGTGCGGCGGACGAAGTTGGCCAGCCGCACCCCCCAAGGCTATTGCCCACCCGTTTATGTGGCCTTTTTCCGCTGGACGAACATGGCACCCCGGCCTTCGGGTGGTTATTTTTGGGCGCGGCTTTGCCCGCAGCCTATGTTTGGCATACGGAGGCCCCTCGCAAAGTATTCCAAGTCCGGCGGACGAAGTTGGCCAGCCCCACCCCCCAAGGCTATAGCCCACCCGTTTTTGTGGCCTTTTTCCGCTGGACGTACTTGGCGCCCCAGCCTTCGGGGGGTTATTTTTGGGCGCAGCTTTCCCCGCGGCCTAGTTTTGGCACATGGAGGCCCCTCGCAAAGTCTCGCGGCATTCCGAGTCCAGCGGACGATGTTGGCCAGACCCACCCCCCAAGGCTATAGCCCACCCGTTTTTGTGGTCTTTTTCCGCTGGACGAACTTGGCACCCCGGCCTTCGGGCGGTTATTTTTGGGCGCGGCTTTGCCCGCAGCCTATGTTTGGCACACGGAGGCCCCTCGCAAAGTCTCGCGGCATTCCGAGTCCGGCAGACGAAGTTGGCCAGCCCCACCTCCCAAGGCTATAGCCCACCCGTTTATCTCTCCTTTTTCCGATGGACGAACTTGGCACCCCGGCCTTCGGGTGGTTATTTTTGGGCGCGGCTTTTCCCGCAGCCTATGTTTGGCATATGGAGGCCCCTCGCAAAGTCTCGCGGCATTCCAAGTCCGGCGGACGAAGTGGGCCAGCCCCACCCCCCAAGGCTATAGCCCACCCGTTTTTGTGGCCTTTTTCCGCTGGACGAACTTGGCGCCCCAGCCTTCGGGTTGTTTTTGTTGGGCGCAGCTATGCCCGCGGCCTATGTTTGGCACACAGAGGCCACTCGCAAAGTCTCGTGGCATTCCGAGTCCGGCGGACGATATTGGCCAGCCCCACCCCCCAAGGCTATAGCCCACCGTTTTTGTGGTCTTTTTCCGCTGGACGAACTTGGCACCCCGGCTTTCGGGCGGTTATTTTTGGGCGCGGCTTTGCCGGCAGCCTATGTTTGGCACACGGAGGCCCCTCGCAAAGTCTCGCGGCATTCCGAGTCCGGCAGACGAAGTTGGCCAGCCCCACCTCCCAAGGCTATAGCCCACCCGTTTATGTGTCCTTTTTCCGATGGACGAACTTGGCACCCCGGCCTTCGGGTGGTTATTTTTGGGCGCGGCTTTTCCCGCAGCCTATGTTTGGCATACGGAGGCCCCTCGCAAAGTCTCGCGGCAGTCCAAGTCCGGCGGACGAAGTTGGCCAGCCCCACCCCCCAAGGCTATAGCCCACCCGTTTTTGTGGCCTTTTTCCGCTGGACGAACTTGGCGCCCCAGCCTTCGGGTTGTTATTGTTGGGCGCAGCTATGCCCGCGGCCTATGTTTGGCACACAGAGGCCACTCGCAAAGTCTCGTGGCATTCCGAGTCCGGCGGACGAAGTTGGCCAGCCCCACCTAGAGCCCACCGTTTTTGTGGCCTTTTTGCGCTGGACGAACTTGGCGCCCCGGCCCTCGGACGGTTATTTTTGGGCACAGCTTTGCCCGTGGCCTATTTTTGGCACACGGAGGCCCCTCGCAAAGTCTCGCGGCATTCCGAGTCCGGCGGACGAACTGGGCCAGCCCCACCCGCCAAGGCTATAGCCCACCCGTTTATGTGGCCTTTTTCCGATGGACGAACTTGGCACCCCGGCCTTCGGGTGGTTATTTTTGCGGCTTTACCCGCAGCCTATGTTTGGCATACGGAGGCCCCTCGCAAAGTCTCGCGGCATTCCAAGTCCGGCGGACGATTTTGGCCAGCCCCACCCCCCAAGGCTATAGCCCACCCGTTTTTGTGGCCTTTTTCCGCTGGACGAACTTGGCGCCCCGGCCTTCGGGTTGTTATTGTTGGGCGCAGCTATGCCCGCGGCCTATGTTTGGCACACAGAGGCCCCTCGCAAAGTCTCGTGGCATTCCGAGTCCGGCGGACGAAGTTGGCCAGCCCCACCCCCCAAGGCTATAGCCCACAGTTTTTGTGGCCTTTTTGCGCTGGACGAACTTGGCGCCCCGGCCTTCGGACGGTTATTTTTGGGTGCAGCTTTGCCCGCGGCCGATTTTTGGCACACGGAGGCCCCTCCCAAAGTCTCGCGGCATTCCGAGTCCGGCGGACGAAGTTGGCCAGCCCCACCCCCCAAGGCTATAGCCCACCGTTTTTGTGGCCTTTTTGCGTTGGACGAACTTCGCGCCCCGGCCTTCGGGCGGTTATTTTTGGGCGCGGCTTTGCCCGCGGCCTATGTTTGGCACACAAAGGACCCTCACAATTCTCACGGCATTCTGAGCCTGGCGGACGAAGTTGGCCAGCCCCACCCCCCAAGGCTATAGCCCACACGTTTTTGTGGTCTTTTTCCGCTGGACGAACTTGGCACCCCGCCCTTCGGGCAGTTATTTTTGGGCGCCGCTTTGCCCGCAGCCTAAGTTTGGCACACGGAGGCCCCTCACAAAGTCTCGCGGCATTCCGAGTCCGGCGGACGAAGTGGGCCAGTCCCACCCGCCAAGGCTATAGCCCACCCGTTTATGTGGCCTTTTTCCGATGGACGAACTTGGCGCCCCGGCCTTCGGGTTGTTATTGTTGGGCGCAGCTCTGCCCGCAGCCTATGTTTGGCACACAGAGGCCCCTCTCAAAGTCTCGTGGCATTCCGAGTCCGGCGGACGAAGTTGGCCAGCCCCACCCCCCAAGGCTATAGCCCACCGTTTTCTTGGCCTTTTTGCGCTGGACGAGCTTGGCGCCCCGGCCTTCGGACTGTTATTTTTGGGCGCGGCTTTGTCCGCGGCCTATTTTTCGCACACGGACACCCCTCACAAAGTCTCGCGGCATTCCGAGTCCGGCGGACGAAGTTGGCCAGCCCCACCCCCCAAGGCTATAGCCCACCCGTTTTTGTGGCCTTTTTGCGCGGGACGAACATGGCGCCCCGGCCTTCGGGCGGTTATTTTTGGGCGGGTTTGTCCACGGCCTATGTTTGGCACCCGGAGGCCCCTCACAAAGTCTCGCGGCATTCGAGTGCGGCGGACAAAGTTGGCCAGCCCCACCCCCCAAGGCTATAGCCCACCCGTTTTTGTGGCCATTTTCCGCTGGACGAACTTGGCGCCCCAGCCTTCGGGGGGTTATTTTTGGGCGCGGCTTTGCCCGCGGCCTAGTTTTGGCACACGGAGTCCCCTCGCAAAGTCTCACGGCATTCCGAGTCCGGCGGACGAAGTCGGCCAGCCCCACCCCCCAAGGCTATAGCCCACCCGTTTTTGTGGCCTTTTTGCGCTGGACGAACTTGGCGCCCCGGCCTTTGGATGGTTATTTTTGGGCGCAGCTTTGCCCGCGTCCTATTTTTGGCACACGGAGGCCCCACGCAAAGTCTCGCGGCATTCCGAGTCCGCCGGACAAAGTTGGCCAGCCCCACCCCCCAAGGCTATAGCCCACCCGTTTTTGTGGCATTTTTGCGCGGGACGAACTTGGCGCCCCGGCCTTCGGGCGGTTATTTTTGGGCGCGGCTTTGACCGCGGCCTATTTTTAGCACACGGAGGCCCCTTGCAAAGTCTCGGCACTCCGAGTCCGGCGGATGAAGTTGGCCAGCCCCCCCCTCCCCCAAGGCTATAGCCCAACCGTTTTTGTGGCCTTTTTGCGCTGGACGAACTTGGCGCCCTGGCCTTCGGGTTGTTATTTTTGGGCGCGGCTTTGTCCGCGGCCTAAGTTTGGCACACGGAGGCCACTCGCAAAGTGTCGCGGCATTCCGAGTCCGGCGGACGAAGTTGGCCAGCCCCACCCCCCAAGGCTATAGCCCACCCGTTTTTGTGGCTTTTTTCCGCTGGACGAACTTGGCGCCCCGGTCTTCGGGCGGTTATTTTTGGGCGCGGCTTTGCCCGTGACCTATTTTTGGCACACGGAGGGCCCTCGTACAGGCTCGCGGCAATCCGAGTCCGGCAGACGAAGTGGGCCAGCCCCACCCCCCAAGGATATAGCCCACCTGTTTTTGTGGCATTTTTGCGCTGGACGAACTTGGCGCCCCGGCCTTCGGGCGGTTATTTTTGGGCGCGGCTTTACCCGTGGCTTATGTTTGGCACACGGAGGCCCCTCGCAAAGTCTAGCGGCAATCCGAGTCCGGCGGACGAAGTTGGCCAGCCCCACCCTCCAAGGCTTTCCGCTGGACGAACTTGGCGCCCCGGCCTTCGGGCGGTTATTTTTGGGCGCTGCTTTGCCCGCGGCCTATGTTTGGTACATGGAGGCCCCTCGCAAAGTCTCACGGCATTCCGAGTCCGGCGGACGAAGTCGGCCAGCACCACCCCCCAAGGCTATAGCCCACCCATTTTTGTGGCCTTTTTGCGCTGGACGAACTTTGCGCCCCGGCCTTCCGTCGGTTATTTTTGGGCACGGCTTTGCCCACGGCCTATGTTTGGCACACGGAGGCCCCTCGCAAAGTCTCGTGGCATTCCGAGTCCGGCGGACAAAGTTGGCCAGCCCCACCCCCCAAGGCTATAGCCCACCCGTTTTTGTGGCCTTTTTCCGCTGGACGAACTTGGCGCCCCGGCCTTCGGGTGGTTATTTTTGGGCGCGCCTTTGCCCGCGGCCTATTTTTAGCACACGGAGGCCCCTCGCAAATTCTTGGCACTCCGAGTCCGGCGGACAAAGTGGGCTGGCCCCCCCCCCCGTAAAGCTATAGCCCACCCGTTTTTGTGGCCTTTTTGCGCTGGACGAACTTGGCGCCCCGGCCTTCGGGCGGTTATTTTTGGGCGCGGCTTTGCCCGTGGCCTATTTTTGGCACACAGAGGACCCTCACAAAGTCTCGAGGGATTCCGAGTCCGGCGGACGAAGTTGGCCAGCCCCACCCCCCTAGGCTATAGCCCACCCGTTTTTGTTGTCTTTTTGCGCTGGACGAACTTGGCGCCCCGGCCTTCGGGCTGTTATTTTTGGGCGCGGCTATGTCCGCGTCCTATTTTTGGCACACGGAGGCCCCACGCAAAGTCTCGCGGCATTCCGAGTCCGCCGGACAAAGTTGGCCAGCCCCACCCCCCAAGGCTATAGCCCACCCGTTTTTGTGGCATTTTTGCGCGGGACGAACTTGGCGCCCCGGCCTTCGGGCGGTTATTTTTGGGCGCGGCTTTGCCCGCGGCCTATTTTTAGCACACGGAGGCCCCTCGCAAAGTCTCGGCACTCCGAGTCCGGCGGACGAAGTTGGCCAGCCCCCCCCTCCCCCAAGGCTATAGCCCAACCGTTTTTGTGGCCTTTTTGCGCTGGATGAACTTGGCGCCCTGGCCTTCGGGTTGTTATTTTCGGGCGCGGCTTTGTCCGCGGCCTATGTTTGGCACACGGAGGCCACTCGTAAAGTGTCGCGGCATTCCGAGTCCGGCGGACGAAGTTGGCCAGCCCCACCCCCCAGGGCTATAGCCCACCCGTTTTTGTGGCCTTTTTCCGCTGGACGAACTTGGCGCCCCGGTCTTCGGGCGGTTATTTTTGGGCGCAGCTTTGCCCGCGGCCTATTTTTGGTACACGGAGGCCCCTCACAAAGTCTAGCGGCATTCCGAGTCCGGCGGACGAAGTTGGCCAGCCCCACCCCCCAAGGCTATAGCCCACCCGTTTTTGTGGCCTTTTTGCGCTGGACGAACTTGGCACCCCGGCCTTCGGGCGGTTATTTTTGGGCGCGGCTTTGCCCGCGGCCTATGTTTGGCACAATGCGGCCCCTCGCAAAGTCTCGCAGCATTCCGATTCCGGCGGACGAAGTTGGCCAGCCCCACCCCCCAAGGCTATAGCCCACCCGTTTTTGTGGCCTTTTTGCGTTGGACGAACTTGGCGCCCCGGCCTTCGGGCGGTTATTTTTGGGCGCGGCTTTGCCCGCGGCCTATGTTTGGCACAATGCGGCCCCTCGCAAAGTCTCGCAGCATTCCGATTCCAGCGGACGAAGTTGGCCAGCCCCACCCCCCAAGGCTATAGCCCACCCGTTTTGTGGCCTTTTTGCGTTGGACGAACTTGGCGCCCCGGCCTTCGGGCGGTTATTTTTGGGCGCGGCTTTGCCCGCGGCCTATTTTTAGCACACGGAGGCCCCTCGCAAAGTCTCGGCACTCCGAGTCCGGCGGACGAATTTGTCCAGCCCCACCCCCCAAGGCTATAGCCCACCCGTTTTTGTGGCCTTTTTGCGCTGGACGAACTTGGCGCCCCGGCCTTCGGGCGGTTATTTTTGGGCGCGGCTTTGCCCGCGGCCTATGTTTGGCACAATGCGGCCCCTCGCAAAGTCTCGCAGCATTCCGATTCCGGCGGACGAAGTTGGCCAGCCCCACCCCCCAAGGCTATAGCCCACCCGTTTTTGTGGCCTTTTTGCGTTGGACGAACTTGGCGCCCCGGCCTTCGGGCGGTTATTTTTGGGCGCGGCTTTGCCCGCGGCCTATTTTTAGCACACGGAGGCCCCTCGCAAAGTCTCGGCACTCCGAGTCCGGCGGACGAATTTGTCCAGCCCCACCCCCCAAGGCTATAGCCCACCCGTTTTTGTGGCCTTTTTGCGCTGGACGAACTTGGCGCCCCGGCCTTCGGGCGGTTATTTTTGGGCGCGGCTTTGCCCGCGGCCTATGTTTGCCTCACGGAGGCCCCTCGCAATGTCTTGCGGCATTCCGAGTATGGCGGACGAAGTGGGCCGGCCCCACACCCCAAGGCTATATAGCCCAACCGTTTTTCTGGCCTTTTTCCGCTGGACGAACTTGGCGCCCCGGCCTTCGGGCGGTTATTTTGGGCGCGGCTTTGCCAGCGGCCTATTTTTGGCACACGGAGGCCCCTCGCAAAGTCTCGCGGCACTCCGAGTCCGGCGGACGAAGTTGGCCAGCCCCACCCCCCAAGGCTGTAGCCCACCCGTTTTTGTGGCCTTTTTGAGCTGGACGAACTTGGCACCCCGGCCTTCGGGTTGTTATTTTTGGGCGTGGCTTTCTCCGCGGCCAATGTTTGGCACACGGAGGCCCCTCGTAAAGTCTCGCGGCATTCCGAGTCCGGCGGATGAAGTTGGCCAGCCCCACCCCTCAAGCCTATAGCCCACCCGTTTTTTTGGCCTTTTTCCGCTGGACGAACTTGGCGCCCCGGCCTTCGGGCGGTTATTTTTGGGCGCAGATTTTCCCACAGCCTACGTTTGGCACACGGAGGCCCCTCGCAATGTCTCGCGGCATTCCGAGTCTGGTGGACGAAGTTGGCCAGCCCCACCCCCCAAGGCTATAGCCCACCCGTTTTTGTGGCCTTTTTGCGCTGGACAAACTTGGCGCCCCGGCCTTCGGGCGGTTATTTTTGGGCGCAGCTTTGCCCGCGGCCTATGTTTGGCACACGGAGGCCCCTCGCAAAGTCTCGCGGCATTCCGAGTCCGGCGGGCGAAGGAGGACTGCCCCACCCCCCAAGGCTATAGCCCACCCGTTTTTGTGGCCTTTTTGCGCTAGACGAACTCGGCGCCCCGGCCTTCAGGCTGTTATTTTTGGGCGTAGCTTTGCCCTTGGCCTATGTTTGGCACACGGAGGCCCCTCGCAAAGTCTCGCGGTATTCCGAGTCCGGCGGACGAAGTTGGCCATACCCACCCCCCAAGGCTATAGCCCACCCGTTTTTGTGGGCTTTTTCCGCTGGACGAACTTGGCGCCCCGGCCTTCGGGGGGTTATTTTTGGCCGCGGCTTTGCCCGCGGCCTATGTTTGGCACGAGGAGGCCCCTCGTAAAGTCTCGCGGCATTCCGAGTCCGGCGGACGAAGTGGGCCAGCCCCACCCACCAAGGCTATAGCCCACCCGTTTTTGTGGCCTTTTTCCGCTGGACGAACTTGGCGCCCCGGCCTTCGGGCGGTTATTTTTGGCCACGGCTTTGCCCGTGGCCTATTTTTGGCATACGGAGGCCCCTCACAAAGTCTCGTGGCATTCCGAGTCCGGCGGACGAAGTGGGCCAGCCCCACCCCCCAAGGCTATAGCCCACCCGTTTTTGTGGCCTCTTTCCGCTGGACGAACTTGGCGCCTCGGCCTTCGGGCTGTCATTTTTGGGCGCGGCTTTGCCTGTGGCCTATGTTTGGCTCACGGAGGCCCCTCGCAATGTCTCACGGCTTTCCGAGTCTGGGGGACGAAGTTGGCCAGCCCCACCCCGCAAGGCTATAGCCCACCCGTTTTTGTGGCCTTTTTCCGCTGGACGAACTTGGCGCCCCATCCTTCGGGCGGTTATTTTTTAGCGCGGCTTTGCCCGCGGCCTATTTTTGGCACACGGAGGCCCCTCGCAAAGTATCGCGGCATTCCGAGTCCGGCGGACGAAGTTGGCCAGCCCCACCACCCAAGGCTATAGCCCCCCCGTTTTTGTGGCCTTTTTGCGCTGGACGAACTTGGCGCCCCGGCCTTCGGGCGGTTATTTTTGGGTGTGGCTTTGCCCGCGGCCTATGTTTGCCACACGGAGGCCCCTCGCAATGTCTCGCGGCATTCCGAGTATGGCGGACGAAGTTGACCGGCCCCACACCCCAAGGCTATATAGCCCACCCGTTTTTGTGGCCTTTTTCCGCTGGACGAACTTGGCGCCCCATCCTTCGGGCGGTTATTTTTTAGCGCGGCTTTGCCCGCGGCCTATTTTTGGTACACGGAGGCCCCTCGCAAAGTATCGCGGCATTCCGAGTCCGGCGGACGAAGTTGGCCAGCCCCACCACCCAAGGCTATAGCCCCCCCGTTTTTGTGGCCTTTTTGCACTGGACGAACTTGGCGCCCCGGCCTTCGGGCGGTTATTTTTGGGTGCGGCTTTGCCCGCGGCCTATGTTTGCCACACGGAGGCCCCTCGCAATGTCTCGCGGCATTCCGAGTATGGCGGACGAAGTTGACCGGCCCCACACCCCAAGGCTATATAGCCCACCCGTTTTTGTGGCCTTTTTCCGCTGGACGAACTTGGCGCCCCGGCCTTCGGGCGGTTATTTTGGGGCGCGGCTTTGCCCGCGGCCTATTTTTGGCACACGGAGGCCCCTCGCAAAGTCTCGCGGCATTCCGAGTCCGGCGGACGAAGTCGGCCAGCCCCACCCTCCAAGGCTATAGCCGACCCGTTTTTGTGGCCTTTTTCCGCTGGACGAACTTGGCGCCCCGGCCTTCGGGCGGTTATTTTTGGGTACGGCTTTGCCCGTGGCCTATGTTTGGCACACGGAGGACCCTCACAAAGTCTTGCGGCATTACGAGTATGGCGGATGAAGTAGGCCGGCCGCACCCCCCAAGGCTATAGCCCAATCGTTTTTGTGGCCTTTTTCCGCTGGACGAACTTGGCGCCCCGGACTTCGGGCGATTATTTTTGGGCGCGGCTTTGCCCGCGGCCTATTTTTGGCACACGGAGGCCCCTCACAAAGTCTCGCGGCATTCCGAGTCCGGCGGACGAAGTGGGCCAGCCCCACCCGCCAAGGCTATAGCCCACCCGTTTTTGTGGCATTTTTGCGCCGGACGAACATGGCGCCCCGGCCTTCGGGCGGTTATTTTTGGGCGCGGCTTTGCCCGCGGCCTATGTTTGGCACACGGAGGCCCCTCGCAAAGTCTCGCGGCATTCCGAGTCCGGCGGACGAAGTGGGCCAGCCCCACCCTCCAAGGCTATAGCCCACCCGTTTTTGTGGCCTTTTTCCGCTGGACGAACTTGGCGCCCCGGCCTTCGGGCGGTTATTTTTGGGCGCGGCTTTGTCCGTGGCCAATTTTTGACACACGGACGCCCCTCGCAAAGTCTCGCGGCATTCCGAGTCCGGCGGACGAAGTCGGCCAGCCCCACCCTCCAAGGCTATAGCCCACCCGTTTTTGTGGCCGTTTTCCGCTGGACGAACTTGGCGCCCCGGTCTTCGGGCGGTTATTTTTGGGCGCGGCTTTGCCCGCGGCCTATTTTAAGCACATGGAGGGCCCTCGCAAAGTCTCACGGCATTCCGAGTCCGGCGGACGAATTTGGCCAGCCCCACCCCCCAAGGCTATAGCCCACCCGTTTTTGTGGCCTTTTTGCGCTTGACGAACTTCACGCCCTGGCCTTCGGGTGGTTATTTTTTGGCGCGGCTTTGCCCGCGGCCTATGTTTGGCACATGGAGGCCCCTCGCAAAGTCTCGCGGCATTCCGAGTCCGGCGGACGAAGTTGGCCAGCCCCACCTCCCAAGGCTATAGCCCACCCATTTTTGTGGCCTTTTTGCGTTGGACGAACTTTGCGCCCCGGCCTTCGGGTGGTTATTTTTGGGCGTGGCTTTGTACGCAGCCTATGTTTGGCACACGGAGACCCCGCGCAAAGTCTCACGGCATTCCGAGTCCGGCGGACGAAGGAGGACAGCCCCACCCCCCAAGGCGATAACCCACCCGTTTTTGTGGCCTTTTTCCGCTGGACACACTTGGCGCCCCGGTCTTCGGGCAGTTATTTTTGGGCGCGGCGTTGCCCGCGGCCTATTTTTGGCACACGGAGGCCCCTCGAAAAGTCTCGCGGCATTCCGAGTCCGGCGGACGAAGTGGGCCAGCCCCACCCCGCAAGGCTATAGCCCACCCATTTTTGAGGCATTTTTGCGCTGGACGAACTTGGCGCCCCGGCCTTCGGGCGGTTATTTTTGGGCGCGGCTTTGCCCACGGCCTATGTTTGGCACACGGAGGCCCCTCGCAAAGTCTCGCGGCATTCCGAGTCCGGCGGACGAAGTTGGCCAGCCCCACCCCCCAAGGCTATAGCCCACCCGTTTTTGTGGCCTTTTTACGCTGGATGAACTTGGCGGCCCGGCCTTCGGGCGGTTATTTTTCGGCACGGCTTTGCCGGTGGCCTATTTTTGGCACACGAACGCCCCTGGAAAAGTCTCGCGGCATTCCGAGTCCGGCGGACGAAGTTGGCCAGCCCCACCTCCCAAGGCTATAGCCCACCCATTTTTGTGGCCTTTTTGCGTTGGACGAACTTTGCGCCCCGGCCTTCGGGTGGTTATTTTTGGGCGTGGCTTTGCCCGTGGCCTATGTTTGGCACACGGAGGCCCCTCGCAAAGTCTCGCGGCATTCCGAGTCCGGCGGACGAAGTGGGCCAGCCCCACCCTCCAAGGCTATAGCCCACCCGTTTTTGTGGCCTTTTTCCGCTGGACGAACTTGGCGCCCCGGCCTTCGGGCGGTTATTTTTGGGTGCGGCTTTGTCCGTGGCCAATTTTTGACACACGGACGCCCCTCGCAAAGTCTCGCGGCATTCCGAGTCCGGCGGACGAAGTCGGCCAGCCCCACCCTCCAAGGCTATAGCCGACCCGTTTTTGTGGCCTTTTTCCGCTGGACGAACTTGGCGCCCCGGCCTTCGGGCGGTTATTTTTGGGTACGGCTTTGCCCGTGGCCTATGTTTGGCACACGGAGGACCCTCACAAAGTCTTGCGGCATTACGAGTATGGCGGACGAAGTAGGCCGGCCGCACCCCCCAAGGCTATAGCCCAATCGTTTTTGTGGCCTTTTTCCGCTGGACGAACTTGGCGCCCCGGACTTCGGGCGATTATTTTTGGGCGCGGCTTTGCCCGTGGCCTATTTTTGGCACACGGAGGCCCCTCACAAAGTCTCGCGGCATTCCGAGTCCGGCGGACGAAGTGGGCCAGCCCCACCCGCCAAGGCTATAGCCCACCCGTTTTTGTGGCATTTTTGCGCCGGACGAACATGGCGCCCCGGCCTTCGGGTGGTTATTTTTGGGCGCGGCTTTGTCCGTGGCCAATTTTTGACACACGGACGCCCCTCGCAAAGTCTCGCGGCATTCCGAGTCCGGCGGACGAAGTCGGCCAGCCCCACCCTCCAAGGCTATAGCCCACCCGTTTTTGTGGCCTTTTTCCGCTGTACGAACTTGGCGCCCCGGTCTTCGGGCAGTTATTTTTGGGCGCGGCTTTGCCCGCGGCCTATTTTAAGCACATGGAGGCCCCTCGCAAAGTCTCGCGGCATTCCGAGTCCGGCGGACGAAGGAGGACAGCCCCACCCCCCAAGGCGATAACCCACCAGTTTTTGTGGCCTTTTTCCGCTGGGCAAACTTGGCGTCCCGGTCTTCGGGCAGTTATTTTTGGGCGCGGCTTTGCCCGCGGCCTATTTTTGGCACACGGAGGCCCCTCGAAAAGTCTCGCGGCATTCCGAGTCCGGCGGACGAAGTGGGCCAGCCCCACCCCGCAAGGCTATAGCCCACCCGTTTTTGAGGCATTTTTGCTCTGGACGAACTTGGCGCCCCGGCCTTCGGGCGGTTATTTTTGGGCGCGGCTTTGCCCACGGCCTATGTTTGGCACACGGAGGCCCCTCGCAAAGTCTCGCGGCATTCCGAGTCCGGCGGACGAAGTTGGCCAGCCCCACCCCCCAAGGCTATAGCCCACCCGTTTTTGTGGCCTTTTTACGCTGGATGAACTTGGCGGCCCGGCCTTCGGGCGGTTATTTTTGGGCGCGGCTTTGCCCGCGGCCTATGTTTGGCACACGGAGGCCCCTCGCAAAGTCTCGCGGCATTCCGTGTCCGGCGGACGAAGTGGGCCAGCCCCACCCTCCAAGGCTATAGCCCACCCGTTTTTGTGGCCTTTTTCCGCTGGACGAACTTGGCGCCCCGGCCTTCGGGCGGTTATTTTTGGGCGCGGCTTTGCCCGCGGCCTATGTTTGGCACACGGAGGCCCCTCGCAAAGTCTCGCGGCATTCCGTGTCCGGCGGACGAAGTGGGCCAGCCCCACCCTCCAAGGCTATAGCCCACCCGTTTTTGTGGCCTTTTTCCGCTGGACGAACTGGGCGCCCCGGCCTTCGGGCGGTTATTTTTGGGCGCGGCTTTGTCCGTGGCCAATTTTTGACAGACGGACGCCCCTCGCAAAGTCTCGCGGCATTCCGAGTCCGGCGGACGAAGTCGGCCAGCCCCACCCTCCAAGGCTATAGCCCACCCGTTTTTGTGGCCTTTTTCCGCTGTACGAACTTGGCGCCCCGGTCTTCGGGCAGTTATTTTTGGGCGCGGCTTTGCCCGCGGCCTATTTTAAGCACATGGAGGCCCCTCGCAAAGTCTCGCGGCATTCCGAGTCCGGCGGACGAATTTGGCCAGCCCCACCCCCCAAGGCTATAGCCCACCCGTTTTTGTGGCCTTTTTGCGCTTGACGAACTTCACGCCCTGGCCTTCGGGTGGTTATTTTTTGGCGCGGCTTTGCCCGCGGCCTATGTTTGGCACATGGAGGCCCCTCGCAAAGTCTCGCGGCATTCCGAGTCCGGCGGACGAAGTTGGCCAGCCCCACCTCCCAAGGCTATAGCCCACCCATTTTTGTGGCCTTTTTGCGTTGGACGAACTTTGCGCCCCGGCCTTCGGGTGGTTATTTTTAGGCGTGGCTTTGTACGCAGCCTATGTTTGGCACACGGAGGCCCCGCGCAAAGTCTCACGGCATTCCGAGTCCGGCGGACGAAGGAGGACAGCCCCACCCCCCAAGGCGATAACCCACCCGTTTTTGTGGCCTTTTTCCGCTGGACAAACTTGGCGCCCCGGTCTTCGGGCAGTTATTTTTGGGCGCGGCTTTGCCCGCGGCCTATTTTTCGCACACGGAGGCCCCTCGAAAAGTCTCGCGGCATTCCGAGTCCGGCGGACGAAGTGGGCCAGCCCCACCCCGCAAGGCTATAGCCCACCCGTTTTTGAGGCATTTTTGCGCTGGACGAACTTGGCGCCCCGGCCTTCGGGCGGTTATTTTTGGGCGCGGCTTTGCCCACGGCCTATGTTTGGCACACGGAGGCCCCTCGCAAAGTCTCGCGGCATTCCGAGTCCGGCGGCCGAAGTTGGCCAGCCCCACCCCCCAAGGCTATAGCCCACCCGTTTTTGTGGCCTTTTTACGCTGGATGAACTTGGCGCCCCGGCCTTCGGGCGGTTATTTTTCGGCACGGCTTTGCCCGTGGCCTATTTTTGGCACACGAACGCCCCTGGCAAAGTCTCGCGGCATTCTGAGTCCGGCGGACGAAGTTGGCCAGCCCCACCCCCCAAGGCTATAGCCCACCCGTTTTTGTGGCCTTTTTGCGCTGGACGAACTTGGCGCCCCAGCCTTCGGGCGGTTATTTTTAGGCGCGGCTTTGCCCGCGACCTATTTTTGGCACACGGAGGCCGCTCCCAAAGTCTCACGGCATTCCGAGTCCGGCGGACGAAGTTAAACAGCCCCACCCCCCAAGGTTATTGCCCACCTGTTTTTGTGGCCTTTTTGCGCTGGACGAACCTGGCGCCCCGGCATTCGGGCGGTTATTTTTGGGCGCGGCTGTGCCTGCGGCCTATTTTTGGTACACGGAGGCCCCTCGCAAAGTCTCGCGGCATTCCGAGTCCGGCGGACGAACTTGGCCAGCCCCACCCCCCAAGGCTATAGCCTACCCGTTTTTGTGGCCTTTTTGCGCAGGACGAACTTGGCGCCCCGCCTTCGGGCGGTTATTTTTGGGCGTGGCTTTTCCCGCGGCCTATTTTTGGCACACGGAGGCCCCTCGCAAAGTCTCGCGGCATTCCGAGTCCGGCGGACGAAGTTGGCCCGCCCCACCCCCCAAGGCTATAGCCCACCCGTTTTTATGGCCTTTTTCCGCAGGACGAACTTGGCACCCCGGCCTTCGGGCGGTTATTTTTTGGCGCGGCTTTGGCCGCGGCCTATGTTTGGTACACGGAGGCCCTTCGCAAAGTCTCACGGCATTCCGAGTCCGGCGGACGAAGTTGGCCAGCCCCACCCCCCAAGGATATAGCCCACCCGTTTTTGTGGCCTTTTTGCGCTGGACGAACTTGGCGCCCCGGCCTTCAGGCGGTTATTTTTGGGCGCGGCTTTGCCCTTGGCCTATGTTTGGCAGACGGACGCCCCTCGCAAAGTCTCGCGGCATTCCGAGTCCGGCGGACGAAGTTGGCCATCCCCACCCCCCAAGGCTATAGCCCACCCGTTTTTGTGGCCTTTTTCCGCTGGACGAACTTGGCGCCCCGGCCTTCGGGCGGTTATTTTTGGGCGCGGCTTTGCCCGCGGCCTATTTTTGGCACACGGAGGCCCCTCACAAAGTCTCGTGGCATTCCTAGTCCGGCGGACGAAGTTGCCCAGCTCCACCCCCCAAGGCTACAGCCCACCCGTTTTTGTGGCCGTTTTCCGCTGGACAAACTTGGCTCCTCGGCCTTCGGGAGGTTATTTTTGGGTACGGCTTTTCCCGCGGCCTATTTTTGGTACACGGAGGCCCCTCCCAAAGTCTCGCGGCATTCCGAGTCCGGCGGACGAAGTTTAACAGCCCCACCCCCCAAGGTTATTGCCCACCTGTTTTTGTGGCCTTTTTGCGCTGGACGAACTTGGCGCCCCGGCCTTCGGGAGGTTATTTTTGGGCGCGGCTTTGCCCACGGCCTATGTTTGGCACACGGAGGCCCCTCGCAAAGTCTCGCGGCATTCCGAGTCCGGCGGACGAAGTTGGCCAGCCCCACCCCCCAAGGCTATAGCCCACCCGTTTTTGTGGCCTTTTTACGCTGGATGAACTTGGCGCCCCGGCCTTCGGGCGGTTATTTTTCGGCACGGCTTTGCCCGTGGCCTATTTTTGGCACACGAACGCCCCTGGCAAAGTCTCGCGGCATTCTGAGTCCGGCGGACGAAGTTGGCCAGCCCCACCCCCCAAGGCTATAGCCCACCCGTTTTTGTGGCCTTTTTGCGCTGGACGAACTTGGCGCCCCAGCCTTCGGGCGGTTATTTTTAGGCGCGGCTTTGCCCGCGACCTATTTTTGGCACACGGAGGCCGCTCCCAAAGTCTCACGGCATTCCGAGTCCGGCGGACGAAGTTAAACAGCCCCACCCCCCAAGGTTATTGCCCACCTGTTTTTGTGGCCTTTTTGCGCTGGACGAACCTGGCGCCCCGGCATTCGGGCGGTTATTTTTGGGCGCGGCTGTGCCTGCGGCCTATTTTTGGTACACGGAGGCCCCTCGCAAAGTCTCGCGGCATTCCGAGTCCGGCGGACGAACTTGGCCAGCCCCACCCCCCAAGGCTATAGCCTACCCGTTTTTGTGGCCTTTTTGCGCAGGACGAACTTGGCGCCCCGCCTTCGGGCGGTTATTTTTGGGCGTGGCTTTTCCCGCGGCCTATTTTTGGCACACGGAGGCCCCTCGCAAAGTCTCGCGGCATTCCGAGTCCGGCGGACGAAGTTGGCCCGCCCCACCCCCCAAGGCTATAGCCCACCCGTTTTTATGGCCTTTTTCCGCAGGACGAACTTGGCACCCCGGCCTTCGGGCGGTTATTTTTTGGCGCGGCTTTGGCCGCGGCCTATGTTTGGTACACGGAGGCCCTTCGCAAAGTCTCACGGCATTCCGAGTCCGGCGGACGAAGTTGGCCAGCCCCACCCCCCAAGGATATAGCCCACCCGTTTTTGTGGCCTTTTTGCGCTGGACGAACTTGGCGCCCCGGCCTTCAGGCGGTTATTTTTGGGCGCGGCTTTGCCCTTGGCCTATGTTTGGCAGACGGACGCCCCTCGCAAAGTCTCGCAGCATTCCGAGTCCGGCGGACGAAGTTGGCCATCCCCACCCCCCAAGGCTATAGCCCACCCGTTTTTGTGGCCTTTTTCCGCTGGACGAACTTGGCGCCCCGGCCTTCGGGCGGTTATTTTTGGGCGCGGCTTTGCCCGCGGCCTATTTTTGGCACACGGAGGCCCCTCACAAAGTCTCGTGGCATTCCTAGTCCGGCGGACGAAGTTGCCCAGCTCCACCCCCCAAGGCTACAGCCCACCCGTTTTTGTGGCCGTTTTCCGCTGGACGAACTTGGCTCCTCGGCCTTCGGGAGGTTATTTTTGGGTACGGCTTTGCCCGCGGCCTATTTTTGGTACACGGAGGCCCCTCCCAAAGTCTCGCGGCATTCCGAGTCCGGCGGACGAAGTTTAACAGCCCCACCCCCCAAGGTTATTGCCCACCTGTTTTTGTGGCCTTTTTGCGCTGGACGAACCTGGCGCCCCGGCATTCGGGTGGTTATTTTTGGGCGTGGCTTTGCCCGCGGCCTATTTTTGGCACACGGAGGCCCCTCGCAAAGTCTCGCGGCATACCGAGTCCGGCGGACGAAGTTGGCCAGCTCCACCCCCCAAGGCTACAGCCCACCCGTTTTTGTGGACTTTTTGCGCAGGACGAACTTGGCGCCCCGTCCTTCGTGTGGTTATTTTTGGGTGCAGCTTTGGTTGCAGCCTATTTTTGGCACACGGAGGCCCCTTGCAAAGTGTCGGGGCATTCCGAGTCCGGCGGACGAAGTGGGCCAGCCCCACCCCCAAGGCTGTAGCCCACCCGTTTTTGTGGCCTTTTTCCGCTGGACGAACTTGGCGCCCCGGCCTTCGGGCGGTTATTTTTGGGCGCGGCTTTGCCCACGGCCTATGTTTGGTACACAGAGGCCCCTCGCAAAGTCTCGCGGCATTCCGAGTCCGGCGGACAAAGTTGGCCAGCCCCACCCCCCAAGGCTATAGCCCACCCGTTTTTGTGGCCTTTTTCCGCTGGACGAACATGGCGCCCCGGCCTTCGGGCGGTTATTTTTGGGCGCGGCTTTGCCCGTGGCCTATATTTGGCACACAGAGGCCCCTCGCAAAGTCTCGCGGCATTCCGAGTCCGGCGGACGAAGTGGGCCAGCCCCACCCCCCAAGGCTATAGCCCACCCGTTTTTGTGGCCTTTTTGCGCTGGACAAACTTGGCGCCTCGGCCTTCGGGCGGTTATTTTTGGGCGCGTCTTTGCCCGCGGCCTATTTTTGGTACACAGAGGCCCCTCGTAAAGTCTCGCGGCATTCCGAGTCCGGCGGACGAAGTTGGCCAGCCCCACCCCCCAAGGCTATAGCCCACCCGTTTTTGTGGCCTTTTTGCGCTGGACAAACTTGGCGCCTCGGCCTTCGGGAGGTTATTTTTGGGCGCGTCCTTGCCCGCGGCCTATTTTTGGTACACGGAGGCCCCTCGCAAAGTCTCGCGGCATTCCGAGTCCGGCAGACGAAGTTGGCCAGCCCCACCCCCCATGGCTATAGCCCACCCGTTTTTGTGGCCTTTTTGCGATGGACGAACTTGGCGCCCCGGCCTTCGGGCGGTTATTTTTGGGCGCGGCTTTGTCCATGGCCTATTATTGGCACACGGAGGCCCCTCACAAAGTCTCGCGGCATTCCGAGTCCGGCGGACAAAGTTGGCCAGCCCACCCCCCAAGGCTATAGCCCACCCGTTTTTGTGGCCTTTTTGCGCTGGACGAACTTGGCGCCCCGGCCTTCGGGAGGTTATTTTTGGGCGCGGCCTTGCCCATGGCCTAGGTTTGGCACACGGAGGACCCTCGCAAAGTCTCGCGGCATTCCGAGTCCGGCGGACGAAATTGGCCAGCCCCACCCCCCAAGCTATAGCCCACCCATTTTTTTGGCCTTTTTGCGCTGGACGAACTTGGCTCCCCGGCCTTCGGACGGTTTTTTTTGGGAGCGGCTTTGCCCGCGGCCTATTTTTGGCACACGAAGGCCCCTCGTAAAGTCTCACGGCATTCCGAGTCCGGCGGACGAAGTTGGCCAGCCCCACCCCCCAAGGATATAGCCCACCCGTTTTTGTGGCCTTTTTGCGCTGGACGAACTTGGCGCCCCGGCCTTCAGGCGGTTATTTTTGGGCGCGGCTTTGCCCTTGGCCTATGTTTGGCAGACGGACGCCCCTCGCAAAGTCTCGCGGCATTCCGAGTCCGGCGGACGAAGTTGGCCATCCCCACCCCCCAAGGCTATAGCCCACCCGTTTTTGTGGCCTTTTTCCGCTGGACGAACTTGGCGCCCCGGCCTTCGGGCGGTTATTTTTGGGCGCGGCTTTGCCCGCGGCCTATTTTTGGCACACGGAGGCCCCTCACAAAGTCTCGTGGCATTCCTAGTCCGGCGGACGAAGTTGCCCAGCTCCACCCCCCAAGGCTACAGCCCACCCGTTTTTGTGGCCGTTTTCCGCTGGACGAACTTGGCTCCTCGGCCTTCGGGAGGTTATTTTTGGGTACGGCTTTTCCCGCGGCCTATTTTTGGTACACGGAGGCCCCTCCCAAAGTCTCGCGGCATTCCGAGTCCGGCGGACGAAGTTTAACAGCCCCACCCCCCAAGGTTATTGCCCACCTGTTTTTGTGGCCTTTTTGCGCTGGACGAACCTGGCGCCCCGGCATTCGGGTGGTTATTTTTGGGCGTGGCTCTGCCCGCGGCCTATTTTTGGCACACGGAGGCCCCTCGTAAAGTCTCGTGGCATTCCGATTCCGGCGGACGAAGTTGGCCAGCCCCACCCCCCAAGGCTATAGCCCACCCGTTTTTGTGGCCTTTTTCCGCTGGACGAACTTGGCGCCCCGGCCTTCGGGCGGTTATTTTTGGGTGTGGCTTTGCCCGCGGCCTATTTTTGGCACACGGAGGCCCCTCGCAAAGTCTCGTGGCATTCCAAGTCCGGCGGACGAAGTTGGCCAGCCCCACCCTCCAAGGCTATAGCCCACCCGTTTTTGTGGCCTTTTTCCGCTGGACGAACTTGGCGCCCCGGCCTTCGGGAGGTTATTTTTGGGCGCGGCTTTGCCCGCGGCCTATGTTTGGCACACAGAGGCCCCTCGCAAAGTCTCGCGGCATTCCGAGTCCGGCGGACGAAGTTGGCTAGCCCCACCCCCCAAGGCTATAGCCCACCCGTTTTTGTGGCCTTTTTGCGATGGACGAACTTGGCGCCCCGGCCTTCGGGCGGTTATTTTTGGGTGCGGCCTTGCCCGCGGCCTATGTTTGGCACACAGAGGCCCCTCGGAAAGTCTCGCGGCATTCCGAGTCCGGCGGACGAAGTCGGCCAGCCCCACCCCCCAAGGCTATAGCCCACCCGTTTTTGTGGCCTTTTTGCACAGGACGAACTTGGCGCCCCAGCCTTCGGGCGGTTATTTTTGGGCACGGCTATGCCCGTGGCCTATTTTTGGCACACGGAGGCCACTCGCAAAGTCTGGCGGCATTCCGAGTCCGGCGGACAAAGTTGGCCAACCCCACCCTCCAAGGGTATAGCACACCCGTTTTTGTGCCCTTTTTCCGCTGGACGAACTTGGCGCCCCGGCCTTCGGGCGGTTATTTTTGGGCGCGGCTTTGCCCGCGGCCTATGTTTGGCACACGGAGGCCCCTCGCAAAGTCACGCGGCTTTCCGAGTCCGGCGGACGAAGTGGGCCAGCCCCGCCCCCCAAGGTTAGAGCCCACCCGTTTTTGTGGCCTTTTTGCGCTGGACGAACTTGGCGCCCCGGCCTTCGGGCAGTTATTTTTTGTTACGGCTTTGCCCGCGGCCTATTTTTGGCACACGGAGGCCCCTCGCAAAGTCTCGCTGCATTCCGAGTCCGGCGGACGAAGTTGGCCAGCCCCACCCCCCAGGCTATAGCCCACCCGTTTTTGTGGCCTTTTTCCGCTGTAAGAACTTGGCACCCCGGCCTTCGGATGGTTATTTTTGGGCGTGGCTTTGCCCGCGGCCTATTTTTGGCACACGGAGGCCCCTCGCAAAGTCTCGCGGCATTCCGATTCCGACGGACGAAGTTGGCCATCCCCACCCGCCATGGCTATAGCCCACCCGTTTTTGTGGCCTTTTTCCGCTGGACGAACTAGGAGCCCCGGCCTTCGGGTGGTTATTTTTGGGCGCGGGTTTGCAAACGGCCTATTTTTGGCACACGGAGGCCCCTCGCAAAGTTTCGCGGCATTCCGAGTCCGGCGGACGAAGTTGGCCAGCCCCACCCCCCATGGCTATAGCCCACCCGTTTTTGTGGCCTTTTTGCGATGGACGAACTTGGCGCCCCGGCCTTCGGGCGGTTATTTTTGGGCGCGGCTTTGTCCATGGCCTATTATTGGCACACGGAGGCCCCTCACAAAGTCTCGCGGCATTCCGAGTCCGGCGGACAAAGTGGGCCAGCCCACCCCCCAAGGCTATAGCCCACCCGTTTTTGTGGCCTTTTTGCGCTGGACGAACTTGGCGCCCCGGCCTTCGGGAGGTTATTTTTGGGCGCGACCTTGCCCATGGCCTATGTTTGGCACACGGAGGACCCTCGCAAAGTCTCGCGGCATTCCGAGTCCGGCGGACGAAATTGGCCAGCCCCACCCCCCAAGCTATAGCCCACCCATTTTTTTGGCCTTTTTGCGCTGGACGAACTTGGCTCCCCGGCCTTCGGACGGTTTTTTTTGGGAGCGGCTTTGCCCGCGGCCTATTTTTGGCACACGAAGGCCCCTCGTAAAGTCTCCTGGCATTCCGATTCCGGCGGACGAAGTTGGCCAGCCCCACCCCCCAAGGCTATAGCCCACCCGTTTTTGTGGCCTTTTTGCGCTGGACGAACTTGGCGTCCCGGCCTTCGGGCGGTTATTTTTGGGCGCGGCTTTGCCCGCGGCCTATGTTTGGAACACGGAAGCCCCTCCCAAAGTCTCGCGGCATTCCGAATCCGGCGGACGAAGTTGGCCAGCCCCACCCCCCTAGGCTATAGCCCACCTGTTTTTGTGGCCTTTTTCCGCTGGACGAACTTGGCGCCTCGGCCTTCGGGCGGTTATTTTTGTGCGCGGCTTTGCCCACGGCCTATGTTTGGCACATGGAGGCCACTCGCAAAGTCTCGGGGCATTCCGAGTCCGGCGGACGAGGTTGGCCAGCCCCACCTTCCAAGGCTATAGCCCACCCGTTTTTGTGGCCTTTTTCCGCTGGACGAACTTGGCGCCCCGGCCTTCGGGCGGTTATTTTTGGGCGCGGCTTTGTCCGTGGCCTATTTTTGGCACAAGGAGGCCCCTCGCAAAATCTCGCGGCATTCTGAGTCCGGCGGACGAAGTTGGCCAGCCCCACCCCCCAAGGCTATAGCCCACCCGTTTTGTGGCCTTTTTCCGCTGGACGAACTTGGCGCCTCGGCCTTCGGGCGGTTATTTTTGTGCGCGGCTTTGGGCGCGGCCAATTTTTGGCACATGGAGTCCCCTCGCAAAATCTCACGGCATTCCGAGTCCGACGGACGAAGTTGGCCAGCCCCACCCCCCTAGGCTATAGCCCACCTGTTTTTGTGGCCTTTTTCCGCTGGACGAACTTGGCGCCTCGGCCTTCGGGCGGTTATTTTTGTGCGCGGCTTTGCCCACGGCCTATATTTGGCACATGGAGGCCACTCGCAAAGTCTCGGGGCATTCCGAGTCCGGCGGACGAGGTTGGCCAGCCCCACCTTCCAAGGCTATAGCCCACCCGTTTTTGTGGCCTTTTTCCGCTGGACGAACTTGGCGCCCCGGCCTTCGGGCGGTTATTTTTGGGCGCGGCTTTGTCCGTGGCCTATTTTTGGCACAAGGAGGCCCCTCGCAAAGTCTCGCGGCATTCCGAGTCCGGCGGACGAAGTTGGCCAGCCCCACCCCCCAAGGCTATAGCCCACCCGTTTTGTGGCCTTTTTCCGCAGGACGAACTTGGCGCCCCGGCCTTCGGGCGGTTATTTTTGGGTGCGGCTTTGCCCGTGGCCTATGTTTGGAACACGGAGGCCCCTCCCATAGTCTCACGGCATTCCGAGTCCGGTGGACGAAGTTGGCCAGCCCCACCCCCCAAGGCTATAGCCCACCCGTTTTGTGGCCTTTTTCCGCTGGACGAACTTGGCGCCCCGGCCTTCGGGCGGTTATTTTTGGGCGCGGCTTTGCCCGTTGCCTATTTTTGGAACACGGAGGCCCCTCCCAAAGTCTCGCGGCATTCCCAGTCCGGCGGACGAAGTTGGCCAGCCCCACCCTCCAAGGCTATAGCCCACCCGTTTTTGTGGCCTTTTTCCGCAGGACGAACTTGGCGCCCCGGCCTTCGGGCGGTTATTTTTGGGCGCGGCTTTGCCCGTTGCCTATGTTTGGAACACGGAGGCCCCTCCCAAAGTCTCGCGGCATTCCCAGTCCGGCGGACGAAGTTGGCCAGCCCCACCCTCCAAGGCTATAGCCCACCCGTTTTTGTGGCCTTTTTCCGCAGGACGAGCTTGGCGCCCCGGCCTTCGGGTGGTTATTTTTGGACGCGGGCTTGCCAGTGGCCTATTTTTGGCACACGGAGGCCCCTCGCAAAGTCTGACGGCATTCCGAGTCCGGCGGACGAGATTGGCCAGCCCCACCCCCCAAGGCTATAGCCCACCCGTTTTTGTGGCCTTTTTTCTGCTGGACGAACTTGGCGCCTCGGCCTTCGGGCAGTTATTTTTGTGCGCGGCTTTGCCCACGGCCTATGTTTGGCACATGGAGGCCACTTGCAAAGTCTCGGGGCATTCCGAGTCCGGCGGACGAGGTTGGCCAGCCCCACCTTCCAAGGCTATAGCCCACCCGTTTTTGTGGCCTTTTTCCGCTGGACGAACTTGGCGCCCCGGCCTTCAGGCGGTTATTTTTGGGCGCGGCTTTGTCCGCGGCCTATTTTTGGCACAAGGAGACCCCTCGCAAAGTCTCGCGGCATTCCGAGTCCGGCGGACGAAGCTGGCCAGCCCCACCCCCCAAGGCTATTGCCCACCCGTTTTGTGGCCTTTTTCCGCAGGACGAACTTGGCGCCCCGGCCTTCGGGCGGTTATTTTTGTGCGCGGCTTTGCCCACGGCCTATGTTTGGCATATGGAGGCCACTCGCAAAGTCTCGCGGCATTCCGAGTCCGGCGGACAAAGTTGGCCAGCCCCACCCCCAAAGGCTATAGCCCACCCGTTTTTGTGGCCTTTTTGCGTTGGACGAACTTGGCGCCCTGGTCTTCGGGTGGTTATTTTTGGGCGCGGCTTTGCCCGTGGCCTATCTTTGGAACACGGAGGCTCCTCCCAAAGTCTCGCGGCATTCCGAGTCCGGCGGACGAAGTTGGCCAGCCCCACCCCCCAAGGCTATAGCCCACCCGTTTTTGTGGCCTTTTTGCGCTGGACGAACTTGGCGCCCCGGCCTTCGGGCGGTTATTGTTGGGCGCGGCTTTGCCCGCGGCCTATGTTTGGAACACGGAGGCCCCTCCCAAAGTCTCGCGGCATTCCGAGTCCGGCGGACGAAGTTGGCCAGCCCCACCCTCCAAGGCTATAGCCCACCCGTTTTTGTGGCCTTTCTCCGCTGGACGAACTTGGCGCCCCGGCCTTCGGGCGGTTATTTTTGGGCGCAGCTTTGTCCGCGGCCTATTTTTGGCACAAGGATGCCCCTCGCAAAGTCTCGCGGCATTCCGAGTCCGGCGGACGAAGTTGGCCAGCCCCACCCCCCAAGGCTATAGCCCACCCGTTTTGTGGCCTTTTTCCGCAGGACGAACTTGGCGCCCCGGCCTTCGGGCGGTTATTTTTGGGTGCGGCTTTGCCCGTGGCCTATGTTTGGAACACGGAGGCCCCTCCCATAGTCTCACGGCATTCCGAGTCCGGCGGACGAAGTTGGCCAGCCCCACCCTCCAAGACTATAGCCCACCCGTTTTTGTGGCCTTTTTCCGCTGGACGAACTTGGCGCCCCGGCCTTCGGGTGGTTATTTTTGGGCGCGGGTTTGCCAGCAGCCTATTTTTGGCACACTGTGGCCCCTCGCAAAGTCTCACAGCATTCCGAGTCCGGCGGACGAAGTTGGCCAGCCCCACCCCCCAAGGCTATAGCCCACCCGTTTTTGTGGCCTTTTTGCGCTGGACGAACTTGGCGCCCCGGCCTTCGGGCGGTTATTGTTGGGCGCGGCTTTGCCCGCGGCCTATGTTTGGAACACGGAGGCCCCTCCCAAAGTCTCGCGGCATTCCGAGTCCGGCGGACGAAGTTGGCCAGCCCCACCCTCCAAGGCTATAGCCCACCCGTTTTTGTGGCCTTTTTCCGCTGGACGAACTTGGCGCCCCGGCCTTCGGGCGGTTATTTTTGGGCGCAGCTTTGTCCGCGGCCTATTTTTGGCACAAGGAGGTCCCTCGCAAAGTCTCGCGGCATTCCGAGTCCGGCGGACGAAGTTGGCCAGCCCCACCCCCCAAGGCTATAGCCCACCCGTTTTTGTGGCCTTTTTCCGCTGGACGAACTTGGCACCCCGGCCTTCGGGAGGTTATTTTTGGGCGCGGCTTTGCCCGGGGCCTATTTTTGGCACAAGGAGGCCCCTCGCAAAGTCTAGCGGCATTCCGAGTCCGGCGGACGAAGTTGGCCAGCCCCACCCCCCAAGGCTATAGCCCAACCGTTTTTGTGGCCTTTTTGCGCTGGACGAACTTAGCGCCCCGGCCTTCGGACTGTTATTTTTGGGCGCGGCTTTGCCCGCGGCCTATGTTTAGTACACGGAGGCCCCTCGCAAAGTCTCGCCGCATTCCGAGTCCGGCGGACGAAGTTGGCCAGCCCCACCCCCCAAGGCTATAGCCCACCCGTTTTTGTGGCCTTTTTCCGCCGGACAAACTTGGCGCCCCGGCCTTCGGGCAGTTATTTTTGGACGAGGCTTTGCCCGCGGAATATTTTTGGCACACGGAGGCCCCTCGCAAAGTCTCGCGGCATTCCGAGTCCGGCGGACGAAGTTGGCCAGCCCCACCCCCCAAGGCTATAGCCCACCCGTTTTTGTGGCCTTTTTGCGCTGGACGAACTTGGAGTCCCGGCCTTCGGGCGGTTATTTTTGGGCGCGGCTTTGCCCGCGGCCTATGTTTGGAACACGGAGGCCCCTCCCAAAGTCTCGCGGCATTCCGAATCCGGCGGACGAAGTTGGCCAGCCCCACCCTCCAAGGCTATAGCCCACCCGTTTTTGTGGCCTTCTTCCGCTGGACGAACTTGGCGCCCCGGCCTTCGGGCGGTTATTTTTGGGCACGTTTTTTCCGCTGGACGAACTTGGCACCCCGGCCTTCGGGAGGTTATTTTTGGGCGCGGCTTTTCCCGCGGCCTATGTTTGGAACACGGAGGCCCCTCCCAAAGTCTCGCGGCATTCCGTGTCCGGCGGACGAAGTCGGCCAGCCCCACCCCCGAAGGCTATAGCCCACCCGTTTTTGTGGCCTTTTTGCAATGGACGAACTTGGCGCCCCGGCCTTCGGGCGGTTATTTTTGGGCACGGCTTTGCCCGCGGCCTACGTTTGGCAGACGGAGGCCCCTCCCAAAGTCTCGCGGCATTCCGTGTCCGGCGGACGAAGTTGGCCAGCCCCACCCTCCAAGGCTATAGCCCACCCGTTTTTGTGGCCTTTTTGCGCTGGACGAACTTGGCGCCCCGGCCTTCGGGCAGTTATTTTTGGGCGCGGCTTTGCCCGTGGCCTATGTTTGGAACATGGAGGCCCCTCCCAAAGTCTCGCGGCATTCTGAGTCCGGCGGACGAAGTTGGCCAGCCCCACCCCCCAAGGCTATAGCCCACCCGGTTTTGTGGCCTTTTTGCGCTGTACGAACTTGGCGCCCCGGCCTTCGGGCGGTTATTTTTGGGTGCCGCTTTGCCCGTGGCCTATGTTTGGCACACGCAGGCCCCTCGCAAAGTCTCGTGGCATTCCGAGTCCGGCGGACGAAGTTGGCCAGCCCCACCCCCCAAGGCTATAGCACACCCATTTTTGTGGCCTTTTTGCGCTGGACGAACTTGGCGCCCCGCGTTCGGGCGGTTATTTTTGGGCGCGGCTTTGCCCATGGTCTATTTTTGGCGCGCGGAGGCCCCTCGCAAAGTCTCGCGGCATTCCAAGTCCGGCGGACGAAGTCGGCCAGCCCCACCCCCCAAGGCTATAGCCCACCCGTTTTTGTGGCCTTTTTCCGCTGGACGAACTTGGCGCACCGGCTTTGGGGGGTTATTTTTGGGCGCGGCTTTGGCCACTGCCTATGTTTGGCACACGGAGGCCCCTTACAAAGTCTCGCAGCATTCCGAGTCCGGCGGACGAAGTTGGCCAGCCCCACCCTCCAAGGCTATAGCCCACCCGTTTTTGTGGCCTTTTTGCGCTGGACGAACTTGGCGCCCCGGCCTTCGGGGAGTTATTTTTGGGCGCGGCTTTGCCCGCGGCCTATGTTTGGAACATGGAGGCCCCTCGCAAAGTCTCGCGGCATTCCGAGTCCGGCAGACGAAGTTGGCCAGCCCCACCCCCCAAGGCTATAGCCCACCCGGTTTTGTGGCCTTTTTGCGCTGGACGAACTTGGCGTCCCGGCCTTCGGGCGGTTATTTTTGGGTGCCGCTTTGCCCGTGGCCTATGTTTGGCACACGGAGGCCCCTCGCAAAGTCTCGCGGCATTTCGAGAACGGCGGACGAAGTTGGCCAGCCCCACCCCCCAAGGCTATAGCGCACCCGTTTTTTTGGCCTTTTTGCGCTGGACGAACTTGGCGCCCCGGCCTTCGGGCGGTTAGTTTTGGGCGCGGCTTTTCCCGTGGTCTATTTTTGGTACACGGAGGCCCCTCGCAAAGTCTCGCGGCATTCCGAGTCCGGCGGACGAAGTTGGCCAGCCCCACCCCCCAACGCTATAGCCCACCCGTTTTTGTGGCCTTTTTGCGCTGGATGAACTTGGCGCCCCGACCGTCGGGTGGTTATTTTTGGGCGCGGCTTTGCCCGCGGCCTATGTTTGGAACACGGAGGCCCCTCCCAAAGTCTCGCAGCATTCCGAGTCCGGCGGACGAAGTTGGCCAGCCCCACCCTCCAAGGCTATAGCCCATCCGTTTTTGTGGCCTTTTTCCGCTGGACGAACTTGGCGCCCCGGCCTTCGGGCGGTTATTTTTGGGCACGGGTTTGCCAGCGGCCTATATTTGGCACACAGAGGCCCCTCACAAACTCTCACGGCATTCCGAGTCCGGCGGACGAAGTCGGCCAGCCCCACCCCCGAAGGCTATAGCCCACCCGTTTTTGTGGCCTTTTTCCGCTGGACGAACTTGGCACCCCGGCCTTCGGGAGGTTATTTTTGGGCACGGCTTTGCCCGCGGCCTATTTTTGGCACAAGGAGGCCCCTCGCAAAGTCTCGCGGCATTCCGAGTCCGGCGGACGAAGTTGGCCAGCCCCACCCCCCAAGGCTATAGCCCACCCGTTTTTGTGGCCTTTTTGCGCTGGACGAACTTAGCGCCCCGGCCTTCGGACTGTTATTTTTGGGCGCGGCTTTGCCCGCGGCCTATGTTTAGTACACGGAGGCCCCTCACAAAGTCTCGCGGCATTCCGAGTCCGGCAGACGAAGTTGGCCAGCCCCACCCCCCAAGGCTATAGCCGACCCGTTTTTGTGGCCTTTTTCCGCCGGACAAACTTGGCGCCCCGGCCTTCGGGCGGTTATTTTTAGACGCGGCTTTGCCCGTGGAATATTTTTGGCACACGGAGGCCCCTCGCAAAGTCTCGCGGCATTCCGAGTCCGGCGGACGAAGTTGGCCAGCCCCACCCCCCAAGGCTATAGCCCACCCGTTTTTGTGGCCTTTTTGCGCTGGACGAACTTAGCGCCCCGGCCTTCGGACTGTTATTTTTGGGCGCGGCTTTGCCCGTGGCCTATGTTTAGTACACGGAGGCCCCTCGCAAAGTCTCGCCGCATTCCGAGTCCGGCGGACGAAGTTGGCCAGCCCCACCCCCCAAGGCTATAGCCCACCCGTTTTTGTGGCCTTTTTCCGCCGGACAAACTTGGCGCCCCGGCCTTCGGGCGGTTATTTTTGGACGCGGCTTTGCCCGTGGAATATTTTTGGCACACGGAGGCCCCTCGCAAAGTCTCGCGGCATTCCGAGTCCGGCGGACGAAGTTGGCCAGCCCCACCCCCCAAGGCTATAGCCCACCCGTTTTTGTGGCCTTTTTGCGCTGGACGAACTTGGCGCCCTGGCCTTCGGGTGGTTATTTTTGGGCGCGGCTTTGCCCGTGGCCTATGTTTGGAACACGGAGGCCCCTCCCAAAGTCTCGCGGCATTCAGAGTCCGGCGGACGAAGTTGGCCAGCCCCACCCTCCAAGGCTATAGCCCATCCGTTTTTGTGGCCTTTTTCCGCCGGACGAATTTGGCGCCCCGGCCTTCGGCCGGTTATTTTTGGGCACGGGTTTGCCAGCGGCCTATTTTTGGCACACGGAGGCCCCTCGCAAACTCTCACGGCATTCCGAGTCCGGCGGACGAAGTCGGCCAGCCCCACCCCCCAAGGCTATAGCCCACCCGTTTTTGTGGCCTTTTTGCGCTGGACGAACTTGGCGCCCCGGCCTTCGGGCGGTTATTTTTGGACGCGGCTTTGCCCGCGGAATATTTTTGGCACACGGAGGCCCCTCCCAAAGTCTCACGGCATTCCGAGTCCGGCGGACGAAGTTGGCCAGCCCCACCCCCCAAGGCTATAGCCCACCCGTTTTTGTGGCCTTTTTGCGCTGGACGAACTTAGCGCCCCGGCCTTCGGACTGTTATTTTTGTGCGCGGCTTTGTCCGCGGCCTATGTTTAGTACACGGAGGCCCCTCGCAAAGTCTCGCCGCATTCCGAGTCCGGCGGACGAAGTTGGCCAGCCCCACCCCCCAAGGCTATAGCCCACCCGTTTTTGTGGCCTTTTTCCGCCGGATAAACTTGGCGCCCCGGCCTTCGGGCGGTTATTTTTGGGCACGGGTTTGCCAGCGGCCTATTTTTGGCACACGGAGGCCCCTCGCAAACTCTCACGGCATTCCGAGTCCGGCGGACGAAGTCGGCCAGCCCCACCCCCGAAGGCTATAGCCCACCCGTTTTTGTGGCCTTTTTGCGCTGGACGAACTTAGCGCCCCGGCCTTCGGACTGTTATTTTTGGGCGCGGCTTTGCCTGTGGCCTATGTTTAGTACACGGAGGCCCCTCGCAAAGTCTCGCCGCATTCCGAGTCCGGCGGACGAAGTTGGCCAGCCCCACCCCCCAAGGCTATAGCCCACCCGTTTTTGTGGCCTTTTTCCGCCGGACAAACTTGGCGCCCCGGCCTTCGGGCGGTTATTTTTGGACGCGGCTTTGCCCGCGGAATATTTTTGGCACACGGAGGCCCCTCGCAAAGTCTCGCGGCATTCCGAGTCCGGCGGACGAAGTTGGCCAGCCCCACCCCCCAAGGCTATAGCCCACCCGTTTTTGTGGCCTTTTTGCGCTGGACGAACTTGGCGCCCTGGCCTTCGGGTGGTTATTTTTGGGCGCGGCTTTGCCCGCGGCCTATGTTTGGAACACGGAGGCCCCTCCCAAAGTCTCGCGGCATTCCGAGTCCGGCGGACGAAGTTGGCCAGCCCCACCCTCCAAGGCTATAGCCCATCCGTTTTTGTGGCCTTTTTCCGCCGGACGAACTTGGCGCCCCGGCCTTCGGCCGGTTATTTTTGGGCACGGGTTTGCCAGCGGCCTATTTTTGGCACACGGAGGCCCCTCGCAAACTCTCACGGCATTCCGAGTCCGGCGGACGAAGTCGGCCAGCCCCACCCCCGAAGGCTATAGCCCACCCGTTTTTGTGGCCTTTTTGCGCTGGACGAACTTGGCGCCCCGGCCTTCGGGCGGTTATTTTTGGACGCGGCTTTGCCCGCGGAATATTTTTGGCCCACGGAGGCCCCTCGCAAAGTCTCGCGGCATTCCGAGTCCGGCGGACGAAGTTGGCCAGCCCCACCCCCCAAGGCTATAGCCCACCCGTTTTTGTGGCCTTTTTGCACTGGACGAACTTAGCGCCCCGGCCTTCGGACTGTTATTTTTGGGCGCGGCTTTGTCCGCGGCCTATGTTTAGTACACGGAGGCCCCTCGCAAAGTCTCGCCGCATTCCGAGTCCGGCGGACGAAGTTGGCCAGCCCCACCCCCCAAGGCTATAGCCCACCCGTTTTTGTGGCCTTTTTCCGCCGGACAAACTTGGCGCCCCGGCCTTCGGGCGGTTATTTTTGGGCACGGGTTTGCCAGCGGCCTATTTTTGGCACACGGAGGCCCCTCGCAAACTCTCACGGCATTCCGAGTCCGGCGGACGAAGTCGGCCAGCCCCACCCCCGAAGGCTATAGCCCACCCGTTTTTGTGGCCTTTTTGCGCTGGACGAACTTGGCGCCCCGGCCTTCGGGCGGTTATTTTTGGGCACGGCTTTGCCCGCGGCCTACGTTTGGCAGACGGAGGCCCCTCCCAAAGTCTCGCGGCATTCCGTGTCCGGCGGACGAAGTTGGCCAGCCCCACCCCGAAAGGCTATAGCCCACCCGTTTTTGTGGCCTTTTTGCGCTGGACGAACTTGGCGCCCCGGCCTTCGGGCGGTTATTTTTGGGCGCGGGTGTGCCCGCGGTCTACTTTTGGCACACGGAGGCCCCTCGCAAAGTCTCGCGGCATTCCGAGTCCGGCGGACGAAGTTGGCCAGCCCCACCCTCCAAGGCTATAGCCCACCCGTTTTTGTGTCCTTTTTGCGCTGGACGAACTTGGCGCCCCGGCCTTCGGGCGGTTATTTTTGGGCGCGGCTTTGGCGGCGGCCTATGTTTGGTAAACGCAGGCCCCTCGCAAAGTCTCGCGGCATTCCGAGTCCAGCGGACGAAGTTGGCCAGCCCCACCCTCCAAGGCTATAGCCCACCCGTTTTTGTGGCCTTTTTGCGCTGGACGAACTTGGCGCCCCGGCCTTCGGGCAGTTATTTTTGGGCACGGCTTTGCCCGCGGCCTATGTTTGGAACATGGAGGCCCCTCCCAAAGTCTCGCGGCATTCCGAGTCCGGCGGACGAAGTTGGCCAGCCCCACCCCCCAAGGCTATAGCCCACCCGGTTTTGTGGCCTTTTTGCGCTGGACGAACTTGGCGCCCCGGCTTCGGGGGGTTATTTTTGGGCACGGCTTTGGCCACTGCTTATGTTTGGCACACGGAGGCCCCTTGCAAAGTCTCGCGGCATTCCGAGTCCGGCGGACGAAGTTGGCCAGCCCCACTCCCCAAGGCTATAGCCCACCCGTTTTTGTGGCCTTTTTCCGCTGGACGAACTTGGTGCCCCGGCTTCGGGGGGTTATTTTTGGGTGCGGCTTTGCCCGTGGTCTATTTTTGTCACACGGAGGCCCCTCCCAAAGTCTCGCGGCATTCCAAGTCCGGCGGACGAAGTTGGCCAGCCCCACCCCCCAAGGCTATAGCCCACCCGTTTTTGTGGCCTTTTTCCGCTGGACGAACTTGGCGGACCGGCTTCGGGGGGTTATTTTTGGGCGCGGCTTTGGCCACTGCCTATGTTTGGCACACGGAGACCCCTTGCAAAGTCTCGTAGCATTCCGAGTCCGGCGGACGAAGTTGGCCAGCCCCACCCTCCAAGGCTATAGCCCACCCGTTTTTGTGGCCTTTTTGCGCTGGACGAACTTGGCGCCCCGGCCTTCGGGGAGTTATTTTTGGGCGCGGCTTTGCCCGCGGCCTATGTTTGGAACATGGAGGCCCCTCCCAAAGTCTCGCGGCATTCCGAGTCCGGCGGACGAAGTTGGCCAGCCCCACCCCCCAAGGCTATAGCCCATCCGGTTTTGTGACCTTTTTGCGCTGGACGAACTTGGCGCGCCGGCCTTCGGGCGGTTATTTTTGGGTGCCGCTTTGCCCGTGGCCTATGTTTGGCACACGCAGGCCCCTCGCAAAGTCTCGCGGCATTTCGAGACCGGCGGACGAAGTTGGCCAGCCCCACCCCCCAAGGCTATAGCGCACCCGTTTTTTTGGCCTTTTTGCGCTGGACGAACTTGGCGCCCCGGCCTTCGGGCGGTTATTTTTGGGCGCGGCTTTTCCCGTGGTCTATTTTTGGCACACGGAGGCCCCTCGAAAAGTCTCGCGGCATTCCGAGTCCGGCGGACGAAGTTGGCCAGCCCCACCCCCCAAGGCTATAGCCCACCCGTTTTTGTGGCCTTTTTCCGCTGGACGAACTTGGCGCCCCGGCTTCGGGGGGTTATTTTTGGGCACGGCTTTGGCCACTGCCTATGTTTGGCACACGGAGGCCCCTTGCAAAGTCTCGCGGCATTCCGAGTCCGGCGGACGAAGTTGGCCAGCCCCACTCCCCAAGGCTATAGCCCACCCGTTTTTGTGGCCTTTTTCCGCTGGACGAACTTGGTGCCCCGGCTTCGGGGGGTTATTTTTGGGCCCGGCTTTGGTCACTGCCTATGTTTGGCACACGGAGTCCCCTTGCAAAGTCTCGCGGCATTCCGAGTCCGGCGGACGAAGTTGGCCAGCCCCACCCCCCAAGGCTATAGCCCACCCGTTTTTGTGGCCTTTTTCCGCTGGACGAACTTGGCGCCCCGGCCATCGGGCGGTTATTTTTGGGCGCGGCTTTGCCCGCGTCCTATTTTTGGCAAACGGTGGCCCCTCGGAAAATCTCGCGGCATTCCGAGTCCGTCGGACGAAGTAGGCCAGCCCCACCCCCCAAGGCTATAGCCCACCCGTTTTTGTGGCCTTTTTGTGCTGGACGAACTTAGCGCCCCGGCCTTCGGACGGTTATTTTTGGGCGCGGCTTTACCCGCGGCCTATTTTTGGTACACGGAGGCCCCTCGCAACGTCTCGCGGCATTCCGAGTCCGGCGGACGAAGTTGGCCAGCCCCACCCCCCAAGGCTATCGCCCACCCGTATTTGTGGCCTTTTTGCGCTGGACGAACTTGGCGCCCCGGCCTTCGGGTGGTTATTTTTGGGCGCGAATTTTCCCGTGGCCTATGTTTGTCACACGGAGGCCCCTCGCAAAGTCTCGCGGCGTTCCTACTCCGGCGGACGAAGTTGGCCAGCTCCACCCCCCAAGGCTATTGCCCACCCGTTTTTCTGGCCTTTTTCCGCAGGACGAACTTGGCGCCCCGGCCTTCGGGCGGTTACTTTTGGGCTAGGCTGTGTCCGCGGCCTATTTTTGGCACACGGAGGCCCCTCGCAAAGGCTCGCGGCATTCCGAGTCCGGCCGACGAAGTTGGCCAGCCCCACCCCCCAAGGCTATAGCCCACCCGTTTTTGTGGCCTTTTTCCGCTGGCCGAACTTGGCACCCCGGCCTTCGGGCGGTTATTTTTGGGCGCGGCTACGCCTGCGGCCAATGTTTTGCACACGGAGGCCCCTCACAAAGTCTCGCGGCATTTCGAGTCCGGCGGACGAAGTTGGCCAGCCCCACCCCCCAAGGCTATAGCCCACCCGTTTTTGTGGCCTTTTTCCGCTGGACGAACTTGGCGCCCCGGCTTCGGGCTGTTATTTTTGGGCTAGGTTTTGACCGCGGCCTATTTTTTGCACACGGAGGCCCCTCGCAAAGTCTCGCGGCATTCCGAGTCTGGCGGACGAAGTCGGCCAGCCCCGCCCCCCAAGGCTATAGCCCACCCGTTTTTGTGGCCTTTTTCCGCAGGACGAACTTGGCGCCCCGGCCTTCGGGCGGTTATTTTTCGGCACGGCTTTGCCAGCGGCCTATGTTTGGCACACGGAGGCCCCTCGCAAAGGCTCGCGGCATTCCGAGTCCGGCCGACGAAGTTGGCCAGCCCCACCCCCCAAGGCTATAGCCCACCCGTTTTTGTGGCCTTTTTCCGCTGGACGAACTTGGTGCCCCGGCCTTCGGGCGGTAATTTTTGCGCACGGCTTTACCCGCGGCCTATTTTTGGCACACGGAGGCCCCTCGCAAAGGCTCGCAGCATTCCGAGACCGGCGGACGAAGTTGGCCAGCCCCACCCCCCAAGGCTATAGCCCACCCGTTTTTGTGGCCTTTTTCCGCTAGATGAACTTGGCGCCCCGGCCTTCGGGCGGTTATTTTTGGGCGCGGCTTTACCCGTGTCCTATTTTTGGCACACGGAGGCCCCTCGCAAAGTCTCGTGGCATTCCGAGTCCGGCGTACAAAGTTGGCTAGCCCCACCCCCCAAGGCTATAGCCCACCCGTTTTTGTGGCCTTTTTGCGCTGGCCGAACTTGGCACCCCGGCCTTCGGGCGGTTATTTTTGGGCGCGGCTATGCCTGCGGCCTATGTTTTGCACACGGAGGACCCTCGCAAAGTCTCACGGCATTTCAAGTCCGGCGGACGAAGTTGGCCAGCCCCACCCCCCAATGCTATAGCCCACCCGTTTTTGTGGCCTTTTTCCGCTGGACGAACTTGGCGCCCCGGCCTTCGGGCGGTTATTTTTGGGTGCGGTTTTGACCGCGGCCTATTTTTGGCACACGGAGGCCCCTCGCAAAGTCTCGCGGCATTCCGAGTCCGGCGGACGAAGTTGGCCAGCCCCACCCCCCAAGGCCATAGCCCACCCGTTTTTGTGGCCTTTTTCCGCAGGACGAACTTGGCGCCCCGGCCTTCGGGCAGTTATTTTTTCGTTCGGCTTTGCCCGCGGTCTATGTTTGGCACACGGAGGCCCCTCGCAAAGTCTCGAGGCATTCCGAGTCCGGCGGACGATGTTGGCTAGCCCCACCCCCCAAGGCTATAGCCCACCCGTTTTTGTGGCCTTTTTGCGCTGGCCGAACTTGGCACCCCGGCCTTCGGACGGTTATTTTTGGGCGCGGCTATGCCCGCGGCCTATGTTTTGCACACGGAGGCCCCTCGCAAAGTCTCGCAGCATTTCGCGTCCGGCGGACGAAGTGGGCCAGCCCCACCCCCCAAGGCTATAGCCCACCCGTTTTTGTGGCCTTTTTCCGCTGGACGAACTTGGCGCCCCAGCCTTCGGGCGGTTATTTTTGGGCGCGGCTTTGACCGCGGCCTATTTTTGGCACACGGAGGCCCCTCGAAAAGGCTTGCGGCATTCCGAGACCGGCGGACGAAGTTGGCCAGCCCCACCCCCCAAGGCTATAGCACACCCATTTTTGTGGCCTTTTCCCGCTGGAGGAACTTGGTGCCCCGGCCTTCGGGCGGTTATTTTTGGGCGCGGCTTTACCCACGGCCTATTTTTGGCACACGGAGGCCCCTCGCAGAGTCTCGCGGCATTCCGAGTCCGGCGGACGAAGTTGGCTAGCCCCACCCCCCAAGGCTATAGCCCACCCGTTTTTGTGGCCTTTTTGCGCTGGCCGAACTTGGCACCCCGGCCTTCGGGCGGTTATTTTTGGGCGCGGCTATGCCCGCGGCCTATGATTTGTACACGGAGGCCCCTCGCAAAGTCTAGCGGCATTTCGCGTCCGGCGGACGAAGTGGGCCAGCCCCACCCCCCAAGGCTATAGCCCACCCGTTTTTGTGGCCTTTTTCCGCTGGACGAACTTGGCGCCCCGGCCTTCGGGCGGTTATTTTTGGGCGCGGCTTTGACAGCGGCCTATTTTTGGCACACGGAGGCCCCTCGAAAAGGCTTGCGGCATTCCGAGGCCGGCGGACGAAGTTGGCCAGCCCCACCCCCCAAGGCTATAGCACACCCATTTTTGTGGCCTTTTCCCGCTGGACGAACTTGGTGCCCCGGCCTTCGGGCGGTTATTTTTGGGCGCGGCTTGACCCGCGGCCTATTTTTGGCACACGGAGGCCCCTCGCAAAGTCTCGCGGCATTCCGAGTTCGGCGGACGAATTTGGCTAGCCCCACCCCCCAAGGCTATAGCCCACACGTTTTTGTGGCCTTTTTGCGCTGGCCGAACTTGGCACCCCAGCCTTCCTGCGGTTATTTTTGGGCGCCGCTATGCCCGCGGCCTATGTTTTGCACACGGAGGCCCTCGCAAAGTCTCTTGGCATTTCGCGTCCGCCGGACGAAGTTGGCCAGCCCCACCCCCCAAGGCTATAGCCCACCCGTTTTTGTGGCCTTTTTCCGCTGGACGAACTTGGCGCCCCAGCCTTCGGTCGGTTATTTTTGGGAGCGGCTTTGCCCGTGGCCTATGTTTGGCACACAGAAGCCCCTCGCAAAGTCTCGTGGCATCCGTGTCCGGCGGACGAAGTCGGCCAGCCCCACCCCCCAATGCTATAGCCCACCCGTTTTTGTGGCCTTTTTCCGCTGGACGAACTTGGCGCCCCGGCCTTCGGGCGGTTATTTTTGGGCACAGCTTTGTCCGCAGCCTATGTTTGGCACACGGAGGCCCCTCGCAAAGTTTCGCGGCATTCCGAGTCCGGGGGACGAAGTTGCCCAGCCCCACCCCCCAAGGCTATAGCCCACCCGTTTTTGTAGCCTTTTTCCGCGGGACGAACTTGGTGCCCCGGCCTTCGGGCGGTTATTTTTGGGCGCGACTTTTTCCTCGGCCTCTTTTTGGCACACGGAAGCCCCTCGCAAAGTCTCACGGCATTCCGGGTCCGGCGGACGAAGTGGGCCAGCCCCACCCCCCAAGGCTATAGCACACCCGTTTTTGTGGCCTTTTCCCGCTGGACGAACTTGGTGCCCCGGCCTTCGGGCGGTTATTTTTGGGCGCGACTTTTTCCTCGGCCTCTTTTTGGCACACGGAAGCCCCTCGCAAAGTCTCACGGCATTCCGGGTCCGGCGGACGAAGTTGGCCAGCCCCACCCCCCAATGCTATAGCCCACCCGTTTTTGTGGCCTTTTTCCGCTGGACGAACTTGGCGCCCCGGCCTTCGGGCGGTTATTTTTGGGCACAGCTTTGTCCGCAGCCTATGTTTGGCACACGGAGGCCCCTCGCAAAGTTTCGCGGCATTCCGAGTCCGGGGGACGAAGTTGCCCAGCCCCACCCCCCAAGGCTAAGCCCACCCGTTTTTGTGGCCTTTTTGCCCTGCACGAACTCGGCGCCCCGGCCATCGGGCGGTTATTTTTGGACACGGCTTTGTCCGCGGCCTATTTTTAGAGCATGGAGGCCCCTCGCAAAGTCTCGCGGCATTCCGAGTCCGGCGGACGAAGTTGGCCAGCCCCACCCCCCAAGGCTATAGCACACCCGTTTTTGTGGCCTTTTCCCGCTGGACGAACTTGGTGCCCCGGCCTTCGGGCAGTTATTTTTTTGCGCGGCTTTACCCGCGGCCTATTTTTGGCACACGGAGGCCCCTCGCAAAGTCTCGAGGCATTCCGAGTCCGGCGGACGATGTTGGCTAGCCCCACCCCCCAAGGCTATAGCCCACCCGTTTTTGTGGCCTTTTTGCGCTGGCCGAACTTGGCACCCCGGCCTTCGGACAGTTATTTTTGGGCGCGGCTATGCCCGCGGCCTATGTTTTGCACACGGAGGCCCCTCGCAAAGTCTCGCGGCATTTCGCGTCCAGCGGACGAAGTGGGCCAGCCCCACCCCCCAAGGCTATAGCCCACCCGTTTTTGTGGCCTTTTTCCGCTGGACGAACTTAGCGCCCCAGCCTTCGGGCGGTTATTTTTGGGCGCGGCTTTGACCGCGGCCTATTTTTGGCACACGGAGGCCCCTCGAAAAGGCTTGCGGCATTCCGAGACCGGCGGACGAAGTTGGCCAGCCCCACCCCCCAAGGCTAGAGCACACCCATTTTTGTGGCCTTTTCCCGCTGGACGAACTTGGTGCCCCGGCCTTCGGGCGGTTATTTTTGGGTGCGGCTTTACCCGCGGCCTATTTTTGGCACACGGAGGCCTCTCGCAAAGTCTCGCGGCATTCCGAGTCCGGCGGACGAAGTTGGCTAGCCCCACCCCCCAAGGCTATAGCCCACCCGTTTTTGTGGCCTTTTTGCGCTGACCGAACTTGGCGCCCCGGCCTTCGGGCGGTTATTTTTGGGCGCGGCTATGCCCGCGGCCTATGTTTTGTACACGGAGGCCCCTCGCAAAGTCTAGCGGTATTTCGCGTCCGGCGGACGAAGTGGGCCAGCCCCACCCCCCAAGGCTATAGCCCACCCGTTTTTGTGGCCTTTTTCCGCTGGACGAACTTGGCGCCCCGGCCTTCGGGCGGTTATTTTTGGGCGCGGCTTTGACAGCGGCCTATTTTTGGCACACGGAGGCCCCTCGAAAAGGCTTGCGGCATTCCGAGACCGGCGGACGAAGTTGGCCAGACCCACCCCCCAAGGCTATAGCCCACCCGTTTTTGTGGCCTTTTTCCGCTGGACGAACTTGGCGCCCCAGCCTTCGGGCGGTTATTTTTGGGAGCGGCTTTGCCCGTGGCCTATGTTTGGCACACGGAGGCCCCTCGCAAAGTCTCGTGGCATCCAAGTCCGGCGGACGAAGTCGGCCAGCCCCACCCGCCAATGCTATAGCCCACCAGTTTTTGTGGCCTTTTTCCGCTGGACGAACTTGGCGCCCCGGCCTTCGGGCGGTTATTTTTGGGCGCGGCTTTGACCGCGGCCTATTTTTGGCAAACGGAGGCCCCTCGCAAAGGCTCACGGCATTCCGAGACCGGCGGACGAAGTTGGCCAGCCCCACCCCCCAAGGCTATAGCACACCCGTTTTTGTGGCCTTTTCCCGCTGGACGAACTTGGTGCCCCGGCCTTCGGGCGGTTATTTTTTTGCGCGGCTTTACCCGCGGCCTATTTTTGGCACACGGAGGCCCCTCGCAAAGTCTCGCGGCATTCCGAGTCCGGCGGATGAAGTTGGCAAGCCCCACCCCCCAAGGCTATAGGCCACCCGTTTTTGTGGCCTTTTTGCGCTGGCTGAACTTGGCACCCCGGCCTTCCGGCGGTTATTTTTGGGCGCGGCTATGCCCGCGGCCTATGTTTTGCACACGGAGGCCCCTCGCAAAGTGTCGCGGCATTTCGCGTCCGGCGGACGAAGTTGGCCAGCCCCACCCCCCAACGCTATAGCCCACCCGTTTTGTGACCTTTTTCCGCTGGACGAACTTGGCGCCCCGGCCTTCGGGCGGTTATTTTTGGGCGCGGCTTTGCCCGCGGCCTATGTTTGGCACACGGAGGCCCCTCGCAAAGTCTCGTGGCATCCAAGTCCGGCGGACGAAGTCGGCCAGCCCCACCCCCCAATGCTATAGCCCACCAGTTTTTGTGGCCTTTTTCCGCTGGACGAACTTGGCGCCCCGGCCTTTGGGCGGTTATTTTTAGGCGCATCATTGTCCGCGGCCTATGTTTGGTACACGGAGGCCCCTCGCAAAGGCTCGCGGCATTCCGAGTCCGACGGACGAAGTTGGCCAGCCCCACCCCCCAAGGCTATAGCCCACCCGTTTTTGTGGCCTTTTTGCGCTGGCCGAACTTGGCACCCCGGTCTTCGGGCGGTTATTTTTGGGCGCGGCTTTGACCGCGGCCTATTTTTGGTATACGGAGGCCCCTCGCAAAGGCTCGCAGTATTCCGAGTCCGGCGGACGTAGTTGGCCAGCCCCACCCCCCAAGGCTATAGCCCACCCGTTTTTGTGGCCTTTTTGCGCTGGCCGAACTTGGCACCCCGGCCTTCCGGCGGTTATCTTTGGGCGCGGCTATGCCCGCGGCCTATGTTTTGCACACGGAGGCCCCTCGCAAAGTCTCGCGGCATTTCGCGTCCGGCGGACGAAGTTGGCCAGCCCCACCCCCCAACGCTATAGCCCACCCGTTTTGTGGCCTTTTTCCGCTGGACGAACTTGGCGCCCCGGCCTTCGGGCGGTTATTTTTGGGCGTGGCTTTGCCCGCGGCCTATGTTTGGCACACGGAGGCCCCTCGCAAAGTCTCGTGGCATCCAAGTCCGGCGGACGAAGTCGGCCAGCCCCACCCGCCAATGCTATAGCCCACCAGTTTTTGTGGCCTTTTTCCGCTGGACGAACTTGGCGCCCCGGCCTTCGGGCGGTTATTTTTGGGCGCGGCTTTGACCGCGGCCTATTTTTGGCACACGGAGGCCCCTCGCAAAGTCTCGCGGCATTCCGAGTCCGGCGGACGAAGTTGGCCAACCCCACCCCCAATGCTATAGCCCACCCATTTTTGTGGCCTTTTTCCGCTGGACGAACTTGGCGCCCTGGTCTTCGGGCGGTTATTTTTGGCACACGGAGGCCCCTCGCAAAGTCTTGTGGCATTCCGAGTCCGGCGGACGAAGTTGGCCAGCCCCACCCCCCAAGGCTATAGCCCACCCGTTTTTGTGGCCTTTTTGCGCTGGCCGAACTTGGCACCCCGGCCTTCGGGCGGTTATTTTTGGGCGCGGCTATGCCCGCGGCCTATGTTTTGCACACGGAGGCCCCACACAAAGTCTCGCGGCATTCCAAGTCCGGCGGACGAAGTGGGCCAGCCCCACCCCCCAAGGCTATAGCCCACCCGTTTTTGTGGCATTTTTGAACTGGACGAACTTGGCGTCCCGGCCTTCGGGAGGTTATTTTTGGGCGCGGCTTTGCCCGCGGCCTATGTTTGGCACACGGAGGCCACGCGCAAAGTCTCGCGGCATTCCGAGTCCGGCGGACGAAAATGGTCAGCCCCACCCCCCAACGATATAGCCCACCCGTTTTTGTGGCCCTTTTGCACAGGACGAACTTGGCGCCCCGGCCTTCGGGCGGTTATTTTTGGGCGCGGCTTTGCCAGCGGCCTATATTTGGCACACGGAGGCCCCTCGCAAAGGCTCGCGGCATTCCGAGTCCGGCGGACGAAGTTGGCCAGCCCCACCCCCCAAGGCTATAGCCCACCCGTTTTTGTGGCCTTTTTGCGCTGGCCGAACTTGGCACCCCGGCCTTCGGGTGGTTATTTTTGGGCGCGGCTATGCCCGCGGCCTATGTTTTGCACACGGAGGCCCCACGCAAAGTCTTGCGGCATTCCAAGTCCGGCGGACAAAGTGGGCCAGCCCCACCCCCCAAGGCTATAGCCCACCAGTTTTTGTGGCCTTTTTCCGCTGGACGAACTTGGCGCCCCGGCCTTCGGGCGGTTATTTTTGGGCGCGGCTTTGACCGCGGCCTAGTTTTGGCACACGGAGGCCCCTCGCAAAGTCTCGCGGCATTCCGAGTCCGGCGGACGAAGTTGGCCAACCCCACCCCCAATGCTATAGCCCACCCATTTTTGTGGCCTTTTTCCGCTGGACGAACTTGGCGCCCCGGTCTTCGGGCGGTTATTTTTGGCACACGGAGGCCCCTCGCAAAGTCTTGTGGCATTCCGAGTCCGGCGGACGAAGTTGGCCAGCCCCACCCCCCAAGGCTATAGCCCACCCGTTTTTGTGGCCTTTTTGCGCTGGCCGAACTTGGCACCCCGGCCTTCGGGCGGTTATTTTGGGGCGCGGCTATGCCCGCGGCCTATGTTTTGCACAAGGAGGCCCCACACAAAGTCTCGCGGCATCCGAGTCCGCCGGACGAAGTTGGCCAGCCCCACCCCCCAAGGCTATAGCCCGCCCGTGTTTGTGGCCTTTTTCCGCTGGACGAACTTCGCGCCCCGGCCTTCGGGCGGTTATTTTTGGGCGCGGCTTTGCCCGCGGCATATTTTTGGCACCCAGAGGCCACGCGCAAAGTCTCGCGGCATTCCGAGTCCGGCGGACGAAAATGGCCAGCCCCACCCCCCAAGGATATAGCCCACCCGTTTTTGTGGCCCTTTTGCACAGGACGAACTTGGCGCCCCGGCCTTCGGGCGGTTATTTTTTTGGCGCGGCTTTGCCAGCGGCCTATATTTGGCACACGGAGGCCCCTCGCAAAGGCTCGCGGCATTCCGAGTCCGGCGGACGAAGTTGGCCAGCCCCACTCCCCAAGGCTATAGCCCACCCGTTTTTGTGGCCTTTTTGCGCTGGCCGAACTTGGCACCCCGGCCTTCGGGTGGTTATTTTTGGGCGCGGCTATGCCCGCGGCCTATGTTTTGCACACGGAGGCCCCACGCAAAGTCTTGCGGCATTCCAAGTCCGGCGGACAAAGTGGGCCAGCCCCACCCCCCAAGGCTATAGCCCACCTGTTTTTGTGGCATTTTTGCGCTGGGCGAACTTGGCGTCCCGGCCTTCGGGAGGTTATTTTTGGGCGCGGCTTTGCCCGCGGCCTATGTTTGGCACACGGAGACCCCTCGCAAAGTCTCGCGGCATCCGAGTCCGCCGGACGAAGTTGGCCAGCCCCACCCCCCAAGGCTATAGCCCGCCCGTGTTTGTGGCCTTTTTCCGCTGGACGAACTTCGCGCCCCGGCCTTTGGGCGGTTATTTTTGGGCGCGGCTTTGCCCGCGGCATATTTTTGGCACCCAGAGGCCACGCGCAAAGTCTCGCGGCATTCCGAGTCCAGCGGACGAAATTGGCCAGCCCCACCCCCCAAGGATATAGCCCACCCGTTTTTGTGGCCCTTTTGCACTGGACGAACTTGGCGCCCCGGCCTTTGGGCGGTTATTTTTGGGCGCGGCTTTGCCAGCGGCCTATATTTGGCACACGGAGGCCCCTCGCAAAGGCTCGCGGCATTCCGAGTCCGGCGGACGAAGTTGGCCAGCCCCACCCCCCAAGGCTATAGCCCACCCGTTTTTGTGGCCTTTTTGCGCTGGCCGAACTTGGCACCCCGGCCTTCGGGTGGTTATTTTTGGGTGCGGCTATGCCCGCGGCCAATGTTTTGCACACGGAGGCCCCTCGCAAAGTCTCGCGGCATTCCGAATCCGGCGGACGAAGTGGGCCAGCCCCACCCCCCAAGGCTATAGCCCACCCGTTTTTGTGGCCTTTTTCCGCTGGACGAACTTGGCGCCCCGGCCTTCGGGCGGTTATTTTTGGTCGCGGCTGTGCCTGTGGCCTATTTTTTGCATTCGGAGGCGCCTCGCAAAGTCTCGCGACATTCCGAGTCCGGCGGACGAAGTTTGCCAGAAACTACCCCCCAAGGCTATAGCCCACCCGTTTTGGTGGCCTTTTTCCGCTGGACGAACTTGGCGCCCCGGCCTTCGGGCAGTTATTTTTGGGCGCGGCTGTGCCCGCGGCTTCTTTTTGGCACACGGAGGATCCTCGCAATGTCTCGCGCCATTCTGAGTCCGACGGACGAAGTTGGCCAGCCCCACCCCGCAAGGCTATAGCCCACCCGTTTTTATGGCATTTTTCCGCTGGACGAACTTGGCGCCCGGCCTTCGGGCGCTTATTTTTGGGCGTGGCTGTGCCCGCCGCCTATTTTTGGTACACGGAGGTGCCTCGCAAAGTCTCGCGCCATTCCGAATCCGGCGGACGAAGTGGGCCAGCCCCACCCCCCAAGGCTATAGCCCACCCGTTTTTGTGGCCTTTTTCCGCTGGACGAACTTGGCGCCCCGGCCTTCGGGCGGTTATTTTTGGGCGCGGCTGTGCCTGTGGCCTATTTTTTGCATTCGGAGGTGCCTTGCAAAGTCTCGCGCCATTCCGAGTCCGGCGGACGAAGTTGGCCAGCCCCACCCCCCAAGGCTATAGCCCAACCGTTTTTGTCACCTTTTTCCGCTGGACGAACTTGGCGCTCCGGCCTTCGGGCAGTTATTTTTGGATGCGGCTTTGCCCGTGGCCTATTTTTGGCACACGGAGGCGCCTCGAAAAGTCTCGCGCCATTCCGAGTCTGGCGGGCGAAGTTGGCCAGCCCCACCCCCCAAGGCTATAGCCCACCCGTTTTTGTGGCCTTTTTCCGCTGGACGAACTTGGCGCCCCGGCCTTCGGGCGGTTATTTTTGGATGTGGCTGTGCCCGTGGCCTATTTTTGGCACACGGAGGCGCCTCGAAAAGTCTCGCACCATTCCGAGTCTGGCGGGCGAAGTTGGCCAGCCCCACCCCCCAAGGCTATAGCCCACCCGTTTTTGTGGCCTTTTTCCGTTGGACGAACTTGACGCCCCAGCCTTCGGGCGGTTATTTTTGGGTGCGGCTGTGCCCGCGACCATTTTTTGGCACACGGAGGCACCTTGCAAAGTCTCGCGGTATTCCGAGTCCGGCGGACGAAGTTGGCCAGCCCCACCCCCCAAGGCTATAGCGCACCCGTTTTTGTGGCCTTTTTCCGCTGGACGAACTTGGCGCCCCGGCCTTCGGGCGGTTAATTTTGGGCGCGGCTGTGCTCGCGGCCTATTTTTGGCACACGGAGGCGCCTCGCAAAGTCTCGCGCCATTCCTATTCCGGCGGACGAAGTTAGCCAGCCCCACCCCCCAAGTCTATAGCACACCCATTTTTGTGGCCTTTTTCCGCTGGACGAACTTGGCGCCCCGGCCTTCGGGCGGTTATTATTGGGCGCGGCTGTGCCCGCGGCCTATTTTTGGCACACGGAGGCGCCTTGTAAAGTCTCGCGTCATTCCGAGTCCGGCGGACGAAGTTGGCCAGCCCCACCCCCCAAGGCTATAGCCCACCCATTTTTGTGGCCTTTTTCCGCTGGACGAACTTGGCGCCCCGGCCTTCATGCGGTTATTTTTGGACGCAGCTGTGCCCGCGGCCTATTTTTGGCACACGGAGGCGCCTCGAAAAGTCTCGCGCCATTCCGAGTCTGGCGGACGAAGTCGGCCAGCCCCACCCCCCAAGGCTATAGCCCACCCGTTGTTGTGGCCTTTTTCCGTTGGACGAACTTGGCGCCCCGGCCTTCGGGCGGTTTTTTGGGCGCGGCAGTGTCCACGGCCTATTTTTGGCACACGGAGGCACCTCGCAAAGTCTCGCGCCATTCCGAGTCCGGCGGACGAAGTTGGCCAGCCCCACCCCCCAAGGCTATAGCCCACCCGTTTTTGTGGCCTTTTTCCGCTGGACGAACTTGGCGTCCCGGCGTTCGGGCGGTTATTTTTGTGCGCGGCTGTGCCCGCGGCCTATTTTTGGCTCACGGAGGCGCCTCGTAAAGTCTCGCGCCATTCCGAGTCCGGCGGACGAAGTTGGCCAGCCCCACCCCCCAAGGCTATAGCCCACCCGTTTTTGTGGCCTTTTTCCGCTGGACGAACTTTGCGCCCCGGCCTTCGGGCGGTTATTTTTGGGCTCGGCCGTGCCCGCGGCCTATTTTTGGTACACGGAGGTACCTCACAAAGTCTCGCCCCATTCCGAGTCCGGCGGACGAAGTTGGCCAGCCCCACCCCCCAAGGTTATACCCCACCCGTTTTTGTGGCCTTTTTCCGCTGGACGAACTTGGCGCGCCGGCCTTCGGGCAGTTATTTTTGGGCGCGGCTGTTCCCGCGGCCTATTTTTTGCACACGGAGGTGCCTCGAAAAGTCTCGCGCCATTCCGAGTCCGGCGGACGAAGTTGGCCAGCCCCACCCCCTAAGACTATAGCCCACCCGTATTTGTGGCCTTTTTCCGCTGGACGAACTTGGCGCCCCGGTCTTCGGGCGGTTATTCTTGGGCGCGGCTGTGCCCGCGGCCTATTTTTGGCACACGGAGGCACCCCGCAAAGTCTCGCGCCATTCCGAGTCCGGCGGACGAAGTTGGCCAGCCCCACCCCCCAAGGCTATAGCCCACCCGTTTTTGTGGCCTTTTTCCGCTGGACGAACTTTGCGCCCCGGCCTTCGGGCGGTTATTTTTGGGCTCGGCCGTGCCCGCGGCCTATTTTTGGTACACGGAGGTGCCTCGCAAAGTCTCGCCCCATTCCGAGTCCGGCGGACGAAGTTGGCCAGCCCCACCCCCCAAGGTTATAGCCCACCCGTTTTTGTGGCCTTTTTCCGCTGGACGAACTTGGCGCGCCGGCCTTCGGGCGGTTATTTTTGGGCGCGGCTGTTCCCGCGGCCTATTTTTGGCACACGGAGGCACCTCGAAAAGTCTCGCGCCATTCCGAGTCCGGCGGACAAAGTTGGCCAGCCCCACCCCCTAAGACTATAGCCCACCCGTATTTGTGGCCTTTTTCCGCTGGACGAACTTGGCGCCCCGGTCTTCGGGCGGTTATTTTTGGGCGCGGCTGTGCCCGCGGCCTATTTATGGCACACGGAGGCACCTCGCAAAGTCTCGCGCCATCCCGAGTCCGGCGGACGAAGTTGGCCAGCCCCACGCCCCAAGGCTATAGCCCACCCGTTTTTGTGGCCTTTTTCCGCTGGACGAACTTGGCGCCCCGGCCTTTGGGCAGTTATGTTTTCCAGCGGCTGTTCCCGCGGCCTATTTTTGGCACACGGAGGTGCCTCGGAAAGTCTCGCGCCATTCCGAGTCCGGCGGACGAAGTTGGCCAGCCCCGCCCCCCAAGGCTATAGCCCACCCGTTTTTGTGTCCTTTTTCCGCTGGACGAACTTGACGGCCCGGCCTTCGGGAGGTTATTTTTGGGCGCGGCTGTGCCCGCGGCCTATTTTTGGCACACGGAGGCACCTCGTAATGTCTCGCGGCATTCCGTGTCCGGCGGACGAAGTTGGCCAGCCCCACCCCGCAAGGCTATAGCCCACCCGTTTTTGTGGCCTTTTTCCGCTGGACGAACTTGGCGCCCCGGCCTTCGGGCGGTTATTTTTGGGCGCGGCTGTGTCCGCGGCATATTTTTGGCACACGGAGACACCTCGCAAAGCCTCGGGCCATTCCGAGTCCAGCGGACAAAGTTGGCCAGCCCCACCCCCCAAGGCTATAGCCCACCCGTTTTTGTGGCCTTTTTCCGCTGGACGAACTTTGCGCCCCGGCCTTCGGGCGGTTATTTTTGGGCTCGGCCATGCCCGCGGCCTATTTTTGGTACACGGAGGTACCTCACAAAGTCTCGCCCCATTCCGAGTCCGGCGGACGAAGTTGGCCAGCCCCACCCCCCAAGGTTATACCCCACCCGTTTTTGTGGCCTTTTTCCGCTGGACGAACTTGGCGCGCCGGCCTTCGGGCAGTTATTTTTGGGCGCGGCTGTTCCCGCGGCCTATTTTTTGCACACGGAGGTGCCTCGAAAAGTCTCGCGCCATTCCGAGTCCGGCGGACGAAGTTGGCCAGCCCCACCCCCTAAGACTATAGCCCACCCGTATTTGTGGCCTTTTTCCGCTGGACGAACTTGGCGCCCCGGTCTTCGGGCGGTTATTCTTGGGCGCGGCTGTGCCCGCGGCCTATTTTTGGCACACGGAGGCACCCCGCAAAGTCTCGCGCCATTCCGAGTCCGGCGGACGAAGTTGGCCAGCCCCACCCCCCAAGGCTATAGCCCACCCGTTTTTGTGGCCTTTTTCCACTGGACGAACTTGGCGCCCCGGTCTTCGGGCGGTTATTTTTGGGCGCGGCTGTGCCCGCGGCCTATTTTTGGCACACGGAGGTGCCTCGCAAAGTCTCGCACCAATCCGAGTCCGGCGGACGAAGTTGGCCAGCCCCACCCCCCAAGGCTATTGCCCACCTGTATTTGTGGCCTTTTTCCGCTGGACGAACTTGGCGACCCGGCCTTCGGGCGGTTATTTTTGGTCGCGGGTGTGCCCGCGGCCTATTTTTGGCACACGGAGGCACCTCGCAAAGTCTCGCGCCATTCCGAGTCCGGCGGACGAAGTTGGCCAGCCCCACGCCCCAAGGCTATAGCCCACCCGTTTTTGTGGCCTTTTTCCGCTGGACGAACTTGGCGCCCCGGCCTTTGGGCAGTTATGTTTTCCAGCGGCTGTGCCCGCGGCCTATTTTTGGCACACGGAGGTGCCTCGGAAAGTCTCTCGCCATTCCGAGTCCGGCGGACTAAGTTGGCCAGCCCCACCCCCCAAGGCTATAGCCCACCCGTTTTTGTGTCCTTTTTCCGCTGGACGAACTTGACGGCCCGGCCTTCGGGAGGTTATTTTTGGGCGCGGCTGTGCCCGCGGCCTATTTTTGGCACACGGAGGCACCTCGTAATGTCTCGCGGCATTCCGAGTCCGGCGGACGAAGTTGGCCAGCCCCACCCCGCAAGGCTATAGCCCACCCGTTTTTGTGGCCTTTTTCCGCTGGACGAACTTGGCGCCCCGGCCTTCGGGCGGTTATTTTTGGGTGCGGCTGTGTCCGCGGCATATTTTTGGCACACGGAGACGCCTCGCAAAGCCTCGGGCCATTCCGAGTCCAGCGGGCAAAGTTGGCCAGCCCCACCCCCCAAGGCTATAGCCCACCCGTTTTTGTGGCCTTTTTCCGCTGGACGAACTTTGCGCCCCGGCCTTCGGGCGGTTATTTTTGGGCTCGGCCGTGTCCGCGGCCTATTTTTGGTACACGGAGGTGCCTCGCAAAGTCTCGCCCCATTCCGAGTCCGGCGGACGAAGTTGGCCAGCCCCACCCCCCAAGGTTATAGCCCACCCGTTTTTGTGGCCTTTTTCCGCTGGACGAACTTGGCGCGCCGGCCTTCGGGCGGTTATTTTTGGGCGCGGCTGTTCCCGCGGCCTATTTTTGGCACACGGAGGCGCCTCGAAAAGTCTCGCGCCATTCCGAGTCCGGCGGACAAAGTTGGCCAGCCCCACCCCCTAAGACTATAGCCCACCCGTATTTGTGGCCTTTTTCCGCTGGACGAACTTGGCGCCCCGGTCTTCGGGCGGTTATTTTTGGGCGCGGCTGTGCCCGCGGCCTATTTATGGCACACGGAGGCACCTCGCAAAGTCTCGCGCCATCCCGAGTCCGGCGGACGAAGTTGGCCAGCCCCACGCCCCAAGGCTATAGCCCACCCGTTTTTGTGGCCTTTTTCCGCTGGACGAACTTGGCGCCCCGGCCTTTGGGCAGTTATGTTTTCCAGCGGCTGTTCCCGCGGCCTATTTTTGGCACACGGAGGTGCCTCGGAAAGTCTCGCGCCATTCCGAGTCCGGCGGACGAAGTTGGCCTGCCCCACCCCGCAAGGCTATAGCCCACCCGTTTTTGTGGCCTTTTTCCGCTGGACGAACTTGGCGCCCCGGCCTTCGGGCGGTTATTTTTGGGCGCGGCTGTGTCCGCGGCATATTTTTGGCACACGGAGACACCTCGCAAAGCCTCGGGCCATTCCGAGTCCAGCGGACAAAGTTGGCCAGCCCCACCCCCCAAGGCTATAGCCCACCCGTTTTTGTGGCCTTTTTCCGCTGGACGAACTTTGCGCCCCGGCCTTCGGGCGGTTATTTTTGGGCTCGGCCGTGCCCGCGGCCTATTTTTGGTACACGGAGGTACCTCACAAAGTCTCGCCCCATTCCGAGTCCGGCGGACGAAGTTGGCCAGCCCCACCCCCCAAGGTTATACCCCACCCGTTTTTGTGGCCTTTTTCCGCTGGACGAACTTGGCGCCCCGGTCTTCGGGCGGTTATTTTTGGGCGCGGCTGTGCCCGCGGCCTATTTTTGGCACACGGAGGTGCCTCGCAAAGTCTCGCACCAATCCGAGTCCGGCGGACGAAGTTGGCCAGCCCCACCCCCCAAGGCTATTGCCCACCTGTATTTGTGGCCTTTTTCCGCTGGACGAACTTGGCGACCCGGCCTTCGGGCGGTTATTTTTGGTCGCGGCTGTGCCCGCGGCCTATTTTTGGCACACGGAGGCACCTCGCAAATTCTCGCGATTCCTAGTCCGGCGGACGAAGTTGGCCAGACCCACCCCCCAAGGCTATAGCCCACCCGTTTTTGTGGCCTTTTTCCGCTGGATGAACTTGGCGCCCCGGCCTTCGGGCGGTTATTTTTGGGCGCGGCTGTGCCCGTGGCCTATTTTCGGCACACGGAGGCGCCTCGAAAAATCTCGCGCCATTCCGGGTCCGGCGGACGAAGTTGGCCAGCCCCACCCCCCAAGCCTATAGCCCACCCGTTTCTGTGGCCTTTTTCCGCTGGACGAACTTGGCGCCGCGGCCTTCGGGCGGTTATTTTTGGACGTGGCTGTGCCCGCGGCCTATTTTCGGCACACGGAGGCGCCTCGCAAAGTCTCGCGCCATTCCGAGTCCGGCGGACGAAGTTGGCCAGCCCCACCCCCCAAGGCTATAGCCCACCCGTTTTTGTGGCCTTTTTCCGCTGGACGAACTTGGCGCCCCGGCCTTCGGGCGGTTATTTTTCGGCGCGGCTGTGCCCGCGGCCTATTTTTGGCACACGGAGGCGCCTCGCAAATTCTTGCGCCATTCCGAGTGCGGCGGACGAAGTGGGCCAGCCCCACCCCCCAAGGCTATAGCCCACCCGTTTTTGTGGCCTTTTTCCACTGGACGAACTTGGCGCCCCGGTCTTCGGGCGGTTATTTTTGGGCGCGGCTGTGCCCGCGGCCTATTTTTGGCACACGGAGGTGCCTCGCAAAGTCTCGCACCAATCCGAGTCCGGCGGACGAAGTTGGCCAGCCCCACCCCCCAAGGCTATTGCCCACCTGTATTTGTGGCCTTTTTCCGCTGGACGAACTTGGCGACCCGGCCTTCGGGCGGTTATTTTTGGTCGCGGCTGTGCCCGCGGCCTATTTTTGGCACACGGAGGCACCTCGCAAATTCTCGCGATTCCTAGTCCGGCGGACGAAGTTGGCCAGACCCACCCCCCAAGGCTATAGCCCACCCGTTTTTGTGGCCTTTTTCCGCTGGATGAACTTGGCGCCCCGGCCTTCGGGCGGTTATTTTTGGGCGCGGCTGTGCCCGTGGCCTATTTTCGGCACACGGAGGCGCCTCGAAAAATCTCGCGCCATTCCGGGTCCGGCGGACGAAGTTGGCCAGCCCCACCCCCCCAAGCCTATAGCCCACCCGTTTCTGTGGCCTTTTTCCGCTGGACGAACTTGGCGCCGCGGCCTTCGGGCGGTTATTTTTGGACGTGGCTGTGCCCGCGGCCTATTTTCGGCACACGGAGGCGCCTCGCAAAGTCTCGCGCCATTCCGAGTCCGGCGGACGAAGTTGGCCAGCCCCACCCCCCAAGGCTATAGCCCACCCGTTTTTGTGGCCTTTTTCCGCTGGACGAACTTGGCGCCCCGGCCTTCGGGCGGTTATTTTTCGGCGCGGCTGTGCCCGCGGCCTATTTTTGGCACACGGAGGCGCCTCGCAAATTCTTGCGCCATTCCGAGTGCGGCGGACGAAGTGGGCCAGCCCCACCCCCCTCGGCTATAGCCCACCCGTATTTGTGGCCTTTTTCCGCTGGACGAACTTGGCGCCCCGGCCTTCGGGCGGTTATTTTTGGGTGCGACTGTTCACGCGGCCTATTTTTGGTACACGGAGGCACCTCCCAAAGTCTCGCGCCATTCCGAGTGCGGCGGACGAAGTTGGCCAGCCCCACCCCCCAAGGCTATAGCCCACCCGTTTTTGTGGCCTTTTTCCTCTGGACGAACTTGGCGCCCCGGCCTTCGGGCGGTTATTTTTGGGTGCGGCTGTGCCCGTGGCCTATTTTTGGCACACAGAGGCGCCTCGCAAAGCCTCGCGCCGTTCCGAGTCCGGCGGACGAAGTTGGCCAGCCCCACCCCCCAAGGCTATAGCCCACCCGTTTTTCTGGCCTTTTTCCGCTGGACGAACTTGGCGTCCCGGCCTTCGGGCGGTTATTTTTGGGCGCGGCTGTGACCGCAGCCTATTTTTGGTACAAGGAGGTGCGTCGCAAAGTCTCGCGCCATTCCGAGTGCGGCGGACGAAGTTGGCCAGCCCCACCCCCCTAGGCTATAGCCCACCCGTATATGTGGCCTTTTTCCGCTGGACGAACTTGGCGCCCCAGCCTTCGGGCAGTTATTTTTGAGCGCGGCTGTGCCTGCGGCCTATTTTTTTCACACGGAGGCGCCTCGCAAAGTCTCGCGCCATTCCGAGTCCGGCGGACGAAGTCGCCCAGCCCCACCCCCCAAGGCTATTGCCCACCCGTATTTGTGGGCTTTTTCCGCAGGACGAACTTGGCGCCCCGGCCTTCGGGCAGTTATTTTTGGGCACGGCTGTGCCCGTGGCCTATTTTTGTCACACGGAGGTACCTCGCAAATTCTCGCGCCATTACGAGTCCGGCGGACGAAGTTGGCCAGCCCCACCCCCCAAGGCTATAGCCCACCCGTTTTTGTGGACTTTTTCCGCTGGACGAACTTGGCGCCCCGGCCTTCGGGCCGTTATTTTTGGGCGCGGCTGTGCCCGCGTCCTATTTTTGGCACACGGAGGCACCTCGCAAAGTCTCGCGCCATTCCGAGTCCCGCGGACGAAGTTGGCCAGCCCCACCCCCCCTGGCTATAGCCCACCCGTTTTTGTGGCCTTTTTCCGCTGGACGAACTTGGCGCCCCGGCCTTCGGGCGGTTATTTTTGGGTGCGGCTATGCCCGCTGCCTATTTTTGGCACATGGAGGTGCCTCGCAAAGTCTCCCGCCATTCCGAGTCCCGCGGACGAAGTTGGCCATCCCCACCCCCCCAGGCTATAGCCCACCCGTTTTTGTGGCCTTTTTCCGCTGGACGAACTTGGCGCCCCGGCCTTCGGGCGGTTATTTTTGGGCATGGCTGTGCCCGCGTCCTATTTTTGGCACACGGAGACGCCTCGCAAAGTCTCGCGCCATTCCGAGTCCGGCGGACGAAGTGGGCCAGCCCCACCCCCCAAAGCTATAGCCCACCCGTTTTTGTGGCCTTTTTCCGCTGGACGAACTTGTCGCCCCGGCCTTCGGTCGGGTATTGTTGGGCGCGGCTGTGCCCGCGGCCTATTTTTGGCGCATGTAGGCGCCTCACAAAGTCTCGCGCCATTCCGAGTCCGGCGGACGAAGTGGGCCAGCCCCACCCCCCAAGGCTGTAGCCCACCCGTATTTGTGGCCTTTTTCCGCTGGATGAACTTGGCGACCCGGCCTTCAAGCTGTTATTTTTGGGCGCGGCTGTGCCCGCGGCCTATTTTTGGCACACGGACGTGCCTCGCAAAGGCTCGCGCCATTCCGAGTCCGGCGGACGAAGTTCGCCAGCCCCACCCCCCAAGGCTATAGCCCACCCGTTTTTGAGGCCTTTTTCCGCTGGACGAACTTGGCGCCCCGGCCTTCGGGCGGTTATTTTTGTGCTCGGCTCTGTCCGCGGCCTATTTTTGGCACACGGATGCACCTCGCAAAGTCTCACGCCATTCCGAGTCCGGCGGATGAAGTTGGCCAGCCCCACCCCCCAAGGCTATAGCCCACCCGTATTTGTGGCCTTTTTCCGCTGGACGAACTTGGGGCCCCAGCCTTCGGCCGGTTATTTTTGGGCGCGGCTGTGTCCGCGGCCTATTTTGGACACATTGAGGCGAATCGTAAAGTCTCGCGCCATTCCGAGTCCCGCGGACGATGTTGGCCAGCCCCCCCCCCCAAGGCTATAGCCCACCCGTTTTTGTGGCCTTTTTCCGCTGGACGAACGTGGCGCCCCGGCCTTCGGGTGGTTATTTTTGGGCACGGCTGTGCCCGCGGCCTATTTTTGGCACACGGAGGCTCCTCACAAAGTCTCGCACCATTCCGAGTCCGGCGGACGAAGTTGGCCAGCCCCACCCCCCAAGGCTGTAGCCCACCCGTATTTGTGGCCTTTTTCCGCTGGATGAACTTGGCGCCCCGGCCTTCAAGCTGTTATTTTTGGACGCGGCTGTGCCCGCAGCCTATTTTTGGCACACGGAGGTGCCTCACAAAGTCTCGCGCCATTCCGAGTCCGGCGGACGAAGTCGGCCAGCCCCACCCCCCAAGGCTGTAGCCCACCCGTATTTGTGGCCTTTTTCCGCTGGATGAACTTGGCGACCCGGCCTTCAAGCTATTATTTTCGGGCGCGGCTGTGCCCGCGGCCTATTTTTGGCACACGGACGTGCCTCGCAAAGTCTCGCACCATTCCGAGTCCGGCGGACGAAGTTCGCCAGCCCCACCCCCCAAGGCTATAGCCCACCCGTTTTTTAGGCCTTTTTCCGCTGGACGAACTTGGCGCCCCGGCCTTCGGGCGGTTATTTTTATGCGCGGCTGTGCCCACGGCCTATTTTTGGCACACGGAGGCGCCTCGCAAAGTCTCGCGCCATTCCGAGTCCGGCGGACGATGTCGCCCAGCCCCACTCCCCAAGGCTATTGCCCACCCGTATTTGTGGGCTTTTTCCGCAGGACGAACTTGGCGCCCCGGTCTTCGGGCGGTTATTCTTGGGCGCGGCTGTGCCCGCGGCCTATTTTTGGCACACGGAGGCACCCCGCAAAGTCTCGCGCCATTCCGAGTCCGGCGGACGAAGTTGGCCAGCCCCACCCCCCAAGGCTGTAGCCCACCCGTATTTGTGGCCTTTTTCCGCTGGATGAACTTGGCGCCCCGGCCTTCAAGCTGTTATTTTTGGACGCGGCTGTGCCCGCAGCCTATTTTTGGCACACGGAGGTGCCTCACAAAGTCTCGCGCCATTCCGAGTCCGGCGGATGAAGTTGGCCAGCCCCACCCCCCAAGGCTATACCCCACCCGTTTTTGTGGCCTTTTTCCGCTGGACGAACTTGGTGCCCCGGCCTTCGGGCGGTTATTTTTGGCCACGGCTGTGCCCGCGTCCTATTTTTGGCACACGGAGGCGCCTCGCAAAGTCTCGCGCCATTCCGAGTCCGGCGGACGAAGTGGGCCAGCCCTACCCCCCAAGGCTATAGCCCACCCGTTTTTGTGGCCTTTTTCCGCTCGACGAACTTGGCGCCCCGGCCTTCAGGCGGTTATTTTTGTGCGCGGCTGTGCCCGCGGCCTATTTTTGGCACACGGAGGTGCCTCGAAAGTCTCGCACCATTTCGAGTCCGGCGGACGAAGTTGGCCAGCCCCGCCCCCCGAGGCTATAGCCCACCCGTTTTTGTGGCCTTTTTCCGCTGGCCGAACTTGGCGCCCCGACCTTCGGGCGGTTTTTTTTGGGCGTGGCTCTGCCCGCGGCCTATTTTTGGCACACGGAGTCGCCTTGCACTGTCTCACGCCATTCCGAGTCTGGCAGACGAAGTTGTCCAGCCCCACCCGCCCAGGCTATAACCCACCCATATTTGTGGCCTTTTTCCGCTGGATGAACTTGGCGCCCCGGCCTTCAAGCTGTTATTTTTGGACGCGGTTGTGCCCGCAGCCTATTTTTGGCACACGGAGGTGCCTCACAAAGTCTCGCGCCATTCCGAGTCCGGCGGACGAAGTTGGCCAGCCCCACCCCCCAAGGCTGTAGCCCACCCGTATTTGTGGCCTTTTTCCGCTGGATGAAGTTGGCGACCCAGCCTTCAAGCTATTATTTTTGGGCGCGGCTGTGCCCGCGGCCTATTTTTGGCACACGGACGTGCCTCGCAAAGTCTCGCGCCATTCCGAGTCCGGCGGACGAAGTTCGCTAGCCCCACCCCCCAAGGCTATAGCCCACCCGTTTTTGAGGCCTTTTTCCGCTGGACGAACTTGGCGCCCCGGCCTTCGGGCGGTTATTTTTATGCGCGGCTGTGCCCGCGGCCTATTTTTGGCACACGGAGGCGCCTCGCAAAGTCTCGCGCCATTCCGAGTCCCGCGGACGAAGTTGGCCAGCCCCACCCCCCAAGGCTGTAGCCCACCCGTATTTGTGGCCTTTTTCCGCTGGACGAACTTGGCGCCCCAGCCTTTGGGCGGTTATTTTTGGGGGCGGCTGTGCCTGCGGCCTATTATTGGCACACTGAGGCGCCTCGCAATGTCTCGCGCCATTCCGAGTCCCGCGGACGAAGTTGGCCAGCCCCACCCCCCAAGGCTATATCCCACCCGTTTTTGTGGCCTTTTTCCGCTGGACGAAGTTGGCGCCCCGGCCTTCAAGCTGTTATTTTTGGGCGCGGCTGAGCCCGCGGCCTATTTTTGGCACACGGACATGCCTCGCAAAGTCTCGCGCCATTCCGAGTCTGGCAGACGAAGTTGTCCAGCCCCACCCCCCCAGGCTATAACCCACCCGTATTTGTGGCCTTTTTCCGATGGACGAACATGGCGCCCCGGCCTTCGGGCAGTTATTTTTGGGCGCGGCTGTGCCACAGCCTATTTTTGGCACACGGACGAGCATCGCAAAGTCTCGCGCCATTCCGAGTCCGGCGGACGAAGTTGGCCAAACCCACCCCCCCAGGCTATAGCCCACACGTATTTGTGGCCTTTTTCCGCAGGACGAACTTGGCGCCCCGGCCTTCGGGCGGTTATTTTTGGGCGCGGCTGTGCCCGCGGCCTATTTTTGGTGCACGGAGGCGCCTCGCAAAGTCTCACGCCATTCCGAGTCCGGCGGACGAAGTTGGCCAGCCCCACCCCCCAAGGCTATACCCCACCCGTTTTTGTGGCCTTTTTCCGCTGGACGAACTTGGTGCCCCGTCCTTCGGGCGGTTATTTTTGGCCACGGCTGTGCCCGCGTCCTATTTTTGGCACACGGAGGCGCCTCGCAAAGTCTCGCGCCATTCCGAGTCCGGCGGACGAAGTGGGCCAGCCCCACCCCCCAAGGCTATAGCCCACCCGTTTTTGTGGCCTTTTTCCGCTCAACGAACTTGGCGCCCCGGCCTTCAGGCGGTTATTTTTGTGCGCGGCTGTGCCCGCGGCCTATTTTTGGCACACGGAGGCGCCTCGAAAGTCTCGCACCATTTTGAGTCCGGCGGACGAAGTTGGCCAGCCCCGCCCCCCAAGGCTATAGCCCACCCGTTTTTGTGGCCTTTTTCCGCTGGCCGAACTTGGCGCCCCGAACTTCGGGCGGTTTTTTTTGGGCGTGGCTACGCCCGCGGCCTATTTTTGGTACACGGAATCGCCTTGCAATGTCTCGCGCCAGTCCGAGTCCGGCGGACGAAGTTGGCCGGCCCCACCCCCCAAGGCTATAGCCCACCCGTTTTTGTGGCTTTTTCCACTGGACGAACTTGGCGCCCCGGCCTTCGGGCAGTTATTTTTGGGTGTGGCTGTGTCCGCGGCCTATTTTTGGCACACGGAGGCACCTCGCAAAGTCACGCACCATTCCGAGTCCGGCGGACGAAGTAGGCCAGCGCCACCCCCCCCAGGATATAGCCCACCCGTATTTGTGGCCTTTTTCCGCTGGACGAACTTGGCGCCCCGGCCTTCGGGCGGTTATTTTTGGGCGCGGCTGTGGCCGCAGCCTATTTTTGGCACACGGAGGTACCTCACAAAGTCTCGCGCCATTCCGAGTCCGGCGGACGAAGTAGGCCAGCCCCACCCCCCCAGGATATAGCCCACCCGTATTTGTGGCCTTTTTCCGCTGGACGAACTTGGCGCCCCAGCCTTCGGGCGGTTATTTTTGGGCGCGCCTGTGCCCGCAGCCTATTTTTGGCACATGGAGGCGCCTCGCAAAGTCTCGCGCCATTCCGAGTCCCGCGGACGAAGTTGGCCAGCCCCACCCCCCAAGGCTATAGCCCATCCGTTTTTGTGGCCTTTTTCCGCTGGACGAACTTGGCGCCCCGGCCTTCGGGAGGTTATTTTTGGGCGCGGCTGTGCCCACGGCCTATTTTTGGCACACGGAGGCGCCTCGCAAAGTCTCACGCCATTCCGAGTCCGGCGGACGAAGTTGGCCAGCCCCACCCCCCCAGGCTATAGCCCACTCGTATTTGTGGCCTTTTTCCGCTGGACGAACTTGGTGCCCCGGCCTTCGGGCGGTTATTTTTGGGCACGCCTGTGCCCGCGGCCTATTTTTGGCAGACGGAGGCGCCTCACAAAGTCTCGTGCCATTCCGAGTCCGGCGGACGAAGTTGGCCAGCCCCACCCCCCAAGGCTGTACCCACCCGTATTTGTGGCCTTTTTCCGCTGGACGAACTTGGCGCCCCGGCCATCAAGCTGTTATTTTTGGGCGCGGCTGTGCCCGCGGCCTATTTTTGTCACACGGAGGCGTCTCACAAAGTCTCGCGCCATTCCAAGTCCGGCGGACGAAGTTCGCCAGCCCCACCCCCCCAGGCTATAGCCCACCCGTATTTGTGGCCTTTTTCCGCTGGACGAACTTGGCGCCCCGGCCTTCGGGCGGTTATTTTTGGGTGCGGCTGTGGCCACGGCCTATTTTTGGCACACGGAGGTACCTCCCAGAGTCTCGCGCCATTCCGAGTCTGGCGGACGAAGTAGGCCAGCCCCACCCCCCCAGGCTATAGCCCACCCGTATTTGTGGCCTTTTTCCGCTGGACGAACTTGGCGCCCCGGCCTTCGGGCGGTTATTTTTGTGCGCGGCTGTGCCCGCGGCCTATTTTTGGCACACGGAGGCACCTCGCAAAGTCTCGCGCCATTCCGAGTCCCGTGGACGAAGTTGGCGAGCCCCAGCCCCCAAGGCTGTAGCCCACTCGTATTTCTGGCCTTTTTCCGCTGGATGAACTTGGCGACCCGGCCTTCAAGCTGTTATTTTTGGACGCGGCTGTGCCCGCGGCCTATTTTTGGCTGACGGAGGCGCCTCACAAAGTCTCGTGCCATTCCGAGTCCGGCGGACGAAGTTGGCCAGCCCCACCCCCCAAGGCTGTAGCCCACTCATTTTTGAGGCCTTTTTCCGCTGGACGAACTTGGTGCCCCGGCCTTCGGGCGGTTATTTTTTTACGCGGCTTTCGCCGCGGCCTATTTTTGGCACACGGAGTCCCCTCGCAAAGTCTCGCGGCATTCCGAGTCCGGCGGACGAAGTTGGCCAGCCCCACCCCCCAAGGCTATCGCCCACCCGTATTTGTGGCCTTTTTGCGCTGGACGAACTTGGCGCCCCGGCCTTCGGGTGGTTATTTTTGGGCGCGAATTTTCCCGTGGCCTATGTTTGTCACACGGAGGCCCCTCGCAAAGTCTCGCGGCGTTCCTACTCCGGCGGACGAAGTTGGCCAGCCCCACCCCCCAAGGCTGTAGCCCACTCGTATTTCTTGCCTTTTTCCGCTGGATGAACTTGGCGACCCGGCCTTCAAGCTGTTATTTTTGGGCGCGGCTGTGCCCGCGGCCTATTTTTGGCACACGGAGGCGCCTCACAAAGTCTCGCGCCATTCTGAGTCCGGCGGATGAAGTTGGCCAGCCCCACCCCCCAAGGCTGTAGCCCACCCGTATTTGTGGCCTTTTTCCGCTGGACGAACTTGGCGCCCCGGCCTTCGGGCGGTTATTTTTGGGCGCGGCTGTGGCCGCAGCCTATTTTTGGCACACGGAGGTACCTCACAAAGTCTCGCGCAATTCCGAGTCCGGCGGACGAAGTAGGCCAGCCCCACCCCCCCAAGATATAGCCCACCCGTATTTGTGGCCTTTTTCCGCTGGACGAACTTGGCGCCCCAGCCTTCGGGCGGTTATTTTTGGGCGCGCCTGTGCCCGCAGCCTATTTTTGGCACATGGAGGCGCCTCGTAAAGTCTCGCGCCATTCCGAGTCCCGCGGACGAAGTTGGCCAGCCCCACCCCCCAAGGCTATAGCCCATCCGTTTTTGTGGCCTTTTTCCGCTGGACGAACTTGGCGCCCCGGCCTTCGGGAGGTTATTTTTGGGCGCGGCTGTGCCCACGGCCTATTTTTGGCACACGGAGGCGCCTCGCAAAGTCTCACGCCATTCCGAGTCCGGCGGACGAAGTTGGCCAGCCCCACCCCCCCAGGCTATAGTCCACTCGTATTTGTGGCCTTTTTCCGCTGGACGAACTTGGTGCCCCGGCCTTCGGGCGGTTATTTTTGGGCACGCCTGTGCCCGCGGCCTATTTTTGGCAGACGGAGGCGCCTCACAAAGTCTCGTGCCATTCCGAGTCCGGCGGACGAAGTTGGCCAGCCCCACCCCCCAAGGCTGTACCCACCCATATTTGTGGCCTTTTTCCGCTGGACGAACCTGGCGCCCCGGCCTTCAAGCTGTTATTTTTGGGCGCGGCTGTGCCCGCGGCCTATTTTTGTCACACGGAGGCGTCTCACAAAGTCTCGCGCCATTCCAAGTCCGGCGGACGAAGTTCGCCAGCCCCACCCCCCCAGGCTATAGCCCACCCGTATTTGTGGCCTTTTTCCACTGGACGAACTTGGCGCCCCGGCCTTCGGGCGGTTATTTTTGGGTGCGGCTGTGGCCACGGCCTATTTTTGGCACACGGAGGTACCTCCCAAAGTCTCGCGCCATTCCGAGTCTGGCGGACGAAGTTGGCCAGCCCCACCCCCCAAGGCTATAGCCCACCCGTTTTTGTGGCCTTTTTCCGCTGGACGAATTTGGTGCCCCGGCCTTCGGACGGTTATTTTTGGCCACGGCTGTGCCCGCGTCCTATTTTTGGCACACGGAGGCGCCTCACAAAGTCTCGCACCATTCCGAGTCCGGCGGACGAAGTGGGCCAGCCCCACCCCCCAAGGCTATAGCCCACCCGTTTTTGTGGCCTTTTTCCGCTGGACGAACTTGGCGCTCAGTCCTTCAGGCGGTTATTTTTTAGCGCGGCTGTGCCCGCGGCCTTTTTTTGGCACACGGAGATGCCTTACAAAGTCTCGTGCCATTCCGAGTCCGGCGGACGAAGTTGGCCAGCCCCACCCCCCAAGGCTATAGCCCACCCGTTTTTGTGGTCTTTTTCCGCTGGACGAACTTGGCGCCCCGGCCTTCGGGTGGTTATTTTTGGGCACGGCTGCGTCCGCGGCCTATTTTTGGTACACGGAGGTGCCTTGCAAAGTGTCGCACCATTCCGAGTCCGGCGGACGTAGTTGGCTAGCTCCACCCCCCAAGGCTATAGCCCACCCGTATTTGTGGCCTTTTTCCGCTGGACGAAGTTGGCGTCCCGGCCTTCGGGCAGTTATTTTTGGGCGTGGCTGTGCCCGAGGCTTATTTTTGGCACACGGAGGTGCCTTACAAAGTCTCGCACCATTCCGAGTCCGGCGGACGTAGTTGGCCAGCCCCACCCCCCAAGGCTATAGCCCACCCGTATTTGTGGCCTTTTTCCGCTGGATGAAGTTGGCGTCCCGGCCTTCGGGCGGTTATTTTTGGGCGTGGCTGTGCCCGAGGCCTATTTTTTGCACACGGAGGCGCCTTGCAATGTCTCGTGCCATTCCGAGTCCGGCGGACGAAGTTGGCCAGCCCCACCCCCCAAGGCTATAGCCCACCCGTTTTTGTGGCCTTTTTCCGCTGGATGAACTTGGCGCCCCAGCCTTCGGGCAGTTTTTTTTTGGCGCGGCTGAGCCCGCGGCCTATTTTTGGCACACGGAGGTGCGTCACAAAGTCTCGCACCGTTCCGAGTTCGGCGGACGAAGTTGGCCAGCCCCACCCCCCAAGGCTATAGCCCACCCGTTTTTGTGGCCTTTTTCCGCTGGACGAACTTGGCGCCCCGGCCATCGGGTGGTTATTTATGGGAGAGGCTGTGCCCGCGGCCTATTTTTGGCACACAGAGGCCCTCGCAAAGTCTCGCGCCATTCCGAGTCCGGCGGACGAAGTTGGCCAGCCCCACCCCCCAACGCTATAGCCCACCCGTTTTTGTGGCCTTTTTCCGCTGGACAAACTTGGCGCCCCGGCCTTCGGGCGTTTATTTTTGGACGCGGCTGTGCCCACGGCCTATTTTTGGCACACGGAGGCACCTCGCAAAGTCTCACGCCTTTTCGAGTCCGGCGGACGAAGTTGGCCAGCCCCACCCCCCAAGGCTATAGCCCACCCGTTTTTGTGGCCTTTTTCCGCTGGACGAACTTGGCGCCCCGGCCTTCGGGCGGTTATTTTTTGGCACGGCTTTGCCCGCGGCCTATTTTTGGTACCCGGAGGTGCCTCGTAAAGTTTCGCGCCATTCCGAGTCCGGCAGACGAAGTTGGCCAGCCCCATCCCCCAAGGCAATAGGCCACCCATTTTTGTGGCCTTTTTCCGCTGGACGAACTTGGCGCGCCGGCCTTTGGGAGGTTATTTTTGGGCGCGGCTGCGTCTGCGGCTTATTTTTGGCACACGGAGGTGCCTCGCAAAGTCTCGCGCCATTCCGAGTCCGGCGGACGAAGTTGGCCAGCCCCACCCCCCAAGCTATAGCCCACCCGTTTTTGTGGCCTTTTTCCGCTGGACGAACTTGGCGCCCCAGCCTTCGGGCGGTTATTTTTGGGCACGGCTGAGCCCGCGGCCTATTTTTGGAACACGGAGGCACCTCACAAAGTCTCGCACCATTCCGAGTCCGGCGGACGAAGTTGGCCAGCCCCACCCCCCAAGGCTATAGCCCACCCGTATTTGTGGCCTTTTTCCGTTGGACGAACTTGGCGCCCCCGCCTTCGGGCATTTATTTTTGGGCGCGGCTGTGCCCGCGGCCTATTTTTGGCACACGGAGATGCGTCGTAAAGTCTCGCGCCATTCCGAGTCCGGCGGACAAAGTTGGCCAGCCCCACCGCCCAAGGCTATAGCCCACCCGTTTTTGTGGCCTTTTTCCGCTGGACGAACTTGGCGCCCCGGCCTTCGGGCGGTTATTTTTGGTCGCGGCTGTGTCCGCGGCCTATTTTTGGCACACGGAGGTGCCTCGCAAAGTCTCACACCATTTCGAGTCCGGCGGACGAAGTTGGCCAGCCCCACCCCCCAAGGCTATAGCCCACCCGTATTTGTGGCCTTTTTCCGCTGGACGAACTTGGCGCCCCGGCCTTCGGGCGGTTATTTTTGGTCGCGGCTGTGTCCGCGGCCTATTTTTGGCACACGGAGGTGCCTCGTAAAGTCTCGCGCCATTCCGAGTCCGGCGGACGATGTTGGCCAGCCCCACCCCCCAAGGCTATAGCCCACCCGTTTTTGTGGCCTTTTTCCGCTGGACGAACTTGGCGCCCCGGCCTTCGGGCGGTTATTTTTGGTCGCGGCTGTGTCCGCGGCCTATTTTTGGCACACGGAGGTGCCTCGTAAAGTCTCGCGCCATTCCGAGTCCGGCGGACGATGTTGGCCAGCCCCACCCCCCAAGGCTATAGCCCACCCGTTTTTGTGGCCTTTTTCCGCTGGACGAACTTGTCGCCCCGGCCTTCGGGATGTTATTTTTGGGCGTGGCTGTGCCCGCGGCCTATTGTTGGCACACGGAGGTGCCTTATAAATTCTCGTGCCATTCCGTGTCCGGCGGAGGAAGTTGGCCAGCCCCACCCCCCAAGGCTATAGCCCACCCGTATTTGTGTCCTTTTTCCGCTGGACGAACTTGGCGCCCCGGCCTTCGGGCGGTTATTTTTGGGCGAGACTGTGCCCGCAGCCTATTTTTGGTACCCGGAGGTGCCTCGTAAAGTTTCGCGCCATACCGAGTCCGGCGGACGAAGTTGGCCAGCCCCACCCCCCAAGGCTATAGGCCACCCATTTTTGTGGCCTTTTTCCGCTGGACGAACTTGGCGCGCCGGCCTTTGGGAGGTTATTTTTGGGCGCGGCTGCGCCTGCGGCTTATTTTTGGCACATGGAGGTGCCTCGCAAAGTCTCGCGCCATTCCGAGTCCGGCGGACGATGTTGGCCAGCCCCACCCCCCAAGGCTATAGCCCACCCGTTTTTGTGGCCTTTTTCCGCTGGACGAACTTGGCGCCCCAGCCTTCGGGCGGTTATTTTTGGGCACAGCTGTGCCCGCGGCCTATTTTTGGAACACGGAGGCACCTCACAAAGTCTCGAACCATTCCGAGTCCGGCGGACGAAGTTGGCCAGCCCCACCCCCCAAGGCTATAGCCCACCCGTATTTGTGGCCTTTTTCCGTTGGACGAACTTGGCGCCCCGGCCTTCGGGCGTTTATTTTTGGGCGCGGCTGTGCCCGCGGCCTATTTTTGGCACACGGAGATGCCTCGTAAAGTCTCGCGCCATTCCGAGTCCGGCGGACAAAGTTGGCCAGCCCCACCCCCCAAGGCTATAGCCCACCCGTTTTTGTGGCCTTTTTCCGCTGGACGAACTTGGTTCCCCGGCCTTCGGGATGTGATTTTTAGACGCGGCTGTGCCCGGCGCTTATTTTTAGCATACGGAGGCACCTCGCAAAGTCTCACACCATTTCGAGTCCGGCGGACGAAGTTGGCCAGCCCCACCCCCCAAGGCTATAGCCCACCCGTATTTGTGGCCTTTTTCCGCTGGACGAACTTGGCGCCCCGGCCTTCGGGCGGTTATTTTTGGTCGCGGCTGTTCCCGCGGCCTATTTTTGGCAGACGGAGGCGCCTCGTAAAGTCTCGCGCCATTCGGAGTCCGGCGGACGAAGTTGGCCAGCCCCACCCCCCAGGGCTATAGCCCACCCGTTTTTGTGGCCTTTTTCCGCTGGAGGAACTTGGCGCCCCGGCCTTCGGGATGTTATTTTTGGGTGCGGCTGTGCCCGCGACCTATTTTTGGCACACGGAGGTGCCTCTTAAAGTCTAGCGCCATTCCAAGTCCGGCGGACGAAGTTGGCCAGCCCGACCCCCCAAGGGTATAGCCCACCCGTTTTTGTGGCCTTTTTCCGTTGGACGAACTTGGCGCCCCGGCCTTCGGGTGTTTATTTTTGGGCGCGGCTGTGCCCGCGGCCTATTTTTGGCACACGGAGATGCCTCGTAAAGTCTCGCGCCATTCCGAGTCCGGCGGACAAAGTTGGCCAGCCCCACCCCCCAAGGCTATAGCCCACACGTTTTTGTGGCCTTTTTCCGCTGGACGAACTTGGTTCCCCGGCCTTCGGGATGTGATTTTTAGACGCGGCTGTGCCCACCGATTATTTTTAGCAAACGGAGGCACCTCGCAAAGTCTCACACCATTTCGAGTCCGGCGGACGAAGTTGGCCAGCCCCACCCCCCAAGGCTATAGCCCACCCATATTTGTGGCCTTTTTCCGCTGGACGAACTTGGCGCCCCGGCCTTCGGGCGGTTATTTTTGGTCGCGGCTGTGTCCGCGGCCTATTTTTGGCACACGGAGGTGCCTCGTAAAGTCTCGCGCCATTCCAAGTCCGGCGGACAATGTTGGCCAGCCCCACCCCCCAAGGCTATAGCCCACCCGTTTTTGTGGCCTTATTCCGCTGGACGAACTTGTCGCCCCGGCCTTCGGGATGTTATTTTTGGGCGCGGCTGTGCCCGCGGCCTATTTTTGGCACACGGAGGCACCTCGTAATGTCTAGCGCCATTCCAAGTCCGGCGGACGAAGTTGGCCAGCCCCACCCCCCAAGGCTATAGCCCACCCGTTTTTGTGGCCTTTTTCCGCTGGACGAACATGGCGCCCCGGCCTTCGGGCGATTATTTTTGGGCGCGGCTGTGCACGCGGCCAATTTTTGGCACACGGAGGTGCCTCGCAAAGTCTCGCGCCATTCCGAGTCAGGCGGACGAAATTGGCCAGCCCCACCCCCCAAGGCTATAGCCCACCCGTTTTTGTGGCCTTTTACCGCTGGACGAACTTTCGCCCCAGCCTTCGGGCGGTTATTTTTGGGCACGGCTGTGCCCGCGGCCTATTTTTGGAACACGGAGGCACCTCACAAAGTCTCGCACCATTCCGAGTCCGGCGGACGAAGTTGGCCAGCCCCACCCCCCAAGGCTATAGCCCACCCGTATTTGTGGCCTTTTTCCGTTGGACGAACTTGGCGCCCCGGCCTTCGGGTGTTTATTTTTGGGCGCGGCTGTGTCCGCGGCCTATTTTTGGCACACGGAGATGCCTCGTAAAGTCTCGCGGCATTCCGAGTCCGGCGGACAAAGTTGGCCAGCCCCACCCCCCAAGGCTATAGCCCACCCGTTTTTGTGGCCTTTTTCCGCTGGACGAACTTGGTTCCCCGGCCATCAGGACGTGATTTTTAGACGCGGCTGTGCCCACCGCTTATTTTTAGCATACGGAGGCACCTCGCAAAGTCTCACACCATTTCGAGTCCGGCGGACGAAGTTGGCCAGCCCCACCCCCCAAGGCTATAGCCCACCCGTTTTTGTGGCCTTTTTCCGCTGGACGAACTTGTCGCCCCGGCCTTCGGGATGTTATTTTTGGGCGCGGCTGTGCCCGCGGCCTATTTTTGGCACACGGAGGCGCCTCGTAATGTCTAGCGGCATTCCAAGTCCGGCGGACGAAGTTGGCCAGCCCCACCCCCCAAGGCTATAGCCCACCCGTTTTTGTGGCCTTTTTCCGCTGGACGAACTTGTCGCCCCGGCCTTCGGGATGTTATTTTTGGGCGCGGCTGTGCCCGCGGCCTATTTTTGGCACACGGAGGCACCTCGTAATGTCTAGCGCCATTCCAAGTCCGGCGGACGAAGTTGGCCAGCCCCACCCCCCAAGGCTATAGCCCACCCATTTTTCTGGCCTTTTTCCGCTGGACGAACTTGGCGCCGCGGCCTTCGGGTGGTTATTTTTGGGCGTGTCTGTGCCCGCGGCCTATTTTTGCAAACGGAGGTGCCTCGCAAAGTCTCACGCCATTCCGAGTCCGGCGGACGAAATTGGCCAGCCCCACCCTCCAAGTCTGTAGCCCACCCGTTTTTGTGGCCTTTTTCCGCTGGACGAACTTAGCGCCCCGGTCTTCGGGCGGTTATTTTTGGGCGCGGCTGTGTCCACAGCCTATTTTTGGCACACGGAGACGCCTCGCAAAGTCTTGTGCCATTCCGAGTCCGGCGGACGAAGTTGGCCAGCCCCACCCCCCAAGGCTATAGCCCACCCGTATTTGTGGCCTTTTTCCGCTGGACGAACTTGGCAGCCCGGCCGTCGGGCGGATATTTTTGGGCGCGGCTGTGTCCGCGGCCTATTTTTGGTACACGGAGGCGCCTCACAAAGTCTCGCGCCATTCCAAGTCCGGCGGACGAAGTTGGCCAACCCCACCCCCCAAGGCTATAGCCCACCCGTTTTTGTGGCCATTTTCCGCTGGACGAATGGCGCCCCGGCCTTCGGGTGGTTATTTTTGGGCGCGGCTGTGCCCGCGGCCTATTTTTTGTACACGGAGGTGCCTCACAAAGTCTGGCGCCATTCTGAGTCCGGCAGACGAAGTTTGCCAGCCCCACCCCCCAAGGCTATAGCCCACCCGTTTTTGTGGCCTTTTTCCGCTGGACGAACTTGGCGCCCCGGCCTTCGGGCGGTTATTTTTGGACGCGGCTGTGCCCGCAGCCTATTTTTGGCACATGGAGGTGCCTCGCAAAGTCTCGCGCCATTCCGAGTCCGGCGGACGAAGTTGGCCAGCCCCACCCCCCAAAGCTATAGCCCACCCGTTTTTGTGGCCTTTTTCCGCTGGACAAACTTGGCGCCCCGACCTTCGGGCGGTTATTTTTGGGCGCGGCTGTGCCCGTGGCCTATTTTTGGCACACTGAGGCCACTCCCAAAGTCTCGCGCCATTCCGAGTCCGGCGGACGAAGTGGGCCAGCCCCACCCCCCAAGGCTATAGCCCACCCATTTTTGTGGCCTTTTTGCGCTGGACGAACTTGGCACCCGGCCTTCGGGCGGTTATTTTTGGGTGCGGCAGTGCCCGCGGCCTATTTTTGGCACACGGAGGCCGCTCGCAAAGTCTCGCGCCATTCCGAGTCCGGCGGACGAAGTTGGCCAGCCCCACCCCCCAAGGCTATAGCCCACCCGTTTTTGTGGCCTTTTTCCGCTGGACGAACTTGGCGCCACGGCCTTCGGGTGGTTATTTTTGGGCGTGTCTGTGCCCGCGGCCGATTTTTGCAAACGGAGGTGCCTCGCAAAGTCTCACGCCAATCCGAGTCCGGCGGACAAAGTTGGCCAGCCCCACCCTCCAAGGCTATAGCCCACCCGTTTTTGTGGCCTTTTTCCGCTGGACGAACTTGGCGCCCCGACCTTCGGGTGGTTATTTTTGGGCGCGGCTGTGCCCGCGGCCTATTTTTGGCATACGGAGGCCACTCGCAAAGTCTCGCACCATTCTGAGTCCGGCGGACGAAGTTGCCCAGCCCCACCCCCCAAGGCTATAGCCCACCCATTTTTGTGGCCTTTTTCCGCTGGACGAACTTGGCACCCCGGCCTTCGGGTGGTTATTTTTTGGCCCGGCTGTGCCCGCGGCCTATGTTTGACACACGGAGGTGCCTCGCAATGTCTCGCGCCATTCCGAGTCCGGCGGACGATTTTGGCCCGCCCCACCCCCCAAGGCTATAGCCCACCCATTTTTCTGGCCTTTTTCCGCTGGACGAACTTGGCGACGCGGCCTTCAGGTGGTTATTTTTGGGCGCGTCTGTGTCCACGGCCTATTTTTGCAAACGGAGGTGCCTCGCAAAGTCTCACGCCAATCCGAGTCCGGCGGACAAAGTTGGCCAGCCCCACCCTCCAAGGCTATAGCCCACCCGTTTTTGTGGCCTTTTTCCGCTGGACGAACTTGGCGCCCCGACCTTCGGGCGGTTATTTTTGGGCGCGGCTGTGCCCGCGGCCTATTTTTGGCATACGGAGGCCACTCGCAAAGTCTCGCACCATTCTGAGTCCGGCGGACGAAGTTGCCCAGCCCCACCCCCCAAGGCTATAGCCCACCCATTTTTGTGGCCTTTTTCCGCTGGACGAACTTGGCACCCCGGCCTTCGGGTGGTTAGTTTTGGGCGCGGCTGTGCCCGCGGCCTATTTTTGGCACACGGAGGCGCCTCGCAGAGTCTCGCGCCATTCCGAGTCCGGCGGACGAAGTTGGCCAGCCCCACCCCCCAAGGCTATAGCCCACCCGTATTTTGTGGCCTTTTTCCGCTGGACGAACATGGCGCCCCAGCCTTCGGGCGGTTATTTTTGGGCACGGTTGTGCCCACGGCCTATTTTTGGCACATGGAGGCGCCTTGCAAAGTCTCGCGCCATTCCGAGTCCGGCAGACGAAGTTGGCCAGCCCCACCACCCAAGGCGATAGCCCGTCCCGTTTTTGTGGCCTTTTTCCGCTGGACGAACTTGGCGCCCCGGCCTTCGGTCGGTTATTTTTCGGCGCGGCTGTGCCCGCGGCCTATTTTTGGCACACGGAGGCGCCTCGCAAAGTCTCGCGCCATTCTGAGTCCGGCGCATGAAGTTGGCCAGCCCCACCCCCCAAGGCCATAGCCCACCCGTTTATGGGGCCTTTTTCCGCTGGACGAACTTGGCGCCCCGGCCTTCGGGCAGTTAGTTTTGGGCGCGGCTGTGCCCGCGGCCTATTTTTGGCACATGGAGACGCCTAGCAAAGTCTCGCGCCATTCCGAGTCCGGCGGACGAAGTTGGCCAGCCCCACCCCCCAAGGCTATAGCCCACCCGTTTTTGTGGCCTTTTTCCGCTGGACGAACTTGGCGCCCCGGCCTTCGGGCTGATATTTTTGGGCGCGGCGGTGTCCGCGGCCTATTTTTGTAAACGGAGGTGCCTCGCAAAGTCTTGCGCCATTCCGTGTCCGGCGGACGAAGTTGGCCAGCCCCACCCCCCAAGGCCATAGCCCACCCGTATTTGTGGCCTTTTTCCGCTGGACGAACTTGGCGCCCCGGCCTTCGGGTGGTTATTTTTCGGCGCGGCTGTGTCCGCGGCCTATTTTTAGCACACGGAGGCGCCTCGCAGAGTCTCGCGCCATTCCGAGTCCGGCGGACGAAGTTGGCCAGCCCCACCCCCCAAGGCTATAGCCCACCCGTATTTTGTGGCCTTTTTCCACTGGACGAACTTGGCGCCCCGGCCTTCGGGCGGTTATTTTTGGGCGCGGCTGTGCCCACGGCCTATTTTTGGCACATGGAGGCGCCTTGCAAAGTCTCGCGCCATTCCGAGTCCGGCGGACGAAGTTGGCCAGCCCCACCCCCCAAGGCTATAGCCCACCCATTTTTGTGGCCTTTTTCCGCTGGACGAACTTGGCACCCCGGCCTTCGGGTGGTTAGTTTTGGGCGCGGCTGTGCCCGCGGCCTATTTTCGGCACACGGAGGCGCCTCGCAAAGTATCGCTCCATTCCGAGTCTGGCGGACGAAGTGGGCCAGCCCCACCCCCCAAGGCTATGGCCCACCCGTTTTTGTGGCCTTTTTCCGCTGGACGAACTTGGCGCCCCGGCCTTCGGGCAGTTATTTTTGGGCGCGGCTGTGCCCGCGGCCTATTTTTGGCACACGGAGGCGCCTCGCAAAGTCTCGCGCCATTCCGAGTCCGGCGGACGAAGTCGGCCAGCCCCACCACCCCGCAAGGCTATAGCCCACCCGTTTTTGTGGCCTTTTTCCGCTGGACGAACTTGGCAGCCCGGCCGTCGGGCGGATATTTTTGGGCGCGGCTGTGTCCGCGGCCTATTTTTGGTACACGGAGGTGCCTCGCAAAGTCTAGCGCCATTCCAAGTCCGGCGGACGAAGTGGGCCAGCCCCACCCCCCAAGGCTATAGCCCACCCGTTTTTGTGGCCATTTTCCGCTGGACGAATGGCGCCCCGGCCTTCGGGTGGTTATTTTTGGGCGCGGCTGTGCCCGCGGCCTATTTTTGGTACACGGAGGTGCCTCACAAAGTCTGGCGCCATTCTGAGTCCGGCGGACGAAGTTTGCCAGCCCCACCCCCCTAGGCTATAGCCCACCCGTTTTTGTGGCCTTTTTCCGCTGGACGAACTTGGCGCCCCGGCCTTCGGGTTGTTATTTTTGGGCGCGGCTCTGCCCGCGGCCTATTTTTGGCACACGGAGGCACCTTGCAAAGTCTCGCGCCATTCCGAGTCCGGCGGACGAAGTTGGCCAGCCCCACCCCCCAAGGCTATAGCCCACCCGTTTTTGTGGCCTTTTCCCGCTGGACGAACTTGGCACCCCGGCTGTCGGGCGGTTATTTTTGGGCGCGGCTGTGTTCGCGGCCTATTTTTGGCACACGGAGGTGCCTTGCAAAGTCTCGCGCCATTCCGAGTCCGGCGGACGAAGTTGGCCAGCCCCACCCCCCAAGGCTATAGCCCACTCGTTTTTGTGGCCTTTTTCCGCTGGACGAACTTGGCGCCCCGGCCTTCGGGCGGTTAGTTTTGGGCGCGGCTGTGCCCGCGGCCTATTTTTGGCACATGGAGGTGCCTCGCAAAGTCTCGCGCCATTCCGAGTCCGGCGGACGATGTTGGCCAGCCCCACCCCCCAATGCTATAGCCCACCCGTTTTTGTGGCCTTTTTCCGCTGGACGAACTTGGCGCCCCGGCCTTCGGGCGGTTATTTTTGGGCGCGGCTGTGTCCGCGGCCTATTTTTGGTGCACGGAGGCGCCCTGCCAAGTCTCACACCATTCCGAGTCCGGCAGACGAAGTTGGCCAGCCCCACCCCACAAGGCTATAGCCCACCCGTATTTGTGGCCTTTTTCAGCTGGACGAACTTGGCGCCCCGGCCGTCGGGCGGTTATTTTTGGTCGCGGCTATGCCCGCGTCCTATTTTTGGCACACGGAGGCACCTCGGAAAGTCTCGCGCCGTTCCGAGTCCGGCGGACGAAGTTGGCCGGCCCCACCCCCCAAGGCTATAGCCCACCCGTTTTTGTGGCATTTTTCCGCTGGACGAACTTGGCGCCACGGCCTTCGGGCAGTTATTTTTGGGTGCGGCTGTGCCCGCAGCCTATTTTTGGCACACGGAGGTGCCTCACAAAGTCTCGCACCATTCCGAGTCCGGCGGACGAAGTCGGCCAGCCCCCCCCCCCCAAGGCTATAGCCCACCCGTTTTTGTGGCAATTTTCCGCTGGACGAACTTGGCGCCCCGGCCTTCGGGCGGTTATTTTTGGGCGCGGCTGTGCCCGCGGCCTATTTTTGGAACACGGAGGTGCCTCGCAAAGTCTCGCGCCATTCCGAGTCCGGCGGACGAAGTGGGCCGGCCCCACCCCCCAAGGCTATAGCCCACCCGTTTTTGTGGCCTTTTTCCGCTGGACGAACTTGGCGCCCCGGCCTTCGGGCGGTTATTTTTGGGCCTGGCTGTGCCCGCGGCCTATTTTTGGAACACGGAGGCGCCCTGCCAAGTCTCACACCATTCCGAGTCCGGCAGACGAAGTTGGCCAGCCCCACCCCACAAGGCTATAGCCCACCCGTATTTGTGGCCTTTTTCAGCTGGACGAACTTGGCGCCCCGGCCGTCGGGCGGTTATTTTTGGTCGCGGCTATGCCCGCGTCCTATTTTTGGCACACGGAGGCACCTCGGAAAGTCTCGCGCCGTTCCGAGTCCGGCGGACGAAGTTGGCCGGCCCCACCCCCCAAGGCTATAGCCCACCCGTTTTTGTGGCATTTTTCCGCTGGACGAACTTGGCGCCACGGCCTTCGGGCAGTTATTTTTGGGTGCGGCTGTGCCCGCAGCCTATTTTTGGCACACGGAGGCGCCTCACAAAGTCTCGCACCATTCCGAGTCCGGCGGACGAAGTCGGCCAGCCCCCCCCCCCAAGGCTATAGCCCACCCGTTTTTGTGGCAATTTTCCGCTGGACGAACTTGGCGCCCCGGCCTTCGGGCGGTTATTTTTGGGCGCGGCTGTGCCCGTGGCCTATTTTTGGAACACGGAGGTGCCTCGCAAAGTCTCGCGCCATTCCGAGTCCGGCGGACGATGTTGGCCAGCCCCACCCCCCAAGGCTATAGCCCACCCGTTTTTGTGGCCTTTTTCCACTGAACGAACTTGGCGCCCCGTCCTTCGGGCGGTTATTTTTGGGCGCGGCTGTGCCCGCGGCCTATTTTTGGCGCACAGAGGCACGTCGCAATGTCTCGCGCAATTCCGAGTCCGGCGGACGAAGTTGGCCAGCCCCACCCCCCAAGGCTATAGCCCACCCGTTTTTGTGGCCTTTTTCCACTGGACGAACTTGGCGCCCCGTCCTTCGGGCGGTTATTTTTGGGCGCGGCTGTGCCCGCGGCCTATTTTTGGCGCACAGAAGTGCGTCGAAATGTCTCGCGCCATTCCGAGTCCGGCGGACGAAGTCGGCCAGCCCCCCCCCCCCCCCCAAGGCTATAGCCCACCCGTTTTTGTGGCATTTTTCCGCTGGACGAACTTGGCGCCCCGGCCTTCGAGCGGTTATTTTTGGGCGCGGCTGTGCCCGCGGCCTATTTTTGGAACACGGAGGTGCCTCGCAAAGTCTCGCGCCATTCCAAGTCCGGCGGACGAAGTGGGCCGGCCCCACCCCCCAAGGCTATAGCCCACCCGTTTTTGTGGCCTTTTTCCGCTGGACGAACTCGGCGACCCGGCCTTCGGGCGGTTATTTTTGGACGCGACTGTGTCCGCGGCCTAATTTTGGCACACGAAGGCGCCTCGCAAAGTCTCGCACCATTCCGAGTCTGGCGGAAGAAGTTGGCCGGCCCCACCCCCCAAGGCTATAGCCCACCCGTTTTTGTGGTCTTTTTCCGCTGGACGAACTCGGCGCCCCGGCCTTCGGGAGGTTATTTTTGGGCGTGGCTGTGCCCGCGGCCTATTTTTGGCGCATAGAGGCGTGTCGCAATGTCTCGCGCAATTCCGAGTCCGGCGGACGAAGTTGGCCAGCCCCACCCCCCAAGGCTATAGCCCACCCGTTTTTGTGGCCTTTTTCCACTGGACGAACTTGGCGCCCCGTCCTTCGGGCGGTTATTTTTGGACGCGGCTGTACCCGCGGCCTATTTTTGGCACACGGAGGCGGCTCGCAAAGTCTCGTGCCTTTCCGAGTCCGGCGGACGAAGTTGGCCAGCCCCACTCCCCAAGGCTATAGCCCACCCGTTTTTGTGGCCTTTTTCCGCTGGACGAACTCGGCGACCCGGCCTTCGGGTGGTTATTTTTGGGCGCGACTGTGTCCGCGGCCTAATTTTGGCACACGAAGGTGCCTCGCAAAGTCTCGCACCATTCCGAGTCTGGCGGACGAAGCTGGCCGGCCCCACCCCCCAAGGCTATAGCCCACCCGTTTTTGTGGTCTTTTTCCGCTGGACGAACTTGGCGCCCCGGCCTGCCGGCGGTTATTTTTGGGCGCGGCAATGCCTGCGGCCTATTTTTGGCACACGGAGGCGCCTCGTAAAGTCTCACGCAATTCCGAGTCCGGCGGACGAAGTTGGCCAGCCCCACCTCCCAAGGCTATAGCCCACCCGTTTTTGTGGCCTTTTTCCGCTGGACGAACATGGTGCCCCGGCCTTGGGGCGTTTCTTTTTGGGCGCGGCTGTACCTGCAGCCTATTTTTGGCATACGGAGGTGCCTCGCAAAGTCTTGTTCCTTTCCGAGTCCGGCGGACAAAGTTGGCCAGCCCCACCCCCCAAGGCTATTGCCCACCCGTTTTTGTGGCCTTTTTCCGCTGGACGAACTCGGCGACCCGGCCTTCGGGCGGTTATTTTTGGACGCGACTGTGTCCGCGGCCTAATTTTGGCACACGATGGCGCCTCGCAAAGTCTCGCACCATTCCGAGTCTAGCGGACGAAGTTGGCCGGCCCCATCCCCCAAGGCTATAGCCTACCCGTTTTTGTGGTCTTTTTCCGCTGGTGGAACTTGGTGCCCCGGCCTTCGGGCGGTTATTTTTGGGCGCGGCTGGTCCGCGGCCTAGTTTTGGCACACGGAGGTGCCTCGCAAAGTCTCGCGCCATTCCGAGTTCGGCAGATGAAGTTGGCCGGCCCCACCCCCCAAGGCTATAGCCCACCCGTTTGAATGGCCTTTTTCCGCTGGACGAACTAGTCGGCCTGGCCTTCGGGCGGTTATTTTTGGGCGCGGCTGTGCCCGCGGCCTATTTTTGGCACAAGGAGGTGCCTCCCAAAGTCTCGCGCCATTCCGAGTCCGGCGGACGAAGTTGGCTAGCCCCACCCCGCAAGGCTATAGCCCACCCGTTTTTGTGGCCTTTTTCCGCTGGACGAACTTGGCGCCCCGTCCTTCGGGCGGTTATTCTTGGGCGCGGCTGTGCCCGCGGCCTATTTTTGGCACACGGAGGTGCCTCGCAAAGTCTCGCGCCATTCCGAGTCCGGCGGACGAAGTTGGCCAGCCCCACCCCCCAAGGCTATAGCCCACCTGTTTTTGTGCCGTTTTTCCGCTGGACGAACTTGGCGCCCCGGCCTTCGGGCGTGGCTGTGCCCGCGGCCTATTTTTGGCACATGGAGGTGCCTCGCAAAGTCTCGCGCCATTCCGAGTCCGGCGGACAAAGTCGGCCAGCCCCACCCCCCAAGGCTATAGCCCACCCGTTTTTGTGGCCTTTTTCCGCTGGACGAACATAGTGCCCCGGCCTTCGGGTGGTTATTTTTTGACGCGGCTGTGGCCGCGGCCTATTTTTGGCACACGGAGGTGCCTCGCAAAGTCTCGCGCCATTCCGAGTCCGGCGGACGAAGTTGGCCGGCCCCACCCCCCAAGGCTATAGCCCACCGGTATTTGTGGCCTTTTTCCGCTGGACGAACTTGGTGCCCCGGCCTTCGGGAGGTTATTTTCGGACGCGGCTGAGCCCGCGGCCTATTTTAGGCACACGGAGGCGCCTCACAAAGTCTCACGCCATTCCGAGTCCGGCGGACGAAGTTGGCCAGCCCCACCCCCCAAGGCTATAGCCCACCCGTATTTGTGGCCTTTTTCCGCTGGACGAAATTGGCGCCCCGGCCTTCGGGTGGTTATTTTTGGGCGCGCCAGGGACCGCGGCCTATTTTTGGCACACGGAGGCGCCTCGCAAAGCCTCGCGCCATTCCTAGTCCGGCGGACGAAGTTGGCCGGCCCCACCCCCCAAGTCTATAGCCCACCCGTTTTAATGGCCTTTTTCCGCTGGACGAACTTGTCGGCCCGAAGTTATTTTTGGGCGTGGCTGTGCCCGCGGCCTATTTTTGGCACAAGGAGGCACCTCGCAAAGTCTCGCGCCATTTCGTGTCCGGCGGATGAAGTTGGCCAGCCCCACCCCGCAAGGCTATAGCCCACCCGTTTTTGTGGCCTTTTTCGCTGGACGAACTTGGCGCCCCGTCCTTCGGGCGGTTATTTTTAGGCGCGGCAGTGCCCGCGGCCTATTTTTGGCACACGGAGGCGCCCCGCAAAGTCTCGCGCCATTCCGAGTCCGGCGGACGAAGTTGGCCAGCCCCACCCCCCAAGGCTATAGCCCACCCGTTTTTGTGGCCTTTTTCCGCTGGACGAACTTGGTGCCCCGGCCTTCGGGCGGTTGTTTTTGGGCGTGGCTGTGCCCGCGGCCTATTTTTGGCACACGGATGCGCCTCACAAAGTCTCACGCCATTCCGAGTCCGGCGGACGAAGTTGGCCAGCCCCACCCCGCAAGGCTATAGCCCACCCGTTTTTGTGGCCTTTTTCCGCTGGACGAACTTGGCGCCCCGTCCTTCGGGCGGTTATTTTTGGGCGCGGCTGTGCCCGCGGCCTATTTTTGGCACACGGAGGCGCCTCGCAAAGTCTCGCGCCATTCCGAGTCCGGCAGATGAAGTTGGCCCGCCCCACCCCCCAAGGCTATAGCCCACCCGTTTTTGTGGCCTTTTTCCGCTGGGCGAACTTGGCGCCCCGGCCTTCGGGCAGTTATTTTTGGGCGCGGCTGTGCCGTCGGCCTATTTTTGGCACACAGATGCGCCTCGTAAAGTCTCACGCCATTCCGAGTCCGGCAGACGAAGTTGGCCAGCCCCACCCCCCAAGGCTATAGCCCACCCCTTTTTGTGCCCTTTTTCCGCTGGACGAACATGGTGCCCCAGCCTTCGTGCAGTTATTTTTAGTCGCGGCTGTGCCCGCAGCCTATTTTTGGCCCACGGAGGCGCCTCGCAAAGTCTCGCGCCATTCCGAGTCCAGCGGACGAAGTTGGCCAGCCCAACCCCGCAAAGCTATAGCCCACCCGTTTTTGTGGCCTTTTTCCGCTGGACGAACTTGGCGCCCCGTCCTTCGGGCGGTTATTTTTGGGCGCGGCTGTGCCCGCGGCCTATTTTTGGCACTCGGAGGTGCCTCGCAAAGTCTCGCGCCATTCCGAGTCCGGCGGACGAAGTTGGCCAGCCCCACCCCCCAAGGCTATAGCCCACCCGTTTTTGTGGCCTTTTTCCGCTGGACGAACTTGGCGCCCCGGACTTCGGGCGGTTATTTTTGGGCGCGGCTGTGCCCGTTGCCTATTTTTGGCACATGGAGGCGCCTTGCAAAGTCTCACGCCATTCCGGGTCTGGTAGACGAAGTCGGCCAGCCCCACCCCCCAAGGCCATAGCCCACCCGTTTTTGTGGCCTTTTTCCGCTGGACGAACTTGGCGCCCCGGCCTTCGGGCAGTTATTTTTGGGCGCGGCTGTGCCGGCGGCCTATTTTTGGCACCCGGATGCGCCTCGCAAAGTCTCACGCCATTCCGAGTCCGGCAGACGAAGTCGGCCAGCCCCACCCCCCAAGGCTATAGCCCACCCGTTTTTGTGGCCTTTTTCCGCTGGACGAACTTGGCGCCCCGGCCTTCGGGCGGTTATTTTTGGGCGTGGCTGTGCCCGCGGCCTATTTTTGGCACACGGAGGCACCTCGCAAAGTCTCACGCCATTCCGAGTCCGGCGGACGAAGTTGGCCAGCCCCACCCCGCAAGGCTATAGCCCACCCGTTTTTGTGGCCTTTTTCCGCTCGACGAACTTGGCGCCCCGTCCTTCGGGCGGTTATTTTTGGGCGCGGCTGTGCCCGCGGCCTATTTTTGGCACACGGAGGCGCCTCGCAAAGTCTCGCGCCATTCCGAGTCCGGCAGATGAAGTTGGCCAGCCCCACCCCCCAAGGCTATAGCCCACCCGTTTTTGTGGCCTTTTTCCGCTGGGCGAACTTGGCGCCCCGGCCTTCGGGCAGTTATTTTTGGGCGCGGCTGTGCCGTCGGCCTATTTTTGGCACACGGATGCGCCTCGCAAAGTCTCACGCCATTCCGAGTCCGGCAGACGAAGTTGGCCAGCCCCACCCCCCAAGGCTATAGCCCACCCCTTTTTGTGGCCTTTTTCCGCTGGACGAACATGGTGCCCCGGCCTTCGTGCAGTTATTTTTGGTCGCGGCTGTGCCCGCAGCCTATTTTTGGCCCACGGAGGCGCCTCGCAAAGTCTCGCGCCATTCCGAGTCCAGCGGACGAAGTTGGCCAGCCCAACCCCGCAAGGCTATAGCCCACCCGTTTTTGTGGCCTTTTTCCGCTGGACGAACTTGGCGCCCCGTCCTTCGGGCGGTTATTTTTGGGCGCGGCTGTGCCCGCGGCCTATTTTTGGCACATGGAGGTGCCTCGCAAAGTCTCGCGCCATTCCGAGTCCGGCGGACGAAGTTGGCCAGCCCCACCCCCCAAGGCTATAGCCCACACGTTTTTGTGGCCTTTTTCCGCTGGACGAACTTGGCGCCCCGGACTTCGGGCGGTTATTTTTGGGCGCGGCTGTGCCCGTTGCCTATTTTTGGCACACGGAGGCGCCTTGCAAAGTCTCACGCCATTCCGGGTCTGGCAGACGAAGTCGGCCAGCCCCACCCCCCAAGGCTATAGCCCACCCGTTTTTGTGGCCTTTTTCCGCTGGACGAACTTGGCGCCCCGGCCTTCGGGCAGTTATTTTTGGGCGCGGCTGTGCCGGCGGCCTATTTTTGGCACCCGGATGCGCCTCGCAAAGTCTCACGCCATTCCGAGTCCGGCAGACGAAGTCGGCCAGCCCCACCCCCCAAGGCTATAGCCCACCCGTTTTTGTGGCCTTTTTCCGCTGGACGAACTTGGCGCCCCGGCCTTCGGGCGGTTATTTTTGGGCGTGGCTGTGCCCGCGGCCTATTTTTGGCACACGGAGGCACCTCGCAAAGTCTCACGCCATTCCGAGTCCGGCGGACGAAGTTGGCCAGCCCCACCCCGCAAGGGTATAGCCCACCCGTTTTTGTGGCCTTTTTCCGCTGGACGAACTTTGCGCCCCGTCCTTCGGGCGGTTATTATTGGGCGCGGCTGTGCCCGCGGCCTATTTTTGGCACACGGAGGCGCCTCGCAAAGTCTCATGCCATTCCGAGTCCGGCGGGCAAAGTTGGCCAGCCCCACCCCGCAGGGCTATAACCCACCCGTTTTTGTGGCCTTTTTCCGCTGGACGAACATGGCGCCCCGGCCTTCGGGCGGTTATTTTTGGGCATGGCTGTGCCCGCGGCCTATTTTTGGCACACGGAGGCGCCTCGCAAAGTCTCGCGCCCTTCCGAGTCCGGCGGACGAAGTTGGCCAGCACCACCCCCCAAGGCTATAACCCACCCGTTTTTGTGGCCTTTTTCCGCTGGACTCACTTGGCGCCCCGGCGTTCGGGTGGTTATTTTTGGGCGCGGCTGTGCCCGCAGCCTATTTTTGGCACACGGAGGTGCCTCGCAATGTCTCGTGCCATTCCGAGTCCGGCGGACGAAGTTGGCCAGCCCCACCCCCCAAGGCCATAGCCCACCCGTATTTGTGGCCTTTTTCCGCTGGACGAACTTGGCGCCCCGGCCTTCGGGTGGTTATTTTTGGGCGCGACTGGGCCCGCGGCCTATTTTTGGCACACGGAGGCGCCTCGCAAAGTCTCGCGCCATTCCGAGTCCGGCGGACGAAGTTGGCCGGCCCCACCCCCCAAGGTTATAGCCCACCCGTTTTAATGGCCTTTTTCCGCTGGACGAACTTGTCGGCCCGGCCTTCGGGCAGTTATTTTTGGACGTGGCTGTGTCCGCGGCCTATTTTTGGCACAAGGAGGCGCCTCGCAAAGTCTCGCGCCATTCCGAGTCCGGCGGACGAAGTTGGCCAGCCCCACCCCGCAAAGCTATAGCCCACCCGTTTTTGTGGCCTTTTTCCGCTGGACGAACTTGGCGCCCCGTCCTTCGGGCGGTTATTTTTGGGCGCGGCTGTGCCCGCGGCCTATTTTTGGCACACGGAGGCACCTCGCAAAGTCTCGCGCCATTCCGAGTCCGGCGGACGAAGTTGGCCAGCCCCACCCCGCAAGGCTATAGCCCACCCGTTTTTGTGGCCTTTTTCCGCTGGACGAACTTGGCGCCCCGTCCTTCGGGCAGTTATTTTTGGGCGCGGCTGTTACCGCGGCCTATTTTTGGCACACAGAGGTGCCTCGCAAAGTCTCGCACCATTCCGAGTCCGGCGGACGAAGTTGGCCAGCCCCACCCCCCAAGGCTATAGACCACCCGTTTTTGTGGCCTTTTGCCGCTGGACGAACTTGGCGCCCCGGCCTTCGGGCAGTTATTTTGGGGCGCGGCTGTGCCCGCGGCCTATTTTTGGCACACGGAGGCGCCTGCCAAAGTCTCGCGCAATTCCTTGTCCGGCGGACGAAGTTGGCCAGACCCACCCCCCAAGGCTATAGCCCACCCGTTTTTGTGGCCTTTTTCCGCTGGACGAACTTGGTGCCCCGGCCTTCGGGTGGTTATTTTTGGACGCGGCTGTGCCCGCGGCCTATTTTAGGCACACGGAGTTGCCTCGAAAAGTCTCACGCCATTCCCAGTCCGGCGGACGAAGTTGGCCAGCCCCACCCCGCAAGGCTATAGCCCACCCGTTTTTGTGGCCTTTTTCCGCTGGACGAACTTGGCGCCCCGGACTTCGGGCGGTTATTTTTGGGCGCGGCTGTGCCCGCAGCCTATTTTTGGCACACGGAGGCGCTTTGCAAAGTCTCACACCAGTCCGAGTCCGGCAGACGAAGTCGGCCAGCCCCACCCCCCAAGGCTATCGCCCAACCGTTTTTGTGGCCTTTTTCCACGGGACGAACTTGGCGCCCCGGCCTTTGGGCGGTTATTTTTTGGCGCGGCTGTGCCCGCGGCCTATTTTTAGCACACGGACGCGCCTCGCAAAGTCTCGCGCCATTCCGAGTCCGGCGGACGAAGTTGGCCAGCCCCACCCCCCAAGGCTATAGCCCACCCGTATTTGTGGCCTTTTTACGCTGGACGAACTTGGCGCCCCGGCCTTCGGGCGGTTATTTTTGGGCGTGGCTGTGCCCGCGGCCTATTTTTGGCACACGGAGGCACCTCGTAAACTCTCGCGCCATTCCGAGTCCGGCGGACGAAGTTGGCCAGCCCCACCCCCCAAGGCTATAGCCCACCCGTTTTTGTGGCCTTTTGCCGCTGGACGAACTTGGCGCCCCGGCCTTCGGGCGGTTATTTTTGGGCGTGGCTGTGCCAGCGGCCTATTTTTGGCACACGGAGGTGCCTCACAAAGTCTAGCGCCATTCCGATTCCGGCGGACGAAGTGGGCCGGCCCCACCCCCCAAGGCTATAGCCCACTCATTTTAATGGCCTTTTTCCGCTGGACGAACTTGTCGGCCCGGCCTTCGGGAAGTATTTTTTGGACGTGGCTGTGCCCATGGCCTATTTTTGGCACAAGGAGGCACCTCACAAAGTCTCGCGCCATTCTGAGTCCGGCGGACGAAGTTGGCCAGCCCCACCCCGCAAGGCTATAGCCCACCCGTTTTTGTGGCCTTTCTCCGCTGGACGAACTTGGCGCCCCATCCTTCGGGCGGTTATTTTTGGGCGCGGCTGTGCCCGCGGCCTATTTTTAGCGCACGGAGGCGCCTCGCAAAGTCTCGCGCCATTCCGAGTCCGGCGGACGAAGTTGGCCAGCCCCACCCCGCAAGGCTATAGCCCACCCGTTTTTGTGGCCTTTCTCCACTGGACGAACTTGGCTCCCCGTCCTTCGGGCGGTTATTTTTGGGCGCGGCTGTGCCCGTGGCCTACTTTTGGCACACGGAGGTGCCTCGCAAAGTCTCGTGCCATTCCGAGTCCGGCGGGCAAAGTTGGCCAGCCCCACCCCGCAAGGCTATAGCCCACCCGTTTTTGTGGCCTTTTTCCGCTGGACGAACATGGCGCCCCGGCCTTCGGGAGGTTATTTTTGGGCATGGCTGTGCCCGCGGCCTATTTTTGGCACACGGAGGCGCCTCGCAAAGTCTCGCGCCATTCCGAGTCCGGCGGACGAAGTTGGCCAGCCCCACCCCCCAAGGCTATAGCCCACCCCTTTTTGTGGCCTTTTTCCGCTGGACGAACATGGTGCCCCGGCCTTCGTGCAGTTATTTTTGGTCGCGGCTGTGCCCGCAGCCTATTTTTGGCCCACGGAGGCGCCTCGCAAAGTCTCGCGCCATTCCGAGTCGGGCGGATGAAGTTGGCCAGCCCCACCCCGCAAGGCTATAGCCCACCCGTTTTTGTGGCCTTTTTCCGCTGGACGAACTTTGCGTCCCGTCCTTCGGGCGGTTATTTTTGGGCGCGGCTGTGCCCGCGGCCTATTTTTGGCACACGGAGGCGCCTCGCAAAGTCTCGTGCCATTCCGAGTCCGGCGGGCAAAGTTGGCCAGCGCCACCCCGCAAGGCTATAGCCCACCCGTTTTTGTGGCCTTTTTCCGCCGGACGAACATGGCGCCCCGGCCTTCGGGCGGTTATTTTTTGGCATGGCTGTGCCCGCGGCCTATTTTTGGCACACGGAGGCGCCTCGCAAAGTCTCGCGCCATTCCGAGTCCGGCGGACGAAGTTGGCCAGCCCCACCCCCCAAGGCTATAGCCCACCCCTTTTTGTGGCCTTTTTCCGCTGGACGAACATGGTGCCCCGGCCTTCGTGCAGTTATTTTTGGTCGCGGCTGTGCCCGCAGCCTATTTTTGGCCCACGGAGGCGCCTCGCAAAGTCTCGCGCCATTCCGAGTCCGGCGGATGAAGTTGGCCAGCCCCACCCCGCAAGGCTATAGCCCACCCGTTTTTGTGGCCTTTTTCCGCTGGACGAACTTGGCGCCCCGGCCTTCGGGCGGTTATTTTTGGGCGCGGCTGTGCCCGCTGCCTATTTTTGGCATACGGAGGCGCCTCGCAAAGTCTCGCGCCATTCCGAACCCCGCGGACGAAGTTGGCCAGCCCCACCCCCCAAGGCTATAGCCCACCCGTTTTTGTGGCTTTTTCCGCTGGACGAACTTGGCGCCCCGGCCTTCGGGCGGTTATTTTTGGGGGCGGCTGTGCCCGCGGCCTATTTTTGGCACACGGAGGTGCCTCACAAAGTCTCGCGCCATTCCGAGTCCGGCGGACGAAGTTGGCCAGCCTCACCCCCCAAGGCTATAGCCCACCCGTAATTGTGACCTTTTTCCGCTGGACGAACTTGGCGCCCCGGCCTTCGGGCGGTTATTTTTATGCGCGGCTGTCCCCGCGGCCTATTTTTGGTACACGGAGGTGCCGCGCAAAGTCTCGCGCAATTTCCGAGCCCGGCGGACGAAGTTGGCCAGCCCCACCCCCCAAGGCTATAGCCCACCCGTTTTTGTGGCCTTTTTCCGCTGGACGACCTTGGCGCCCCGGCCTTCGAAGGGTTATTTTTGGGCGAGGCTGTGCCCGCGGCCTATTTTTGGCATACGGAGGCGCCTCGCAAAGTATCGCGCCATTCCGAGTCTGGCGGACGAAGTTGGCCAGCCCAACCCCCCAAGGCTATAGCCCTCCCGTTTTTGTGGCCTTTTTCCGCTGGACGAACTTGGCGCCCCGGCCTTCGGGCCGTTATGTTTGGGCGCGGCTCTGCCCGCGGCCTATTTTTGGCCCACGGAGGTGCCTCGCAAAGTCTCACGCCATTCCGAGTCCGGCGGACGAAGTTGGCCAGGCCCACCCCCCAAGGCTATAGCCCACCCGTTTTTGTGGCCTTTTTCCGCTGGACGAACTTGGCGCCCCGGCCTTCGGGCGGTTATTTTTGGGCGCGGCTGTGCCCGCGGCCTATTTTTGGCAAACGGAGGTGCCTCGCAAAGTCTCGTACCATTCCGAGTCCGGCGGACGAAGTTGGCCAGCCCCACCCCCCAAGGCTATAGCCCACCCGTATTTGTGGCCTTTTACCGCTGGACGATCTTCGCGCCCCGGCCTTCAGGCAGTTATTTTTATGCGCGACTGTCCCCGCGGCCTATTTTTGGCACACGGAGGTGCCTCGCAAAGTCTCGCGCCATTGCGAGCCTGGCGGACGAAGTTGGCCAGCCCCACCCCCCAAGGCTATAGCCCACCCCTATTTGTGGCCTTTTTCCGCTGGACGAACTTGGCGCCCCGGCCTTCGGGCGGTTATTTTTGGGCGCGGCTGTGCCCGCAGCCTATTTTTGGTACAAGGAGGTGCGTCGGAAAGTCTCGCGCCATTCCGAGTCCGGCGGACGAAGTTGGCCAGCCCCACCCCCCAAGGCTATAGCCCACCCATTTTTGCGGCCTTTTTCCGCTGGACGACCTTGGCGCCCCGGTCTTCGGGGGGTTATTTTTGGGCGAGGCTGTGCCCGGGGCCTATTTTTGGCACACGGAGGCGCCTCGCAAAGTATCGCGCCATTCCGAGTCCGGCGGACGAAGTTGGCCAGCCCCACCCCCCAAGGCTATAGCCCACCCGTTTTTGTGGCCTTTTTCCGCTGGACGAACTTGGCGCCCCGGCCTTCGGGCGGTTATTTTTCGGCGCGGCTGTGCCCACAGTCTATTTTTCGCACACGGAGGTGCCTCGCAAAGTCTCGAGCCATTCCGAGCCCGGCGGACGAAGTGGGCCAGCCCCACCCCCCAAGGCTATAGCCCACCCGTTTTTGTGGCCTTTTTCCGCTGGACGAACATGGCGCCCCGGCCTTCGGGCTGTTATTTTTGGGCGCGGCTCTGCCCGCGGCCTATTTTTGGCCCACGGAGGTGCCTCACAAAGTCTCGCGCCATTCCGAGTCCGGCGGACGAAGTTGGCCCGCCCCACCCCCCAAGGCTATAGCCCACCCGTATTTGTGGCCTTTTTCAGCTGGACGAACTTGGCGCCCCGGCCTTCGGTCGGTTATTTTTATGCGCGACTGTCCTCGCGGCCTATTTTTGGTACACGGAGGTGCCTCGCAAAGTCTCGCACCATTGCGAGCCCGGCGGACGAAGTCGGCCAGCCCCACCCCCCAAGGCTATAGCCCACCCGTTTTTGTGGCCTTTTTCCGCTGGACGAACATGGCGCCCCGGCCTTCGGGCTGTTATTTTTGGGCGCGGCTCTGCCCGCGGCCTATTTTTGGCCCACGGAGGTGCCTCACAAAGTCTCGCGCCATTCCGAGTCCGCCGGACGAAGTTGGCCCGCCCCACCCCCCAAGGCTATAGCCCACCCGTTTTTGTGGCTTTTTCCGCTGGACGAACTTGGCGCCCCGGCCTTCGGGCGGTTATTTTTGGGCGCGGCTGTGCCCGCGGCCTATTTTTGGCAAACGGAGGTGCCTCGCAAAGTCTCGTACCATTCCGAGTCCGGCGGACGAAGTTGGCCAGCCCCACCCCCCAAGGCTATAGCCCACCCGTATTTGTGGCCTTTTACCGCTGGACGATCTTCGCGCCCCGGCCTTCAGGCAGTTATTTTTATGCGCGACTGTCCCCGCGGCCTATTTTTGGCACACGGAGGTGCCTCGCAAAGTCTCGCGCCATTGCGAGCCTGGCGGACGAAGGTGGCCAGCCCCACCCCCCAAGGCTATAGCCCACCCCTATTTGTGGCCTTTTTCCGCTGGACGAACTTGGCGCCCCGGCCTTCGGGCGGTTATTTTTGGGCGCGGCTGTGCCCGCAGCCTATTTTTGGTACAAGGAGGTGCGTCGGAAAGTCTCGCGCCATTCCGAGTCCGGCGGACGAAGTTGGCCAGCCCCACCCCCCAAGGCTATAGCCCACCCATTTTTGCGGCCTTTTTCCGCTGGACGACCTTGGCGCCCCGGTCTTCGGGGGGTTATTTTTGGGCGAGGCTGTGCCCGCGGCCTATTTTTGGTACACGGAGGCGCCTCGCAAAGTATCGCGCCATTCCGAGTCCGGCGGACGAAGTTGGCCAGCCCCACCCCCCAAGGCTATAGCCCACCCGTTTTTGTGGCCTTTTTCCGCTGGACGAACTTGGCGCCCCGGCCTTCGGGCGGTTATTTTTCGGCGCGGCTGTGCCCGCAGTCTATTTTTCGCACACGGAGGTGCCTCGCAAAGTCTCGAGCCATTCCGAGCCCGGCGGACGAAGTGGGCCAGCCCCACCCCCCAAGGCTATAGCCCACCCGTTTTTGTGGCCTTTTTCCGCTGGACGAACATGGCGCCCCGGCCTTCGGGCTGTTATTTTTGGGCGCGGCTCTGCCCGCGGCCTATTTTTGGCCCACGGAGGTGCCTCACAAAGTCTCGCGCCATTCCGAGTCCGGCGGACGAAGTTGGCCCGCCCCACCCCCCAAGGCTATAGCCCACCCGTATTTGTGGCCTTTTTCAGCTGGACGAACTTGGCGCCCCGGCCTTCGGTCGGTTATTTTTATGCGCGACTGTCCCCGCGGCCTATTTTTGGTACACGGAGGTGCCTCGCAAAGTCTCGCACCATTGCGAGCCTGGCGGACGAAGTCGGCCAGCCCCACCCCCCAAGGCTATAGCCCACCCGTTTTTGTGGCCTTTTTCCGCTGGACGAACATGGCGCCCCGGCCTTCGGGCTGTTACTTTTGGGCGCGGCTCTGCCCGCGGCCTATTTTTGGCCCACGGAGGTGCCTCACAAAGTCTCGCGCCATTCCGAGTCCGGCGGACGAAGTTGGCCCGCCCCACCCCCCAAGGCTATAGCCCACCCGTTTTTGTGGCTTTTTCCGCTGGACGAACTTGGCGCCCCGGCCTTCGGGCGGTTATTTTTGGAGGCGGCTGTGCCCACGGCCTATTTTTGGCACACGGAGGTGCCTCACAAAGTCTCGCGCCATTCCGAGTCCGGCGGACGAAGTTGGCCAGCCTCACCCCCCAAGGCTATAGCCCACCCGTAATTGTGGCCTTTTTCCGCTGGACGAACTTGGCGCCCCGGCCTTCGGGCGGTCATTTTTATGCGCGGCTGTCCCCGCGGCCTATTTTTGGTACACGGAGGTGCCGCGCAAAGTCTCGCGCCATTCCGAGCCCGGCGGACGAAGTTGGCCAGCCCCACCCCCCAAGGCTATAGCCCACCCGTTTTTGTGGCCTTTTTCCGCTGGACGACCTTGGCGCCCCGGCCTTCGGGCCGTTATTTTTGGGTGCGGCTCTGCCCGCGGCCTATTTTTGGCCCAGGGAGGTGCCTCGCAAAGTCTCACGCCATTCCGAGTCCGGCGGACGAAGTTGGCCAGGCCCACCCCCCAAGGCTATAGCCCACCCGTTTTTGTGGCCTTTTTCCGCTGGACGAACTTGGCGCCCCGGCCTTCGGGCGGTTATTTTTGGGCGCGGCTGTGCCCGCGGTCTATTTTTGGCAAACGGAGGTGCCTCGCAATGTCTCGTACCATTCCGAGTCTGGCGGACGAAGTTGGCCAGCCCCACCCCCCAAGGCTATAGCCCACCCGTATTTGTGGCCTTTTTCCGCTGGACGAACTTCGCGCCCCGGCCTTCGGACGGTTATTTTTGGTCGCGACTGTGCCCACGGCCTATTTTTAGCACACAGAGGTGCCTCGCAAAGTCTCGCGCCATTCCGAGTCCGGCGGACGAAGTTGGCCAGCCCCACCCCCCAAGGCTATAGCCCACCCGTTTTTGTGGCCTTTTTCCGCTGGACGAACTTGGCGCCCTGGCCTTCGGGCGGTTATTTTTCGGCGCGGCTGTGCCCGCAGTCTATTTTTCGCACACGGAGGTGCCTCGCAAAGTCTCGAGCCATTCCGAGCCCGGCGGACGAAGTTGGCCAGCCCCACCCTCCCAAGGCTATAGCCCACCCGTTTTTGTGGCCTTTTTCTGCTGGACGACCTTGGCGCCCCGGCCTTCGGGGGGTTATTTTTGGATGAGGCTGTGCCCGCGGCCTATTTTTGGCATACGGAGGCGCCTCGCAAAGTATCGGGCCATTCCGAGTCTTGCGGACGAAGTTGGCCAGCCCAACCCCCCAAGGCTATAGCCCACCCGTTTTTGTGGCCTTTTTCCGCTGGAGGAACTTGGCGCCCCGGCCTTCGGGCGGTTATTTTTGGGCGCGGCTGTGCCCGTGGCCTATTTTGGGCACACGGAGGCGCCTCGCAAAGGCTCGCGCCATTATGAGTCCGGCGGATGAAGTTGGCCAGCCCCACCCCCCAAGGCTATAGCCCACCCGTTTTTGTGGCCTTTTTCCGCTGGACGAACTTGGCGCCCCGGCCTTCGGGGTGCTATTTTTGGGCGCGGCTGTTCCCGCGGCCTAATTTTGGCAAACGGACGTGTCTCGCAAAGTCTCGCACCATTCCGAGTCCGGCGGACGAAGATGGCCAGCCCCACCCCCCAAGGCTATAGCCCACCCGTATTTGTGGCCTTTTTCCGCTGGACGAACTTCGCGCCCTGGCCTTCGGGCGGTTATTTTTGGGTGCGGCTGTGCCCGCAGCCTATTTTTGGCACACGGAGGTGCCTCGCAAAGTCTCGCGCCATTCCGAGTCCGGCGGACGAAGTTGGCCAGCCCCAGCCCCCAAGGCTATAGCCCACCTGTTTTTGTGGCCTTTTTCCGCTGGAGGAACTTGGCGCCCCGGCCTTCGGGCGGTTATTTTTGGGCACGGGTTTGCCCGCAGCCTATTTTTGGCAAACGGAGGTGCCTCGCAAAGTCTCGTACCATTCCGAGTCCGGCGGACGAAGTTGGCCAGCCCCACCCCCCAAGGCAATAGCCCACCCGTATTTGTGGCCTTTTTCCGCTGGACGAACTTCGCGCCCCGGCCTTCAGGTGGTTATTTTTATGCGCGACTGTCCCCACGGCCTATTTTTGGCACACGGAGGTGCCTCGCAAAGTCTCGCGCCATTGCGAGCCTGGCGGACGAAGTTGGCCAGCCCCACCCCCCAAGGCTATAGCCCACCCGTATTTGTGGCCTTTTTCCGCTGGACGAACTTGGCGCCCCGGCCTTCGGGCGGTTATTTTTGGGCGCGGCTGTGCCCGCAGCCTATTTTCGGTACAAGGAGGTGCGTCGCAAAGTCTCGCGCCATTCCGAGTCCGGCGGACGAAGTTGGCCAGCCCCACCCCCCAAGGCTATAGCCCACCCATTTTTGTGGCCTTTTTCCGCTGGACGACCTTGGCGCCCCGGTCTTCGGGGGGTTATTTTTGGGCGAGGCTGTGCCCGCGGCCTATTTTTGGCACACGGAGGCGCCTCGCAAAGTATCGCGCCATTCCGAGTCCGGCGGACGAAGTTGGCCAGCCCCACCCCCCAAGGCTATAGCCCACCCGTTTTTGTGGCCTTTTTCCGCTGGACGAACTTGGCGCCCCGGCCTTCGGGCGGTTATTTTTCGGCGCGGCTGTGCCCGCAGTCTATTTTTCGCACACGGAGGTGCCTCGCAAAGTCTCGAGCCATTCCGAGCCCGGCGGACGAAGTTGGCCAGCCCCACCCCCCAAGGCTATAGCCCACCCGTTTTTGTGGCTTTTTCCGCTGGACGAACTTGGCGCCCCGGCCTTCGGGCGGTTATTTTTGGGGGCGGCTGTGCCCTCGGCCTATTTTTGGCACACGGAGGTGCCTCACAAAGTCTCGCGCCATTCCGAGTCCGGCGGACGAAGTTGGCCAGCCCCACCCCCCAAGGCAATAGCCCACCCATTTTTGTGGCCTTTTTCCGCTGGACGACCTTGGCGCCCCGGTCTTCGGGGGGTTATTTTTGGGCGAGGCTGTGCCCGCAGCCTATGTTTGGCACACGGAGGCGCCTCGCAAAGTATCGCGCCATTCCGAGTCCGGCGGACGAAGTTGGCCAGCCCCACCCCCCAAGGCTATAGCCCACCCGTTTTTGTGGCCTTTTTCCGCTGGACGAACTTGGCGCCCCGGCCTTCGGGCGGTTATTTTTCGGCGCGGCTGTGCCCGCAGTCTATTTTTCGCACACGGAGGTGCCTCGCAAAGTCTCGAGCCATTCCGAGCCCGGCGGACGAAGTTGGCCAGCCCCACCCCCCAAGGCTATAGCCCACCCGTTTTTGTGGCCTTTTTCCGCTGGACGAACATGGCGCCCCGGCCTTCGGGCTGTTATTTTTGGGCCCGGCTCTGCCCGCGGCCTATTTTTGGCCCACGGAGGTACCTCACAAAGTCTCGCGCCATTCCGAGTCCGGCGGACGAAGTTGGCCCGCCCCACCCCCCAAGGCTATAGCCCACCTGTTTTTGTGGCCTTTTTCCGCTGGACGAACTTGGCGCCCCGGCCTTCGGGGGGTTATTTTTGGGAGAGGCTGTGCCCGCGGCCTATTTTTGGCATACGGAGGCGCCTCGCAAAGTATTGCGCCATTCCGAGCCCGGTGGACGAAGTTGGCCAGACCCACCCCCCAAGGCTATAGCCCACCCGTAATTGTGGCCTTTTTCCGCTGGACGAACTTGGCGCCCCGGCCGTCGGGCGGTTATTTTTATGCGCGGCTGTCCCCGCGGCCTATTTTTGGCACACGGAGGTGCCGCGCAAAGTCTCGCGCCATTCCGAGCCCGGCGGACGAAGTTGGCCAGCCCCACCCCCCAAGGCTATAGCCCACCCGTTTTTGTGGCCTTTTTCCGCTGGACGACCTTGGCGCCCCGGCCTTCGGGGGGTTATTTTTGGGCGAGGCTGTGCCCGCGGCCTATTTTTAGAATACGGAGGCGCCTCGCAGAATATCGCGCCATTCCGAGTCTGGCGGACGAAGTGGGCCAGCCCAACCCCCCAAGGCTATAGCCCACCCGTTTTTGTGGCCTTTTTCCGCTGGACGAACTTGGCGCCCGGCCTTCTCGCGGTTATTTTTGGGCGCGTCTGTGCCCGCGGCCTATTTTTGGCATACGGAGGCGCCTCGCAAAGTATTGCGCCATTCCGAGCCCGGCGGACGAAGTTGGCCAGCCCCACCCCCCAAGGCTATAGCCCACCCGTAATTGTGGCCTTTTTCCGCTGGACGAACTTGGCGCCCCGGCCGTCGGGCGGTTATTTTTATGCGCGGCTGTCCCCGCGGCCTATTTTTGGCACACGGAGGTGCCGCGCAAAGTCTCGCGCCATTCCGAGCCCGGAGGACGAAGTTGGCCAGCCCCACCCCCCAAGGCTATAGCCCACCCGTTTTTGTGGCCTTTTTCCGCTGGACGACCTTGGCGCCCCGGCCTTCGGGGGGTTATTTTTGGGCGAGGCTGTGCCCGCAGCCTATTTTTAGAATACGGAGGCGCCTCGCAGAGTATCGCGCCATTCCGAGTCTGGCGGACGAAGTGGGCCAGCCCAACCCCCCAAGGCTATAGCCCACCCGTTTTTGTGGCCTTTTTCCGCTGGACGAACTTGGCGCCCGGCCTTCCGGCGGTTATTTTTGGGCGCGGCTGTTCCCGCGGCCTATTTTTGGCAAACGGAGGTGTCTCGCAAAGTCTCGTACCATTCCGAGTCCGGCGGACGAAGTTGGCCAGCCCCACCCCCCAAGGCTATAGCCCACCCGTATTTGCGGCCTTTTTCCGCTGGACGAACTTCGCGCCCTGGCCTTCGGGCAGTTATTTTTGGGCGCGGCTGTGCCCGCAGCCTATTTTTGGCACACGGAGGTGCCTCGCAAAGTCTCGCGCCATTCCAAGTCCGGCGGACGAAGTTGGCCAGCCCCACCCCCCAAGGCTATAGCCCACCCGTATTTGTGGCCTTTTTCCGCTGGACGAACTTGGCGCCCCGGCCTTGGGGCGGTTATTTTTGGGCGCGGCTGTGCCCGCGGCCTATTTTTGGAACACGGAGGCACCTCGCAAAGTCTCGCGCCAACCCGAGTCCGGCGGACGAAGTTTGCCAGCCCCACCCCCCAAGGCTATAGTCCATCCGTATTTGTGGCCTTTTTCCGCTGGACGAACTTTGCGCCCTAGCCTTCGGGCGGTTATTTTTGGGCACGGCTGTGCCCGCGGCCTATTTTTGGCACACGGAGGCGCCTCGCAAAGTCTCACGCCATTCCGAGTCCGGCGGACGAAGTTGGCCAGCCCCACCCCCCAAGGCTATAGCCCACCCGTTTTTGTGGCCTTTTTCCGCTGGACGGACTCGGCGCCCCGGCCTTCGGGCGGTTATTTTTGGGCGCGGCTGAGCCCACGGCCTATTTTTGGCACACGGAGGCGCCTCGCAAAGTCTCGTGCCATTCTGAGTCCGGCGGACGAAGTTGGCCAGCCCCACCCCCCAAGGCAATAGCCCACCCGTTTTTTGGCCTTTTTCCGCTGGACGAACTTGGCGCGCCGGCCTTCGGGCGGTTATTTTTGGGCGCGGCTATGCCCGCGGCCTATTTTTGGCACACGGAGGCACCTCGCAAAGTCTCGCACTATTCCGAGTGCGGCGGACGAAGTTGGCCAGCCCCACCCCCCAAGGCTATAGCCCACCCGTTTTTGTGGCCTTTTTCCGCTGGACGAACTTGGTGCCCCGGCCTTCGGGCTGTTATTTTTGGGCGCGTCTGTGCCCGCGGCCTATTTTTGGTACACGGAGCTGCCTCGCAAAGTCTCGCGCCATTCCGAGTCCGGCGGACGAAGTTGGCCAGCCCCACCCCCCAAGGCTATAGCCCACCCGTATTTGTGTCCATTTTCCGCTGGACGAACTCGGCGCCCCGGCCTTCGGGCGGTTATTTTTGGGCGCGGCTGAGGCCGCAGCCTATTTTTGGCACACGGAGGCGCCTCGCAAAGTCGCGCGCCATTCCGAGTCCGGCGGACGAAGTTGGCCAGCCCCACCCCCCAAGGCTATAGTCCACCCGTATTTGTGGCCGTTTTCCGCTGGACGAAATTGGCGCCCCGGCCTTCTCGCGGTTATTTTTGGGCGCGTCTGTGCCCGTGGCCTATTTTTGGCACACGGAGGCGCCTCGCAAAGTCTCGCGCCATTCCGTGCCCGGCGGACGAAGTTGGCCAGCACCACCCCCCAAGGCTATAACCCACCCGTTTTTGTGGCCTTTTTCCGCTGGACGAACTTGGCGCGCCGGCCTTCGGGCGGTTATTTTTGGGCGCGGCTATGCCCGCGGCCTATTTTTGGCACACGGAGGCACCTCGCAAAGTCTCGCACCATTCCGAGTCCGGCGGACGAAGTTGGCCAGCCCCACCCCCCAAGGCTATAGCCCACCCGTTTTTGTGGCCTTTTTCCGCTGGACGAACTTGGTGCCCCGGCCTTCGGGCTGTTATTTTTGGGCGCGTCTGTGCCCGCGGCCTATTTTTGGTACACGGAGCTGCCTCGCAAAGTCTCGCGCCATTCCGAGTCCGGCGGACGAAGATGGCCAGCCCCACCCCCCAAGGCTATAGCCCACCCGTATTTGTGTCCTTTTTCCGCTGGACGAACTCGGCGCCCCGGCCTTCGGGCGGTTATTTTTGGGCGCGGCTGAGGCCGCAGCCTATTTTTGACACAAGGAGGCGCCTCGCAAAGTCTCGTGCCATTCCGAGTCCGGCGGACGAAGTTGGCCAGCCCCACCCCCCAAGGCTATAGCCCACCCGTATTTGTGGCCTTTTTCCGCTGGACGAACTTGGCGCCCGGGCCTTCGGGCGGTTATTTTTGGGCGCGGCTGTGCCCGCGGCCTATTTTTGGCACACGGAGGCGCCTCGCAAAGTCTCGCGCCATTCCGAGTCTGGCGGACGAAGTAGGCCAGCCCCACCCCCCAAGGCTATAGCCCACCCGTATTTGTGGCCTTTTTCCGCTGGACGAACTTGGCGCCCCGGATTTGGGGCGGTTATTTTTGGGCGCGGCTGAGCCCGCGGCCTATTTTTGGCACACGGAGGTGCCTCGCAAAGTCTCGCGCCATCCCGAGTCCGGGGTACGAAGTTGGCCAGCCCCACCCCCTAAGGCTATAGCCCACCCGTTTTTGTGGCCTCTTTCCGCTGGACGAACTTGGCGACCCGGCCTTCGGGCGATTATTTTTGGGCGCGGCTGTGCCCGCGGCCTATTTTTGGCACACGGAGGCGCCTCGCAAAGTCTCGCGCCATTCCGAGTCCGGCGGACGAAGTTGGCCAGCCCCACCCCCTAAGGCTATAGCCCACCCGTTTTTGTGGCCTCTTTCCGCTGGACGAACTTGGCGACCCGGCCTTCGGGCGGTTATTTTTGGGCGCGGCTGTGCCCGCGGCCTATTTTTGGCACACGGAGGCGCCTCGCAAAGTCTCGCGCCATTCCGAGTCTGGCGGACGAAGTAGGCCAGCCCCACCCCCCAAGGCTATAGCCCACCCGTATTTGTGGCCTTTTTCCGCTGGACGAACTTGGCGCCCCGGATTTGGGGCGGTTATTTTTGGGCGCGGCTGAGCCCGCGGCCTATTTTTGGCACACGGAGGTGCCTCGCAAAGTCTCGCGCCATCCCGAGTCCGGGGTACGAAGTTGGCCAGCCCCACCCCCTAAGGCTATAGCCCACCCGTATTTGTGTCCTTTTTCCGCTGGACGAACTCGGCGCCCCGGCCTTCGGGCGGTTATTTTTGGGCGCGGCTGAGGCCGCAGCCTATTTTTGACACAAGGAGGCGCCTCGCAAAGTCTCGTGCCATTCCGAGTCCGGCGGACGAAGTTGGCCAGCCCCACCCCCCAAGGCTATAGCCCACCCGTATTTGTGGCCTTTTTCCGCTGGACGAACTTGGCGCCCGGGCCTTCGGGCGGTTATTTTTGGGCGCGGCTGTGCCCGCGGCCTATTTTTGGCACACGGAGGTGCCTCGCAAAGTCTCGCGCCATCCCGAGTCCGGGGTACGAAGTTGGCCAGCCCCACCCCCTAAGGCTATAGCCCACCCGTTTTTGTGGCCTCTTTCCGCTGGACGAACTTGGCGACCCGGCCTTCGGGCGATTATTTTTGGGCGCGGCTGTGCCTGCGGCCTATTTTTGGCACGCGGAGGCGCCTCGTAAAGTCGCGCGCCATTCCGAGTCCGGCCGACGAAGTTGGCCAGCCCCATCCCCCAAGGCTATAGTCCACCCGTATTTGTGGCCGTTTTCCGCTGGACGAAATTGGCGTCCCGGCCTTCTCGCGGTTATTTTTGGGCGCGACTCTGCCCGTGGCCTATTTTTGGCACACGGAGGTGCCTCGCAAAGTCTCGCACTATTCCGAGTGCGGCGGACGAAGTTGGCCAGCCCCACCCCCTAAAGCTATAGCCCACCCGTTTTTGTGGCCTCTTTCCGCTGGACGAACTTGGCGACCCGGCCTTCGGGCGATTATTTTTGGGCGCGGCTGTGCCCGCGGCCTATTTTTGGCACGCGGAGGCGCCTCGCAAAGTCGCGCGCCATTCCGAGTCCGGCGGACGAAATTGGCCAGCCCCATCCCCCAAGGCTATAGTCCACCCGTATTTGTGGCCGTTTTCCGCTGGACGAAATTGGCGCCCCGGCCTTCTCGCGGTTATTTTTGGGCGCGTCTGTGCCTGCGGCCTATTTTTGGTACACGGAGCTGCCTCGCAAAGTCTCGCGCCATTCCGAGTCCGGCGGATGAAGTTGGCCAGCCCCACCCCCCAAGGCTATAGCCCATCCGTATTTGTGGCCTTTTTCCGCTGGACGGACTCGGCGCCCCGGCCTTCGGGCGGTTATTTTTAGGAGCGGCTATGCCCGCGGCCTATTTTTGGCACACCGAGGCACCTCGCAAAGTCTCGCGCTATTCCCAGTCCGGCGGACGAAGTTGGCCAGCCCCACCCCCCAAGGCTATCGCCCACCCGTTTTTGTGGCCTTTTTCCGCTGGATGAACTTGGTGCCCCGGCCTTCGGGCTGTTATTTTTGGGCGCGGCTGTCCCCGCGGCCTATTTTTGGTACACGGAGGTGCCTCGCAAAGTCGCGCGCCATTCCGAGTCCGGCGGACGAAGTTGGCCAGCCCCATCCCCCAAGGCTATAGTCCACCTGTATTTGTGGCCGTTTTCCGCTGGACGAACTTGGCGCCCCGGCCTTCTCGCGGTTATTTTTGGGCGCGACTGTGCCCGCGGCCTATTTTTGGCACACGGAGGTGCCTCGCAAAGTCTCGCGCCATTCCGAGTCTGGCGGACGTAGTTTGTCATCCCCACCCCCCAAGGCTATAGCCTACCCGTATTTGTGGCCTATTTCCGCTGGACGAACTTGGCACCCCGGCCAAGGGGCGGTTATTTTTGGGCGCGGCTGTGCCCGCGGCCTATGTTTGGCACACGGAGGCGCCTCGCAAAGTCTCGCGCCATCCCGAGCCCGGCGGACGAAGTTGGCCAGCCCCACCCCCCAAGGCTATAGCCCACCCGTTTTTGTGGCCTTTTTCCGCTGGACGAACTTGGCGCCCCGGCCTTCAGGCGGTTATTTTTGGGTGCGGCTGTGCCCGTGGCCTATTTTTGGCGTACGGAGGCCCCTTGCAATGTCTCGTACCATTCCGAGTCCGGCGGACGAAGTCGGCCAGCCCCACCCCCCAAGGCTATAGCCCACCCGTTTTTGTGGCCTTTTTCCGCTGGACGAACTTGGCGCCCAGGCCTTCGGGCGGTTCTTTTTGGGCGCGGCTGAGCCCGCGGCCAATTTTTGGCACATGGAGGCGCCTCACAAAGTCTTGCGCCATCCTGAGTCTGGCGGACGAAGTTGGCCAGCCCCACCCCCCAAGGCTGTAGCCCACCCGTATTTGTGGCCTTTTTCCGCAGGATGAACTTTGCGCCCTGGCCTTCGGGTGGTTATTTTTGGGCACGGCTGCGCCCGCGGCCTATTTTTGGCACACGGAGGCGCCTCGCAAAGTCTCGCGCCATTCCGAGTCCGGCGGACGAAGTTGGCCAGCCCCACCCCTCAAGGCTATAGCCCACCCGTTTTTGTGGCCTTTTTCCGCTGGACGGACTCGGCGCCCCGGCCTTCGGTCGGTTATTTTTGCGCGTGGCTGAGCCCGCGGCCTATTTTTGGCACACGGAGGCGCCTCGCAAAGTCTCGTGCCATTCCGAGTCCGGCGGACGAAGTTGGCCAGCCCCACCCCCCAAGGCAATAGCCCACCCGTTTTTGTGGCCTTTTTCCGCTGGACGAACTTGGTGCCCCGGACTTCTCGCGGTTATTTTTGGGCGCGTCTGTGCCCGCGGCCTATTTTTGGTACACGGAGGTGCCTCGCAAAGTCTCGCGCCATTCCGAGTCCGGCGGACGAAGTTGGCCAGCCCCCAAGGCTATAGCCCACCCGTATTTGTGGCCTTTTTCCGCTGGACGAACTCGGCGCCCCGGCCTTTGGGGGGTTATTTTTGGGCGCGGCTGAGCCCACGGCCTATTTTTGGCACACGGAGGCGCCTCGCAAAGTCTCGTGCCATTCCGAGTCCGGCGGACGAAGTTGGCCAGCCCCACCCCCCAAGGCTATAGTCCACCCGTATTAGTGGCCGTTTTCCGCTGGACGAACTTGGCGCCCCAGCCTTCTCGCGGTTATTTTTGGGCGCGGCTGTGCCCGCGGCCTATTTTTTGTACACGGAGGGGCCTCGCAAAGTCTCGCACCATTCCGAGTCCGGCGGACGTAGTTTGCCATCCCCACCCCCCAAGGCTATAGCCCACCCGTATTTGTGGCCTATTTCCGCTGGACGAACTTGGCGCCCCGGCCTTGGGACGGTTATTTTTAGGCGCGGCTGTGCCCACGGCCTATTTTTGGCACACGGAGGCGCCTCGCAAAGTCTCGCGCCATCCCGAGTCCGGCGGACGAAGTTGGCCAGCCCCACCCCCCAAGGCTATAGCCAACCCGTTTTTGTGGCCTTTTTCCGCAGGACGAACTTGGCGCCCCGGCCTTCGGGCGGTTATTTTTGGGACTGGCAGTGCCCGCGACCTATTTTTGGCGCACGGAGGCCCCTCGCAATGTCTCGCACCATTCCGAGTCCGGCTGACGAAGTCGGCCAGCACCACCCCCCAAGGCTATAGCCCATCCGTATTTGTGGCCTTTTTCCGCTGGACGGACTCGGCGCCCCGGCCTTCGGGCGGTTATTTTTGGGAGCGGCTATGCCCGCGGCCTATTTTTGGCACACCGAGGCACCTCGCAAAGTCTCGCGCTATTCCGAGTCCGGCGGACGAAGTTGGCCAGCCCCACCCCCCAAGGCTATCGCCCACCCGTTTTTGTGGCCTTTTTCCGCTGGATGAACTTGGTGCCCCGGCCTTCGGGCTGTAATTTTGGGGCGCGGCTGTCCCCGCGGCCTATTTTTGGTACACGGAGGTGCCGAGCAAAATCTCGCGCCATTCCGAGTCCGGCGGACGAAGTTGGCCAGCCCCACCCCCCAAGGCTATAGCCCACCCGTATTTGTGGCCTTTTTCCACTGGACGAACTCGGCGCCCCGGCCTTTGGACGGTTATTTTTGGGCGCGGCTGAGCCCACGGCCTATTTTTGGCACACGGAGGCGCCTCGCAAAGTCTCGTGCCATTCCGAGTCCGGCGGACGAAGTTGGCCAGCCCCACCCCCCAAGGCTATAGCCCACCCGTTTTTGTGGCCTTTTTCCGCTGGATGAACTTAGTGCCCCGGCCTTCGGGCTGTTATTTTTGGGCGCGGCTGTGCCCACGGCCTATTTTTGGTACACGGAGGTGCCTCGCAAAATCTCGCGCCATTCCGAGTCCGGCGGACGATGTTGGCCAGCCCCACCCCCCAAGGCTATAGCCCACCCGTTTTTGTGGCCTTTTTCCGCTGGACGGACTCGGCGCCCCGGCCTTTCGGGCGGTTATTTTTAGGAGCGGCTATGCCCGCGGCCTATTTTTGGCACACGGAGGCACCTCGCAAAGTCTCGCGCTATTCCGAGTCCGGCGGACGAAGTTGGCCAGCCCCACCCCCCAAAGCTATCGCCCACCCGTTTTTGTGGCCTTTTTCCGCTGGAGGAACTTGGTGCCCCGGCCTTCGGGCTGTTATTTTTGGGCGCGGCTGTGCCCGCGGCCTATTTTTGGTACACGGAGGTGCCTCGCAAAATCTCGCGCCATTTCGAGTCCGGCGGACGAAGTTGGCCAGCCCCACCACCCAAGGCTATAGCCCACCCGTATTTGTGGCCTTTTTCCACTGGACGAACTCGGCGCCCCGGTCTTTGGGCGGTTATTTTTGGGCGCGGCTGAGCCCACGGCCTATTTTTGGCACACGGAGGCCCCTCGTAAAGTCTCGTGCCATTCCGAGTCCGGCGGACGAAGTTGGCCAGCCCCACCCCCCAAGGCTATAGCTCACCCATTTTTGTGGCCTTTTTCCGCTGGATGAACTTGGCGCCCCGGCCTTGGGGCGGTTATTTTTGGGTGTGGCTTTGGCCGCGGCCTATTTTTGGCACACGGAGGCGCCTCGCAAAGTCTCGCGCCATCCCGAGTCCGGCGTACGAAGTTCGCCAGCCCCACACCCTAAGACTATAGCCCACCCGTTTTTGTGGCCTTTTTCCGCTGGACGAACTTGGCGACCCGGCCTTCGGGTGGTTATTTTTTGGCGCGGCTGTGTCCGCTGCCTATTTTTGGCACACGGAGGTGCCTCGTAAAGTCGCGCGCCATTCCGAGTCCAGCGGACGAAGTTGGCCAGCCCCACCCCCCAAGGCTATAGTCCACCCGTATTTGTGGCCGTTTTCCGCTGGACGAACTTGGCGCCCCGGCCTTCTCGCGGTTATTTTTGGGCGCGGCTGTGCCCGCGGCCTATTTTTGGCACACGGAGGGGCCTCGCAAAGTCTCGCGCCATTCCGAGTCCGGCGGACGTAGTTTACCATCCCCACCCCCCAAGGCTGTAGCCCACCCGCATTTGTGGCCTATTTCCGCTGGAGGAACTTGGCGCCCCGGCCTTGGGGCGGTTATTTTTGGGCGCGGCTGTGCCCGCGGCCTATTTTTGGCACACGGAGGCGCCTCGCAAAGTGTCGCTCCATCCCGAGTCCGGCGGACGAAGTTGGCCAGCCCCACCACCCAAGGCTATAGCCAACCCGTTTTTGTGGCCTTTTTCCACTGGACGAACTTGGCGCCCCGGCCTTCGGGCGGTTATTTTTGGGCGCGGCAGTGCCCGCGACCTATTTTTGGCGCACGGAGGCCCCTCGCAATGTCTCGCGCCATTCCGAGTCCGGCGGACGAAGCCGCCCAGCCCCACCCCCCAAGGCTATAGCCCACCCGTTTTTGTGGCCTTTTTCCGCTGGACGAACTTGGCGCCCAGGCCTTCGGGCGGTTATTTTTGGGCACGGCTGTGTCCGTGGCTTATTTTTGCACATGGAGGAGCCTCACAAAGTGTCGCGCCATTCCGAGTCCGGCGGACGAAGTTGGCCAGCCCCACCCCCCAAGGCTATAGCCCACCCTTTTTTGTGGCCTTTTTCCGCTGGACGAACTTGGCGCCCCGGCCTTCAGGCGGTTATTTTTGGTCGCGGCTGTGCCCGCGGCCTATTTTTGGCACACGGAGGTGCCTCGCAAAGTCTCGCGCAATTCGGAGTCCGGCGGACTTAGTTGGCCAGCCCCACCCCCCAAGGGTATAGCCCAACCGTATTTGTGGCCTTTTTCCGCTGGATGAACTTGGCGCCCCGGCCTTGGGGCGGTTATTTTTGGGCGCGGCTGTGCCCGCGGCCTATTTTTGGCACACGGAGGCGCCTCGCAAAGTCTCGCGCCATCCCGAGTCCGGCACACGAAGTTGGCCAGCCCCACCCCCCAAGGCTATAGGCCACCCGTTTTTTTGGCCTTTTTCCGCTCGACTTACTTTGCGCCCCGGCCTTCGGGCGGTTATTTTTGGGCACGGCTGTGCCCGCGGCCTATTTTTGGTGCACGGAGGTGCCTCACAAAGTCTCGCGCCATTCCGAGTCCGGCGGACGAAGTTGGCCAGCCCCACCCCCCAAGGCTATAGCCCACCCGTTTTTGTGGCCTTTTTCCGCTGGACGGACTCGGCGCACCGGCCTTCGGGCGGTTATTTTTGGGCGCGGCTGAGCCCGCGGCCTATTTTTGGCACACGGAGGCGCCTCGCAAAGTCTCGTGCCATTCCGAGTCCGGCGGACGAAGTGGGCCAGCCCCACCCCCCAAGGCAATAGCCCACCCGTTTTTGTGGCCTTTTTCCGCTGGACGAACTTCGCGCCCCGGCCTTCGGGCGGTTATTTTTGGGCGCGGCTGTGCCCGCGGCCTATTTTTGGCACACGGAGGTGCCTCATAAAGTCTCGCGCCATTCCGAGTCCGGCGGACGAAGTTGGCCAGCCCCACCCCCCAAGGCTATAGGCCACCCGTTTTTTTGGCCTTTTTCCGCTGGATGAACTTGGCGCCCCAGCCTTCGGGCGGTTATTTTTGGGCGCGGCTGTGCCCGCGGCCTATTTTTGGCAAACGGAGGCACCTCGCAAAGTCTCGAGCCATTCCGAGTCCGGCGGACGTAGTTGGCCAGCCCCACCCCACAAGGCTATATCCCACCCGTATTTGTGGCCTTTTTCCGCTGGACAAACTTGGCGCCCCGGCCTTGGGGCTGTTATTTTTGGGCGCGGCTGTGGCCGCGACCTATTTTTGGCACACGGAGGTGCCTCGCAAAGTCTCGCGCCATCCCGAGTCCGGCGGACGAAGTTGGCCAGCCCCACACCCCAAGGCTATAGTCCATCCGTATTTGTGGCCTTTTTCCGCTGGACGAACTTGGCGCCCCGGCCTTCAGGCGGTTATTTTTGGTCGCGGCTGTGCCCGCGGCCTATTTTTGGCACACGGAGGTGCCTCGCAAAGTCTCGCGCAATTCGGAGTCCGGCGGACTTAGTTGGCCAGCCCCACCCCCCAAGGGTATAGCCCAACCGTATTTGTGGCCTTTTTCCGCTGGATGAACTTGGCGCCCCGGCCTTGGGGCGGTTATTTTTGGGCGCGGCTGTGCCCGCGGCCTATTTTTGGCACACGGAGGCGCCTCGCAAAGTCTCGCGCCATCCCGAGTCCGGCGCACGAAGTTGGCCAGCCCCACCCCCCAAGGCTATAGGCCACCCGTTTTTTTGGCCTTTTTCCGCTCGACTTACTTTGCGCCCCGGCCTTCGGGCGGTTATTTTTGGGCACGGCTGTGCCCGCGGCCTATTTTTGGTTCACGGAGGTGCCTCACAAAGTCTCGCGCCATTCCGAGTCCGGCGGACGAAGTTGGCCAGCCCCACCCCCCAAGGCTATAGCCCACCCGTTTTTGTGGCCTTTTTCCGCTGGACGGACTCGGCGCACCGGCCTTCGGGCGGTTATTTTTGGGCGCGGCTGAGCCCGCGGCCTATTTTTGGCACACGGAGGCGCCTCGCAAAGTCTCGTGCCATTCCGAGTCCGGCGGACGAAGTGGGCCAGCCCCACCCCCCAAGGCAATAGCCCACCCGTTTTTGTGGCCTTTTTCCGCTGGACGAACTTGGCGCCCCGGCCTTCGGGCGGTTATTTTTGGGCGCGGCTGTGCCCGCGGCCTATTTTTGGCACACGGAGGTGCCTCATAAAGTCTCGCGCCATTCCGAGTCCGGCGGACGAAGTTGGCCAGCCCCACCCCCCAAGGCTATAGGCCACCCGTTTTTTTGGCCTTTTTCCGCTGGATGAACTTGGCGCCCCAGCCTTCGGGCGGTTATTTTTGGGCGCGGCTGTGCCCGCGGCCTATTTTTGGCAAACGGAGGCACCTCGCAAAGTCTCGAGCCATTCCGAGTCCGGCGGACGTAGTTGGCCAGCCCCACCCCACAAGGCTATATCCCACCCGTATTTGTGGCCTTTTTCCGCTGGACAAACTTGGCGCCCCGGCCTTGGGGCTGTTATTTTTGGGCGCGGCTGTGGCCGCGACCTATTTTTGGCACACGGAGGTGCCTCGCAAAGTCTCGCGCCATCCCGAGTCCGGCGGACGAAGTTGGCCAGCCCCACACCCCAAGGCTATAGTCCATCCGTATTTGTGGCCTTTTTCCGCTGGACGAACTTTGCGCCCCGGCGTTCGGGCGGTTATTTTTGGGCACGGCTGTGCCCGCGGCCTATTTTTGGCACACGGAGGCGCCTCGCAAACTCTCGCACCATTCCGAGTCCGGCGGACGAAGTTGGCCAGCCCCACCCCCCAAGGCTATAGGCCACCCGTTTTTTTTGGCCTTTTTCCGCTGGACGAACTTGGCGCCCCGGCCTTCGGGCGGTTATTTTTGGGCGCGGCTGTGCCCGCGGCCTATTTTTGGCAAACGGAGGCACCTCGCAAAGTCTCGAGCCATTCCGAGTCCGGCGGACGTAGTTGGCCAGCCCCACCCCCCAAGGCTATATCCCACCCGTATTTGTGGCCTTTTTCCGCTGGATGAACTTGGCGCCCCGGCCTTGGGGCTGTTATTTTTGGGCGCGGCTGTGCCCGCGACCAATTTTTGGCACACGGAGGTGCCTCGCAAAGTCTCGCGCCATCCCGAGTCCGGCGGACGAAGTTGGCGGGCCCCACCCCCCAAGGCTATAGTCCATCCGTATTTGTGGCCTTCTTCCGCTGGACGAACTTTGCGCCCCGGCGTTCGGGCGGTTATTTTTGGGCACGGCTGTGCCCGCGGCCTATTTTTGGCACACGGAGGCGCCTCGCAAAGTCTCGCACCATCCCGAGTCCGGCGGACGAAGTTGGCGGGCCGCACCCCCCAAGGCTATAGTCCATCCGTATTTGTGGCCTTTTTCCGCTGGACGAACTTGGCGCCCCGGCGTTCGGGCGGTTATTTTTGGGTGCGGCTGTGTCCGCGGCCTATTTTTGGCACACGGAGGAGCCTCGCAAAGTCTCGCGCCATTCCGAGTCCGGCGGACGAAGTGGGCCAGCCCCACCCCCCAGGGCTATAGCCCACAGTATTTGTGGCCTTTTCTTCTGGACGAACTTTGCACCCCCGCCTTCGGGCGGTTAATTTTGGGTACGGCTGTACCCACGTCCTAATTTTGGCACACAGAGGCACCTCGCTATGTCTCGTGAAATTCTGAGTCCGGCGGACGAAGTCGGCCAGCCCCACCCCCCAAGGCTATAACCCACCCGTTTTTGTGGCCTTTTTCCTCTGGATGAACTTGGCGCCCAGGCCTTCGGGCGGTTATTTTTGGGCGCGGCTGTGCCCGCGGATTATTTTTTGCACACGGAGGTGCCTCGCAATGTCGCGTGCCATTCCGAGTCCGGCGGACGAAGTTGGCCAGCCCCACCCCCCAAGGCTATAGTCCATCCGTATTTGTGGCCTTTTTCCGCTGGACGAAGTTTGCGCCCCGGCCTTCGGGTGGTTATTTTTGGGCACGGCTGTGCCCGCGGCCTATTTTTGGCACACGGAGGTGCCTCGCAATGGCTCGTGCCATTTCGAGTCCGGCGGACGAAGTTGGCCAGCCTCACCCCCCAAGGCTATAGCCCACCCGTATTTGTGGCCTTTTTCCGCTGAACGAACTCGGCGCCCCGGCCTTCGGGCGGTTATTTTTGGGCGCGGCAGAGCCCGCGTCCTATTTTTGGTACACGGAGGTGCCTCGCAAAGTCTCGTGCCATTCCAAGTCCGGCGGACGTAGTTGGCCAGCCCCACCCCCCAAGGCTATAGTCCATCCGTATTTGTTGCCTTTTTCCGCTGGACGAAGTTTGCGCCCCGGCCTTCGGGCGGTTATTTTTGGGCACGGCTGTGCCCGCGGCCTATTTTTTGCACACGGAGGTGCCTCACAATGTCGCGTGCCATTCCGAGTCCGGCGGATGAAGTTGGCCAGCCCCACCCCCCAAGGCTATAGTCCATCCGTATTTGTGGCCTTTTTCCGCTGGACGAAGTTTGCGCCCCGGCCTTCGGGTGGTTATTTTTGGGCACGGCTGTGCCCGCGGCCTATTTTTGGCACACGGAGGTGCCTCGCAATGGCTCGTGCCATTCCGAGTCCGGCGGACGAAGTGGGCCAGCCCCACCCCCCAAGGCTATAGCCCACAGTATTTGTGGCCTTTTTCTGCTGGACGAACTTTGGGCCCCGGCCTTCGGGTGGTTATTTTTGGGCACGGCTGTTCCCACGGCCTATTTTTGGCACACGGAGGCACCTCGCAATGTCTCGTGCCATTCCGAGTCCGGCGGACGAAGTCGGCCAGCCCCCCCCCCCAAGGCTATAGCCCACCCGTTTTTGTGGCCTTTTTCCGCTGGATGAACTTGGCGCCCAGGCCTTCGGGCGGTTATTTTTGGGCGCGGCTGTGCCAGCGGCCTATTTTCGGCACACGGAGGTGCCTCGCAAAGTCTCGCGCCATTGCGAGTCCGGCGGAAGAAGTTGGCCAGCCCCACCCCCCAAGGCTATAGCCAACAGTATTTTTGACCTTTTTCCGCTGGACGAACATTGCGCCCCGGCCTTCGGGCGGTTATTTTTGGGTGCGGCTGTTCCCACGGCCTAGTTTTGGCACACGGAGGCGCCTCGCAATGTCTCGCGCCATTCCGAGTCCGGCGGACGAAGTCCACCGGCCCCACCCCCCAAGGCTATAGCCCACCCGTTTTTGTGCCCTTTTTCCGCTGGACGAACTTGGCGCCCAGGCTTTCGGGCGGTTATTTTTGGGCGCAGCTGTGTCCGCGGCCTATTTTTGGCACACGGAGGAACCTCACAAAGTCTCGCGCCATTCCGAGTCCGGCGGACGAAGTTGGCCAGCCCCACCCCCCAAGGCTATAGCCCACAGTATTTGTGGCCTTTTTCTGCTGGACGAACTTTGCGCCCCGGCCTTCGGGTGGTTATTTTTGGGTACGGCTGTTCCCACGGCCTATTTTTGGCACACGGAGGCACCTCGCAATGTCTCGCGCCATTCCGAGTCCGGCGGACGAAGTCGGCCAGCCCCCCCCCCCAAGGCTATAGCCCACCCGTTTTTGTGGCCTTTTTCCGCTGGATGAACTTGGCGCCCAGGCCTTCGGGCGGTTATTTTTGGGCGCGGCTGTGCCCTCGGCCTATTTTCGGCACACGGAGGTGCCTCGCAAAGTCTCGCGCCATTGCGAGTCCGGCGGAAGAAGTTGGCCAGCCCCACCCCCCAAGGCTATAGCCAACAGTATTTTTGACCTTTTTCCGCTGGACGAACATTGCGCCCCGGCCTTCGGGCGGTTATTTTTGGGTGCGGCTGTTCCCACGGCCTAGTTTTGGCACACGGAGGCGCCTCCCAATGTCTCGCGCCATTCCGAGTCCGGCGGACGAAGTCCACCGGCCCCACCCCCCAAGGCTATAGCCCACCCGTTTTTGTGGCCTTTTTCCGCTGGACGAACTTGGCGCCCAGGCTTTCGGGCGGTTATTTTTGGGCGCAGCTATGTCCGCGGCCTATTTTTGGCACACGGAGGAACCTCGCAAAGTCTCGCGCCATTCCGAGTCCGGCGGACGAAGTCAGCCAGCCCCACCCCACAAGGCTGTAGCCCACCCGTTTTTGTGGCCTTTTTCCGCTCGACGAACTTGGCGCCCCGGCCTTCGGGCAGTTATTTTTGGGCGCGGCTGTGTCCGCGGCCTATTTTTGGCACACGGAGGAGTCTCGCAAAGTCTCGCGCCATTCCGAGTCCGGCGGACGAAGTTGGCCAGCCCCACCCCCCAAGGCTATAGCCCACAGTATTTGTGGCCTTTTTCTGCTGGACGAACATTGCGCCCCGCCCTTCGGGTTGTTATTTTTGGGCGCGGCTGTGCCCATGGCCTATTTTTGGCACACGGAGGCGCCTCGCAATGTCTCGCGCCATTCCGAGTCCGGCGGACGAAGTCGGCCAGCCCCACCCCCCAAGGCTATAGCCCACCCGTTTTTGTGGCCTTTTTCCGCTGGACGAAGTTTGTGCCCCGGCCTTCGGGCTGTTATTTTTGGACGCGTCTGTGCCCGCGGCCAATTTTTGGTGCACGGAGGTGCCTCGCAAAGTCTCGCGCCATTCCGAGTCCGGCGGACGAAGTTGGCCAGCCCCACCCCCCAAGGCTATAGCCCACCCGTATTTGTGGCCTTTTTCCGCTGGACGAACTCGAAGCCCCGGCCTTCGGGCGGTTATTTTTGGGCGCGGCTGAACCCGCAGCCTATTTTTGGCACACGGAGGTGCCTCGCAAAGTCTCGCGCTATTCCGAGTCCGGCGGACGAACTTGGCCAGCCCCACCCCCCAAGGCTATAGCCCACCCGTTTTTGTGGCCTTTTTCCGTTGGACGAACTTGGTGCCCTGGCCTTCGGGCGGTTATTTTTGGGCGCGTCTGTGCCCGCGGCCTATTTTTGGTACACGGAGGTGCCTAGCAAAGTCTCGCGCCATTCCGAGTCCGGCGGACGAAGTTGGCCAGCCCCACCCCCCAAGGCTATAGCCCACCCGTATTTGTGGCCTTTTTCCGCTGGACGAACTTGGCGCCCCGGCCTTCGGGCGGTTATTTTTGGGCGCGGCTGAGCCCGCGGCCTATTTTTGGTACACGGAGGTGCCTCGCAAAGTTTCGCGCCATTCCGAGTCCGGCGGACGTAGTGGGCCAGCCCCACCCCCCAAGGCTATAGCCCACCCGTATTTGTGGCCTTTTTGCGCTGGACAAACTTGGCGCCCCGGCCTTGGGGCGGTTATTTTTGGGCGCGGCTGTGGCCACGGCCTATTTTTGGCACACGGAGGCGCCTCGCAAAGTCTCGCGCCATCCCGCGTCCGGCGGACGAAGTTGGCCAGCCCCACCCCCCAAGGCTATAGTCCATCCGTATTTGTGGCCTTTTTCCGGTGGACGAAGTTTGCGCCCCGGCCTTCGGGCGGTTATTTTTGGGCGCGGCTGTGCCCGCGGCCTATTTTTGGCACACGGAGGTGCCTCGCAATGTCTCGTGCCATTCCGAGTCCGGCGGACGAAGTCGGCCAGCCCCACCCCCCAAGGCTATAGCCCACCCGTTTTTGTGGCCTTTTTCCGCTGGACGAACTTGGCGCCCAGGCCTTCGGGCGGTTATTTTTAGGCGCGGCTGTGTCCGCGGCCTATTTTTGGCACACGGAGGAGCCTCGCAAAGTCTCGTGCCATTCCGAGTCTGGCGGACGCAGTGGGCCAGCCCCACCCCCCAAGGCTATAGCCCACAGTATTTGTGGCCTTTTTCTGCTGGACGAACTTTGCGCCCCGGCCTTCAGGCGGTTATTTTTGGGCACGGCTGTTCCCACGGCCTAGTTTTGGCACACGGAGGCGCCTCGCAATGTCTCGCGCCATTCCGAGTCCGGCGGAGGAAGTCGGCCAGCCCCACCCCCCAAGGCTATAGCCCACCCGTTTTTGTGGCCTTTTTCCGCTGGATGAACTTGGCGCCCAGGCCTTCGGGCGGTTATTTTTGGGCGCGGCTGTGTCCACGTCCTATTTTTGGCACACGGAGGCGCCTCGCAATGTCTCGCGCCATTCCGAGTCCGGCGGACGAAGTCGGCCAGCCCCACCCCCCAAGGCTATAGCCCACCCGTTTTTGTGGCCTTTTTCCGCTGGACGAACTTGGCGCCCCGGCCTTAGGGCGGTTATTTTTGGGCGCGGCAGTGCCCGCGACCTATTTATGGCGCACGGAGGCTCCTAGCAAAGTCTCGCGCCATTCCGAGTCCGGCGGACGAAGTTGGCCAGCCCCACCCCCCAAGGCTATAGCCCACAGTATTTGTGGCCTTTTTCTGCTGGACGAACTTTGCGCCCCGGCCTTCGGGTGGTTATTTTTGGGCACGGCTGTTCCCACGGCCTATTTTTTGCACACGGAGGCACCTCGCAATGTCTCGCGCCATTCCGAGTCCGGCGGACGAAGTCGGCCAGCCCCCCCCCCAAGGCTATAGCCCACCCGATTTTGTGGCCTTTTTCCGCTGGATGAACTTGGCGCCCAGGCCTTCGGGCGGTTATTTTTGGGCGCGGCTGTGCCCGCGGCCTATTTTCGGCACACGGAGGTGCCTCGCAAAGTCTCGCGCCATTACGAGTCCGGCGGAAGAAGTTGGCCAGCCCCACCCACCAAGGCTATAGCCAACAGTATTTTTGACCTTTTTCCGCTGGACGAACATTGCGCCCCGGCCTTCGGGCGGTTATTTTTGGGCACGGCTGTTCCCACGGCCTATTTTTGTCGCACGGAGGCACCTCGCAATGTCTCGCGCCATTCCGAGTCCGGCGGACGAAGTCGGCCAGCCCCACCCCCCAAGGCTATAGCCCACCCGTTTTTGTGGCCTTTTTCCGCTGGATGAACTTGGCGCCCAGGCCTTCGGGCGGTTATTTTTGGGCGCGGCTGTGCCCGCGGCCTATTTTTAGCACACGGAGGCGCCTCGTAAAGTCTCGCGCCATTCCGAGTCCGGCGGACGAAGTCGGCCAGCCCCACCCCCCAAGGCTATAGCCCACCCGTTTTTGTGGCCTTTTTCCGCTGGACGAACTTGGCGCCCCGGCCTTAGGGCGGTTATTTTTGGGCGCGGCAGTGCCCGCGACCTATTTATGGCGCACGGAGGCTCCTAGCAAAGTCTCGCGCCATTCCGAGTCCGGCGGACGAAGTTGGCCAGCCCCACCCCCCAAGGCTATAGCCCACAGTATTTGTGGCCTTTTTCTGCTGGACGAACTTTGCGCCCCGGCCTTCGGGTGGTTATTTTTGGGCACGGCTGTTCCCACGGCCTATTTTTGGCACACGGAGGCACCTCGCAATGTCTCGCGCCATTCCAAGTCCGGCGGACGAAGTCGGCCAGCCCCCCCCCCCAAGGCTATAGCCCACCCGTTTTTGTGGCCTTTTTCCGCTGGATGAACTTGGCGCCCAGGCCTTCGGGCGGATATTTTTGGGCGCGGCTGTGCCCGCGGCCTATTTTCGGCACACGGAGGTGCCTCGCAAAGTCTCGCGCCATTGCGAGTCCGGCGGAAGAAGTTGGCCAGCCCCACCCCCCAAGGCTATAGCCAACAGTATTTTTGACCTTTTTCCGCTGGACGAACATTGCGCCCCGGCCTTCGGGCGGTTATTTTTGGGCACGGCTGTTCCCACGGCCTATTTTTGTCGCACGGAGGCACCTCGCAATGTCTCGCGCCATTCCGAGTCCGGCGGACGAAGTCGGCCAGCCCCACCCCCCAAGGCTATAGCCCACCCGTTTTTGTGGCCTTTTTCCGCTGGATGAACTTGGCGCCCAGGCCTTCGGGCGGTTATTTTTGGGCGCGGCTGTGCCCGCGGCCTATTTTTAGCACACGGAGGCGCCTCGTAAAGTCTCGCGCCATTCCGAGTCCAGCGGACGAAGTTGGCCAGCCCCACCCCCCAAGGCTATAGCACACCCGTTTTTGTGGCCTTTTTCCGCTGGACGAACTTGGCGCCCCGGCCTTTGGGCAGTTATATTTGGGCGCGGCTGTGCCCGCGGCCTATTTTTGGCACACGGAGGGGCCTCACAAAGTCTCGCGCCATTCCGAGTCCGGCGGACGAAGTTGGCCACCCCACCCCCCAAGGCTATAGCCCACCCGTTTTTGTGGCCTTTTTCCGCTGGACGTACTTGGCGCCCCGGCCTTCGGGCGGTTATTTTTCGACGCGGCTGTGCCCGCGGCCTATTTTCGGCATACGGAGGCACCTCGCAAAGTCTCGCGCCATTCCGAGTCCGGCGGACGAAGTTGGCCAGCCCCACCCCCCAAGGCTATAGCCCACCCGTATTTCTGGACTTTTTCCGCTGGACGAACTTGGCGCCCCGGCCTTCGGGCGGTTATTTTTGGGCGCGGCTGTGTCCGCGGCCTATTTTTGTCACACGGAGGCACCTCGCAAAGTCTCGCGCCATTCCAAGTCCGGCGGACGAAGTGGGCCAGCCCCACCCCCCAAGGCTATAGCGCACCCGTTTTTGTGGCCTTTTTCCGCTGGACGAACTTGGCGCCCCGGCCTTCGGGCGGTTATTTTTTGGCGCGGCTGTGTCCGCGGCCTATTTTTGGCACACGGAGGCGCCTCGCAAAGTCTCACGCCATACCGAGTCCGGCGGACGAAGTGGGCCAGCCCAACCCCCAAGGCTATAGCCCACCCGTTTTTGTGGCCTTTTTCCGCTGGACGAACTTGGCGCCCCGGCCTTCGGGCGGTTATTTTTGGGAACGGCTGTGCCCGCGGCCTATTTTTGGTACACGGAGGCGCCTCGCAAAGTCTCACGCCATTCCGAGTCCGGCGGACTAAGTGGGCCAGCCCCACCCCCCAAGGCTATAGCCCACCCGTTTTTGTGGCCTTTTTCCGCTGGACGAACTTGGCGCCCCGGCCTTCTGGCGGTTATTTTTGGGCACGGCTGTGCCCGCTGCCTATTTTTGGTACACGGAGGCGCCTCGCAAAGTCTCGTGCCATTCCGAGTCCGGCGGACGAAGTTGGCCAGCCCCACCCCCAAAGGCTATAGCCCACCCGTTTTTGTGGCCTTTTTCCGCTGGAAGAACTTGGCGGCCCGGCCTTCGGGCGGTTATTTTTCGATACGGCTGTGCCCGCGGCCTATTTTCGGCACACGGAGGTGCCTCGCAAAGTCTCGCGCCATTCCGTGTCCGGCGGACGAAGTTGGCCAGCCCCACCCCCCAAGGCTATTGCCCACCCGTATTTTTGGCCTTTTTCCGCTGGACGAACTTGGCGCCCCGGCCTTCGGGCGGTTATTTTTGGGCGCGGCTTTGCCCTTGGCCTATTTTTGGCACACGGAGGCACCTCGCAATGTCTCGCGCCATTCCGCGTCCGGCGGACGAAGTTGGCCAGCCCCACCGCCCAAGGCTGTAGCCCACCCGTTTTTGTGGCCTTTTTCCGCTGGACGAACTTCGCGCCCCGGCCTTCAAGCGGTTATTTTTGGGCGCGGCTGTGCCCGCGGCCTATTTTTAGCACACGGAGGTGCCTCGTAAAGTTTCGCGCCATTCCAAGTCCAGCGGACGAAGTTGGCCAGCCCCACCCCTCAAGGCTATAGCCCACCCGCATTTGTGGCCTTTTTCCGCGGAAAGAACTTGGCGTCCCGGCCATCGGGTGGTTATTTTTGGGCTTGCCTGTGCCCGCGGCCTATTTTTGGCACACGGAAGCGCCATTCCGAGTCTGGCGGACGAAGTGGGCCAGCCCCACCCCCCAAGGCTATAGCCCACCCATTTTATGGCCTTTTTCCGCTGGACGAACTTGGCGCCCCGGCCTTCGGGCTGTTATTTTTGGGCGCGGCTGTGCCCGCGGCCTATTTTTGGCACACGGAGGGGCCTCACAAAGTCTCGCGCCATTCCGAGTCCGGCGGACGAAGTTGGCCACCCCACCCCCCAAGGCTATAGCCCACCCGTTTTTGTGGCCTTTTTCCGCTGGACGAACTTGGCGCCCCGGCCTTCGGGCGGTTATTTTTCGACGCGGCTGTGCCCGCGGCCTATTTTCGGCATACGGAGGCGCCTCGCAAAGTCTCGCGCCATTCCGAGTCCGGCGGACGAAGTTGGCCAGCCCCACCCCCCAAGGCTATAGCCCACCCGTATTTTTGGACTTTTTCCGCTGGACGAACTTGGCGCCCCGGCCTTCGGGCGGTTATTTTTGGGCGCGGCTGTGTCCGCGGCCTATTTTCGGCACACGGAGGCACCTCGCAAAGTCTCGCACCATTCCAAGTCCGGGGGACGAAGTGGGCCAGCCCCACCCCCCAAGGCTATAGCGCACCCGTTTTTGTGGCCTTTTTCCGCTGGACGAACTTGGCGCCCCGGCCTTCGGGCGGTTATTTTTTGGCGCGGCTGTGTCCGCGGCCTATTTTTGGCACACGGAGGTGCCTCGTAAAGTCTCACGCCATACCGAGTCCGGCGGACGAAGTGGGCCAGCCCCACCCCCATGGCTATAGCCCACCCGTTTTTGTGGCCTTTTTCCGCTGGACGAACTTGGCGCCCCGGCCTTCGGGCGGTTATTTTTGGGAACGGCTGTGCCCGCGGCCTATTTTTGGTACACGGAGGCGCCTCGCAAAGTCTCACGCCATTCCGAGTCCGGCGGACGAAGTGGGCCAGCCCCACCCCCCAAGGCTATAGCCCACCCGTTTTTGTGGCCTTTTTCCGCTGGACGAACTTGGCGCCCCGGCCTTCGGGCGGTTATTTTTGGGCACGGCTGTGCCCGCTGCCTATTTTTGGTACACGGAGGCGCCTCGCAAAGTCTCGTGCCATTCCGAGTCCGGCGGACGAAGTTGGCCAGCCCCACCCCCAAAGGCTATAGCCCACCCGTTTTTGTGGCCTTTTTCCGCTGGAAGAACTTGGCGGCCCGGCCTTCGGGCGGTTATTTTTCGATACGGCTGTGCCCGCGGCCTATTTTCGGCACACGGAGGTGCCTCGCAAAGTCTCGCGCCATTCCGTGTCCGGCGGACGAAGTTGGCCAGCCCCACCCCCCAAGGCTATTGCCCACCCGTATTTTTGGCCTTTTTCCGCTGGACGAACTTGGCGCCCCGGCCTTCGGGCGGTTATTTTTGGGCGCGGCTTTGCCCTTGGCCTATTTTTGGCACACGGAGGCGCCTCGCAATGTCTCGCGCCATTCCGCGTCCGGCGGACGAAGTTGGCCAGCCCCACCCCCCAAGGCTGTAGCCCACCCGTTTTTGTGGCCTTTTTCCGCTGGACGAACTTCGCGCCCCGGCCTTCAAGCGGTTATTTTTGGGCGCGGCTGTGCCCGCGGCCTATTTTTAGCACACGGAGGTGCCTCGTAAAGTTTCGCGCCATTCCAAGTCCAGCGGACGAAGTTGGCCAGCTCCACCCCTCAAGGCTATAGCCCACCCGCATTTGTGGCCTTTTTCCGCGGAAAGAACTTGGCGTCCCGGCCATCGGGTGGTTATTTTTGGGCTTGCCTGTGCCCGCGGCCTATTTTTGGCACACGGAAGCGCCATTCCGAGTCTGGCGGACGAAGTGGGCCAGCCCCACTCCCAAGGCTATAGCCCACCCATTTTATGGCCTTTTTCCGCTGGACGAACTTGGCGCCCCGGCCTTCGGGCTGTTATTTTTGGGCGCGGCTGTGCCCGCAGCCTATTTTTGGCACACGGAGGGGCCTCACAAAGTCTCGCGCCATTCCGAGTCCGGCGGACGAAGTTGGCCACCCCACCCCCCAAGGCTATAGCCCACCCGTTTTTGTGGCCTTTTTCCGCTGGACGAACTTGGCGCCCCGGCCTTCGGGCGGTTATTTTTGGGCGCGGCTTTGCCCTTGGCCTATTTTTGGCACACGGAGGCGCCTCGCAATGTCTCGCGCCATTCCGCGTCCGGCGGACGAAGTTGGCCAGCCCCACCCCCCAAGGCTGTAGCCCACCCGTTTTTGTGGCCTTTTTCCGCTGGACGAACTTGGCGCCCCGGCCTTCAAGCGGTTATTTTTGGGCGCGGCTGTGCCCGCGGCCTATTTTTAGCACACGGAGGTGCCTCGTAAAGTTTCGCGCCATTCCAAGTCCAGCGGACGAAGTTGGCCAGCCCCACCCCTCAAGGCTATAGCCCACCCGCGTTTGTGGCCTTTTTCCGCGGAAAGAACTTGGCGTCCCGGCCATCGGGTGGTTATTTTTGGGCTTGCCTGTGCCCGCGGCCTATTTTTGGCACACGGAAGCGCCATTCCGAGTCTGGCGGACGAAGTGGGCCAGCCCCACCCCCCAAGGCTATAGCCCACCCATTTTATGGCCTTTTTCCGCTGGACGAACTTGGCGCCCCGGCCTTCGGGCTGTTATTTTTGGGCGCGGCTGTGCCCGCGGCCTATTTTTGGCACATGGAGGTGCCTCGCAAAGTCTCGCGCCATTCCGAGTCCGGCGGACGAAGTTGGCCCGCCCCACCCCCCAAGGCTATAGCTCACCCGTTTTTGTGGCCTTTTTCCGCTGGACGAACTTGGCGCCCCGGCCTACGGGCGGTTATTTTTGGGAACGGCTGTGCCCGCGGCCTATTTTTGGTACACGGAGGCGCCTCGCAAAGTCTCACGCCATTCCGAGTCCGGCGGACGAAGTGGGCCAGCCCCACCCCCCAAGGCTATTGCCCACCCGTTTTTGTGGCCTTTTTCCGCTGGACGAACTTGGCGCCCCGGCCTTCGGGCGGTTATTTTTGGATGCGGCTGTGCCCGCGGCCTATTTTTGGTACACGGAGGTGCCTCGCAAAGTCTCGCGCCATTCCGAGTCTGGCGGACGAAGTCGGCCAGCCCCACCCCCCAAGGCTATAGCCCACCCGTTTTGGTGGCCTTTTTCCGCTTGACGAACTTGGCGCCCCGGCCTTCGGGCGGTTATTTTTCGACGCGGCTGTGCCCGCGGCCTATTTTCGGCACACGGAGGCGCTTCGCAAAGTCTTGCGCCATTCCGAGTCCGGCGGATGAAGTTGGCCAGCCCCACTCGCCAAGGCTATAGCCCACCTGTTTTTGTGGCCTTTTTCCGCTGGACGAACTTGGTGCCCCGGCCTTCGGGCTGTTATTTTTGGGTGCGGCTGTGCCCGCAGCCTATTTTTGGCACACGGAGGTGCCTCGCAAAGTCTCGCACCATTCCGAGTCCGGGGGACGAAGTCGGCCAGCCCCACCCCCCAATGCTATAGCCCACCCGTTTTTGTGGCCTTTTTCCGCTGGACGAACTTGGCGCCCCGGCCTTCGGGCGGTTATTTTTGGGCGCGGCTTTGCCCGCGGCCTATTTTTGGCGCAAGGCGGTGCCTCGCAAAGTCTCGCACCATTCCGCGACCGGTGGACGAAGTTGGCCAGCCCCACCCCCCAAGGCTGTAGCCCACCCGTTTTTGTGGCCTTTTTCCGCTGGACGAACTTGGCGCCCTGGCCTTCAAGCGGTTATTTTTGGGCGCGGCTGTGCCCGTGGCCTACTTTTGGCACACGGAGGCGCCTCGCAAAGTCTCGCGCCATTCCGAGTCCGGCGGACGAAGTTGGCCCGCCCCACCCCCCAAGGCTATAGCCCACCCGTATTTTTGGCCTTTTTCCGCTGGACGAACTTGGCGCCCTGGCCTTCGGGCGGTTATTTTTGGGCGCGGCTTTGCCCGCGGCCTATTTTTGGCGCAAGGCGGCGCCTCGCAAAGTCTCGCACCATTCTGCGACCGGCGGACGAAGTTGGGCAGCCCCACCCCCCAAGGCTGTAGCCCACCCGTTTTTGTGGGCTTTTTCCGCTGGACGAACTTGGCGCCCTGGCCTTCAAGCGGTTATTTTTGGGCGCGGTGGTGCCCGCGGCCTATTTTTGGCACACGGAGGTGCCTCGCAAAGTCTCGCACCATTCCGAGTCCGGCGGACGAAGTTGGCCAGCCCCACCCCCCAAGGCTATAGCCCACCCGTTTTGGTGGCCTTTTTCCTCTTGACGAACTTGGCGCCCCGGCCTTCGGGCAGTTATTTTTGGACGCGGCTGTGCCCGCGGCCTATTTTTGGCACACGGAGGTGCCTCGCAAAGTCTCGCGCCATTCCGAGTCCGGCGGACGAAGTTGGCCCGCCCTACCCCCCCAAGGCTATAGCCCACCCGTATTTTTGGAGTTTTTCCGCTGGACGAACTTGGCGCCCCGGCCTTCGGGCGGTTATTTTTGGGCGCGGCTTTGCCCACCGCCTATTTTTGGCGCAAGGCGGCGCCTCGCAAAGTCTCGCACCATTCCGCGACCGGCGGACGAAGTTGGCCAGCCCTACCCCCCAAGGCTGTAGCCCACCCGTTTTTGTGGCCTTTCTCCGCTGGACGAACTTGGCGCCCTGGCCTTCAAGACTTATTATTTTTGGGCGCGGTGGTGCCCGCGGCCTATTTTTGGCACACGGAGGCGCCTCGCAAAGTCTCGCACCATTCCGAGTCCGGCGGACGAAGTTGGCTAGCCCCACCCCCCAAGGCAATAGCCCACCCCTATTTGTGGCTTTTTTCCGCTGGACGAACTTGGCTCCCCGGCCTTCGGGCGGTTATTTTAGGGCGCCGCTGTGCCCGCGGCCTATTTTTTGCACACAGAGGCACCTCGCAAAGTCTCGCGCCATTCCGAGTCCGGCGGACGAAGTTGGCCTGCCCCACCCCCCAAGGCTATAGCCCACCCGTATTTGTGGCCTTTTTCCGCAGGACGAACATGGCGCCCCGGCCTTCGGGCGGTGACTTTTGGGCGCGGCTGTGCCCGCGGCCTATTTTTGGCACACGGAGGCGCCTCGCAAAGTCTCGTGCCATTCCGAGTCCGGCGGACGAAATTTGCCTGCCCCACCCCCCAAGGCTATAGCCCACCCGTATTTGTGGCCTTTTTCCGCTGGACGAACTTGGCGCCCCGGCTTTCAACTGGTTATTTTTGGGCGCGGCTGGGCCCGCGCCCTATTTTTGGCACACGGAGGCGCCTCGCAAAGTCTCGCGCCATTCCGAGTCTGACGGACAAAGTTGGCCATCCCCACCCCCCAAGGCTATAGCCCACCCGTATTTGTTGCCTTTTTCCGCTGGACGTACTTGTCGCCCCGGCCTTAGGGCGGTTATTTTTGGGTACGGCTGTGCCCGCGGCCTATTTTTGGCACACGGAGGTGCCTCGCAAAGTCTCGCGCCATTCCGAGTCCGGCAGACGAGGTTGGCCAGCCCCACCCCCCAAGGCTATAGCCCACCCATTTTGTGGCCTTTTTCCGCTGGACGAACTTGGCGCCCCGGCCTTCAAGTGGTTATTTTTGGGCGCGGCTGTGCCCGCGGCCTATTTTTGGCACACGGAGGCGCCTCGCAAAGTCTCGCGCCATTCCGAGTCCGGCGGACGAAGTTGGCCAGCCCCACCCCCCAAGGCTATAGCCCACCCATATTTGTGGCCTTTTTCCGCAGGACGAACTTGGCGCCCCGGCCATCGGGCGGTTATTTTTGGGCGTGGCTGCGCCCGCGGCCTATTTTTTACACACGGAGGTGCCTCGCAAAGTCTCGCGCCATTCCGAGTCCGGCGGACGAAGTTGGCCAGCCCCACCCCCCAAGGCTATAGCCCACCCGTATTTGTGGCCTTTTTCCGCAGGACGAACTTCGCGCCCCGGCCTTCAAGCGGTTATTTTTGGGCGCGGCTGTGCCCGCGGCCTATTATTGGCACACGGAGGCACCTCGCAAAGTCTCGCGCCATTCCGAGTCCGGCGGACGAAGTTTGCCAGCCCCACCCCCCAAGGCTATACCCCACCCGTATTTGTGGCCTTTTTCCTCTGGACGTACTTGGCGCCCCGGCCTTCGGGCGGTTATTTTTGGGCGCGGCTGTGCCCGCGGCCTATTTTTTGCACATGGAGGTGCCTCGCTAAGTCTCGCGCCATTCCGAGTCCGGCGGATGAGGTTGGCCAGCCCCACCCCCCAAGGCTATAGCCCACCCCGATTTGTGGCCTTTTTCCGCTGGACGAAGTTGGCGCTCCGGCCTTCGGGCGGTTATTTTTGGGCACGGCTGTGCCCACGGCATATTTTTGGCACACGGAGGTGCCTCGTAAAGTCTCGCGCCATTCCGAGTACGACGGACGAAGTAGGCCAGCCCCCACCCGTATTTGAGGCCTTTTTCCGCAGGACGAACTTGGCGTCCCGGCCTTCGGGCGGTTATTTTTGGGCGCGGCTGTGCCCGTTGCCTATTTTTGGCACACGGAGGCGCCTCGCAAAGTCTAGCGCCATTCCGCGTCCGGCGGACGAAGTTGGCCAGCCCCACCCCCCAAGGCTATAGCCCACCCCTATTTGTGGCCTTTTTCCGCTGGACGAACTTGGCGCCCCGGCCTTCGGGCGGTTATTTTTGGGCGCGGCACTATTTATTACACACGGAGGCACCTCGCAAAGTCTCGTGCCATTCCGAGTCCGGCGGACGAAGTTGGCCAGCCCCACCCCCCAAGGCTATAGCCCACCCGTATTTGTTGCCTTTTTCCGCTGGACGAACTTGGCGCTCCGGCCTTCGGGAGGTTATTTTTGGGTGCGGCTGTACCCGCGGCCTATTTTTGGCACACGGAGGCGCCTCGCACAGTGTCGCGCTATTCCAAGTCCGGCGGACGAAGTTGGCCAGCCCCACCCCTCAAGGCTCTAGCCCACCCGTTTTTGTGGCCTTTTTCCGCTGGACGAACTTGGCGCCCCGGCATTCGGGTGGTTATTTTTGGGTGCGGCTGTGCCCGCGGCCTATTTTTGGCACTCGGAGGCGCCTCGCAAAGTCTCGCGCCATTCCGAGTCCGACGGACGAAGTTGGCCAGCCCCACCCCCCAAGGCTATAGCCCACCCGTATTTGGGGCCTTTTTACGCTGGACGAACTTGGCGCCCCGGCATTCGGGCGGTTATTTTTGGGCGCGGCTGTGCCCGTGGCCTATTTTTGGCACACGGAGGCGCCTCGCAAAGTCTCGCGCCATTCCGAGTCGGGCGGACGAAGTTGGCCAGCCCCACCCCCAAAGGCTATACCCCACCCGTTTTTGTGACCTTTTTCCGCTGGACGAACTTGGCGCCCCGGCCTTCGGGCTGTTATTTTTTGGTACGGTTGTGTCCGCGGCCTATATTTGGCACGCGGAGGCGCCTCGCAAAGTCTCGCGCCATTCCGAGTCGGGCTGACGAAGTTGGCCAGCCCCACCCCCAAAGGCTATACCCCACCCGTTTTTGTGGCTTTTTTTCCGCTGGACGAACTTGGCGCCCTGGCCTTCGGGCGGTTATTTTTGGCACACGGAGGCGCCTCGCAAAGTCTCGTGCCATTCCTAGTCCGGCGGACGAAGTTGGCCAGCCCCACCCCCCAAGTCTATAGCCCACCCGTTTTTGTGGCCTTTTTCCGCTGGACGAACTTGGCGCCCCGGCCTTCGGGCAGTTATTTTTGGGCGCGGCTGTGTCCGCGGCCTATTTTTGGCACACGCAGGTGTCTCGCAAACTCTCGCGCCATTCCGAGTCCGGCGGACGAATTTGGCCAGCCCCACCCCTCAAGGCTATAGCCCACCCGTTTTTGTGGCCTTTTTCCGCGGGACGAATTTGGCGCCCCGGCCTTCGGGCGGTTATTTTTGGGTACGGCTGAGCCCGCGGCCTTTTTTAGGCACACGGAGGCGCCTCGCAAAGTCTCGCGCCATTCCGAGTCCGACGGACGAAGTTGGCCAGCCCCACCCCCCAAGGCTATAGCCCACCCGTATTTGTGGCCTTTTTCCGCAGGACGAACTTCGCGCCCCGGCCTTCGGGCGGTGATTTTTGGGTGCGGCTGTGTCCGCGGCCTATTTTTGACCCACGGAGGTGCCACGCAAAGTCTCGCGCCATTCCGAGTCCTGCGGACGAAGTTGGCCAGCCCCACCCCCCAAGGCAATAACCCACCCGTTTTTGTGGCCTTTTTCCGCTGGACGAACTTGGCGCCCCGGCCTTAGGGCTGTTATTTTTGGGCGCGGCTGTTCCCGCGGCCTATTTTTGGCACACAGAGGTGCCTCGCAAAGTCTCGCACCATTCCGAGTCCGGCGGACGAAGTCGGCCAGCCCCACCCCCCAAGGCTATAGCCCACCCGTTTTTGTGGCCTTTTTCCGCTGGACGAACTTGGCGTCCCGGCCTTCGGGCGGTTATTGTTTTGCGCGGCTGTGCCCGCAGCCTATTTTTGGCACACGGAGGCGCCTCGCAAAGTCTCGCGCCACTCCGAGTCCGGCGGACGAAGTTGGCCAGCCCTACCCCCTAAGGCTATAGCCCACCCGTATTTGGGGCCTTTTTCCGCTGGACGAAGTTGTCGCCCCGGCCTTCGGGCGGTTATTTTTGGGCATGGCTGTGCCCGTGGCCTTTTTTTGGCACACGGAGGTGCCTCGGAAAGTCTCGCGCCATTCTGAGTCCGGCGGACAAAGTTGGCCAGCCCCACCCCCCAAGGCTATAGCCCGCCCGTATTTGTGGCCTTTTTCCGCTGGACGAACTTGGCGCCCCGGCCTTCGGGCCGTTATTTTTGGGCGCGGTTCTGCCCGCGGCCTATTTTCGGCCCACGGAGGCGCCATGCAAAGTCTCGCGCCATTCCGAGTCCCGCGGACGAAGTTAGCCCGCCCCACCCCCCAAGGCTATAGCCCACCCGTTTTTGTGGCCTTTTTCCGCTGGATGAACTTGGCGCCCCGGCCGTCAGGTGGTTATTTTTGGGCGCGGCTGTGCCTGCGGCCTATTTTTGGCTCACGGAGGCGCATCGCAAAGTCTCGGGCCATTCCGAGCCCGGAGGACGAAGTTGGCCAGCCCCACCCCCCAAGGCTATAGCCAACCCGTTTTTGTAGCCTTTTTCCGCGGGACGAACTTGGCGCCCCGGCCTTCAGGTGGTTATTTTTGGGCGCGGCTGTGCCCGCGGCCTATTTTTGGCACACGGAGGTGCCTCGTAAAGCCTTGCGCCATTACGAGTCCGGCGGACGAAGTTGGCCAGCCCCACCCGCCAAGGCTATAGCCCACCTGTTTTTGTGGCCTTTTTCCGCTGGACGAACTTGGCGCCCCGGCCTTCAGGTGGTTATTTTTGGGCGCGGCTGTGCCCGCGGCCTATTTTTGGCACACGGAGGTGCCTCGTAAAGCCTTGCGCCATTCCGAGTCCGGGGGACGAAGTCGGCCAGCCCCACCCCCCAATGCTATAGCCCACCCGTTTTTGTGGCCTTTTTCCGCTGGACGAACTTGGCGCCCCGGCCTTCGGACGGTTATTTTTGGGCATGGCTGTGCCCGTGGCCTTTTTTTGGCACACGGAGGTGCCTCAGAAAGTCTCGCGCCATTCTGAGTCCGGCGGACGAAGTTGGCCAGCCCCACCCCCCAAGGCTATAGCCCGCCCGTATTTGTGGCCTTTTTCCGCTGGACGAACTTGGCGCCCCGGCCTTCGGGCCGTTATTTTTGGGCGCGGTTCTGCCCGCGGCCTATTTTCGGCCCTTGGAGGCGCCACGCAAAGTCTCGCGCCATTCCGAGTCCCGCGGACGAAGTTAGCCCGCCCCACCCCCCAAGGCTATAGCCCACCCGTTTTTGTGGCCTTTTTCCGCTGGATGAACTTGGCGCCCCGGCCGTCAGGTGGTTATTTTTGGGCGCGGCTGTGCCTGCGGCCTATTTTTGGCTCACGGAGGCGCATCGCAAAGTCTCGGGCCATTCCGAGTCCGGCGGACGAAGTTGGCCAGCCCCACCCCCCAAGGCTATAGCCAACCCGTTTTTGTAGCCTTTTTCCGCGGGACGAACTTGGCGCCCCGGCCTTCAGGTGGTTATTTTAGGGCGCGGCTGTGCCCGCGGCCTATTTTTGGCACACGGAGGTGCCTCGTAAAGCCTTGCACCATTACGAGTCCGGCGGACGAAGTTGGCCAGCCCCACCCGCCAAGGCTATAGCCCACCTGTTTTTGTGGCCTTTTTCCGCTGGACGAACTTGGCGCCCCGGCCTTCGGGCTGTTATTTTTGGGTGCGGCTGTGCCCGCAGCCTATTTTTGGCACACGGAGGTGCCTCGCAAAGTCTCGCACCATTCCGAGTCCGGGGGACGAAGTCGGCCAGCCCCACCCCCCAATGCTATAGCCCACCCGTTTTTGTGGCCTTTTTCCGCTGGACGAACTTGGCGCCCCGGCCTTCGGGCCGTTATTTTTGGGCGCGGCTGTGCCCGCGGCCTATTTTTGTCCCACGGAGGTGCCACGCAAAGTCTCGCGCCATTCCGAGTCCGGCGGACGAAGTTAGCCAGCCCCACCCCCCAAGGCTATAGCCCACCCGTTTTTGTGGCCTTTTTCCGCTGGACGAACTTGGCGCCCCGGCCTTCAGGTGGTTATTTTTGGGCGCGGTTGAGCCCGCGGCCTATTTTTGGCTCACGGAGGCATTTGCAAAGCCTCGGGCCATTCCGAGTCCCGCGGATGAAGTTGGCCAGCCGCACCCCCCAAGGCTCTAGCCCACCCGTTTTATTGGCCTTTTTCCGCTGGACGAACTTGGCGCCCCGGCCTTCAGGTGGTTATTTTTGGGCGCGGCTTTGCCCGCGGCCTATTTTTGGCACACGGAGGTGCCTCGCAAAGCCTCGCGCCATTCCGAGTCCGGCGGACGAATTTGGCCAGCCCCACCCCCGAAGGCTATAGCCCACCCGTTTTTATGGCCTTTTTCCGCTGGACGACCTTGGCGCCCCGGCCTTCGGGCCGTTATTTTTGGGCGCGGCAGTGCCCGCGGGCTATTTTTGGTACACGGAGGCGCCACGCAATGTCTCGCGCCATTCCGAGTCCGGTGGACGAAGTTGGCCTGCCCCAACCCCAAGGCTATATCCCACCCGTTTTTGTGGCCTTTTTCCGCTGGACGAACTTGGCGTCCCGGCCTTCGGGCAGTTATTTTTGGGCGCGGCTGTGCCCGCGGCCTATTTTTGGCACACGGAGGCGCCTCGCAAAGTCTCGCGCCACTCCGAGTCCGGCGGACGAAGTTCGCCAGCCCCATCCCCCAAGGCTATAGCCCACCCGTATTTGTGGCCTTTTTCCGCTGGACGAACTTGGCGCCCCGGCCTTCGGGTGGTTATTTTTGGGTGCGGTTGCGCTCACGGCCTAGTTTTGGCTCACGGAGGAGCCTCGTAAAGTCTCGCGCCGTTCCGAGTCTGGTGGACGAAGTTGGCCAGCCCCACCCCCCAAGGCTATATCCCACCCGTTTTTGTGGCCTTTTTCCGCTGGACGAACTTGGCGCCCCGGCCTTCGGGCGGTTATTTTTGGGCGCGACTGTGCCCGCAGCTTATTTTTGGCACATGGAGGCGCCTCGCAAAGTCCCGCGCCATTCCGAGTCCGGCAGACGAAGTTGGCCAGCCCCACCCCCCAAGGCTATAGCCCACCGGTTTTTGTGGCCTTTTTACGCTGGACGAACTTGGAGCCCTGGCCTTCGGGCGGTTATTTTTTGGATGCGGCTGTGCCCGCGGCCTATTTTTTGCACACGGAGGGGCCTCACAAATTCTCGCGCCATTCCGAGTGCAGCGGACGAAGTTGGCCAGCCCCACCCCCCAAGGCTATAGCCCACCCGTTTTTGTGAACTTTTTTCGCTGGACAAACTTGGCGCCCCGGCCTTAGGGCTGTTATTTTTGGACGCGGCTGTGCCCGCGGCTTATTTTTAGCACACGGAGGCGCCTCGCAAAGTCTCGTACCATTCCGAGTCCGGCGGACGAAGTTGGTCAGCCCCACCCCCCAAGGCTATAGCCCACCCGTTTTTGTGGCCTTTTTCCGCTGGACGAACTTGGCGCCCCGGCCATCGGGCTGTTATTTTTGGGCGCGGCTGTGCCCGCGGCCTATTTTTGTCACACGGAAGTGCCTCGCAAAGTCTCGTACCATTCCGAGTCCGGCGGACGAAGTCGGCCAGCCCCACCCCCCAAGGCTATAAAGCCCACCCGTTTTTGTGTTCTTTTTCCGCTGGACGAAGTTGTCGCCCCGGCCTTTGGGCGGTTATTTTTTAGCGCGGCTGTGCATGATGCCTATTTTTGGCACACGGAGATGCCTCACAAAGTCTCACGCCATTCCGAGTCCGGCGGACGAAGTCGGCCAGCCCCACCCCCCAATGCTATAGCCCACCCGTTTTTGTGGCCTTTTTCCGCTGGACGAACTTGGCGCCCCGGCCTTCGGGCGGTTATTTTTGGGTCCGGCTGTGCCCGCGGCCTATTTTTGGCACACGGAGGCGCCTCGTATAGTCTCGTGCCATTCCGAGTCCGGCGGACGAAGTTGGCCAGCCCCACCCCCAAGGCTATAGCCCACCCATTTTTGTGGCCTCTTCCCGCTGGACGAACTTGGCGCCCCGGCCATCAGGCTGTTATTTTTGGGTGCAGCTGAGCCCGCGGCCTATTTTTGGCACACGGAGGCGCCTCGTATAGTCTCGCGCCATTCCGAGTCCAGCGGACGAAGTTGGCCAGCCCCACCCCCAAGGCTATAGCCCACCCATTTTTGTTGCCTTTTTCCGCAGGACGAACTTGGCGCCCCGGCCTTCGGGCGGTTATTTTTGGGAACGGCCGTGCCCGCGGCCTATTTTTGGCACACGGAGGCGCCTCGCAAAGTGTCGCGCCATTCCGAGTCCGGCGGACGAAGTTGGGCAGCCCCACCCCCCAAGGCTATAGCCCACCCGTATTTGTGGCCTTTTTCCGCTGGACGAACTTGGGGCCCCGGCCTTCGGGCCGTTATTTTAGGGCGCGACTGTGCCCGCGGCCTATTATTGGCACACGGAGGCGCCTCGCAAAGTCTCGCGCCATTCCGAGTCCCGCGGACGACGTTGGCCAGCCCCACCCCCCAAGGCTATGGCCCACCCGTTTTTGTCGCCTTTTTCCGCTGGACGAACTTGGCGCCCCGGCCTTCGGGCGGTTATTTTTGGGCGCAGCTGTGGCCGCACCCTCTTTTTTGGCACACAGAAGCGCCACGCAAAGTCTCGCGCAATTGCGAGTCCGGCGGATGAAGTAGGCCAGCCCCACCCCCCAAGGCTATAGCCCACCCGTATTTGTGGCCTTTTTCCGCTGGACGTACTTGGCGCCCCGGCCTTCGGGCAGTTATTTTTGGGCGCGGCTGTGCCCGCGGCCTTTTTTTGGCACACGGAGGCGCCTCGCAATGTCTCGCGCCATTCCGAGTCCGGCGGACGACGTTGGCCAGCCCCACCCCCCAAGGCTATGGCCCACCCGTTTTTGTCGCCTTTTTCCAATGGACGAACTTGGCGCCCCGGCCTTCGGGCGGTTATTTTTGGGCGCAGCTGTGGCCGCACCCTCTTTTTTGGCACACAGAGGCGCCTTGCAAAGTCTCGCGCAATTGCGAGTCCGGCGGATGAAGTAGGCCAGCCCCACCCCCCAAGGCTATAGCCCACCCGTATTTGTGGCCTTTTTCCGCTGGACGTACTTGGCGCCCCGGCGTTCGGGCCGATATTTTTGGGCGAGGCTGTGCCCGTGGCCTATTTTTGGCACAAGGAGGCGCCTCGCAATGTCTCGCGCCATTCCGAGTCCGGCGGACGAAGTTGGCAAGCCCCACCCCCCAAGGCTATAGCCCACCCGTTTTTGTGGCCTTTTTCCGCTGGACGAACTTGGCGCCCCGGCCTTCGGGCAGTTATTTTTGGGCGGGGCTGTGCCCGCAGCCTTTTTTTGGCACACGGAGGCGCCTCGCAAAGTCTCGCGCCATTCCGAGTCCGGCGGACGTAGTGGGCCAGCCCCAACCCCCAAGGCTATAGCACACCCGCATTTGTGGCCTTTTTCCGCTGGACGAACTTGGCGCCCCGGCTTTCGGGCGGTTATTTTTGGGTGTGGCTGTGCCCGCGGCCTATTTTTGGCAGACGGAGGTGCCTCACAAAGTCTCGCGCCATTCCGAGCCCGACGGACGAAGTTGGCTAGCCCCACCCCCCAAGGTTATAGCCCACCCGTTTTTGTGGCCTTTTTCCGCTGGACGAACTTGGCGCCCCGGCTTTCGGGCGGTTATTTTTGGGCGTGGCTGTGCCCGCGGCCTATTTTTGGCAGACGGAGGTGCCTCACAAAGTCTCGCGCCATTCCGAGCCCGACGGACGAAGTTGGCTAGCCCCACCCCCAAAGGTTATAGCCCACCCGTTTTTGTGGCCTTTTTCCGCTGGACGAACTTGGCGCCCCGACCTTCGGGCGGTTATTTTTGGGCGCGGCTGAGCCCGCGGCCTAGTTTTGGCCCACGGAGGTGCCTCGCAAAGTCTCGCGCCATTCCGAGTCCGGCGGACGAAGTTGGCCAGCCCCACCCCCCAAGGCTATAGCCCACCCGTTTTTGTGCCCTTTTTCCACTGGACGAACTTGGCACCCCGGCATTCAGGCGGTTATTTATGGCGCTGCTGAGCCCGCGGCCTATTTTTGGGACACGGAGGCACCTCTCAAAGTCTCGCGCCATTCCGAGTCCGGCGGACGAAGTTGGCCAGCCCCAACCCCCAAGGCTATAGCACACCCGCATTTGTGGCCTTTTTCCGCTGGACGAATTTGGCACCCCGGCCTTCGGGCGGTTATTTTTGGACGCGGCTGTGGCCACGGCCTATTTTTGGCACACGGAGGCGCCTCGTAAAGTCTCGCGCCATTCCGAGTCCGGCGGACGAAGTTGGCCAGCCCCACCCCCCAAGGCTATAGCCCACCCGTATTTGTGGTATTTTTCCGCTGGACGAACTTGGCGCCCCGGCCTTCGTGCGGCTATTTTTGGGCGCGGCTGTGGCCGCGGCCTTCTTTTGGTACACGGAGGCGCCTCACAAAGTCGCGCGCCATTCCGAGTCCGGCGGACGAAGTTGGCCAGCCCCACCCCCCAAGGCTATAGCCCTCCCGTTTTTGTGGCCTTTTTCCGCTGGACGAACTTGGCGCCCCGGCCTTCGGGCGGTTATTTTTGGGCGCGGCTGTGCCCAGGGCCTATTTTTGACACACGGAGGTGCCGCGCAAAGTCTAGCGCCATTCCGAGTCCCGCGGACGAAGTTGGCCAGGCCCACCACCCAAGGCTATAGCCCACCCGTTTTTGTGGTATTTTTCCGCTGGACGAACTTGGCGCCCAAGCCTTCGTGCGGCTATTTTTGGGCACGGCTGTGCCTATTTTTGGCACACGGAGGCGCCTTGCAAAGCAAAGTGTAGCAACATTCCGAGTCCCGCGAACGAAGTTGGCCAGGCCCACCACCCAAGGCTATAGCCCACCCGTTTTTGTGGCCTTTTTCCGCAGGACGAACTTGGCGCCCCGGCCTTCGGGCTGTTATTTTTGGGCGCGGCTGTGCCCAGGGCCTATTTTTGGCACACGGAGGTGCCTCGCAATGTCTCGCGCCATTCCGAGTCCGGCGGACGAAGTTGGCCAGCCCCACCCCCCAAGGCTATAGCCCACCCGTTTTTGTGGTATTTTTCCGCTGGCCGAACTTGGCGCCCCGGCCTCCGTGCGGTTATTTTTGGGCGCGGCTGTGCCCGCGGCCTACTTTTGGGACACGGAGGCACCTCTCAAAGTCTCGCGCCATTCCGAGTCCGGCGGACGAAGTTGGCCAGCCCCACCCCCCAAGCCTATAGCCCACCCGTTTTTGTGGCCTTTTTCTGCTGGACGAAGTTGGCGCCCCGGCCTTCGGGCAGTTATTTTTGGGCGCGGCTGTGCCTGCGGCCTACTTTTGGCACACGGAGGCGCCTTGCAATGTCTCGCGCCATTCCGAGTACCGCGGATGAAGTTGGCCAGCCCCACCAAGGCTATAGCCCACCCGTTTTTGTAGCCTTTTTCCGCTGGACGAACTTGGCGCCCCGGCCTTCGGGCGGTTATTTTTGGGCGCGGCTGTGCCCGCGGCCTATTTTTGGAACACGGAGGCGCCTCGCAAAGTCTCACGCCATTCCGAGTCCGGCGGACGAAGTTGGCCAGCCCCACCCCCCAAGGCTATAGCCCACCCGTTTTTGTGGCCTTTTTCCGCTGGACGAACTTGGCGCCCCGGCATTCCGGCGGTTATTTATGGTGCTGCTGAGCCTGCGGCCTATTTTTGGTACACGGAGGCGCCTCGCAAAATCTCGTGCCATTCCGAGTCCGGCGGACGAAGTTGGCCAACCCCACCCCCCAAGGCTATAGCCCACCCGTTTTTTTGGCCTTTTTCCGCTGGACGAATTTGGCGCCCCGGCCTTCGGGCGGTTATTTTTGGGCGCGGCCGTGCCCGTGGCCTATTTTTGTCACACGGAGACGCCTCGCAAAGTCTCGCGCCATTCCGATTCCGGCGGACGAAGTTGGCCAGCCCCACCCCCCAAGGCTATAGCCCACCCGTTTTTTTGGCCTTTTTCCGCTGGACGAACTTGGCGCCCCGGCATTCAGGCGGTTATTTATGGCGCTGCTGATCCCGCGGCCCATTTTTGGGACACAGAGGCACCTCTCAAAGTCTCGCGCCATTCCGAGTCCGGCGGACGAAGTTGGCCAGCCCCACCCCCCAAGGCTATAGCCCACCCGTTTTTGTGGCCTTTTTCCGCTGGACGAACTTGGCGCCCCGGCCTTAGGGTGGTTATTTTTGGGCGCGGCTGTGCCCGCGGCCTACTTTTGGCACACAGAGGCGCCTCGCAAAGTCTCGCGCCATTCCGAGTCCGGCGGACGAAGTTCGCATGCCCCACCCCCCAAGGCTATAGCCCACCCGTTTTTGTGGCCTTTTTCCGCGGGACGAACGTGGCGCCCCGGCCTTCGGGCGGTTATTTTTGGGCTCGGCTGTGTCCACGGCCTATTTTTCGTACAGGGAGGTGCCTCGCAAAGTCTCGCGCCATTCCGAGTCCGGAGGACGAAGTTGGCCAGCCCCACCCCCCAAGGCTATAGCCCACCCGTTTTTGTGGCCTTTTTCCGCTGGACGAACTTGGCGCCCCGGCATTCAGGCGGTTATTTATGGCGCTGCTGAGCCCGCAGCCTATTTTTGGGACACGGAGGCACCTCTCAAAGTCTCGCGCCATTCCGAGTCCGGCGGACGAAGTTGGCCAGCCCCACCCCCCAAGGCTATAGCCCACCCGTTTTTGTGGCCTTTTTCCACTGGACGATTTTGGCGCCCCGGCCTTCGGGCGGTTATTTTTGGGCGCGGCTGAGCCCGCGGCCTAGTTTTGGCCCACGGAGGTGCCTCGCAAAGTCTCGCGCCATTCCGAGTCCGGCGGACGAAGTTGGCCAGCCCCACCCCCCAAGGCTATAGCCCACCCGTTTTTGTGGCCTTTTTCCACTGGACGATTTTGGCGCCCCGGCCTTCGGGCGGTTATTTTTGGGCGCGGCTGAGCCCGCGGCCTAGTTTTGGCCCACGGAGGCGCCTCGCAAAGTCTCGCGCCATTCCGAGTCCGGCGGACGAAGTTGGCCAGCCCCACCCCCCAAGGCTATAGCCCACCCGTTTTTGTGCCCTTTTTCCACTGGACGAACTTGGCACCCCGGCATTCAGGCGGTTATTTATGGCGCTGCTGAGCCCGCGGCCTATTTTTGGGACACGGAGGCACCTCTCAAAGTCTCGCGCCATTCCGAGTCCGGCGGACGAAGTTGGCCAGCCCCACCCCCCAAGGCTATAGCCCACCCGTTTTTGTGGCCTTTTTCCGCTGGACGAACTTGGCGACCCGGCCTTAGGGCGGTTATTTTTGGGCGCGGCTGTGCCCGCGGCCTATTTTTGGCACACGGAGGCGCCTCGCAAAGTCTCGCACCATTCCGAGTCCGGCGGACGAAGTTCGCAAGCCCCACCCCCCAAGGCTATAGCCCACCCATTTTTGTGGCCTTTTTTCGCTGGACGAACTTGGCGCCCCGGCCTTCGGGCGGTTATTTTTGGGCGCGGCTGTGCCCGCGGCCTATTTTTGGCACACGGAGACGCCTCGCAAACTCTTGCGCCGTTCCGAGTCCGGCAGACGAAGTTGGCCAGCCCCAGCCCCCAAGGCTATAGCCCACCCGCTTTTGTGGCCTTTTTCCGCTGGACGAACTTGGCGCCCCGGCCTTCGGGCGGTTATTTTTGGGCGCGGCTGTGCCCAGGGTTTATTTTTGGCACACGGAGGCGCCTCGCAATGTCTCGCGCCATTCCGAGTCCGGCGGACGAAGTTGGCCAGCCCCACCCCGCAAGGCTATAGGCCACCCGTTTTTGTGGCCTTTTTCCGCTGGACGAACTTGGCACCCCGGCCTTCGGGAGGTTATTTTTGGGCACGGCTGTGCCCGCGGCCTACATTTGGGACACGGAGGTGCCTCGCAAAGTCTCGTGCCATTCCGAGTCCGGCGGACGAAGTTGGCCTGCCCCACCCCCCAAGGCTATAGCACACCCGTTTTTGTGGCCTTTTTCCGCTGGACGAACTTGGCGCCCCGGCATTCAGGCGGTTATTTATGGCGCTGCTGAGCCCGCGGCCTATTTTTGGGACACGGAGGCACCTCTCAAAGTCTCGCGCCATTCCGAGTCCGGCGGACGAAGTTGGCAAGCCCCACCCCCCAAAGGCTATAGCCCACCCGTTTTTATGGCCTTTTTCTGCTGTACGAACTTGGCGCCCCGGCATTCGGGCGGTTATTTTTGGGCGCGGCTGTGCCCGCGGACTATTTTTGGCACACGGAGGCGCCTCGCAAAGTCTCGCACCATTCCGAGTCCGGCGGACGAAGTTGACCAGCCCCACCCCCCTAGGCTATAGCCCACCCGTTTTTGTGGCCTTTTTCCGCTGGACGAACTTGGCGCCCCGGCCTTCGGGCGGTTATTTTTGGGCGCGGCTGTGCCCGCGGCCTATTTTTCGTACACGGAGGCGCCTCGCAAGGTCTCGCGCCATTCCGAGTCCGGCGGACGAAGTTGGCCAGCCCCACCCCCCAAGGCTATAGCCCACCCGTTTTTTTGGCCTTTTTCCGCTGGACGAATTTGGCGCCCCGGCCTTCGGGCGGTTATTTTTGGGCGTGGCCGTACCCGCGGCCTATTTTTGGCATACAGAGGTGCCTCGCAAAGCCTCACGCCATTCCGAGTCTGGCGGACGAAGTTGGCCAGCCCCACCCCCCAAGGCTATAGCCCACCCGTTTTTGTGGCCTTTTTCCGCTGGACAAACTTGGCGCCCCGGCCTTAGGGCGGTTATTTATGGGCGCGGCTGTGCCCACGGCCTTTTTTTGGCACACGGAGGCGCCTCGCAAAGTCTCGCGCCATTCCGAGTCCGGCGGATGAAGTTGGCAAGCCCCACCCCCCAAGGCTATAGCCCACCCGTTTTTGTGGCCTTATTCCGCTGGACGAACTTGGCGCCCCGGCCTTCGGGCAGTTATTTTTGGGCGCGGCTGTGCCCGCGGCATATATTTGGCACACGGAGGTGCCTCACAAACTCTTGCGCCGTTCCGAGTCCGGCGGACGGAGTTGGCCAGCCCCAGCCCCCAAGGCTATAGCCCACCCGCTTTTGTGGCCTTTTTCCGCTGGACGAACTTGGCGCCCCGGCCTTCGGGCGGTTATTTTTGGGCGCGGCTGTGCCCGCGGCCTATTTTTCGTACACGGAGGCGCCTCGCAAGGTCTCGCGCCATTCCGAGTCCGGCGGACGAAGTTGGCCAGCCCCACCCCCCAAGCCTATAGCCCACCCGTTTTTGTGGCCTTATTCCGCTGGACGAACTTGGCGCCCCGGCCTTCGGGCAGTTATTTTTGGGCGCGGCTGTGCCCGCGGCATATATTTGGCACACGGAGGTGCCTCACAAACTCTTGCGCCATTCCGAGTCCGGCGGACGAAGTTGGCCAGCCCCACCCCCCAAGGCTATAGCCCACCCGTTTTTTTGGCCTTTTTCCGCTGGACGAATTTGGCGCCCCGGCCTTCGGGCGGTTATTTTTGGGCGCGGCCATACCCGCGGCCTATTTTTGGCACACGGAGGCGCCTCGCAAAGCCTCACGCCATTCCGAGTCCGGCGGACGAAGTTGGCCAGCCCCACCCCCCAAGGCTATAGCCCACCCGTTTTTGTGGCCTTTTTCCGCTGGACGAACTTGGCGCCCCGGCCTTAGGGTGGTTATTTTTGGGCGCGGCTGTGCCCGCGGCCTACTTTTGGCACACAGAGGCGCCTCGCAAAGTCTCGCGCCATTCCGAGTCCGGCGGACGAAGTTCGCATGCCCCACCCCCCAAGGCTATAGCCCACCCGTTTTTGTGGCCTTTTTCCGCGGGACGAACGTGGCGCCCCGGCCTTCGGGCGGTTATTTTTGGGCTCGGCTGTGTCCACGGCCTATTTTTCGTACAGGGAGGTGCCTCGCAAAGTCTCGCGCCATTCCGAGTCCGGAGGACGAAGTTGGCCAGCCCCACCCCCCAAGGCTATAGCCCACCCGTTTTTGTGGCCTTTTTCCGCTGGACGAACTTGGCGCCCCGGCATTCAGGCGGTTATTTATGGCGCTGCTGAGCCCGCAGCCTATTTTTGGGACACGGAGGCACCTCTCAAAGTCTCGCGCCATTCCGAGTCCGGCGGACGAAGTTGGCCAGCCCCACCCCCCAAGGCTATAGCCCACCCGTTTTTGTGGCCTTTTTCCACTGGACGATTTTGGCGCCCCGGCCTTCGGGCGGTTATTTTTGGGCGCGGCTGAGCCCGCGGCCTAGTTTTGGCCCACGGAGGTGCCTCGCAAAGTCTCGCGCCATTCCGAGTCCGGCGGACGAAGTTGGCCAGCCCCACCCCCCAAGGCTATAGCCCACCCGTTTTTGTGGCCTTTTTCCACTGGACGATTTTGGCGCCCCGGCCTTCGGGCGGTTATTTTTGGGCGCGGCTGAGCCCGCGGCCTAGTTTTGGCCCACGGAGGCGCCTCGCAAAGTCTCGCGCCATTCCGAGTCCGGCGGACGAAGTTGGCCAGCCCCACCCCCCAAGGCTATAGCCCACCCGTTTTTGTGCCCTTTTTCCACTGGACGAACTTGGCACCCCGGCATTCAGGCGGTTATTTATGGCGCTGCTGAGCCCGCGGCCTATTTTTGGGACACGGAGGCACCTCTCAAAGTCTCGCGCCATTCCGAGTCCGGCGGACGAAGTTGGCCAGCCCCACCCCCCAAGGCTATAGCCCACCCGTTTTTGTGGCCTTTTTCCGCTGGACGAACTTGGCGACCCGGCCATAGGGCGGTTATTTTTGGGCGCGGCTGTGCCCGCGGCCTATTTTTGGCACACGGAGGCGCCTCGCAAAGTCTCGCACCATTCCGAGTCCGGCGGACGAAGTTCGCAAGCCCCACCCCCCAAGGCTATAGCCCACCCATTTTTGTGGCCTTTTTTCGCTGGACGAACTTGGCGCCCCGGCCTTCGGGCGGTTATTTTTGGGCGCGGCTGTGCCCGCGGCCTATTTTTGGCACACGGAGACGCCTCGCAAACTCTTGCGCCGTTCCGAGTCCGGCAGACGAAGTTGGCCAGCCCCAGCCCCCAAGGCTATAGCCCACCCGCTTTTGTGGCCTTTTTCCGCTGGACGAACTTGGCGCCCCGGCCTTCGGGCGGTTATTTTTGGGCGCGGCTGTGCCCAGGGTTTATTTTTGGCACACGGAGGCGCCTCGCAATGTCTCGCGCCATTCCGAGTCCGGCGGACGAAGTTGGCCAGCCCCACCCCGCAAGGCTATAGGCCACCCGTTTTTGTGGCCTTTTTCCGCTGGACGAACTTGGCACCCCGGCCTTCGGGAGGTTATTTTTGGGCACGGCTGTGCCCGCGGCCTACATTTGGGACACGGAGGTGCCTCGCAAAGTCTCGTGCCATTCCGAGTCCGGCGGACGAAGTTGGCCTGCCCCACCCCCCAAGGCTATAGCACACCCGTTTTTGTGGCCTTTTTCCGCTGGACGAACTTGGCGCCCCGGCATTCAGGCGGTTATTTATGGCGCTGCTGAGCCCGCGGCCTATTTTTGGGACACGGAGGCACCTCTCAAAGTCTCGCGCCATTCCGAGTCCGGCGGACGAAGTTGGCAAGCCCCACCCCCCAAAGGCTATAGCCCACCCGTTTTTATGGCCTTTTTCTGCTGTACGAACTTGGCGCCCCGGCATTCGGGCGGTTATTTTTGGGCGCGGCTGTGCCCGCGGACTATTTTTGGCACACGGAGGTGCCTCGCAAAGTCTCGCACCATTCCGAGTCCGGCGGACGAAGTTGACCAGCCCCACCCCCCTAGGCTATAGCCCACCCGTTTTTGTGGCCTTTTTCCGCTGGACGAACTTGGCGCCCCGGCCTTCGGGCGGTTATTTTTGGGCGCGGCTGTGCCCGCGGCCTATTTTTCGTACACGGAGGCGCCTCGCAAGGTCTCGCGCCATCCGAGTCCGGCGGACGAAGTTGGCCAGCCCCACCCCCCAAGGCTATAGCCCACCCGTTTTTTTGGCCTTTTTCCGCTGGACGAATTTGGCGCCCCGGCCTTCGGGCGGTTATTTTTGGGCGTGGCCGTACCCGCGGCCTATTTTTGGCATACAGAGGTGCCTCGCAAAGCCTCACGCCATTCCGAGTCTGGCGGACGAAGTTGGCCAGCCCCACCCCCCAAGGCTATAGCCCACCCGTTTTTGTGGCCTTTTTCCGCTGGACAAACTTGGCGCCCCGGCCTTAGGGCGGTTATTTATGGGCGCGGCTGTGCCCACGGCCTTTTTTTGGCACACGGAGGCGCCTCGCAAAGTCTCGCGCCATTCCGAGTCCGGCGGATGAAGTTGGCAAGCCCCACCCCCCAAGGCTATAGCCCACCCGTTTTTGTGGCCTTATTCCGCTGGACGAACTTGGCGCCCCGGCCTTCGGGCAGTTATTTTTGGGCGCGGCTGTGCCCGCGGCATATATTTGGCACACGGAGGTGCCTCACAAACTCTTGCGCCGTTCCGAGTCCGGCGGACGGAGTTGGCCAGCCCCAGCCCCCAAGGCTATAGCCCACCCGCTTTTGTGGCCTTTTTCCGCTGGACGAACTTGGCGCCCCGGCCTTCGGGCGGTTATTTTTGGGCGCGGCTGTGCCCGCGGCCTATTTTTCGTACACGGAGGCGCCTCGCAAGGTCTCGCGCCATTCCGAGTCCGGCGGACGAAGTTGGCCAGCCCCACCCCCCAAGCCTATAGCCCACCCGTTTTTGTGGCCTTATTCCGCTGGACGAACTTGGCGCCCCGGCCTTCGGGCAGTTATTTTTGGGCGCGGCTGTGCCCGCGGCATATATTTGGCACACGGAGGTGCCTCACAAACTCTTGCGCCATTCCGAGTCCGGCGGACGAAGTTGGCCAGCCCCACCCCCCAAGGCTATAGCCCACCCGTTTTTTTGGCCTTTTTCCGCTGGACGAATTTGGCGCCCCGGCCTTCGGGCGGTTATTTTTGGGCGCGGCCATACCCGCGGCCTATTTTTGGCACACGGAGGCGCCTCGCAAAGCCTCACGCCATTCCGAGTCCGGCGGACGAAGTTGGCCAGCCCCACCCCCCAAGGCTATAGCCCACCCGTTTTTGTGGCCTTTTTCCGCTGGACAAACTTGGCGCCCCGGCCTTAGGGAGGTTATTTATGGGCGCGGCAGTGCCCACGGCCTTTTTTTGGCTCACGGAGCCACCTCACAAAGTCTCGCGCCATTCCGAGTCCGGCGGACGAAGTTGGCCAGCCCCACCCCCCAAGGCTATAGCCCACCCGTTTTTTTGGCCTTTTTCCGGTGGACGAATTTGGCGCCCCGGCATTCAGGCGGTTATTTTTGGCGCTGCTGAGCCCGCGGCCTATTTTTGGGACACGGAGGCACCTCTCAAAGTCTCGCGCCATTCCGATTCCGGCGGAAGAAGTTGGCCCTCCCCACCCCCCAAGGCTATAGCCCACCCGTTTTTGTGGCCTTTTTCCGCTGGACGAACTTGGCGCCCCGGCCTTCGGAGGTTATTTTTGGGCGCGGCTGTGCCCGCGGCCTATTTTTGGCACACGGAGGCGCCTCGTAAAGTCTTGCGCCATTCCGAGTACGACGGACGAAGTTGGCCAGCCCCACCCCCCAAGGCTATAGCCCACCCGTTTTTGTGGCCTTTTTCCGCTGGACGAACTTGGCGCCCCGGCCTTAGGGCGGTTATTTTGGGGCGCGGCTGAGCCCGCAGCCTATTTTTGGTACACGGAGGCGCTTCCCAAAGTCTCGCGCCATTCCGAGTCCGGCGGACGAAGTTGGCAAGCCCCACCCCCCAAGGCTATAGCCCACCCGTTTTTGTGGCCTTTTTCCGCTGGACGAACTTGGCGCCCCGGCCTTCGGGCGGTTATTTTTAGGCGCGGCTGTGCCCGCGGCCTATTTTTGGCACACGGAGGTGCCTCGTAAAGTCTCGCGCAATGCCGATTCCGGCGGATGAAGTTGGCCAGCCCCACCCCCCAAGGCTATAGCCCACCCGTATTTGTGGCCTTTTTCCGCTGGACGAACTTGGTGCCCCGGCCTTAGGGCAGTTATTTTTGGGCGCGGGTTTGCCCGCGGCCTATTTTTAGCACACGGAAGGGCCTCGCAAAGTCTCGCTCCATTCCGAGTCCGGCGGACGATATTGGCCAGCCCCACCCCGCAAGGCTACAGCCCACCCGCTTTTGTGGCCTTTTTCCGCTGGACGAAGTTGGCGCCCCGGCCTTCGGGCGGTTATTTTTAGGTGTGGCTGTGGCCGCAGCCTATTTTTGGCACACAGACGCGCCTCGCAAAGTCTCGCACCATTCCGAGTCCGGCGGACGAAGTTGGCCAGCCCCACCCCCCTAGGCTATAGCCCACCCGTTTTTGTGGCCTTTTTCCGCTGGACGAACTTGGCGCCCCAGCCTTCGGGCGGTTATTTTTGGACGCGGCTGTGCCCGCGGCCTATTTTTGGCACACGGAGGCACCTCGCAAAGTTTCGCACCATTCCGAGTCCGGCGGACGAAGTTGGCCAGCCCCACCCCCCTAGGCTATAGCCCACCTGTTTTTGTGGCCTTTTTCCGCGCGACGAACTTGCCGCCCCGGCCTTCGGGCGGGTATTTTGGGGCGCGGCTGTGCCCGCGGCCTATTTTTGGCACACAGAGGCACCTCGCAAAGTCTCGCGCCATTCCGAGTCCGGCGGACGAAGTTGGCCAGCCCCACCCCCCAAGGCTATAGCCCACCCGTTTTGGTGGCCTTTTTCCGCTGGACGAACTGGGCGCCCCGGCATGCAGGCGGTTATTTATTGCGCTGCTGAGCCCGCGGCCTATTTTTGGGACACGGAGGCATCTCTCAAAGTCTCGCGCCATTCCGAGTCCGGCGGACGAAGTTGGCCAGCCCCACCACCCAAGGCTATAGCCCACCTGTTTTTGTGGCCTTTTTCCGCTGGACAAACTTGGCGCCCCGGCCTTAGGGCGGTTATTTTTGGGCGCGGCTGTGCCCGCGGCCTATTTTTGGCACACGGAGGCGCCTCGCAAAGTCTCGCGCCATTCCGAGTCCGGCGGACGAAGTTCGCAAGCCCCACCCCCCAAGGTTATAGCCCACCCGTTTTTGTGGCCTTTTTCCGCTGGACGAACTTTGCGCCCAGGCCTTCGGGCAGTGATTTTTGGGCGCGGCTGTGCCCGCGGCCTATTTTTGGCACACTGAGCCGCCTCGCAAAGTCTTGCGCCATTCCGAGTACGACGGACGAAGTTGGCCAGCCCCACCCCCCAAGGCTATAGCCCACCCGTTTTTGTGGCCTTTTTCCGCTGGACGAACTTGGCGCCCCGGCCTTAGGGCGGTTATTTTTGGGCGCGGCTGTGCCCGCAGCCTATTTTTGGTACACTGAGGCACTTCCCAAAGTCTCGCGCCATTCCGAGTCCGGCGGAAGAAGTTGGCAAGCCCCACCCCCCTGGGCTATAGCCCACCCGTTTTTGTGGCCTTTTTGCGCTAGACGAACTTGGCGCCTTGGCCTTCGGGCGGTTATTTTTGGACGAGACTGTGCCCGTGGCCTATTTTTGGCACACTGAGCCGCCTCGCAAAGTCTCGCGTCATTCCGAGTCCGGCGGACGAAGTTGGCAAGCCCCACCCCCCAAGGCTATAGCCCACCCGTTTTTTTGTCCTTTTTCCGCTGGACGAATTTGGCGCCCCGGCCTTCGGGCGGTTATTTTTGGGCGCGGGTGTGCCCGCGGCCTATTTTTGGCACACGGAGGCGCCTCGCAAAGTCTCGCGCCATTCCGAGTCCGGCCGACGAAGTTGGCCAGCCCCACCCCCCAAGGCTATAGCCCACCCGTTTTTGTGGCCTTTTTCCGCTGGACGAACTTGGCGCCCCGGCCTTCGGGCGGTTATTTTTGGGCGCGGCTGTGCCCGCGGCCTATTTTTGGCTCACGGAGCCACCTCACAAAGTCTCGTGCCATTCCGAGTCAGGCGGACGAAGTTGGCCAGCCCCACCCCCCAAGGCTATAGCCCACCCGTTTTTTTGGCCTTTTTCCGGTGGACGAATTTGGCGCCCCGGCATTCTGGCGGTTATTTATGGCGCTGCTGAGCCCGCGGCCTATTTTTGGGACACGGAGGCACCTCTCAAAGTCTCGCGCCATTCCGAGTCCGGCGGAAGAAGTTGGCCCTCCCCACCCCCCAAGGCTATAGCCCACCCGTTTTTGTGGCCTTTTTCCGCTGGACGAACTTGGCGCCCCGGCCTTCGGGCAGTTATTGTTGGCCGCGCTGTGCCCGCGGCCTATTTTTGGCACACTGAGCCACCTCGCAAAGTCTCGCGCCATTCCGAGTCCGGCGGACGAAGTTGGCCAGCCCCAGCCCCCAAGGCTATAGCCCACCCGCTTTTGTGGCCTTTTTCCGCTGGACGAACTTGGCGCCCCGGCCTTCGGCGGTTATTTTTGGGCGCGGCTGTGCCCGCGGCCTATTTTTGGCACACGGAGGCACCTCGTAAAGTCTTGCGCCATTCCGAGTACGACGGACGAAGTTGGCCAGCCCCACCCCCCAAGGCTATAGCCCACCCGTTTTTGTGTCCTTTTTCCGCTGGACGAACTTGGCGCCCCGGCCTTAGGGCGGTTATTTTTAGGCGCGGCTGTGGCCGCCTCCCATTTTTGGCATACAGAGACACCTCGCAAAGTCTCACGCAATGCCGAGTCCGGCGGTTATTTTTGGGCACGGCTGTGCCCGCGGCCTATTTTTACCACACGGAGGGGCCTCGCAAAGTCTCGCTCCATTCCGAGTCCGGCGGACGAAATTGGCCAGCCCCACCCCCCAAGGCTATAGCCCACCCGCTTTTGTGGCCTTTTTCCGCTGGACGAACTTGGCGCCCCGGCCTTCGGGCGGTTATTTTTAGGCGCGGCTGTGGCCGCAGCCTATTTTTGGCACACAGACGCGCCTCACAAAGTCTCGCACCATTCCGAGTCCGGCGGACGAAGTTGGCCAGCCCCACCCCCCTAGGCTATAGCCCACCCGTTTTTGTGGCCTTTTTCCGCTGGACGAACTTGGCGCCCCGGCCTTCGGCGGTTATTTTTGGGCACGGCTGTGCCCGCGGCCTATTTTTGGCACACGGAGGCGCCTCGCAAAGTCTTGCGCCATTCCGAGTACGACGGACGAAGTTGGCCAGCCCCACCCCCCAAGGCTATAGCCCACCCGTTTTTGTGTCCTTTTTCCGCTGGACGAACTTGGCGCCCCGGCCTTAGGGCGGTTATTTTTAGGCGCGGCTGTGGCCGCCTCCCATTTTTGGCACACAGAGACACCTCGCAAAGTCTCACGCAATGCCGAGTCCGGCGGTTATTTTTGGGCACGGCTGTGCCCGCGGCCTATTTTTACCACACGGAGGGGCCTCGCAAAGTCTCACTCCATTCCGAGTCCGGCGGACGAAATTGGCCAGCCCCACCCCCCAAGGCTATAGCCCACCCGCTTTTGTGGCCTTTTTCCGCTGGACGAACTTGGCGCCCCGGCCTTCGGGCGGTTATTTTTAGGCGCGGCTGTGGCCGCAGCCTATTTTTGGCACACAGACGCGCCTCACAAAGTCTCGCACCATTCCGAGTCCGGCGGACGAAGTTGGCCAGCCCCACCCCCCTAGGCTATAGCCCACCCGTTTTTGTGGCCTCTTTCCGCTGGACGAACTTGGCGCCCCGGCCTTCGGCGGTTATTTTTGGGCACGGCTGTGCCCGCGGCCTATTTTTGGCACACGGAGGCGCCTCGCAAAGTCTTGCGCCATTCCGAGTACGACGGACGAAGTTGGCCAGCCCCACCCCCCAAGGCTATAGCCCACCCGTTTTTGTGTCCTTTTTCCGCTGGACGAACTTGGCGCCCCGGCCTTAGGGCGGTTATTTTTAGGCGCGGCTGTGGCCGCCTCCCATTTTTGGCACACAGAGACACCTCGCAAAGTCTCACGCAATGCCGAGTCCGGCGGTTATTTTTGGGCACGGCTGTGCCCGCGGCCTATTTTTACCACACGGAGGGGCCTCGCAAAGTCTCGCTCCATTCCGAGTCCGGCGGACGAAATTGGCCAGCCCCACCCCCCAAGGCTATAGCCCACCCGCTTTTGTGGCCTTTTTCCGCTGGACGAACTTGGCGCCCCGGCCTTCGGGCGGTTATTTTTAGGCGCGGCTGTGGCCGCAGCCTATTTTTGGCACACAGACGCGCCTCACAAAGTCTCGCACCATTCCGAGTCCGGCGGACGAAGTTGGCCAGCCCCACCCCCCTAGGCTATAGCCCACCCGTTTTTGTGGCCTCTTTCCGCTGGACGAACTTGGCGCCCCGGGCTTCGGGCGGTTATTTTTGGACGAGACTGTGCCCGCGGCCTATTTTTGGCACACTGAGCCGCCTCGTAAAGTCTCGCGCCATTCCAAGTCCGGCGGACGAAGTTGGCGAGCCCCACCCCCCAAGGCTATAGCCCACCCGTTTTTGTGTCCTTTTTCCGCTGGACGAACTTGGCGCCCCGGCCTTCGGGCGGTTATTTTTAGGCGCGGCTGTGGCCGCCTCCCATTTTTGGCACACAGAGGCACCTCGCAAAGTCTCACGCAATGCCGAGTCCGGCGGATGACGTTGGCCAGCCCCACCCCCCAAGGCTATAGCCCACCCGTATTTGTGGCCTTTTTCCGCTGGACGAACTTGGCGCCCCTAACTTAGGGCGGTTATTTTTGGGTGCGGCTGTGCCCGCGGCCTAGTTTTGGCACACGGAGGGGCCTCGCAAAGTCTCGCTCCATTCCGAGTCCGGCGGACGAAGTTGGCCAGCCCCACCCCCCAAGGCTATAGCCCACCCGTATTTGTGGCCTTTTTCCGCTGGACGAACTTGGCGCCCCGGCCTTCGGGCAGTTATTTTTGGGCGTGGCTGTGCCCGCGGCCTATTTTTGGTACACGGAGGTGCCTCGCAAAGTCTCGCTATATTCCGAGTCCGGCGGACGAAGTTGGCCAGCCCCACCCCCCAAGGCTATAGCCCACCCGTTTTTGTGGCCTTTTTCCGCTGGACGAACTTGGCGCCCCGGCCGTCGGGTGATTTTTTTTGGGCGTGGCTGTGCCCGCGGCCTATTTTTGGCACACGGAGGGGCCTCGCAAAGTCTCGCTCCCTTCCGTGTCCGGCGGACGAAGTTGGCAAGCCCCACCCCCCAAGGCGATAGCCCACCCGTTTTTGTGTCCTTTTTCCGCTGGACGAACTTGGCGCCCCGGCCTTCGGGCGGTTATTTTTAGGCGCGGCTGTGGCCGCCTCCCATTTTTGGCACACAGAGGCACCTCGCAAAGTCTCACGCAATGCCGAGTCCGGCGGATGAAGTTGGCCAGCCCCACCCCCCAAGGCTATAGCCCACCCGTATTTGTGGCCTTTTTCCGCTGGACGAACTTGGCGCCCCGGCCTTAGGGCGGTTATTTTTCGGTGCGGCTGTGCCGGCGGCCTAGTTTTGGCACACGGAGGGGCCTCGCAAAGTCTTGCTCCATTCCGAGTCCGGCGGACGAAGTTGGCCAGCCCCACCCCCCAAGGCTATAGCCCACCCGTATTTGTGGCCTTTTTCCGCTGGACGAACTTGGCGCCCCAGCCTTAGGGCAGTTATTTTTGGACGCGGCTGTGCCCGCGGCCGATATTTGGCACACGAAGGCGCCTCCCAAAGTCTCGCGCCATTCCGAGTCCGGCAGACGAAGTTGGCAAGCCCCACCCCCCAAGGCTATAGCCCACCCGTTTTTGTGGCCTTTTTCCGCTGGACGAACTTGGCGCCCCGGCCTTCGGGCGGTTATTTTTAGGCGCGGCTGTGGCCGCAGCCTATTTTTGGCACACAGAGGCGCCTCGCAAAGTCTCGCACAATTCCGAGTCCGGCGGATGAAGTTTGCCGGCCCCACCCCCCAAGGCTATAGCCCACCCGTATTTGTGGCCTTTTTCCGCTGGACGAACTTGGCGCCCCGGCCTTCGGGCGGTTATTTTTGGGCGTGGCTGTGCCCGCGGCCTATTTTTGGTACACGGAGGTGCCTCGCAATGTCTCGCTATATTCCGAGTCCGGCGGACGAAGTTGGCCAGCCCCACCCCCCAAGGCTATAGCCCACCCGTTTTTGTGGCCTTTTTCCGCTGGACGAACTTGGCGCCCCGGCCTTCGGGTGATTTTTTTTGGGCGTGGCTGCGCCCGCGGCCTATTTTTGGCACACGGAGGGGCCTCGCAAAGTCTCGCACCCTTCCGTGTCCGGCGGACGAAGTTGGCAAGCCCCACCCCCCAAGGCTATAGCCCACCCGTTTTTGTGGCCTTTTTCCGCTGGACGAACTCGGCGCCCCGGCCTTCGGGCGGTTATTTTTAGGCGCGGCTTTGCCCACGGTCTATTTTTGGCACACGGAGGCCCCTCGCAAAGTCTCGCGGCATTCCGAGTCCGGCGGACGAAGTGGGCCAGCCCCACCCCCCAAGGCTATAGCCCAACCGTTTTTGTGGCCTTTTTGCGCTGGACGAACTTGGTGCCCCGGCCTTCGTGCGGTTATTTTTGGGCGCGGCATTGCCCGCGGCCTATGTTTGGCACACGGAGGCCACTCGGAAAGTCTCGCGGCATTCTGAGTCCGGCGGACGATGTTGGCCAGCCCCACCCCCCAAGGCTATAGCCCACCCGTTTTTGTGGCCTTTTTGCGCTGGACGAACTTGGCGCCGCGGCCTTCGGGCGGTTATTTTTAGACGCGGCTGTGGCCGCAGCCTTTTTTTGGCACACAGAGGCGCCTCGCAAAGTCTCGCGCAATTCCGAGTCCGGCGGATGAAGTTTGCCAGCCCCACCCCCCAAGGCTATAGCCCACCCGTATTTGTAGCCTTTTTCCGCTGGACGAACTTGGCGCCCCGGCCTTAGGGCGGTTATTTTTGGGCGCGGCAGTGCCCGCGGCCTATTTTTGGCACACGGAGGTGCCTCGCAAAGTCTTGCGCCGTTCCGAGTTCGGCGGACGAAGTTGGCCAGCCCCAGCCCCCAAGGCTATAGCCCACCCGCTTTTCTGGCCTTTTTCCGCTGGACGAACTGTGCGCCCCAGCCTTCGGGCGGTTATTTTTGGGCGAGGCTTTGCCCGCGGCCTATTTTTGGTACACGGAGGCCTTTCACAAAGTCTCACGGCATTCCGAGTCCGAGTCCGGCGGATGAATTTGGCCAGCCCCACCCCCCATGTAGATAGCCCACCCGTTTTTGTGGCCCTTTTCCGCTGACGAACTTGGCGCCCCGGCCTTCGGGCGGTTATTTTTCGGTGCGGCTTTGTCCGTGGCCTATTTTTGTCACACGGAGGCCCCTCGTAAAGTCTCGCGGCATTCCGAGTCCGGCGGACGAAGTTGGCCAGCCCCACCCACCAAGGCTATAGCCCACCCGTGTTGGTGGCCTTTTTCCGCTGGACGAACTTTGCGCCCCGGCCTTCGGGCAGTTATTTTTGGGGGCGGCTTTGCCCACGGCCTATGTTTGGCACACGGAGGCCCCTCGCAAAGTCTCGCAGCATTCCGAGTCCGGCGGACGAAGTAGGCCAGCCCCACCCCCCTAGGCTATAGCCCACCCGTTTTTGTGGCCTTTTTCCGATGGACGAACTTGGCGCCCCGGCCTTCGGGCAGTTATTTTTGGGGGCGGCTTTGTCCGCGGACTTCTTTTGGCACATAGAGGCCCCTCGCAAAGTCTCGCAGCATTCCGAGTCCGGCGGACGAAGTTGGCCAGCCCCACCCCCCAAGGCTATAGCCCACCCGTTTTGGTGGCCTTTTTCCGCAGCACGAACTTTGCGCCCCGGCCTTCGGGCGGTTATTTTTAGGCGCGGCTTTGCCCGCGGCCTATTTTTGGCACACGGAGGGCCCTCGCAAAGCCTCACGGCATTCCGAGTCCGGCGGAAGAAGTTGGCCAGCTCCACCCCCCAAGGCTATAGCCCACCCGTTTTTGTGGCCTTTTTCCGTTGGACGAACTTGGCGCCCCGGCCTTCGGGCGGTTATTTTTAGGCGCGGCTGTGGCCGCAGCCTATTTTTGGCACACAGAGGCGCCTCGCAAAGTCTCGCGCAATTCCGAGTCCGGCGGATGAAGTTTGCCAGCCCCACCCCCCAAGGCTATAGCCCACCCATATTTGTAGCCTTTTTCCGCTGGACGAACTTGGCGCCCCGGCCTTAGGGCGGTTATTTTTGGGCGCGGCAGTGCCCGCGGCCTATTTTTGGCACACGGAGGTGCCTCGCAAAGTCTTGCGCCGTTCCGAGTTCGGCGGACGAAGTTGGCCAGCCCCAGCCCCCAAGGCTATAGCCCACCCGCTTTTCTGGCCTTTTTCCGCTGGACGAACTGTGCGCCCCAGCCTTCGGGCGGTTATTTTTGGGCGCGGCTTTGCCCGCGGCCTATTTTTGGTACACGGACGCCTTTCACAAAGTCTCACGGCATTCCGAGTCCGAGTCCGGCGGATGAAGTTGGCCAGCCCCACCCCCCATGTAGATAGCCCACCCGTTTTTGTGGCCCTTTTCCGCTGACGAACTTGGCGCCCCGGCCTTCGGGCGGTTATTTTTGCGCGCGGCTTTGTCCGTGCCCTATTTTTGTCACACGGAGGCCCCTCGTAAAGTCTCGCGGCATTCCGAGTCTGGCGGACGAAGTTGGCCAGCCCCACCCCCCAAGGCTATAGCCCACCCGTGTTGGTGGCCTTTTTCCGCTGGACGAACTTTGCGCCCCGGCCTTCGGGCGGTTATTTTTGGGCGCGGCTTTGCCCACGGCCTATGTTTGGCACACGGAGGCCCCTCGCAAAGTCTCGCAGCATTCCGAGTCCGGCGGACGAAGTAGGCCAGCCCCACCCACCTAGGCTATAGCCCACCCGTTTTTGTGGCCTTTTTCCGCTGCACGAACTTGGCGCCCCGGCCTTCGGGCGGTTATTTTTGGGCGCGGCTTTGCCCGCAGCCTATTTTTGGCACACGGAGGCCCCTCGCAAATTCTCACGGCATTCCGAGTCCGGCGGACGAAGTTGGCCAGCCCCACCCCCCAAGGCTATAGCCCGCCCGTTTTTGTGGATTTTTTCCGCTGGACGAACTTGGCGCCCCGGCCTTCGGGCGGTTATTTTTAGGCGCGGCTTTGCCCGCGGCCTATTTTTGGCACACGGGGCCCCTCACAAAGTCTCGCGGCATTCCGAGTCCGGCGGACGAAGTTGGCCAGACCCACCCCCCAAGGCTATAGCCCACCCGTTTTTGTGGCCTTATTGCGCTGGACGAACATGGCGCCCCGGCCTTCGGGCGGTTATTTTTGGGCGCTGCTTTGTCCGCAGCCTATTTTTGGCACACGGAGGCGCCTCGCAAAGTCACGCGGCATTCCGAGTCCGGCGGACGAAGTGGGCCAGCCCCACCCCCCAAGGCTATAGCCCACCCGTTTTTGTGGCCTTTTTCTGCTGGACGAACTTGGCGCCCCGGCCTTCGGGCGGTTATTTTTGGGCGCGGCTTTGCCCGCGGCCTATTTTTTGCACACGGAGGCCCCTCGTAAATTCTCACGGCATTCCGAGTCCGGCGGACGAAGTGGGCCAGCCCCACCCCCCAAGGCTATAGCCCAACCGTTTTTGTGGCCTTTTTGCGCTGGACGAACTTGGCCCCCTGGCCTTCGGGCTGTTATTTTTGGGCGCGGCTTTGCCCGTGGCCTATTTTTGGCACACGGAGGCCCCTCGCAATGTCTCGCGGCATTCCGAGTCCGGCGGACGAAGTTGGCCAGCCCCACCCCACAAGGCTATAGCCCACCCGTTTTTGTGGCCTTTTTGCGCTGGACGAACTCGGCGGCCCAGCCTTCGGGCGGTTATTTTTGGGCGCGGCTTTGCCCGCGGCCTATTTTTGGGACACGAAGGCCCCTCGCAACGTCTCGTGGCATTCCGAGTCCGGCGGACGAAGTCGGCCAGCCCCACCCCCCAAGGCTATAGCCCACCCGTTTTTGTGGCCTTTTTGTGCTGGACGAACTTGGCGCCCCGGCCTTTGGGCGGTTAGTTTTGGGCGCGGCTATGCCCGCGGCCTATTTTTGGCACACGGAGGCCCATCGCAAAGTCTCGCGGCATTCCGAGTCCGGCGGACGAAGTTGGCCAGCCCCACCCCCCAAGGCTATAGCCCACCCGTTTTTGAGGCCTTTTTGCGCTGGATGAACTTGGCGCCCCGGCCTTTGGGCGGTTATTTTTGGGCGCGGTTTTGCCCGCGGCCTATTTTTCGCACACGGAGGCCCCTCGCAAAGTCTCACGGCATTCCGAGTCCGGCGGACGGAGTCGGCGAGCCCCACCCCACAAGGCTATAGCCCACCCGTTTTTGTGGCCTTTTTGCGCTGGACGAACTCGGCGGCCCGGCCTTCGGGCGGTTATTTTTAGGCGCGGCTTTGCCCGCGGCCTATTTTTGGCACACGGAGGCCCCTCGCAACGTCTCGCGGCATTCCGAGTCCGGCGGACGAAGTGGGCCAGCCCCACCCCCCAAGGCTATAGCCCAACCGTTTTTGTGGCCTTTTTGCGCTGGACGAACTTGGCGCCTCGGCCTTCGGGCGGTTATTTTTAGGCGCGGCTTTGCCCGCAGCCTATTTTTGGCACACGGAGGCCCCTCGCAAAGTCTCGCGGCATTCCGAGTCCGGCGGACGAAGTTGGCCAGCCCCACCCCCCAAGGCTATAGCCCACCCGTTTTTGTGGCCTTTTTGCGCTGGATGAACTTGGCGCCCCGGCCTTTGGGCGGTTCTTTTTGGGCGCAGCTTTGCCCGCGGCCTATTTTTGGGACACGAAGGCCCCTCGCAACGTCTCGCGGCATTTTGAGTCCGGCGGACGAAGTGGGCCAGCCCCACCCCCCAAGGCTATAGCCCAACCGTTTTTGTGGCCTTTTTGCGCTGGACGAACTTGGCCCCCTGGCCTTCGGGCTGTTATTTTTGGGCGCGGCTTTGCCCGCGGCCTATTTTTGGCACACGGAGGCCCCTCGCAATGTCTCGCGGCATTCCGAGTCTGGCGGACGAAGTTGGCCAGCCCCACCCCACAAGGCTATAGCCCACCCGTTTTTGTGGCCTTTTTGCGCTGGACGAACTCGGCAGCCCGGCCTTCGGGCGGTTATTTTTGGGCGCGGCTTTGCCCGCGGCCTATTTTTGGTTCACGAAGGCCCCTCGCAATGTCTCGTGGCATTCCGTGTCCGGCGGACGAAGTTGGCCAGCCCCACCCCCCAAGGCTATAGCCCACCCGTTTTTGTGGCCTTTTTGTGCTGGACGAACTTGGCGCCCCGGCCTTTGGGCGGTTAGTTTTGGGCGCGGCTTTGCCCGCGGCCTATTTTTGGCACACGTAGGCCCCTCGCAAAGTCTCGCGGCATTCCGAGTCCGGCGGACGAAGTTGGCCAGCCCCACCCCCCAAGGCTATAGCCCACCCGTTTTTGAGGCCTTTTTGCGCTGGATGAACTTGGCGCCCCGGCCTTTGGGCGGTTATTTTTGGGCGCGGTTTTGCCCGCGGCCTATTTTTCGCACACGGAGGCCCCTCGCAAAGTCTCACGGCATTCCGAGTCCGGCGGACGGAGTCGGCGAGCCCCACCCCACAAGGCTATAGCCCACCCGTTTTTGTGGCCTTTTTGCGCTGGACGAACTCGGCGGCCCGGCCTTCGGGCGGTTATTTTTAGGCGCGGCTTTGCCCGCGGCCTATTTTTGGCACACGGAGGCCCCTCGCAAAGTCTCACGGCATTCCGAGTCCGGCGGACGAAGTGGGCCAGCCCCACCCCCCAAGGTTATAGCCCAACCGTTTTTGTGGCCTTTTTGCGCTGGACGAACACGTCGGCCCGGCCTTCGGGCGGTTATTTTTCGGCGCGGCTTTGCCCGCGGCCTATTTTTGGGACACGGAGGCCCCTCGCAAAGTCTCGCGGCATTCCGAGTCCGGCGGACGAAGTTGGCCAGCCCCACCCCACAAGGCTATAGCCCACCCGTTTTTGTGGCCTTTTTCCGCTGGACGAACTTGGCGCCCCGGCCTTCGGGCGGTTATTTTTAGGCGCGGCTGTGGCCGCAGCCTATTTTTGGCACACAGAGGCGCCTCGCAAAGTCTCGCGCAATTCCGAGTCCGGCGGATGAAGTTTGCCGGCCCCACCCCCCAAGGCTATAGCCCACCCGTATTTGTGGCCTTTTTCCGCTGGACGAACTTGGCGCCCCGGCCTTCGGGCGGTTATTTTTGGCCGCGGCTGTGCCCGCGGACTATTTTTGGCACACGGAGCTGCCTCGCAAAGTCTCACGCCATTCCAATTCCGGCGGACAAAGTTGGCCAGCCCCACCCCACAAGGCTATAGCCCACCCGTTTTTGTGGCCTTTTTGCGCTGGACGAACTCGGCGGCCCGGCCTTCGGGCGGTTATTTTTAGGCGCGGCTTTGCCCGCGGCCTATTTTTGGCACACGGAGGCCCCTCGCAACGTCTCGCGGCATTCCGAGTCCGGCGGACGAAGTGGGCCAGCCCCACCCCCCAAGGCTATAGCCCAACCGTTTTTGTGGCCTTTTTGCGCTGGACGAACTTGGCGCCTCGGCCTTCGGGCGGTTATTTTTAGGCGCGGCTTTGCCCGCAGCCTATTTTTGGCACACGGAGGCCCCTCGCAAAGTCTCGCGGCATTCCGAGTCCGGCGGACGAAGTTGGCCAGCCCCACCCCACAAGGCTATAGCCCACCCGTTTTTGTGGCCTTTTTGCGCTGGACGAACTCGGCGGCCCGGCCTTCGGGCGGTTATTTTTGGGCACGGCTTTGCCCGCGGCCTATTTTTGGTTCACGAAGGCCCCTCGCAAAGTCTCGCGGCATTCCGAGTCCGGCGGACGAAGTTGGCCAGCCCCACCCCCCAAGGCTATAGCCCACCCGTTTTTGAGGCCTTTTTGCGCTGGATGAACTTGGCGCCCCGGCCTTTGGGCGGTTATTTTTGGGCGCGGTTTTGCCCGCGGCCTATTTTTCGCACACGGAGGCCCCTCGCAAAGTCTCACGGCATTCCGAGTCCGGCGGACGGAGTCGGCGAGCCCCACCCCACAAGGCTATAGCCCACCCGTTTTTGTGGCCTTTTTGCGCTGGACGAACTCGGCGGCCCGGCCTTCGGGCGGTTATTTTTAGGCGCGGCTTTGCCCGCGGCCTATTTTTGGCACACGGAGGCCCCTCGCAACGTCTCGCGGCATTCCGAGTCCGGCGGACGAAGCGGGCCAGCCCCACCCCCCAAGGCTATAGCCCAACCGTTTTTGTGGCCTTTTTGCGCTGGACGAACTTGGCGCCTCGGCCTTCGGGCGGTTATTTTTAGGCGCGGCTTTGCCCGCAGCCTATTTTTGGCACACGGAGGCCCCTCGCAAAGTCTCGCGGCATTCCGAGTCCGGCGGACGAAGTTGGCCAGCCCCACCCCCCAAGGCTATAGCCCACCCGTTTTTGTGGCCTTATTGCGCTGGACGAACATGGCGCCCCGGCCTTCGGGCGGTTATTTTTGGGCGCTGCTTTGTCCGCAGCCTATTTTTGGCACACGGAGGCGCCTTGCAAAGTCACGCGGCATTCCGAGTCCGGCGGACGAAGTGGGCCAGCCCCACCCCCCAAGGCTATAGCCCACCCGTTTTTGTGGCCTTTTCGCGCTGGACGAACTCGGCGGCCCGGTCTTCGGGCGGTTATTATTGGGCGCGGCTTTGCCCGCGGCCTATTTTTGGGACACGGAGGCCCCTCGCAAAGTCTCGCGGCATTCCCAGTCCGGCGGATGAAGTGGGCCAGCCCCATCCCCCAAGGCTATAGCCCACCCATTTTTGTGGCCTTTTTGCGCTGGACGAACTTGGCGCCCCGGCCTTTGGGCGTTTATTTTTGGGCGCGGCTTTACCCGCGGCCTATTTTTCGCATACGGAGGCCCCTCCTAAACTCTCGCGGCATTCCGAGTCCGGCGGACGAAGTTGGCCAGCCCCACCCCGCAAGGCTATAGCCCACCCGTTTTTGTGGCCTTTTTGCGGTGGACGAACACGGCGGCCCGGCCTTCGGGCGGTTATTTTTGGGCACGGCTTTGCCCGCGGCCTATTTTTGGGACACGGAGGTCCCTCGTAAAGTCTCGCGGCATTCCGAGTCCGGCGGACGAAGTTGGCCAGCCCCACCCCCCAAGGCTATAGCCCACCCGTTTTTGAGGCCTTTTTGCGCTGGATGAACTTGGCGCCCCGGCCTTTGGGCGGTTATTTTTGGGCGCGGTTTTGCCCGCGGCCTATTTTTCGCACACGGAGGCCCCTCGCAAAGTCTCACGGCATTCCGAGTCCGGCGGACGGAGTCGGCGAGCCCCACCCCACAAGGCTATAGCCCACCCGTTTTTGTGGCCTTTTTGCGCTGGACGAACTCGGCGGCCCGGCCTTCGGGCGGTTATTTTTAGGCGCGGCTTTGCCCGCGGCCTATTTTTGGCACACGGAGGCCCCTCGCAAAGTCTCACGGCATTCCGAGTCCGGCGGACGAAGTGGGCCAGCCCCACCCCCCAAGGTTATAGCCCAACCGTTTTTGTGGCCTTTTTGCGCTGGACGAACACGTCGGCCCGGCCTTCGGGCGGTTATTTTTCGGCGCGGCTTTGCCCGCGGCCTATTTTTGGGACACGGAGGCCCCTCGCAAAGTCTCGCGGCATTCCGAGTACGGTAGAGGAGGTGGGCCAGCCCCACCCCCCAAGGCTATAGCCCAACCGTTTTTGTGGCCTTTTTGCGCTGGACGAACTTGGCGACCCGGCCTTCGGGCGGTTATTTTTGGGCGCGACTTTGCCCACGGCCTATGTTTGGCACACAGAGGCCCCTCGCAAAGTCTCGCGGCATTCCGAGTCCGGCGGACGAAGTTGGCCAGCCCCACCCCCCAAGGCTATAGCCCACCCGTTTTTGTGGCCTTTTTGCGCTCGACGAACTTGGCGCCCCGGCCTTCGGGCGTTTATTTTTGGGCGCGGCTTCGCCCGCGGCCTATTTTTCGCACACGGAGGTCCCTCGTAAAGTCTCGCGGCATTCCGAGGCCGGCGGACGAAGTTGGCCAGCCCCACCCCACAAGGCTATAGCCCACCCGTTTTTGTGGCCTTTTTGCGCTGGACGAACACGGCGGCCCGGCCATCGGGCGGTTATTTTTGGGCGCGGCTTTGCCCGCGGCCTATTTTTGGGACACGGAGGCCCCTCGCAAAGTCTCGCGGCATTCCGAGTCCGGCGGACGATGTGGGCCAGCCCCACCCCCCAAGGCTATAGCCCAACCGTTTTTGTGGCCTTTTTGCGCTGGACGAACACGGCGGCCCGGCCTTCGGGCGGTTATTTTTGGGAGCGGTCTTGCCGCGGCCTATTTTTGGGACACGGAGGCCCCTCGCAAAGTCTCGCGGCATTCCGAGTCCGGCGGACGAAGTGGGCCAGCCCCACCCCCCAAGGCTATAGCCCACCCGTTTTTGTGGCCTTTTTGCGCTGGACGAACTTGGCGCCCCGGCCTTCGGGCGTTTATTTTTGGGTGCGGCTTTGGCCGCGGCCTATTTTTCGCACACGGAGGTCCCTCGTAAAGTCTCGCGGCATTCCGAGTCCGGCGGACGAAGTTGGCCAGCCCCACCCCACAAGGCTATAGCCCACCCGTTTTTGTGGCCTTTTTGCGCTGGACGAACTTGGCACCCCGGCCTTCGGGCGGTTATTTTTGGGCGCGGCTTTGCCTGGGCCTATTTTTGGAACACGGAGGCCCCTCTCAAAGTCTCGCGGCATTCCAAGTCCGGCGGACGAAGTGGGCCAGCCCCACCCCACAAGGCTATAGCCCACCCGTTTTTGTGGCCTTTTTGCGCTGGACGAACACGGCGGCCCGGCCTTCGGGCGCTTATTTTTTGGCGCGGCTTTGTCCGCGGCCTATTTTTGGGACACGGAGGCCCCTCGCAAAGTCTCGCGGCATTGCGAGTCCGGCGGACGAAGTTGGCCAGCCCCACCCCACAAGGCTATAGCCCACCCGTTTTTGTGGCCTTGTTGCGCAGGACGAACTTGGCGCCCCGGCCTTCGGGCGGTTATTTTTGGGCGCGGCTTTGCCTGGGCCTATTTTTGGAACACGGAGGCCCCTCTCAAAGTCTCGCGGCATTCCGAGTCCGGCGGACGAAGTGGGCCAGCCCCACCCCACAAGGCTATAGCCCACCCGTTTTTGTGGCCTTTTTGCGCTGGACGAACACGGCGGCCCGGCCTTCGGGCGCTTATTTTTTGGCGCGGCTTTGTCCGCGGCCTATTTTTGGGACACGGAGGCCCCTCGCAAAGTCTCGCGGCATTGCGAGTCCGGCGGACAAAGTTGGCCAGCCCCACCCCACAAGGCTATAGCCCACCCGTTTTTGTGGCCTTGTTGCGCAGGACGAACTTGGCGCCCCGGCCTTCGGGCGTGTATTTTTGGCCGTGACTTTGCCCGCGGCCTATGTTTGGCAAACGGAAGCCCGTCGCAAAGTCTCGCGGCATTCCGAGTACGGTAGAGGAGGTGGGCCAGCCCCACCCCCCAAGGCTATAGCCCACCCGTTTTTGTGGCCTTTTTGCGCTCGACGAACTTGGCGCCCCGGCCTTCGGGCTGTTATTTTTGGGCGCGGCTTTGTCCGCAGCCTATTTTTGGCACATGGAGACCCCTCACCAAGTCTCGCGGCATTCCGAGTCCGGCGGACGAAGTTGGCCAGCCCCACCCCACAAGGCTATAGCCCACCCGTTTTTGTGGCCTTTTTCCGCTGGACGAACTTGGCGCCCCGGCCTTCGGGCGGTTATTTTTAGGCGCGGCTTTGCCCGCGGCCTATTTTTGGCACACGGAGACCCCTCGCAAAGTCTCGCGGCATTTCGAGTCCGGCGGACGAAGTTGGCCAGCCCCACCCCACAAGGTTATAGCCCACCCGTTTTTGTGGCCTTGTTGCGCTGGACGAACTTGGCGCCCCGGCCTTCGGGCGGTTATTTTTGACCGCGACTTTGCCCGCGGCCTATATTTGGCACACGGAGGCCCCTCGCAAAGTCTCGCGGCATTCCGAGTCCGGCGGACGAAGTGGGCCAGCCCCACCCCCCAAGGCTATAGCCCACCCGTTTTTGTGGCCTTTTTCCGCTGGACGAACTTGGCGCCCCGGCCTTCGGGCGGTTATTTTTAGGCGCGGCTTTGCCCGTGGCCTATTTTTGGCACACGGATGCCCCTCGCAAAGTCTCGCGGCATTGCGAGTCCGGCCGACGAAGTTGGCCAGCCCCACCCCACAAGTTTATAGCCCCACCCGTTTTTGTGGCCTTGTTGCGCTGGACGAACTTGGCGCCCCGGCCTTCGGGCGGTTATTTTTGACCGCGACTTTTCCCGCGGCCTATATTTGGCACACGGAGGCCCCTCGGAAAGTCTCGCGGCATTCTGAGTCCGGCGGACGAAGTGGGCCAGCCCCACCCCCCAAGGCTATAGCCCACCTGTTTTTGTGGCCTTTTTCCGCTGGACGAACTTGGCGCCCCGGCCTTCTGGCGGTTATTTTTAGGCGCGGCTCTGCCCGGGGCCAATTTTGGCAAACGGAGGCCCCTCGCGAAGTCTCGCGGCATTCCGAGTCCGGCGGACGAAGTGGGCCAGCCCCACCCCCCAAGGCTATAGCCCACCCGTTTTTGTGGCCTTTTTCCGCTGGACGAACTCGGCGGCCCGGCCTTCGGGCGGTTATTTTTGGGTGAGGCTTAGCCCGCGGCCTATTTTTGGAACACGGAGGCCCCTCGCAAAGTCTCGCGGCATTCCCAGTCCGGCGGATGAAGTGGGCCAGCCCCACCCCCCAAGGCTATAGCCCACCCGTTTTTGTGTCCTTTTTGCGCTGGACGAACTTGGCGCCCCGGCCTTCGGGCGTTTATTTTTGGGCGCGGCTTTGCCCGCGGCCTATTTTTCGCACACGGAGGTCCCTCGTAAAGTCTCGCGGCATTCCGAGTCCGGCGGACGAAGTTGGCCAGCCCCACCCCACAAGGCTATAGCCCACCCGTTTTTGTGGCCTTTTTGCGCTGGACGAACTCGGCGGCCCGGCCTTCGGGCGGTTATTTTTGGGCGCGGCTTTGCCCGCGGCCTATTTTTGGGACACGGAGGCCCCACCAAAATTCTCGCCGCATTCCGAGTCCGGCGGACGAAGTGGGCCAGCCCCACCCCCCAAGGCTATAGCCCACCCGTTTTTGTGGCCTTTTTCCGCTGGACGAACTTGGCGCCCCAGCCTTCGGGCGGTTATTTTTGGGCGCGGCTTAGTCCACAGCCTATTTTTGGCACATGGAGACCCCTCGCCAAGTCTTGCGGCATTCCGAGTCCGGCGGACGAAGTTGGCCAGCCCCACCCCACAAGGCTATAGCCCACCCGTTTTTGTGGCCTTTTTCCGCTGGACGAACTTGGCGCCACGGCCTTCGGGCGGTTATTTTTAGGCGCGACTTTGCCCGCGGCCTATATTTGGCACACGGAGGTCCCTCGCAAAGTCTCGCGGCATTCCGAGTCCGGCGGACGAAGTGGGCCAGCCCCACCCCCCAAGGCTATAGCCCACCCGTTTTTGTGGCTTTTTTCCGCTGGACGAACTTGGCGCCCCGGCCTTCGGGCGGTCATTTTTGGACGTGGCTTTGCCCGCGGCCTATTTTTCGCACACGGAGGCCCCTCGCAAAGTCTCGCGGCATTCCGAGTCCGGCGGACGAAGTTGGCCAGCCCCACCCCCCCAGGCTATAGCCCACCCGTTTTTGTGGCCTTTTTCTGCTGGACGAACTCGGCGGCCCAGCCTTCGGGTGGTTATTTTTGGGTGCGGCTTTGCCCGCGCTCTATTTTTGGGACACGGAGGCCCCTCGCAAAGTCTCGCTGCATTCCGAGTCCGGCGGACGAAGTGGGGCAGCCCCACCCCCCAAGGCTATAGCCCAACCGTTTTTGTGGCCTTTTTGCGCTGGACGAACTTGGCGCCCCGGCCTTCGGGCGGTTATTTTTGGACGTGGCTTTGCCCGCGGCCTATTTTTCGCACACGGAGGCCCCTCGCAAAGTCTCGCGGCATTCCGAGTCCGGCGGACGAAGTTGGCCAGCCCCACCCCCCAGGCTATAGCCCACCCGTTTTTGTGGCCTTTTTCTGCTGGACGAACTTGGCGCCCCGGCCTTCGGTTGGTTATTTTTTTGTGCGCGGCTTTTCCCGCGGCCTATTTTTGGCACACGGAGGCCCCACCAAAAGTCTCGCCGCATTCCGAGTCCGGCGGACGAAGTGGGCCAGCCCCGCCCCCCAAGGCTATAGCCCACCCGTTTTTGTGGCCTTATTGCGCTGGACGAACGTGGCGCCCCGGCCTTCGGGCGGTTATTTTTGGGCGATGCTTTCTCCGCAGCCTATTTTTGCCACACAGAGGACCCTCGGAAAGTCTTGCGGCATTCCGAGTCCGGCGGACGAAGTAGGCCAGCCCCACCCCCCAAGGCTATAGCCCACCCGTTTTTGTGGCCTTTTTCCGCTGGACGAACTTGGCGCCCCGGCCTTCGGCCGGTTATTTTTGGGCGCGGCTTTGCCCGCGGCCTATTTTTGGCGCACGGAGGCCCCTCGGAAAGTCTTGCGGCATTCCGAGTAGGGCGGACGAAGTTGGCCAGCCCCACCCCCCAAGCCTATAGCCCACCCGTTTTTGTGGCCTTTTTGCGCTGGACGAACTTGGCGCCCCGGCCTTCGGGGGGTTATTTTTGGGCGCGGGTTTGCCCGCGGCCTATGTTTGGCACATGGAGGCCCCTCACAAATTCTCACGGAATTCCGAGTCCGGCGGACGAAGTCGGCCAGCCCCACCCCCTAAGGCTATAGCCCACCTGTTTTTGGGGCCTTTTTGCGCTGGACGAACTTGGCGCCCCGGCCTTCGGGCGGTGATTTTTGGGCGCGGCTTTGGCCGCGTCCTATTTTTGGCGCACGGAGGCCCCTCGCAAAGTCTCACGGCATTCCGAGTCCGGCGGACAAAGTTGGCCAGCCCTACCCCCCAAGGCTATAGCCCACCCGTTTTTGCGGCCTTTTTGCGCTGGACGAACTTGGCACCCGGGCCTTCGGGCGGTAATTTTTGGGCGCGGTATTGCCCACGGCCTATGTTTGGCACACGGAGGCCCCTCGGAAAGTCTCGCGGCATTCCGAGTCCGGCGGACGAAGTTGGCCAGCCCCACCCCCCAAGGCTATAGCCCACCCGTTTTTCTGGCCTTTTTGCACTCGACGAATTTGGCGCCCCGGCCTTCGGGCGGTTATTTTTGGGCGCGGCTTTGCCCGCGGCCTATGTTTGGCACACGGAGGCCCCTCACAAAGTCTCGCGGCATTCCGAGTCGGGCGGACGAAGTTGGCCAGCCCCACCCCCCAAGGCTATAGCCCACCCGTTTTTGTGGCCTTTTTCCACTGGACGAACTTGGCGCCCCGGCCCTCGGGCAGTTATTTTGTGATGCTGCTTTGACCGCGGCCTATTTTTAGCACACGGAGACCCCTCGCAAAGTCTCGCGGCATTCCGAGTCCGGCGGACGAAGTTGGCCAGCCCCACCCCCTAAGGCTATAGCCCACCTGTTTTTGGGGCCTTTTTGCGCTGGATGAACTTGGTGCCCCGGCCTTCGGGCGGTGATTTTTGGGCGCGGCTTTGGCCGCGGACTATTTTTGGCGCACGGAGGCCCCTCGCAAAGTCTCACGGCATTCCGAGTCCGGCGGACAAAGTTGGCCAGCCCCACCCCCCAAGGCTATAGCCCACCCGTTTTTGTAGCCTTTTTCCGCTGGACGAACTTGGCGCCCCGGCCTTCGGGCGGTTATTTTTGGGCGCGGCTGTGCCCGCGGCCTATTTTTGGCACACGGAGGTGCCTCGCAGAGTCTCGTACCATTCCGAGTCCGGCGGACGAAGTTGGCCTGCCCCACCCCCCAAGGCTATAGCCCACCCGTTTTTGTGGCCTCTTTCCGCTGGACGAACTTGGCGCCCCGGCCTTCGGGCAGTTATTTTTGGGCGCGGCTTTGCCCACGGCCTATTTTTGGCACACGGAGGTTCCTCGCAAAGTCTCGCGGCATTCCGAGTCCGGCGGACGAAGTTGGCCAGCCCCACCCCCCAAGGCTATAGCCCACCCGTTTTTGTGGCCTCTTTCTGCTGGACGAACTTGGCGCCCCGGCCTTCGGGCAGTTATTTTTGGGCGCGGCTTTTCCCGCGGCCTATTTTTGGCACACGAAGGCTCCTCGCAAAGTCTCGCGGCATTCCGAGTCCGGCGGACGAAGTTGGCCAGCCCCACCCCCCAAGGCTATAGCCCACCCGTTTTTGTGGCCTTTTTCCGCTGGACGAACTTGGCGCCCTGGCCTTCGGGCGGATATTTTTGGGCGCGGCTTTGCCAGCGGCCTAATTCTGGCACACGGAGGCCCTTCACAAATTCTCGTGGCATTCCGAGTCCGGCTGACGAAGTTGGCCAGCCCCAACCCCCAAGGCTATAGCCCACCCATTTTTGTGGCCTTTTTCCGCTGGACGAACATGGCGCCCCGGCCTTAGGGCGGTTATTTTTGGGCGCGGCTTTGCCGACGGCCTATTTTTGGCACGCGGAGGCCCCTCGCAAATTCTCGCGGCATTCCAAGTCCGGCGGACGAAGTTGGCCAGCCCCACCCCCCAAGGCTATAGCCCACCCGTTTTTGTGGCCTTTTTCCGCTGGACGAACTTGGCGTCCCGGCCTTTGGGCGGTTATTTTTTGGCGCGGCTGTGCCCGCGGCGTATTTTTGACACACGGAGGCCCCTCGCAAAGTCTCGCGGCATTCCGAGTCCGGCGGACGAAGTTGGCCAGCCCCACCCCCCAAGGCTATAGCCCACCCGTTTTTGTGGCCTTTTTCTGCCGGACGAACTTGGCGCCCCGGCCTTCGGGCGGTTAGTTTTGGGTGCGGCTTTGCCCGCGGCCTATTTTTGGCACACGGAGGCCCCTCGCAATGTCTCGCGGCATTCCGAGTCCGGCGGACGAAGTTGGCCAGCCCCACCCCCCAAGGCTAGAGCCCACCCGTTTTTTTGTGGCCTTTTTCCGCTGGACGAACTGTACGCCCCAGCCTTCGAGCGGTTATTTTTGGGCGCGTCTTTGACCGCGCCCTAGTTTTGGTACACGGAGGCCCCTCGCAAAGCCTCACGGCATTCCGACTCCGAGTCCAGCGGATGAAGTTCGCTAGCCCCACCCCCCAAGGCTATAGCCCACCCGTTTTTGTGGCCTTTTTCCGCTGGACGAACTTGGCGCCCCGGCCTTCGGGCGGTTATTTTTGGGCGCGGCTTAGCCCGTGGCCTATTTTTGGCACACGGAGGCACCTCGCAAAGTCTCGCGGCATTCCGAGTCCGGCGGACGAAGTTGGCCAGCCCCACCCCCCAAGGCTATAGCCCACCCGTTTTTGTGGCCTTTTTCCGCTGGACGAACTTGGCGCCCTGGCCTTCGGGCGGATATTTTTGGGCGCGGCTTTGGCAGTGGCCTATTTTTGGCACACGGAGGCCCTTCACAAAGTCTCGCGGCATTCCGAGCCCGGCGGACGAAGTTGGCCAGCCCCAACCCCCAAGGCTATAGCCCACCCGTTTTTGTGGCCTTTTTCCGCTGGACGAACATGGCGCCCCGGCCTTCGGGCGGTTATTTTTGGGCGCGGCTTTGCCGACGGCCTATTTTTGGCACGCGGAGGCCCCTCCCAAAGTCTCGCGGCATTCCGAGTCCGGCGGATGAAGTTGGCCAGCCCCACCCCCCAAGGCTATAGCCCACCCGTTTTTTTGTGGCCTTTTTCCGCTGGACGAACTGTGCGCCCCAGCGTTCGGGCGGTTATTTTTGGGCGCGGCTATGCCCGCCCCCTATTTTTGGCACACGGAGGTGCCTCGCAAAGTCTCGCGGCATTCCGAGTCCGAGTCCGGCGGACGAAGTTGGCCAGCCCCACCCCCCAAGGCTATAGCCCACCCGTGTTTTTGGCCTTTTTCTGCTGGACGAACTTGGCGCCCCGGACTTCGGGCGGTTATTTTTGGGCGCGGCTTTACCCGAAGCCTATTTTTGGCACACGGAGGCCCCTCGCAAAGTCTCGCTGCATTCCGAGTCCGGCGGACGGAGTTGGCCCGCCCCACCCCCCAAGGCTATTGCCCACCCGTTTTTATGGCCTTTTTCCGCTGGACGAACTTGGCGCCCTGGCCTTCGGGCGGTTATTTTTTGGCGCGGCTTTGGCCGCGGCCTATGTTTGGCACACGGAGGCCCCTCGCAAAGTCTCGCGGCATTCCAAGTCCGGTGGACGAAGTTGGCCAGCCCCACCCCCCAAGGCTACAGCCCACCCGTTTTTGTGGCCTTTTTGCGCTGGACGAACTTGGCGCCCTGGCCTTCGGGGGGTTATTTTTGGGCGCGGCTTTGCCCACAGCCTATGTTTGGCAGACGGAGGCCCCTCGCAAAGTCTCGCGGCATTCCGAGTCCGGCGGACGAAGTCGGCCAGCCCCACTCCCCAAGGCTATCCCACCCGTTTTTGTGGCCTTTTTCCGCTGGACGAACTTGGCGCCCCGGCCTTCGGGCAGTTATTTTTGGGCGTAGCTTTGCCCGCGTCCTATTTTTGGTACACGGAGGCCCCTCGCAAAGTCTCGCGGCATTCCGAGTCCGGCGAACGAAGTTGGCCAGCGCCACCCCCAAAGGCTATAGCCCACCCGTTTTTGTGGCCTTTTTGCGCTGGACCAACTTGGCGCCCCAGCCTTCGGGGGATTATTTTTGGGTGCGGCTTTGCCCGTAGCCTATGTTTGGCACACGGAGGCCCCTCGCAAAGTCTCGCGGCATTCCGAGTACGGCGGACGAAGTCGGCCAGCCCCACCCCCCAAGGCTAGCCCACCCGTTTTTGTGGCCGTTTTCCGCTGGACGAACGTGGCGCCCCGGCCTTCGGGCGGTTATTTTTGGGCGTAGCTTTGCCCGCGGCCTATGTTTGGCACCCGGAGGCCCCTCGCAAAGTCTCGCGGCATTCGGAGTCCGGCGGACGATGTTGGCCAGTCCCACCCCCCATGACTATAGCCGACCAGTTTTTGTGGCCTTTTTGCGCTGGACGAACTGGCTCCCCGGCCATCGGGCAGCTATTTTTGGGCGTGGTATTGCCCGCGGCCTATGTTTGGCACACGGAGGCCCCTCGGAAAGTCTCGCGGCATTCCGAGTCCTGCGGACGATGTTGGCCAGCCCCACCCCCCAAGGCTACAGCCCACCCGTTTTTGTGGCCTTTTTCCGCTGGACGAACTTGGCGCCCCGGCCTTCGGGTGGTTATTTTTGGGCGCGGCTAAACCCGCGGCCTATGTTTGGCACACGGAGGCCCCTCGTAAAGTCTCGCGGCATTCCGAGTCCAGCGGATGAAGTTGGCCAGCCCCACCCCGCAAGGCTATAGCCCACCCGTTTTTGTGGCCTTTTTGCGCTGGACGAAGTTGGCGCCCTGGCCTTCGGGCGGTTATTTTTTGGCGCGGCTTTGCCCGCGGCCTATTTTTGGCACACGGAGGCCCCTCGCAAAGTCTCACGGCATTCCGAGTCCGGCGGACGAAGTTGGCCAGCCCCACCCCTCAAGGCTATAACCCACCCGTTTTTGTGGCCTTTTTCCGCTGGACGAACTTGGCGCCCCGACCTTCGGGCGGTTATTTTTGGGCGCGGCTTTGCCCGTGGCCTATGTTTGTCACACGGAGGCCCCTCGCAAAGTCTCGCGGCATTCCGAGACCGGCGGACGAAGGAGGACAGCCCCACCCCCCAAGGCTATAGCCCACCCGTTTTTGTGGCCTTTTTCCGCTGGACGAACTTGGCGCCCCGGTCTTCGGGCGGTTATTTTTGGGTGCGGCTTTGCCCGCGGCCTATTCTTGGCACACGGAGGCCCCTCGCAAAGTCTCGCGGCATTCCGAGTCCGGCGGACGAAGTGGGCCAGCCCCGCCCCCCAAGGCTATAGCCCACCAGTTTTTTTGGCCTTTTTGCGCAGGACGAACTTGGTGCCCCGGCCTTCGGACGGTTAATTTTGGTTGCGGCTTTGCCCGCGGTCTATTTTTGGCAGACGGAGGCCCCTCGCAAAGTCTCGCTGCATTCCGAGTCCGGCGGACGGAGTTGGCCCGCCCCACCCCCCAAGGCTATTGCCCACCCGTTTTTATGGCCTTTTTCCGCTGGGCGAACTTGGCGCCCTGGCCTTCGGGCGGTTATTTTTTGGCGCGGCTTTGGCCGCGGCCTATGTTTGGCACACGGAGGCACCTCGCAAAGTCTCGCGGCATTCGAAGTCCGGCGGACGAAGTTGGCCAGCCCCACCCCCCAAGGCTACAGGCCACCCGTTTTTGTGGCCTTTTTGCGCAGGGCGAACTTGGCGCCCCGGCCCTCGGGCGGTTATTTTTGGGCGCGGCTTCGACCGCGGCCTATGTTTGGCAGACGGAGGCCCCTCGCAAAGTCTCGCGGCATTCCGAGTCCGGCGGACGCAGTGGGCCGGCCCCACCCCCCCAAGGCTATAGCCCACCCGTTTTTGTGGCCTTTTTCTGCTGGACGAACTTGGCGCCCCGGCCTTCGGACGGTTATTTTTGGGCGCGGCTTTGGCGGCGGCCTATTTTTGGCACACGGAGGCCCCTCGCAAAGTCTCGCGGCATTCCGAGTCCGGCGGACGAAGTGGGCCAGCCCCACCCCCCAAGGCTATAGCCCACCCGTTTTTGTGGCCTTTTTCTGCTGAACGAACTTGGCGCCCCGGCCTTCGGTCGGTTATTTTTTGGGCGCGGCTTTGGCCGCGGCCCATTTTTGGCACACGGAGGCCCCACGCAAAGTCCCACGGCATTCCGATTCCGGCGGACGAAGTTGGCCAGCCCCACCCCCCAAGGATATAGCCCACCCGTTTTTGTGGCCTTTTTGCGCTGGACGAACTTGGCGCCCCGGCCTTCGGGCGGTTATTTTTGGGCGTGGCTTTTCCCGCGGCCTATGTTTGGCAAACGGAGGCCCCTCGCAGAATCTCGCGGCATTCCGAGTCCAGCGGACGAAGTTGGCCAGCTCCACCCCCCAAGGCTATAGCCCACCCGCTTTTGTGGCCTTTTTGCGCTGGACGAACTTGGCGCCCCCGGCCTTCGGGCGGTTATTTTTGGGCGCGGCTTTGCCCGTGGCCAATTTTTGGAACACGGAGGCCCCTCGCAAAGTCTCGCGGCATTCCGAGTCCGGCGGACGAAGTTGGCCAGCCCCACCCCCCAAGGATATAGCCCACCCGTTTTTGTGGCCTTTTTGCGCTGGACGAACTTAGCGCCCCGGCCTTCGGGTGGTTATTTTTAGGTGCAGTTTTGCCCGCGGCCTATTTTTGGCACATGGAGACCCCTCGCAAAGTCTCGCGGCATTCCGAGTCCAGCGGACGAAGTTGGCCGGCCCCACCCCCAAAGGCTATAGCCCACCCGTTTTTGTGGCCCTTTCGCGCTGGACGAACTTCGCGCCCTGGCCTTCGGGCGGTTATTTTTGGGCGCGGCTTTGCCCGCGTCCTATGTTTGGCACACGGAGGCCCCTCGCAAAGTCTCGCGGCATTCCGAGTCCGGCGGACGAAGTGGGCCAGCCCCACCCCCCAAGCCTATAGCCCACCAGTTTTGGTGGCCTTTTTCTGCTGGACGAACTTGGCGCCCCGGCCTTCGGGCGGTTATTTTTGGGCGCGGCTTCGGCCGCGGCCTATGTTTGGCACACGGAGGCCCCTCGTAAAGTCTCGCGGCATTCCGAGTCCGGCTGACGAAGTTGGCCAGCCCCACCCCCCAAGGTTACAGCCCACCCGTTTTTGTGGCCTTTTTGCGCAGGACGAACTTGGCGCCCCGGCCTTCGGGCGGTTATTCTTGGGCGCAGCTTTGCCTGCGGCCTATTTTTCGCACACGGAGGATCCTCGCAAAGTCTCACGGCATTCCGAGTCCGGCGGACGAAGTGGGCCAGCCCCACCCCCCAAGGCTATAGCCCACCCGTTTTTGTGGCCTTTTTGCGCTGGACGAACTTGGCGCCCCGGCCTTCGGGCGGTTATTTTTGGGCGTGGGTTTGCCCGCGGCTTATGTTTGGCACACGGAGGCCCCTCGCAAAGTCTCGCGGCATTCCGAGTCCGGCGGACGAAGTTGGCCAGCCCCACCCCCCAAGCTATAGCCCACCCGTTTTTTTGGCCTTTTTGCGCTGGACGAACTTGGCACCCCGGCCTTCGCGTGTTTATTTTTTGGCGCGGCTTTGGCCACGGCCTATGTTTGGCACACGGAGGCCCTTCGCAATGTCTCGCGGCATTCTGAGCCCGGCGGACGAAGTGGGCCAGCCCCACCCCCCAAGGCTATAGCCCACCCGTGTTTGTGGCCTTTTTGCGCTGGACGAACTTGGCGCCCCAGCCTTCGGGAGGTTATGTTTGGGCGCCAATTTGCCCGCGGCCTATTTTTGGCACACGGAGGCTCCTCACAAAGTCTCGCGGCATTCCGAGTCCGGCGGACGAAGTGGGCCAGCCCCACCCCCCAAGGCTATAGCCCACCCGTGTTTGTGGCCTTTTTGCGCTGGACGAACTTGGCGCCCCGGCCTTCGGGCGGTTATGTTTGGGCGCTGCTTTGCCCGCGGCCTATTTTTGGCACACGGAGGCCCTCGCAAAGTCTCGCGGCATTCCGAGTCCGGCGGACGTAGTTGGTCAGCCCCACCCCCCAAGGCTATAGCCCACCCCGTTTTTGTGGCCTTTTTGCGCTGGACGAACTTGGCGCCCTAGCCTTCGGGCGGTTATTTTTGGACGCGGCTTTTCCCGCGGCCTATTTTTGGCACACGGAGGCCCCTCGCAAAGTCTCGCGGCATTCCGAGTCCGGCGGACGAAGTTGGCCAGCCCCGCCCCCAAAGGCTATAGCCCACCCGTTTTTGTGGCCTTTTTCCGCTGGACGAACTTGGCGCCCCGGCCTTCGGGCGGTTATTTTTTAGCGCGGCTTTGCCCGTGGCCTATTTTTGCCACATGGAGGCCCCTCGCAAAGTCTCGCGGCATTCCGAGTCCGGCGGACAAAGTTGGCCGGCCCCACCCCTCAAGGCTATAGCCCACCCGTTTTTGTGGCCTTTTTCCGCTGGACGAATTTGGCGCCCCGGCCTTCGGGCAGTTATTTTATGGCGCGGATTTGCCCGTGGCCTATTTTTGGCACATGGAGGCCCCTCGCAAAGTCTCGCGGCATTCCGAGTATGGCGGACGAAGTTGGCCAGCCCCACCCCCCAAGGCTATAGCCCACCCGTTTTTGTGGCCTTTTTCCGCTGGACGAATTTGGCGCCCCGGCCTTCGGGCGGTTATTTTATGGCGCGGCTTTGCCCGTGGCCTATTTTTGGCACACGGAGGCCCCTCGTAAAGTCTCGCGGCATTCCGAGTATGGCGGACGAAGTTGGCCAGCCCCACCCCCCAAGGCTATAGCCCACCCGTTTTTGTCGCATTTTTGCGCTGGACGAACTTGGCGCCCCCGCCTTCGGGCGGTTATTTTTGGGCGCGGCTTTGTCCGTGGCCTTTGTTTGGCACACGGAGGCCCCTCGCAAAGTCTCACGGCATTCCGAGTCCGGCGGACGAAGTTGGCCAGCCCCACCCCCCAAGGCTATAGCCCACCCGTTTTTGTGGCATTTTTGCGCTGGACGAACTTGGCGCCCCGGTCTTCGGGCGGTTATTTTTGGGCGCGGCTTCGCCCGCGGCCTATGTTTGGCAAACGGAGGCCCCTCGCAAAGTCTCGCGGCATTCCGAGTCCGGCGGACGAAGTTGGTCAGCCCCACTCCCCAAGGCTATAGCCCACCCATTTTTGTGGCCTTTTTCCGCTGGACGAACTTGGCGCCCCGGCCTTCGGGCGGTTATTTTTGGGCGCACCTTTGCCCGCGGCCTATTTTTGGCACACGGAGGCCCCTCGCAAAGTCTCGCGGCATTCCGAGTCCGGCGGACGAAGTTGGCCAGCCCCACCCTCCAAGCCTATAGCCCACCCGTTTTTGTGGCATTTTTGCGCTGGACGAACTTGGCGCCCCGGCCTTCGGGCGGTTATTTTTGGACTCGGATTTGCCCGCACCCTATGCTTGGCACACGGAGGCCCCTCGCAAAGTCTCGCGGCATTCCGAGTCCGGCGGACGAAGTGGGCCAGCCCCACCCCCCAAGGCAGCCCACCCGTTTTTGTGGCATTTTTGCGCTGGACGAACTTGGCGCCCCGGCCTTCGGGCGATTATTTTTGGGCGCGGCTTTGCCGGCGGCCTTTGTTTGGCACACGGAGGCCCCTCGCAAAGTCTCACGGCATTCCGAGTCCGGCGGACAAAGTTGGCCAGCCCCACCCCTCAAGGCTATAGCCCACCCGTGTTTGTGGCCTTTTTCCGCTGGACGAATTTGGCGCCCCGGCCTTCGGGCGGTTATTTTATGGTGCGGCTTTGGCCGTGGCCTATTTTTGGCACACGGAGGCCCCTCGCAAAGTCTCGCGGCATTCCGAGTATGGCGGACGAAGTTGGCCAGCCCCACCCCCCAAGGCTATAGCCCACCCGTGTTTGTGGCCTTTTTCCGCTGGACGAATTTGGCGCCCCGGCCTTCGGGCGGTTATTTTATGGCGCGGCTTTGGCCGTGGCCTATTTTTGGCACACGGAGGCCCCTCGCAAAGTCTTGCGGCATTCCGATTATGGCGGACGAAGTTGGCCAGCCCCACCCCCCAAGGCTATAGCCCACCCGTTTTTGTGGCATTTTTGCGCTGGACGAACTTGGCGCCCCGGCCTTCGGGCGGTTATTTTTGGTCGCGGCTTTGCCCACGGCCTATGTTTGGCACACGGAGGCCCCTCGCAAAGTCTCACGGCATTCCGAGTCCGGCGGACGAAGTGGGCCAGCCCCACCCCCCAAGGCTATAGCCCACCCGTTTTTGTGGCATTTTTGCGCTGGACGAACTTGCCGCCCCCGCCTTCGGGCGGTTATTTTTGGGCGCGGCTTTGCCCACGTCCTTTGTTTGGCACACGGAGGCCCCTCGCAAAGTCTCACGGCATTCCGAGTCCGGCGGACGAAGTTGGCCAGCCCCACCCCCCAAGGCTGTAGCCCACCCGTTTTTGTGGCATTTTTGCGCTGGAGGAACTTGGCGCCCCGGTCTTCGGGCGGTTATTTTTGGGCGCGGCTTCGCCCGCGGCCTATTTTTGGCACACCGGAGGCCCCTCGCAAAGTCTCACGGCATTCCGAGTCCGGCGGACGAAATTGGCCAGCCCCAACCCCCAAGGCTATAGCCCACCCGTTTTTGTGGCCTTTTTCCGCTGGACGAACTTGGCGCCCCGGCCTTCGGGCGGTTATTTTTGGGTGCGGCTTTGCCCGCGGCCTATGTTTGGCAAACGGAGGCCCCTCGCAAAGTCTCGCGGCTTTCCGAGTCCGGCGGACGAAGTTGGCCAGCCCCACCCCGCAAGGCTATAGCCCACCCATTTTTGTGGCCTTTTTCCGCTGGACGAACTTGGCCCCCCGGCCTTCGGGCGGTTATTTTTGGCCGCGCCTTTGCCCGCGGCCTATTTTTGGCACACGGAGGCCCCTCGCAAAGTCTCGCGGCATTCCGAGTCCGGCGGACGAAGTTGTCCAGCCCCACCCTCCAAGCCTATAGCCCACCCGTTTTTGTGGCATTTTTGCACTGGACGAACTTGGCGCCCCGGCCTTCGGGCGGTTATTTTTGGGCGCGGCTTTGCCCGCGGCCTTTGTTTGGCACACGGAGGCCCCTCGCAAAGTCTCACGGCATTCCGAGTCCGGCGGACGAAGTGGGCCTGCCCCACTCCCCAAGACTATAGCCCACCCGTTTTTGTGGCCTTTTTCAGCTGGACGAACTTGGCGCCCCGGTCTTCGGGCGGTTATTTTTGGGTGCGGCTTCGCCCGCGGCCTTTGTTTGGCACACGGAGACCCCTCGTAATGTCTCACGGCATTCCGAGTCCGGCGGACGAAGTGGGCCAGCCCCACCCCCCAAGACTATAGCCCATCCGTTTTTGTGGCCTTTTTCCGCTGGACGAACTTGGCGCCCCGGTCTTCGGGCGGTTATTTTTCGGCGCGGCTTTGCTCGTGGCCTATTTTTTTCACGCGAACAACCCTGGCAAAGTCTCGTGGCATTCCGAGTCCGGCGGACGAAGTTGGCCAGCCCCACCCCCCAAGGCTATAGCCCACCCGTTTTTGTGGCCATTTTGCGCTGGACGAACTTGGCGCCCCGGCCTTCGGTCGGTTATTTTTGGGAGCGGGTTTGGCTGCGGCCAATTTTTGGCACACGGAGGCCCCTCGCAAAGTCTCGCGGCATTCCGAGTCCGGCGGACGAAGCCGGCCAGCCCCACCCCCCAAGGCTATGGTCCACCCATTTTTGTGGCCTTTTTCTGCTGGACGAACTTGGCGCCCCGGCCTTCGGTCGGTTATTTTTGGGAGCGGCTTTGGCCGCGGCCTATTTTTGGCACTCGTAGGCCGCTCGCAAAGTCTCGCGGCATTCCGAGTCCGGCGGACGAAGTTGGCCAGCCCCACCCCCCATGGCTATAGCCCACCCGTTTTTGTGGCCTTTTTGCGCTGGATGAACTTGGCGCCCCGGCCTTCGGGCGGTTATTTTTGGGCGTGGCTTTGCCCGCGCCTTATGTTTGGCACACGGAGGCCCCTCGCAAAGTCTCACGGCATTCCGAGTCCGGCGGACGAAGTTGGCCAGCCCCACCCCCCCAGGCTATAGCCCACCCGTTTTTTTGGCCTTTTTGCGCTTGACGAACTTGGCGCCCCGGCGTTCGGACGGTTATTTTTGGGCGCGGCTTTGGCTGCGGCCAATTTTTGGCACACGGAGGCCCCTCGCAAAGTCTCGCGGCATTCCGAGTCCGGCGGACGAAGTTGGCAAGCCCCACCCCCCAAGGCTATAGCCCACCCGTTTTTGTCGCCTTTTTCTGCTGGACGAACTTGGCGCCCCGGCCTTCGGGCGGTTATTTTTGGGCGCGGCTCTGCCCGCGGCCTATGTTTGGCACACGGAAGCCCCTCGCGAAGTCTCACGGCATTCCGAGTCCGGCGGATGAAGTTGGCCAGCCCCACCCCCCAAGGCTATAGCCCACCCGTTTTTGTGGCCTTTTTCCGCTGGACGAACTTGGCGCCCCGGCCTTCGGGCGGTTATTTTTTGGCGCGGCTTTGCCGGCGCCCTTTTTTTGGCACACGGAGGCCCCTCGAACAGTCTCGCAGCATTCCGAGTCCGGCGGACGGAGTTGGCCCGCCCCACCCCCCAAGGCTATAGCCCACCCGTTTTTATGGCCTTTTTCTGCTGGACGAACTTGGCGCCCCGGCCTTCGGGCGGTTATTTTTTGCGTGGCTTTGGCCGCGGCCTATGTTTGGCACACGGAGGCCCCTCGCAAAGTCTCGCGGCATTCCGAGTCCGGCGGACGATGTTGGCCAGCCCCACCCCCCAAGGCTACAGCCCACCCGTTTTTCTGGCCTTTTTGCGCAGGACGAACTTGGCGCCCCGGCCTTCGGGTGGTTATTTTTGAGCGCGGCTTTGCCCGCGCCCTTTTTTTGGCACACGGAGGCCCCTCGTAAAGTCTCGCGGCATTCCGAGTCCGGCGGACGAAGTTGGCCAGCCCCACCCCCCCAAGTCTTTTTGTGGCCTTTTTGCGCTGCACGAACTTGGCGCCCCGGCCTTCGGGTGGTTATTTTTGGGCGCGGCTTCGGCTGCGGCCTATGTTTGGAACACGGAGGCCCCTCGCAAAGTCTCGCGGCATTCCGAGTCCGGCGGACGAAGTTGGCCAGCCCCACCCCCCTAGGCTACAGCCCCACCCGTTTTTGTGGACTTTTTGCGCAGGACGAACTTGGCGCCCCGGCCTTCGGCCGGTTATTTTTGGGCGCGGCTTTGGCTGCGGCCTATTTTTGGCACACGGAGGCCCCTCGCAAAGTCTCGCGGCATTCCGAGTCCGGCGGACGAAGTGGGCCAGCCCCACCCCCCAAGGCTATAGCCCACCCGTTTTTGTGTTCTTTTTCTGCTGGACGAACTTGGCGCCCCGGCCTTCGGTCGGTTATTTTTGGGCGCGGCTTTGGTCGCGGCCTATTTTTGGCACATGGAGGCCCCTCGTAAAGTCTCGCGGCATTCCGAGTCCGGCGGACGAAGTTGGCAAGCCCCACCCCCCTAGGCTATAGCCCACCCGTTTTTGTGGCCTTTTTCCGCTGGACGAACTTGGCGCCCCGGCCTTCAGGCGGTTATTTTTGGGCGTGGCTTTGCCCGCGGCCTATGTTTGGCACACGGAGGCCCCTCGCAAAGTCTCGCGGCATTCCGAGTCCGCCGGACGAAGTCGGCCCGCCCCACCCCCCAAGGCTATAGCCCACCCGTTTTTGTGGCCTTTTTCCGCTGAACGAACTTGGCGCTCCGACCTTCGGGCGGTTATTTTTGGGCGCGGCTTTTCCCGGGGCCTATTTTGGTACACGGAGGCCCCTAGCAAAGTCTCGCGGCATTCCGAGCCCGGCGGACGAAGTTGGCCAGCCCCACTCCCCAAGGCTACAGCCCACCCGTTTTTGTGGCCTTTTTCCGCTGGACGAACTTGGCGCCCCGGCCTTCGGGAGGTTATTTTTGGGCGCGGCTTTATCCGCGGCCTATGTTTGGCACACGGAGGCCCCTCGCAAAGTCTCGCGGCATTCCGAGTCCGGCGGACGAAGTGGGCCAGCCCCACCCCCCAAGGCTATAGCCCACCCGTTTTTGTGGCCTTTTTCCGCTGGACGAACTTGGTGCCCCGGCCTTTGGAACGTTAGTTTTGTACGCGGCTTTGTCCGCGGCCTATTTTTGGCACATGGAGGCCCCTCGCAAAGTCTCGCAGCATTCCGAGTCCCGCGGACGAAGTTGGCCAGCCCCACCCCCCACGGCTATAGCCCACCCGTTTTTGTGGCCTTTTTCCGCTGGAGGAACTAGGCGCCCCGGCCTTCGGGCGATTATTTTTGGGCGCGGATTTGGCCGCGGCCTCTTTTTGGCACACGGAGGCCCCTCGCAAAGTCTCGCGGCATTCCGGGTCTGGCGGACAAAGTAGGCCAGCCCCAACCCCCAAGGCTATAGCCCACCCGTTTTTGTGGGCTTTTTCCACTGGACGAACTAGGCGCCCCGGCCTTCGGGCGATTATTTTTGGGTAAGGCTTTGCCCGCGGCCAATTTTTGGCACACAGAGTCCCCTTGCAAAGTCTCGCGGCATTCCGAGACCGGCGGACGAAGTTAGCCAGCCCCACCCCCCAAGGCTATAGCCCACCAGTTTTTGTGGCCTTTTTGCGCTGGACGAACTTGGCGCCCCGGCCTTCGGGAGGTTATTTTTGGGCGCGGCTTTGGCCGCGGCCTATGTTTGGCACACGGAGGCCCCTCGCAAAGTCTCACAAAATTCTGAGTCCGGCGGACGAAGTGAGCCAGCCCCACCCCCAAGGCTATAGCCCACCCGTTTTTGTGGCCTTTTTGCGCTGGACGAACTTGGCGCCCCAGCCTTCGGGTTGTTCTTTTTGGACTCGGCTTTGCCCGCGGACTATTTTTGGCACACGCAGCGCCTCATAAAGTCTCGCGGCATTCCGAGTCCGGCGGCCGAAGTTGGCCAGCCCCACCCCCAAAGGCTATAGCCCACCCGTTTTTGTGGCCTTTTTGCGCTGGACGAACTTGGCGCCCCGACCTTCGGGCGGTTATTTTTAGGCACGGCTTTGGCCGCGGCCTATGTTTGGCACACGGAGGCCCCTCGCAAAGTCTCGCGGCATTCCGAGTCCTGCGGACGAAGTTGGCCAGCCCAACCCCCCAAGGCTATAGCCCACCCGTTTTTGTGGCCTTTTTCCGCTGGTCGAACTTGGCGCCCCGGCCTTCGGGTGGTTATTTTTGGGCGCGGCTTTGCCCGCGGCCTATTTTTGGCACACGGAGGCCCCTTGCAAAGTCTCGCGGCATTCCGAGTCCGGCGGACGAAGTTAGCCAGCCCCACCCCCCAAGGCTATAGCCCACCCGTTTTTGTGGCCTTTTTCCGCTGGACGAACATGGCACCCCGGCCTTCGGGCGGTTAATTTTGGGTACGGCTTTGCCCGCGGCCTATTTTTGGCACACGGAGGCCCTTCGCAAAGTCTCGCGGCATTCCGAGTCCGGCGGACGAAGTGGGCCAGCCCCACCCCCCAAGGCTATAGCCCACCCGTTTTTGTGGCCTTTTTCCGCTGGACGAACATGGCACCCCGGCCTTCGGGCGGTTAATTTTGGGTACGGCTTTGCCCGCAGCCTATTTTTGGCACACGGAGGCCCTTCGCAAAGTCTCGCGGCATTCCGAGTCCGGCGGACGAAGTGGGCCAGCCCCACCCCCCAAGGCTATAGCCCACCGTTTTTGTGGCCTTTTTGCGCTGGACGAACTTGACTCCCCGGCTTTCGGGCGGTTATTTTTGGGCGCGGCTTTGGCCGCGGCCTATGTTTGGCACACGGAGGCCCCTCGCAAAGTCTCACAAAATTCTGAGTCCGGCGGACGAAGTGAGCCAGCCCCACCCCCAAGGCTATAGCCCACCCGTTTTTGTGGCCTTTTTGCACTGGACGAACTTGGCGCCCCAGCCTTCGGGTTGTTCTTTTTGGGCTCGGCTTTGCCCGCGGACTATTTTTGGCACACGCAGCCCCTCATAAAGTCTCGCGGCATTCCGAGTCCGGCGGACGAAGTTGGCCAGCCCCACCCCCAAAGGCTATAGCCCACCCGTTTTTGTGGCCTTTTTGCGCTGGACGAACTTGGCGCCCCGACCTTCGGGCGGTTATTTTTGGGCGCGGCTTTGGCCGCGGCCTATGTTTGGCACACGGAGGCCCCTCGCAAAGTCTCGCGGCATTCCGAGTCCTGCGGACGAAGTTGGCCAGCCCAACCCCCCAAGGCTATAGCCCACCCGTTTTTGTGGCCTTTTTCCGCTGGACGAACATGGCACCCCGGCCTTCGGGCGGTTAATTTTGGGTACGGCTTTGCCCGCGGCCTATTTTTGGCACACGGAGGCCCTTCGCAAAGTCTCACGGCATTCCGAGTCCGGCGGACGAAGTGGGCCAGCCCCACCCCCCAAGGCTATAGCCCACCCGTTTTTGTGGCCTTTTTCCGCTGGACGAACATGGCACCCCGGCCTTCGGGCGGTTAATTTTGGGTACGGCTTTGCCCGCGGCCTATTTTTGGCACACGGAGGCCCTTCGCAAAGTCTCGCGGCATTCCGAGTCCGGCGGACGAAGTGGGCCAGCCCCACCCCCCAAGGCTATAGCCCACCCGTTTTTGTGGCCTTTTTGCGCTGGACGAACTTGACTCCCCGGCTTTCGGGCGGTTATTTTTGGGCGCGGCTTTGGCCGCGGCCTATGTTTGGCACACGGAGGCCCCTCGCAAAGTCTCACGGCATTCCGAGTCCGGCGAACGAAGTGGGCCAGCCCCACCCCCCAAGGATATAGCCCACCCGTTTTTGTGGCCTTGTTGCGCTGGACGAATTTGACGCCCCGGCCTTCGGGCGGTTATTTTTGGGCGCGGCTTTCGCCGCGGCCTATGTTTGGCACACGGAGGCCCCTCGCAAACTCTCACTGCATTCCGAGTCCGGCGGACGAAGTGGGCCAGCCCCACCACCCAAGGCTATAGCCCACCCGTTTTTGTGGCCTTTTTGCGCTGGACGAACTTGGCGCCCCGGCGTTCGGGCGGTTATTTTTGGGTACGGATTTGGCCGCGGCCTCTTTTTGGCACATGGAGGCCCCTCGAAAAGTCTCGCGGCATTCCGAGTCTGGCGGACGAAGTAGGCCAGCCCCAACCCCCAAGGCTATAGCCCACCCGTTTTTTTGGGCTTTTTCCGCTGGACGAACTTGGCGCACCAGCCTTCGGGCGGTTATTTTTGGGTACGGATTTGGCCGCGGCCTCTTTTTGGCACACGGAGGCCCCTCGCAAAGTCTCACGGCATTCCGAGTCCGGCGAACGAAGTGGGCCAGCCCCACCCCCCAAGGATATAGCCCACCCGTTTTTGTGGCCTTGTTGCGCTGGACGAATTTGACGCCCCGGCCTTCGGGCGGTTATTTTTGGGCGCGGCTTTCGCCGCGGCCTATGTTTGGCACACGGAGGCCCCTCGCAAAGTCTCACGGCATTCCGAGTCCGGCGGACGAAGTGGGCCAGCCCCACCCCCCAAGGCTATAGCCCACCCGTTTTTGCAGCCTTTTTGCGCTGGACGAACTTGGCGCCCCGGCCGTCGGGCGGTTATTTTTGGGCGCGGCTTTCCCCGCGGACTATTTTTGGCACACGGAGGCCCCTCGCAAAGTCTCGCGGCATTCCGAGTCCGGCGGACGAAGTTGGCCAGCCCCACCCCCCAAGGCTATAGCCCACCCGTTTTTGTGGACTTTTTCCGCTGGACGAACTTGGCGCCCCGGCCTTCGGGCGGTTCTTTTTGGGCGCGGATTTGCCCGCGGCCTATGTTTTGCACACGGAGGCCCCTCGAAAAGTCTCGCGGCATTCCGAGTCCGGCGGACGAAGTTGGCCAGCCCCACCCCCCGAGGCTATAGCCCACCCGTTTTTGTGGCCTTTTTCCGCTGGACGAACTTGGCGCACCAGCCTTCGGGCGGTTATTTTTGGGAGCGGCTTTGTCCACGGCATATGTTTGGCACACGGAGGCCCCTCGCAAAGTCTCGCGGCATTCCGAGTCCGGCGGGCGAAGTTGGCCAGTCCCACCCCCCAAGGCTATAGCCCACCCGTTTTTGTGGCCTTTTGGGGCTGGACGAACTTGGCGCCCCGGTCTTCGGGCGGTTCTTTTTGGGCGCGGATTTGCCCGCGGCCTAAGTTTGGCACACGGAGGTCACTCGCTAAGTCTCGCGGCATTCCGAGTCCGGCGGACGAAGTAGGCCAGGCCCACCCCCCAAGGCTTTAGCCTACCCGTTTTTGTGGCGTTTTTGCACTGGACGAACTTGGCGCCCCGGCCTTTGGGAGGTTGTTTTTCGGCGCGGCTTTGCCCGCGGCCTATTTTTAGCACATGGAGGCCCCTCGCAAAGTCTCACGGAATTCCGAGTCCGGCGGACGAAGTTGGCCGGCCCCACCCCCCAAGGCTATAGCCCACCCGTTTTTGTGGCCTTTTTGCGCTGGACGAACTTGGCGCCCCGGCCTTCGGGCGGTTATTTTTGGGTGCAGCTTTGCCCGCGGCCTAAGTTTGGCACACGGAGGCCACTCGCAAAGTCTCGCGGCATTCCGAGTCCGGCGGACGAAGTTGGCCAGGCCCACCCCCCAAGGCTATAGCCTACCCGTTTTTGTGGCCTTTTTGCGCTGGACGAACTTGGCGCCCCGGCCTTCGGGAGGTTGTTTTTGGGCACGGCTTTGCCCGCGGCCTATTTTTAGCACACGGAGTCCCCTCGCAAAGTCTCGCAGCATTCCGAGTCCGGCGGACGAAGTTGGCCAGCCCCACCCCCCAAGGCTATAGCCCACCCGTTTTTGTGGCCTTTTTCTGCTGGACGAACTTGGCGCCCCGGCCTTCGGGCGGTCATTTTTGGGTACGGCTTTGGCTGCGGCCTATGTTTGGCACACGGAGGCCCCTCGCAAAGTCTCGCGGCATTCCGAGTCCGGCGGACGAAGTGGGCCAGAACCACCCCCCAAGGCTATAGCCCACCCGTTTTCGTGGCCTTTTTCCGCTGGACAAACTTGGCGCCACGGCCTTCGGGTGGTTATTTTTGGGCGGGGCTTTACCCACGGCCTATTTTTGGCACACGGAGGCCCCTCGCAAAGTCTCGCGGCATTCCGAGTCCGGCGGGCGAAGTTGGCCAGCCCCACCCCCCAAGGCTATGGCCCACCCGTTTTTGTAGCCTTTTTGCGCTGGACGAACTTGGCGCCACGGCCTTCGGGAGGTTATTTTTGGGCGCGGCTTTTCCCGGGGCCAATTTTGGTACACGGAGGCCCCTAGCAAAGTCTCGCGGCATTCCGAGCCCGGCGGACGAAGTGGGCCAGCCCCACTCCCCAAGGCTACAGCCCACCCGTTTTTGTGGCCTTTTTCCGCTGGACGAACTTGGCGCCCCGGCCTTCGGGAGGTTATTTTTGGGCGCGGCTTTGTCCGCGGCCTATGTTTGGCACACGGAGGCCCCTCGCAAAGTCTCGCGGCATTCCGAGTCCGGCGGACGAAGTGGGCCAGCCCCACCCCCCAAGGCTATAGCCCACCCGTTTTTGTGGCCTTTTTGCGCTGGACGAACTTGGTGTCCCGGCCTTCGGAACGTTAGTTTGGTACGCGGCTTTGCCCGCGGTCTATTTTTGGCACATGGAGGCCCCTCGCAAAGTCTCGCAGCATTCCGAGTCCCGCGGACGAAGTTGGCCAGCCCCACCCCCCACGGCTATAGCCCACCCGTTTTTGTGGCCTTTTTCCGCTGGAGGAACTAGGCGTCCCGGCCTTCGGGCGATTATTTTTGGGCGCGGATTTGGCCGCGGCCTCTTTTTGGCACACGGAGGCCCCTTGCAAAGTCTCGCGGCATTCCGAGTCTGGCGGACGAAGTAGGCCAGCCCCAACCCCCAAGGCTATAGCCCACCCGTTTTTGTGGGCTTTTTCCGCTGGACGAACTAGGCACCCCGGCCTTCGGGCGATTATTTTTGGGTACGGGTTTGCCCGCGGCCTATGTTTTGCACACGGAGGCCCCTCGAAAAGTCTCGCGGCATTCCGAGTCCGGCGGACGAAGTTGGCCAGCCCCACCCCCCGAGGCTATAGCCCACCCGTTTTTGTGGCCTTTTTCCGCTGGACGAACTTGGCGCACCGGCCTTCGGGCGGTTATTTTTGGGAGCGGCTTTGTCCGCGGCATATGTTTGGCACACGGAGGCCCCTCGCAAAGTCTCGCGCCATTCCGAGTCCGGCGGGCGAAGTTGGCCAGTCCCACCCCCCAAGGCTATAGCCCACCCGTTTTTGTGGCCTTTTGGGGCTGGACGAACTTGGCGCCCCGGTCTTCGGGCGGTTCTTTTTGGGCGCGGATTTGCCCGCGGCCTAAGTTTGGCACACGGAGGTCACTCGCTAAGTCTCGCGGCATTCCGAGTCCGGCGGACGAAGTAGGCCAGGCCCACCCCCCAAGGCTTTAGCCTACCCGTTTTTGTGGCGTTTTTGCACTGGACGAACTTGGCGCCCCGGCCTTTGGGAGGTTGTTTTTCGGCGCGGCTTTGCCAGCGGCCAATTTTTAGCACATGGAGGCACCTCGCAAAGTCTCACGGAATTCCGAGTCCGGCGGACGAAGTTGGGCGGCCCCACCCCCCAAGGCTATAGCCCACCCGTTTTTGTGGCCTTTTTCTGCTGGACGAACTTGGCGCCCCGGCCTTCGGGCGGTCATTTTTGGGCGCGGCTTTGGCTGCGGCCTATGTTTGGCACAGGGAGGCCCCTCGCAAAGTCTCGCGGCATTCCGAGTCCGGCGGACGAAGTTGGCCAGAACCACCCCCCAAGGCTATAGCCCACCCGTTTTTGTGGCCTTTTTCCGCTGGACAAACTTGGCGCCACGGCCTTCGGGTGGTTATTTTTGGGCGCGGCTTTACCCACGGCCTATTTTTGGCACACGGAGGCCCCTCGCAAAGTCTCGCGGCATTCCGAGTCCGGCGGGCGAAGTTGGCCAGCCCCACCCCCCAAGGCTATAGCCCACCCATTTTTGTAGCCTTTTTGCGCTGGACGAACTTGGCGCCACGGCCTTCGGGCGGTTATTTTTGGGCGCGGCTTTTCCCGGGGCCTATTTTGGTACACGGAGGCCCCTAGCAAAGTCTCGCGGCATTCCGAGCCCGGCGGACGAAGTTGGCCAGCCCCACTCCCCAAGGCTACAGCCCACCCGTTTTTGTGGCCTTTTTCCGCTGGACGAACTTGGCGCCCCGGCCTTCGGGAGGTTATTTTTGGGCGCGGCTTTGTCCGCGGCCTATGTTTGGCACACGGAGGCCCCTCGCAAAGTCTCGCGGAATTCCGAGTCCGGCGGACGAAGTGGGCCAGCCCCACCCCCCAAGGCTATAGCCCACCCGTTTTTGTGGCCTTTTTGCGCTGGACGAACTTGGTGTCCCGGCCTTCGGAACGTTAGTTTTGTACGCGGCTTTGCCCGCGGTCTATTTTTGGCACATGGAGGCCCCTCGCAAAGTCTCGCAGCATTCCGAGTCCCGCGGACGAAGTTGGCCAGCCCCACCCCCCACGGCTATAGCCCACCCGTTTTTGTGGCCTTTTTCCGCTGGAGGAACTAGGCGTCCCGGCCTTCGGACGATTATTTTTGGGCGCGGATTTGGCCGCGGCCTCTTTTTGGCACACGGAGGCCCCTCGCAAAGTCTCGCGGCATTCCGAGTCTGGCGGACGAAGTAGGCCAGCCCCACCCCCCAAGGCTATACCCCACCCGTTTTTGTGGCCTTTTTCCACAGGACGAACTTGGCGCCCCGGCCTTCGGGAGGTTATTTTTGGGCGCGGCTTTGCCCGCAGCCTATTTTTGGCACACGGAGGCCCCTCGCAAAGTCTCGCGGCATTCCGAGTCCGGCGGACGAAGTTGGCCAGCCCCACCCCCCAAGGCTATTGCCCACCCGTTTTTGTGGCCTTTTTCTGCTGGACGAACTTTGTGCCCCGGCCTTCGGGCGGTTATTTTTTGGGGCGGCTCTACCCGCGGCCTATTTTTGGCACACGGTGGCCCCTCGCAAAGTCTAACGGCATTCCGAGTCCCGCGGAGGAAGGTGGCCAGCCCCACCCCCCAAGGCTATAGCCCACCCGTTTTTGTGGTCTTTTTGCGCTGGACGAACTTGGCGCCCCGGCCTTCAGGCGGTTATTTTTGGACGTGGCTTTGCCCGTGGCCTATGTTTGGCACACGGAAGCCCCTCGCAAAGTCTCACGAAATTCTGAGTCCGGCTGACGAAGTGAGCCAGCCCCACCCCCAAGGCTATAGCCCACCCGTTTTTGTGGCCTTTTTGCGCTGGACGAAGTTGGCGCCCCAGCCTTCGGGTTGTTCTTTTTGGGCGCGGCTTTGCCCGCAGACTATTTTTGGCACACGCAGCCCCTCATAAAGTCTCGCGGAATTCCGAGTCCGGCGGACGAAGTTGGCCAGCCCCACCCCCCAGGCTATAGCCCACCCATTTTTGTGGCCTTTTTGCGCTGGACGAACTTGGCGCCCCGGCCTTCGGGCGGTTATTTTTGGGCGCGGCTTTGTCCGCGGCCTATGTTTGGCACACGGAGGCCCCTCGCAAAGTCTCGCAGCATTCCGAGTCCTGCGGACGAAGTTGGCCAGCCCAACCCCCCAAGGCTATAGCCCACCCATTTTTGTGGCCTTTTTCCGCTCGACGAATTTGGCGCCCCGGCCTTCGGGTGGTTATTTTTGGGCGCGGCTTTGTCCGCGGCCTATTTTTGGCACACGGAGGCCCCTTGAAAAGTCTCGCGGCATTCCGAGTCCGGCGGACGAAGTTCGCTAGCCCCACCCCCCAAGGCTATAGCCCACCCGTTTTTGTGGCCTTTTTCCGCTGAACGAACTTGGCGCCCCGACCTTCGGGCAGTTATTTTTGGGCGCAACTTTGCCCGTGACCTATGTTTGGCACATGGAGGCCCCTCACAAAGTCTCACGGCATTCCGAGCCCGGCGGACGAAGTCGGCCAGCCCCACCCCTCAAGGCTATAGCCCACCCGTTTTTGTGGCCTTTTTCCGCTGGACGAACATGGCACCCCGGCCTTCGGGCGGTTAATTTTGGGTACGGCTTTGCCCGCGGCCTATTTTTGGCACACGGAGGCCCTTCGCAAAGTCTCGCGGCATTCCGAGTCCGGCGGACGAAGTGGGCCAGCCCCACCCCCCAAGGCTATAGCCCACCCGTTTTTGTGGCCTTTTTGCGCTGGACGAAGTTGACTCCCCGGCTTTCGGGCGGTTATTTTTGGGCGCGGCTTTGGCCGCGGCCTATGTTTGGCACACGGAGGCCCCTCGCAAAGTCTCACGGCATTCCGAGTCCGGCGAACGAAGTGGGCCAGCCCCACCCCCCAAGGATATAGCCCACCCGTTTTTGTGGCCTTGTTGCGCTGGACGAATTTGACGCCCCGGCCTTCGGACGGTTATTTTTGGGCGCGGCTTTCGCCGCGGCCTATGTTTGGCACACGGAGGCCCCTCGCAAAGTCTCACGGCATTCCGAGTCCGGCGGACGAAGTGGGCCAGCCCCACCACCCAAGGCTATAGCCCACCCGTTTTTGTGGCCTTTTTGCGCTGGACGAACTTGGCGCCCCGGCGTTCGGGCGGTTATTTTTGGGTACGGATTTGGCCGCGGCCTCTTTTTGGCACACGGAGGCCCCTCGAAAAGTCTCGCGGCATTCCGAGTCTGGCGGACGAAGTAGGCCAGCCCCAACCCCCAAGGCTATAGCCCACCCGTTTTTGTGGGCTTTTTCCGCTGGGCGAACTAGGCGCCCCGGCCTTCGGGCGATTATTTTTGGGTACGGCTTTGCCCGCGGCCTATTTTTGGCACATGGAGGCCCCTCGTAAAGTCTCGCGGCATTCAGAGTTCGGCGGACAAAGTTGGCCAGCCCCACCCCCCAAGGCTATAGCCCACCCGTTTTTGCAGCCTTTTTGCGCTGGACGAACTTGGCGCCCCGGCCGTCGGGCGGTTATTTTTGGTCGCGGCTTTCCCCGCGTACTATTTTTGGCACACGGAGGCCCCTCGCAAAGTCTCGCGGCATTCCGAGTCCGGCGGACGAAGTTGGCCAGCCCCACCCCCCAAGGCTATAGCCCACCCGTTTTTGTGGACTTTTTCCGCTGGACGAACTTGGCGCCCCGGCCTTCGGGCGGTTCTTTTTGGGCGCGGATTTGCCCGCGGCCTATGTTTGGCACACGGAGGCCCCTCGTAAACTCTCGCGGCATTCCGAGTCCGGCGGACGAAGTTGGCCATCCCCACCCCCCGAGGCTATAGCCCACCCGTTTTTGTGGCCTTTTTCCGCTGGACGAACTTGGCGCACCGGCCTTCGGGCGGTTATTTTTGGGATCGGCTTTGTCCGCGGCATATGTTTGGCACACGGAGGCCCCTCGCAAAGTCTCGCGGCATTCCGAGTCCGGCGGGCGAAGTTGGCCAGTCCCACCCCCCAAGGCTATAGCCCACCCGTTTTTGTGGCCTTTTGGGGCTGGACGAACTTGGCGCCCCGGTCTTCGGGCGGTTCTTTTTGGGCGCGGATTTGCCCGCGGCCTAAGTTTGGCACACGGAGGTCACTCGCTAAGTCTCGCGGCATTCCGAGTCCGGCGGACGAAGTAGGCCAGGCCCACCCCCCAAGGCTTTAGCCTACCCGGTTTTGTGGCGTTTTTGCACTGGACGAACTTGGCGCCCCGGCCTTTGGGAGGTTGTTTTTCGGCGCGGCTTTGCCCGCGGCCTATTTTAGCACATGGAGGCCCCTCGCAAAGTCTCACGGAATTCCGAGTCCGGCGGACGAAGTTGGCCATGCCCCACCCCCCAAGGCTATAGCCCACCCTTTTTTGTGGCCTTTTTGCGCTGGACGAACTTGGCGCCCCGGCCTTCGGGCGGTTATTTTTGGGCGTGGGTTTGCCCGCGGCTTATGTTTGGCACACGGAGGCCCCTCGCAAAGTCTCGCGGCAGTCCGAGTCCGGCGGACGAAGTTGGCCAGCCCCACCCCCCAAGCTATAGCCCACCCGTTTTTTTGGCCTTTTTGCGCTGGACGAACTTGGCGCCCCGGCCTTCGGATGGTTATTTTTGGGCGCGGCTTTGCCCGCGGCCTATTTTTGGCACACGGAGGCCCCTCGCAATGTCTCGCGGCATTCCGAATCCGGCGGACGAAGTTGGCCCGCCCCACCCCCCAAGGCTATAGCCCACCGTTTTTATGGCCTTTTTCCGGTGGACGAACTTGGCACCCCGGCCTTCGGGTGTTTATTTTTTGGCGCGGCTTTGGCCACGGCCTATGTTTGGCACACGGAGGCCCTTCGAAAAGTCTCGCGGCATTCTGAGTCCGGCGGACGAAGTGGGCCAGCCCCACCCCCCAAGGCTATAGCCCACCCGTGTTTGTGGCCTTTTTGCGCTGGACGAACTTGGCGCCCCGGCCTTCGGGCGGTTATGTTTGGGCGCCGCTTTGCCCGCGGCCTATTTTTGGCACACGGAGGCTCCTCACAAAGTCTCGCGGCATTCCGAGTCCGGCGGACGAAGTGGGCCAGCCCCACCCCCCAAGGCTATAGCCCACCCGTGTTTGTGGCCTTTTTGCGCTGGACGAACTTGGCGCCCCGGCCTTCGGGCGGTTATGTTTGGGCGCTGCTTTGCCCGCAGCCTATTTTTGGCACACGGAGGCCCTCTAAAAGTCTCGCGGCATTCCGAGTCCGGCGGCCGTAGTTCGCCAGCCTCACCCCCCAAGGCTATAGCCGACCCGCTTTTGTGGCCTTTTTGCGCTGGACGAACTTGGCGCCCCGGCCTTCGGGCGGTTATGTTTGGGCGCTGCTTTGCCCGCGGCCTATTTTTGGCACACGGAGGCCCTCGCAAAGTCTCGCGGCATTCTGAGTCCGGCGGATGAAGTTGGCCAGCCCCACCCCCCAAGGCTATAGCCCACCCGTTTTTGTGGCCTTTTTCCGCTGGACGAACTTGGCGATCCCGGCCTTCGGGCGGTTATTTTTTGGCGCGGCTTTGCCGGCGCCCCTTTTTTGGCACACGGAGGCCCCTCGAACAGTCTCGTGGCATTCCGAGTCCGGCGGACGGAGTTGGCCCGCCCCACCCCCCAAGGCTATAGCCCACCCGTTTTTATGGCCTTTTTCCGCTGGACGAACTTGGCGCCCCGGCCTTCGGGCGGTTATTTTTTGCGTGGCTTTGGCCGCGGCCTATGTTTGGCACACGGAGGCCCCTCGCAAAGTCTCGCGGCATTCCGAGTCCGGCGGACGAAGTTGGCCAGCCCCACCCCCCAAGGCTACAGCCCACCCGTTTTTGTGGTCTTTTTGCGCAGGACGAACTTGGCGCCCCGGCCTTCGGGCGGTTATTTTTGGGCGCGGCTTTGCCCGCACCCTTTTTTTGGCACATGGAGGCCCCTCGCAAAGTCTCGCGGCATTCCGAGTCCGGCGGACGAAGATGGCCAGCCCCACCCCCCAAGTCTTTTTGTGGCCTTTTTGCGCTGGACGAACTTGGCGCCCCGGCCTTCGGGCGGTTATTTTTGGGCGCGGCTTCGGCTGCGGCCTATGTTTGCCACACGGAGGCCCCTCGCAAAGTCTCGCGCCATTCCGACTCCGGCGGACGAAGTTGGCCAGCCCCACCCCCCTAGGCTACAGCCCCACCCCCCTAGGCTACAGCCCCACCCGATTTTGTGGACTTTTTGCGCAGGACGAACTTGGCGCCCCGGCCTTCGGCCGGTTATTTTTGGGCGCGGCTTTGGCTGCGGCCTATTTTTGGCACACGGAGGCCCCTCGCAAAGTCTCGAGGCATTCCGAGTCCGGCGGATGAAGTGGGCCAGCCCCACCCCCCAAGGCTATAGCCCACCCGTTTTTGTGGCCTTTTTGCGCTGGACGAACTTGGCGCCCCAGCCTTCGGGTTGTTCTTTTTGGGCGCGGCTTTGCCCGCAGACTATTTTTGGCACACGCAGCCCCTCATAAAGTCTCGCGGCATTCCGAGTCCGGCGGACGAAGTTGGCCAGCCCCACCCCCCAGGCTATAGCCCACCCGTTTTTGTGGCCTTTTTGCGCTGGACGAACTTGGCGCCCCGGCCTTCGGGCGGTTATTTTTGGGCGCGGCTTTGTCCGCGGCCTATGTTTGGCACACGGAGGCCCCTCGCAAAGTCTCGCGGCATTCCGAGTCCTGCGGACGAAGTGGGCCAGCCCAACCCCCCAAGGCTATAGCCCACCCGTTTTTGTGGCCTTTTTCCGCTCGACGAACTTGGCGCCCCGGCCTTCGGGTGGTTATTTTTGGGCGCGGCTTTGTCCGCGGCCTATTTTTGGCACACGGAGGCCCCTTGAAAAGTCTCGCGGCATTCCGAGTCCGGCGGACGAAGTTAGCTAGCCCCACCCCCCAAGGCTATAGCCCACCCGTTTTTGTGGCCTTTTTCCGCTGCACGAACTTGGCGCCCCGACCTTCGGGCAGTTATTTTTGGGCGCAACTTTGCCCGTGACCTATGTTTGGCACATGGAGGCCCCTCACAAAGTCTCACGGCATTCCGAGCCCGGCGGACGAAGTCGGCCAGCCCCACCCCTCAAGGCTATAGCCCACCCGTTTTTGTGGCCTTTTTCCGCTGGACGAACATGGCACCCCGGCCTTCGGGCGGTTAATTTTGGGTACGGCTTTGCCCGCGGCCTATTTTTGGCACACGGAGGCCCTTCGCAAAGTCTCGCGGCATTCCGAGTCCGGCGGACGAAGTGGGCCAGCCCCACCCCCCAAGGCTATAGCCCACCCGTTTTTGTGGCCTTTTTGCGCTGGACGAACTTGACTCCCCGGCTTTCGGGCGGTTATTTTTGGGCGCGGCTTTGGCCGCGGCCTATGTTTGGCACACGGAGGCCCCTCGCAAAGTCTCACGGCATTCCGAGTCCGGCGAACGAAGTGGGCCAGCCCCACCCCCCAAGGATATAGCCCACCCGTTTTTGTGGCCTTGTTGCGCTGGACGAATTTGACGCCCCGGCCTTCGGGCGGTTATTTTTGGGCGCGGCTTTCGCCGCGGCCTATGTTTGGCACACGGAGGCCCCTCGCAAAGTCTCACGGCATTCCGAGTCCGGCGGACGAAGTGGGCCAGACCCACCACCCAAGGCTATAGCCCACCCGTTTTTGTGGCCTTTTTGCGCTGGACGAACTTGGCGCCCCGGCGTTCGGGCGGTTATTTTTGGGCGCGGCTTTCCCCGCGGACTATTTTTGGCAAACGGAGGCCCCTCGCAAAGTCTCGCGGCATTCCGAGTCCGGCGGACGAAGTTGGCCAGCCCCACCCCCCAAGGCTATAGCCCACCCGTTTTTGTGGACTTTTTCCGCTGGACGAACTTGGCGCCCCGGCCTTCGGGCGGTTCTTTTTGGGCGCGGATTTGCCCGCGGCCTATGTTTGGCACACGGAGGCCCCTCGTAAAGTCTCGCGGCATTCCGAGTCCGGCGGACGAAGTTGGCCAGCCCCACCCCCCAAGGCTATAGCCCACCCGTTTTTGTGGCCTTTTTCCGCTGGACGAACTTGGCGCCCCGGCCTTCGGGCGGTTATTTTTGGGAGCGGCTTTGTCCGCGGCATATGTTTGGCACACGGAGGCCGCTCACAAAGTCTCACGGCATTCCGAGTCCGGCGGGCGAAGTTGGCCAGTCCCACCCCCCAAGGCTATAGCCCACCCGTTTTTGTGGCCTTTTGGGGCTGGACGAACTTGGCGCCCCGGTCTTCGGGCGGTTCTTTTTGGGCGCGGATTTGCCCGCGGCCTAAGTTTGGCACACGGAGGTCACTCGCTAAGTCTCGCGGCATTCCGAGTCCGGCGGACGAATAAGGCCAGGCCCACCCCCCAAGGCTTTAGCCTACCCGTTTTTGTGGCGTTTTTGCACTGGACGAACTTGGCGCCCCGGCCTTTGGGAGGTTGTTTTACGGCGCGGCTTTGCCTGCGGCCTATTTTTAGCACATGGAGGCCCCTCGCAAAGTCTCACGGAATTCCGAGTCCGGCGGACGAAGTTGGCCGGCCCCACCCCCCAAGGCTATAGCCCACCCGTTTTTGTGGCCTTTTTGCGCTGGACGAACTTGGCGCCCCGGCCTTCGGGCGGTTATTTTTGGGTACGGCTTTGCCCGCGGCCTAAGTTTGGTACACGGAGGCCACTCGCAAAGTCTCGCGGCATTCCGAGTCCGGCGGACGAAGTTGGCCAGGCCCACCCCCCAAGGCTATAGCCTACCCGTTTTTGTGGCCTTTTTGCGCTGGACGAACTTGGCGCCCCGGCCTTCGGGAGGTTCTTTTTGGGCGCGGCTTTGCCCGCGGCCTATTTTTAGCACACGGAGTCCCCTCGCAAAGTCTCGCAGCATTCCGAGTCCGGCGGACGAAGTTGGCCAGGCCCACCCCCCAAGGCTATAGCCTACCCGTTTTTGTGGCCTTTTTGCGCTGGACGAACTTGGCGCCCCGGCCTTCGGGAGGTTGTTTTTGGGCGCGGCTTTGCCCGCGGCCTATTTTTAGCACACGGAGGCCCCTCGCAAAGTCTCCCAGCATTCCGAGTCCGGCGGACGAACTTGGCGCCCCGGCCTTCGGGCGGTCATTTTTGGGCGCGGCTTTGGCTGTGGCCTATGTTTGGCACACGGAGGCCCCTCGCAAAGTCTCGCGGCATTCCGAGTCCGGCGGACGAAGTTGGCCAGCCCCACCCCCCAAGGCTATAGCCCACCCGTTTTTGTAGCCTTTTTGCGCTGGACGAAATTGGCGCCACGGCCTTCGGGCGGTTATTTTTGGGAGCGGCTTTGCCTGCGGCATATGTTTGGCACACGGAGGCCCCTCACAAAGTCTTGCGGCATTCCGAGTCCGGCGGACGAAGTTGGCTAGCCCCACCCCCCAAGGCTATAGCCCACCTGTTTTTGTGGCCTTTTTGTGCTGGACGAACTTGGCGCCCCGGCCTTCGGGCGGTTATTTTTGGGCTCGGCTTTGCCCGCGGCCTATGTTTGGCACACGGAGGCCCCTCGCAAAGTCTCGCGGCATTCCGAGTCCGGCGGACGAAGTTGGCCAGCCCCACCCCCCAAGGCTATAGCCCACCCGTTTTTGTGGCCTTTTTCCGCTGGACGAACTTGGCGCCCCGGCCTGCGGTCGGTTATTTTTGGGAGCGGCTTTGCCTGTGGCATATGTTTGGCACACGGAGGCCCCTCACAAAGTCTCACGGCATTCCGAGTCCGGCGGACGAAGTTGGCCAGCCCCACCCCACAAGGCTATAGCCCACCCGGTTTTGTGGCCTTTTTGCGCTGGTCGAACTTGGCGCCACGGCCTTCGGGCGGTTATTTTTGGGCGCGGCTTTGTCCACGGCCTATCATTGGCACACGGAGGCCCCTCGCAAAGTCTCGCAGCATTCTGAGTTTGGCAGATGAAGTTGGCCAGCCCCACCCCCCAAGGCTATAGCCCACCCGATTTTGTGGCCTTTTTCCGCTGGACGAACATGGCGCCACGGCCTTCGGGCGGTTATTTTTGGGTACGGCTTTGCCCGCGGCCTATTTTTGGCACACGGAGGCTCCTCCCAAAGTCTCGCGGCATTCCGAGTCCGGCGGACGAAGTTGGCCAGCCCCACCCCCGAAGGCTATAGCCCACCCGTTTTTATGGCCTTTTTGCGCTGGACGAACCTGGCGCCCCGGCCTTCGGGCGGTTATTTTTGGGCGCGGCTTTGTCCACGGCCTATGTGTTGCACACGGAGGCCCCTCGCAACTTCTCGCGGCATTCTGAGTCCGGCAGACGAAGTTGGCCAGCCCCACCCCCCAAGGATATAGCCCACCCGATTTTGTGGTCTTTTTCCGCTGGACGAACTTGGCGCCCCGGCCTTCGGGTGGTTACTTTTGGGTGCGGCTTTGTCCGCGGCCTATGTTTGGCACACGGAGGCCCCTCGCAAAGTCTCGCGGCATTCTGAGTCCGGCGGATGAAGTAGGCCAGCCCCACCCCCCAAGGCTATAGCCCACCCGATTTTGTGGCCTTTTTCCGCTGGACGACGTTGGCGCCCCGGCCTTCGGGTGGTTATTTTTGGGTACGGCTTTGTCCGCGGCCTATTATTGGCACACGGAGGCCCCTCGCAAAGTCTCGCGGCATTCCGAGTCCGGCGGACGAAGTTGGCCAGCCCCACCCCCCAAGGCTATAGCCCACCCGTTTTTATGGCCTTTTTCCGCTGGACAAACTTGGCGGCCCGGCCTTCGGGCAGTTATTTTTGGGCGCGGCTTTGGCCGCGGCCTTTGTTTTGCACACGGAGGCCCCTCGTAAAGTCTCGCGGCATTCCGAGTCTGGCGGACGAAGTAGGCCAGCCCCAACCCCCAAGGCTATAGCCCACCCGTTTTTATGGCCTTTTTCCGCTGGACGAACTTGGCGGCCCGGCCTTCGGGCAGTTATTTTTGGGCGCGGCTTTGGCCGCAGCCTTTGTTTGGCTCACGGAGGCCCCTCACAAAGTCTCGCGGCATTCCGAGTCTGGCGGACGAAGTTGGCCAGCCCCACCCCCCAAGGCTATAGCCCACCCGTTTTTATGGCCTTTTTCCGCTGGACGAACTTGGCGCCCCGGCCTTCGGGCAGTTATTTTTGGGCGCGGCCTTCGCTGCGGCCTATGTTTGGCACACGGAGGCCCCTCGCACAGTCTCGTGGCATTCCGAGTCCGGCGGACGAAGTTGGCCAGAACCACCCCCCAAGGCTATAGCCCACCCGTTTTTGTGGCCTTTTTCCGCTGGACGAACTTGGCGCCCCGGCCTTCGGGCGGTCATTTTTGGGCGCGGCTTTGGCTGCGGCCTATGTTTGGCACACGGAGGCCCCTTACAAAGTCTCGCGGCATTCCGAGTCCGGGGGACGAAGTTGGCCAGCCCCACCCCCCAAGGCTATAGCCCACCGTTTTTGTGGCCTTTTTCTGCTGGACGAACTTGGCGCCCAGGCCTTGGGGCGGTCATTTTTGGGCGCGGCTTTGGCTGCGGCCTATGTTTGGTACACGGAGGCCCCTCGCAAAGTCTCGCGGCATTCCGAGTCCGGCGGACGAAGTGGGCCAGAACCACCCCCCAAGGCTATAGCCCACCCGTTTTTGTGGCCTTTTTGCGCTGGACGAACTTGGCGCCCCGGCCTTCGGGCGGTTATTTTTGGGCGCGGCTTTTCCCGTGGCCTATTTTTAGCACACGGAGGCCCCTCGAAAATTCTCGTGGCATTCCGAGTCCGGCGGACGAAGTTGGCCAGCCCCACCCCCAAGGCTATAGCCCACCCGTTTTTGTGGCCTTTTTGCGCTGGACGAACTTGGCGCCCCGGCCTTTGGGCGGTTATTTTTGGGCGCGGCATTGGTCGCGGCCTATGTTTGGCACACGGAGGCCCCTCGCAAAGTCTCACGGCATCCCTAGTCCGGCGGACGAAGTTGGCCAGCCCCACCCCCCAAGGCTATAGCCCACCCGTTTTTGTGGCCTTTTTGCGCTGGACGAACTTGGCGCCCCGGCCTTCGGGCAGTTATTTTTGGGCGCGGCATTGGTCGCGGCCTATGTTTGGCACGCGGAGGCCCCTCGCAAAGTCTCGCGGCATTCCGAGTCCGGCGGACGAAGTTGGCCAGAACCACCCCCCAAGGCTATAGCCCACCCGTTTTTGTGGCCTTTTTCCGCTGGACGAACTTGGCGCCCCGGCCTTCGGGCGGTTATTTTTGGGCGCGGCTTTTCCCGTGGCCTATTTTTAGCACACGGAGGCCCCTCGAAAATTCTCGTGGCATTCCGAGTCCGGCGGACGAAGTTGGCCAGCCCCACCCCCAAGGCTATAGCCCACCCGTTTTTGTGGCCTTTTTGCGCTGGACGAACTTGGCGCCCCGGCCTTTGGGCGGTTATTTTTGGGCGCGGCATTGGTCGCGGCCTATGTTTGGCACACGGAGGCCCCTCGCAAAGTCTCGCGGCATTCCTAGTCCGGCGGACGAAGTTGGCCAGCCCCACCCCCCAAGGCTATAGCCCACCCGTTTTTGTGGCCTTTTTGCGCTGGACGAACTTGGCGCCCCGGCCTTCGGGCAGTTATTTTTGGGCGCGGCATTGGTCGCGGCCTATGTTTGGCACGCGGAGGCCCCTCGCAAAGTCTCGCGGCATTCCGAGTCCGGCGGACGAAGTTGGCCAGAACCACCCCCCAAGGCTATAGCCCACCCGTTTTTGTGGCCTTTTTCCGCTGGACAAACTTGGCGCCACGGCCTTCGGGTGGTTATTTTTGGGCGCGGCTTTACCCACGGCCTATTTTTGGCACACGGAGGCCCCTCGCAAAGTCTCGCGGCATTCCGAGTCCGGCGGGCGAAGTTGGCCAGCCCCACCCCCCAAGGCTATAGCCCACCCGTTTTTGAAGCCTTTTTGCGCTGGACGAAATTGGCGCCACGGCCTTCGGGCGGTTATTTTTGGGAGCGGCTTTGCCTGCGGCATATGTTTGGCACACGGAGGCCCCTCACAAAGTCTCGCGGCATTCCGAGTCCGGCGGACGAAGTTGGCCAGCCCCACCCCACAAGGCTATAGCCCACCCGGTTTTGTGGCCTTTTTGCGCTGGTCGAACTTGGCGCCACGGCCTTCGGGCGGTTATTTTTGGGCGCGGCTTTGTCCACGGCCTATCATTGGCACACGGAGGCCCCTCGCAAAGTCTCGCGGCATTCCGAGTCCGGCGGACGAAGTTGGCCAGCCCCACCCCCCAAGACTATAGCCCACCCGTTTTTATGGCCTTTTTGCGCTGGACGAACCTGGCGCCCCGGCCTTCGGGCGGTTATTTTTGGGCGCGGCTTTGTCCATGGCCTATGTGTGGCACACGGAGGCCCCTTGCAACGTCTCGCGGCATTCTGAGTCCGGCAGACGAAGTTGGCCAGCCCCACCCCCCAAGGATATAGCCCACCCGATTTTGTGGCCTTTTTCCGCTAGACGAACTTGGCGCCCCGGCCTTCGGGTGGTTACTTTTGGGTGCGGCTTTGTCCGCGGCCTATGTTTGGCACACGGATGCCCCTCGTAAAGTCTCGCGGCATTCTGAGTCCGGCGGATGAAGTAGGCCAGCCCCACCCCACAAGGCTATAGCCCACCCGATTTTGTGGCCTTCTTCCACTGGACGAACTTGGCGCCCCGGCCTTCGGGTGGTTATTTTTGGGTACGGTTTTGTCCGCGGCCTATTATTGGTACACGGAGGCCCCTCGCAAAGTCTCGCGGCATTCCGAGTCCGGCGGACGAAGTTGGCCAGCCCCACCCCCCAAGGCTATAGCCCACCCGTTTTTGTGGCCTTTTTCCGCTGGACGAACTTGGCGCCCCGGCCTGCGGTCGGTTATTTTTGGGAGCGGCTTTGCCTACGGCATATATTTGGCACACGGAGGCCCCTCACAATGTCTCGCGGCATTCCGAGTCCGGCGGATGAATTTGGCCAGCCCCGCCCCACAAGGCTATATAGCCCACCCGGTTTTGTGGCCTTTTTGCGCTGGTCGAACTTGGCGCCACGGCCTTCGGGCGGTTATTTTTGGGCGCGGCTTTGTCCACGGCCTATCATTGGCACACGGAGGCCCCTCGCAAAGTCTCGCAGCATTCTGAGTCCGGCAGATGAAGTTGGCCAGCCCCACCCCCCAAGGCTAAAGCCCACCCGATTTTGTGGCCTTTTTCCGCTGGACGAACATGGCGCCACGGCCTTCGGGCGGTTATTTTTGGGTACAGCTTTGCCCGCGGCCTATTTTTGCAACACGGAGGCTCCTCCCAAAGTCTCGCGGCATTCCGAGTCCGGCGGACGAAGTTGGCCAGCCCCACCCCCCAAGGCTATAGCCCACCCGTTTTTATGGCGTTTTTGCGCTGGACGAACCTGGCGCCCCGGCCTTCGGGCGGTTATTTTTGGGCGCGGCTTTGTCCATGGCCTATGTGTTGCACACGGAGGCCCCTCGCAACTTCTCGCGGCATTCTGAGTCCGGAAGACGAAGTTGGCCGGCCCCACCCCCCAAGGATATAGCCCACCCGATTTTGTGGTCTTTTTCCGCTGGACGAACTTGGCGCCCCGGCCTTCGGTTGGTTACTTTTTGGTACGGCTTTGTCCACGGCCTATGTTTGGCACACGGAGGCCCCTCGCAAAGTCTCGCGGCATTCTGAGTCCGGCGGATGAAGTAGGCCAGCCCCCCCCCCCAAGGCTATAGCCCACCCGATTTTGTGGCCTTTTTCCGCTGGACGAACTTGGCGCCCCGGCCTTCGGGTGGTTATTTTTGGGTACGGCTTTGTCCGCGGCCTATTATTGGCACACGGAGGCCCCTCACAAAGTCTCGCGGCATTCCGAGTCCGGCGGACGAAGTTGGCCAGCCCCACCCCCCAAGGCTATAGCCCACCCGTTTTTATGGCCTTTTTCCGCTGGACGAACTTGGCGGCCCGGCCTTTGGGCAGTTATTTTTGGGCGCGGCTTTGGCCGCGGCCTTTGTTTGGCACACGGAGGCCCCTCGTAAAGTCTCGCGGCATTCCGAGTCTGGCGGACGAAGTAGGCCAGCCCCACCCCCCAAGGCTATAGCCCACCCGTTTTTATGGCCTTTTTCCGCTGGACGAACTTGGCGGCCCGGCCTTCGGGCAGTTATTTTTGGGCGCGGCTTTGGCCGCAGCTTTTGTTTGGCACACGAAGGCCCCTCACAAAGTCTCGCGGCATTCCGAGTCTGGCGGACGAAGTTGGCCAGCCCCACCTCCCAAGGCTATAGCCCACCCGTTTTTATGGCCTTTTTCCGCTGGACGAACTTGGCGCCCCGGCCTTCGGGCAGTTATTTTTGGGCACGGCCTTCGCTGCGGCCTATGTTTGGCACACGGAGGCCCCTCGCAAAGTCTCGCGGCATTCCGAGTCCGGCGGACGAAGTTGGCCAGAACCACCCCCCAAGGCTATAGCCCACCCGTTTTTGTGGCCTTTTTCCGCTGGACGAACTTGGCGCCCCGGCCTTCGGGCGGTCATTTTTGGGCGCGGCTTTGGCTGCGGCCTATGTTTGGCACACGGAGGCCCCTTACAAAGTCTCGCGGCATTCCGAGTCCGGGGGACGAAGTTGGCCAGCCCCACCCCCCAAGGCTATAGCCCACCGTTTTTGTGGCCTTTTTCTGCTGGACGAACTTGGCGCCCCGGCCTTGGGGCGGTCATTTTTGGGCGCGGCTTTGGCTGCGGCCTATGTTTGGTACACGGAGGCCCCTCGCAAAGTCTCGCGGCATTCCGAGTCCGGCGGACGAAGTTGGCCAGCCCCACCCCCAAGGCTATAGCCCACCCGTTTTTGTGGCCTTTTTGCGCTGGACGAACTCGGCGCCCCGGCCTTTGGGCGGTTATTTTTGGGCGCGGCATTGGTCGCGGCCTATGTTTGGCACACGGAGGCCCCTCGTAAAGTCTCGCGGCATTCCTACTCCGGCGGACGAAGTTGGCCAGCCCCACCCCCCAAGGCTATAGCCCACCCGTTTTTGTGGCCTTTTTGCGCTGGACGAACTTGGCGCCCCGGCCTTCGGGCGGTTATTTTTGGGCGCGGCATTGGTCGCGGCCTATGTTTGGCAAACGGAGGCCCCTCGCAAAGTCTCGCGGCATTCCGAGTCCGGCGGACGAAGTTGGCCGGCCCCACCCCCCAAGGCTATAGCCCACCCGTTTTTGTGGCCTTTTTGCGCTGGACGAACTTGGCGCCCCGGCCTTCGGGCGATTATTTTTGGGCACCGCTTTGGCCGCGGCCTATGTTTGGTACACGGAGGCCCCTCGCAAAGTCTCGCGGCATTCCGAATCCGGCGGACGAAGTTGGCCAGCCCCAACCCCCAAGGCTATAGCCCACCCGTTTTTGTGGCCTTTTTCCGCTGGACGAACTTGGTGCCCCGGCCTTCGGGTGGTTATTTTTGGGCGAGGATTTGCCCGCGGCCTATGTTTGGCACACGGAGGCCCCTCGCAAAGTCTCGTGGCATTCCGAGTCCGGCAGAGGAAGTTGGCCCGCCCCACCCCCCAAGCCTATAGCCCACACGTTTTTCTGGCCTTTTTGCTCTGGACGAACTTGGCGCCCCGGCCTTCGGGCCGTTATCTTTGGGCGCGGCTTTGGCCGCGGCCTATATTTTGCACGCGGAGGCCCATCGCAAAGTCTCGCAGCATTCCGAGTCCGGCGGACAAAGTTGTTCAGCCCCACCCCCCAAGGCTATAGCCCACCCATTTTTGTGGCCTTTTTCCGCTGGACGAACTTTGCGCCCCGGCCTTCGGGCGGTTATTCTTGGGCGCGGCTTTGCCCGCGGCCTATTTTTGGCACACGGAAGCCCCTCGCAAAGTCTCGCGGCATTCCAAATCCGGCGGACGAAGTTGGCCGGCCCCACCCCCCAAGGCTATAGCCCACCCGTTTTTGTCGCCTTTTTCCGCTAGACGAACTTGGCGCCCCGGCCTGCGGGCGGTTATTTTTGGGGATTAGCTTTGCCCGCGGCATATTTTTGGCAGACGGAGGTCCCTCGCAAAGTCTCGCGGCATTCCGATTCCGGCGGACGAAGTTGGCCAGCCGCACCCCCCAAGGCTATACCCCACCCGTTTTTGTGGCCTTTTTCCGCTGGACGAACTTTGCGCCCCGGCCTTCGGGCGGTTATTCTTGGGCGCGGCTTTGCCCGCGGCCTATTTTTGGCACACGGAAGCCCCTCGCAAAGTCTCGCGGCATTCCAAATCCGACGGACGAAGTTGGCCAGCCCTACCCCCCAAGGCTATAGCCCACCCGTTTTTGTGGCCTTTTTCCGCTGGACGAACTTGGCGCCCCGGCCTTCGGGCGGTCATTTTTGGGCGCGGCTTTGGCTGCGGCCTATGTTTGGCACACGGAGGCCCCTTACAAAGTCTCGCGGCATTCCGAGTCCGGGGGACGAAGTTGGCCAGCCCCACCCCCCAAGGCTATAGCCCACCGTTTTTGTGGCCTTTTTCTGCTGGACGAACTTGGCGCCCCGGCCTTGGGGCGGTCATTTTTGGGCGCGGCTTTGGCTGCGGCCTATGTTTGGTACACGGAGGCCCCTCGCAAAGTCTCGCGGCATTCCGAGTCCGGCGGACGAAGTGGGCCAGAACCACCCCCCAAGGCTATAGCCCACCCGTTTTTGTGGCCTTTTTGCGCTGGACGAACTTGGCGCCCCGGTCTTCGGGCGGTTATTTTTGGGCGCGGCTTTTCCCGTGGCCTATTTTTAGCACACGGAGGCCCCTCGAAAATTCTCGTGGCATTCCGAGTCCGGCGGACGAAGTTGGTTTGCCCCACCCCCAAGGCTATAGCCCACCCGTTTTTGTGGCCTTTTTGCGCTGGACGAACTCGGCGCCCCGGCCTTTGGGCGGTTATTTTTGGGCGCGGCATTGGTCGCGGCCTATGTTTGGCACACGGAGGCCCCTCGTAAAGTCTCGCGGCATTCCTAGTCCGGCGGACGAAGTTGGCCAGCCCCACCCCCCAAGGCTATAGCCCACCCGTTTTTGTGGCCTTTTTGCGCTGGACGAACTTGGCGCCCCGGCCTTCGGGCGGTTATTTTTGGGCGCGGCATTGGTCGCGGCCTATGTTTGGCAAACGGAGGCCCCTCGCAAAGTCTCGCGGCATTCCGAGTCCGGCGGACGAAGTTGGCCGGCCCCACCCCCCAAGGCTATAGCCCACCCGTTTTTGTGGCCTTTTTCCGCTAGACGAACTTGGCGCCCCGGCCTGCGGGCGGTTATTTTTGGGGATTAGCTTTGCCCGCGGCATATTTGTGGCAGACGGAGGTCCCTCGCAAAGTCTCGCGGCATTCCGATTCCGGCGGACGAAGTTGGCCAGCCGCACCCCCCAAGGCTATACCCCACCCGTTTTTGTGGCCTTTTTCCGCTGGACGAACTTTGCGCCCCGGCCATCGGGCAGTTATTCTTGGGCGCGGCTTTGCCCGCGGCCTATTTTTGGCACACGGAAGCCCCTCGCAAAGTCTCGCGGCATTCCAAATCCGACGGACGAAGTTGGCCAGCCCTACCCCCCAAGGCTATAGCCCACCCGTTTTTGTGGCCTTTTTGCGCTGGACGAACTTGGCGCCCCGGCCTTCGGGCGATTATTTTTGGGCACCGCTTTGGCCGCGGCCTATGTTTGGTACACGGAGGCCCCTCGCAAAGTCTCGCGGCATTCCGAATCCGGCGGACGAAGTTGGCCAGCCCCAACCCCCAAGGCTATAGCCCACCCGTTTTTGTGGCCTTTTTCCGCTGGACGAACTTGGTGCCCCGGCCTTCGGGTGGTTATTTTTGGGTGAGGATTTGCCCGCGGCCTATGTTTGGCACACGGAGGCCCCTCGCAAAGTCTCGTGGCATTCCGAGTCCGGCAGAGGAAGTTGGCCCGCCCCACCCCCCAAGCCTATAGCCCACACGTTTTTCTGGCCTTATTGCTCTGGACGAACTTGGCGCCCCGGCCTTCGGGCCGTTATCTTTGGGCGCGGCTTTGGCCGCGGCCTATATTTTGCACGCGGAGGCCCATCGCAAAGTCTCGCAGCATTCCGAGTCCGGCGGACGAAGTTGTTCAGCCCCACCCCCCAAGGCTATAGCCCACCCATTTTTGTGGCCTTTTTGCGCTGGACGAACTTGGCGCCCCGGCCTTCGGGCGGTTATTTTTGGGAACGGGTTTACCCGCGGCCTATTTTTGGCACACGGAGGCCCCTCGCAAAGTCTCACGGCATTCCGAGTCCGGCGGACGAAGTGGGCCAGCCGCACCCCCCTAGGCTATAGCTCACCCGTTTTTGTGGCCTTTTTGCATGGACGAACTTGGCGCCCCGGCCTTCGGGCGGTTATTTTTGGGCACGGCTTTGGCTGCGGCCTATGTTTGGCACACGGAGGCCCCTCGCAAAGTCTCGCGGCATTCCGAGTCCGGCGGACGAAGTGGGCCAGAACCACCCCCCAAGGCTATAGCCCACCCGTTTTTGTGGCCTTTTTCCGCTAGACGAACTTGGCGCCCCGGCCTTCGGGTGGTTATTTTTGGGCACGGCTTTGCCCGCGGCCTATTTTTGGCACACGGAGGCCCCTCGCAAAGCCTCGCGGCATTCCGAGTCCGGCGGACGAAGTTGGCAACCCCACCCCCCAAGGCTGTAGCCCACCCGTTTTTATGGCCTTTTTCCGCTGGACGAACTTGGCGCCCCGGCCTTCGGGCGGTTATTTTTGGGCGCGGCTTTGGCCGCGGCCTATGTTTGGCACACGGAGGCCCCTCGCAAAGTCTCGCGGCATTCCGAGTACGGCGGACGAAGTTGGCCAGCCCCACCCCCCAAGGCTATAGCCCACCCATTTTTGTCGCCTTTTTGCGCTGGACGAACATGGCGCCCCGGCCTTCGGGCGGTTATTTTTGGGCGCGGCTTTGCCCGCGGCCTATGTTTGGCACACAGAGGCCCTCGCAAAGTCTCGCGGCATTCCGAGTCCGGCGGACGAAGTTGGCCAGCCCCACCCCCCAAGGCTATGGCCCACCCGTTTTTGTCGCCTTTTTCCGCTGGACGAAGTTGGTGCGCCGGCCTTCGAACGGTTATTTTTGGGCGCGGCTTTGTCCGCGGCCAATTTTTGGCACACGGAGGCCCCTCGCAAAGTCTCGCGGCATTCTGAGTCCGGCGGACGAAGTTGGCCAGCCCCACCCCCCAAGGCTATAGCCCACCCGCTTTTTGGCCTTTTTCCGCTGGACGAACTTGGTGCCCCGGCCTTCGGGTGGTTATTTTTGGGTGAGGATTTGCCCGCGGCCTATTTTTGGCACATGGAGGCCCCTCGCAAAGTCTCGCGGCATTCCGAATCCGGCGGACGAAGTTGGCCAGCCCCACCCCCCAAGGCTATAGCCCACCCGTTTTTATGGCCTTTTTCCGCTGGACGAACTTGGCGCCCCGGCCTTCGGGCGGTTATTTTTGGGCGCGGCTTTGGCCGCGGTCTATGTTTGTCACACGGAGGCCCCTCGCAAAGTCTCGCGGCATTCCGAGTACGGCGGACGAGGATGGCCAGCCCCACCCCCCAAGGCTATAGCCCACCCATTTTTGTGGCCTTTTTGCGCTGGACGAACATGGCGCCCCGGCCTTCAGGCGGTTATTTTTGGGCGCGGCTTTGCCCGAGGCCTATGTTTGGCACACAGAGGCCCTCGCAAAGTCTCGCGGCATTCCGAGTCCGGCGGACGAAGTTGGCCAGCCCCACCCCCCAAGGCTATAGCCCACCCGTTTTTGTCGCCTTTTTCCGCTGGACGAAGTTGGTGCCCCGGCCTTCGAACGGTTATTTTTTAGCGCGGCTTTGTCCGCGGCCAATTTTTGGCACACGGAGGCCCCTCACAAAGTCTTGCGGCATTCTGAATCCGGCAGACGAAGTTGGCCAGCCCCACCCCCCAAGGCTATAGCCCACCCGTTTTTGTGGCCTTTTTCCGCTGGACGAACTTGGCGCCCCGGCCTTCGGGTGGTTATTTTTGGGCGAGGATTTGCCCGAGGCCTATGTTTGGCACACAGAGGCCCTCGCAAAGTCTCGCGGCATTCCGTGTCCGGCGGACGAAGTTGGCCAGCCCCACCACCCAAGGCGATAGCCCACCCGTTTTTGTGGCCATTTTCCGCTGGACGAACTTGGCGCCCCGGCCTTCGGGCGGTTATTTTTGGGCACAGCTTTGCCCGCGGCCTATTTTTGGCACACGGAGGCCCCTCGCAAAGTCTCGCGGCATTCCGAGTCCGGCGGACGAAGTGGGCCAGCCCCACCACCCAAGGCTATAGCCCACCCGTTTTTGTGGCCATTTTCCGCTGGACGAACTTGGCGCCCCGGCCTTTGGGCGGTTATTTTTGGGCATGGCTTTGCCCACGTCCTATGTTTGGCACACGGAGGGCCCTCGCAAAGGGTCGCGGCATTCCGAGTCCGGCGGACGAAGTTGGCCAGCCCCACCCCCCAAGGCTATAGCCCACCCGTTTTTGTGGCCTTTTTGCGCTGCACGAACTTGGCGCCCCGGCCTTCGGGCGGTTAGTTTAGGGCGCGGCTTTGCCCACGTCCTATGTTTGGCACACGGAGGGCCCTCGCAAAGGTTCGCGGCATATTGAGTCCGGCGGACGAAGTTGGCCAGCCCCACCCTCCAAGGCTATAGCCCACCCGTTTTTGTGGCCTTTTTGCGCTGCACGAACTTGGCGCCCCGGCCTTCGGGCGGTTAGTTTAGGGCGCGGCTTTGCCCACGTCCTATGTTTGGCACACGGAGGGCCCTCGCAAAGGTTCGCGGCATATTGAGTCCGGCGGACGAAGTTGGCCAGCCCCACCCTCCAAGGCTATAGCCCACCCGTTTTTGTGGCCTTTTTGCGCTGGACGAACTTGGCGCCCCGGCCTTCGGGCGGTTATTTTTGGGCGCGGCTTTGCCCGCGGCCTATTTTTGGCACACGGAGGCCCCTCGCAAAGTCTCGCGGCATTCCGAGTCCGGCGGACGAAGTGGCCAGCCCCAACCCCCAAGGCTATAGCCCACCCGTTTTTGTGGCCTTTTTGCGCGGGACGAACTTGGCGCCCCGGCCTTCGGGCAGTTATTTTTGGGCGCGGCTTTGCCCGCGGCCTATGTTTGGCACACAGAGGCCCCTCGCAAAGTCTCAGGGCATTCCGAGTCCGGCGGACGAAGTTGGCGAGCCCCACCCCCAAGGCTATAGCCCACCCGTTTTAGCGGCCCTTTTGCACTGGACAAACTTGGCGCCCCGGCCTTCGGGCGGTTATTTTTGGGCGCGGCTTTACCCGTGGCCTATGTTTGGTACATGGAGGCCACTCGTAAAGTCTCGCGGCATTCTGAGTCAGGGGGACGAAGTTGGCCAGCCACACCCCCCAAGGCTATAGCCCACCCGTTTTTGTGGCTTTTTTGCGCTGGACGAACTTGGCGCCCCGGCCTTCGGGCAGTTATTTTTGGGCGCGGCTTTGCCCGCGGCCTATGTTTGGCACACAGAGGCCCCTCGCAAAGTCTCGGGGCATTCCGAGTCCGGCGGACGAAGTTGGCCAGCCCCACCCCCAAGGCTATAGCCCACCCGTTTTTGCGGCCCTTTTGCACTGGACAAACTTGGCGCCCCGGCCTTCGGGCGGTTATTTTTGGGCGCGGCTTTACCCGTGGCCTATGTTTGGTACATGGAGGCCACTCGTAAAGTCTCGCGGCATTCCGAGACAGGGGGACGAAGTTGGCCAGCCCCACCCCCCAAGGCTATAGCCCACCCGTTTTTGTGGCCTTTTTCCGCTGGACGAACTTGGCGCCCCGGCCTTCGGGTGGTTATTTTTGGGCGAGGATTTGCCCGAGGCCTATGTTTGGCACACAGAGGCCCTCGCAAAGTCTCGCGGCATTCCGTGTCCGGCGGACGAAGTTGGCCAGCCCCACCACCCAAGGCGATAGCCCACCCGTTTTTGTGGCCATTTTCCGCTGGACGAACTTGGCGCCCCGGCCTTCGGGCGGTTATTTTTGGGCACAGCTTTGCCCGCGGCCTATTTTTGGCACACGGAGGCCCCTCGCAAAGTCTCGCGGCATTCCGAGTCCGGCGGACGAAGTGGGCCAGCCCCACCACCCAAGGCTATAGCCCACCCGTTTTTGTGGCCATTTTCCGCTGGACGAACTTGGCGCCCCGGCCTTTGGGCGGTTATTTTTGGGCATGGCTTTGCCCACGTCCTATGTTTGGCACACGGAGGGCCCTCGCAAAGGGTCGCGGCATTCCGAGTCCGGCGGACGAAGTTGGCCAGCCCCACCCCCCAAGGCTATAGCCCACCCGTTTTTGTGGCCTTTTTGCGCTGCACGAACTTGGCGCCCCGGCCTTCGGGCGGTTAGTTTAGGGCGCGGCTTTGCCCACGTCCTATGTTTGGCACACGGAGGGCCCTCGCAAAGGTTCGCGGCATATTGAGTCCGGCGGACGAAGTTGGCCAGCCCCACCCTCCAAGGCTATAGCCCACCCGTTTTTGTGGCCTTTTTGCGCTGCACGAACTTGGCGCCCCGGCCTTCGGGCGGTTAGTTTAGGGCGCGGCTTTGCCCACGTCCTATGTTTGGCACACGGAGGGCCCTCGCAAAGGTTCGCGGCATATTGAGTCCGGCGGACGAAGTTGGCCAGCCCCACCCTCCAAGGCTATAGCCCACCCGTTTTTGTGGCCTTTTTGCGCTGGACGAACTTGGCGCCCCGGCCTTCGGGCGGTTATTTTTGGGCGCGGCTTTGCCCGCGGCCTATTTTTGGCACACGGAGGCCCCTCGCAAAGTCTCGCGGCATTCCGAGTCCGGCGGACGAAGTGGCCAGCCCCAACCCCCAAGGCTATAGCCCACCCGTTTTTGTGGCCTTTTTGCGCGGGACGAACTTGGCGCCCCGGCCTTCGGGCAGTTATTTTTGGGCGCGGCTTTGCCCGCGGCCTATGTTTGGCACACAGAGGCCCCTCGCAAAGTCTCAGGGCATTCCGAGTCCGGCGGACGAAGTTGGCGAGCCCCACCCCCAAGGCTATAGCCCACCCGTTTTAGCGGCCCTTTTGCACTGGACAAACTTGGCGCCCCGGCCTTCGGGCGGTTATTTTTGGGCGCGGCTTTACCCGTGGCCTATGTTTGGTACATGGAGGCCACTCGTAAAGTCTCGCGGCATTCTGAGTCAGGGGGACGAAGTTGGCCAGCCACACCCCCCAAGGCTATAGCCCACCCGTTTTTGTGGCTTTTTTGCGCTGGACGAACTTGGCGCCCCGGCCTTCGGGCAGTTATTTTTGGGCGCGGCTTTGCCCGCGGCCTATGTTTGGCACACAGAGGCCCCTCGCAAAGTCTCGGGGCATTCCGAGTCCGGCGGACGAAGTTGGCCAGCCCCACCCCCAAGGCTATAGCCCACCCGTTTTTGCGGCCCTTTTGCACTGGACAAACTTGGCGCCCCGGCCTTCGGGCGGTTATTTTTGGGCGCGGCTTTACCCGTGGCCTATGTTTGGTACATGGAGGCCACTCGTAAAGTCTCGCGGCATTCCGAGACAGGGGGACGAAGTTGGCCAGCCCCACCCCCCAAGGCTATAGCCCACCCGTTTTTGTGGCCTTTTTCCGCTGGACGAACTTGGCGCCCCGGCCTTCGGGTGGTTATTTTTGGGCGAGGATTTGCCCGAGGCCTATGTTTGGCACACAGAGGCCCTCGCAAAGTCTCGCGGCATTCCGTGTCCGGCGGACGAAGTTGGCCAGCCCCACCACCCAAGGCGATAGCCCACCCGTTTTTGTGGCCATTTTCCGCTGGACGAACTTGGCGCCCCGGCCTTCGGGCGGTTATTTTTGGGCACAGCTTTGCCCGCGGCCTATTTTTGGCACACGGAGGCCCCTCGCAAAGTCTCGCGGCATTCCGAGTCCGGCGGACGAAGTGGGCCAGCCCCACCACCCAAGGCTATAGCCCACCCGTTTTTGTGGCCATTTTCCGCTGGACGAACTTGGCGCCCCGGCCTTTGGGCGGTTATTTTTGGGCATGGCTTTGCCCACGTCCTATGTTTGGCACACGGAGGGCCCTCGCAAAGGGTCGCGGCATTCCGAGTCCGGCGGACGAAGTTGGCCAGCCCCACCCCCCAAGGCTATAGCCCACCCGTTTTTGTGGCCTTTTTGCGCTGCACGAACTTGGCGCCCCGGCCTTCGGGCGGTTAGTTTAGGGCGCGGCTTTGCCCACGTCCTATGTTTGGCACACGGAGGGCCCTCGCAAAGGTTCGCGGCATATTGAGTCCGGCGGACGAAGTTGGCCAGCCCCACCCTCCAAGGCTATAGCCCACCCGTTTTTGTGGCCTTTTTGCGCTGGACGAACTTGGCGCCCCGGCCTTCGGGCGGTTATTTTTGGGCGCGGCTTTGCCCGCGGCCTATTTTTGGCACACGGAGGCCCCTCGCAAAGTCTCGCGGCATTCCGAGTCCGGCGGACGAAGTGGCCAGCCCCAACCCCCAAGGCTATAGCCCACCCGTTTTTGTGGCCTTTTTGCGCGGGACGAACTTGGCGCCCCGGCCTTCGGGCAGTTATTTTTGGGCGCGGCTTTGCCCGCGGCCTATGTTTGGCACACAGAGGCCCCTCGCAAAGTCTCGGGGCATTCCGAGTCCGGCGGACGAAGTTGGCCAGCCCCACCCCCAAGGCTATAGCCCACCCGTTTTTGCGGCCCTTTTGCACTGGACAAACTTGGCGCCCCGGCCTTCGGGCGGTTATTTTTGGGCGCGGCTTTACCCGTGGCCTATGTTTGGTACATGGAGGCCACTCGTAAAGTCTCGCGGCATTCCGAGACAGGGGGACGAAGTTGGCCAGCCCCACCCCCCAAGGCTATAGCCCACCCGTTTTTGTGGCCTTTTTGCGCTGGATGAACTTGGCGCCCCGGCCTTCGGGCGGTTAGTTTTGGGCGCGGCTTTGTCCGCGTCCGATGTTTGGCACACGGAGGGCCCTCGCAAAGGTTCGCGGCATTCCGAGTCCGGCGGACGAAGTTGGCCGGCCCCACCCCCCAAGGCTATAGCCCACCCGTTTTTGTGGCCTTTTTGCGCTGGACGAACTTGGCGCCCCGGCCTTCGGGCGGTTATTTTTGGGCACGGCTTTGCCCGCGGCCTATTTTTGGCACACGGAGGCCCCTCGCAAAGTCTCGGGGCATTCCGAGTCCGGCGGACGAAGTTGGCCAGCCCCACCCCCCAAGGCTATAGCCCACCCGTTTTTGTGGCCTTTTTCTGCTGGACGAATTTGGCGCCCCGGCCATCGGGCGGTTATTTTTGGGCGCGGCTTTGTCCGCGGCCTATTTTTGGCACATGGAGGCCGCTCGCAAAGTCTCGCGGCATTCCGAGTCCGGCGGAAGAAGTTGGCCAGCCCCACCCCCCAAGACTATAGCCCACCCGTTTTTGTGGCTTTTTTGCGCTGGACGAACCTGGCGCCCCGGCCTTCGAGCGGTTATTTTTGGGCGCGGCCTATTTTTGGCACACGGAGGCCCCTCGCAAAGTCTCCCGGCATTCCGAGTCCGGCGGACGAAGTTGGCCAGCCCCACCACCCATGGCTATAGCCCACCCGTTTTTGTGGCCATTTTCCGCTGGACGAACTTGGCGCCCCGGCCTTGGGGCAGTTATTTTTGGGCGCAGCTTTGCCCGCGGCCTATTTTTGGCATATGGAGGCCCCTCGTAAAGTCTCGCGGCCTTTCCAATCCGGCAGACGAAGTTGGCCAGCCCCAACCCCCAAGGCTATAGCCCACCCGTTTTTGTGGCCTTTTTCCGCTGGACGAACTTGGCGCCCCGGCCTTCGGGCGGATATTTTTGGGTGCGGGTTTGCCCGCGGCCTATTTTTGGTACACGGAGGCCCCTCGTAAAATCTCGCGGCATTCCGAGTCCGGCGGACGAAGGAAGCCAGGCCCACCCCGCAAGGCTATAGCCCACCCGTTTTTGTGGCCTTTTTGCGGTGGACGAACTTGGCGCCCCGGCCTTCGGGTGGTTATTTTTGGGAGCAGCCTTGCCCACGGCCTATGTTTGCCACACGGAGGCCCCTCGCAAAGTCTGGCGACATTCCGAGTTCGGCGGACGAAGTTGGCCAGCCCCACCCGCCAAGGCTATAGCCCACCCGTTTTTGTGGCATTTTTCCGCTGGACGAACTCGGCGCCCCTGCCTTCGGGCAGTTATTTTTGGGCGCGGCTTTGCCCGCGGCCTATGTTTGGCACACAGAGGCCCCTCGCAAAGTCTCGCGGCATTCCAAGTCCGGCGGACGAAGTTGGCCAGCCCCACCCCCCAAGGCTATAGCCCACCCGTTTTTGTGGCCTTTTTCCGTTGGACGAACTTGGCGCCCCGGCCTTCGGGCGGTTATTTTTGGGCGCGGCTTTGCCAGTGGCCTATTTTTGGCACACGGAGGCCCCTCACAAAGTCTCGCGGCATTCCGAGTCCGGCGGACGAAGTTGGCCAGCCCCACCCCCCAAGGCTATAGCCCACCCGTTTTTGTGGCCTGTTTCCGCTGGACAAACTTGGCGCCCCGGCCTTCGGGCGGTTATTTTTAGGCGCGGCTTTGTCCGCGGCCTATTTTTGGCACACGGAGACCCCTCGCAAAGTCTCGTGGCATTCCGAGTCCGGCGGACGAAGTGGGCCAGCCCCACCCCCAAGGCTATAGCCCACCCGTTTTTGCGGCCCTTTTGCACTGGACAAACTTGGCGCCCCGGCCTTCGGGCTGTTATTTTTGGGCGCGGCTTTACCCGTGGCCTATGTTTGGTACATGGAGGCCACTCGTAAAGTCTCGCGGCATTCCGAGTCCGGGGGACGAAGTTGGCCAGCCCCACCCCCCAAGGCTATAGCCCACCCGTTTTTGTGGCCTGTTTGCGCTGGATGAACTTGGCGCCCCGGCCTTCGGGCGGTTATTTTTGGTTGCGGCTTTGCCCGCGTCCTATGTTTGGCACACGGAGGGCCCTCGCAAAGGTTCGCGGCATTCCGAGTCCGGCGGACGAAGTTGGCCAGCCCCACCCCCCAAGGCTATAGCCCCACCCGTTTTTGTGGCCTTTTTGCGCTGGACGAACTTGGCGCCCCGGCCTTCGGGAGGTTAGTTTTGGGCGTGGCTTTGCCCACGGCCGATGTTTGGCACACGGAGGCCCCTCGCAAAGTCTCGCGGCATTCCGAGTCCGGCGGACGAAGTTGGCCAGCCCCACCCCCAAGGCTATAGCCCACCCGTTTTTGCGGCCCTTTTGCACTGGACGAACTTGGCGCCCCGGCCTTCGGGCAGTTAGTTTTGGGCGTGGCTTTGCCCGCGGCCTATTTTTGGCACATGGAGGCCGCTCGCAACGTCTCGCGGCATTCCGAGTCCGGAGGACGAAGTTGGCCAGCCCCACCCCCCAAGGCTATAGCCCACCCGTTTTTGTGGCTTTTTTGCGCTGGACGAACTTGGCGCCCCGGCCATCGGGCGGTTATTTTTGGGCGCGGCTTCGGCCGCGGCCTATTTTTGGCACACGGAGGCCCCTCCCAAAGTCTCGCGGCATTCCGAGGCCGGCGGACGAAGTTGGCCAGCCCCACCACCCAAGGCTATAGCCCACCCGTTTTTGTGGCTTTTTTCCGCTCGACGAACTTGGCACGCCGGCCTTCGGGCGGTTAGTTTTGGGCGCGGCATTGCCCGTGGCCTATTTTTGGCACATGGAGGCCGCTCGCAAAGTCTCGCGGCATTCCGAGTCCGGAGGACGAAGTTGGCCAGCCCCACCCCCCAAGGCGATAGCCCACCCTTTTTTGTGGCTTTTTTGCGCTGGACGAACTTGGCGCCCCGGCCTTCGGGCGGTTATTTTTGGGCGCGGCTTTGGCCGCGGCCTATTTTTGGCACACGGAGACCCCTCGCAAAGTCTCGCGGCATTCCGAGTCCGGCGGACGAAGTTGGCCAGCCCCACCACCCAAGGCTATAGCCCACCCGTTTTTGTGGCCATTTTCCGCTGGAGGAACTTGGCGCCCCGGCCTTGGGGCAGTTATTTTTGGGCGCGGCTTTGCCCGCGGCCTATTTTTGGAATACGGAGGCCCCTCGTAAAGTCTCGCGGCCTTTCGAGTCCGGAGGACGAAGTTGGCCAGCCCCACCCCCCAAGGCTATAGCCCACCCGTTTTTGTGGCTTTTTTGCGCTGGACGAACTTGGCGCCCCGGCCATCGGGCGGTTATTTTTGGGCGCGGCTTCGGCCGCGGCCTATTTTTGGCACACGGAGGCCCCTCCCAAAGTCTCGCGGCATTCCGAGGCCGGCGGACGAAGTTGGCCAGCCCCACCACCCAAGGCTATAGCCCACCCGTTTTTGTGGCTTTTTTCCGCTCGACGAACTTGGCACGCCGGCCTTCGGGCGGTTAGTTTTGGGCGCGGCATTGCCCGTGGCCTATTTTTGGCACATGGAGGCCGCTCGCAAAGTCTCGCGGCATTCCGAGTCCGGAGGACGAAGTTGGCCAGCCCCACCCCCCAAGGCGATAGCCCACCCTTTTTTGTGGCTTTTTTACGCTGGACGAACTTGGCGCCCCGGCCTTCGGGCAGTTATTTTTGGGCGCGGCTTTGGCCGCGGCCTATTTTTGGCACACGGAGACCCCTCGCAAAGTCTCGCGGCATTCCGAGTCCGGCGGACGAAGTTGGCCAGCCCCACCACCCAAGGCTATAGCCCACCCGTTTTTGTGGCCATTTTCCGCTGGAGAAACTTGGCGCCCCAGCCTTGGGGCAGTTATTTTTGGGGGCGGCTTTGCCCGCGGCCTATTTTTGGAATACGGAGGCCCCTCGTAAAGTCTCGCGGCCTTTCGAGTCCGGCGGACGAAGTTGGCCAGCCCCACCCCCCAAGGCTATAGCCCACCCGTTTTTGTGGCCTTTTTGCGCTGGACGAACTTGGCGCCCCGGCCTTCGGGCCGTTATTTTTGGGCGAGGCTTTGCTCGCGGCCTATGTTTGGCACACGGAGGCCCGTCGTAAAGTCTCGCGGCATTCCGGGTCCGGCGGACGAACGTGGCCCGCCCCACCCCGCAAGGCTATAGCCCACCCGTTTTTGTGGCCTTTTTGCGCTGGACGATCTTGGGGCCCCGGCCTTCGGGCGGTTATTTTTAGGCGCGGCTTTGCCCGCGGCCTATTTTTTGCACACGGAGGCCCTTCGCAAAGTCTCGCGGCATTCCGAGTCCGGCGGACGAAGTTGGCCAGCCCCACCCCCAAGGCTATAGCCCACCCTTTTTTGTGGCTTTTTTGCGCTGGACGAACTTGGCGCCCCGGCCTTCGGGCGGTTATTTTTGGGCGCGGCTTTGGCCGCGGCCTATTTTTGGCACACGGAGACCCCTCGCAAAGTCTCGCGGCATTCCGAGTCCGGCGGACGAAGTTGGCCAGCCCCACCACCCAAGGCTATAGCCCACCCGTTTTTGTGGCCATTTTCCGCTGGAGGAACTTGGCGCCCCGGCCTTGGGGCAGTTATTTTTGGGCGCGGCTTTGCCCGCGGCCTATTTTTGGAATACGGAGGCCCCTCGTAAAGTCTCGCGGCCTTTCGAGTCCGGAGGACGAAGTTGGCCAGCCCCACCCCCCAAGGCTATAGCCCACCCGTTTTTGTGGCTTTTTTGCGCTGGACGAACTTGGCGCCCCGGCCATCGGGCGGTTATTTTTGGGCGCGGCTTCGGCCGCGGCCTATTTTTGGCACACGGAGGCCCCTCCCAAAGTCTCGCGGCATTCCGAGGCCGGCGGACGAAGTTGGCCAGCCCCACCACCCAAGGCTATAGCCCACCCGTTTTTGTGGCTTTTTTCCGCTCGACGAACTTGGCACGCCGGCCTTCGGGCGGTTAGTTTTGGGCGCGGCATTGCCCGTGGCCTATTTTTGGCACATGGAGGCCGCTCGCAAAGTCTCGCGGCATTCCGAGTCCGGAGGACGAAGTTGGCCAGCCCCACCCCCCAAGGCGATAGCCCACCCTTTTTTGTGGCTTTTTTACGCTGGACGAACTTGGCGCCCCGGCCTTCGGGCAGTTATTTTTGGGCGCGGCTTTGGCCGCGGCCTATTTTTGGCACACGGAGACCCCTCGCAAAGTCTTGCGGCATTCCGAGTCCGGCGGACGAAGTTGGCCAGCCCCACCCCCCAAGGCTATAGCCCACCCGTTTTTGTGGCCTTTTTGCGCTGGACGAACTTGGCGCCCCGGCCTTCGGGCCGTTATTTTTGGGCGAGGCTTTGCTCGCGGCCTATGTTTGGCACACGGAGGCCCGTCGTAAAGTCTCGCGGCATTCCGGGTCCGGCGGACGAACGTGGCCCGCCCCACCCCGCAAGGCTATAGCCCACCCGTTTTTGTGGCCTTTTTGCGCTGGACGATCTTGGGGCCCCGGCCTTCGGGCGGTTATTTTTAGGCGCGGCTTTGCCCGCGGCCTATTTTTTGCACACGGAGGCCCTTCGCAAAGTCTCGCGGCATTCCGAGTCCGGCGGACGAAGTTGGCCAGCCCCACCCCCAAGGCTATAGCCCACCCTTTTTTGTGGCTTTTTTGCGCTGGACGAACTTGGCGCCCCGGCCTTCGGGCGGTTATTTTTGGGCGCGGCTTTGGCCGCGGCCTATTTTTGGCACACGGAGACCCCTCGCAAAGTCTCGCGGCATTCCGAGTCCGGCGGACGAAGTTGGCCAGCCCCACCACCCAAGGCTATAGCCCACCCGTTTTTGTGGCCATTTTCCGCTGGAGGAACTTGGCGCCCCGGCCTTGGGGCAGTTATTTTTGGGCGCGGCTTTGCCCGCGGCCTATTTTTGGAATACGGAGGCCCCTCGTAAAGTCTCGCGGCCTTTCGAGTCCGGAGGACGAAGTTGGCCAGCCCCACCCCCCAAGGCTATAGCCCACCCGTTTTTGTGGCTTTTTTGCGCTGGACGAACTTGGCGCCCCGGCCATCGGGCGGTTATTTTTGGGCGCGGCTTCGGCCGCGGCCTATTTTTGGCACACGGAGGCCCCTCCCAAAGTCTCGCGGCATTCCGAGGCCGGCGGACGAAGTTGGCCAGCCCCACCACCCAAGGCTATAGCCCACCCGTTTTTGTGGCTTTTTTCCGCTCGACGAACTTGGCACGCCGGCCTTCGGGCGGTTAGTTTTGGGCGCGGCATTGCCCGTGGCCTATTTTTGGCACATGGAGGCCGCTCGCAAAGTCTCGCGGCATTCCGAGTCCGGAGGACGAAGTTGGCCAGCCCCACCCCCCAAGGCGATAGCCCACCCTTTTTTGTGGCTTTTTTACGCTGGACGAACTTGGCGCCCCGGCCTTCGGGCAGTTATTTTTGGGCGCGGCTTTGGCCGCGGCCTATTTTTGGCACACGGAGACCCCTCGCAAAGTCTTGCGGCATTCCGAGTCCGGCGGACGAAGTTGGCCAGCCCCACCACCCAAGGCTATAGCCCACCCGTTTTTGTGGCCATTTTCCGCTGGAGGAACTTGGCGCCCCGGCCTTGGGGCAGTTATTTTTGGGGGCGGCTTTGCCCGCGGCCTATTTTTGGAATACGGAGGCCCCTCGTAAAGTCTCGCGGCCTTTCGAGTCCGGCGGACGAAGTTGGCCAGCCCCACCCCCCAAGGCTATAGCCCACCCGTTTTTGTGGCCTTTTTGCGCTGGACGAACTTGGCGCCCCGGCCTTCGGGCCGTTATTTTTGGGCCAGGCTTTGCTCGCGGCCTATGTTTGGCACACGGAGGCCCGTCGTAAAGTCTCGCGGCATTCCGGGTCCGGCGGACGAAGTTGGCCAGCCCCACCCCCAAAAGGCTATAGCCCACCCGTTTTTGTGGCCTTTTTGCGCTGGACGAACTTGGCGCCCCGGCCTTCGGGCGGTTATTTTTCGGCGCGGCTTTGTGCGCGGCCTATGTTTGGCACACGGAGGCCCCTCGCAAAGTCTCGCGGCATTCCGAGTCAGGCGGACAAAGTGGGCCAGCCCCACCCCACAAGGCTATAGCCCACCCGTTTTGGTGGCCTTTTTCCGCTGGACGAACGTTGCGCCCCTGCATTCGGGCGGTTATTTTTAGGCGCGGCTTTCCCGCGGCCGATTTTTGGCACACGGAGGCCCCTCGGAAAGCCTCGCGGCATTCCGAGTCAGGCGGACGAAGGTGGCCAGCCCCACCCCCCAAGGCTATAGCCCACCCGTTTTTGTGGCCTTTTTCCGCTGGACGAACTTGGCGCGCCGGCGTTCGGGCGGTTATTTTTGGACACGGCTTTGCCCGCGGCCTATTTTTGGCACACAGAGGCCCCTCGCAAAGTCTCATGGCATTCCGGGTCCGGCGGACGAAGTCGGCCAGCTCCACCCCCCAAGGCTATAGCCCACCCGTTTTTGTGGCTTTTTTCCGCTCGACGAACTTGGCACGCCGGCCTTCGGGCGGTTAGTTTTGGGCGCGGCATTGCCCGTGGCCTATTTTTGGCACATGGAGGCCGCTCGCAAAGTCTCGCGGCATTCCGAGTCCGGAGGACGAAGTTGGCCAGCCCCACCCCCCAAGGCGATAGCCCACCCTTTTTTGTGGCTTTTTTACGCTGGACGAACTTGGCGCCCCGGCCTTCGGGCAGTTATTTTTGGGCGCGGCTTTGGCCGCGGCCTATTTTTGGCACACGGAGACCCCTCGCAAAGTCTCGCGGCATTCCGAGTCCGGCGGACGAAGTTGGCCAGCCCCACCACCCAAGGCTATAGCCCACCCGTTTTTGTGGCCATTTTCCGCTGGAGGAACTTGGCGCCCCGGCCTTGGGGCAGTTATTTTTGGGGGCGGCTTTGCCCGCGGCCTATTTTTGGAATACGGAGGCCCCTCGTAAAGTCTCGCGGCCTTTCGAGTCCGGCGGACGAAGTTGGCCAGCCCCACCCCCCAAGGCTATAGCCCACCCGTTTTTGTGGCCTTTTTGCGCTGGACGAACTTGGCGCCCCGGCCTTCGGGCCGTTATTTTTGGGCGAGGCTTTGCTCGCGGCCTATGTTTGGCACACGGAGGCCCGTCGTAAAGTCTCGCGGCATTCCGGGTCCGGCGGACGAACGTGGCCCGCCCCACCCCGCAAGGCTATAGCCCACCCGTTTTTGTGGCCTTTTTGCGCTGGACGATCTTGGGGCCCCGGCCTTCGGGCGGTTATTTTTAGGCGCGGCTTTGCCCGCGGCCTATTTTTTGCACACGGAGGCCCTTCGCAAAGTCTCGCGGCATTCCGAGTCCGGCGGACGAAGTTGGCCAGCCCCACCCCTCAAGGCTATAGCCCACCCGTTTTTGTAGCCTTTTTCCGCTGGACGAACATGGCGCCCCGGGCTTCGGACGGTTATTTTTGGACGCGGCTTTGCCCGCGGCCTAGTTTTTGCACACGGAGGCCCCTCGCAAAGTCTCCCGGCATTCTGAGTCCGGCGGACGAAGTAGGCCAGCCCCACCCCCCAAGGCTATGCCCACCCGTTTTTGTGGCCTTTTTCCGCTGGACGAACTTCGCCCCCCGGCCTTCGGGCGGTTAGTTTTAGGCGCGGCTTTGCCCGCGATCTATTTTTGGCACATGGAGGCCGCTCGCAAAGTCTCGCGGCATTCCGAGTCCGGAGGACGAAGTTGACCAGCCCCACCCCCCAAGGCGATAGCCCACCCTTTTTTGTGGCTTTTTTACGCTGGACGAACTTGGCGCCCCGGCCTTCGGGCAGTTATTTTTGGGCGCGGCTTTGGCCGCGGCCTATTTTTGGCACACGGAGACCCCTCGCAAAGTCTTGCGGCATTCCGAGTCCGGCGGACGAAGTTGGCCAACCCCACCCCCCTAGGCTATAGCCCACCCGATTTTGTGGCCTTTTTCCGCTGGACGAACTTGGCGCCCCGGCCTTCGGGCGGTTATTTTTGGGCACGGCTTTGCCCGCTGCCTATTTATGGCACACGGAGGCCCCTCGCAAAGTCTCCCGGCATTCCGAGTCCGGCGGACGAAGTTGGCCAGCCCCACCCCGCAAGGCTATAGCCCACCCGTTATTGTGGCCTTTTTGCGCTGGACGATCTTGGGGCCCCGGCCTTCGGGCGGTTATTTTTAGGCGCGGCTTTGCCCGCGGCCTATTTTTTGCACACGGAGGCCCTTCGCAAAGTCTCGCGGCATTCCGAGTCCGGCGGACGAAGTTGGCCAGCCCCACCCCTCAAGGCTATAGCCCACCCGTTTTTGTAGCCTTTTTCCGCTGGACGAACATGGCGCCCCGGGCTTCGGACGGTTATTTTTGGACGCGGCTTTGCCCGCGGCCTAGTTTTTGCACACGGAGGCCCCTCCCAAAGTCTCGCGGCATTCCGAGGCCGGCGGACGAAGTTGGCCAGCCCCACCACCCAAGGCTATAGCCCACCCGTTTTTGTGGCTTTTTTCCGCTCGACGAACTTGGCACGCCGGCCTTCGGGCGGTTAGTTTTGGGCGCGGCATTGCCCGTGGCCTATTTTTGGCACATGGAGGCCGCTCGCAAAGTCTCGCGGCATTCCGAGTCCGGAGGACGAAGTTGGCCAGCCCCACCCCCCAAGGCGATAGCCCACCCTTTTTTGTGGCTTTTTTACGCTGGACGAACTTGGCGCCCCGGCCTTCGGGCAGTTATTTTTGGGCGCGGCTTTGGCCGCGGCCTATTTTTGGCACACGGAGACCCCTCGCAAAGTCTTGCGGCATTCCGAGTCCGGCGGACGACGTTGGCCAACCCCACCCCCCTAGGCTATAGCCCACCCGATTTTGTGGCCTTTTTCCGCTGGACGAACTTTGCGACCCGGCATTCGGGCGGTTATTTTTAGGTGCGGCTTTGCCCGCGGCCGATTTTTGGCACACGGAGGCCCCTCGCAAAGTCTCGCCACATTCCGAGTCCAGCGGACGAAGTTGGCAAGCCGCACTACCCTAGGCTATAGCCCACCCGATTTTGTGGCCTTTTTACGCTGGAAGAACTTGGCGCCCCGGCCTTCGGGCGGTTATTTTTGGGCGCGGCTTTGCCCACGGCCTATGTTTGGCACACGGAGGCCCCTCGCAAAGTCTTGCGGCATTCCGAGTCCGGCGGACGAAGTTGGCCAGCCCCACCCCCCTAGGCTATAGCCCACCCGATTTTGTGGCCTTTTTCCGCTGGACGAACTTGGCGCCCCGGCCTTCGGGCGGTTATTTTTGGGCACGGCTTTGCCCGCTGCCTATTTATGGCACACGGAGGCCCCTCGCAAAGTCTCCCGGCATTCCGAGTCCGGCGGACGAAGTAGACCAGCCCCACCCCCCAAGGCTATAGCCCACCCGTTTTTGTGGCCTTTTTCCGCTGGACGAACTTCGCCCCCCGGCCTTCGGGCGGTTAGTTTTAGGCGCGGCTTTGCCCGCGATCTATTTTTGGCGCACGGAGGCCCCTCGCAAAGTCTCGCGGCATTCCGAGTCCGGCAGACGAAGGTGGCCAGCCCCACCCCGCAAGGCTATAGCCCACCCGTTTTTGTGGCCTTTTTGCGCTGGACGAACTTGGCGCCCCGGCCTTCGGGTGGTTATTTTTCGGCGCGGCTTTGTGCGCGGCCTATGTTTGGCACACGGAGGCCCCTCGCAAAGTCTCGCGGCATTCCGAGTCAGGCGGACAAAGTGGGCCAGCCCCACCCCACAAGGCTATAGCCCACCCGTTTTGGTGGCCTTTTTCCGCTGGACGAACGTTGCGCCCCTGCATTCGGGCGGTTATTTTTAGGCGCGGCTTTGCCCGCGGCCGATTTTTGGCACACGGAGGCCCCTCGCAAAGTCTCGCGGCATTCCGAGTCAGGCGGACGAAGGTGGCCAGCCCCACCCCCCAAGGCTATAGCCCACCCGTTTTTGTGGCCTTTTTCCGCTGGACGAACTTGGCGCGCCGGCGTTCGGGCGGTTATTTTTGGACACGGCTTTGCCCGCGGCCTATTTTTGGCACACAGAGGCCCCTCGCAAAGTCTCATGGCATTCCGAGTCCGGCGGACGAAGTCGGCCAGCTCCACCCCCCAAGGCTATAGCCCACCCGTTTTTGTGGCCTTTTTGCGCTGGACGAACTTGGCGCCCCGGCCTTCGGGCGGGTATTTTTGGGTGCGGCTTTGACAGCGGCCTATTTATGGCACACGGAGGCCCCTCGCAAAGTCTCCCGGCATTCCGAGTCCGGCGGACGAAGTAGGCGAGCCCCACCCCCCAAGGCTATAGCCCGCCCGTTTTTGTGGCCTTTTTGCGCTGGACGAACTTTGCGCCCCGGCCTTCTGGCGGTTATTTTTGGGCGCGGCTTTGCCGGCGGCCTATTTTTGGCACACGGAGGCCCCTCACAAAGTCTCGCGGCATTCCGAGTCCGGCGGACGAAGTTGGCCAGCCCCACCCCCAAAAGGCTATAGCCCACCCGTTTTTGTGGCCTTTTTGCGCTGGACGAACTTGGCGCCCCGGCCTTCGGGCGGTTATTTTTGGGCGCGGCTTTGACAGCGTCCTATTTTTTGCACACAGAGGCCCCTCGCAAAGTCTCGCGGCATTCCAAGTCCGGCGGACGAAGTTAGCCAGCCCCACCCCCCAAGGCTATAGCCCACCCGTTTTTGTGGCGTTTTTCCGCTGGACGAACTTGGCGCCCCGGCCTTCGGGCCGTCATTTTTGGGCGCGGCTTTGACTGCGGCCTATTTTTGGCACACGGAGGCCCCTCGTAAAGTCTCCCGGCATTCCGAGTCCGGCGGACGAAGTAGGCCAGCCCCACCCCCCAAGGCTATAGCCCACCCGTTTTTGTGGCCTTTTTGCGCTGGACGAACTTGGCGCCCCGGCCTTCGGGCCGTCATTTTTGGGCTAGGCTTAGCTCGCGGCCTATGTTTGGCACTCGGAGGCCCGTCGCAAAGTCTCGCGGCATTCCGAGTCAGGCGGACGAAGTTGGCCAGCCCCACCCCCCAAGGCTATAGCACACCCGTTTTTGTGGCCTTTTTCCGCTGGATGAACTTTGCCCCGGCCTTCGGGCGGTAATTTTCGGCGCGGCTTTGCCCGCGGCCTATTTTTGGCACACGCAGACCCCTCGTAAAGTCTCGCGGCATTCCGAGTCCGGCGGACGAAGGTGGCCAGCCCCACCCCGCAAGGCTATAGCCCACCCGTTTTTGTGGCCTTTTTGCGCTGGACGAACTTGGCGCGCCGGCCTTCGGGCGGTTAGTTTTGGGCACGGCTTTGCCCGCGGCCTATTTGCGGCTTTGACAGCGGCCTATTTATGGCACACGGAGGCCCCTCGCAAAGTCACCCGGCATTCCGAGTCCGGCGGACGAAGTAGGCGAGCCCCACCCCCCAAGGCTATAGCCCGCCCGTTTTTGTGGCCTTTTTGCGCTGGACGAACTTTGCGCCCCGGCCTTCTGGCGGTTATTTTTGGGCGCGGCTTTGCCGGCGGCCTATTTTTGGCACACGGAGGCCCCTCACAAAGTCTCGCGGCATTCCGAGTCCGGCGGACGAAGTTGGCCAGCCCCACCCCCAAAAGGCTATAGCCCACCCGTTTTTGTGGCCTTTTTGCGCTGGACGAACTTGGCGCCCCGGGCTTCGGGCGGTTATGTTTGGGCGCGGCTTTGACAGCGTCCTATTTTTTGCACACAGAGGCCCCTCGCAAAGTCTCGCGGCATTCCAAGTCCGGCGGACGAAGTTAGCCAGCCCCACCCCCCAAGGCTATAGCCCACCCGTTTTTGTGGCGTTTTTCCGCTGGACGAACTTGGCGCCCCGGCCTTCGGGCCGTCATTTTTGGGCGCGGCTTTGACTGCGGCCTATTTTTGGCACACGGAGGCCCCTCGTAAAGTCTCCCGGCATTCCGAGTCCGGCGGACGAAGTAGGCCAGCCCCACCCCCCAAGGCTATAGCCCACCCGTTTTTGTGGCCTTTTTGCGCTGGACGAACTTGGCGCCCCGGCCTTCGGGCCGTCATTTTTGGGCGAGGCTTAGCTCGCGGCCTATGTTTGGCACTCGGAGGCCCGTCGCAAAGTCTCGCGGCATTCCGAGTCAGGCGGACGATGTTGGCCAGCCCCACCCCCCAAGGCTATAGCACACCCGTTTTTGTGGCCTTTTTCCGCTGGATGAACTTTGCCCCGGCCTTCGGGCGGTTATTTTCGGCACAGCTTTGCCCGCGGCCTATTTTTGGCACACGGAGACCCCTCGTAAAGTCTCGCGGCATTCCGAGTCCGGCAGACGAAGCTGGCCAGCCCCACCCCGCAAGGCTATAGCCCACCCGTTTTTGTGGCCTTTTTGCGCTGGACGAACTTGGCGCCCCGGCATTCGGGCGGTTATTTTTAGGCGCGGCTTTGCCCGCGGCCGATTTTTGGCACACGGAGGCCCTTCGCAAAGTCTCGCGGCATTCCGAGTCCGGCGGACGAAGGTGGCCAGCCCCACCCCCCAAGGCTATAGCCCACCCGTTTTTGTGGCCTTTTTCCGCTGGACGAACTTGGCGCGCCGGCCTTCGGGCGGTTATTTTTGGGCACGGCTTTGCCCGCGGCCTATTTTTGGCACACAGAGGCCCCTCGCAAAGTCTCATGGCATTCCGAGCCCGGCGGACGAAGTCGGCCCGCCCCACCCCCCAAGGCTATAGCCCACCCGTTTTTGTGGCCTTTTTGCGCTGGACGAACTTGGCGCCCCGGCCTTCGGGCGGTTATTTTTGGGCGCGGCTTTGACAGCGGCCTATTTTTGGCACACGGAGGCCCCTCGCAAAGTCTCCCGGCATTCCGAGTCCGGCGGACGAAGTAGGCCAGCCCCACCCCCCAAGGCTATAGCCCGCCTGTTTTTGTGGCCTTTTTGCGCTGGACGAACTTTGCGCCCCGGCCTTCTGGCGATTATTTTTGGGCGCGGCTTTGCCGGCGGCCTATTTTTGGCACACGGAGGCCCCTCACAAAGTCTCGCGGCATTCCGAGTCCGGCGGACGAAGTTGGCCAGCCCCACCCCCAAAAGGCTATAGCCCACCCGTTTTTGTGGCCTTTTTGCGCTGGACGAACTTGGCGCCCCGGCCTTCGGGCGGTTATTTTTGGGCGCGGCTTTGACAGTGTCCTATTTTTTGCACACAGAGGCCCCTCGCAAAGTCTCGCGGCATTCCAAGTCCGGCGGACGAAGTTAACCAGCCCCACCCCCCAAGGCTATAGCCCACCCGTTTTTGTGGCGTTTTTCCGCTGGACGAACTTGGCGCCCCGGCCTTCGGGCCGTCATTTTTGGGCGCGGCATTGACTGCGGCCTATTTTTGGCACACGGAGGCCCCTCGCAAAGTCTCCCGGCATTCCGAGTCCGGCGGACGAAGTAGGCCAGCCCCACCCCCCAAGGCTATAGCCCACCCGTTTTTGTGGCCTTTTTGCGCTGGACGAACTTGGCGCCCCGGCCTTCGGGCCGTCATTTTTGGGCGAGGCTTAGCTCGCGGCCTATGTTTGGCACTCGGAGGCCCGTCGCAAAGTCTCGCGGCATTCCGAGTCAGGCGGACGAAGTTGGCCAGCCCCACCCCCCAAGGCTATAGCCCACCCGTTTTTGTGGCCTTTTTCCGCTGGACGAACTTTGCCCCGCCCTTCGGGCGGTTATTTTTCGTCGCGGGTTTGCCCGCGGCCTATTTTTGGCAAACGGAGGCCCCTCATAAAGTCTCACGGCATTCCGAGTCCGGCGGACGAAGGTGGCCAGCCCCACCCCCCAAGGCTATAGCCCTCCCGTTTTTGTGGCCTTATTGCGCTGGACGAACGTGGCGCCCCGGCCTTCGGGCGGTTATTTTTGGGCGCGGCTTTGTCCGCAGCCTATTTTTGGCACACGGAGGCCCCTCGCAAAGTCTCACGGCATTCCGAGTCCGGCGGACGAAGTTGGCCAGCCCCACCCCCAAAAGGCTATAGCCCACCCGTTTTTGTGGCGTTTTTCCGCTGGACAAACTTGGCGCCCCGGCGTTCGGGCGGTTATTTTTGGGCGCGGCTTTGACAGCGGCCTATTTATGGCACACGGAGGCCCCTCGCAAAGTCTCCCGGCATTCCGAGTCCGGCGGACGAAGTACGCCAGCCCCACCCCCCAAGGCTATAGCCCGCCCGTTTTTGTGGCCTTTTTGCGCTGGACGAACTTTGCGCCCCGGCTTTCTGGCGGTTATTTTTGGGAGCGGCTTTGCCGGCGGCCTATTTTTGGCACACGGAGGCCCCTCACAAAGTCTCGCGGCATTCCGAGTCCGGCGGACGAAGTTGGCCAGCCCCACCCCCAAAAGGCTATAGCCCACCCGTTTTTGTGGCCTTTTTGCGCTGGACGAACTTGGCGCCCCGGCCTTCGGGCAGTTATTTTTGGGCGCGGCTTTGACAGCGGCCTATTTTTTGCACACAGAGGCCCCTCGCAAAGTCTCGCGGCATTCCAAGTCCGGCGGACGAAGTTGGCCAGCCCCACCCCCCAGGGCTATAGCCCACCCGTTTTTGTGGCGTTTTTCCGCTGGACGAACTTGGCGCCCCGGCCTTCGGGCCGTCATTTTTGGGCGTGGCTTTGACTGCGGCCTATTTTTGGCACACGGAGGCCCCTCGCAAAGTCTCCCGGCATTCCGAGTCCGGCGGACGAAGTAGGCCAGCCCCACCCCCCAAGGCTATAGCCCACCCGTTTTTGTGGTCTTTTTGCGCTGGACGAACTTTGCGCCCCGGCCTTCGGGCGGTTATTTTTAGGCGCGGCTTTGCCCGCGGCCTATTTTTGGCACACGGAGGCCCCTCGTAAAGTCTCGCGGCATTCCGAGTCCGGCGGACGAAGGTGGCCAGCCCCACCCCCCAAGGCTATAGCCCGCCCGTTTTTGTGGCCTTATTGCGCTGGACGAACGTGGCGCCCCGGCCTTCGGGCGGTTATTTTTGGGCGCGGCTTTGTCCGCAGCCTATTTTTGGCACACGGAGGCCCCTCGCAAAGTCTCGCGGCATTCCGAGTCCGGCGGACGAAGTTGGCCAGCCCCACCCGCAAAAGGCTATAGCCCACCCGTTTTTGTGGCCTTTTTCCGCTGGACAAACTTGGCGCCCCGGGCTTCGGGCGGTTATTTTTGGGCGCGGCTTTGCCGGCGGCCTAATTTTGGCACACGGAGGCCCCTCACAAAGTCTCGCGGCATTCCGAGTCCGGCGGACGAAGTTGGCCAGCCCCACCCCCAAAAGGCTATAGCCCACCCGTTTTTGTGGCCTTTTTGCGCTGGACGAACTTGGCGACCCAGCCTTCGGGCGGTTATTTTGGGCGCGGCTTTGACTGCGGCCTATTATTGGCACAAGGAGACACCTCGCAAAGTCTCCCAGCATTCCGAGTCCGGCGGACGAAGTAGGCCTGCCCAACCCCCCAAGGCCATAGCCCACCCGTTTTTGTGGCCTTTTTGCGCTGGACGAACTTGGCGCCCCGGCCTTCGGGCGGTTATTTTTGGGCGAGGCTTTATTCGCGGCCTATGTTTGGCACTCGGAGGCCTGTCGCAAAGTCTCGCGACATTCCGAGTCCGGCGGACGAAGTTGGCCAGCCCCACCCCCCAAGGCTATAGCCCACCCGTTTTTGTGGCCTTTTTCCGCTGGACGAACTTGGCGCCCCGGCCTTCGGGCGGTTATTTTTGGGCGCGGCTTTGCCCGCGGCCTATGTTTGGCACACGGAGGCCCCTCGCAAAGTCTCGCGGCATTCCGAGTCCGGCGGATGATGTTGGCCAGCCCCACCCCCCAAGGCTATAGCCCACCCGTTTTTGTGGCCTTTTTGCGCTGGACGAACTTAGCGCCCCGGCCTTCGGGCGGTTATTTTTGGGTGCGGCTTTGACTGCGGCCTAATTTTGGTGCAAGGAGGTACCTCGCAAAGTCTCCCAGCATTCCGAGTCCGGCAGACGAAGTAGGCCAGCCCCACCCCCCAAGGCCATAGCCCACCCGTTTTTGTGGCCTTTTTGCGCTGGACGAACGTGGCACCGCGGCCTTCGGGCGGTTATTTTTGGGCGCGGCTTTGCCGGCGGCCTAATTTTGGCACAAGGAGGCCCCTCACAAAGTCTCGCGGCATTCCGAGTCCGGCGGACGAAGTTGGCCAGCCCCACCCCCAAAAGGCTATAGCCCACCCGTTTTTGTGGTCTTTTTCCGCTGGACGAACTTCGCGCCCCGGCCTTCGGGCGGTTATTTTTGGGCGCGGCTTTGCCCGCGGCCTATGTTTGGCACACGGAGACCCCTCGCAAAGTCTCGCGACATTCCGAGTCCGGCGGATGATGTTGGCCAGCCCCACCCCCCAAGGCTATAGCCCACCTGTTTTTGTGGCCATTTTGCGCTGGACGCACTTGGCGCCCCGGCCTTCGGGAGGTTATTTTTGCGCGCGGCTTTGCCCGCGGCCTATTTTTTGCACACGGAGGCCCCTCGTAAAGTCTCGCGGCATTCCGAGTCCGGCGGACGAAGTCGGCCAGCCCCACCCCCAAAGGCTATAGCCCACCCGTTTTTGTGGCCTTTTTGCGCTGGACGAACTTGGCACCGCGGCCTTCGGGCAGTTATTTTTGGCCGCGACTTTGCCCACGGCTTATGTTTGGCACACGGAGGCCCCTCGCAAAGTCCCACGGCATTCCGAGTCCGGCGGACGAAGTTGGCCAGCCCCACCCCCCAAGGCTATAGCCCACCCGTTTTTGTGGCCTTTTTCCGCTGGACGAACTTGGCGCCCCGGCCATCGGGTGGTTATTTTTGGGCGCGGCTTTGTCCGTGCCCTATTTTTTGGCACACGGAGGCCCCCCCAAAAGTCTCGCGGCATTCCGAGTCCGGCGGACGAAGTGGGCCAGCCCCATCCCCCAAGGCTATAGCCCAACCGTTTTTGTGGCCTTATTGGGTTGGACGAACGTGGCGCCCCGGCCTTCGGGCGTTTATTTTTGGGCGCGGCTTTGCCCGCGGCCTATTTTTGGCGCACAGAGGCCCCTCGAAAAGTCTCGCGGCATTCCGAGTCCGGCGGACGAAGTTGGCCAGCTCCACCTCCCAAGGCTATAGCCCACCCGTTTTTGTGGCCTATTTCCGCTGGACGAACTTGGCACCCCGGCCTTCGGGGGGTTATTTTGGGGCGCGGCTTTGCTCGCGGCCTATTTTTGGCACACGGAGGCCCCTCGCAAAGTTTCCCGGCATTCCGAGTCCGGCGGACGAAGTAGGCCAGCCCCACCCCCCAAGGCTATAGCCCACCCGTTTTTGTGGCCTTTTTGCGCGGGACGAACTTGCGCCCCGGCCTTCGGGCCGTTGTTTTTGGGCGAGGCTTTGCTCGCGGCCTATGTTTGGCACATGGAGGCCCGTCGCAAAGTCTCGCGGCATTCCGAGTCCGGCGGACGAAGTTGGCCTGCCGCACCCACCAAGGCTATAGCCCACCCGTTTTTGTGGCCTTTTTCCGCTGGACGAACTTGGCGCCCCGGCCTTCGGGCGGTTATTTTTGGGCGCGGCTTAGCCGACGGCCTATTTTTGGCACACGGAGGCCCCTCACAAAGTCTCGCGGCATTCCGAGTCCGGCGGACGAAGTTGGCCAGCCCCACCCCCCAAGGCTATAGCCCACCCGTTTTTGTGGCCTTTTTCCGCTGGATGAACTTTGCGCCCCGGCCAACAGGCGGTTATATTTAGGCGCGGTTTTGCCCGCGACCTATTTTTGGCACACGGAGGTCCCTCGCAAAGTCTCGCGGCATTCCGAGTCCGGCGGACGAAGGTGGCCAGCCCCACCCCGCAAGGCTATAGCCCACCCGTTTTTGTGGCCTTTTTGCGCTGGACGAACTTGGCGCCCCGGCCATCGGGCGGTTATTTTTCGGCGCGGCTTTGCTCGCGGCCTATGTATGGCACACGGATGCCCCTCGCAAAATCTCGCGGCATTCCAAGTCCGGCGGACGAAGTTGGCCAGCCCCACCCCCCAAGGCTATAGCCCACCCGTTTTTGTGGCCTTTTTGCGCTGGACGAACTTGGCGCCGCGGCCTTCGGGCGGTTATTTTTGGGAGCGGCTTTGCCGGCGGCCTATTTTTGGCACACGGAGGCCCCTCACAAAGTCTCGCGGAATTCCGAGTCCGGCGGACGAAGTTGGCCAGCCCCACCCCCCAAGGCTATAGCCCACCCGTTTTTGTGGCCTTTTTGCGCTGGATGTACCTGGCGCCCCGGCCTTCGGGACGTTATTTTTGGGCGAGGCTTTGCTCGCGGCCTATGTTTGGCACTCGGTGGCCCGTCGCAGAGTCTCGCGGCATTCCGAGTCCGGCGGACGAAGTTGGCCAGCCCCACCCCCCAAGGCTATAGCCCACCCGTTTTTGTGGCCTTAGTGCGCTGGACGAACGTGGCGCCCCGGCCTTCGGGCGGTTTTTTTTGGGCGCGGCTTTGTCCGCAGCCTATTTTTGGCACACGGAGGCCCCTCGCAAAGTCTCGCGGCATTCCGAGTCCGGCGGACGAAGTTGGACAGCCCCACCCCCAAAAGGCTATAGCCCACCCGTTTTTGTTGACTTTTTGCGATGGACGAACTTGGCACCCCGGCCTTCGGGCGGTTATTTTTGGGCGCGGCTTTGACTGCGGCCTATTTTTGGCACACGGAGGCCCCTCGCAAAGTCTCCCGGCATTCCGAGTCCGGCGGACGAAGTAGACCAGCCCCACCCCCCAAGGCTATAGCCCACCCGTTTTTGTGGCCTTTTTGCGCTGGACGAACTTGGCGCCCCGGCCTTCGGGCCGTTATTTTTGGGCGAGGCTTTGCTCGCGGCCTATGTTTGGCACACGGAGGCCCATCGCAAAGTCTCGCGGCATTCCAAGTCCGGCGGACGAAGTTGGCCAGCCCCACCCCCCAAGGCTATAGCCCACCCGTTTTTGTGGCCTTTTTCCGCTGGTAGAACTTTGCGCCCCAGCCTTCGGGCGGTTATTTTTGGGCGCGGCTTTGACTGCGGCCTATTTTTGGCACACGGAGGCCCCTCACAAAGTCTCGCGGCATTCCGAGTCCGGCGGACGAAGTTGGCCAGCCCCACCCCCCAAGGCTATAGCCCACCCGTTTTTGTGGCCTTTTTGCGCGGGACGAACTTGCGCCCCGGCCTTCGGGCCGTTGTTTTTGGGCGAGGCTTTGCTCGCGGCCTATGTTTGGCACATGGAGGCCCGTCGCAAAGTCTCGCGGCATTCCGAGTCCGGCGGACGAAGTTGGCCTGCCGCACCCACCAAGGCTATAGCCCACCCGTTTTTGTGGCCTTTTTCCGCTGGACGAACTTGGCGCCCCGGCCTTCGGGCGGTTATTTTTGGGCGCGGCTTAGCCGACGGCCTATTTTTGGCACACGGAGGCCCCTCACAAAGTCTCGCGGCATTCCGAGTCCGGCGGACGAAGTTGGCCAGCCCCACCCCCCAAGGCTATAGCCCACCCGTTTTTGTGGCCTTTTTCCGCTGGATGAACTTTGCGCCCCGGCCAACGGGCGGTTATATTTAGGCGCGGTTTTGCCCGCGACCTATTTTTGGCACACGGAGGTCCCTCGCAAAGTCTCGCGGCATTCCGAGTCCGGCGGACGAAGGTGGCCAGCCCCACCCCGCAAGGCTATAGCCCACCCGTTTTTGTGGCCTTTTTGCGCTGGACGAACTTGGTGCCCCGGCCATCGGGCGGTTATTTTTCGGCGCGGCTTTGCTCGCGGCCTATGTATGGCACACGGATGCCCCTCGCAAAATCTCGCGGCATTCCAAGTCCGGCGGACGAAGTTGGCCAGCCCCACCCCCCAAGGCTATAGCCCACCCGTTTTTGTGGCCTTTTTGCGCTGGACGAACTTGGCGCCGCGGCCTTCGGGCGGTTATTTTTGGGAGCGGCTTTGCCGGCGGCCTATTTTTGGCACACGGAGGCCCCTCACAAAGTCTCGCGGAATTCCGAGTCCGGCAGACGAAGTTGGCCAGCCCCACCCCCCAAGGCTATAGCCCACCCGTTTTTGTGGCCTTTTTGCGCTGGATGTACCTGGCGCCCCGGCCTTCGGGACGTTATTTTTGGGCGAGGCTTTGCTCGCGGCCTATGTTTGGCACTCGGTGGCCCGTCGCAGAGTCTCGCGGCATTCCGAGTCCGGCGGACGAAGTTGGCCAGCCCCACCCCCCAAGGCTATAGCCCACCCGTTTTTGTGGCCTTAGTGCGCTGGACGAACGTGGCGCCCCGGCCTTCGGGCGGTTTTTTTTGGGCGCGGCTTTGTCCGCAGCCTATTTTTGGCACACGGAGGCCCCTCGCAAAGTCTCGCGGCATTCCGAGTCCGGCGGACGAAGTTGGACAGCCCCACCCCCAAAAGGCTATAGCCCACCCGTTTTTGTTGACTTTTTGCGATGGACGAACTTGGCACCCCGGCCTTCGGGCGGTTATTTTTGGGCGCGGCTTTGACTGCGGCCTATTTTTGGCACACGGAGGCCCCTCGCAAAGTCTCCCGGCATTCCGAGTCCGGCGGACGAAGTAGACCAGCCCCACCCCCCAAGGCTATAGCCCACCCGTTTTTGTGGCCTTTTTGCGCTGGACGAACTTGGCGCCCCGGCCTTCGGGCCGTTATTTTTGGGCGAGGCTTTGCTCGCGGCCTATGTTTGGCACACGGAGGCCCATCGCAAAGTCTCGCGGCATTCCAAGTCCGGCGGACGAAGTTGGCCAGCCCCACCCCCCAAGGCTATAGCCCACCCGTTTTTGTGGCCTTTTTCCGCTGGTAGAACTTTGCGCCCCAGCCTTCGGGCGGTTATTTTTGGGCGCGGCTTTGACTGCGGCCTATTTTTGGCACACGGAGGCCCCTCACAAAGTCTCGCGGCATTCCGAGTCCGGCGGACGAAGTTGGCCAGCCCCACCCCCCAAGGCTATAGCCCACCCGTTTTTGTGGCCTTTTTCCGCTGGATGAACTTTGCGCCCCGGCCAACGGGCGGTTATATTTAGGCGCGGCTTTCCCCGCGACCTATTTTTGGCACACGGAGGTCCCTCGCAAAGTCTCGCGGCATTCCGAGTCCGGCGGACGAAGGTGGCCAGCCCCACCCCGCAAGGCTATAGCCCACCCGTTTTTGTTGCCTTTTTGCGCTGGACGAACTTGGCGCCCCGGCCATCGGGCGGTTATTTTTCGGCGCGGCTTTGCTCGTGGCCTATGTTTGGCACACGGATGCCCCTCGCAAAATCTCGCGGCATTCCAAGTCCGGCGGACGAAGTTGGCCAGCCCCACCCCCCAAGGCTATAGCCCACCCGTTTTGGTGGCCTTTTTCCGCTGGACGAACTTTACGCCCCGGCCTTCGGGCGGTTATTTTTAGACGCGGCTTTGCCCGCGGCCTATTTTTGGCACACGGAGGCCCCTCGCAAAGTCTCGCGGCATTCCGAGTCCGGCGGACGAAGCTGGCCAGCCCCACCCCCCAAGGCTATAGCCCACCCGTTTTGGTGGCCTTTTTCCGCTGGATGAACTTGGCGCCCCGGCCTTCGGGTGGTTATTTTTGGGTGTGGCTTTGACCGCGGCCTATTTTTGGCACACGGAGGCCCCTCGCAAAGTCTCCCGGCATTCCGAGTCCGGCGGACGAAGTAGGCCAGCCCCACCCCCCAAGGCTATAGCCCACCCGTTTTTGTGGCCTTAGTGCGCTGGACGAACGTGGCGCCCCGGCCTTCCGGCGGTTATTTTTGGGCGCGGCTTTGTCCGCAGCCTATTTTTGGCACACGGAGGCCCCTCGCAAAGTCTCGCGGCATTCCGAGTCCGGCGGACGAAGTTGGACAGCCCCACCCCCAAAAGGCTATAGCCCACCCGTTTTTGTTGCCTTTTTGCGCTGGACGAACTTGGCGCCCCGGCCTTCGGGCGGTTATTTTTGGGCGCGGCTTTGACTGCGGCCTATTTTTGGCACACGGAGGCCCCTCGCAAAGTCTCCCGGCATTCCGAGTCCGGCGGACGAAGTAGACCAGCCCCACCCCCCAAGGCTATAGCCCACCCGTTTTTGTGGCCTTTTTGCGCTGGACGAACTTGGCGCCCCGGCCTTCGGGCCGTTATTTTTGGGCGAGGCTTTGCTCGCGGCCTATGTTTGGCACACGGAGGCCCATCGCAAAGTCTCGCGGCATTCCAAGTCCGGCGGACTAAGTTGGCCAGCCCCACCCCCCAAGGCTATAGCCCACCCGTTTTTGAGGCCTTTTTCCGCTGGACGAACTTTGCGCCCCAGCCTTCGGGCGGTTATTTTTAGGCGCGGCTTTGCCCGCGGCCTATTTTTGGCACACGGAGGCCCCTCGCAAAGTCTCGCAGCATTCCGTGTACGGCGGACGAAGGTGGCCAGCCCCACCCCGCAAGGCTATAGCCCACCTGTTTTTGTGGTCTTTTTGCGCTGGACGAACTTTGCGCCCCGGCCTTCGGGCGGTTATTTTTCGGCGCGGCTTTGCTCGCGGCCTATGTTTGGCACACGGAGGCCGGTCGCAAAGTCTCGCGGCATTCCGAGTCCGGCGGACGAAGTTGGCCAGCCCCACCCCCCAAGGCTATAGCCCACCCGTTTTGGTGGCCTTTTTCCGCTGGACGAACTTTGTGCCCCGGCCTTCGGGCGGTTATTTTTAGGCGCGGCTTTGGCCGCGGCCTATTTTTGGCACACGGAGGCCCCACGCAAAGTCTCGCGGCATTCCGAGTCCGGCGGATGAAGGTGGCCAGCCCCACCCCCAAAGGCTATAGCCCACCCGTTTTTGTGGCCTTTTTCCGCTGGACGAACTTTGCGCCCCGGCCTTCGTGCGGTTATTTTTGGGCGCGGCTTTGCCGGCGGTCTATTTTTGGCACACGGAGGCCCCTCACAAAGTCTCGCGGCATTCCGAGTCCGGCGGACGAAGTTGGCCAGCCCCACCCCCCAAGGCTATAGCCCAACCGTTTTTGTGGCCTTATTGCGCTGGACGAACGTGGCGCCCCGGCCTTTGGGTGGTTATTTTTGGGCGCGGGTTTGTCCGCAGTCTATTTTTGGCACACGGAGGCCCCTCGCAAAGTCTCGCGGCATTCCGAGTCCGGCGGACGAAGTTGGCCAGCCCCACCCCCCAAGGCTATAGCCCACCCGTTTTTGTGGCCTTTTTCCGCTGGACGAACTTGGCGCCCCGGCCTTTGGGCAGTTATTTTTAGGCGCGGATTTGACCGCGGACTATTTTTGGCACACGGAGGCCCCTCGCAAAGTCTCGCGGCATTCCGAGTCCGGCGGACGAAGTTGGCCAGCCCCACCCCCCAAGGCTATAGCCCACCCGTTTTTGTGGCCTTTTTGTGCTGGACGAACTTGGCGCCCTGGCCTTCTGGCGGTTAATTATGGGCGCGGCTTTGCCCGCGGCCTATATTTGGCACACGGAGGCTCCTCGCAAAGTCTCGCGGCATTCCGAGTCCGGCGGACGAAGTTGGCCAGCCCCACCCCCCAAGGCTATAGCCCACCTGTTTTTGTGGCCTTTTTGCGCTGGACGCACTTGGCGCCACGGCCTTCGGGCGGTTATTTTTGGGCACGGCTTTGCCCGCTGCCTATTTTTTGCACACGGAGGCCCCTCGTAAAGTCTCGCGGCATTCCGAGTCCGGCGGACGAAGTTGGCCAGCCCCACCCCCCAAGGCTATAGCCCACCCGTTTTTGTGGCCTTTTTGCGCTGGACGAACATAACTCCCCGGCCTTCGGGCGGTTATTTTTGGCTGCGACTTTGCCCACGGCCTATGTTTGGCACACGGTGGCCCCTCGCAAAGTCCCACGGCATTCCGAGTCCGGCGGACGAAGTTGGCCAGCCCGACCCCCCATGGCTATAGCCCACCCGTTTTTGTGGCCTTTTTCCGCTGGACGAACTTGGCGCCCCGGCCATCGGTTGGTTATTTTTGGGCACGGCTTTGCCCGCGGCCTATTTTTGGCACACGGAGGCCCCTCCAAAAGTCTCGCGGCATTCCGAGTCCGGCGGACGAAGTTGGCCAGCCCCACCCCCCAAGGCTATAGCCCACCTGTTTTTGTGGCCTTATTGCGCTGGACGAACGTGGCGCCCCGGCCTTCGGGCTGTTATTTTTGGGCGCGGCTTTGTCCGTAGCCTAGTTTTGGCACACGGACGCCCCTCACAAAGTCTCGCGGCATTCCGTGTCCGGCGGACGTAGCTGGCCAGCCGCACCCCCCAAGGCTATAGCCCACCCGTTTTTGTGGCCTTTTTCCGCTGGATGAACTTGGCACCCCGGCCTTCGGGCGGTTATTTTTGGGCGCGGCTTTGACCGCGGCCTATTTTTGGCACACCGAGGCCCCTCGGAAAGTCACGCGGCATTCCGAGTCCGGCGGACAAAGTTGGCCAGCCCCACCCCCCAAGGCTATAGCCCACCCGTTTTTGTGGCCTTTTTGTGCTGGACGAACTTGGCGCCCCGGCCTTCGGGCGGTTAATTATGGGTGCGGCTTTGCCCGCAGCCTATGTTTGGCACACGGAGGCCCCTCGCAAACTCTCGCAGCATTCCGAGTCCGGCGGACGAAGTTGGCCATCCCCACCCCCCAAGGCTATAGCCCACCCGTTTTTGTGGCATTTTTCCGCTGGACGAACTTGGCGCCCCGGCCTTCGTGCGGTTATTTTTGGGCGCGGCATTGCCCGCGGCCTATGTTTGGCACACGGAGGCCCCTCGGAAAGTCTCGCGGCATTCCGAGTCCGGCGGACAATGTTGGCCAGCCCCGCCCCCCAAGGCTATAGCCCACCCGTTTTTGTGGCCTTTTTCCGATGGACATACTTGGTGCCCCGGCCTTCGGGCGGTTATTTTTGGGTACGACTTGCCGGCGGCCTATTTTTGGCACACAGAGGCCCCTCACAAAGTCTAGCGGCATTCCGAGTCCAGCGGACGAAGTCGGCCAGCCCCACCCCCCAAGGCTATAGCCCACCCGTTTTTGTGGCCTTATTGCGCTGGACGAACGTGGCGCCCCGGCCTTCGGGCGTTTATTTTTGGGCGCGGCTTAGTCCGCAACCTATTTTTGGCACACGGAGGCCCCTCGCAAAGTCTCGCGGCATTCCGAGTCCGGCGGACGAAGTTGGCCAGCCCCACCCCCCAAGGCTATAGCCCACCCGTTTTTGTGGCCTTTTTCCGATGGACGAACTTGGCGCCCCGGCCTTCGGGCGGTTGTTTTTGGGTGCGGCATTGCCCGCGGCCTATTTTTGGCGCACGGAGGCCCCTCCCAAAGTCTCGCGGCATTCTGAGTCCGGCGGACGAAGTTGGCCAGCCCCACACCCCAAGGCTATAGCCCACCCGTTTTTGTGGCCTTTTTCCGCTGGACGAACTTGGCACCCCGGATTCGTGCGGTTATTTTTGGGCGCGGCATTGCCCGCGGCCTATGTTTGGCACACGGAGGCCCCTCGGAAAGTCTCGCGGCATTCCGAGTCCGGCGGACAATGTTGGCCAGCCCCGCCCCCCAAGGCTATAGCCCACCCGTTTTTGTGGCCTTTTTGCGCTGGACGAACTTGGCGCCCCGGCCTTCGGGTGGTTATTTTTGGGCGCGGCTTTGCCCGCGGCCTATTTTTGGTGCACGGAGGCCCCTACCAAAGTCTCGCGGCATTCCGAGTCCGGCGGACGAAGTGGGCCAGCCCCACCCCGCAAGGCTATAGCCCACCCGTTTTTGTGGCCTTTTTCCGATGGACGAACTTGGCGCCCCGGCCTTTGGGCGGTTATTTTTGGGCGCGGCATTGCCCGCGGCCTATGTTTGGCACACGGAGGCCCCTCGGAATGTCTCGCGGCATTCCGAGTACGGCGGACGAAGTCGGCCAGCCCCACCCGCCAAGTCTATAGCCCACCCGTTTTTGTGGGATTTTTCCGCTGGACGAACTTGGCGCCCCGGCCTTCGGGCGGTTATTTTTGGCCGCGGCTTTGCCCGTGGCCTATGTTTGGCACACGGAGGCCCCTCCGAAAGTCTCGCGGCATTCCGAGTCCGGCGGACGATGTTGGCCAGCCCCACCCCCCAAGGCTATAGCCCACCCGTTTTTGTGGCCTTTTTCCACTGGACGAACTTGGCACCCCGGATTCGTGCGGTTATTTTTGGGCGCGGCATTGCCCGCGGCCTATGTTTGGCACACGGAGGCCCCTCGGAAAGTCTCGCGGCATTCCGAGTCCGGTGGACAATGTTGGCCAGCCCCACCCCCCAAGGCTATAGCCCACCCGTTTTTGTGGCCTTTTTGCGCTGGACGAACTTGGCGCCCCGGCCTTCGGGCGGTTATTTTTGGGCGCGGCTTAGTCTGCAGCCTATTTTTCGCAGACGGAGGCCCCTCGCAAAGTCTCGCGGCATTCCGAGTCCGGCGGACGAAGTTGGCCAGCCCCACCCCCCAAGGCTATAGCCCACCCGTTTTTGTGGCCTCTTTCCGCTCGACGAACTTGGCGCCCCGGCCTTCGGGTGGTTATTTTTGGGCGCGGCTTTGCCCGCGGCCTATTTTTGGCGCACGGAGGCCCCTCGCAAAATTTCCCGGAATTCCGAGTCCGGCGGACGAGGTGGGCCAGCCCCACCCCCCAAGGCTATAGCCCACCCGTTTTTGTGGCCTTTTTGCGCTGGACGAACTTGCCGCCCCGGCCTTCGGGTGGTTATTTTTGGGCGCGGCTTTGCCCGCGGCCTATTTTTGGCGCACGGAGGCCCCTCCCAAAGTCTCGCGGCATTCCGAGTCCGGCGAACGAAGTTGGCCAGCCCCACCCCCCAAGGCTATAGCCCACCCGTTTTTGTGGCCTCTTTGCGCTGGACGAACTTGGCGCCCCGGCCTTCGGGTGGTTATTTTTGGGCGCGGCCTTGCCCGCGGCCTATTTTTGGCGCACGGAGGCCCCTCGCAAAATTTCCCGGAATTCCGAGTCCGGCGGACGAGGTGGGCCAGCCCCACCCCCCAAGGCTATAGCCCACCCGTTTTTGTGGCCTTTTTCCGCTGGACGAACTTGGCGCCCCGGCCTTCGGGCGGTTATTTTTGGGCGCGGCATTGCCCGCGGCCTATGTTTGGCACACGGAGGCCCCTCGGAATGTCTCGTGGCATTCCGAGTCCGGCGGACGATTTTGGCCAGCCCCTCCCCCCAAGGCTATAGCCCACCGTTTTTGTGGCCTTTTTCCGCTGGACGAACTTGGCGCCCGGCCTTCGGTTGGTTATTTTTGGGCTCAGCTTTGCCCGCGGCCTATGTTTGGCACACGGAGGGCGCTCGCAAAGTCTCGCGGCATTCCGAGTACGGCGGACGAAGTCGGCCAGCCCCACCCGCCAAGGCTATAGCCCACCCGTTTTTGTGGCCTTTTTCCGCTGGACGAACTTGGCGCCCCGGCCTTCGGGCGGTTATTTTTGGCCGCGTCTTTGCCCGCGGCCTATGGTTGGCACACGGAGGCCCCTCGCAAAGTCTCGCGACATTCCGAGTCCGGCGGACGATGTTGGCCAGCCCCACCCCCCAAGGCTATAGGCCACCCGTTTTTGTGGCCTCTTTCCGCTGGACGAACTTGGCGCCCCGGCCTTCGGGTGGTTATTTTTGGGCGCTGCTTTGCCCGCGGCCTATTTTTGGCGCACGGTGGCCCCTCCCAAAGTCTCGCGGCATTCCGAGTCCGGTGAACGAAGTTGGCCAGCCCCACCCCGCAAGGCTATAGCCCACCCGTTTTTGTGGCCTTTTTCCGCTGGACGAACTTGGCGCCCCGGCCTTCGGGGGGTTATTTTTGGACGCGGCATTGCCCGCGGCCTATTTTGGCGCACGGAGGCCCCTCCCAAAGACTCGCAGCATTCCGAGTCCGGCGGATGAAGTGGGCTAGCCCCACCCCCCAAGGCTATAGCCCACCCGTTTTTGTGTCCTTTTTCCGCTGGACGAACTTGGCGCCCCGGCCTTCGTGCGGTTATTTTTGGGCGCGGCATTACCCGCGGCCTATATTTGGCTCACGGAGGCCCCTCGGAAAGTTTCGCGGCATTCCGAGTCCGGCGGACGATGTTGGGCAGCCCCACCCCCCAAGGCTATAGCCCACCCGTTTTTGTGGCCTTTTTCCGCTGGACGAACTTGGCGCCCCGGCCTTCGGGCGGTTATTTTTGGGTGCGGCATTGCCCGCCGCCTATGTTTGGCACACGGAGGCCCCTCGCAAAGTCTCGCGGCATTCCGAGTCCGGCGGACGATGTTGGCCAGCCCCACCCCGCAAGGCTATAGCCCACCCGTTTTTGTGCCCTTTTTCCGCTGGACGAACTTGGCGCCCCGGCCTTCGGGGGGTTATTTTTGGACGCGGCATTGCCCGCGGCCTATTTTGGCGCACGGAGGCCCCTCCCAAAGACTCGCAGCATTCCGAGTCCGGCGGATGAAGTGGGCTAGCCCCACCCCCCAAGGCTATAGCCCACCCGTTTTTGTGGCCTTTTTCCGCTGGACGAACTTGGCGCCCCGGCCTTCGTGCGGTTATTTTTGGGCGCGGCATTACCCGCGGCCTATATTTGGCTCACGGAGGCCCCTCGGAAAGTTTCGCGGCATTCCGAGTCCGGCGGACGATGTTGGGCAGCCCCACCCCCCAAGGCTATAGCCCACCCGTTTTTGTGGCCTTTTTCCGCTGGACGAACTTGGCGCCCCGGCCTTCGGGCGGTTATTTTTGGGTGCGGCATTGCCCGCCGCCTATGTTTGGCACACGGAGGCCCCTCGCAAAGTCTCGCGGCATTCCGAGTCCGGCGGACGATGTTGGCCAGCCCCACCCCCCAAGGCTATAGCCCACCCGTTTTTGTGGCCTCTTTCCGCTGGACGAACTTGGCGCCCCGGCCTTCGGGTGGTTATTTTTGGGCGCGGCTTTGCCCGCGGCCTATTTTTGGCGCACGGAGGCCCCTCGCAAAATTTCCCGGAATTCCGAGTCCGGCGGACGATGTTGGCCAGCCCCACCCCCCAAGGCTATAGCCCACCCGTTTTTGTGGCTTTTTTCCGCTGGACTAACTTTGCGCCCCGGCCTTCGGGCGGTTATTTATGGGCGAGGCGTTGTCCACGGCCTATTTTTGGCACACGAAGGCCCCTCGCAAAGTCTCGCGGCATTCCGAGTCCGGCGGACGATGTTGGCCAGCCCCACCCCCCAAGGCTATAGCCCACCCGTTTTTCTGGGTTTTTTCCGCTGGACGAACTTGGCGCCCCGGCTTTCGGGCGGTTATTTTTGGGCTCGGTTTTGTCCGCAGCCTATATTTGGCCCACGGAGGCCCCTCGCAAAGTCTCCCAGCATTCCGAGTCCGGCGGACGAAGTGGGCCAGCCCCACCCCCCAAGGCTATAGCCCACCCGTTTTTGTGGCCTCTTTCCGCTGGACGAACTTGGCGATCCGGCCTTCGGGTGGATATTTTTGGGTGCGGCTTTGCCCGCGGCCTATTTTTGGCGCACGGAGACCCCTCCCAAAGTCTCGCGGCATTCCAAGTCCGGCGGACGATGTTGGCCAGCCCCACCCCCCAAGGCTATAGCCCACCCGTTTTTGTGGCCTCTTTCCGCTGGACGAACTTGGCGCTCCGGCCTTCGGGTGGATATTTTTGGGCGCGGCTTTGCCCGCGGCCTATTTTTGGTGCACGGAGGCCCCTCCCAAACTCTCGCGGCATTCCGAGTCCGGCGGACGAAGTGGGCCAGCCCCACCCCCCAAGGCTATAGCCCACCCGTTTTTGTGGTCTTTTTCCGCTGGACGAACTTCGCGCCCCGGCCTTCGGGCGGTTATTTTTGGGCGCGGCATTGCCCGCGGCCTATGTTTGGCACACGGAGGCCACTCGGAAAGTCTCGCGGCATTCCGAGTCCGGCAGACGATGTTGGCCAGCCCCACCCCCCAAGGCTATAGCCCACCCGTTTTTGTGGCTTTTTTCCGCTGGACGAACATTGCGCCCCGGCCTTCGGGCGGTTATTTATGGGCGAGGCTTTGTCCACGGCCTATTTTTGGCACACGGAGGCCCCTCGCAAAGTCTCGTGGCATTCCGAGTCCGGCGTACGATGTTGGCCAGCCCCACCCCCCAAGGCTATAGCCCACCCGTTTTTCTGGGTTTTTTCCGCTGGACGAACTTGGCTCCCCGGCCTTCGGGCGGTTATTTTTGGGCGCGGCTTTGCCCGCGGCCTATATTTGGCACACGGAGGCCCCTCGCAAAGTCTCCCAGCATTCCGAGTCCGGCGGACGAAGTGGGCCAGCCCCACCACCCAAGGCTATAGCCCACCCGTTTTTGTGGCCTCTTTCCGCTGGACGAACTTGGCGCTCCGGCCTTCGGGTGGATATTTTTGGGCGCGGCTTTGCCCGCGGCCTATGTTTGGCACACAGAGGCCACTCGGAAAGTCTCGCGGCATTCCGAGTCCGGCGGACGATGTTGGCCAGCCCCACCCCCCTATGCTATAGCCCACCCGTTTTTGTGGCTTTTTTGTGCTGGACGAACTTGGCGCCCCGGCCTTCGGGCGGTTATTTTTGGGCGCGGCTTTGCCCGCGGCCTATATTTGGCACACGAAGGCCCCTCGTAAAGTCTCCCGGCATTCCGAGTCCGGCGGACGAAGTTGGCCAGCCCCACCCCCCAAGGCTATAGCGCACCCGTTTTTGTGGCCTTTTTGCGCTGGACGAACTTCGCGCCCCGGCCTTCGGGCGGTTGTTTTTAGGCTCGGCTTTGCCCGCGACCTATTTTTGGCGCACGGAGGCCCCTCGCAAAGTCTCCCAGCATTCCGAGTCCGGCGGACGAAGTGGGCCAGCCCCACCCCCCAAGGCTATAGCCCACCCGTTTTTGTGGCCTCTTTCCGCTGGACGAACTTGGCGCTCCGGCCTTCGGGTGGATATTTTTGGGCGCGGCTTTGCCCGCGGCCTATTTTTGGCGCACGGAGGCCCCTCCCAAAGTCTCGCGGCATTCCGAGTCCGGCGGACGAAGTGGGCCAGCCCCACCCCCCAAGGCTATAGCCCACCCGTTTTTGTGGCCTCTTTCCGCTGGACGAACTTGGCGCTCCGGCCTTCGGGCGGTTATTTTTGGGCGCGGCATTGCCCGCGGCCTATGTTTGGCACACGGAGGCCACTCGGAAAGTCTCGCGGCATTCCGAGTCCGGCGGACGAAGTGGGCCAGCCCCACCCCCCAATGCTATAGCCCACCCGTTTTTGTGGCCTTTTTGTGCTGGACGAACTTGGCGCCCCGGCCTTCGGGCGGTTATTTTTGGGCGCGGCATTGCCCGCGGCCTATGTTTGGCACACGAAGGCCCCTCGTAAAGTCTCCCGGCATTCCGAGTCCGGCGGACGAAGTTGGCCAGCCCCACCCCCCAAGGCTATAGCGCACCCGTTTTTGTGGCCTTTTTGCGCTGGACGAACTTCGCGCCCCGGCCTTCGGGCGGTTGTTTTTAAGCGCGGCTTTGCCCGCGGACTATTTTTGGCACACGGAGGCCCCTCGCAAAGTCTCGCGGTATTCCGAGTCCGGCGGACGATGTTGGCCAGCCCCACCCCCCAAGGCTATAGCCCACCCGTTTTTCTGGGTTTTTTCCGCTGGACGAACTTGGCTCCCCGGCCTTCGGGCGGTTATTTTTGGGCGCGGATTTGCCCGCGGCCTATTTTTGGTGCACGGAGGCCCCTCCCAAAGTCTCGCGGCATTCCGAGTCCGGCGGACGAAGTGGGCCAGCCCCACCCCCCAAGGCTATAGCCCACCCGTTTTTGTGGTCTTTTTCCGCTGGACGAACTTCGCGCCCCGGCCTTCGGGCGGTTATTTTTGGGCGCGGCATTGCCCGCGGCCTATGTTTGGCACACGGAGGCCACTCGGAAAGTCTCGCGGCATTCCGAGTCCGGCAGACGATGTTGGCCAGCCCCACCCCCCAAGGCTATAGCCCACCCGTTTTTCTGGGTTTTTTCCGCTGGACGAACTTGGCGCCCCGGCTTTCGGGCGGTTATTTTTGGGCTCGGTTTTGTCCGCAGCCTATATTTGGCCCACGGAGGCCCCTCGCAAAGTCTCCCAGCATTCCGAGTCCGGCGGACGAAGTGGGCCAGCCCCACCCCCCAAGGCTATAGCCCACCCGTTTTTGTGGCCTCTTTCCGCTGGACGAACTTGGCGATCCGGCCTTCGGGTGGATATTTTTGGGTGCGGCTTTGCCCGCGGCCTATTTTTGGCGCACGGAGACCCCTCCCAAAGTCTCGCGGCATTCCAAGTCCGGCGGACGATGTTGGCCAGCCCCACCCCCCAAGGCTATAGCCCACCCGTTTTTGTGGCCTCTTTCCGCTGGACGAACTTGGCGCTCCGGCCTTCGGGTGGATATTTTTGGGCGCGGCTTTGCCCGCGGCCTATTTTTGGTGCACGGAGGCCCCTCCCAAAGTCTCGCGGCATTCCGAGTCCGGCGGACGAAGTGGGCCAGCCCCACCCCCCAAGGCTATAGCCCACCCGTTTTTGTGGTCTTTTTCCGCTGGACGAACTTCGCGCCCCGGCCTTCGGGCGGTTATTTTTGGGCGCGGCATTGCCCGCGGCCTATGTTTGGCACACGGAGGCCACTCGGAAAGTCTCGCGGCATTCCGAGTCCGGCAGACGATGTTGGCCAGCCCCACCCCCCAAGGCTATAGCCCACCCGTTTTTGTGGCTTTTTTCCGCTGGACGAACTTTGCGCCCCGGCCTTCGGGCGGTTATTTATGGGCGAGGCTTTGTCCACGGCCTATTTTTGGCACACGGAGGCCCCTCGCAAAGTCTCGTGGCATTCCGAGTCCGGCGTACGATGTTGGCCAGCCCCACCCCCCAAGGCTATAGCCCACCCGTTTTTCTGGGTTTTTTCCGCTGGACGAACTTCGCTCCCCGGCCTTCGGGCGGTTATTTTTGGGCGCGGCTTTGCCCGCGGCCTATATTTGGCACACGGAGGCCCCTCGCAAAGTCTCCCAGCATTCCGAGTCCGGCGGACGAAGTGGGCCAGCCCCACCACCCAAGGCGATAGCCCACCCGTTTTTGTGGCCTCTTTCCGCTGGACGAACTTGGCGCTCCGGCCTTCGGGTGGATATTTTTGGGCGCGGCTTTGCCCGCGGCCTATGTTTGGCACACAGAGGCCACTCGGAAAGTCTCGCGGCATTCCGAGTCCGGCGGACGATGTTGGCCAGCCCCACCCCCCTATGCTATAGCCCACCCGTTTTTGTGGCTTTTTTGTGCTGGACGAACTTGGCGCCCCGGCCTTCGGGCGGTTATTTTTGGGCGCGGCTTTGCCCGCGGCCTATATTTGGCACACGAAGGCCCCTCGTAAAGTCTCCCGGCATTCCGAGTCCGGCGGACGAAGTTGGCCAGCCCCACCCCCCAAGGCTATAGCGCACCCGTTTTTGTGGCCTTTTTGCGCTGGACGAACTTCGCGCCCCGGCCTTCGGGCGGTTGTTTTTAGGCTCGGCTTTGCCCGCGACCTATTTTTGGCGCACGGAGGCCCCTCGCAAAGTCTCCCAGCATTCCGAGTCCGGCGGACGAAGTGGGCCAGCCCCACCCCCCAAGGCTATAGCCCACCCGTTTTTGTGGCCTCTTTCCGCTGGACGAACTTGGCGCTCCGGCCTTCGGGTGGATATTTTTGGGCGCGGCTTTGCCCGCGGCCTATTTTTGGCGCACGGAGGCCCCTCCCAAAGTCTCGCGGCATTCCGAGTCCGGCGGACGAAGTGGGCCAGCCCCACCCCCCAAGGCTATAGCCCACCCGTTTTTGTGGCCTCTTTCCGCTGGACGAACTTGGCGCTCCGGCCTTCGGGCGGTTATTTTTGGGCGCGGCATTGCCCGCGGCCTATGTTTGGCACACGGAGGCCACTCGGAAAGTCTCGCGGCATTCCGAGTCCGGCGGACGAAGTGGGCCAGCCCCACCCCCCAATGCTATAGCCCACCCGTTTTTGTGGCCTTTTTGTGCTGGACGAACTTGGCGCCCCGGCCTTCGGGCGGTTATTTTTGGGCGCGGCATTGCCCGCGGCCTATGTTTGGCACACGAAGGCCCCTCGTAAAGTCTCCCGGCATTCCGAGTCCGGCGGACGAAGTTGGCCAGCCCCACCCCCCAAGGCTATAGCGCACCCGTTTTTGTGGCCTTTTTGCGCTGGACGAACTTCGCGCCCCGGCCTTCGGGCGGTTGTTTTTAGGCGCGGCTTTGCCCGCGGACTATTTTTGGCACACGGAGGCCCCTCGCAAAGTCTCGCGGTATTCCGAGTCCGGCGGACGATGTTGGCCAGCCCCACCCCCCAAGGCTATAGCCCACCCGTTTTTCTGGGTTTTTTCCGCTGGACGAACTTGGCTCCCCGGCCTTCGGGCGGTTATTTTTGGGCGCGGCTTTGCCCGCGGCCTATTTTTGGTGCACGGAGGCCCCTCCCAAAGTCTCGCGGCATTCCGAGTCCGGCGGACGAAGTGGGCCAGCCCCACACCCCAAGGCTATAGCCCACCCGTTTTTGTGGCCTTTTTCCGCTGGACGAACTTGGCGCCCCGGCCTTCGGGCGGTTATTTTTGGGCGCGGCATTGCCCGCGGCCTATGTTTGGCACACGGAGGCCACTCGAAAAGTCTCGCGGCATTCCGAGTCCGGCGGACGATGTTGGCCAGCCCCACCCCCCAATGCTATAGCCCACCCGTTTTTGTGGCCTTTTTGCGCTGGACGAACTTCGCGCCCCGGCCTTCGGGCGGTTGTTTTTAGGCGCGGCTTTGCCCGCGGACTATTTTTGGCACACGGAGGCCCCTGGCAAAGTCTCACGGTATTCCGAGTCCGGCGGACGAAGTTGGCCAGCCCCACCCCCCAAGGCTATAGCCCACCCGTTTTTTGGCCTTTTTCCGCTGGACGAACTTGGCGCCCCGGACTTCGGGCGGTTATTTTTGGGTGCGGCTTTGCCCGCGGTCTATGTTTGGTACACGGAGACCCCTCCCAAAGTCTCGCGGCATTCCGAGTCCGGCGGACGAAGTTGGCCTGCCCCACCCCCCAAGGTTATAGCCCACCCGTTTTTGTGGCCTTTTTCCGCAGGACGAACTTGGCGCCCCGGCCTTCGTGCGGTTATTTTTGGGTGCGGCATTGTCCGCGGCCTATTTTTGGCATATGGAGGCGCCTCCCAAAGTCTCGCGGCATTCCGAGTCCGGCGGACGAAGTTGGCCAGCCCCACCCCCCAAGGCTATAGCCCACCCGTTTTTGTGGCCTTTTTCCGCTGGACGAACTTGGCGCCCCGGCCTTCGGGCGGTTATTTTTGGGCGCGGCATTGCCCGCGGCCTATGTTTGGCACACGGAGGCCACTCGGAAAGTCTCGCGGCATTCCGAGTCCGGCGGACGATGTTGGCCAGCCCCACCCCCCAAGGCTATAGCCCACCCGTTTTTGTGGCCTTTTTCCGCTGGACGAACTTGGCGCCCCGGCCTTCGGGCGGTTATTTTTGGGCGCGGCATTGCCCGCGGCCTATGTTTGGCACACGGAGGCCACTCGGAAAGTCTCGCGGCATTCCGAGTCCGGCGGACGATGTTGGCCAGCCCCACCCCCCATGGCTATAGCCCACCCGTTTTTGTGGGTTTTTTCCGCTGGACGAACTTGGCGCCCCGGCCTTCGGGCGGTTATTTTTGGGCGCGGCTTTGCCCGCGGCCTATATTTGGCACACGAAGGCCCCTCGCAAAGTCTCCCGGCATTCCGAGTCCGGCGGACGAAGTTGGCCAGCCCCACCCCCCTAGGCTATAGCCCACCCGTTTTTGTGGCCTTTTTGCGCAGGACGAACTTGGCGCCCCGGTCTTCGGGCGGTTATTTTTGGGCGCGGCTTTGTCCGCGGCCTATTTTTGGTACACGGAGGCCCGTCGCAAAATCTCGCGGCATTCCGAGTCCGGCGGACGATGTTGGCCAGCCCCACCCCCCAAGGCTATAGCCCAGCCGTTTTTGTGGGCTCTTTCCGCTGGACGAACTTGGCGCCCCGGCCTGCGGGTTGTTATTTTTGGGCGCGGCTTTGCCCGCGGCCTATTTTTGGCGTACGGAGGCCCCTCCCAAAGTCTCGCGGCATTCCGCTTCCGGCGGACGAAGTTGGCCAGCCCCACCCCCCAAGGCTATAGCCCACCCGTTTTTGTGGCCTTTTTCCGCTGGACGAACTTGGCGCCCCGGCCTTCGGGCGGATATTTTTGGGCGCGGCTTTGCCCGCGGCCTATTTGCGGCGCACGGAGGCCCCTCCCAAAGTCTCGCGGCATTCCAAGTCCGCCAGACGAAGTGGGCCAGCCCCACCCCCCAAGGCTATAGCCCACCCGTTTTTTGGCCTTTTTCCGCTGGAAGAACTTGGGGCCCCGGACTTCGGGCGGTTATTTTTGGGCGCGGCTTTGCCCGCGGTCTATGTTTGGTGCACGGAGGCCCCTCCCAAAGTCTCGCGGCATTCCGAGTCCGGCGGACGAAGTTGGCCTGCCCCACCCCCCAAGGCTATAGCCCAGCCGTTTTTGTGGGTTCTTTCCGCTGGACGAACTTGGCGCCCCGGCCTGCGGGTTGTTATTTTTGGGCGCGGCTTTGCCCGCGGCCTATTTTTGGCGTACGGAGGCCCCTCCCAAAGTCTCGCGGCATTCCGCTTCCGGCGGACGAAGTTGGCCAGCCCCACCCCCCAAGGCTATAGCCCACCCGTTTTTGTGGCCTTTTTCCGCTGGACGAACTTGGCGCCCCGGCCTTCGGGCGGTTATTTTTGGGCGCGGCATTGCCCGCGGCCTATGTTTGGCACATGGAGACCCCTCCCAAAGTCTCGCGGCATTCCAAGTCCGGCGGACGATGTTGGCCAGCCCCACCCCCCAAGGCTATAGCCCACCCGTTTTTCTGGCCTCGTTCCGCTGGACAAACTTGGCGCTCCGGCCTTCGGGTGGATATTTTTGGGCGCGGCTTTGCCCGCGGCTTATTTTTTGCGCACGGAGGCCCCTCCCAAAGTCTCGCGGCATTCCAAGTCCGCCAGACGAAGTTGGCCAGCCCCACCCCCCAAGGCTATAACCCACCCGTTTTTGTGGCCTTTTTGCGCTGGACGAACTTGGCGCCCCGGCCTTCGGGCGGTTATTTTTCGATTCGGCTTTGCCCGCGGCCTATATTTGGGACACGAGGGCCCCTCGAAAAGTCTCCCGGCATTCCGAGTCCGGCGGACGAAGTGGGCCTGCCCCACCCCTCAATGCTATAGGCCACCCGTTTTTGTGGCCTTTTTGTGCGGGACGAACTTGGCGCCCCGGCCTTCGGGCGGTTATTTTTTGGCGCGGCTTTGTCCGCAGCCTATATTTGGCACACGAAGGCCCCTCGCAAAGTCTCCCGGCATTCCGAGTTCGGCGGACGAAGTGGGCCAGCCCCACCCCCCAAGGCTATAGCGCACCCGTTTTGGTGGCCTTTTTGCGCTGGACGAACTTCGCGCCCCGGCCTTCGGGCGGTTGTTTTTAGGCGCGGCTTTGACCGCGGCCTATTTTTGGCACACGGAGGCCCCTGGCAAAGTCTCACGGCATTCCGATTCCGGCGGACGAAGTTGGCCAGCCCCACCCCCCAAGGCTATAGCCCACCCGTTTTTGTGGCCTTTTTCCGCTGGACGAACTTGGCGCCCCGGACTTCGGGCGGTTATTTTTGGGTGCGGCTTTGCCCGCGGTCTATTTTTCGCACACGGAGAACCCTCGCAAAGTCTCACGGCATTCCGAGTCCGGCGGACGAAGTGGGCCAGCCCCACCCCCCAAGGCTATAGCCCACCCGTTTTTGTGGCCTTTTTGTGCTGGACGAACTTGGCGCCCCGGCATTCAGGCGGTTATTTTTGGGCGCGACTTTGCCCGCGGCCTATGTTTGGCACACGGAGGCCCCTCACGAAGTCTCGCGGCATTCCGAGTCCGGCGGACCATGTTGGCCAGCCCCACCCCCCAAGGCTATAGCCCACCCGTTTTTGTGGCCTTTTTGCGCTGGACGAACTTGGCGCCCCGGCCTTCGGGCGGTAATTTTTGGGCGCGGCTTTGCCCGCGGCCTATATTTGGCACACGAAGTCCCCTCACAAAGTCTCCCGGCATTCCGAGTCCGGCGGACGAAGTGGGCCAGCCCCACCCCGCAAGGCTATAGCCCACCCGTTTTTGTGGCCTTTTTGTGCTGGACGAACTTGGCGCCCCGGCCTTCGGGCTGTTATTTTTGGGCGCGGCTTTGCCCGCGGCCTATATTTGGCACACGAAGGAACCTCGCAAAGTCTCCCGGCATTCCGAGTCCGGTGGACGAAGTTGGCCAGCCCCACCCCCCAAGGCTATAGCCCACCCGTTTTTGTGGGCCTTTTTCCGCTGGACGAACTTGGCGCCCCGGACTTCGGGCGGTTATTTTTGGGTGCGGCTTTGCCCGCGGTCTATTTTTGGCACACGGAGGCCCCTCGCAAAGTCTCGCGGCATCCCGAGTCCGGCGGACGAAGTTGTCCAGGCCCACCTCCCAAGGCTATAGCCCACCCGTTTTTGTGGCCTTTTAGCGCTGGACGAACTTGGCGCCCCGGCCTTCGGGCGGTTATTTTTAGACGCGGCTTTGCCCGCGGCCTATATTTGGCACACGAAGGCCCCTCGCAAAGTCTCCCGGCATTCCGAGTCCGGCGGACGAAGTGGACCAGCCCCACCCCCCAAGGCTATAGCCCACCCATTTTTGTGGCCTTTTTATGCTGGACGAACTTGGCACCCCGGCCTTCGGGCGGTTAATTTTGGGCGCGACTTTGCCCGCGGCCTATGTTTGGCACATGGAGGCCCCTCGCGAAGTCTCGCGGCATTCCGAGTCCGGCGGACGATGTTGGCCAGCCCCACCCCCCACTACTATAGCCCACCCGTTTTTGTGGCCTTTTTGTGCTGGACGAACTTGGCGCCCCGGCCTTCGGGCGGTTATTTTTGGGCGCGGCTTTGCCCGGGGCCTATGTTTGGCACACAGAGGCCCCGCACAAATTCTCGCGGCATTCCGAGTCCGGCGGACGAAGTCGGCCAGCCCCACCCCCCAAGGCTATAGGCCACCCGTTTTTGTGGCCTTTTTGCGCTGGACGAACTTGGCGCCCCGGCCTTCGGGCGGTTATTTTTGGGCGCGGCTTGGCACGCGGCCTATGTTTGGCACACAGAGGCCCCTCGCAATGTCTCGCGGCATTCCGAGTCCGGCGGACGATATTGGCCAGCCCCATCCCCCAAGGCTATAGCCCACCCGTTTTTGTGGCCTTTTTCCGCTGGACGAACTTGGCTCACCGGCCTTCGGGCGGTTATTTTTGGGCGCGGCTTTGCCCGCGGCCTATTTTTGGCACACGGAGGACCCTCGCAAAGTCTCGCGGCATTCCAAGTCCGGCGGACGAAGTTGGCCAGCACCACCCCCCAAGGCTATAGCCCACCCGTTTTTGTGGCCTTTTTCCGCTGGAGGAAGTTGGCGCCCCGGCCTTCGGGTGGTTATTTTTGGGCGCGGCTTTTTCCGCGGCCTATTTTTGGCGCAGGGAGGCCCCTCCCAAATTCTCGCGGCATTCCGAGTCCGGCGGACGAAGTAGGCCAGCCCCACCCCCCAAGGCTATAGCCCACCCGTTTTTGTGGCCTTTTTGTGCTGGACGAACTTGGCGCCCCGGCCTTCGGGCGGTTATTTTTGGGAGCGGCTTTGCCCGCGTCCTATGTTTGGCACACAGAGGCCCCTCACAATTTCTCGCGGCATTCCGAGTCCGGCGGACGAAGTCGGCCAGCCCCACACCCCAAGGCTATAGCCCACCCGTTTTTGTGGCCTTTTTGCGCTGGACGAACTTGGCGCCCCGGCCTTCGGGCGGTTATTTTTGGGCGCGGCTTGGCCCGTGGCCTATTTTTGGCACACGGAGGCCCCTCCCAAATTCTCGCGGCATTCCGGGTCCGGCGGACGAAGTTGGGCAGCCCCACCCCCAAAGGCTATAGCCCACCCGTTTTTGTGGCCTTTTTCTGCTGGACGAACTTGGCTCACCGGCCTTCGGGCGGTTATTTTTGGGCGCGGCTTTGCCCGCAGCCTATTTTTGGCACATGGAGGCCCCTCGCAAAGTCTCGCAGCATTCCGAGTACGGCGGACGAAGTTGGCCAGCACCACCCCCCAAGGCTATAGCCCACCCGTTTTTGTGGCCTTTTTGCGCTGGACGAACTTGGCGCCCCGGCCTTCGGGCGGTAATTTTTGGGCGCGGCTTTGCCCGCGGCCTATATTTGGCACACGAAGTCCCCTCACAAAGTCTCCCGGCATTCCGAGTCCGGCGGACGAAGTGGGCCAGCCCCACCCCGCAAGGCTATAGCCCACCCGTTTTTGTGGCCTTTTTGTGCTGGACGAACTTGGCGCCCCGGCCTTCGGGCTGTTATTTTTGGGCGCGGCTTTGCCCGCGGCCTATATTTGGCACACGAAGGAACCTCGCAAAGTCTCCCGGCATTCCGAGTCCGGTGGACGAAGTTGGCCAGCCCCACCCCCCAAGGCTATAGCCCACCCGTTTTTGTGGCCTTTTTCCGCTGGATGAACTTTGCGCCCCGGCCAACAGGCGGTTATATTTAGGCGCGGTTTTGCCCGCGACCTATTTTTGGCACACGGAGGTCCCTCGCAAAGTCTCGCGGCATTCCGAGTCCGGCGGACGAAGGTGGCCAGCCCCACCCCGCAAGGCTATAGCCCACCCGTTTTTGTGGCCTTTTTGCGCTGGACGAACTTGGCGCCCCGGCCATCGGGCGGTTATTTTTCGGCGCGGCTTTGCTCGCGGCCTATGTATGGCACACGGATGCCCCTCGCAAAATCTCGCGGCATTCCAAGTCCGGCGGACGAAGTTGGCCAGCCCCACCCCCCAAGGCTATAGCCCACCCGTTTTTGTGGCCTTTTTGCGCTGGACGAACTTGGCGCCGCGGCCTTCGGGCGGTTATTTTTGGGAGCGGCTTTGCCGGCGGCCTATTTTTGGCACACGGAGGCCCCTCACAAAGTCTCGCGGAATTCCGAGTCCGGCGGACGAAGTTGGCCAGCCCCACCCCCCAAGGCTATAGCCCACCCGTTTTTGTGGCCTTTTTGCGCTGGATGTACCTGGCGCCCCGGCCTTCGGGACGTTATTTTTGGGCGAGGCTTTGCTCGCGGCCTATGTTTGGCACTCGGTGGCCCGTCGCAGAGTCTCGCGGCATTCCGAGTCCGGCGGACGAAGTTGGCCAGCCCCACCCCCCAAGGCTATAGCCCACCCGTTTTTGTGGCCTTAGTGCGCTGGACGAACGTGGCGCCCCGGCCTTCGGGCGGTTTTTTTTGGGCGCGGCTTTGTCCGCAGCCTATTTTTGGCACACGGAGGCCCCTCGCAAAGTCTCGCGGCATTCCGAGTCCGGCGGACGAAGTTGGACAGCCCCACCCCCAAAAGGCTATAGCCCACCCGTTTTTGTTGACTTTTTGCGATGGACGAACTTGGCACCCCGGCCTTCGGGCGGTTATTTTTGGGCGCGGCTTTGACTGCGGCCTATTTTTGGCACACGGAGGCCCCTCGCAAAGTCTCCCGGCATTCCGAGTCCGGCGGACGAAGTAGACCAGCCCCACCCCCCAAGGCTATAGCCCACCCGTTTTTGTGGCCTTTTTGCGCTGGACGAACTTGGCGCCCCGGCCTTCGGGCCGTTATTTTTGGGCGAGGCTTTGCTCGCGGCCTATGTTTGGCACACGGAGGCCCATCGCAAAGTCTCGCGGCATTCCAAGTCCGGCGGACGAAGTTGGCCAGCCCCACCCCCCAAGGCTATAGCCCACCCGTTTTTGTGGCCTTTTTCCGCTGGTAGAACTTTGCGCCCCAGCCTTCGGGCGGTTATTTTTGGGCGCGGCTTTGACTGCGGCCTATTTTTGGCACACGGAGGCCCCTCACAAAGTCTCGCGGCATTCCGAGTCCGGCGGACGAAGTTGGCCAGCCCCACCCCCCAAGGCTATAGCCCACCCGTTTTTGTGGCCTTTTTGCGCGGGACGAACTTGCGCCCCGGCCTTCGGGCCGTTGTTTTTGGGCGAGGCTTTGCTCGCGGCCTATGTTTGGCACATGGAGGCCCGTCGCAAAGTCTCGCGGCATTCCGAGTCCGGCGGACGAAGTTGGCCTGCCGCACCCACCAAGGCTATAGCCCACCCGTTTTTGTGGCCTTTTTCCGCTGGACGAACTTGGCGCCCCGGCCTTCGGGCGGTTATTTTTGGGCGCGGCTTAGCCGACGGCCTATTTTTGGCACACGGAGGCCCCTCACAAAGTCTCGCGGCATTCCGAGTCCGGCGGACGAAGTTGGCCAGCCCCACCCCCCAAGGCTATAGCCCACCCGTTTTTGTGGCCTTTTTCCGCTGGATGAACTTTGCGCCCCGGCCAACGGGCGGTTATATTTAGGCGCGGTTTTGCCCGCGACCTATTTTTGGCACACGGAGGTCCCTCGCAAAGTCTCGCGGCATTCCGAGTCCGGCGGACGAAGGTGGCCAGCCCCACCCCGCAAGGCTATAGCCCACCCGTTTTTGTGGCCTTTTTGCGCTGGACGAACTTGGTGCCCCGGCCATCGGGCGGTTATTTTTCGGCGCGGCTTTGCTCGCGGCCTATGTATGGCACACGGATGCCCCTCGCAAAATCTCGCGGCATTCCAAGTCCGGCGGACGAAGTTGGCCAGCCCCACCCCCCAAGGCTATAGCCCACCCGTTTTTGTGGCCTTTTTGCGCTGGACGAACTTGGCGCCGCGGCCTTCGGGCGGTTATTTTTGGGAGCGGCTTTGCCGGCGGCCTATTTTTGGCACACGGAGGCCCCTCACAAAGTCTCGCGGAATTCCGAGTCCGGCAGACGAAGTTGGCCAGCCCCACCCCCCAAGGCTATAGCCCACCCGTTTTTGTGGCCTTTTTGCGCTGGATGTACCTGGCGCCCCGGCCTTCGGGACGTTATTTTTGGGCGAGGCTTTGCTCGCGGCCTATGTTTGGCACTCGGTGGCCCGTCGCAGAGTCTCGCGGCATTCCGAGTCCGGCGGACGAAGTTGGCCAGCCCCACCCCCCAAGGCTATAGCCCACCCGTTTTTGTGGCCTTAGTGCGCTGGACGAACGTGGCGCCCCGGCCTTCGGGCGGTTTTTTTTGGGCGCGGCTTTGTCCGCAGCCTATTTTTGGCACACGGAGGCCCCTCGCAAAGTCTCGCGGCATTCCGAGTCCGGCGGACGAAGTTGGACAGCCCCACCCCCAAAAGGCTATAGCCCACCCGTTTTTGTTGACTTTTTGCGATGGACGAACTTGGCACCCCGGCCTTCGGGCGGTTATTTTTGGGCGCGGCTTTGACTGCGGCCTATTTTTGGCACACGGAGGCCCCTCGCAAAGTCTCCCGGCATTCCGAGTCCGGCGGACGAAGTAGACCAGCCCCACCCCCCAAGGCTATAGCCCACCCGTTTTTGTGGCCTTTTTGCGCTGGACGAACTTGGCGCCCCGGCCTTCGGGCCGTTATTTTTGGGCGAGGCTTTGCTCGCGGCCTATGTTTGGCACACGGAGGCCCATCGCAAAGTCTCGCGGCATTCCAAGTCCGGCGGACGAAGTTGGCCAGCCCCACCCCCCAAGGCTATAGCCCACCCGTTTTTGTGGCCTTTTTCCGCTGGTAGAACTTTGCGCCCCAGCCTTCGGGCGGTTATTTTTGGGCGCGGCTTTGACTGCGGCCTATTTTTGGCACACGGAGGCCCCTCACAAAGTCTCGCGGCATTCCGAGTCCGGCGGACGAAGTTGGCCAGCCCCACCCCCCAAGGCTATAGCCCACCCGTTTTTGTGGCCTTTTTCCGCTGGATGAACTTTGCGCCCCGGCCAACGGGCGGTTATATTTAGGCGCGGCTTTCCCCGCGACCTATTTTTGGCACACGGAGGTCCCTCGCAAAGTCTCGCGGCATTCCGAGTCCGGCGGACGAAGGTGGCCAGCCCCACCCCGCAAGGCTATAGCCCACCCGTTTTTGTTGCCTTTTTGCGCTGGACGAACTTGGCGCCCCGGCCATCGGGCGGTTATTTTTCGGCGCGGCTTTGCTCGTGGCCTATGTTTGGCACACGGATGCCCCTCGCAAAATCTCGCGGCATTCCAAGTCCGGCGGACGAAGTTGGCCAGCCCCACCCCCCAAGGCTATAGCCCACCCGTTTTGGTGGCCTTTTTCCGCTGGACGAACTTTACGCCCCGGCCTTCGGGCGGTTATTTTTAGACGCGGCTTTGCCCGCGGCCTATTTTTGGCACACGGAGGCCCCTCGCAAAGTCTCGCGGCATTCCGAGTCCGGCGGACGAAGCTGGCCAGCCCCACCCCCCAAGGCTATAGCCCACCCGTTTTGGTGGCCTTTTTCCGCTGGATGAACTTGGCGCCCCGGCCTTCGGGTGGTTATTTTTGGGTGTGGCTTTGACCGCGGCCTATTTTTGGCACACGGAGGCCCCTCGCAAAGTCTCCCGGCATTCCGAGTCCGGCGGACGAAGTAGGCCAGCCCCACCCCCCAAGGCTATAGCCCACCCGTTTTTGTGGCCTTAGTGCGCTGGACGAACGTGGCGCCCCGGCCTTCCGGCGGTTATTTTTGGGCGCGGCTTTGTCCGCAGCCTATTTTTGGCACACGGAGGCCCCTCGCAAAGTCTCGCGGCATTCCGAGTCCGGCGGACGAAGTTGGACAGCCCCACCCCCAAAAGGCTATAGCCCACCCGTTTTTGTTGCCTTTTTGCGCTGGACGAACTTGGCGCCCCGGCCTTCGGGCGGTTATTTTTGGGCGCGGCTTTGACTGCGGCCTATTTTTGGCACACGGAGGCCCCTCGCAAAGTCTCCCGGCATTCCGAGTCCGGCGGACGAAGTAGACCAGCCCCACCCCCCAAGGCTATAGCCCACCCGTTTTTGTGGCCTTTTTGCGCTGGACGAACTTGGCGCCCCGGCCTTCGGGCCGTTATTTTTGGGCGAGGCTTTGCTCGCGGCCTATGTTTGGCACACGGAGGCCCATCGCAAAGTCTCGCGGCATTCCAAGTCCGGCGGACTAAGTTGGCCAGCCCCACCCCCCAAGGCTATAGCCCACCCGTTTTTGAGGCCTTTTTCCGCTGGACGAACTTTGCGCCCCAGCCTTCGGGCGGTTATTTTTAGGCGCGGCTTTGCCCGCGGCCTATTTTTGGCACACGGAGGCCCCTCGCAAAGTCTCGCAGCATTCCGTGTACGGCGGACGAAGGTGGCCAGCCCCACCCCGCAAGGCTATAGCCCACCTGTTTTTGTGGTCTTTTTGCGCTGGACGAACTTTGCGCCCCGGCCTTCGGGCGGTTATTTTTCGGCGCGGCTTTGCTCGCGGCCTATGTTTGGCACACGGAGGCCGGTCGCAAAGTCTCGCGGCATTCCGAGTCCGGCGGACGAAGTTGGCCAGCCCCACCCCCCAAGGCTATAGCCCACCCGTTTTGGTGGCCTTTTTCCGCTGGACGAACTTTGTGCCCCGGCCTTCGGGCGGTTATTTTTAGGCGCGGCTTTGGCCGCGGCCTATTTTTGGCACACGGAGGCCCCACGCAAAGTCTCGCGGCATTCCGAGTCCGGCGGATGAAGGTGGCCAGCCCCACCCCCAAAGGCTATAGCCCACCCGTTTTTGTGGCCTTTTTCCGCTGGACGAACTTTGCGCCCCGGCCTTCGTGCGGTTATTTTTGGGCGCGGCTTTGCCGGCGGTCTATTTTTGGCACACGGAGGCCCCTCACAAAGTCTCGCGGCATTCCGAGTCCGGCGGACGAAGTTGGCCAGCCCCACCCCCCAAGGCTATAGCCCAACCGTTTTTGTGGCCTTATTGCGCTGGACGAACGTGGCGCCCCGGCCTTTGGGTGGTTATTTTTGGGCGCGGGTTTGTCCGCAGTCTATTTTTGGCACACGGAGGCCCCTCGCAAAGTCTCGCGGCATTCCGAGTCCGGCGGACGAAGTTGGCCAGCCCCACCCCCCAAGGCTATAGCCCACCCGTTTTTGTGGCCTTTTTCCGCTGGACGAACTTGGCGCCCCGGCCTTTGGGCAGTTATTTTTAGGCGCGGATTTGACCGCGGACTATTTTTGGCACACGGAGGCCCCTCGCAAAGTCTCGCGGCATTCCGAGTCCGGCGGACGAAGTTGGCCAGCCCCACCCCCCAAGGCTATAGCCCACCCGTTTTTGTGGCCTTTTTGTGCTGGACGAACTTGGCGCCCTGGCCTTCTGGCGGTTAATTATGGGCGCGGCTTTGCCCGCGGCCTATATTTGGCACACGGAGGCTCCTCGCAAAGTCTCGCGGCATTCCGAGTCCGGCGGACGAAGTTGGCCAGCCCCACCCCCCAAGGCTATAGCCCACCTGTTTTTGTGGCCTTTTTGCGCTGGACGCACTTGGCGCCACGGCCTTCGGGCGGTTATTTTTGGGCACGGCTTTGCCCGCTGCCTATTTTTTGCACACGGAGGCCCCTCGTAAAGTCTCGCGGCATTCCGAGTCCGGCGGACGAAGTTGGCCAGCCCCACCCCCCAAGGCTATAGCCCACCCGTTTTTGTGGCCTTTTTGCGCTGGACGAACATAACTCCCCGGCCTTCGGGCGGTTATTTTTGGCTGCGACTTTGCCCACGGCCTATGTTTGGCACACGGTGGCCCCTCGCAAAGTCCCACGGCATTCCGAGTCCGGCGGACGAAGTTGGCCAGCCCGACCCCCCATGGCTATAGCCCACCCGTTTTTGTGGCCTTTTTCCGCTGGACGAACTTGGCGCCCCGGCCATCGGTTGGTTATTTTTGGGCACGGCTTTGCCCGCGGCCTATTTTTGGCACACGGAGGCCCCTCCAAAAGTCTCGCGGCATTCCGAGTCCGGCGGACGAAGTTGGCCAGCCCCACCCCCCAAGGCTATAGCCCACCTGTTTTTGTGGCCTTATTGCGCTGGACGAACGTGGCGCCCCGGCCTTCGGGCTGTTATTTTTGGGCGCGGCTTTGTCCGTAGCCTAGTTTTGGCACACGGACGCCCCTCACAAAGTCTCGCGGCATTCCGTGTCCGGCGGACGTAGCTGGCCAGCCGCACCCCCCAAGGCTATAGCCCACCCGTTTTTGTGGCCTTTTTCCGCTGGATGAACTTGGCACCCCGGCCTTCGGGCGGTTATTTTTGGGCGCGGCTTTGACCGCGGCCTATTTTTGGCACACCGAGGCCCCTCGGAAAGTCACGCGGCATTCCGAGTCCGGCGGACAAAGTTGGCCAGCCCCACCCCCCAAGGCTATAGCCCACCCGTTTTTGTGGCCTTTTTGTGCTGGACGAACTTGGCGCCCCGGCCTTCGGGCGGTTAATTATGGGTGCGGCTTTGCCCGCAGCCTATGTTTGGCACACGGAGGCCCCTCGCAAACTCTCGCAGCATTCCGAGTCCGGCGGACGAAGTTGGCCATCCCCACCCCCCAAGGCTATAGCCCACCCGTTTTTGTGGCATTTTTCCGCTGGACGAACTTGGCGCCCCGGCCTTCGTGCGGTTATTTTTGGGCGCGGCATTGCCCGCGGCCTATGTTTGGCACACGGAGGCCCCTCGGAAAGTCTCGCGGCATTCCGAGTCCGGCGGACAATGTTGGCCAGCCCCGCCCCCCAAGGCTATAGCCCACCCGTTTTTGTGGCCTTTTTCCGATGGACATACTTGGTGCCCCGGCCTTCGGGCGGTTATTTTTGGGTACGACTTGCCGGCGGCCTATTTTTGGCACACAGAGGCCCCTCACAAAGTCTAGCGGCATTCCGAGTCCAGCGGACGAAGTCGGCCAGCCCCACCCCCCAAGGCTATAGCCCACCCGTTTTTGTGGCCTTATTGCGCTGGACGAACGTGGCGCCCCGGCCTTCGGGCGTTTATTTTTGGGCGCGGCTTAGTCCGCAACCTATTTTTGGCACACGGAGGCCCCTCGCAAAGTCTCGCGGCATTCCGAGTCCGGCGGACGAAGTTGGCCAGCCCCACCCCCCAAGGCTATAGCCCACCCGTTTTTGTGGCCTTTTTCCGATGGACGAACTTGGCGCCCCGGCCTTCGGGCGGTTGTTTTTGGGTGCGGCATTGCCCGCGGCCTATTTTTGGCGCACGGAGGCCCCTCCCAAAGTCTCGCGGCATTCTGAGTCCGGCGGACGAAGTTGGCCAGCCCCACACCCCAAGGCTATAGCCCACCCGTTTTTGTGGCCTTTTTCCGCTGGACGAACTTGGCACCCCGGATTCGTGCGGTTATTTTTGGGCGCGGCATTGCCCGCGGCCTATGTTTGGCACACGGAGGCCCCTCGGAAAGTCTCGCGGCATTCCGAGTCCGGCGGACAATGTTGGCCAGCCCCGCCCCCCAAGGCTATAGCCCACCCGTTTTTGTGGCCTTTTTGCGCTGGACGAACTTGGCGCCCCGGCCTTCGGGTGGTTATTTTTGGGCGCGGCTTTGCCCGCGGCCTATTTTTGGTGCACGGAGGCCCCTACCAAAGTCTCGCGGCATTCCGAGTCCGGCGGACGAAGTGGGCCAGCCCCACCCCGCAAGGCTATAGCCCACCCGTTTTTGTGGCCTTTTTCCGATGGACGAACTTGGCGCCCCGGCCTTTGGGCGGTTATTTTTGGGCGCGGCATTGCCCGCGGCCTATGTTTGGCACACGGAGGCCCCTCGGAATGTCTCGCGGCATTCCGAGTACGGCGGACGAAGTCGGCCAGCCCCACCCGCCAAGTCTATAGCCCACCCGTTTTTGTGGGATTTTTCCGCTGGACGAACTTGGCGCCCCGGCCTTCGGGCGGTTATTTTTGGCCGCGGCTTTGCCCGTGGCCTATGTTTGGCACACGGAGGCCCCTCCGAAAGTCTCGCGGCATTCCGAGTCCGGCGGACGATGTTGGCCAGCCCCACCCCCCAAGGCTATAGCCCACCCGTTTTTGTGGCCTTTTTCCACTGGACGAACTTGGCACCCCGGATTCGTGCGGTTATTTTTGGGCGCGGCATTGCCCGCGGCCTATGTTTGGCACACGGAGGCCCCTCGGAAAGTCTCGCGGCATTCCGAGTCCGGTGGACAATGTTGGCCAGCCCCACCCCCCAAGGCTATAGCCCACCCGTTTTTGTGGCCTTTTTGCGCTGGACGAACTTGGCGCCCCGGCCTTCGGGCGGTTATTTTTGGGCGCGGCTTAGTCTGCAGCCTATTTTTCGCAGACGGAGGCCCCTCGCAAAGTCTCGCGGCATTCCGAGTCCGGCGGACGAAGTTGGCCAGCCCCACCCCCCAAGGCTATAGCCCACCCGTTTTTGTGGCCTCTTTCCGCTCGACGAACTTGGCGCCCCGGCCTTCGGGTGGTTATTTTTGGGCGCGGCTTTGCCCGCGGCCTATTTTTGGCGCACGGAGGCCCCTCGCAAAATTTCCCGGAATTCCGAGTCCGGCGGACGAGGTGGGCCAGCCCCACCCCCCAAGGCTATAGCCCACCCGTTTTTGTGGCCTTTTTGCGCTGGACGAACTTGCCGCCCCGGCCTTCGGGTGGTTATTTTTGGGCGCGGCTTTGCCCGCGGCCTATTTTTGGCGCACGGAGGCCCCTCCCAAAGTCTCGCGGCATTCCGAGTCCGGCGAACGAAGTTGGCCAGCCCCACCCCCCAAGGCTATAGCCCACCCGTTTTTGTGGCCTCTTTGCGCTGGACGAACTTGGCGCCCCGGCCTTCGGGTGGTTATTTTTGGGCGCGGCCTTGCCCGCGGCCTATTTTTGGCGCACGGAGGCCCCTCGCAAAATTTCCCGGAATTCCGAGTCCGGCGGACGAGGTGGGCCAGCCCCACCCCCCAAGGCTATAGCCCACCCGTTTTTGTGGCCTTTTTCCGCTGGACGAACTTGGCGCCCCGGCCTTCGGGCGGTTATTTTTGGGCGCGGCATTGCCCGCGGCCTATGTTTGGCACACGGAGGCCCCTCGGAATGTCTCGTGGCATTCCGAGTCCGGCGGACGATTTTGGCCAGCCCCTCCCCCCAAGGCTATAGCCCACCGTTTTTGTGGCCTTTTTCCGCTGGACGAACTTGGCGCCCGGCCTTCGGTTGGTTATTTTTGGGCTCAGCTTTGCCCGCGGCCTATGTTTGGCACACGGAGGGCGCTCGCAAAGTCTCGCGGCATTCCGAGTACGGCGGACGAAGTCGGCCAGCCCCACCCGCCAAGGCTATAGCCCACCCGTTTTTGTGGCCTTTTTCCGCTGGACGAACTTGGCGCCCCGGCCTTCGGGCGGTTATTTTTGGCCGCGTCTTTGCCCGCGGCCTATGGTTGGCACACGGAGGCCCCTCGCAAAGTCTCGCGACATTCCGAGTCCGGCGGACGATGTTGGCCAGCCCCACCCCCCAAGGCTATAGGCCACCCGTTTTTGTGGCCTCTTTCCGCTGGACGAACTTGGCGCCCCGGCCTTCGGGTGGTTATTTTTGGGCGCTGCTTTGCCCGCGGCCTATTTTTGGCGCACGGTGGCCCCTCCCAAAGTCTCGCGGCATTCCGAGTCCGGTGAACGAAGTTGGCCAGCCCCACCCCGCAAGGCTATAGCCCACCCGTTTTTGTGGCCTTTTTCCGCTGGACGAACTTGGCGCCCCGGCCTTCGGGGGGTTATTTTTGGACGCGGCATTGCCCGCGGCCTATTTTGGCGCACGGAGGCCCCTCCCAAAGACTCGCAGCATTCCGAGTCCGGCGGATGAAGTGGGCTAGCCCCACCCCCCAAGGCTATAGCCCACCCGTTTTTGTGTCCTTTTTCCGCTGGACGAACTTGGCGCCCCGGCCTTCGTGCGGTTATTTTTGGGCGCGGCATTACCCGCGGCCTATATTTGGCTCACGGAGGCCCCTCGGAAAGTTTCGCGGCATTCCGAGTCCGGCGGACGATGTTGGGCAGCCCCACCCCCCAAGGCTATAGCCCACCCGTTTTTGTGGCCTTTTTCCGCTGGACGAACTTGGCGCCCCGGCCTTCGGGCGGTTATTTTTGGGTGCGGCATTGCCCGCCGCCTATGTTTGGCACACGGAGGCCCCTCGCAAAGTCTCGCGGCATTCCGAGTCCGGCGGACGATGTTGGCCAGCCCCACCCCGCAAGGCTATAGCCCACCCGTTTTTGTGCCCTTTTTCCGCTGGACGAACTTGGCGCCCCGGCCTTCGGGGGGTTATTTTTGGACGCGGCATTGCCCGCGGCCTATTTTGGCGCACGGAGGCCCCTCCCAAAGACTCGCAGCATTCCGAGTCCGGCGGATGAAGTGGGCTAGCCCCACCCCCCAAGGCTATAGCCCACCCGTTTTTGTGGCCTTTTTCCGCTGGACGAACTTGGCGCCCCGGCCTTCGTGCGGTTATTTTTGGGCGCGGCATTACCCGCGGCCTATATTTGGCTCACGGAGGCCCCTCGGAAAGTTTCGCGGCATTCCGAGTCCGGCGGACGATGTTGGGCAGCCCCACCCCCCAAGGCTATAGCCCACCCGTTTTTGTGGCCTTTTTCCGCTGGACGAACTTGGCGCCCCGGCCTTCGGGCGGTTATTTTTGGGTGCGGCATTGCCCGCCGCCTATGTTTGGCACACGGAGGCCCCTCGCAAAGTCTCGCGGCATTCCGAGTCCGGCGGACGATGTTGGCCAGCCCCACCCCCCAAGGCTATAGCCCACCCGTTTTTGTGGCCTCTTTCCGCTGGACGAACTTGGCGCCCCGGCCTTCGGGTGGTTATTTTTGGGCGCGGCTTTGCCCGCGGCCTATTTTTGGCGCACGGAGGCCCCTCGCAAAATTTCCCGGAATTCCGAGTCCGGCGGACGATGTTGGCCAGCCCCACCCCCCAAGGCTATAGCCCACCCGTTTTTGTGGCTTTTTTCCGCTGGACTAACTTTGCGCCCCGGCCTTCGGGCGGTTATTTATGGGCGAGGCGTTGTCCACGGCCTATTTTTGGCACACGAAGGCCCCTCGCAAAGTCTCGCGGCATTCCGAGTCCGGCGGACGATGTTGGCCAGCCCCACCCCCCAAGGCTATAGCCCACCCGTTTTTCTGGGTTTTTTCCGCTGGACGAACTTGGCGCCCCGGCTTTCGGGCGGTTATTTTTGGGCTCGGTTTTGTCCGCAGCCTATATTTGGCCCACGGAGGCCCCTCGCAAAGTCTCCCAGCATTCCGAGTCCGGCGGACGAAGTGGGCCAGCCCCACCCCCCAAGGCTATAGCCCACCCGTTTTTGTGGCCTCTTTCCGCTGGACGAACTTGGCGATCCGGCCTTCGGGTGGATATTTTTGGGTGCGGCTTTGCCCGCGGCCTATTTTTGGCGCACGGAGACCCCTCCCAAAGTCTCGCGGCATTCCAAGTCCGGCGGACGATGTTGGCCAGCCCCACCCCCCAAGGCTATAGCCCACCCGTTTTTGTGGCCTCTTTCCGCTGGACGAACTTGGCGCTCCGGCCTTCGGGTGGATATTTTTGGGCGCGGCTTTGCCCGCGGCCTATTTTTGGTGCACGGAGGCCCCTCCCAAACTCTCGCGGCATTCCGAGTCCGGCGGACGAAGTGGGCCAGCCCCACCCCCCAAGGCTATAGCCCACCCGTTTTTGTGGTCTTTTTCCGCTGGACGAACTTCGCGCCCCGGCCTTCGGGCGGTTATTTTTGGGCGCGGCATTGCCCGCGGCCTATGTTTGGCACACGGAGGCCACTCGGAAAGTCTCGCGGCATTCCGAGTCCGGCAGACGATGTTGGCCAGCCCCACCCCCCAAGGCTATAGCCCACCCGTTTTTGTGGCTTTTTTCCGCTGGACGAACATTGCGCCCCGGCCTTCGGGCGGTTATTTATGGGCGAGGCTTTGTCCACGGCCTATTTTTGGCACACGGAGGCCCCTCGCAAAGTCTCGTGGCATTCCGAGTCCGGCGTACGATGTTGGCCAGCCCCACCCCCCAAGGCTATAGCCCACCCGTTTTTCTGGGTTTTTTCCGCTGGACGAACTTGGCTCCCCGGCCTTCGGGCGGTTATTTTTGGGCGCGGCTTTGCCCGCGGCCTATATTTGGCACACGGAGGCCCCTCGCAAAGTCTCCCAGCATTCCGAGTCCGGCGGACGAAGTGGGCCAGCCCCACCACCCAAGGCTATAGCCCACCCGTTTTTGTGGCCTCTTTCCGCTGGACGAACTTGGCGCTCCGGCCTTCGGGTGGATATTTTTGGGCGCGGCTTTGCCCGCGGCCTATGTTTGGCACACAGAGGCCACTCGGAAAGTCTCGCGGCATTCCGAGTCCGGCGGACGATGTTGGCCAGCCCCACCCCCCTATGCTATAGCCCACCCGTTTTTGTGGCTTTTTTGTGCTGGACGAACTTGGCGCCCCGGCCTTCGGGCGGTTATTTTTGGGCGCGGCTTTGCCCGCGGCCTATATTTGGCACACGAAGGCCCCTCGTAAAGTCTCCCGGCATTCCGAGTCCGGCGGACGAAGTTGGCCAGCCCCACCCCCCAAGGCTATAGCGCACCCGTTTTTGTGGCCTTTTTGCGCTGGACGAACTTCGCGCCCCGGCCTTCGGGCGGTTGTTTTTAGGCTCGGCTTTGCCCGCGACCTATTTTTGGCGCACGGAGGCCCCTCGCAAAGTCTCCCAGCATTCCGAGTCCGGCGGACGAAGTGGGCCAGCCCCACCCCCCAAGGCTATAGCCCACCCGTTTTTGTGGCCTCTTTCCGCTGGACGAACTTGGCGCTCCGGCCTTCGGGTGGATATTTTTGGGCGCGGCTTTGCCCGCGGCCTATTTTTGGCGCACGGAGGCCCCTCCCAAAGTCTCGCGGCATTCCGAGTCCGGCGGACGAAGTGGGCCAGCCCCACCCCCCAAGGCTATAGCCCACCCGTTTTTGTGGCCTCTTTCCGCTGGACGAACTTGGCGCTCCGGCCTTCGGGCGGTTATTTTTGGGCGCGGCATTGCCCGCGGCCTATGTTTGGCACACGGAGGCCACTCGGAAAGTCTCGCGGCATTCCGAGTCCGGCGGACGAAGTGGGCCAGCCCCACCCCCCAATGCTATAGCCCACCCGTTTTTGTGGCCTTTTTGTGCTGGACGAACTTGGCGCCCCGGCCTTCGGGCGGTTATTTTTGGGCGCGGCATTGCCCGCGGCCTATGTTTGGCACACGAAGGCCCCTCGTAAAGTCTCCCGGCATTCCGAGTCCGGCGGACGAAGTTGGCCAGCCCCACCCCCCAAGGCTATAGCGCACCCGTTTTTGTGGCCTTTTTGCGCTGGACGAACTTCGCGCCCCGGCCTTCGGGCGGTTGTTTTTAAGCGCGGCTTTGCCCGCGGACTATTTTTGGCACACGGAGGCCCCTCGCAAAGTCTCGCGGTATTCCGAGTCCGGCGGACGATGTTGGCCAGCCCCACCCCCCAAGGCTATAGCCCACCCGTTTTTCTGGGTTTTTTCCGCTGGACGAACTTGGCTCCCCGGCCTTCGGGCGGTTATTTTTGGGCGCGGATTTGCCCGCGGCCTATTTTTGGTGCACGGAGGCCCCTCCCAAAGTCTCGCGGCATTCCGAGTCCGGCGGACGAAGTGGGCCAGCCCCACCCCCCAAGGCTATAGCCCACCCGTTTTTGTGGTCTTTTTCCGCTGGACGAACTTCGCGCCCCGGCCTTCGGGCGGTTATTTTTGGGCGCGGCATTGCCCGCGGCCTATGTTTGGCACACGGAGGCCACTCGGAAAGTCTCGCGGCATTCCGAGTCCGGCAGACGATGTTGGCCAGCCCCACCCCCCAAGGCTATAGCCCACCCGTTTTTCTGGGTTTTTTCCGCTGGACGAACTTGGCGCCCCGGCTTTCGGGCGGTTATTTTTGGGCTCGGTTTTGTCCGCAGCCTATATTTGGCCCACGGAGGCCCCTCGCAAAGTCTCCCAGCATTCCGAGTCCGGCGGACGAAGTGGGCCAGCCCCACCCCCCAAGGCTATAGCCCACCCGTTTTTGTGGCCTCTTTCCGCTGGACGAACTTGGCGATCCGGCCTTCGGGTGGATATTTTTGGGTGCGGCTTTGCCCGCGGCCTATTTTTGGCGCACGGAGACCCCTCCCAAAGTCTCGCGGCATTCCAAGTCCGGCGGACGATGTTGGCCAGCCCCACCCCCCAAGGCTATAGCCCACCCGTTTTTGTGGCCTCTTTCCGCTGGACGAACTTGGCGCTCCGGCCTTCGGGTGGATATTTTTGGGCGCGGCTTTGCCCGCGGCCTATTTTTGGTGCACGGAGGCCCCTCCCAAAGTCTCGCGGCATTCCGAGTCCGGCGGACGAAGTGGGCCAGCCCCACCCCCCAAGGCTATAGCCCACCCGTTTTTGTGGTCTTTTTCCGCTGGACGAACTTCGCGCCCCGGCCTTCGGGCGGTTATTTTTGGGCGCGGCATTGCCCGCGGCCTATGTTTGGCACACGGAGGCCACTCGGAAAGTCTCGCGGCATTCCGAGTCCGGCAGACGATGTTGGCCAGCCCCACCCCCCAAGGCTATAGCCCACCCGTTTTTGTGGCTTTTTTCCGCTGGACGAACTTTGCGCCCCGGCCTTCGGGCGGTTATTTATGGGCGAGGCTTTGTCCACGGCCTATTTTTGGCACACGGAGGCCCCTCGCAAAGTCTCGTGGCATTCCGAGTCCGGCGTACGATGTTGGCCAGCCCCACCCCCCAAGGCTATAGCCCACCCGTTTTTCTGGGTTTTTTCCGCTGGACGAACTTCGCTCCCCGGCCTTCGGGCGGTTATTTTTGGGCGCGGCTTTGCCCGCGGCCTATATTTGGCACACGGAGGCCCCTCGCAAAGTCTCCCAGCATTCCGAGTCCGGCGGACGAAGTGGGCCAGCCCCACCACCCAAGGCGATAGCCCACCCGTTTTTGTGGCCTCTTTCCGCTGGACGAACTTGGCGCTCCGGCCTTCGGGTGGATATTTTTGGGCGCGGCTTTGCCCGCGGCCTATGTTTGGCACACAGAGGCCACTCGGAAAGTCTCGCGGCATTCCGAGTCCGGCGGACGATGTTGGCCAGCCCCACCCCCCTATGCTATAGCCCACCCGTTTTTGTGGCTTTTTTGTGCTGGACGAACTTGGCGCCCCGGCCTTCGGGCGGTTATTTTTGGGCGCGGCTTTGCCCGCGGCCTATATTTGGCACACGAAGGCCCCTCGTAAAGTCTCCCGGCATTCCGAGTCCGGCGGACGAAGTTGGCCAGCCCCACCCCCCAAGGCTATAGCGCACCCGTTTTTGTGGCCTTTTTGCGCTGGACGAACTTCGCGCCCCGGCCTTCGGGCGGTTGTTTTTAGGCTCGGCTTTGCCCGCGACCTATTTTTGGCGCACGGAGGCCCCTCGCAAAGTCTCCCAGCATTCCGAGTCCGGCGGACGAAGTGGGCCAGCCCCACCCCCCAAGGCTATAGCCCACCCGTTTTTGTGGCCTCTTTCCGCTGGACGAACTTGGCGCTCCGGCCTTCGGGTGGATATTTTTGGGCGCGGCTTTGCCCGCGGCCTATTTTTGGCGCACGGAGGCCCCTCCCAAAGTCTCGCGGCATTCCGAGTCCGGCGGACGAAGTGGGCCAGCCCCACCCCCCAAGGCTATAGCCCACCCGTTTTTGTGGCCTCTTTCCGCTGGACGAACTTGGCGCTCCGGCCTTCGGGCGGTTATTTTTGGGCGCGGCATTGCCCGCGGCCTATGTTTGGCACACGGAGGCCACTCGGAAAGTCTCGCGGCATTCCGAGTCCGGCGGACGAAGTGGGCCAGCCCCACCCCCCAATGCTATAGCCCACCCGTTTTTGTGGCCTTTTTGTGCTGGACGAACTTGGCGCCCCGGCCTTCGGGCGGTTATTTTTGGGCGCGGCATTGCCCGCGGCCTATGTTTGGCACACGAAGGCCCCTCGTAAAGTCTCCCGGCATTCCGAGTCCGGCGGACGAAGTTGGCCAGCCCCACCCCCCAAGGCTATAGCGCACCCGTTTTTGTGGCCTTTTTGCGCTGGACGAACTTCGCGCCCCGGCCTTCGGGCGGTTGTTTTTAGGCGCGGCTTTGCCCGCGGACTATTTTTGGCACACGGAGGCCCCTCGCAAAGTCTCGCGGTATTCCGAGTCCGGCGGACGATGTTGGCCAGCCCCACCCCCCAAGGCTATAGCCCACCCGTTTTTCTGGGTTTTTTCCGCTGGACGAACTTGGCTCCCCGGCCTTCGGGCGGTTATTTTTGGGCGCGGCTTTGCCCGCGGCCTATTTTTGGTGCACGGAGGCCCCTCCCAAAGTCTCGCGGCATTCCGAGTCCGGCGGACGAAGTGGGCCAGCCCCACACCCCAAGGCTATAGCCCACCCGTTTTTGTGGCCTTTTTCCGCTGGACGAACTTGGCGCCCCGGCCTTCGGGCGGTTATTTTTGGGCGCGGCATTGCCCGCGGCCTATGTTTGGCACACGGAGGCCACTCGAAAAGTCTCGCGGCATTCCGAGTCCGGCGGACGATGTTGGCCAGCCCCACCCCCCAATGCTATAGCCCACCCGTTTTTGTGGCCTTTTTGCGCTGGACGAACTTCGCGCCCCGGCCTTCGGGCGGTTGTTTTTAGGCGCGGCTTTGCCCGCGGACTATTTTTGGCACACGGAGGCCCCTGGCAAAGTCTCACGGTATTCCGAGTCCGGCGGACGAAGTTGGCCAGCCCCACCCCCCAAGGCTATAGCCCACCCGTTTTTTGGCCTTTTTCCGCTGGACGAACTTGGCGCCCCGGACTTCGGGCGGTTATTTTTGGGTGCGGCTTTGCCCGCGGTCTATGTTTGGTACACGGAGACCCCTCCCAAAGTCTCGCGGCATTCCGAGTCCGGCGGACGAAGTTGGCCTGCCCCACCCCCCAAGGTTATAGCCCACCCGTTTTTGTGGCCTTTTTCCGCAGGACGAACTTGGCGCCCCGGCCTTCGTGCGGTTATTTTTGGGTGCGGCATTGTCCGCGGCCTATTTTTGGCATATGGAGGCGCCTCCCAAAGTCTCGCGGCATTCCGAGTCCGGCGGACGAAGTTGGCCAGCCCCACCCCCCAAGGCTATAGCCCACCCGTTTTTGTGGCCTTTTTCCGCTGGACGAACTTGGCGCCCCGGCCTTCGGGCGGTTATTTTTGGGCGCGGCATTGCCCGCGGCCTATGTTTGGCACACGGAGGCCACTCGGAAAGTCTCGCGGCATTCCGAGTCCGGCGGACGATGTTGGCCAGCCCCACCCCCCAAGGCTATAGCCCACCCGTTTTTGTGGCCTTTTTCCGCTGGACGAACTTGGCGCCCCGGCCTTCGGGCGGTTATTTTTGGGCGCGGCATTGCCCGCGGCCTATGTTTGGCACACGGAGGCCACTCGGAAAGTCTCGCGGCATTCCGAGTCCGGCGGACGATGTTGGCCAGCCCCACCCCCCATGGCTATAGCCCACCCGTTTTTGTGGGTTTTTTCCGCTGGACGAACTTGGCGCCCCGGCCTTCGGGCGGTTATTTTTGGGCGCGGCTTTGCCCGCGGCCTATATTTGGCACACGAAGGCCCCTCGCAAAGTCTCCCGGCATTCCGAGTCCGGCGGACGAAGTTGGCCAGCCCCACCCCCCTAGGCTATAGCCCACCCGTTTTTGTGGCCTTTTTGCGCAGGACGAACTTGGCGCCCCGGTCTTCGGGCGGTTATTTTTGGGCGCGGCTTTGTCCGCGGCCTATTTTTGGTACACGGAGGCCCGTCGCAAAATCTCGCGGCATTCCGAGTCCGGCGGACGATGTTGGCCAGCCCCACCCCCCAAGGCTATAGCCCAGCCGTTTTTGTGGGCTCTTTCCGCTGGACGAACTTGGCGCCCCGGCCTGCGGGTTGTTATTTTTGGGCGCGGCTTTGCCCGCGGCCTATTTTTGGCGTACGGAGGCCCCTCCCAAAGTCTCGCGGCATTCCGCTTCCGGCGGACGAAGTTGGCCAGCCCCACCCCCCAAGGCTATAGCCCACCCGTTTTTGTGGCCTTTTTCCGCTGGACGAACTTGGCGCCCCGGCCTTCGGGCGGATATTTTTGGGCGCGGCTTTGCCCGCGGCCTATTTGCGGCGCACGGAGGCCCCTCCCAAAGTCTCGCGGCATTCCAAGTCCGCCAGACGAAGTGGGCCAGCCCCACCCCCCAAGGCTATAGCCCACCCGTTTTTTGGCCTTTTTCCGCTGGAAGAACTTGGGGCCCCGGACTTCGGGCGGTTATTTTTGGGCGCGGCTTTGCCCGCGGTCTATGTTTGGTGCACGGAGGCCCCTCCCAAAGTCTCGCGGCATTCCGAGTCCGGCGGACGAAGTTGGCCTGCCCCACCCCCCAAGGCTATAGCCCAGCCGTTTTTGTGGGTTCTTTCCGCTGGACGAACTTGGCGCCCCGGCCTGCGGGTTGTTATTTTTGGGCGCGGCTTTGCCCGCGGCCTATTTTTGGCGTACGGAGGCCCCTCCCAAAGTCTCGCGGCATTCCGCTTCCGGCGGACGAAGTTGGCCAGCCCCACCCCCCAAGGCTATAGCCCACCCGTTTTTGTGGCCTTTTTCCGCTGGACGAACTTGGCGCCCCGGCCTTCGGGCGGTTATTTTTGGGCGCGGCATTGCCCGCGGCCTATGTTTGGCACATGGAGACCCCTCCCAAAGTCTCGCGGCATTCCAAGTCCGGCGGACGATGTTGGCCAGCCCCACCCCCCAAGGCTATAGCCCACCCGTTTTTCTGGCCTCGTTCCGCTGGACAAACTTGGCGCTCCGGCCTTCGGGTGGATATTTTTGGGCGCGGCTTTGCCCGCGGCTTATTTTTTGCGCACGGAGGCCCCTCCCAAAGTCTCGCGGCATTCCAAGTCCGCCAGACGAAGTTGGCCAGCCCCACCCCCCAAGGCTATAACCCACCCGTTTTTGTGGCCTTTTTGCGCTGGACGAACTTGGCGCCCCGGCCTTCGGGCGGTTATTTTTCGATTCGGCTTTGCCCGCGGCCTATATTTGGGACACGAGGGCCCCTCGAAAAGTCTCCCGGCATTCCGAGTCCGGCGGACGAAGTGGGCCTGCCCCACCCCTCAATGCTATAGGCCACCCGTTTTTGTGGCCTTTTTGTGCGGGACGAACTTGGCGCCCCGGCCTTCGGGCGGTTATTTTTTGGCGCGGCTTTGTCCGCAGCCTATATTTGGCACACGAAGGCCCCTCGCAAAGTCTCCCGGCATTCCGAGTTCGGCGGACGAAGTGGGCCAGCCCCACCCCCCAAGGCTATAGCGCACCCGTTTTGGTGGCCTTTTTGCGCTGGACGAACTTCGCGCCCCGGCCTTCGGGCGGTTGTTTTTAGGCGCGGCTTTGACCGCGGCCTATTTTTGGCACACGGAGGCCCCTGGCAAAGTCTCACGGCATTCCGATTCCGGCGGACGAAGTTGGCCAGCCCCACCCCCCAAGGCTATAGCCCACCCGTTTTTGTGGCCTTTTTCCGCTGGACGAACTTGGCGCCCCGGACTTCGGGCGGTTATTTTTGGGTGCGGCTTTGCCCGCGGTCTATTTTTCGCACACGGAGAACCCTCGCAAAGTCTCACGGCATTCCGAGTCCGGCGGACGAAGTGGGCCAGCCCCACCCCCCAAGGCTATAGCCCACCCGTTTTTGTGGCCTTTTTGTGCTGGACGAACTTGGCGCCCCGGCATTCAGGCGGTTATTTTTGGGCGCGACTTTGCCCGCGGCCTATGTTTGGCACACGGAGGCCCCTCACGAAGTCTCGCGGCATTCCGAGTCCGGCGGACCATGTTGGCCAGCCCCACCCCCCAAGGCTATAGCCCACCCGTTTTTGTGGCCTTTTTGCGCTGGACGAACTTGGCGCCCCGGCCTTCGGGCGGTAATTTTTGGGCGCGGCTTTGCCCGCGGCCTATATTTGGCACACGAAGTCCCCTCACAAAGTCTCCCGGCATTCCGAGTCCGGCGGACGAAGTGGGCCAGCCCCACCCCGCAAGGCTATAGCCCACCCGTTTTTGTGGCCTTTTTGTGCTGGACGAACTTGGCGCCCCGGCCTTCGGGCTGTTATTTTTGGGCGCGGCTTTGCCCGCGGCCTATATTTGGCACACGAAGGAACCTCGCAAAGTCTCCCGGCATTCCGAGTCCGGTGGACGAAGTTGGCCAGCCCCACCCCCCAAGGCTATAGCCCACCCGTTTTTGTGGGCCTTTTTCCGCTGGACGAACTTGGCGCCCCGGACTTCGGGCGGTTATTTTTGGGTGCGGCTTTGCCCGCGGTCTATTTTTGGCACACGGAGGCCCCTCGCAAAGTCTCGCGGCATCCCGAGTCCGGCGGACGAAGTTGTCCAGGCCCACCTCCCAAGGCTATAGCCCACCCGTTTTTGTGGCCTTTTAGCGCTGGACGAACTTGGCGCCCCGGCCTTCGGGCGGTTATTTTTAGACGCGGCTTTGCCCGCGGCCTATATTTGGCACACGAAGGCCCCTCGCAAAGTCTCCCGGCATTCCGAGTCCGGCGGACGAAGTGGACCAGCCCCACCCCCCAAGGCTATAGCCCACCCATTTTTGTGGCCTTTTTATGCTGGACGAACTTGGCACCCCGGCCTTCGGGCGGTTAATTTTGGGCGCGACTTTGCCCGCGGCCTATGTTTGGCACATGGAGGCCCCTCGCGAAGTCTCGCGGCATTCCGAGTCCGGCGGACGATGTTGGCCAGCCCCACCCCCCACTACTATAGCCCACCCGTTTTTGTGGCCTTTTTGTGCTGGACGAACTTGGCGCCCCGGCCTTCGGGCGGTTATTTTTGGGCGCGGCTTTGCCCGGGGCCTATGTTTGGCACACAGAGGCCCCGCACAAATTCTCGCGGCATTCCGAGTCCGGCGGACGAAGTCGGCCAGCCCCACCCCCCAAGGCTATAGGCCACCCGTTTTTGTGGCCTTTTTGCGCTGGACGAACTTGGCGCCCCGGCCTTCGGGCGGTTATTTTTGGGCGCGGCTTGGCACGCGGCCTATGTTTGGCACACAGAGGCCCCTCGCAATGTCTCGCGGCATTCCGAGTCCGGCGGACGATATTGGCCAGCCCCATCCCCCAAGGCTATAGCCCACCCGTTTTTGTGGCCTTTTTCCGCTGGACGAACTTGGCTCACCGGCCTTCGGGCGGTTATTTTTGGGCGCGGCTTTGCCCGCGGCCTATTTTTGGCACACGGAGGACCCTCGCAAAGTCTCGCGGCATTCCAAGTCCGGCGGACGAAGTTGGCCAGCACCACCCCCCAAGGCTATAGCCCACCCGTTTTTGTGGCCTTTTTCCGCTGGAGGAAGTTGGCGCCCCGGCCTTCGGGTGGTTATTTTTGGGCGCGGCTTTTTCCGCGGCCTATTTTTGGCGCAGGGAGGCCCCTCCCAAATTCTCGCGGCATTCCGAGTCCGGCGGACGAAGTAGGCCAGCCCCACCCCCCAAGGCTATAGCCCACCCGTTTTTGTGGCCTTTTTGTGCTGGACGAACTTGGCGCCCCGGCCTTCGGGCGGTTATTTTTGGGAGCGGCTTTGCCCGCGTCCTATGTTTGGCACACAGAGGCCCCTCACAATTTCTCGCGGCATTCCGAGTCCGGCGGACGAAGTCGGCCAGCCCCACACCCCAAGGCTATAGCCCACCCGTTTTTGTGGCCTTTTTGCGCTGGACGAACTTGGCGCCCCGGCCTTCGGGCGGTTATTTTTGGGCGCGGCTTGGCCCGTGGCCTATTTTTGGCACACGGAGGCCCCTCCCAAATTCTCGCGGCATTCCGGGTCCGGCGGACGAAGTTGGGCAGCCCCACCCCCAAAGGCTATAGCCCACCCGTTTTTGTGGCCTTTTTCTGCTGGACGAACTTGGCTCACCGGCCTTCGGGCGGTTATTTTTGGGCGCGGCTTTGCCCGCAGCCTATTTTTGGCACATGGAGGCCCCTCGCAAAGTCTCGCAGCATTCCGAGTACGGCGGACGAAGTTGGCCAGCACCACCCCCCAAGGCTATAGCCCACCCGTTTTTGTGGCCTTTTTGCGCTGGACGAACTTGGCGCCCCGGCCTTCGGGCGGTTATTTTTGGGCGCGGGTTTGCCTGCGGCCTATTTTTGGCACACGGAGGCCCCTCGCAAAGTCTCGCGGCATTCAGTGTCCGGCGGACGATGTTGGCCAGCCCCATCCCCCAAGGCTATAGCCCACCCTTTTTTCTGGCCTTTTTCCGCTGGACGAACTTGGCGCCCCGGCCGTCGGGTGGTTATTTTTGGGCGAGGCTTTTCCCGCGGCCTATTTTTGGCACACGGAGGCCCCTCGCAAAGTCTCGCGGCATTCCGAGTCCGGCGGACGAAGTTGGCCAGCCCCACCCCCCAAGGCTATAGCCCACCCATTTTTGTGGCCTTTTTCCGCTGGACGAACTTGGCGCCCCGGCCTTCGGGCGGTTATTTTTGGTTGCGGCTTTGCCCGCGTCCTATGTTTGGCACACGGAGACCCCTCGCAAGGTCTCGCGGCATTCCGAGTCCGGCGGATGAAGTTGGCCAGCCCCACCCCCCAAGGCTATAGCCCACCCGTTTTTGTGGCCTTTTTCCGCTGGACGAACTTGGCTCCCCGGCCTTCGGGCGGTTATTTTTGGGCGCGGCTTAGCCCGCCGCCTATGTTTTGCACACGGAGGCCCCTCGCAAAGTCTCGCTGTATTCCGAGTCCGGCGGACGAAGTTGGCCAGCCCCACCCCCCAAGGCTATAGCCCACCCGTTTTTCTGGCCTTTTTGCGCTGGACGAACTTGGCGACCCGGCCTTCGGGTGGTTATTTTTGGGCGTGGCATTGTCTGTGGCCTATTTTTGGCACACGGAGGCCCCTCGAAAAGTATCGCGGCATTCCGAGTCCGGCGGACGAAGTTGGCCAGCCCCACCGCCCAAGGCTATAGCCCACCCGTTTTTGTGGCCATTTTCCGCTGGACGAACTTGGCGCCCCGGCCTTCGGGCGGTTATTTTTGGGCGCGGCTTTGCCCGCGGCCTATTTTTGGCACACGGAGGCCCCTCGCAAAGTCTCGTAGCATTCCGATTCCGGCGGACGAAGTGGGCCAGCCCCACCCCCCAAGGCTATAGCCCACCCGTTTTTATGGCCTTTTTCCGCTGGACGAACTTGGCGCCCCGGACTTCGGGCGGTTATCTTTGGGCGCGGTTTTGTCCACGGCCTATGTTTGGCACACCGAAGCCCCTCGCAAAGTCTCACGGCATTCCGAGTCCTGCAGACGAAGTTGGCCAGCCCCACTCCCCAAGGCTATAGCCCACCCGTTTTTGTGGTCTTTTTGCGCTGGACGAATTGGCGCCCCGGCCTTCGGGCGGTTATTTTTGGGCGCGGCTTTGTCCGCGGCCTATGTTTGGCACATGGAGGCCCCTCGCAAAGTCTCGCGGCATTCCGAGTCCGGCGGACGAAGTTGGCCAGCCCCACCCCCCAAGGCTATAGCCCACCCGTTTTTTTGGCCGTTTTGCGCTGGACGAACATGGTGCCCCGGCCTTCGGGCAGTTATTTTTGGGTGCAGCTTTTCCCGCAGCCTATTTTTGGCACACGGTAGCCCCTCGCAAAGTCTCACGGCATTCCGAGTCCGGCGGACGAAGTTGGCCAGCCCCTCCCCCCAAGGCTATAGCCCACCCGTTTTTGTGGCCTTTTTCCGCTGGACGAACTTGGCGCCCCGGACTTCGGGCGGTTATTTTTGGGCGCGGCTTTGTCCGCGGCCTATGTTTGGCACACGGAAGCCCCTCGCAATGTCTCGCGGCATTCCGAGTCCGGCGGACGAAGTTGGCCAGCCCCACTCCCCAAGGCTATAGCCCACCCGTTTTGTGGCCTTTTTGCGCTGGACGAACTTGGCGACCCGGCCTTCGGGCGGTTATTTTTGGGCGCGGCTTTGTCCGCGGCCTATGTTTGGCACACGGAGGCCCCTCGCAAAGTCTCGCGGCATTCCGAGTCCGGCGGACGAAGTTGGCCAGCCCCAATCCCCAAGGCTATAGCCCACCCGTTTTTGTGGCCTTTTTGCGCTGGACGAACTTGGCGCCCCGGCCTTCGGGCGGTTATTTTTGGGCGCGGCTTTGTCCGCGGCCTATGTTTGGCACACGGAGGCCCCTCGGAATGTCTCGCGGCATTCCGAGTCCGGCGGACGATTTTGGCCAGCCCCTCCCCCCAAGGCTATAGCCCACCGTTTTTGTGGCCTTTTTCCGCTGGACGAACTTGGCGCCCCAGCCTTCGGACGGTTATTTTTGCGCGCGGCTTTGCCCGCTGCCTATTTTTAGCACATGGAGGCCCCTCGCAAAGTCTCACGGTATTCCGAGTCCGGCGGACGAAGTTGGCCAGCCCCACCCCCCAAGGCTATAGCCCACCCGTTTTTGTGGCCTTTTTGCGCTGGACGAACTTGGTGACCCGGCTTTCGGGCAGTTATTTTTGGGCGCGGCATTGTCCACGGCCTATTTTTGGCACTCGGACGCCCCTCGCAAAGTCTCGCGGCATTCCGAGTCCGGCGGACGAAGTTGGCCAGCCCCACCCCCCAAGGCTATAGCCCACCCGTTTTTGTGGCCATTTTCGGTTGGACGAACTTGGCGCCCCGGCCTTCGGGCTGTTATTTTTGGGCGCGGCTTTGCCCACGGCCTATTTTTCGCACATGGAGGCCCCTCGCAAAGTCTCGCGGCATTCCGAGTCCGGCGGACGAAGTGGGTCAGCCCCACCCCCCAAGGCTATAGCCCACCCTTTTTTGTGGCCTTTTTCCGCTGGACGAACTTGGCGACCCGGCCTTCATGCGATTATTTTTGGGCGCGGCTTTTCCCATGGCCTATGTTTGGAACAAGGAGGCCCCTCGGAAAGTCTCGCGGCATTCCAAGTCCGGCGGACAAAGTTGGCCAGCCCCACCCCCCAAGGCTATAGCCCACCCGTTTTTGTGGCCTTTTTCCACAGGACGAACTTGGCGCCCCGGCCCTCGGGCAGTTATTTTTGGACGCTGCTTTGCCCGCGGCCTATTTTTGGCCTACGGAGGCCCCTCGCAAAGTCTCGCGACATTCCGAGACCGGCGGGCGACGTTGGCCAGCCCTACCCCCCAAGGCTATAGCCCACCGGTTTTTGTGGCCTTTTTGCGCGGGACGAACTTGGCGACCCGGCCTTCGGGCAGTTATTTTTGGGCGCGGCGTTGTCCGCGGCACATTTTTGGCACACGGAGACCCTCGCAAAGTCTCGCAGCATTTCGAGTCCGGCGGACGAAGTTGGCCAGCCCCACCCCCCAAGGCTATAGCCCACCCGTTTTTGTGGCCTTTTTCCGCTGGACGAACTTGGCGCCCTGGCCTTTGGGGGATTATTTTTGGGCGTGGCTTTTCCCGCGGCCTATTTTTGGCACACGGAGGCCCCTCGCAAAGTCTCGCGGCATTCCGAGTCCGGCGGACGAAGTTGGCCAGCCCCACCCCCCAAGGCTATAGCCCTCCCGTTTTTGTGGCCTTTTTCCGCTGGACGAACTTGGCGCCCCGACCTTTGGGGGGTTATTGTTGGGCGTCGCTTTTCCCGCGGCCTATTTTTGGTACACGGAGGCCCCTCGCAAAGTCTCGCGGCATTCCGAATCCGGCGGACGAAGTTGGCCAGCCCCACCCCCCAAGGCTATAGCCCACCCGTTTTTGTGGCCTTTTTGCGCGGGACGAACTTGGCGCACCGGCCTTCGGGCTGTTATTTTTGGTTACGGCTTTGCCCGCGTCCTATGTTTGGCACACGGAGACCCCTCGCAAGGTCTCGCTGCATTCCGAGTCCGGCGGACGAAGTTGGCCAGCCCCACCCCCCAAGGCTATAGCCCACCCGTTTTTGTGGCCTTTTTCCGCTGGACGAACTTGGCTCCCCGGCCTTCGGTCGGTTATTTTTGGGCGCGGCTTTGTCCGCGGCCTATTTTTGGCACACGGAGGCCCCTCGCAAAGTCTCGCGGCATTCCGAGTCCGGCGGACGAAGTTGGCCAGCACCACCCCCCAAGGCTATAGCCCACCCGTTTTTGTGGCCTTTTTCCGCTGGACAAACTTGGCGCCCCGGCCTTCGAGCGGTTATTTCTGGGCGCGGGTTTGACCGCGGCCTATTTTTGGCACACGGAGGCCCCTCGCAAAGTCTCGCGGCATTCCGATTCCGGCGGACAACGTTGGCCAGCCCCACCCCCCAAGGCTATAGCCCACCCGTTTTTGTGGCCTTTTTGCGCTGGATGAACTTGGCGCCCCGGCCTTCGGGCGGTTATTTTTGGGCGCGGCTCTGCCCACGGCCTATGTTTGGCACACGGAGGCCCCTCGCAAAGTCTCGCGGCATTCCGAGTCCGGCGGACGAAGTGCGCCAGCCCCACCCCCCAAGGCTATAGCCCACCCGTTTTTGTGGCCTTTTTCCGCTGGCCGAACTTGGCGCCCCGGGCTTCGGGTGGTTATTTTTGGGCGCGGGTTTGCCCGCGGCCTATTTTTGGCACACGGAGGCCCCACGTTAAGTCTTTCGGCATTCCGAGTCCGGCGGATGAAGTTGGCCAGCCCCACCCCCCAAGGCTATAGCCCACCCGTTTTTGTGGCCTTTTTCCGCTGGACGAACTTGGCGCCCCGGCCTTCGGGCGGTTATTTTTGGGCGCGGGTTTGCCCGCGGCCTATTTTTGGCACACGGAGGACCCTCGCAAAGTCTCGCGGCATTCCGATTCCGGCGGACAACGTTGGCCAGCCCCACCCCCCAAGGTTATAGCCCACCCGTTTTTGTGGCCTTTTTGCGCTGGATGAACTTGGCGCCCCGGCCTTCGGGCGGTTATTTTTGGGCGCGGCTCTGCCCACGGCCTATGTTTGGCACACGGAGGCCCCTCGCAAAGACTCGCGGCATTCCAAGTCCGGCGGACGAAGTGCGCCAGCCCCACGCCCCAAGGCTATAGCCCACCCGTTTTTGTGGCCTTTTTCCGCTGGCCAAACTTGGCGCCCCGGGCTTCGGGTGGTTATTTTTGGGCGCAGGTTTGCCCGCGGCCTATTTTTGGCACACGGAGGCCCCTCGCAAAGTCTTGCGGCATTCCGAGTCCGGCGGACGAAGTTGGCCAGCCCCACCCCCCAAGGCTATAGCCCACCCGTTTTTGTGGCCTTTTTCCGCTGGACGAACTTGGCGCCCCGGCCTTCGGTCGGTTATATTTGGGCGCGGCTTTGTCCGCAGCGTATTTTTGGCACACTGAAGCCCCTCACAAGGTCTCGCGGCATTCCGAGTCCGGCGGACGAAGTTGGCCAGCCCTACCCCCCAAGGCTTTAGCCCACCCGTTTTTGTGGCCTTTTTCCGCTGGACGAACTTGGCTCCCCGGCCTTCAGGCGGTTATTTTTGGGCGCGGCTTTGTCCGCGGCCTATTTTTGGCACACGGAGGCCCCTCGCAAAGTCTCGCGGTATTCCGAGTCCGGCGGACGAAGTTGGCCAGCCCCACCCCCCAAGGCTATAGCCCACCCGTTTTTGTGGCCTTTTTCCGCTGGCCGAACTTGGCGCCCCGGCCTTCGGGCGGTTATTTTTGGGCGCGGGCTTGCCCGCGGCCTATTTTTGGCACACGGAGGGCCCTTGCAAAGTCTCGCGGCATTCCGAGTCCGGCGGACGAAGTTGGCCAGCCCCACCCCCCAAGGCTATAGCCCACCCGTTTTTGTGGCCTTTTTCCGCTGGACGAACCTGGCGCCCCGGCCTTCGGGCGGTTATTTTTGGGCGCGGCTTTGCCCGCGACCTATTTTTGGCACATGGAGGCCCGTTGCAAAGTCTCGCGGCATTCCGAGTCCGGCGGACGAAGTTGGCCAGCACCACCCCCCAAGGCTATAGCCCACCCGTTTTTGTGGCCTTTTTGCGCTGGACGAACTTGGCGCCCCGGCCTTCGGGCGGTTATTTTTGGGCGCGGGTTTGCCCGCGGCCTATTTTTGGCATACGGAGGCCCCTTGCAAAGTCTCACGGTATTCCGAGTCCGGCGGACGAAGTTGGCCAGCCCCACCCCCCAAGGCTATAGCCCTCCCGTTTTTGTGGCCTTTTTCCGCTGGACGAAATTAGCGCCCCGGTCTTCGGGCGGTTATTTTTGGGCGCGGTTTTGCCCGCGGCCTATTTTTGGCTCATGGAGGCCCCTTGCAAAGTCTCGCGGCAGTCCGAGTCCGGCGGATGAAGTTGGCCATCTCCACCCCCCAAGGCTATAGCCCACCCGTTTTTGTGGCCTTTTTCTGCTGGACGAACTTGGCTCCCCGGCCTTCGGGCCGTTATTTTTGGACGCGGCTTTGTCCGCGGCCTATTTTTGGCACACGGAGGCCCCTCGCAAAGTCTCGCGGTATTCCGAGTCCGGCGGACGAAGTTGGCCAGCCCCACCCCCCAAGGCTATAGCCCACCCGTTTTTGTGGCCTTTTTCCGCTGGCCGAACTTGGCGCCCCGGCCTTCGGGCGGCTATTTTTGGGCGCGGGTTTGCCCGCGGCCTATTTTTGGCACACGGAGGGCCCTTGCAAAGTCTCGCGGCATTCCGAGTCCGGCGGACGAAGTTGGCCAGCCCCACCCCCCAAGGCTATAGCCCACCCGTTTTTGTGGCCTTTTTCCGCTGGACGAACCTGGCGCCCCGGCCTTCGGGCTGTTATTTTTGGGCGCGGCTTCGCCCGCAACCTATTTTTGGCACATGGAGGCCCCTTGCAAAGTCTCGCGGCATTCCGAGTCCGGCGGACGAAGTTGGCCAGCACCACCCCCCAAGGCTATAGCCCACCCGTTTTTGTGGCCTTTTTCCGCTGGCCGAACTTGGCGCCCCGGCCTTCGGGCGGTTATTTTTGGGCGCGGGTTTGTCCGCGGCCTATTTTTGGCACACGGAGGGCCCTTGCAAAGTCTCGCGGCATTCCGAGTCCGGCGGACGAAGTTGGCCAGCCCCACCCCCCAAGGCTATAGCCCACCCGTTTTTGTGGCCTTTTTCCGCTGGACGAACCTGGCGCCCCGGCCTTCGGGCGGTTATTTTTGGGCGCGGCGTTGCCCGCGACCTATTTTTGGCACATGGAGGCCCCTTGCAAATTCTCGCGGCATTCCGAGTCCGGCGGACGAAGTTGGCCAGCACCACCCCCCAAGGCTATAGCCCACCCGTTTTTGTGGCCTTTTTCCGCTGGCCGAACTTGGCGCCCCGGCCTTCGGACGGTTATTTTTGGGCGCGGGTTTGCCCGCGGCCTATTTTTGGCACACGGAGGGCCCTTGCAAAGTCTCGCGGCATTCCGAGTCCGGCGGACGAAGTGCGCCAGCCCCACCCCCCAAGGCTATAGCCCACCCGTTTTTGTGGCCTTTTTCCACAGGACGAACTTGGCGCCCCGGCCCTCGGGCAGTTATTTTTTGGCGCGGCTTTGGCCGCGGCCTATGTTTGGTACACGGAGGCCCTTCGCAAAGTCTCGCGGCATTCCGAGTCCGGCGGACGAAGTTGGCCAGCCCCACCCCCCAAGGCTATAGCCCACCCGTTTTTGTGGCCTTTTTGCGCTGGACGAACATGGCGTCCCGGCCTTCGGACGGTTATTTTTGGGCGCGGCTTTGCCCGCGGCCTATGTTTGGCACACGGAGGCCCCTCGCAAAGTCTCGCGGCATTCCGAGTCCGGCGGACGAAGTTGGCCTGCCCCACCCCCCAAGCCTACAGCCCACCCGTTTTTGTGGCCTTTTTCTGCTGGACGAACTTGGCGCCCCGGCCTTCGGGCAGTTATTTTTGGGCGCGGCTTTGGCCGCGGCCTATGTTTGGCACACGGAGGCCCCTCGCAAGGTCTCACGGCATTCCGAGTCCGGCGGACGAAGTTGGCCAGCCCCACCCCCCAAGGCTACCGCCCACCCGTTTTTGTGGCCTTGTTGCGCAGGACGAACATGGCGCCCCGGCCTTCGGCCGGTTATTTTTGGGTGCGGCTTAGGCTGCAGCCTATTTTTGGCACACGGAGGCCCCTCGCAAAGTCTCACGGCATTCCGAGTCCGGCGGACGAAGTGGGCCAGCCCCACCCCCCAAGGCTGTAGCCCACCCGTTTTTGTGACCTTTTTCTGCTGGACGAACTTGGCGCCCCGGCCTTCGGTTGGCTTTTTTTGGGCGCGGCTTTGCCCGCGGCCTATTTTTGCCACACGGAGGCCCCTCGCAAAGTCTCGTGGCATTCCGAGTCCGGCGGACAAAGTGGGCCAGCCCCACCCCCCAAGGATATAGCCCACCCGTTTTTGTGGCCTTTTTGCGCTGGACGAACTTGGCGCCACGGCCTTCGGACGGTTTTTTTTGTGCGCGGCTTTGTCCATGGCATATTTTTGGCACATGGAGTCCCCTCGCAAAGTCTCGCGGCAATCCGAGTCCGGCGGACGAAGTTGGCCAGCCCCACCCCCCAAGGCTATAGCCCACCCGTTTTTGTGACCTTTTTCTGCTGGACGAACTTGGCGCCCCGGCCTTCGGTCGGCTATTTTTGGGCGCGGCTTTGCCCGCGGCCTATTTTTGGCACACGGAGGCCCCTCGCAAAGTCTCGCGGCATTCCGAGTCCGGCGGACAAAGTGGGCCAGCCCCACCCCCCAAGGATATAGCCCACCCGTTTTTGTGGCCTTTTTGCGCTGGACGAACTTGGCGCCACGGCCTTCGGACGGTTTTTTTTGTGCGCGGCTTTGTCCGTGGCATATTTTTGGCACACGGAGTCCCCTCGCAAAGTCTCACGGCATTCCGAGTCCGGCGGACGAAGTGGGCCAGCCCCACCCCCCAAGGCTGTAGCCCACCCGTTTTTGTGACCTTTTTCTGCTGGACGAACTTGGCGCCCCGGCCTTCGGTTGGCTTTTTTTGGGCGCGGCTTTGCCCGCGGCCTATTTTTGCCACACGGAGGCCCCTCGCAAAGTCTCGTGGCATTCCGAGTCCGGCGGACAAAGTGGGCCAGCCCCACCCCCCAAGGATATAGCCCACCCGTTTTTGTGGCCTTTTTGCGCTGGACGAACTTGGCGCCACGGCCTTCGGACGGTTTTTTTTTGTGCGCGGCTTTGTCCGTGGCATATTTTTGGCACACGGAGTCCCCTCGCAAAGTCTCGCGGCAATCCGAGTCCGGCGGACGAAGTTGGCCAGCCCCACCCCCCAAGGCTATAGCCCACCCGTTTTTGTGACCTTTTTCTGCTGGACGAACTTGGCGCCCCGGCCTTCGGGCGGTTATTTTTGGACGCGGCTTTGCCCGCGGCCTATGTTTGGCACACAGAGGCCCCTCACAAAGTCTCGTGGCATTCCGAGTCCGGCGGACGAAGTGGGCCAGCCCCACCCCCCAAGGCTATAGCTCACCCGTTTTTGTGGCCTTTTTCCGCTGGACGAACTTGGCGCCCCGGCCTTCGGGCGGTTATTTTCGGGCACGGCTTTGCCCACTGCCTATGTTTGCCACACGAAGGCCCCTCGCAAAGTCTCGCGGCATTCCGAGTCCGGTGGACGAAGTTGGCCAGCCGCACCCCCCAAGGATATAGCCCACCCGTTTTTGTGGCCTTTTTGCGCTGGACGAACCTGGCGCCCCGGCCTTTGGGCGGTTATTTTTGGGCGCGGCTTTGCCTGCGGCCTATTTTTACTACAAGGAGGCGCCTCGCAAAGTCTCGCGGCATTCCGAGTCCGGCGGACGAAGTTGGCCAGCCGCACCCCCCAAGGCTATAGCCCACCCGTTTTTGTGGCCTTTTTCCGCTGGACGAACTTGGCTCCCCGGCCTTCAGGCAGTTATTTTTGGGTACGGCTTTGCCCGCGGCCTATTTTTGGTACATGGAGGCCCCTCCCAAAGTCTCGCGGCATTCCGAGTCCGGCGGACGAAGTTGGCGAGCCCCACCCCCCAAGGTTATAGCCAACCCGTTTTTGTGGCCTTTTTGCGCTGGACGAACCTGGCGCCCCGGCCTTTGGGCGGTTATTTTTGGGCGCGGCTGTGCCCGCGGCCTATTTTTGGTACACGGAGGCCCCTCGCAGAGTCTCGCGGCATTCCGAGTCCGGCGGACGAACTTGGCCAGCCCCACCCCCCAAGGCTATAGCCCACCCGTTTTTGTGGCCTTTTTGCGCTGGACGAACTTGGCGCCCCGGCCTTCGGGCGGTTTTTTTTGGGCGTGGCTTTGCCCGCGGCCTATTTTTGGCACACGGAGGCCCCTCGCAAAGTTTCGCGGCATTCCGAGTCCGGCGGACGAAGTTGGCCAGCCCCAGCCCCCAAGGCTACAGCCCACCCGTTTTTGTGGCCTTTTTACGCAGGACGAACTTGGCGCCCCGGCCTTCAAGCGGTTATTTTTGGGTGAGGCTTTGGCTGCGGCCTATTTTTGGCACACGGAGGCCCCTCGTAAAGTGTCGCGGCATTCCGAGTCCGGCGGACGAAGTGGGCCAGCCCCACCCCCCAAGGCTATAGCCCACCCGTTTTTGTGGCCTTTTTCTGCTGGACGAACTTGGCGCCCCGGCCTTCGGTCGGTTATTTTTGGGCGCGGCTTTGGCTGCGGCCTATTTTTGGCACACGGAGGCCCCTCGTAAAGTGTCGCGGCATTCCGAGTCCGGCGGACGAAGTGGGCCAGCCCCACCCCCCAAGGATATAGCCCACCCGTTTTTGTGGACTTTTTCCGCTGGACGACCTTGGCTCCCCGGCCTTCGGGTGGTTATTTTTGGGTACGGCTTTGCCCGCGGCCTATTTTTGGTACACGGAGGCCCCTCCCAAAGTCTCGTGGCATTCCGAGTCCGGCGGACGAAGTTGGCCAGCCCCACCCCCCAAGGTTATAGCCCACCCGTTTTTGTGGCCTTTTTGCGCTGGACGAACCTGGCGCCCCGGCCTTCGGGCGGTTACTTTTGGACGCGGCTCTGCCCGCGGCCTATTTTTGGAACACGGAGGGCCCTCGCAAAGTCTCGCGGCATTCCGAGTCCGGCGGACGAACTTGGCCAGCCCCACCCCCCAAGGCTACAGCCCAACCGTTTTTGTGGCCTTTTTGCGCAGGACGAACTTGGCGCCCCGGCCTTCGCGCGGTTATTTTTGGGTGCGGCATTGGCGGCGGCCTATTTTTGGCACCCGGAGGCCCCTCGCAAAGTCTCGCGGCATTCCGAGTCCGGCGGACGAAGTGGGCCAGCCCCACCCCCCAAGGCTATAGCCCACCCGTTTTTGTGGCCTTTTTCAGCTGGACGAACCTGGCGCCCCGGCCTTCGGGCGGTTATTTTTGGGCGCGGCTTTGCCCGCGGCCTATGTTTGGCACACAGGGGCCCCTCGCAATGTCTCGCGGCATTCCGAGTCCGGCGGACGAAGTTGGCCAGCTCCACCCCCCAAGGCTATAGCCCACCCGTTTTTGTGGCCTTTTTGCGCTGGACAAACTTGGCGCCCCAGCCTTCGGGCGGTTATTTTTGGGCGCGGCTTTGCCCGCGGCCTATTTTTGGCACACGGAGGACCCTCCCATAGTGTTGCGCCATTCCGAGTACGGCGGACGAAGTTGGCCAGCCCCACCCCCGAAGGCAATAGCCCACCCGTTTTTGTGGCGTTTTTCCGCTGGACGAACTTGGCGGCCCGGCCTTCGGGCGGTTATTTTTGGGCGCGGCTTTGCCCGCGGCCTATGTTTGGCACACGGAGGCCCCTCGCAAAGTCTCGCGGCATTCCGAGTCCGGCGGACGGAGTTGGGCAGCCCCACCCCCCAAGGCGCCCACCCGTTTTTGTGGCCTTTTTCAGCTGGACGAACTTGGCGCCCCGGCCTTCGGGCGGTTATTTTTGGGCGCGGCTTTGCCCACGGCCTAGTTTTGGCACACGGAAGCCCCTCGCAATGTCTCTCAGCATTCCGAGTCCGGCGGACGAATGTGGGCCAGCCCCACCCCCCAAGGCTATAGCCCACCCGTTTTTGTGGCTTTTTTGCGCTGGACGAACTTGGCGCCCCGGCCTTCAGGCGGTTATTTTTGGGCGCGGCTTTGCCCGCAACCTATGTTTGGCACACGTAGGCCCCTCGCAAAGTCTCGCGGCATTCCGAGTCCGGCAGACGAAGTTGGCCAGCCCCACCCCCCAAGGCTATAGCCCACCCGTTTTTGTGGCCTTTTTCCGCTGGACGAACTTGGCGCCCCGGCCTTCGGGCGGTTATTTTTGCGCGCAGTTTTGGCCGCGGCCTAGGTTTGACACACGGAGGCCCCTCACAAAGTCTCGCGGCATTCCGAGTCCGGCGGACGAAGTTGGCCAGCCCCACCCCCCAAGGCTATAGCCAACCCGTTTTTGTGGCCTTTTTGCGCTGGACGAACTTGGCGCCCCAGCCTTCGGGCGGTTATTTTTGGGCGCGGCTTTGCCCGCCGCCTCTGTTTGGAACACGGAGGCCCCTCCCAAAGTCTCGCGGCATTCGGAGTCCGGCGGACGAAGTGGGCCAGCCCCACCCTCCAAGGCTATAGCCCACCCGTTTTTGTGGCTTTTTTCCGTTGGACGAACTTGGCGCCCCGGCCTTCGGGTGGTTATTTTTGGGCGCGGCATTGCCCGCGGCCTTTGTTTGGCACATGGAGGCCCCTTGCAAAGTCTCGGGGCATTTCGAGTCCGGCGGACGAGGTTGTCCAGCCCCACCCTCCAAGGCTATAGCCCACCCGTTTCTGTGGCCTTTTTCCGCTGGACGAACTGGGCGCCTCGGCCTTCGGGCGGTTATTTTTGTGCGCGGCTTTGCCCGCGGCCTATGTTTGGCACATGGAGGCCCCTCCCAAAGTCTCGCGGCATTCCGAGTCCGGCGGATGAGGTTGGCCAGCCCCACCCTCCAAGGCTATAGCCCACCCGTTTTTGTGGCCTTTTTCCGCTGGACGAACTCGGCGCCCCGGCCTTCGGGCGGTTATTTTTGGCCGCGGCTTTGTCCGCGGCCTATTTTTGGCACAAGGAGGCCCCTCGCAAAGTCTCGCGGCATTCCGAGTCCGGCGGACGAAGTTGGCCAGCCCCACCCCCCAAGGCTATAGCCCGCCCGTTTTTGTGGCCTTTTTCCGCTGGACGAACTTGGCGCCTCTGCCTTCGGGCGGTTATCTTTGTGCGCGGCTTTGCCCACGACCTATGTTTGGCACATGGAGGCCCCTCGCAAAGTCTCGGGACATTCCGAGTCCGGCGGACGAGGTTGGCCAGCCCCACCGTCCAAGCCTATAGCCCACCCGTTTTTGTGGCCATTTTCCGCTGGACGAACTTGGCGCCCCGACCTTCGGGTGGTTATTTTTGGGCGCGACATTGCCCGCGGCCTTTGTTTGGTACATGGAGGCCCCTCGCAAAGTCTCGGGGCATTGCGAGTCCGGCGGGCGAGGTTGTCCAGCCCCACCCTCCAAGGCTATAGCCCACCCGTTTTTGTGGCCTTTTTCCGCTGGACGAACTCGGCGCCCCGGCCTTCGGGCGGTTATTTTTGGGCGCAGCTTTGCCCGCGGCCTATTTTTGGCACAAGGAGGCCCCTCGCAAAGTCTCGCGGCATTCCGAGTCCGGCGGACGAAGTTGGCCAGCCCCACCCCCCAAGGCTATAGCCCACCCGTTTTGTGGCCTTTTTCCGCTGGACGAACTTGGCGCCCCGGCCTTCGGGCGGTTATTTTTGGGCGCGGCTTTGGGCGCGGACTATTTTTGGCACACGGAGTCCCCTCACAAAGTCTCGCGGCACTCCGAGTCCGGCGGACGAAGTTGGCCAGTCCCACCCCCCAAGGCTATAGCCCACCCGTTTTTGTGCCCTTTTTCCGCTGGACGAACTCGGCGCCCCGGCCTTCGGGTGGTTATTTTTGGGCGCGGCTTTGTCCGCGGCCTATTTTTGGCACAAGGAGGCCCCTCACAAAGTCTTGCGGCATTCTGAGTCCGGCGGACGAAGTTGGCCAGCCCCACCCCCCAAGGCTATAGCCCACCCGTTTTGTGGCCTTTTTCCGCTCGACGAACTCGGCGCCCCGGCCTTCGGGGGGTTATTTTTGGGCGCGGCTTTGCCCGCGGCCTATTTTTGGCACAAGGAGGCCCGTCGCAAAGTCTCGCGGCATTCCGAGTCCGGCGGACCAAGTTGGCCAGCCCCACCCCCCAAGGCTATAGCCCACCCGTTTTTGTGGCCTTTTTCCGCTGGACGAACTGGGCGCCACGGCCTTCGGGCGGTTATTTTTTTTGCGCGGCTTTGTCCGCGGCCTATGTTTGGCACACGGAGGCCCCTCCCAAAGTCTCGCGGCATTCCGAGCCCGGCGGATGAGGTTGGCCAACCCACCCTCCAAGGCTATAGCCCACCCGTTTTTGTGGCCTTTTTCCGCTGGACGAACTCGGCGCCCCGGCCTTCGGGCGTTATTTTTGTGCGCAGCTTTGTCCGCGGCCTATTTTTGCACAAGGAGGCCCCTCGTAAAGTCTCGCGGCATTCTGAGTCCGGCGGACGAAGTTGGCCATCCCCACCCCCCAAGGCTATAGCCCACCCGTTTTGTGGCCTTTTTCCGCTGGACGAACTCGGCGGCCCGGCCTTCGGGCTGTTATTTTTGGGCGCGGCTTTGCCCGCGGCCTATTTTTGGCACAAGTAGGCCCCTCGCAAAGTCTCGCGGCATTCCGAGTCCGGCGGACGAAGTTGGCCAGCCCCACCCCCCAAGGCTATAGCCCACCCGTTTTTGTGGCCTTTTTCCGCTGGACGAACTGGGCGCCACGGCCTTCGGGCGGTTATTTTTTTTGCGCGGCTTTGTCCGCGGCCTATGTTTGGCACACGGAGGCCCCTCCCAAAGTCTCGCGGCATTCCGAGCCCGGCGGATGAGGTTGGCCAACCCACCCTCCAAGGCTATAGCCCACCCGTTTTTGTGGCCTTTTTCCGCTGGACGAACTCGGCGCCCCGGCCTTCGGGCGTTATTTTTGTGCGCAGCTTTGTCCGCGGCCTATTTTTGCACAAGGAGGCCCCTCGTAAAGTCTCGCGGCATTCTGAGTCCGGCGGACGAAGTTGGCCAGCCCCACCCCCCAAGGCTATAGCCCACCCGTTTTGTGGCCTTTTTCCGCTGGACGAACTCGGCGGCCCGGCCTTCGGGCTGTTATTTTTGGGCGCGGCTTTGCCCGCGGCCTATTTTTGGCACAAGTAGGCCCCTCGCAAAGTCTCGCGGCATTCCGAGTCCGGCGGACGAAGTTGGCCAGCCCCACCCCCCAAGGCTATAGCCCACCCGTTTTTGTGGCCTTTTTCCGCTGGACGAACTGAGCGCCACGGCCTTCGGGCAGTTATTTTTGTGTGCGGCTTTGCCCGCGGCCTATGTTTGGCACATGGAGGCCCCTCCCAAAGTCTCGCAGCATTCCGAGTCCGGTGGATGAGGTTGGCCAACCCACCCTCCAAGGCTATAGCCCACCCGTTTTTGTGGCCTTTTTCCGCTGGACGAACTCGGCGCCCCGGCCTTCGGGTGGTTATTTTTGGGCACGGCTATGTCCGCGGCCTATTTTTGGCACACGGAGTCCCCTCACAAAGTCTCGCGGCATTCCGAGTCCGGCGGACGAAGTTGGCCAGCCCCACCCCCCAAGGCTATAGCCCACCCGTTTTGTGGCCTTTTTCCGCTGGACGAACTCGGCGCCCCGGTCTTCGGGCGGTTATTTGTGGGCCCGGCTTTGGCCGCGGCCTATTTTTGGTACACGGAGGCCCCTCGCAAAGTCTCGCGGTATTCCGAGTCCGGCGGACGAAGTTGGCCAGCCCCACCCCCCAAGGCTATAGCCCACCCGTTTTTGTGGCCTTTTTCCGCTGGACGAACTTGGCGCCTCGGCCTTCGGGCGGTTATTTTTGTGCGCGGCTTTGGGCGCGGCCAATTTTTGGCACATGGAGTCCCCTCGCAAAATCTCGCGGCATTCCGAGTCCGGCGGACGAAGTTGGCCAGCCCCACCCCCCTAGGCTATAGCCCACCTGTTTTTGTGGCCTTTTTCCGCTGGACGAACTTGGCGCCTCGGCCTTCGGGCGGTTATTTTTGTGCGCGGCTTTGTCCACAGCCTATGTTTGGCACATGGAGGCCACTCGCAAAGTCTCGGGGCATTCCGAGTCCGGCGGACGAGGTTGGCCAGCCCCACCTTCCAAGGCTATAGCCCACCCGTTTTTGTGGCCTTTTTCCGCTGGACGAACTTGGCGCCCCGGCCTTCGGGCGGTTATTTTTGGGCGCGGCTTTGTCCGCGGCCTATTTTTGGCACAAGGAGGCCCATCGCAAAGTCTCGCGGCATTCCGAGTCCGGCGGACGAAGTTGGCCAGCCCCACCCCCCAAGGCTATAGCCCACCCGTTTTGTGGCCTTTTTCCGCTGGACGAACCTGGCGCCCCGGCCTTCGGGCGGTTATTTTTGGGCGCGGCTTTGCCCGTGGCCTATGTTTGGAACACGGAGGCCCCTCCCAAAGTCTCGCGGCATTCCGAGTCCGGCGGACGAAGTTGGCCAGCCCCACCCTCCAAGGCTATAGCCCACCCGTTTTTGTGGCCTTTTTCCGCAGGACGAGCTTGGCGCCCCGGCCTTCGGGTGGTTATTTTTGGGTGCGGGCTTGCCAGCGGCCTATTTTTGGCACACGGAGGCCCCTCGCAAAGTCTAACGGCATTCCGAGTCCGGCGGACGAGAATGGCCAGCCCCACCCCCCAAGGCTATAGCCCACCCGTTTTTGTGGCCTTTTTCCGCTGGACGAACTTGGCGCCTCGGCCTTCGGGCGGTTATTTATGTGTTCGGTTTTGCCCACGGCCTATGTTTGGCACATGGAGGCCACTCGCAAAGTCTCGGGGCATTCCGAGTCCGGCGGACGAGGTTGGCCAGCCCCACCTTCCAAGGCTATAGCCCACCCGTTTTTGTGGCCTTTTTCCGCTGGACGAACTTGGCGCCCCGGCCTTCGGGCGGTTATTTTTGGGTACGGGTTTGCCAGCGGCCTATTTTTGGCACACGGAGGCCCCTCGCAAACTCTCACGGCATTCCGAGTCCGGCGGACGAAGTCGGCCAGCCCCACCCCCGAAGGCTATAGCCCACCCGTTTTTGTGGCCTTTTTGCGCTGGACGAACTTGGCGCCCCGGCCTTCGGGCGGTTATTTTTGGGGCGCGGGTTTGCCCGCGGTCTATTTTTGGCACACGGAGGCCGCTCGCAAAGTCTCGCGGCATTCCGAGTCCGGCGGACGAAGTTGGCCAGCCCCACCCCCAAATGCTATTGCCCACCCGTTTTTGTGGCCTTTTTCTGCTGGACAAACTTGGCGCCCCGGCCTTCGGGCGGTTATTTTTGGGCGCGGTTATGTCCGCGGCCTATTTTTGGCACACGGAGGCCCCTCGCAAAGTCTCGCGGCATTCCGAGTCTGGCGGACGAAGTTGGCCAGCCCCACCCCCAAAGGCTATTGCCCACCCGTTTTTGTGGCCTTTTTCTGCTGGACAAACTTGGCGCCCCGGCCTTCGGGCGGTTATTTTTGGGCGCGGTTATGACCGCGTCCTATTTTTGGCACACGGAGTCCCCTCACAAAGTCTCGCGGCATTCCGAGTCCGGCGGACGAAGTTGGCCAACCCCACCCCCCAAGGCTATAGCCCACCCGTTTTGTGGCCTTTTTCCGCTGGACGAACTTGGCGCCCCGGCCTTCGGGCGGTTATTTTTGGGCGCGGCTTTGCCCGTGGCCTATGTTTGGAACACGGAGGCCCCTCCCAAAGTCTCGCGGCATTCCGAGTCCGGCGGACGAAGTTGGCCAGCCCCACCCCCCAAGGCTATAGCCCACCCGTTTTTGTGGCCTTTTTCCGCTGGACGAACTGAGCGCCACGGCCTTCGGGCAGTTATTTTTGTGTGCGGCTTTGCCCGCGGCCTATGTTTGGCACATGGAGGCCCCTCCCAAAGTCTCGCAGCATTACGAGTCCGGTGGATGAGGTTGGCCAACCCACCCTCCAAGGCTATAGCCCACCCGTTTTTGTGGCCTTTTTCCGCTGGACGAACTCGGCGCCCCGGCCTTCGGGTGGTTATTTTTGGGCACGGCTATGTCCGCGGCCTATTTTTGGCACACGGAGTCCCCTCACAAAGTCTCGCGGCATTCCGAGTCCGGCGGACGAAGTTGGCCAGCCCCAACCCCAAGGCTATAGCCCACCCGTTTTGTGGCCTTTTTCCGCTGGACGAACTCGGCGCCCCGGTCTTCGGGCGGTTATTTGTGGGCCCGGCTTTGGCCGCGGCCTATTTTTGGTACACGGAGGCCCCTCGCAAAGTCTCGCGGTATTCCGAGTCCGGCGGATGAAGTTGGCCAGCCCCACCCCCCAAGGCTATAGCCCACCCGTTTTTGTGGCCTTTTTCCGCTGGACGAACTTGGCGCCTCGGCCTTCGGGCGGTTATTTTTGTGCGCGGCTTTGCGCGCGGCCAATTTTTGGCACATGGAGTCCCCTCGCAAAATCTCGCGGCATTCCGAGTCCGGCGGACGAAGTTGGCCAGCCCCACCCCCCTAGGCTATAGCCCACCTGTTTTTGTGGCCTTTTTCCGCTGGACGAACTTGGCGCCTCGGCCTTCGGGCGGTTATTTTTGTGCGCGGCTTTGTCCACAGCCTATGTTTGGCACATGGAGGCCACTCGCAAAGTCTCGGGGCATTCCGAGTCCGGCGGACGAGGTTGGCCAGCCCCACCTTCCAAGGCTATAGCCCACCCGTTTTTGTGGCCTTTTTCCGCTGGACGAACTTGGCGCCCCGGCCTTCGGGCGGTTATTTTTGGGCGCGGCTTTGTCCGTGGCCTATTTTTGGCACAAGGAGGCCCATCGCAAAGTCTTGCGGCATTCCGAGTCCGGCGGACGAAGTTGGCCAGCCCCACCCCCCAAGGCTATAGCCCACCCGTTTTGTGGCCTTTTTCCGCTGGACGAACCTGGCGCCCCGGCCTTCGGGCGGTTATTTTTGGGCGCGGCTTTGCCCGTGGCCTATGTTTGGAACACGGAGGCCCCTCCCAAAGTCTCGCGGCATTCCGAGTCCGGCGGACGAAGTTGGCCAGCCCCACCCTCCAAGGCTATAGCCCACCCGTTTTTGTGGCCTTTTTCTGCAGGACGAGCTTGGCGCCCCGGCCTTCGGGTGGTTATTTTTGGGCGCGGGCTTGCCAGCGGCCTATTTTTGGCACACGGAGGCCCCTCGCAAAGTCTAACGGCATTCCGAGTCCGGCGGACGAGAATGGCCAGCCCCACCCCCCAAGGCTATAGCCCACCCGTTTTTGTGGCCTTTTTCCGCTGGACGAACTTGGCGCCTCGGCCTTCGGGCGGTTATTTATGTGTTCGGCTTTGCCCACGGCCTATGTTTGGCACATGGAGGCCACTCGCAAAGTCTCGGGGCATTCCGAGTCCGGCGGACGAGGTTGGCCAGCCCCACCTTCCAAGGCTATAGCCCACCCGTTTTTGTGGCCTTTTTCCGCTGGACGAACTTGGCGCCCCGGCCTTCGGGCGGTTATTTTTGGGTACGGGTTTGCCAGCGGCCTATTTTTGGCACACGGAGGCCCCTCGCAAACTCTCACGGCATTCCGAGTCCGGCGGACGAAGTCGGCCAGCCCCACCCCCGAAGGCTATAGCCCACCCGTTTTTGTGGCCTTTTTGCGCTGGACGAACTTGGCGCCCCGGCCTTCGGGCGGTTATTTTTGGGGCGCGGGTTTGCCCGCGGTCTATTTTTGGCACACGGAGGCCCCTCGCAAAGTCTCGCGGCATTCCGAGTCCGGCGGACGAAGTTGGCCAGCCCCACCCCCAAATGCTATTGCCCACCCGTTTTTGTGGCCTTTTTCTGCTGGACAAACTTGGCGCCCCGGCCTTCGGGCGGTTATTTTTGGGCGCGGTTATGTCCGCGGCCTATTTTTGGCACACGGAGGCCCCTCGCAAAGTCTCACGGCATTCCGAGTCTGGCGGACGAAGTTGGCCAGCCCCACCCCCAAAGGCTATTGCCCACCCGTTTTTGTGGCCTTTTTCTGCTGGACAAACTTGGCGCCCCGGCCTTCGGGCGGTTATTTTTGGGCGCGGTTATGACCGCGTCCTATTTTTGGCACACGGAGTCCCCTCACAAAGTCTCGCGGCATTCCGAGTCCGGCGGACGAAGTTGGCCAACCCCACCCCCCAAGGCTATAGCCCACCCGTTTTGTGGCCTTTTTCCGCTGGACGAACTTGGCGCCCCGGCCTTCGGGCGGTTATTTTTGGGCGCGGCTTTGCCCATGGCCTATGTTTGGAACACGGAGGCCCCTCCCAAAGTCTCGCGGCATTCCGAGTCCGGCGGACGAAGTTGGCCAGCCCCACCCTCCAAGGCTATAGCCCACCCGTTTTTGTGGCCTTTTTCCGCAGGACGAGCTTGGCGCCCCGGCCTTCGGGTGGTTATTTTTGGGCGCGGGCTTGCCAGCGTCCTATTTTTGGCACACGGAGGCCCCTCGCAAAGTCTAACGGCATTCCGAGTCCGGCGGACGAGATTGGCCAGCCCCACCCCCCAAGGCCATAGCCCACCCGTTTTTGTGGCCTTTTTCCGCTGGACGAACTTGGCGCCTCGGCCTTCGGGCGGTTATTTTTGTGTTCGGCTTTGCCCACGGCCTATGTTTGGCACATGGAGGCCACTCGCAAAGTCTCAGGGCATTCCGAGTCCGGCGGACGAGGTTGGCCAGCCCCACCTTCCAAGGCTATAGCCCACCCGTTTTTGTGGCCTTTTTCCGCTGGACGAACTTGGCGCCCCGGCCTTCGGGCGGTTATTTTTGGGAGCGGCTTTGTTCGCGGCCTATTTTTGGCACAAGGAGGCCCCTCGCAAAGTCTCGCGGCATTCCGAGTCCGGCGGACGAAGTTGGCCAGCCCCACCCCCCAAGGCTATAGCCCACCCGTTTTGTGGCGTTTTTCCGCAGGACGAACTTGGCGCCCCGGCCTTCGGGCGGTTATTTTTGGGCGCGGCTTTGCCCGTGGCCTATGTTTGGATCACGGAGGCCCCGCCCAAAGTCTCGCGGTATTCCGAGTCCGGCGGACGAAGTTGGCCAGCCCCACCCCCAAAGGCTATAGCCCACCCGTTTTTGTGGCCTTTTTCCGCCGGACAAACTTGGCGCCCCGGCCTTCGGGCGGTTATTTTTGGACGCGGCTTTGCCCGCGGAATATTTTTGGCACACGGAGTCCCCTCGCAAAGTCTCGCAGCATTCCGAGTCCGGCGGACGAAGTTGGCCAGCCCCACCCCCAAAGGCTATTGCCCACCCGTTTTTGTGGCCTTTTTCTGCTGGACAAACTTGGCGCCCCGGCCTTCGGGCGGTTATTTTTGGGCGCGGTTATGACCGCGTCCTATTTTTGGCACACGGAGTCCCCTCACAAAGTCTCGCGGCATTCCGAGTCCGGCGGACGAAGTTGGCCAACCCCACCCCCCAAGGCTATAGCCCACCCGTTTTGTGGCCTTTTTCCGCTGGACGAACTTGGCGCCCCGGCCTTCGGGCGGTTATTTTTGGGCGCGGCTTTGCCCATGGCCTATGTTTGGAACACGGAGGCCCCTCCCAAAGTCTCGCGGCATTCCGAGTCCGGCGGACGAAGTTGGCCAGCCCCACCCTCCAAGGCTATAGCCCACCCGTTTTTGTGGCCTTTTTCCGCAGGACGAGCTTGGCGCCCCGGCCTTCGGGTGGTTATTTTTGGGCGCGGGCTTGCCAGCGTCCTATTTTTGGCACACGGAGGCCCCTCGCAAAGTCTAACGGCATTCCGAGTCCGGCGGACGAGATTGGCCAGCCCCACCCCCCAAGGCCATAGCCCACCCGTTTTTGTGGCCTTTTTCCGCTGGACGAACTTGGCGCCTCGGCCTTCGGGCGGTTATTTTTGTGTTCGGCTTTGCCCACGGCCTATGTTTGGCACATGGAGGCCACTCGCAAAGTCTCAGGGCATTCCGAGTCCGGCGGACGAGGTTGGCCAGCCCCACCTTCCAAGGCTATAGCCCACCCGTTTTTGTGGCCTTTTTCCGCTGGACGAACTTGGCGCCCCGGCCTTCGGGCGGTTATTTTTGGGAGCGGCTTTGTTCGCGGCCTATTTTTGGCACAAGGAGGCCCCTCGCAAAGTCTCGCGGCATTCCGAGTCCGGCGGACGAAGTTGGCCAGCCCCACCCCCCAAGGCTATAGCCCACCCGTTTTGTGGCGTTTTTCCGCAGGACGAACTTGGCGCCCCGGCCTTCGGGCGGTTATTTTTGGGCGCGGCTTTGCCCGTGGCCTATGTTTGGATCACGGAGGCCCCGCCCAAAGTCTCGCGGTATTCCGAGTCCGGCGGACGAAGTTGGCCAGCCCCACCCCCAAAGGCTATAGCCCACCCGTTTTTGTGGCCTTTTTCCGCCGGACAAACTTGGCGCCCCGGCCTTCGGGCGGTTATTTTTGGACGCGGCTTTGCCCGCGGAATATTTTTGGCACACGGAGTCCCCTCGCAAAGTCTCGCAGCATTCCGAGTCCGGCGGACGAAGTTGGCCAGCCCCACCTCCCAAGGCTATAGCCCACCCGTTTTTGTGGCGTTTTTGCGCTGGACGAACTTGGCGCCCCGGCCTTCGGGTGGTTATTTTTGGGCGCGGCTTTGCCCGCGGCCTATGTTTGGAACACGGAGGCCCCTCCCAAAGTGTCGCGGCATTCCGAGTCCGGCGGACGAAGTTGGCCAGCCCCACCCTCCAAGGCTATAGCCCATCCGTTTTTGTGGCCTTTTTCCGCTGGACGAACTTGGCGCCCCGGCCTTCGGGCGGTTATTTTTGGGTACGGGTTTGCCAGCGGCCTATTTTTGGCACACGGAGGGCCCTCGCAAACGCTCACGGCATTCCGAGTCCGGCGGACGAAGTCGGCCAGCCCCACCCCCGAAGGCTATAGCCCACCCGTTTTTGTGGCCTTTTTGCGCTGGACGAACTTGGCGCCCCGGCCTTCGGGCGGTTATTTTTGGGCGCGGGTTTGCCCGCGGTCTATTTTTGGCACACGGAGGCCCCTCGCAAAGTCTCACGGCATTCCGAGTCCGGCGGACGAAGTTGGCCAGCCCCACCCCCAAATGCTATTGCCCACCCGTTTTTGTGGCCTTTTTCTGCTGGACAAACTTGGCGCCCCGGCCTTCGGGCGGTTATTTTTGGGCGCGGTTATGCCCGCGGCCTATTTTTGGCACACGGAGGCCCCTCGCAAAGTCTCGCGGCATTCCGAGTCCGGCGGACGAAGTTGGCCAGCCCCACCCCCAAAGGCTATTGCCCACCCGTTTTGGTGGCCTTTTTCTGCTGGACAAACTTGGCGCCCCGGCCTTCGGGCGGTTATTTTTGGGTACGGGTTTGCCAGCGGCCTATTTTTGGCACACGGAGGGCCCTCACAAACGCTCACGGCATTCCGAGTCCGGCGGACGAAGTCGGCCAGCCCCACCCCCGAAGGCTATAGCCCACCCGTTTTTGTGGCCTTTTTGCGCTGGACGAACTTGGCGCCCCGGCCTTCGGGCGGTTATTTTTGGGCGCGGGTTTGCCCGCGGTCTATTTTTGGCACACGGAGGCCCCTCGCAAAGTCTCACGGCATTCCGAGTCCGGCGGACGAAGTTGGCCAGCCCCACCCCCAAATGCTATTGCCCACCCGTTTTTGTGGCCTTTTTCTGCTGGACAAACTTGGCGCCCCGGCCTTCGGGCGGTTATTTTTGGGCGCGGTTATGCCCGCGGCCTATTTTTGGCACACGGAGGCCCCTCGCAAAGTCTCGCGGCATTCCGAGTCCGGCGGACGAAGTTGGCCAGCCCCACCCCCAAAGGCTATTGCCCACCCGTTTTGGTGGCCTTTTTCTGCTGGACAAACTTGGCGCCCCGGCCTTCGGGCGGTTATTTTTGGGCGCGGTTATGACCGCGGCCTATTTTTGGCACACGGAGGCCCCTCGCAAAGTCACGCGGCATTCCGAGTCCGGCGGACGAAGTTGGCCAACCCCACCCCCCAAGGCTATAGCCCACCCGTTTTTGTGGCCTTTTTCCGCTGGACAAACTTGGCGCCCCGGCCTTCGGGCGGTTAAACATAGGGCGCGGCTATGCCCGCGGCCTATGTTTTGCACACGGAGGCCCCACGCAAAGTCTCGCAGCATTCCGAGTCCGGCGGACGAAGCTGGCCAACCCCACCTCCCAAAGCTATAGCCCACCCGTTTTTGTGGCCTTTTTCCGCTGGACGAACTTGGCGCCCCGGCCTTCGGGCAGTTATTTTTGGTCGCGGCTTTGGCCGCGGCCTATTTTTGGCACACGGAGGCCCCTCGCAAAGTCTCGCGGCATTCCGAGTCCGGCGGACGAAGTTGGCCAGCCCCACCCCCCAAGGCTATAGCCCACCCGTTTTTGTGGCCTTTTTCCGCTGGACGAACTTGGCGCCCCGGCCTTCGGGCGGTTAATTTTGGGCGCGGCTTTGTCCGCGGCCTATTTTTGGCACACGGAGGCCCCTCGCAAAGTCTCGCGGCATCCCGAGTCCGGCGGAAGAAGTTGGCCAGCCCCACCCCCCAAGGTTATAGCCCACCCGTTTTTGTGGCCTTTTTGCGCTGGCCGAACTTGGCACCCGGCCTTCGGGTCGTTATTTTTGGGCGCGGCTATGCCCGCGGCCTATGTTTTGCACACGGAGGCCCCTCGCATAGTCTCGCGGCATTCCGAGTCCGGCGGACGAAGTTGGCCTGCCCCACCCCCCGAGGCTATAGCCCACCCGTTTTTGTGGCCTTTTTCCCCTGGACGAACTTGGCGTCCCGGCCTTCGGGCTGTTATTTTTTGGCGCGGCTTCGCCAGCGGCCTATTTTTGGCACACGGAGGCCCCTCGCAAAGGCTCGCGGCATTCCGAGTCCGGCGGACGAAGTTGGCCAGCCCACCCCCCAAGGCTATAGCCCACCCGTTTTTGTGGCCTTTTTCCGCTGGACGAACTTGGCGCCCCGGCCTTCGGGCGGTTATTTTTGGGCGCGGCTTTACCCGTGGCATATTATTGGCACACGGAGGCCCCTCGCAAAGTCTCGCGGCATTCCGAGTCCGGCGGACCAAGTTGGCGAGCCCCACCCCCCAAGGCTATAGCCCACCCGTTTTTGTGGCCTTTTTGCGCTGGCCGAACTTGGCACCCCGGCCTTCGGGCGGTTATTTTTGGGCGCGGCTATGCCTGCGGCCTATGTTTTGCACACGGAGGCCCCTCGCAAAGTCTCACGGCATTTCGAGTCCGGCGGACGAAGTTGGCCAGCCCCAACCCCCAAGGCTATAGCCCACCCGTTTTTGTGGCCTTTTTCCGCTGGACGAACTTGGCGCCCCGGCCTTCGGGCAGTTATTTTTGGGCGCGGTTTTGACCGCGGCCTATTTTTGGCACACGGAGGCCCCTCGCAAAGTCTCGCGGCATTCCGAGTCCGGCGGACGAAGTTGGCCAGCCCCACGCCCCAAGGCTATAGCCCACCCGTTTTTGTGGCCTTTTTCCGCTGGACGAACTTGGCGCCCCGGCCTTCGGGCAGTTATTTTTGGGCGCGGTTTTGACCGCGGCCTATTTTTGGCACACGGAGGCCCCTCGCAAAGTCTCGCGGCATTCCGAGTCAGGCGGACGAAGTTGGCCAGCCCCACCCCCCAAGGCTATAGCCCACCCGTTTTTGTGGCCTTTTTCCGCTGGACGAACTTGGCGCCCCGGCCTTCGGGCGGTTATTTTTTCGTGCGGCTTTGCCCGCGGTCTATGTTTGGCACACGGAGGCCCCTCGCAAAGTCTCGAGGCATTCCGAGTCCGGCGGACGATGTTGGCTAGCCCCACCCCCCAAGGTTATAGCCCACCCGTTTTTGTGGCCTTTTTGCGCTGGCCGAACTTGGAACCCCGGCCTTCGGGCGGTTATTTTTGGGCGCGGCTATGCCCGCGGCCTATGTTTTGAACACGGAGGCCCCTCGCAAAGTCTCGCGGCATTTCGCGTCCGGCGGACGAAGTTGGCCAGCCCCACCCCCCAAGGCTATAGCCCACCCGTTTTTGTGGCCTTTTTCCGCTGGACGAACTTGGCGCCCCGGCCTTCGGGCGGTTATTTTTGGGCGCGGCTTTGACCGCGGCCTATTTTTGGCACACGGAGGCCCCTCGCAAAGGCTCGCGGCATTCCGAGACCGGCGGACAAAGTTGGCCAGCCCCACCCCCGAAGGCTATAGCACACCCGTTTTTGTGGCCTTTTCCTGCTGGACGAACTTGGTGCCCCGGCCTTCGGGCGGTTATTTTTGGGCGCGGCTTTACCCGCGGCCTATTTTTCGCACACGGAGGCCCCTCGCAAAGTCTCGCGGCATTCCGAGTCCGGCGGACGAAGTTGGCTAGCCCCACCCCCCAAGGCTATAGCCCACCCGTTTTTGTGGCCTTTTTGCGCTGGCCGAACTTGGCACCCCGGCCTTCCGGCGGTTATTTTTGGGCGCGGCTATGCCCGCGGCCTATGTTTTGCACACGGAGGCCCCTCGCAAAGTCTCGCGGCATTTCGCGTCCGGCGGACGAAGTTGGCCAGCCCCACCCCCCAAGGCTATAGCCCACCCGTTTTTGTGGCCTTTTTCCGCTGGACGAACTTGGCGCCCCGGCCTTCGGGCGGTTATTTTTGGGAGCGGCTTTGCCCGCGGCCTATGTTTGGCACACAGAAGCCCCTCGCAAAGTCTCGTGGCATCCGTGTCCGGCGGACGAAGTCGGCCAGCCCCACCCCCCAATGCTATAGCCCACCCGTTTTTGTGGCCTTTTTCCGCTGGACGAACTTGGCGCCCCGGCCTTCGGGCGGTTATTTTTGGGCGCAGCTTTGTCCGCGGCCTATGTTTGGCACACGGAGGCCCCTCGCAAAGTTTCGTGGCATTCCGAGTCCGGGGGACGAAGTTGCCCAGCCCCACCCCCCAAGGCTATAGCCCACCCGTTTTTGTAGCCTTTTTCCGCGGGACGAACTTGGCGCCCCGGCCTTCGGGCGGTTATTTTTGGGCGCGACTTTGTCCGCGGCCTCTTTTTGGCACACGGAAGCCCCTCGCAAAGTCTCACGGCATTCCGAGTCCGGCGGACGAAGTTGGCCAGCCCCACCCCCCAAGGCTAAGCCCACCCGTTTTTGTGGCCTTTTTCCGCTGGACAAACTTGGCGCCCCGGCCTTCGGGCGGTTAAAAATAGGGCGCGGCTATGCCCGCGGCCTATGTTTTGCACACGGAGGCCCCACGCAAAGTCTCGCGGCATTCCGAGTCCGGCGGACGAAGCTGGCCAACCCCACCTCCCAAAGCTATAGCCCACCCGTTTTTGTGGCCTTTTTCCGCTGGACGAACTTGGCGCCCCGGCCTTCGGGCAGTTATTTTTGGTCACGGCTTTGGCCGCGGCCTATTTTTGGCACACGGAGGCCCCTCGCAAAGTCTCGCGGCATTCCGAGTCCGGCGGACGAAGTTGGCCAGCCCCACCCCCCAAGGCTATAGCCCACCCGTTTTTGTGGCCTTTTTCCGCTGGACGAACTTGGCGCCCCGGCCTTCGGGCGGTTATTTTTGGGTGCGGCTTTGCCCGCGGCCTATGTTTGGCACATGGAGGCCCCTCACAAAGTCTCTCGGCATTCTGAGTCCGGTGGACGAAGTTGGCCAGCCCCACCCCCCAATGCTATAGCCCACCCGTTTTTGTGGCCTTTTTCCGCTGGACGAACTTGGCGCCCCGGCCTTCGGGCGGTTAATTTTGGGCGCGGCTTTGTCCGCGGCCTATTTTTGGCACACGGAGGCCCCTCGCAAAGTCTCGCGGCATCCTGAGTCCGGCGGAAGAAGTTGGCCAGCCCCACCCCCCAAGGTTATAGCCCACCCGTTTTTGTGGCCTTTTTGCGCTGGCCGAACTTGGTACCCGGCCTTCGGGTCGTTATTTTTGGGCGCGGCTATGCCCGCGGCCTATGTTTTGCCCACGGAGGCCCCTCGCATAGTCTCGCGGCATTCCGAGTTCGGCGGACGAAGTTGGCCTGCCCCACCCCCCGAGGCTATAGCCCACCCGTTTTTGTGGCCTTTTTCCCCTGGACGAACTTGGCGTCCCGGCCTTCGGGCTGTTATTTTTTGGCGCGGCTTCGCCAGCGGCCTATTTTTGGCACACGGAGGCCCCTCGCAAAGGCTCGCGGCATTCCGAGTCCGGCGGACGAAGTTGGCCAGCCCACCCCCCAAGGCTATAGCCCACCCGTTTTTGTGGCCTTTTTCCGCTGGACGAACTTGGCGCCCCGGCCTTCGGGCGGTTATTTTTGGGCGCGGCTTTACCCGTGGCATATTATTGGCACACGGAGGCCCCTCGCAAAGTCTCGCGGCATTCCGAGTCCGGCGGACCAAGTTGGCTAGCCCCACCCCCCAAGGCTATAGCCCACCCGTTTTTGTGGCCTTTTTGCGCTGGCCGAACTTGGCACCCCGGCCTTCGGGCGGTTATTTTTGGGCGCGGCTATGCCTGCGGCCTATGTTTTGCACACGGAGGCCCCTCGCAAAGTCTCGAGGCATTCCGAGTCCGGCGGACGATGTTGGCTAGCCCCACCCCCCAAGGTTATAGCCCACCCGTTTTTGTGGCCTTTTTGCGCTGGCCGAACTTGGAACCCCGGCCTTCGGGCGGTTATTTTTGGGCGCGGCTATGCCCGCGGCCTATGTTTTGAACACGGAGGCCCCTCGCAAAGTCTCGTGGCATTTCGCGTCCGGCGGACGAAGTTGGCCAGCCCCACCCCCCAAGGCTATAGCCCACCCGTTTTTGTGGCCTTTTTCCGCTGGACGAACTTGGCGCCCCGGCCTTCGGGCGGTTATTTTTGGGCGCGGCTTTGACCGCGGCCTATTTTTGGCACACGGAGGCCCCTCGCAAAGGCTCGCGGCATTCCGAGTCCGGCGGACGAAGTTGGCCAGCCCACCCCCCAAGGCTATAGCCCACCCGTTTTTGTGGCCTTTTTCCGCTGGACGAACTTGGCGCCCCGGCCTTCGGGCGGTTATTTTTGGGCGCGGCTTTACCCGTGGCATATTATTGGCACACGGAGGCCCCTCGCAAAGTCTCGCGGCATTCCGAGTCCGGCGGACCAAGTTGGCTAGCCCCACCCCCCAAGGCTATAGCCCACCCGTTTTTGTGGCCTTTTTGCGCTGGCCGAACTTGGCACCCCGGCCTTCGGGCGGTTATTTTTGGGCGCGGCTATGCCTGCGGCCTATGTTTTGCACACGGAGGCCCCTCGCAAAGTCTCACGGCATTTCGAGTCCGGCGGACGAAGTTGGCCAGCCCCACCCCCCAAGGCTATAGCCCACCCGTTTTTGTGGCCTTTTTCCGCTGGACGAACTTGGCGCCCCGGCCTTCGGGCAGTTATTTTTGGTCGCGGTTTTGACCGCGGCCTATTTTTGGCACACGGAGGCCCCTCGCAAAGTCTCGCGGCATTCCGAGTCAGGCGGACGAAGTTGGCCAGCCCCACCCCCCAAGGCTATAGCCCACCCGTTTTTGTGGCCTTTTTCCGCTGAACGAACTTGGCGCCCCGGCCTTCGGGCGGTTATTTTTTCGTGCGGCTTTGCCCGCGGTCTATGTTTGGCACACGGAGGCCCCTCGCAAAGTCTCGAGGCATTCCGAGTCCGGCGGACGATGTTGGCTAGCCCCACCCCCCAAGGTTATAGCCCACCCGTTTTTGTGGCCTTTTTGCGCTGGCCGAACTTGGAACCCCGGCCTTCGGGCGGTTATTTTTGGGCGCGGCTATGCCCGCGGCCTATGTTTTGAACACGGAGGCCCCTCGCAAAGTCTCGCGGCATTTCGCGTCCGGCGGACGAAGTTGGCCAGCCCCACCCCCCAAGGCTATAGCCCACCCGTTTTTGTGGCCTTTTTCCGCTGGACGAACTTGGCGCCCCGGCCTTCGGGCGGTTATTTTTGGGCGCGGCTTTGACCGCGGCCTATTTTTGGCACACGGAGGCCCCTCGCAAAGGCTCGCGGCATTCCGAGACCGGCGGACAAAGTTGGCCAGCCCCACCCCCGAAGGCTATAGCACACCCGTTTTTGTGGCCTTTTCCTGCTGGACGAACTTGGTGCCCCGGCCTTCGGGCGGTTATTTTTGGGCGCGGCTTTACCCGTGGCCTATTTTTCGCACATGGAGGCCCCTCGCAAAGTCTCGCGGCATTCCGAGTCCGGCGGACGAAGTTGGCTAGCCCCACCCCCCAAGGCTATAGCCCACCCGTTTTTGTGGCCTTTTTGCGCTGGCCGAACTTGGCACCCCGGCCTTCGGGCGGTTATTTTTGGGCGCGGCTATGCCTGCGGCCTATGTTTTGCACACGGAGGCCCCTCGCAAAGTCTCACGGCATTTCGAGTCCGGCGGACGAAGTTGGCCAGCCCCACCCCCCAAGGCTATAGCCCACCCGTTTTTGTGGCCTTTTTCCGCTGGACGAACTTGGCGCCCCGGCCTTCGGGCAGTTATTTTTGGGCGCGGTTTTGACCGCGGCCTATTTTTGGCACACGGAGGCCCCTCGCAAAGTCTCGCGGCATTCCGAGTCAGGCGGACGAAGTTGGCCAGCCCCACCCCCCAAGGCTATAGCCCACCCGTTTTTGTGGCCTTTTTCCGCTGGACGAACTTGGCGCCCCGGCCTTCGGGCGGTTATTTTTTCGTGCGGCTTTGCCCGCGGTCTATGTTTGGCACACGGAGGCCCCTCGCAAAGTCTCGAGGCATTCCGAGTCCGGCGGACGATGTTGGCTAGCCCCACCCCCCAAGGTTATAGCCCACCCGTTTTTGTGGCCTTTTTGCGCTGGCCGAACTTGGAACCCCGGCCTTCGGGCGGTTATTTTTGGGCGCGGCTATGCCCGCGGCCTATGTTTTGAACACGGAGGCCCCTCGCAAAGTCTCGCGGCATTTCGCGTCCGGCGGACGAAGTTGGCCAGCCCCACCCCCCAAGGCTATAGCCCACCCATTTTTGTGGCCTTTTTCCGCTGGACGAACTTGGCGCCCCGGCCTTCGGGCGGTTATTTTTGGGCGCGGCTTTGACCGCGGCCTATTTTTGGCACACGGAGGCCCCTCGCAAAGGCTCGCGGCATTCCGAGACCGGCGGACAAAGTTGGCCAGCCCCACCCCCGAAGGCTATAGCACACCCGTTTTTGTGGCCTTTTCCTGCTGGACGAACTTGGTGCCCCGGCCTTCGGGCGGTTATTTTTGGGCGCGGCTTTACCCGCGGCCTATTTTTCACACATGGAGGCCCCTCGCAAAGTCTCGCGGCATTCCGAGTCCGGCGGACGAAGTTGGCTAGCCCCACCCCCCAAGGCTATAGCCCACCCGTTTTTGTGGCCTTTTTGCGCTGGCCGAACTTGGCACCCCGGCCTTCCGGCGGTTATTTTTGGGCGCGGCTATGCCCGCGGCCTATGTTTTGCACACGGAGGCCCCTCGCAAAGTCTCGCGGCATTTCGCGTCTGGCGGACGAAGTTGGCCAGCCCCACCCCCCAAGGCTATAGCCCACCCGTTTTTGTGGCCTTTTTCCGCTGGACGAACTTGGCGCCCCGGCCTTCGGGCGGTTATTTTTGGGAGCGGCTTTGCCCGCGGCCTATGTTTGGCACACAGAAGCCCCTCGTAAAGTCTCGTGGCATCCGTGTCCGGCGGACGAAGTCGGCCAGCCCCACCCCCCAATGCTATAGCCCACCCGTTTTTGTGGCCTTTTTCCGCTGGACGAACTTGGCGCCCCGGCCTTCTGGGGGTTATTTTTGGGCGTGGCTGAGCCCGCGGCCTATTTTTGACACACGGAGCTGTCTCGCAAAGTCTCGCACCATTCCGAGTCCGGAGGACGAAGTTGGCCAGCCCCACCCCCCAAGGCTATAGCCCACCCGTATTTGTGGCCTTTTTCCGCTGGACGAACTTGGAGGCCCGGCCTTCGGGCGGTTATTTTTGGGCGCGGCTGTGACCGCGGCCTATTTTTGGCACACGGAGGCGCCTCAAAAAGTCTCGCGCCATTCCGAGTCCGGCGGACGAAGTTGGCCAGCCCCACCCCCAAAGGCTATAGCGCACCCGTATTTGTGGCCTTTTTCCGCTGGAAGAACTTGGCGCTCCGGCCTTCGGGCAGTTATTTTTGGGCGCGGCTGTGCCCGCGGCCTATTTTTGGCACACGGAGGCGTCTCGCAATGTCTCGCACCATTCCGAGTCCGGCGGACAAAGTTGGCCAGCCCAACCCCCCCAGGCTATAGCCCACCCGTATTTGTGGCCTTTTTCCGCTGGAAGAACTTGGCGCTCCGGCCTTCGGGCAGTTATTTTTTGGCGCGGCTGTGCCCGCGGCCTATTTTTGGCACACGGAGGCACCTCCCAAAGTCTCGTGCCATTCCGAGTCCGGCGGACGAAGTTGGCCAGCCCCACCCCTCAAGGCTATAGCCCACCCGTTTTTGTGGCCTTTTTCCGCTGGACGAACTTGGCGCCCCGGCCTTCGCGCGGTTATTTTTGGGCGCGGCTGAGCCCGCGGCCTATTTTTGGCACACGGAGGCGCCTCACACAGTCTCGAACCATTCCGAGTCCGGCGGACGAAGTTGGCCAGCCCCACCCCCCAAGGCTATAGCCCACCCGTATTTGTGGCCTTTTTCCGCTGGACGAACTTGGCGCCCCGGCCTTCGGGCGGTTATTTTTGGGCGTGGCTGAGCCCGCGGCCTATTTTTGACACACGGAGCTGCCTCGCAAAGTCTCGCACCATTCCGAGTCCGGCGGATGAAGTTGGCAAGCCCCACCCCCCAAGGCTATAGCCCACCCGTATTTGTGGCCTTTTTCCGCTGGACGAACTTGGCGCCCCGGCCTTCGGGCGTTTATTTTTGGGCGTGGCTGAGCCCGCAGCCTATTTTTGGCACATGGAGGCACCTCGCAAAGTCTCGCACCATTCCGAGTCTGGCGGACGAAGTTGGCCAGCCCCACCCCCCAAGGCTATAGCCCACCCGTATTTGTGGCCTTTTTCCGCTGGACGAACTTGGCGGCCCGGCCTTCGGTCGGTTATTTTTGGACGCGGCTTTGACCGCGGCCTATTTTTGGCACACGGAGGCACCTCGCAATCTCTCGCGCAATTCCGAGTCCGGCGGACGAAGTTGGCCAGCCCCACCCCCCAAGGCTATAGCCCACCCGTATTTGTGGCCTTTTTCCGCTGGACGAACTTGGCGCCCCGGCCTTCGGGCGGTTATTTTTGGGCGCGGCTGTGCCCGCGGCCTATTTTTGGCAGACGGAGGCACCTCACAAAATCTCGCGCCATTCCGAGTCCGGCGGACGAAGTTGGCCTGCCCCACCCCCCAAGGCTGTAGCCCACCCGTTTTTGTGGCCTTTTTCCGCTGGACGAACTTGGCGCCCCGGCCTTCGGGCGGTTATTTTTGGGCGCAGCTGTGCCCGCGGCCTATTTTTGGCACACGGAGGCACCTCGCAAAGTCTCGTGCCATTCCAAGACCGGCGGACGAAGTTGGCAAGCCCCACCCCCCAAGGCTATAGCCCCCCAGTTTTTGTGGACTTTTTCCGCTGGACGAACATGGCGCCCAGGCCTTCGGGCGGTTATTTTTTGGCGCGGCAGTTCCCGCGGCCTATTTTTGGCACACAGAGGTGCCTCGCAAAGTCTCGTACCATTCCGAGCCCGGCGGACGAAGTTGGCAAGCCCCACCCCCCAATGCCATAGCCCACCCGTATTTGTGGCCTTTTTCCTCTGGACGAACTTGGCGCCCCGGCCTTCGGGCGGTTATTTTTTGGCGCGGCAGTTCCCGCGGCCTATTTTTGGCACACGGAGGTGCCTCGCAAAGTCTCGTACCATTCCGAGCCCGGCGGACGAAGTTGGCCAACCCCACCCCCCAACGCCATAGCCCACCCGTATTTGTGGCCTTTTTCCTCTGGGCGAACTTGGCGCCCCGGCCTTCGGGCGGTTATTTTTGGGCGCGGCTGTGCCCGCGGCCTATTTTTGGCACACGGAGGCGCCTCGGAAAGTCTCGCGCCATTCCGAGTCCAGCGGACGAAGTTGGCAAGCCCCACCCCCCAAGGCTATAGCCCACCCGTTTTGGTGGCCTTTTTCCGCTGGACGAACTTGGCGCCCCGGCCTTCGGGCGGTTATTTTTGGGCGCGGCTGTGCCCGTGGCCTATTTTTGGCACACGGAGGCGCCTCGCAAAGTCTCGCGCCATTCCGAGTCCGGCAGACGAAGTTGGCCAGCCCCACCCCCCAAGGCTATAGCCCACACGTATTTGTGGCCTTTTTCTGCTGGACGAACTTGGCGCCCCGGCCTTCGGGCGGTTAGTTTTGGGCGCGGCTGTGCCCTTAGCCTATTTTTCTCACACGGAGGTGCATCGCAAAGCCTCGCGCCATTCCGAGTCCTGCGGACGAAGTTGGCCAGCCCCACCCCCCAAGGCTATAGCCCGCCCGTTTTTGTGGACTTTTTCCGCTGGACGAACTTGGCACCCCAGCCTTCGGGCGGTTATTTTTCGGTGCGGCTGTGCCCGCGGCCTATTTTTGGCACACGGAGGCACCTCGCAAAGTCTCGCGCCATTCCGAGTCCAGCGGACGAAGTTGGCAAGCCCCACCCCCCAAGGCTATAGCCCACCCGTTTTGGTGGCCTTTTTCCACTGGACGAACTTGGCGCCCCGGCCTTCGGGCGGTTATTTTTTGGGTGCGGCTGTGCCCGCGGCCTATTTTTGGCAAACGGAGGCACCTCGCAAAGTCTCATGCCATTCCGAGTCCGGCGGACGAAGTTGGCCAGCCCCACACCCCAAGGCTATAGCCCACCCGTTTTTGTGGCCTTTTTCCTCTGGACGAAGTTGGCAAGCCCCAACCCCCATGGCTATAGCCCACCCGTTTTTGTGGCCTTTTTCCTCTGGACGAAGTTGGCGCCCCGGCCTTCGGGCGGTTATTTTTTGGCGCGGCAGTTCCCGCGGCTTAGTTTTAGCACACAGAGGTGCCTCGCAATGTCTCGTACCATTCCGAGCCCGGCGGACGAAGTTGGCCAGCCCCACCCCCCAACGCCATAGCCCACCCGTATTTGTGGCCTTTTTGCGCTGGACGAACTTGGCGCCCCGGCCTTCGGGCGGTTATTTTTTGGGCGCGGCTGTGCCCGCCGCCTATTTTTGGCAAATGGATGTGCCTCGCAAAGTCTCGCACCATTCTGAGTCCGGCGGACGAAGTTGGCCAGCCCCACCCCCCAAGGCTATAGCCCACCCGTTTTTGTGGCCTTTTTCCGCTGGACGAACTTGGCGCCCCAGCCTTCGTGCGGTTATTTTTTGGTGTGGCTGTGCCCGCGGCCTATTTTTGGCACACGGAGGCACCTTGCAAAGTCTCGCGCCATTCCGAGTCCGGCGGACGAAGTTGGCCAGCCCCACACCCCCAGGCTATATCCCACCCGTTTTTGTGGCCTTTTTCCGCTGGACGAACTTGGCGCACCGGCCTTCGGGCGGTTATTTTTGGGCAAGGCTGTGGCCGCGGCCTATTTTTGGCACACGGATGCACCTCGTAAAGTCTCGCGCCATTCCGAGTCCGGCGGACGAAGTGGGCCGGCCCCACCCCCCAAGGCTATAGCCCACCTGTATTTGTGGACTTTTTCCGCTGGACGAACTTGGCGCCCCGGCCTTCGGGCGGTTATTTTTGGGCGCGGCTGTGCCCGTGGCCTATTTTTGGCACACGGAGGTGCCTCGCAAAGCCTCGCGCCATTCCGAGTCCTGCGGACGAAGTTGGCCCGCCCCACCCCCGAAGGCTATAGCCCGCCCGTTTTTGTGGCCTTTTTCCGCTGGACGAACTTGGCACCCCGGCCTTCGGGCGGTTATTTTTGGGTGCGGCTGTGCCCGCGGCCTATTTTTGGCACACGGAGGCACCTCACAAAGTCTCGCGCAATTCCGAGTCCGGCGGACGAAGTTGGCAAGCCCCAACCCCCAAGGCTATAGCCCACCCGTTTTTGTGGCCTTTTTCCTCTGGACGAAGTTGGCAAGCCCCAACCCCCATGGCTATAGCCCACCCGTTTTTGTGGCCTTTTTCCTCTGGACGAAGTTGGCGCCCCGGCCTTCGGGCGGTTATTTTTTGGCGCGGCAGTTCCCGCGGCTTAGTTTTAGCACACAGAGGTGCCTCGCAATGTCTCGTACCATTCCGAGCCCGGCGGACGAAGTTGGCCAGCCCCACCCCCCAACGCCATAGCCCACCCGTATTTGTGGCCTTTTTGCGCTGGACGAACTTGGCGCCCCGGCCTTCGGGCGGTTATTTTTTGGGCGCGGCTGTGCCCGCCGCCTATTTTTGGCAAATGGATGTGCCTCGCAAAGTCTCGCACCATTCTGAGTCCGGCGGACGAAGTTGGCCAGCCCCACCCCCCAAGGCTATAGCCCACCCGTTTTTGTGGCCTTTTTCCGCTGGACGAACTTGGCGCCCCAGCCTTCGTGCGGTTATTTTTTGGTGTGGCTGTGCCCGCGGCCTATTTTTGGCACACGGAGGCACCTTGCAAAGTCTCGCGCCATTCCGAGTCCGGCGGACGAAGTTGGCCAGCCCCACACCCCCAGGCTATATCCCACCCGTTTTTGTGGCCTTTTTCCGCTGGACGAACTTGGCGCACCGGCCTTCGGGCGGTTATTTTTTGGGCGTGGCTGTGCCCGCCGCCTATTTTTGGCAAACGGATGTGCCTTGCAAAGTCTCGCGCCATTCCGAGTCCGGCGGACGAAGTTGGCCAGCCGCACACCCCAAGGCTATCTCCCACCCGTTTTTGTGGGCTTTTTCCGCTGGACGAACTTGGCGCACCGGCCTTCGGGCGTTTATTTTTGGGTGCGGCTGTGCCCGCGGCCTATTTTTGGCACACGGATGCACCTCGCAAAGTCTCGCGCCATTCCGAGTCCGGCGGACGAAGTGGGCCGGCCCGACCCCCCAAGGCTATAGCCCACCCGTATTTGTGGACTTTTTCCGCTGGACGAACTTGGCGCCCCGGCCTTCGGGCGGTTATTTTTGGGCGCGGCTGTGCCCGCGGCCTATTTTTGGCACACGGAGGTGTCTCGCAAAGCCTCGCGCCATTCCGAGTGCGGCAGACGAAGTTGGCCAGCCCCACACCCCAAGGCTCTATCCCACCCGTTTTTGTGGCCTTTTTCCGCTGGGCGAACTTGGCGCCCCGGACTTCGGGCGGTTATTTTTTCAGCGCGGCTGTGCCCGCCGCCTAGTTTTGGCAAATGGATGTGCCTCGCAAAGTCTCGCGCCATTCCGAGTCCGGCGGACGAAGTTGGCCAGCCCCACACCCCCAGGCTATATCCCACCCGTTTTTGTGGCCTTTTTCCACTGGACGAACTTGGCGCACTGGCCTTCGGGCGTTTATTTTTTGGGCGTGGCTGTGCCCGCCGCCTATTTTTGGCAAACGGATGTGCCTTGCAATGTCTCGCGCCATTCCGAGTCCTGCGGACGAAGTTGGCCAGCCGCACACCCCAAGGCTATCTCCCACCCGTTTTTCTGGCCTTTTTCCGCTGGACGAACTTGGCGCACCGGCCTTCGGGCGGTTATTTTTGGGCGCGGCTGTGCCCGCGGCCTATTTTTGGTACATGGATGCACCTCGCAAAGTCTCGCGCCATTCCGAGTCCGGCGGACGAAGTGGGCCGGCCCCACCCCCCAAGGCTATATCCCACCCGTATTTGTGGACTTTTTCCGCTGGACGAACTTGGCGCCCCGGCCTTCGGGCGGTTATTTATGGGCGCGGCTGTGCCCACGGCGTATTTTTGGCACACGGAGGTGCCTCGCAAAGCCTCGCGCCATTCCGAGTCCTGCGGACGAAGTTGGCCAGCCCCACCCCCGAAGGCTATAGCCCGCCCGTTTTTGTGGCCTTTTTCCGCTGGACGAACTTGGCACCCCGGCCTTCGGGCGGTTATTTTTGGGTGAGGCTGTGCCCGCGGCCTATTTTTGGCACACGGAGGCGCCTCATAAAGTCTCGCGCCATTCCGAGTCCGGCGGACGAAGTTGGCAAGCCCCAACCCCCAAGGCTATAGCCCACCCGTTTTTGTGGCCTTTTTCCTCTGGGCGAAGTTGGCGCCCCAGCCTTCGGGCGGTTATTTTTTGGCGCGGCAGTTCCCGCGGCCTAGTTTTAGCACACGGAGGTGCCTCGCAAAGTCTCGTACCATTCCGAGCCCGGCGGACGAAGTTGGCCAGCCCCACCCCCCAACGCCATAGCCCACCCGTATTTGTGGCCTTTTTCCGCTGGACGAACTTGGCGCCCCGGCCTTCGGGCGGTTATTTTTGGGGCGCGGCTGTGCCCGCCGCCTATTTTTGGCAAACGGATGTGCCTCGCAAAGTCTCGCGCCATTCCGAGTCCGGCGGACGAAGTTGGCCAGCCCCACACCCCAAGGCTATAGCCCACCCGTATTTGTGGCCTTTTTCCGCTGGATGAACATGGCGCCCCGGCCTTGGGGCGGTTATTTTTGGGCGCGGCAGTGCCCGCGACCTATTTTTGGCGCACAGAGGCTCCTCGCAAAGTCTCACGCCATTCCGAGTCCGGCGGGCGAAGTTGGCCAGCCCCACCCCCCAAGGCTATAGCCCACCCGTTTTTGTGGCCTTTTTCCGCTGGACGAACTTGGCGCCCCGGCCTTCGGGCTGTTATTTTTGGGCGCGGCTGTGCCCGTGGCCTATTTTAGGCACACGGAGGCGCCTCGCAAAGTCTCGCGCCATTCCGAGTCCGGCGGACGAAGTTGGCCAGCCCCACCCCCCAAGGCTATAGCCCACCCGTTTTGGTGTCCTTTTTCCGCTGGAAGAACTGGGCGCCCCGGCCTTCGGGCGGTTATTTTTGGGCGCGGCTGTGCCCGCGGCCTATTTTTCGTACACGGAGGTGCCTCGTAAAGTCTCGCGCCATTCCGAGTCCGGCGGACGAAGTTGGCCAGCCCCACCCCCCAAGGCTGTAGCCCACCCGTATTTGTGGCCTTTTTCCGCTGGATGAACTTGGCGGCCCGGCCTTCGGGCAGTTATTTTTGGGTACGGCTGTGCCCGCGGCCTATGTTTCGCACACGGAGGCGTGTCGCAAAGTCTCGCGCCATTCCGAGTCCGGCGGACGAAGTTGGCCAGCCCCACCCCCCAAGGCTATAGCCCACCCGTTTTTGTGGCCTTTTTCCGCTGGACGAACTTGGCGCCCCGGCCTTCGGGCGGCTATTTTTGGGCGCGGTTCTGCCCGTGGCCTATTTTTGGCACATGGAGGCACGTCGCAATGTCTCACGCCATTCCGAGTCCGGCGGACGAAGTTGGCCAGCCCCACCCCCCAAGGCTATAGCCCACCCGTTTTTGTGGCCTTTTTCCGCTGGACGAACTTGGCGCCCCGGCCTTCGGGCGGTTATTTTTGGACGCGGCTCTGCCCGCGGCCTATTTTTGGCACACGGAGGCACCTCGCAAAGTCTCACGCCATTCCGAGTCCGGCGGATGAAGTTGGCCAGGACCACCCCCCCAGGCTATAGCCCACCCGTATTTGTGGCCTTTTTCCGCTGGACGAACTTGGCGCCCCGGCCTTCGGGCGGTTATTTTTGGGCGCGGCTGTGCCCGAGGCCTATTTTTGGCACACGGTGGCACCTCACAAAGTCTCGCGCCATTCCGAGCCCGGCGGACGAAGTTGGCCAGCCCCACCCCCCAAGGCTATAGCCCACCCGTGTTTGAGGCCTTTTTCCGCTGGACGAACTTGGCGCCCCGGCCGTCGGGTGGTTATTTTTGGTCGCGGGTCTGCCCACGGCCTATTTTGGGCACACGGAGGCACCTCGAAAAGTCTCGCGCCATTCCGAGTCCGGCGGACGAAGTTGGCCAGGCCCACCCCCCCAGGCTATAGCCCACCCGTATTTGTGGCCTTTTTCCGTTGCACGAACTTGGCGACCCGGCCTTCAAGCTGTTATTTTTGGGCGCCGCTGTGCCCGCGGCTTATTTTTGGTACACGGACGTGCCTCGTAAAGTCTCGCACCATTCCGAGTCCGGCGGACGAAGTTGGCCAGCCCCACCCCCCAAGGCTATAGCCCACCCGTTTTTGAGGCCTTTTTCCGCTGGACGAACTTGGCCCCCCGGCCTTCGGGCAGCTATTTTTGGGCGCGGCTTTGCCCGGGGCCTATTTTTGGCACACGGAGGCGTCTCGCAAAGTCTCGCGCCATTCCGAGTCCGGCGGACGAAGTTGGCCAGTCCCACCCCTCAAGGCTCTAGCCCACCCGTTTTTGTGGCCTTTTTCCGCTGGACGAACTTGGCGTCCCGGCCTTCGGGCGGTTATTTTTGGGCGCGGCTGCGCCCAAGGCCTATTTTTGGCACACAGAGGCGCCTCACAAAGTGTCGCGCCCTTGCGAGTCCGGCGGACGAAGTCGGCCAGGCCCGCCCCCCCAAGCTATAGCCCACCCGTATTTGTGGCCTTTTTCCGCTGGATGAACTTGGCGACCCGGCCTTCGGGCCTTTATTTTTGGGCACGGCTGTTCCCGCGGCCTATTTTTGGCACACGGAGGCGCCTCACAAAGTCTCGCGCCATTCCGAGTCCGGCGGACGAAGTTGGCCAGCCCCACCCCCCAAGGCTGTAGCCCACCCGTATTTGTGGCCTTTTTCCGCTGGATGAACTTGGCGACCCGGCCTTCAAGCTGTTATTTTTTGGCGCGGCTGTGTCCACGGCCTATTTTTGGCACACGGACGTGCCTCGCAAAATCTCGCGCAATTCCGAGTCCGGCGGACGAAGTTCGCCAGCCCCACCCCCCAAGGCTATAGCTCTCCGTTTTTGAGGCCTTTTTCCACTGGACGAACTTGGCGCCCCGGCCTTCGGGCGGTTATTTTTGTGCGCGGCTCTGTCCGCGGCCTATTTTTGGCATGCGGAGGCACCTCGTAAAGTCTCACGCCATTCCGAGTCCGGCGGACGAAGTTGGCCAGCCCCACCCCCCAAGGCTATAGCCCACCCGTATTTATGGCCTTTTTCCGCTGGACGAGCTTGGCGCCCCGGCCTTCGGGCGGTTATTTTTGTGCGCGGCTGTGCCCGCGGCCTATTTTTGGCACACGGTGGCACCTCACAAAGTCTCGCGCCATTCCGAGTCCGGCGGACGAAGTTGGCCAGCCCCACCCCCCAAGGCTGTAGCCCACCCGTATTTGTGGCCTTTTTCCGCTGGATGAACTTGGCGACCCGGCCTTCAAGCTGTTATTTTTGGGCGCGGCTGTGCCCGCGGCCTATTTTTGGTACACGGACGTGCCTCGTAATGTCTCGCGCCATTCCGAGTCCGGCGGACGAAGTGGGCCAGCCCCACCCCCCAAGGCTATAGCCCACCCGTTTTTGAGGCCTTTTTCCGCTGGACGAACTTGGCGCCCCGGCCTTCGGTTGGTTATTTTTGGGCGCGGCTCTGCCCACGGCCTATTTTGGGCACACGGAGGCACCTCGAAAAGTCTCGCGCCATTCCGAGTCCGGCGGACGAAGTGGGCCAGGCCCACCCCCCCAGGCTATAGCCCACCCGTATTTGTGGCCTTTTTCCGCTGGACGAACTTGGCGCCCCGGCCTTCGGGTGGTTATTTTTGGGTACGGCTGTGCCCGCGGCCTATTTTTGGCACACGGTGGCACCTCACAAAGTCTCGCGCTATTCCGAGTCCGGCGGACGAAGTTGGCCAGCCCCACCCCCCAAGGCTGTAGCCCACCCGTATTTGTGGCCTTTTTCCGCTGGATGAACTTGGCGACCCGGCCTTCAAGCTGTTATTTTTGGGCGCCGCTGTGCCCGCGGCTTATTTTTGGTACACGGACGTGCCTCGTAAAGTCTCGCGCCATTCCGAGTCCGGCGGACGAAGTTGGCCAGCCCCACCCCCCAAGGCTATAGCCCACCCGTTTTTGAGGCCTTTTTCCGCTGGACGAACTTGGCCCCCCGGCCTTCGGGCGGTTATTTTTGTGCGCGGCTCTGTCCGCGGCCTATTTTTGCCGCACGGAGGCTCCTCGTAAAGTCTCACGCCATTCCGAGTCCGGCGGACGAAGTCGGCCTGGCCCGCCCCCCCAGGCTATAGCCCACCCGTATTTGTGGCCTTTTTCCGCTGAAAGAACTTGGCGCCCCGGCCTTCGGGCGTTTATTTTTGGGCACGGCTGTGCCCGCGGCCTATTTTTGGCACACGGAGGCACCTCGCAAAGTCTCGCGCCATTCCGAGTCTGGCGGACGAAGTGGGCCAGCCCCACCGCCCAGGCTATAGCCCACCCGTATTTGTGGCCTTTTTCCGCTGGACGAACTTGGCGCCCCAGCCTTCGGGCGGTTATTTTTGGCACACGGACAGGCCTCGCAAAGTCTCGAGCGATTCCGAGTTTGGCGGACGAAGTTCGCCAGCCCCACCCCCCAAGCCTATAGCCCACCCGTTTTTGAGGCCTTTTTCCGCTGGACGAACTTGGCGCCCCGGCCTTCGGGCGGTTATTTTTGGGCGCGGCTGTGCCCGCGGCCTATTTTTGGCACACGGAGGCACCTCGCAAAGTCTCGCGCCATTCCAAGTCCCGCGGACGAAGTTGGCCAGCCCCACCCCCCAAGGCTATAGCCCACCCGTATTTGTGGCCTTTTTCCGCTGGACGAACTTGGCGCCCCAGCCTTCGGGCGGTTATTTTTGGGCACGGCTGTGCCCGCGGCCTATTTTTGGCACACGGAGGCGCCTCGCAAAGTCTCGCGCCATTCCGAGTCCCGCGGACGAAGTTGGCCAGCCCCACCCCCCAAGGCTATACCCCACCCGTTTTTGTGGCCTTTTTCCGCTGGATGAACTTGGCGCCCCGGCCTTCGGGTGGTTATTTTTGGGTGCGGCTGTGACCGCGGCCTCTTTTTGGCACACGGAGGCACCTCGCAAAGTCTCGCGCGATTCCGAGTCCGGCGGACAAAGTTGGCGAGCCCCACCGCCCCAAGCTATAGCCCTCCCGTATTTGTGGCCTTTTTCCGCTGGACGAACTTGGCTCCCCGGCCTTCGGGCGGTTATTTTTGGGCGCGGCTGTGCCCGCGGCCTATTTTTGGCACACGGAGGTGCCTCACAAAGTCTCGCGCCATTCCGAGTCCGGCGGACGAAGTTGGCCAGCCCCACCCCCCAAGGCTGTAGCCCACCCGTATTTGTGGCCTTTTTCCGCTGGATGAACTTGGCGCCCCAGCCTTCGGGCGGTGATTTTTGGGCGCGGCTCTGTCCGCGGCCTATTTTTGGCATGCGGAGGCACCTCGTAAAGTCTCACGCCATTCCGAGTCCGGCGGACGAAGTTGGCCAGCCCCACCCCCCAAGGCTATAGCCCACCCGTATTTGTGGCCTTTTTCCGCTGGACGAACTTGGCGCCCCAGCCTTCGGGCGGTGATTTTTGGGCGCGGCTGTGCCTGCGGCCTATATTTGGCACATGAAGGTGCCTCGCAAAGTCTCGCGCCAATCCGAGTCCCGCGGACGAAGTTGGCCAGCCCCACCCCCCAAGGCTATAGCCCACCCGTTTTTGTGGCCTTTTTCCGCTGGACGAACTGGCCGCCCCGGCCTTCGGGCGGTTATTTTTGGGCGAGGCTGTGCCCGCGGCCTATTTTTGGCACACGGACGTGCCTCGCAAAGTCTCGCGCCATTCCGAGTCCGGCGGACGAAGTTCGCCAGCCTCACCCCCCAAGGCTATAGTGCACCCGTATTTGTGGCCTTTTTTCGCTGGACGAACTCGGCGCCCCGGCCTTCGGGCTGTTATTTTTGGGCGCGGCTGTGCCCGGTTCCTATTTTTGGCACACGGAGGCACCTCGCAAAGTCTCGCGCCATTCCGAGTCTGGCGGACGAAGTTGGCCAGCCCCACCCCCCAAGGCTATAGCCCACCCGTATTTGTGGCCTTTTTCCGCTGGACGAACATGGCGCCCCGGCATTCGGGCTGTTATTTTTGGGCGCGGCTGTGCCCACAGCCTATTTTTGGCACACGGAGGCACCTCGCAAAGTCTCGCGCCATTCCGAGTCTGGCGGACGAAGTTGGCCAGCCCCACCGCCCAGGCTATAGCCCACCCGTATTTGTGGCCTTTTTCCGCTGGACGAACTTGGCGCCCCAGCCTTCGGGCGGTTATTTTTGGGCGCGGCTGTGCCCGCGGCCTATTTTTGGCACACGGAGGTACCTCGCAATGTCTCGCGCCATTCCGAGTCTGGCGGACGAAGTTGGCCTGCTCCACCCCCCAAGGCTGTAGCCCACCCGTATTTGTGGCCTTTTTCCGCTGGACGAACTTGGCGCCCCGGCCTTCGGGCTGTTATTTTTGGGCACGGCTGTCCCCGCGGCCTATTGTTGGCACACGGAGGCACCTCGCAAAGTCTCGTGCCATTCCGAGTCCGGCGGACGAAGTTGGCCAGCCCCACCCCCCCAGGCTATAGCCCACCCGTATTTCTGGCCTTTTTCCGCTGGACGAACTTGGCGCCCCGGCCTTCGGGTGGTTATTTTTGTTCACGGCTCTGTCCGCGGCCTATTTTTGGCACACGGAGGCACCTCGCAAAGTCTCACGCCATTCCGAGTCCCGCGGACGAAGTTGGGCAGCCCCACCCCCCAAGGCTATAGCCCACCCGTATTTGTGGCCTTTTTCCGCTGGACGAACTTGTCGCCCCGGCCTTCGGGCGGTTATTTTTGGGCGCAGCAGTGCCCGCGGCCTATTTTTGGCACACGGAGGCACCTCGCAAAGTCTCGCGCCATTCCAAGTCCCGCGGACGAAGTTGGCCAGCCCCACCCCCCAAGGCTATAGCCCACCCGTATTTGTGGCCTTTTTCCGCTGGACGAACTTGGCGCCCCAGCCTTCGGGCGGTTATTTTTGGGCGCGGCTGTGCCCGCGGCCTATTTTTGGCACACGGAGACGCCTCGCAAAGTCTCGCGCCATTCCGAGTCCCGCGGACGAAGTTGGCCAGCCCCACCCCCCAGGCTATAGCCCACCCGTTTTTGTGGCCTTTTTCCGCTGGACGAACTTGGTGCCCCGGCCTTCGGGCAGTTATTTTTGGGCGCGGCTGTGCCCGTGGCCTATTTTTGGCACACGGAGGCGCCTCGCAAGGTCTCGCATCATTCCGAGCCCGGCGGACGAAGTTGGCCAGCCCCACCCCCCAGGCTATAGCCCAACCGTATTTGTGACCTTTTTCCGCAGGACGAACTTGGCGCCCCGGCCTTCGGGCGGTTTTTTTTGGGCACGGCTGTGCCCGCGGCCTATTTTTCGCACACGGAGGCGCCTCACAAAGTCTAGTGCCATTCCGAGTCTGGCGGACGAAGTGGGCCAGCCCCGCCCCCCAAGGCTGTAGCCCACCCGTATTTGTGGCCTTTTTCCGCTGGATGAACTTTGCGCCCCGGCCTTCAAGCTGTTATTTTTGGGCGCGGCTGTGTCCGCGGCCTATTTTTGGCACACGGACGTGCCTTACAAATTCTCGCGCCATTCCGAGTCCGGCGGACGAAGTTCGCCCGCCCCACCCCCCAAGGCTATAGCCCACCCGTATTTGTGGCCATTTTCCGCTGGATGAACTTGGTGCCCCAGCCTTCGGGCGGTTATTTTTGGCCACGGCTGTGTCCGCGTCCTATTTTTGGCACACGGAGGCGCCTCGCAAAGTCTCGCGCCATTCCGAGTCCAGCGGATGAAGTGGGTCAGCCCCACCCCCCAAGGCTATAGCCCACCCGTTTTTGTGGCCTTTTTCCGCTCGACGAACTTGGCGCCCCGACCTTCGGGCGGTTATTTTTGGGCGCGGCTGTGCCCACGGCCTATTTTTGGCACACGGAGGCGCCTCAAAAGTCTCGCACCATTTCGAGTCCGGCGGACGAAGTTGGCCAACCCCACCCCCCAAGGCTATAGCCCACCCGTTTTTGTGGCCTTTTTCCGCTGGCCGAACTTAGCGCCCCGACCTTCGGGCGGTTATTTTTGGGCGCGGCTGTGCCCGCGGCCTATTTTTGGCACACGGAGGCGCCTTGCAATGTCTCGCGCCAGTCCGAGTCCGGCGGACGAAGTTGGCCAGCCCCACCCCCCAAGGCTATAGCCCACCTGTTTTTGTGGCCTTTTTCCGCTGGACGAACTTGGCGCCCCAGCCTTCGGGCGGTTATTTTTGGGCGAGGCGGTGCCCGCGGCCTGTTTTTGGCACACGGACGTGCCTCGCAAAGTCTCGCGCCATTCCGAGCCCGGCGGACGAAGTTCGCCAGCCTCACCCCCCAAGGCTATAGTGCACCCGTATTTGTGGCCTTTTTCCGCTGGACGAACTTGGCGCCCCGGCCTTCGGGCGGTTATTTTTGGGCGTGGCTGTGCCCGCGGCCTATTTTTTGCACACGGAGGAGCCTCGTAAAGTCTCGCGCCATTCCGAGTCCGGCGGACGAAGTTGGCCAGCCCCACCCCCCAAGGCTATAGCCCACACGTGTTTGTGGCCTTTTTCCGCTGGACGAACTTGGCGCCCCGGCCTTCGGGCAGTTATTTTTAGGCGCGGCTATGCCCGCGGATTGTTTTTGGCACACAGGGGCGCCTCGCAATGTCTCGCGCCATTCCGAGTCCGGCGGACGAAGTTGGCCAGCCCCACCCCCCAAGGCTATAGCCCACCCGTTTTTGTGGCCTTTTTCCGCTGGACGAACTTGGCGCCCCGGCCTTCGGGCGGTTATTTTTGGGTAAGGCTGAGCCCGCGGCCTATTTTTGGTACGCGGAGGTGCCGCGCAAAGTCTCGCACCATTCCGAGTCCGGCGGACGAAGTTGGCCAGCCGCACCCCCCAAGGCTATAGCCCACCCGTTTTTGTGGCCTTTTTCCTCTGGACGAACTTGGCGCCCCGGCCTTCCGGCGGTTATTTTTAGGCGCGGCTGTGCCCGCGGCCTATTTTTGGCACACAGAGGAGCCTCCCAAAGTCTCGCACCATTCCAAGTCCGGCGGACGAAGTTGGCCAACCCCACCCCCCAAGGCTATTGCCCACCCGTTTTTGTGGCCTTTTTCCGCTGGACGAACTTGGCGCCCCGGCCTTCGGGCAGTTATTTTTGGGCACGGCTGTGCCCGCGGCCTATTTTTGGTACACGGAGGTGCCTCGTAAAGTCTCGTGCCATTCCGAGTCCGGCGGACGAAGTTGGCCAGCCCCACCCCCCAAGGCTATAGCCCACCCGTATTTGTGGCCTTTTTCCGCTGGACGAACTTGGCGTCCCGGCCTTCAGGCGGTTATTTTTAGACGCTGCTGTGCCCGCGGCCTATTTTTGGCACACGGAGGTGCCTCGCAAAGTCTCGCGCCATTCCGAGTCCGGCGGACGAAGTTGGCCAGCCCCACCCCCCAAGGCTATAGGCCACCCGTTTTTGTGGCCTTTTTCCGCTGGACGAACTTGGCATCCCGGACTTCGGGAGGTTATTTTTGGGCGCGGCTGTGCCCGTTGCCTATTTTTGGCACACGGAGGTGCCTTGCAAAGTCTCGCACCATACCGAGTCCGGCGGACGTAGTTGGCCAGCCCCACCCCCCAAGGCTATAGCCCACCCTTATTTGTGGCCTTTTTCCGCTGGACGAAGTTGGCGTCCCGGCCTTCGGGTGGTTATTTTTGGGCGTGGCTGTACCCGAGGCCTATTTTTGGCACACGGAGGTGCCTTGCAAAGTCTCGTTCCATTCCGAGTCCGGCGGACGAAGTTGGCCAGCCCCACCCCCCAAGGCTATAGCCCACCCGTATTTGTGGCCTTTTTCCGCTGCACGAACTTGGCGCCCCGACCTTCGGGCTGTTATTTTTAGGCGCGGCTATGCCTGCGGATTATTTTTGGCACACAGGGGCGCCTCGCAATGTCTCGCGCCATTCCGAGTCCGACGGACGAAGTTGGCCAGCCCCACCCCCCAAGGATATAGCCCACCCGTTTTTGTGGCCTTTTTCCGCTGGACGAACTTGGCGCCCCGGCCTTTGGGCGGTTATTTTTGAGTACGGCTGAGCCCGCGGCCTATTTTTGGTACGCGGAGGTGCCGCGCAAAGTCTCGCACCATTCCGAGTCCGGCGGACGAAGTTGGCCAGCCGCACCCCCCAAGGCTATAACCCACCCGTTTTTGTGGCCTTTTTCCGCTGGACGAACTTGGCGCCCCGGCCTTCGGGCGGCTATTTTTGGGCGCGGCTTTGCCCGCGGCCTATTTTTGGCACACGGAGGCGCCTCGCAAAGTCTCGCGCCATTGCTAGTCCGGCGGACGAAGTTGGCCAGCCCCACCCCCCAAGGGTATAGCCCACCCGTTTTTGTCGCCTTTTTCCGCTGGACGAACTTGGCGCCCCGGCCTTCGGGCGGCTATTTTTGGGCGAAGCTTTGCCCGGGGCCTATTTTTGGCACACAGAGGCACCTCGCAAAGTCTCGCGCCATTCCGAGTCCGGCGGACGAAGTCGGCCAGCCGCACCCCCCAAGGCTATAGCCCACCCGTTTTTGTGGCCTTTTTCCGCTGGACGAACTTGGCGCCCCGGCCTTTGGGCGGCTATTTTTGGGCGCGGCTTTGCCCGGGGCCTATTTTTGGCACACGGAGGCGTCTCGCAAAGTCTCGCGCCATTCCGAGTCCGGCGGACGAAGTGGGCCAGCCCCACCCCCCAAGGCTATAGCCCATCCGTTTTTGTGGCCTTTTTCCGCTGGACGAACTTGACGCCCCGGCCTTCCGGCGGTTATTTTTAGGCGCGGCTGTGCCCGCGGCCTATTTTTTGCACGCAGAGGAACCTCCCAAAGTCTCGCACCATTCCGAGTCCAGCGGACGAAGTTGGTCAGCCCCACCCCCCAAGGCTATAGCCCACCCGTTTTTGTGGCCTTTTTCCGCTGGACGAACTTGGCGCCCCGGCCTTCGGGCAGCTATTTTTGGGCGCGGCTTTGCCCGGGGCCTATTTTTGGCACACGGAGGCGTCTCGCAAAGTCTCGCGCCATTCCGAGTCCGGCGGACGAAGTGGGCCAGCCCCACCCCCCAAGGCTATAGCACATCCGTTTTTGTGGCCTTTTTCCGCTGGACGAACTTGGCGCCCCGGCCTTCCGGTGGTTATTTTTAGCCGCGGCAGTGCCCGCGGCATATTTTTGGCACACGGAGGTGGCTCGTAAAGTCTCGCACCATTTCGAGTCCGGCGGACGAAGTTGGCCAGCCCCAAACCCCAAGGCTATAGCCCACCCGTTTTTGTGGCGTTTTTCCGCTGGACGAACTTGGCGTCCCGGCCTTCGGGCGGTTATTTTTGGGCGTGGCTGTGCCTGCGGCCTATTTTTGGCACACGGAGGCACCTCCCAAAGTCTCGCGCCATTCCGAGTCCGGCGGACGAAGTCGGCCAGCCCCACCCCCCAAGGCTATAGCCCACCCGTTTTTGTGGCCTGTTTCCGTGGGACGAATTTGGCGCCCCAGCCTTCGGGCGGTTATTTTTGGGCGCGGCTGTGCCCGCGGCCTATTTTTGGCACACGGAGGCGCCTTGTAAAGTCTCGCGCCATTCCGAGTCCGGCGGACGAAGTTGGCCAGTCCCACCCTCCGAGGCTATAGCCCACCCGTGATTGTGGCCTTTTTCCGCTGGACGAACTTGGCGCCCCGGCCTTCGGACGGTTATTTTTGGGCGCGGCTGTGCCCGCGGCGTATTTTTGGCACATGGAGGCGCCTCGTAAAGTCTCGCGCCATTCCGAGTCAGGCGGACAAAGTTGGCCAGCCCCACCCACAAGGCTATAGCCAACCCGTTTTTGTGGCCTTTTTCCGCTGGACGAAATTGGCGCCCCGGCCTTCGGGCGGTTATTTTTGGGCGCAGCTGCGTCCGCAGCCTCTTTTTGGCACACGGAGGTGCTTCGCAAAGTCTCACGCCATTCCGAGTACGGCGGACGAAGTTGGCCAGCCCCACCCCCCAAGGCTATAGCCAACCCGTGTTTGTGGCCTTTTTCCGCTGGACGAACTTGGCGCCCCGGCCTTAGGGCGGTTATTTTTGGGCACGGCTGTGCCCACGGCATATTTTTGGCACATGGAGGCGCCTCGCAAAGTCTCGCGCCATTCCGAGTACGGCGGACGAAGTTGGCCAGCCCCACCCCCCAAGGCTATAGCTCACCCGTTTTTGTGGCCTTTTTACGCTGGACGAACTTGGCGCCCCGGCCTTCGGGCGGTTATTTTTGGACGCGGCTGTGCCCGCGGACTATTTTTGGCACACGGAGGCACCTCGCAAAGTCTCGCGCCATTCCGCTTCCGGCGGACGAAGTTGGCCAGCCCCAACCCCAAGGCTATAGCCCACCCGTTTTTGTGGCCTGTTTCCGTTGGACGAATTTGGCGCCCCAGCCTTCGGGCGGTTATTTTTGGGCGCGGCTGCGCCCGCAGCCTATTTTTGGCACACGGAGGCGCCTCGCAAAGTCTCGCGCCATTCCGAGTCCGGCGGACGAAGTCGGCCAGTCCCACCCCCCGAGGCCATAGCCCACCCGTGATTGTGGCCTTTTTCCGCTGGACGAACTTGGCGCCCCGGCCTTCGGACGGTTATTTTTGGGCGTGGCTGTGCCCGCGGCCTATTTTTGGCACATGGAGGCGCCTCGTAAAGTCTCGCGCCATTCCAAGTCAGGCGGACAAAGTTGGCCAGCCCCACCCACAAGGCTATAGCCAACCCGTTTTTGTGGCCTTTTTCCGCTGGACGAAATTGGCACCCCGGCCTTCGGGCGGTTATTTTTGGGCGCGGCTGTGTCCGCAGCCTATTTTTGGCACACGGAGGAGCCTCGCAAAGTCTCACGCCATTCCGAGTCCGGCGGACGAAGTTGGCCAGCCCCACCCCCCAAGGCTATAGCTAACCCGTGTTTGTGGCCTTTTTCCGCTGGACGAACTTGGCGCCCCGGCCTTAGGGCGGTTATTTTTTGGCACGGCTGTGCCCACGGCATATTTTTGGCACATGGAGGCACCTCGTAAAGTCTCGCGCCATTCCGAGTACGGCGGACGAAGTTGGCCAGCCCCACCCCCCAAGGCTATAGCTCACCCGTTTTTGTGGCCTTTTTCCGCTGGACGACCTTGGCGCCCCGGCCTTCGGGCGGTTATTTTTGGACGCGGCTGTGTCCGCGGCCTATTTTTGGCACACGGAGGCGCCTCGCAAAGTCTCGCGCCAATCCGCTTCCGGCGGACGAAGTTGGCCAGCCCCAACCCGAAGGCTATAGCCCACCCGTTTTTGTGGCCTTTTTCCGCTGGACGAATTTGGCGCCCCAGCCTTTGGGCAGTTATTTTTGGGCGCGGCTGCGCCCGCGGCCTATTTTTGGCAGACGGAGGCGCCTCGCAAAGTCTCGCGCCATTCCGAGTCCGGCGGACGAAGTTGGAAAGCCCCACCCCACACCCAAGGCTATAGCCCACCCGTTTTTGTGGCCTTTTTCTGCTGGACGAACTCGGCGCCCCGGCCTTCGGGCGGTTATTTTTGGGCGCGGCTGTGCCCGCGTCCTATTTTTGGCACATGGAGGCGCCTCGTAAAGTCTCGCGCCATTCCGAGTCAGGCGGACAAAGTTGGCCAGCCCCACCCACAAGGCTATAGCCAACCCGTTTTTGTGGCCTTTTTCCGCTGGACGAAATTGGCACCCCGGCCTTCGGGCGGTTATTTTTGGGCGCGGCTGTGTCCGCAGCCTATTTTTGGCACACGGAGGAGCCTCGTAAAGTCTCGCGCCATTCCGAGTCAGGCGGACAAAGTTGGCCAGCCCCACCCACAAGGCTATAGCCAACCCGTTTTTGTGGCCTTTTTCCGCTGGACGAAATTGGCACCCCGGCCTTCGGGCGGTTATTTTTGGGCGTGGCTGTGTCCACAGCCTATTTTTGGCACACGGAGGAGCCTCGCAAAGTCTCACGCCATTCCGAGTCCGGCGGACGAAGTTGGCCAGCCCCACCCCCCAAGGCTATAGCTAACCCGTGTTTGTGGCCTTTTTCCGCTGGACGAACTTGGCGCCCCGGCCTTAGGGTGGTTATTTTTTGGCACGGCTGTGCCCACGGCATATTTTTGGCACATGGAGGTGCCTCGCAAAGTCTCGCGCCATTCCGAGTACGGCGGACGAAGTTGGCCAGCCCCACCCCCCAAGGCTATAGCTCACCCGTTTTTGTAGCCTTTTTCCGCTGGACGAACTTGGCGCCCCGGCCTTCGGGCGGTTATTTTTGGACGCGGCTGTGTCCGCGGCCTATTTTTGGCACACGGAGGCGCATCGCAAAGTCTCGCGCCATTCCGCTTCCGGCGGACGAAGTTGGCCAGCCCCAACCCCAAGGCTATAGCCCACCCGTTTTTGTGGCCTTTTTCCGCTGGACGAATTTGGCGCCCCAGCCTTTGGGCAGTTATTTTTGGGCGCGGCTGCGCCCGCGGCCTATTTTTGGCAGACGGAGGCGCCTCGTAAAATCTCGCGCCATTCCCAGTCCGGCGGACGAAGTTGGCCAGGTCCACCCCCCAAGGCTATATCCCACCCATATTTTTGGCCTTTTTCCGCTGGACGAATATGGCGCCCCGGCCATCGGGCGGTAATTTTTGGGCGCGGCTGAGTCCGCGGCCTATTTTTGGCACATGGAGGCGCCTCGCAAAGCCTCACGCCATTCCGAGTCCGGCGGACAAAGTTGGCCAGCCCAACCGCCCAAGGCTATAGCCCACTCGTATTTTTGGCCTTTTTCGGCTGGACGAACATGGCGCCCCGGCCTTCGGGCGGTTATTTTTGGGCGCGGCTGTGCCCGCGGCCTATTTTTGGCACAGGGAGGCGCCTCGCAAAGTCTCGCGCCATTACGCGTCCGGCGGACGAAGTTGGCGAGCCCCACCCCCCAAGGCTATAGCCCACCCGTATTTTTGTCCTTTTTCCGCTGGACGAACATGGCGCCCCGGCCTTCGGGCGGTTATTTTTGGGCGCGGCTGTCCCCACGGCCTATTTTTGGCACACGGAGGCGCCTCACAAAGTCTCGCGCCATTCCGAGTCCGGCGGACGAAGTTGGAAAGCCCCACCCCACACCCAAGGCTATAGCCCACCCGTTTTTGTGGCCTTTTTCTGCTGGACGAACTCGGCGCCCCGGCCTTCGGGCGGTTATTTTTGGGCGCGGCTGTGCCCGCGGCCTATTTTTGGCACAGGGAGGCGCCTCGCAGACTCACGCGCCATTCCGAGTCCGGCGGGCGAAGTTGGCCAGCCCCACCCCCAAGGCTATAGCCCACCCGTATTTTTGGCCTTTTTCCGCTGGACGAACATGGCGCCCCGGCCATCGGGCGGTCATTTTTGGGCGCGGCTGTGTCCGCGGCCTATTTTTGGCACATGGAGGCGCCTCGCAAAGTCTCGCGCCATTCCGAGTCCGGCGGACGAAGTTGGCCTGCCCCACCCCCCAAGGCTATAGCCCACCCGTTTTTGTGGCTTTTTTCCGCTGGACGATCTTGGCGCCCTGGCCTTTGGGCCGTTATTTTTGGGCGCGGCTGTGCCCGTGGCCTATTTTTGGCACACGGAGGCGCCTCACAAAGTCTCGCGCCATTCCGAGTCCGGCGGACGAAGTTGGCCAGCCCCACCCCCCAAGGCTATAGCCCAGCCATATTTTTGGCCTTTTTCCGCTGGACGAACATGGCGCCCCGGCCATCGGGCGGTCATTTTTGGGCGCGGCTGTGTCCGCGGCCTATTTTTGGCACATGGAGGCGCCTCGCAAAGTCTCGCGCCATTCCGAGTCCGGCGGACGAAGTTGGCCTGCCCCACCGCCCAAGGCTATAGCCCACCCGTATTTTTGGCCTTTTTCCGCTGGACGAACATGGCGCCCTGGCCTTCGGGCGGTTATTTTTGCGCGCGGCTGTGCCCGCTGCCTATTTTTGGCACACGGAGGCACCTCGCAAAGTCTCGCGCCATTCCGAGTCCGGCGGACTAAGTTGGCCAGCCCCACCCCCCAAGGCTATAGCCCACCCGTTTTTGTGGCCTTTTTCCGCTGGACGATCTTGGCGCCCTGGCCTTTGGGCCGTTATTTTTGGGCGCGGCTGTGCCCGTGGCCTATTTTTGGCACACGGAGGCGCCTCACAAAGTCTCGCGCCATTCCGAGTCCGGCGGACGAAGTTGGCCAGCCCCACCCCCCAAGGCTATAGCCCACCCATATTTTTGACCTTTTTCCGCTGGACGAACATGGCGCCCCGGCCATCGGGCGGTCATTTTTGGGCGCGGCTGTGTCCGTGGCCTATTTTTGGCACATGGAGGCGCCTCGCAAAGTCTCGCGCCATTCCGAGTCCGGCGGACGAAGTTGGCCTGCCCCACCGCCCAAGGCTATAGCCCACCCGTATTTTTGGCCTTTTTCCGCTGGACGAACATGGCGCCCTGGCCTTCGTGCGGTTATTTTTGCGCGCGGCTGTGCCCGCTGCCTATTTTTGGCACAGGGAGGCGCCTCGCAGAGTCTCCCGCCATTCCGAATCCGGCGGACGAAGTTGGCCAGCCCCACCCCCCAAGGCTATAGCCCACCCGTATTTTTGGCTTTTTTCCGCAGGACGAACTTGGCGCCCCGGCCTTCGGGCGGTTATTTTTGGGCGGGGCTGTGCCCACGTCCTATTTTTGGCACACGGAGGCGCCTCGCAAAGTCTCGCGCCATTCCGAGTCCGGCGGACGAAGTCGGCCAGCCCCACCCCCCAAGGCTATAGCCCACCCGTTTTTGTGGCCTTTTTCCGCTGGACGAACTTGGCGCCCCGGCCTTCGGGCGGTTATTTTTGGGCGCGGCTACACCCGCGGCCTATTTTTGGTACACGGAGGCTCCTCGCAAAGTCTCGTGCAATTCCGAGTCCGGCGGACGAAGTCGGCCAGCCCCACCCCCCAAGGCTATAGCCCACCCGTTTTTGTGAACTTTTTTCGCTGGACGAACTTGGCGCCCCGGCCTTTGGGCTGTTATTTTTGGGCGCGGCTGTGTCCGTGGCCTATTTTTGGCACACGGAGGCGCCTCGCAAAGTCTCGCGCCATTCCGAGTCCGGCGGACGAAGTTGGCCAGCCCCACCCCCAAGGCTATAGCCCACCCGTATTTTTGGCCTTTTTCCGCTGGACGAACATGGCGCCCCGGCCTTCGGGCGGTTATTTTTGGGCGCGGCTGTTCCCACGTCCTATTTTTGGCACACGGAGGCGGCTCGCAAAGTCTCACGCCATTCCGAGTCCGGCAGACGAAGTTGGCAAGCCCCACCCCACATCCAAGGCTATAGCCCACCCGTATTTGTGGCCTTTTTCCGCTGGACGAACTTGGCGCCCCGGCCTTCGGGCGGTTATTTTTGGACGCGGCTGTTCCCGCGGCCTATTTTTGGCACACGGAGGTGCCTCGCAAAGTCTCGCGCTATTCCGAGTCCGGCGGACGAAGTCGGCCAGCCCCACCCCCCAAGGCTATAGCCCACCCGTTTTTGTGAACTTTTTTCGCTGGACGAACTTGGCACCCCGGCCTTCGGGTGGTTATTTTTGGGCGCGGCTGTGCCCGCAGCCTATTTTTGGCAAACTGAGGTGCCTCGCAAAGTCTCGCGCAATTCCGAGTCCGGCGGACGAATTTGGCCAGCCCCACCCCCCAAGGCTATAGCCCACCCGTTTTTGTGGCCTTTTTCCGCTGGACGAACTTGGCGCCCCGGCCTTCGGGCGGTTATTTTTGCGCACAGCTGAGCCCGCTGCCTATTTTTGGCACAGGGAGGCGCCTCGCAAAGTCTCGCGCCATTCCGAGTCCGGCGGACGAAGTTGGCCAGCCCCACCCCCCAAGGCTATAGCCCACCCGTATTTTTGGCCTTTTTCCGCTGGACGAACATGGCGCCCCGGCCTTCGGGCGGTTATTTTTGGGCGCGGCTGTGCCCACGTCCTATTTTTGGCACACGGAGGCGGCTCGCAAAGTCTCGCACCATTCCGAGTCCAGCGGATGAGGTTGGCAAGCCCCACCCCACCCCCCAAGGCTATAGCCCACCCGTTTTTGTGGCCTCTTTCCGCCGGCCGAACTTGCCGCCCCGGCCTTCGGGCGGTTATTTTTTAGCGCGGCTGTGCCCGCGGCCTATTTTTGGCACACGGAGGTGCCTTGCAATGTCTCGCGCCAGTCCGAGTCCGGCGGACGAAGTTGGCCAGGCCCACCCCCCAAGGCTATAGCCCACCCGTATTTATGGCCTTTTCCCGCTGGACGAACTTCGCGCCCCGGCCTTCGGGCGGTTATTTTTAGGCGCGGATGTGCCCGCGGCCTATTTTTGGCACACGGGGGCGCCTCGTAAAGTCTCGCGCCATTCCGAGTCCGGCTGACGAAGTTGGCCAGCCCCACCCCCCAAGGCTATAGCCCACCCGTTTTTGTGGCCTTTTTCCGCTGGACGAACTTGGCGCCCCGGCCTTCGGGTGGTGATTTTTGGGCACGGCGGAGCCCGCGGCCTATTTTTGGCACGCGGAGGTGCCGCGCAAAGGCTCGCGCCATTCCGAGTCCGGCGGACGATGTAGGCGAGCCGCACCCCCCAAGGCTATAGCCCACCCGTTTTTGTGGCCTTTTTCCGCTGGACGAACTTGGCGCCCCGGCCTTCGGGCGGTTATTTTTGGGTACGGCTGAGCCCGCGGCCTATTTTTGGCACTCGGAGGTGCCGCGCAAAGTCTCGCGCCAATCCGAGTCCGGCGGACAAAGTTGGCCAGCCGCACCCCCCAAGGCTATAGCCCACCCGTTTTTGTGGCCTTTTTCCGCTGGACGAACTTGGCGCCCCGGCCTTCGGGCGGCTATTTTTGGGCGCGCCTTTGCCCAGGCCCTATTTTTGGCACACGGAGGCATCTCGCAAAGTCTCGCGCCATTCCGAGTCCGGCGGACGAAGTTGGCCAGCCCCACCCCCCAAGGCTATAGCCCACCCGTATTTGTGGCCTTTTTCCGCTGGACGAACTTGGCGCCCCGGCCTTCGGGCAGCTATTTTTGGGCGCGGCTTTGCCCGCGGCCTATTTTTGGCACACGGAGGCGCCTCGTAAAGTCTCGCGCCATTCCGATTCCGGCGGACGAAGTTGGCCAGCCCCACCCCCCAAGGCTATGGCCCACACGTATTTGTGGCCTTTTTCCGCTGGACGAACATGGCGCCCCGGCCTTCGGGTGGTTATTTTTAGGCGCGGCTATGACCGCGGCCTATTTTTGGTACACAGGGGCATCTCGCAAAGTCTCGCGTCATTCCGAGTCCGGCGGACGAAGTTGGCCAGCCCCACCCCCCAAGGCTATAGCCCACCCGTTTTTGTGGCCTTTTTCCGCTGGACGAACTTGGTGCCCCGGCCTTCGGTCGGTTGTTTTTGGGTACGGCTGAGCCCGCGGCCTATTTTTGGCACGCGGAGGTGCCGCGCAAAGTCTCGCGCCATTCCGAGTCCGGCGGACAAATTTGGCCAGCCGCACCCCACAAGGCTATAGCCCACCCGTTTTTGTGGCCTTTTTCCGCTGGACGAACTTGGCGCACCGGCCTTCGGGCAGCTATTTTTGGGCGCGGCTTTGCCCGCGGCCTATTTTTGGCACACGGAAGCGCCTCGCAAAGTCTCGCGCCATTCCTAGTCCGGCGGATGAAGTTGGCCAGCCCCACCCCCCAAGGGTATAGCCCACCCGTTTTTGTCGCCTTTTTCCACTGGACGAACTTGTCGCCCCGGCCTTCGGGCAGTTATTGTTGGGCGTGGCTGTGCCCGCGGCCTATTTTTTGCTCACGGAGGAGCCTCGTAAAGTCTCGCGCCGTTCCGAGTCCGGCGGACGAAGTTGGCCAGCCCCACCCCCCAAGGCTATAGCCCACACGTATTTGTGGCCTTTTTCCGCTGGACGAACTTGGCGCCCCGGCCTTCGGGTGGTTATTTTTAGGCGTGGCTATGACCGCGTCCTATTTTTAGTACACAGGGGCACCTCGCAAAGTCTCGCGCCATTCCGAGTCCGGCGGACGAAGTTGGCCAGCCCCACCCCCCAAGGCTATAGCCCACCCGTTTTTGTGGCCTTTTTCCGCTGGTCGAACTTGGCGCCCCGGCCTTCGGGTGGTTATTTTTAGGCGCGGCTATGACCGCGTCCTATTTTTTGTACACAGGGGCGCCTCGCAAAGTCTCGCGCCATTCCGAGTCCAGCGGACGAAGTTGGCCAGCCCCACCCACCAAGGCTATAGCCCACCCGTTTTTGTTGCCTTTTTCCGCTCGACGAACTTGGCGCCCCGGCCTTCGGGCGGTTATTTTTGGGTATGGCTGAGCCCGCGGCCTATTTTTGGCACGCGGAGGTGCCACGCAAAGTCTCGCGCAATTCCGAGTCCGGCGGACGAATTTGGCCAGCCGCACCCCACAAGGCTATAGCCCACCCGTTTTTGTGGCCTTTTTCCGCTGGACGAACTTGGCGCACCGGCCTTCGGGCGGCTATTTTTGGGCGCGGCTTTGCCCGCGGCCTGTTTTTGGCACACGGAGGCGTCTCGCAAAGTCTCGCGCCATTCCGAGTCCGGCGGACGAAGTTGGCCAGCCCCACCCCCCAAGGCTATAGCCCACCCGTTTTTGTGGCCTTTTTCCACTGGTCGAACTTGGCGCCCCGGCCTTCGGGTGGTTATTTTTAGGCGCGGCTATGACCGCGTCCTATTTTTTGTACACAGGGGCGCCTCGCAAAGTCTCGCGCCATTCCGAGTCCAGCGGACGAAGTTGGCCAGCCCCACCCCCCAAGGCTATAGCCCATCCGTTTTTGTGGCCTTTTTCCGCTGGACGAACTTGGCGCCCCGGCCTTCCGGCGGTTATTTTTAGGCGCGGCTGTGCCCGCGGCCTATTTTTTGCACGCGGAGGAGCCTCCCAAAGTGTCGCGCCATTCCGAGTCCGGCGGACGAAGTTGGCCAGCCCCACCCCCCAAGGCTATAGCCCACCCATTTTTGTGGCCTTTTTCCGCTGGATGAACTTGGCGCCCCGGCCTTCGGGCGGTTATTTTTGGGCACGGCTGTGCCCGCGGCCTATTTTTAGTACACGGAGGCGTCTCGCAAAGTCTCGTGCCATTCCGACACCGGCGGACGAAGTTGGCCAGCCCCACCCCCCAAGGCTATAGGCCACCCGTTTTTGTGGCCTTTTTCCGCTGGACGAACTTGGCGCCCCGGCCTTCGGGCGGTTATTTTTGGACGTGGCTGTGCCCGAGGCCTATTTTTGGGACACGGAGGCGCCTCGCAAAGTCTTGCGCCATTCTGAGTCCGGCGGACGAAGTTGGCCAGCCCCACCCCCCAAGGCTATAGCCCACCCGTTTTTGTGGCCTTTTTCCGCTGGACGAACTTGGCGCCCCGGCCTTCGGGCTTCTATTTTTGGGCGCGGCTTTGCCCGCGGCCTATTTTTGGCACACGGAGGCGCCTCGCAAAGTCTCGCACCATTCCTAGTCCGGCGGACGAAGTTGGCCAGCCCCACCCCGTAAGGGTATAGCCCACCCGTTTTTGTGGCCGTTTTCCGCTGGACGAACTTGGCGCCCCGGCCTTCGGGCAGCTATTTTTGGGCATGGCTGTGCCCACTGCCTATTTTTTGCACACGGAGGAGCCTCGTAGAGTCTCGCGCCATTCCGAGTCCGGCGGACGAAGTTGGCCAGCCCCACCCCCCAAGGCTATAGCCCACCCGTTTTTGTTGCCTTTTTCCGCTGGACGAACTTGGCTCCCCGGCCTTCGGGCGGTTATTTTTGGGCGTGGCTGTGCCCGAGGCCTATTTTTGGCACACAGGGGCGCCTCGCAAAGTCTCCCGCCATTCCGAGTCCGGCGGACGAAGTGGGCCAGCCCCACCGCCCAAGGCTATAGCCCACCCGTTTTTGTGGCCTTTTTCCGCTGGAAGAACTTGGCGGCCCAGCCTTCGGGCGGTTAATTTTGGGTACGGCTGAGCCCGCGGCCTACTTTTGGCACACGGAGGTGCCGCACAAAGTCTCGCGCCATTCCGAGTCCGGCGGACGAAGTTGGCCAGCCACACCCCCCAAGGCTATAGCGCACCCGTTTTTGTGGCCTTTTTCCGCTGGACGAACTTGGCACCCCGGCCTTCGGGCCACTATTTTTGGGCGCGGCTTTGCCCAGGCCCTATTTTTGGCACACGGAGGCGTCTCGCAAAGTCTCGCGCCATTCCGAGTCCGGCGGACGAAGTTGGCCAGCCCCACCCCCCAAGGCTATAGCCCATCCGTTTTTGTGGCTTTTTCCGCTGGATGAACTTGGCGTCCCGGCCTTCCGGCGGTTATTTTTAGGCGCAGCTGTGCCCGCGGCCTATTTTTTGCACGCGGAGGAGCCTCCCAAAGTCTCGCGCCATTCCGAGTCCGGCGGACGAAGTTGGCCAGCCCCACCCCCCAAGGCTATAGCCCACCCGTATTTGTGGATTTTTTCCGCTGGACGAACTTGGCGCCCCGGCCTTCGGGCGGTTATTTTTGGGTGCGGCTGTGTCCGAGGCCTATTTTTGGCACACGGAGGCACCTCGGAAAGTGTCGCGCCATTCCGAGTCCGGCGGACGAAGTTGGCCAGCCCCACCCCCCAAGGCTATAGCCCACCCGTATTTGTGGCCTTTTTCCGCTGGACGAACTTAGCGCCCCGGCCTTCGGGCGGTTATTTTTGGGTGTGGCTGTGCCCGCGGCCTATTTTTTGCACACGGAGGAGCCTCATAAAGTCTCTCGCCATTCCGAGTCCGGCGGACGAAGTTGGCCAGCCCCACCCCCCAAGGCTATAGCCCACACGTATTTGTGGCCTTTTTCCGCTGGACGAACTTGGCGCCCCGGCCTTCGGGCGGTTATTTTTAGGTGCGGATATGCCCGCGCCCTATTTTTGGCACACAGGGGCACCTCGCAAAGTCTCGCGCCATTCCGAGTCCGGCGGACGAAGTTGGCCAGCCCCACCGCCCAAGGCTATAGCCCACCCGTTTTTGTGGCCTTTTTCCGCTGGAAGAAGTTGGTGCCCCGGCTTTCGGGCGGTTAATTTTGGGTACGGCTGAGCCCGCAGCCTATTTTTGGCACGCGGAGGTGCCGCACAAAGTCTCGCGCCATTCCGAGTCCGGCGGACGAAGTTGGCCAGCCGCACCCCCCAAGGCTATAGCCCACCCGTTTTTGTGGCCTTTTTCCGCTGGACGAACTTGGCGCCCCGGCCTTCGGGCGGCTATTTTTGGGCGCGGTTTTGGCCAGGCCCTATTTTTGGCACACGGAGGCGTCTCGCAAAGTCTCGCGCCATTCCGAGTCCGGCGGACGAAGTTGGCCAGCCCCACCCCCCAAGGCTATAGGCCACCCGTTTTTGTGGCCTTTTTCCGCTGGACGAACTTGGCATCCCGGCCTTCGGGAGGTTATTTTTGGGTGCGGCTGTGCCCGTTGCCTATTTTTGGCATGCGGAGGTGCCTTGCAAAGTCTCGCACCATTCCGAGTCCGGCGGACGTAGTGGGCCAGCCCCTCCCCCCAAGGCTATAGCCCACCCGTTTTTGTGGCCTTTTTCCGCTGGACGAACTTGGCGCCCCGGCCTTCGGGTGGTTATTTTTGGGCACGGCTGTGCCCGCGGCCTATTTTTGGTACACGGAGGCGCCTCGCAAAGTGTCGCGCCATTCCGAGTCCGGCGGACGAAGTTGGCCAGCCCCACCCCCAAGGCTATAGCCCACCCGTATTTGTGGCCTTTTTCCGCTGGACGAACTTGGCGTCCCGGCCTTCAGGCGGTTATTTTTAGACGCTGCTGTGCCCGTAGCCTATTTTTGGCACACGGAGGTGCCTCACAAAGTCTCGCGCCATTCCGAGTCCGGCGGACGAAGTTGGGCAACCCCACCCCCCAAGGCTATAGGCCACCCGTTTTTGTAGCCTTTTTCCGCTGGACGAACTTGGCATCCCGGCCTTCGGGAGGTTATTTTTGGGCGCGGCTGTGCCCGTGGCCTATTTTTGGCACGCGTAGGTTCCTTGCAAAGTCTCGCACGATTCCGAGTCCGGCAGACGTAGTTGGCCAGCCCCTCCCCCCAAGGCTATAGCCCACCCGTAGTTGTGGCCTTTTTCCGCTGGACGAAGTTGGCGCCCCGGCCTTCGGGCGGCTATTTTTGGGCGTGGCTGTGCCCGAGGCCTATTTTTGGCACACGGAGGCACCTTGCAAAGTTTCGTGCCATTCCGAGTCCGGCGGACGAACTTTGCCAGCCCCACCCCCCAAGGCTATAGCCCACCCGTTTTTGTGGCCTTTTTCCGCTGGACGAACTTGGCGCCCCGGCCTTCGGGCGGTTATTTTTGGTCACGGCTGTGCCCGCGGCCTATTTTTGGTACACGGAGGCGCCTCGCAAAGTCTCGCGCCCTTCCGAGTCCGGCGGACGAAGTTGGCCTGCCCGACCCCCCTAGGCTATAGGCCACCCGTTTTTGTGGCTTTTTCCGCTGGACGAACTTGGCGCCCCGGCCTTCGGGCGGTTATTTTTGGGCGCGGCTGTGCCCGCGGCTGTTTTTGGCACACGGAGGTGCTGCACAAAGTCTCGCGCCATTCCGAGTCCGGCGGACGAAGTTGGCCAGCCACACCCCCCAAGGCTATAGCGCACCCGTTTTTGTGGCCGTTTTCCGCTGGACGAACTTGGCGCCCCGGCCTTCGGGCAGCTATTTTTGGGCATGGCTGTGCCCACTGCCTATTTTTTGCACACGGAGGAGCCTCGTAGAGTCTCGCGCCATTCCGGTCCGGCGGACGAAGTTGGCCAGCCCCACCCCCCAAGGCTATAGCCCACACGTATTTGTGGCCTTTTTCCGCTGGACGAACTTGGCGCCCCGGCCTTCCGGCGGTTATTTTTAGGCGCGGCTGTGCCCGCGGCCTATTTTTGCTCGCGGAGGAGCCTCCCAAAGTCTCGCGCCATTCCGAGTCCGGCGGACGAAGTTGGCCAGCCCCACCCCCCAAGGCTATAGCCCACCCATTTTTGTGGCCTTTTTCCGCTGGACGAACTTGGCGCCCCGGCCTTCGGGCGGTTATTTTTGGGCACGGCTGTGCCCGCGGCCTATTTTTGGTACACGGAGGTGTCTCGCAAAGTCTCGCGCCATTCCGACTCCGGCGGACGAAGTTGGCCAGCCCCACCCCCCAAGGGTATAGCCCACCCGTTTTTGTGGCTTTTTCCGCTGGACGAACTTGGCGCCCCGGCCTTCGGGCGGTTATTTTGGGCGTGGCTGTGCCCGCGGCCTATTTTTTGCACACGGAGGAGCCTCATAAAGTCTCGCGCCATTCCGAGTCCGGCGGACGAAGTTGGCCAGCCCCACCCCCCAAGGCTATAGCCCACACGTATTTGTGGCCTTTTTCCGCTGGACGAACTTGGCGCCCCGGCCTTCGGGCGGTTATTTTTGGGCGTGGCTGTGCCCGAGGCCTATTTTTGGCACACAGGGGCGCCTCGCAAAGTCTCCCGCCATTCCGAGTCCGGCGGACGAAGTTGGCCAGCCCCACCGCCCAAGGCTATAGCCCACCCGTTTTTGTGGCCTTTTTCCGCTGGAAGAACTTGGCGCCCCAGCCTTCGGGCGGTTAATTTTGGGTACGGCTGAGCCCGCGGCCTACTTTTGGCACACGGAGGTGCCGCACAAAGTCTCGCGCCCATTCCGAGTCCGGCGGACGAAGTTGGCCAGCCACACCCCCCAAGGCTATAGCGCACCCCCGTTTTTGTGGCCTTTTTCCGCTGGACGAACTTGGCGCCCCGGCCTTCGGGCACTATTTTTGGGCGCGGCTTTGCCCAGGCCCTATTTTTGGCACACGGAGGCGTCTCGCAAAGTCTCGCGCCATTCCGAGTCCGGCGGACGAAGTTGGCCAGCCCCACCCCCCAAGGCTATAGCCCATCCGTTTTTGTGGCTTTTTCCGCTGGATGAACTTGGCGTCCCGGCCTTCCGGCGGTTATTTTTAGGCGCAGCTGTGCCCGCGGCCTATTTTTTGCACGCGGAGGAGCCTCCCAAAGTCTCGCGCCATTCCGAGTCCGGCGGACGAAGTTGGCCAGCCCCACCCTCCAAGGCTATAGCCCACCCGTATTTGTGGATTTTTTCCGCTGGACGAACTTGCGCCCCGGCCTTCGGGCGGTTATTTTGGGTGCGGCTGTGTCCGAGGCCTATTTTGGCACACGGAGGCACCTCGGAAAGTGTCGCGCCATTCCGAGTCCGGCGGACGAAGTTGGCCAGCCCCACCCCCCAAGGCTATAGCCCACCCGTATTTGTGGCCTTTTTCCGCTGGACGAACTTAGCGCCCCGGCCTTCGGGCGGTTATTTTTGGGTGTGGCTGTGCCCGCGGCCTATTTTTTGCACACGGAGGAGCCTCATAAAGTCTCTCGCCATTCCGAGTCCGGCGGACGAAGTTGGCCAGCCCCACCCCCCAAGGCTATAGCCCACACGTATTTGTGGCCTTTTTCCGCTGGACGAACTTGGCGCCCCGGCCTTCGGGCGGTTATTTTTAGGTGCGGATATGCCCGCGGCCTATTTTTGGCACACAGGGGCACCTCGCAAAGTCTCGCGCCATTCCGAGTCCGGCGGACGAAGTTGGCCAGCCCCACCGCCCAAGGCTATAGCCCACCCGTTTTTGTGGCCTTTTTCCGCTGGAAGAAGTTGGTGCCCCGGCTTTCGGGCGGTTAATTTTGGGTACGGCTGAGCCCGCAGCCTATTTTTGGCACGCGGAGGTGCCGCACAAAGTCTCGCGCCATTCCGAGTCCGGCGGACGAAGTTGGCCAGCCGCACCCCCCAAGGCTATGGCCCACCCGTTTTTGTGGCCTTTTTCCGCTGGACGAACTTGGCGCCCCGGCCTTCGGGCGGCTATTTTTGGGCGCGGTTTTGGCCAGGCCCTATTTTTGGCACACGGAGGCGTCTCGCAAAGTCTCGCGCCATTCCGAGTCCGGCGGACGAAGTTGGCCAGCCCCACCCCCCAAGGCTATAGGCCACCCGTTTTTGTGGCCTTTTTCCGCTGGACGAACTTGGCATCCCGGCCTTCGGGAGGTTATTTTTGGGCGCGGCTGTGCCCGTTGCCTATTTTTGGCATGCGGAGGTGCCTTGCAAAGTCTCGCACCATTCCGAGTCCGGCGGACGTAGTTGGCCAGCCCCTCCCCCCAAGGCTATAGCCCACCCGTTTTTGTGGCCTTTTTCCGCTGGACGAACTTGGCGCCCCGGCCTTCGGGTGGTTATTTTGGGCACGGCTGTGCCCGCGGCCTATTTTTGGTACACGGAGGCGCCTCGCAAAGTGTCGCGCCATTCCGAGTCCGGCGGACGAAGTTGGCCAGCCCCACCCCCAAGGCTATAGCCCACCCGTATTTGTGGCCTTTTTCCGCTGGACGAACTTGGCGTCCCGGCCTTCAGGCGGTTATTTTTAGACGCTGCTGTGCCCGTAGCCTATTTTTGGCACACGGAGGTGCCTCACAAAGTCTCGCGCCATTCCGAGTCCGGCGGACGAAGTTGGGCAACCCCACCCCCCAAGGCTATAGGCCACCCGTTTTTGTGGCCTTTTTTCCGCTGGACGAACTTGGCATCCCGGCCTTCGGGAGGTTATTTTTGGGCGCGGCTGTGCCCGTTGCCTATTTTTGGCACGCGTAGGTTCCTTGCAAAGTCTCGCACGATTCCGAGTCCGGCAGACGTAGTTGGCCAGCCCCTCCCCCCAAGGCTATAGCCCACCCGTAGTTGTGGCCTTTTTCAGCTGGACGAAGTTGGCGCCCCGGCCTTCGGGCGGTTATTTTTGGGCGTGGCTGTGCCCGAGGCCTATTTTTGGCACACGGAGGCACCTTGCAAAGTTTCGTGCCATTCCGAGTCCGGCGGACGAACTTGGCCAGCCCCACCCCCCAAGGCTATAGCCCACCCGTTTTTGTGGCCTTTTTCCGCTGGACGAACTTGGCGCCCCGGCCTTCGGGCGGTTATTTTTGGTCACGGCTGTGCCCGCGGCCTATTTTTGGTACACGGAGGCGCCTCGCAAAGTCTCGCGCCCTTCCGAGTCCGGCGGACGAAGTTGGCCTGCCCCACCCCCCAAGGCTATAGGCCACCCGTTTTTGTGGCTTTTTCCGCTGGACGAACTTGGCGCCCCGGCCTTCGGGCGGTTATTTTTGGGCGCGGCTGTGCCCGCGGCCTGTTTTTGGCACACGGAGGTGCTGCACAAAGTCTCGCGCCATTCCGAGTCCGGCGGACGAAGTTGGCCAGCCACACCCCCCAAGGCTATAGCGCACCCGTTTTTGTGGCCTTTTTCCGCTGGACGAACTTGGCGCCCCGGCCTTCGGGCCACTATTTTTGGGCGCGGCTTTGCCCAGGCCCTATTTTTGGCACACGGAGGCGTCTCGCAAAGTCTCGCGCTATTCCGAGTCCGGCGGACGAAGTTGGCCAGCCCCACCCCCCAAGGCTATAGCCCATCCGTTTTTGTGGCTTTTTCCGCTGGATGAACTTGGCGTCCCGGCCTTCCGGCGGTTATTTTTAGGCGCAGCTGTGCCCGCGGCCTATTTTTTGCCCGCGGAGGAGCCTCCCAAAGTCTCGCGCCATTCCGAGTCCGGCGGACGAAGTTGGCCAGCCCCACCCCCCAAGGCTATATCCCACCCGTATTTGTGGATTTTTTCCGCTGGACGAACTTGGCGCCCCGGCCTTCGGGCGGTTATTTTTGGTCACGGCTGTGCCCGCGGCCTATTTTTGGTACACGGAGGCGCCTCGCAAAGTCTCGCGCCCTTCCGAGTCCGGCGGACGAAGTTGGCCTGCCCCACCCCCCAAGGCTATAGGCCACCCGTTTTTGTGGCTTTTTCCGCTGGACGAACTTGGCGCCCCGGCCTTCGGGCGGTTATTTTTGGGCGCGGCTGTGCCCGCGGCCTGTTTTTGGCACACGGAGGTGCTGCACAAAGTCTCGCGCCATTCCGAGTCCGGCGGACGAAGTTGGCCAGCCACACCCCCCAAGGCTATAGCGCACCCGTTTTTGTGGCCTTTTTCCGCTGGACGAACTTGGCGCCCCGGCCTTCGGGCCACTATTTTTGGGCGCGGCTTTGCCCAGGCCCTATTTTTGGCACACGGAGGCGTCTCGCAAAGTCTCGCGCTATTCCGAGTCCGGCGGACGAAGTTGGCCAGCCCCACCCCCCAAGGCTATAGCCCATCCGTTTTTGTGGCTTTTTCCGCTGGATGAACTTGGCGTCCCGGCCTTCCGGCGGTTATTTTTAGGCGCAGCTGTGCCCGCGGCCTATTTTTTGCCCGCGGAGGAGCCTCCCAAAGTCTCGCGCCATTCCGAGTCCGGCGGACGAAGTTGGCCAGCCCCACCCCCCAAGGCTATATCCCACCCGTATTTGTGGATTTTTTCCGCTGGACGAACTTGGCGCCCCGGCCTTCGGGCGGTTATTTTTGGGTGCGGCTGTGTCCGAGGCCTATTTTTGGCACACGGAGGCACCTCGGAAAGTGTCGCGCCATTCCGAGTCCGGCGGACGAAGTTGGCCAGCCCCACCCCCCAAGGCTATAGCCCACCCGTATTTGTGGCCTTTTTCCGCTGGACGAACTTGGCGCCCCGGCCTTCGGGTGGTTATTTTTGGGCACGGCTGTGCCCGCGGCCTATTTTTGGTACATGGAGGCGCCTCGCAAAGTGTCGCGCCATTCCGAGTCCGGCGGACGAAGTTGGCCAGCCCCACCCCCAAGGCTATAGCCCACCCGTATTTGTGGCCTTTTTCCGCTGGATGAACTTGGCGTCCCGGCCTTCAGGCGGTTATTTTTAGACGCTGCTGTGCCCGTATCCTATTTTTGGCACACGGAGGTGCCTCGCAAAGTCTCGCGCCATTCCGAGTCCGGCGGACGAAGTTGGGCAACCCCACCCCCCAAGGCTATAGGCCACCCGTTTTTGTGGCCTTTTTCCGCTGGACGAACTTGGCATCCCGGCCTTCGGGAGGTTATTTTTGGGCGCGGCTGTGCCCGTTGCCTATTTTTGGCACGCGTAGGTTCCTTGCAAAGTCTCGCACGATTCCGAGTCCGGCAGACGTAGTTGGCCAGCCCCACCCCCCAAGGCTATAGCCCACCCGTAGTTGTGGCCTTTTTCCGCTGGACGAAGTTGGCGCCCCGGCCTTCGGGCGGTTATTTTTGGGCGTGGCTGTGCCCGAGGCCTATTTTTGGCGCATGGAGGCGCCTTGCAAAGTTTCGTGCCATTCCGAGTCCGGCGGACGAACTTGGCCAGCCCCACCCCCCAAGGCTATAGCCCACCCGTTTTTGTGGCCTTTTTCCGCTGGACGAACTTGGCGCCCCGGCCTTCGGGCGGTTATTTTTGGTCACGGCTGTGCCCGCGGCCTATTTTTGGTACACGGAGGCGCCTCGCAAAGTCTCGCGCCCTTCCGAGTCCGGCGGACGAAGTTGGCCTGCCCCACCCCCCTAGGCTATAGGCCACCCGTTTTTCTGGCCTTTTTCCGCTGGACGAACTTGGCGCCCCGGCCTTCGGGCGGTTATTTTTGGGCGCGGCTGTGCCCGCGGCCTGTTTTTGGTACACGGAGGCGCCTCGCAAAGTCTCGCGCCATTCCGAGTCCGGCGGACGAAGTTGGCCAGCCCCACCCCCTAAGGCTATAGGCCAACCGTTTTTGTGGCCTTTTTCCGCTGGACGAACTTGGCATCCCGGCCTTCGGGAGGTTATTTTTGGGCGCGGCTGTGTCCGTTGACTATTTTTGGCACACGGAGGCGCCTCGCAAAGTCTCGCGCCATTCCGAGTCCGGCGGACGAAGTTGGCCAGCCCCACCCCCCAAGGCTATAGCCCACCCGTTTTTGTGGCCTTTTTCCGCTGGACGAACTTGGCGCCCCGGCCTTCGGGCGGTTATTTTTGGTCACGGCTGTGCCCGCGGCCTATTTTTGGTACACGGAGGCGCCTCGCAAAGTCTCGCGCCCTTCCGAGTCCGGCGGACGAAGTTGGCCTGCCCCACCCCCCTAGGCTATAGGCCACCCGTTTTTCTGGCCTTTTTCCGCTGGACGAACTTGGCGCCCCGGCCTTCGGGCGGTTATTTTTGGGCGCGGCTGTGCCCGCGGCCTGTTTTTGGTACACGGAGGCGCCTCGCAAAGTCTCGCGCCATTCCGAGTCCGGCGGACGAAGTTGGCCAGCCCCACCCCCTAAGGCTATAGGCCAACCGTTTTTGTGGCCTTTTTCCGCTGGACGAACTTGGCATCCCGGCCTTCGGGAGGTTATTTTTGGGCGCGGCTGTGTCCGTTGACTATTTTTGGCACACGGAGGCGCCTCGCAAAGTCTCGCGCCATTCCGAGTCCGGCGGACGAAGTTGGCCAGCCCTACCCCCGAAGGATTTAGCCCACCCGTATTTGTGGCCTTTTTCCGCTGGACGAAATTGGCGCCCCGGCCTTCGGGCGGTTATTTTGCGGAGCGGCTGTGCCCACGGCCTATTTTTGGCACACGGAGGTGCCTCACAAAGTCTCGCCCCAAACTGACTCCGGCGGACGAAGTTGGCCAGCCCCACCCCCCAAGGCTATAGCCCACCCGTTTTTGTGTCCTTTTTCCGCTGGACGAACTTGGCGCCCCGGCCTTCGGACAGTTATTTTTGGGCGTGGATGTGCCCGAGGCTTATTTTTGGCACACGGAGGCGCCTCGCAAAGTCTCGCGCCATTCCGAGTCCGGCAGACGAAGTTGGCCAGCCCCACCCCCCAAGGCTATAGCCCACCCGTTTTTGTGGCCTTTTTCTGCTGGACGAACTTGGCGCCCCAGCCTTCGGGCGGTTATTTAGCGGCGCGGCTGTGTCCGCGGCCTATTTTTGGCACACGGACGCGCCTCACAAAGTCTCGCACCATTCCGAGTCCCGCAGATGAAGTCGGCCAGCCCCACCCCCCTAGGCTATAGCCCACCCGTTTTTGTGTCCTTTTTCCGCTGGACGAACTTGGCGCCCCGGCCTTCGGGCGGTTATTTTTGGGCGCGGCTGTGCCCGCGGCCTGTTTTTGGTACACGGAGGGGCCTCGCAAAGTCTCGCGCCATTCCGAGTCCGGCAGACGAAGTTCGCCAGCCCCACCCCCCAAGGCTATAGCCCACACGTTTTTGTGGCCTTTTTCCGCTGGACTAACTTATCGCCCCGGCCTTCGGGCAGTTATTTTTAGACGCGGCTGTGTCCGCAGCTTATTTTTGGCACACGGAGGTGCCTCACAAAGTCTCGCCCCAAACTGACTCCGGCGGACGAAGTTGGCCAGCCCCACCCCCCAAGGCTATAGCCCACCCGTTTTTGTGGCCTTTTTCCGCTGGACGAACTTAGCGCCCCGGCCTTCGGGCGGTTATTTTTAGACGCGGCTGTGTCCGCAGCCTATTTTTGGTAGACGGAGACGCCTCGCAAAGTCTCGTGCCATTCCGAGTCCGGCGGACGGAGTTGGCCAGCCCCACCCCCCAAGGCTATAGCCCACCCGTATTTGTGGCCTTTTTCCGCTGGATGAACTTGGCGCCCCGGCCTTCGGGCGGTTATTTTGCGGCGCGGCTGTGCCCGCGGCCTATTTTTGGCACACGGAGGCGCCTCACAAAGTCTCACGCCATTCCGAGTCCCGCAGACGAAGTCGGCCAGCCCCACTCCCCAAGGCTATAGCCCACCCGTTTTTGGGTCCTTTTTCCGCTGGACGAACTTGGCGCCCCGGCCTTCGGGCTGTTATTTTTGGACGCGGCTGTGTCCGCAGACTATTTTTGGCACACGGAGGCGCCTCGCAAAGTCTCGCGCCATTCCGAGTCCGGCGGACGAAGTTGGCCAGCCCCACCCCCCAAGGCTATAGCCCACCCGTATTTGTGGCCTTTTTCCGCTGGAGGAACTTGGCGCCCCGGCCTTCGGGTGGTTATTTTGCGGCGCGGCTTTCCCCGCGGCCTATTTTTGGCACACGGAGGTGCCTCGTAAAGTCTCGCGCCATTCCGAGTCCGGCGGACGAAGTCGGCCAGCCCCACCCCCCAAGGCTATAGCCCACCCGTTTTTGTGTCCTTTTTCCGCTGGACGAACTTGGCGCCCCGGCCTTCGGACGGTTATTTTTGGGTGCGCTGTGCCCGAGGCCTATTTTTGGCACACGTATGCGCCTCATAAAGTCTAGCGCCATTCCAAGTCCCGTAGACGAAGTCGGCCAGCCCAACCCCCCAAGGCTATAGCCCACCTGTTTTTGTGGCCTTTTTCCGCCGGACGAACTTGGCGCCCCGGCCTTCGGGCGGTTATTTTTGGGCGCGGCTGTGCCCGCGGCCTATTTTTGGCGCACGGAGGCGCCTCGCAAAGTCTCGCGCCATTCCGAGTCCGGCGGACTTAGTTGGCCAGCCCCAGCCCCTAAGGCTATAGCCCACCCGTTTTTGTGGCCTTTTTCCGCTGGACGAACTTGGCGCCCCGGCCTTCGGGCGGTTATTTTACGGCGCGGTTGTGCCCGCGGCCTATTTTTGGCACACGGACGCGCCTCGCAAAGTCTCGCGCCATTCCGAGTCCGGCAGACTAAGTTGGCCAGCCCCACCACCCAAGGATATTGCCCACCCGTTTTTGTGGCCTTTTTCCGCTGGACGAACTTGGCGCCCCGGCCTTCGGGCGGTTATTTTGCGGCGCGGCTGTGCCTGCGGCCTAGTTTTGGCACACGGAGGTGCCTCGCAAAGTCTCGCACCATTCCGAGTCCGGCGGACGAAGTTGGCCAGCCCCACGCCCCAAGGCTATAGCCCACCCGTTTTTGTGTCCTTTTTCCGCTGGACGAAATTGGCGCCCCGGCCTTCGGGCGGTTATTTTTGGGCGTAGCTGTTCCCGAGGCCTATTTTTGGCACACGGATGTGCCTCACAAAGTCTCGCGCCATTCCGAGTCCCGCAGACGAAGTTGGCCAGCCCCACCCCCCAAGGCTATAGCCCACCCGTATTTGTGGCCTTTTTCCGCCGGACGAACTTGGCGCCCCGGCCTTCGGGCGGTTATTTTTGGGCGCGGCTGTGGCCGCGGCCTATTTTTGGCACACGGGCACACCTCGAAGGGTCTCGCGCCATTCCGAGTCCGGCGGACGAAGTTATCCAGCCCCACCCCCCAAGGCTATAGCCCACCCGTTTTTGTGGCCTTTTTCCGCTGGATGATCTTGGCGCCCTGGCCTTCGGGCGGTAATTTTTGGGCGCGGCTCTGTCCGCAGCCTATTTTTGGCACACGGAGGTGCCTCGCAAAGTCTCGCAACATTCCGAGTCCGGCGGACGAAGTTGGCCGGCCCCACCCCCCAAGGCTATAGCCCACCCGTATTTGTTGCCTTTTTGCGCTGGAGGAACTTGGCACCCCGGCCTTCGGGTGGTTATTTTGTGGCGCGGCTTTGCCCGCGGCCTATTTTTGGCACACGGAGGTGCCTCGCAAAGGCTCGCGGCATTCCGAGTCCGGCGGAAGATGTTGGCCAGCCCCACCCCCCAAGGCTATAGCCCACCCGTTTTTGTGTCCGTTTTCCGCTGGACGAACATGGCGCCCCGGCCTTCGGGCGGTTATTTTTGGGCGCGGCTGTGCCCGAGCCCTATTTTTGGCACACGGATGCGCCTCACAAAGTCTCGCGCCATTCCGAGTCCCGCAGACGAAGTTGGCCAGCCCCACCCCCCAAGGCTATAGCCCACCCGTATTTGTTGCCTTTTTCCGCTGGAGGAACTTGGCGCCCCGGCCTTCGGGTGGTTATTTTGCGGCGCGACTGTGCCCGCGGCCTAGTTTTGGCACACGGAGGTGCCTCGCAAAGTCTCGCGCCATTCCGAGTCCGGCGGACAAAGTTGGCCAGCCCCACCCCCCAAGGGTATAGCCCACCCGTATTTGTGGCCTTTTTCCGCTGGACGAACTTGGCGCCCCGGCCTTCGGGCGGTTATTTTTGGGTGCGGCTGTGCCCGCGTCCTATTTTTGGCACACGGACACGGCTCGCAAAGTCTCGCGCCATTCCGAATCCGGCAGATGAAGTTGGCTAGCCCCACCCCCCAAGGATATAGCCCACCCGTTTTTGTGGCCTTTTTCCGCTGGACGAACTTGGCGCCCCGGCCTTCGGGCGGTTATTTTTGGGCGCGGCTGGGCCCGCAGCCTATTTTTGGCACACGGACGCACCTCGAAGAGTCTCGCGCCATTCCGAGTCCGGCGGACGAAGTTATCCAGCCCCACCCCCCAAGGCTATAGCCCACCCGTTTTTGTGGCCTTTTTCCGCTGGACGAACTTGGCGCCCTGGCGTTCGGGCGGTAATTTTTGGGCGCGGCGGTGTCCGCAGCCTATTTTTGGCACACGGAGGCGCCTCGCAAAGTCTCGCGACATTCCGAGTCCGGCGGACGAAGTTGGCCGGCCCCACCCCCCAAGGCTATAGACCACCCGTATTTGTTGCCTTTTTCCGCTGGAGGAACTTGGCGCCCCGGCCTTCGGGCGGTTATTTTGCGGCGCGGCTGTGCCCGCGGCCTAGTTTTGGCACACGGAGGTGCCTCGCAAAGTCTCGCGCCATTCCGAGTCCGGCGGACGAAGTTGGCCAGCCCCACGCCCCAAGGCTATAGCCCACCCGTTATTGTTTCCTTTTTCCGCTGGACGAAATTGGCGCCCCGGCCTTCGGGCGGTTATTTTTGGGCGCGGCTGTGCCCGAGCCCTATTTTCGGCACACGGATGCGCCTCACAAAGTCTCGCGCCATTCCGAGTCCCGCAGACGAAGTTGGCCAGCCCCACCCCCCAAGGCTATAGCCCACCCGTATTTGTGGCCTTTTTCTGCCGGACGAACTTGGAGCCCCGGCCTTCGGGCGGTTATTTTTGGACGCGGCTGTGCCCGTGGCCTATTTTTGGCACACGGAGGCAGCTCGCAAAGTCTCGCGCTATTCCGAGTCCGGCGGACGAAGTTGGCCAGCCCCACCCCCCAAGGCTATAGTCCACCCGTTTTTGTAGCCTTTTTCCGCTGGACGAACTTGGTGCCCCGGCCTTCGGGTGGTTATTTTTGGGCGCGGCTGTGCCCGCAGCCTATTTTTGGCACACGGAGGTGCCTCGCAAAGTCTAGCGCCATTCCGAGTCCGGCGGACGAAGTTGGCCAGCCCCACCCCCAAAGGCTATAGCCCACCCGTTTTTGTGGCCTTTTTCCGCTGGACGAACTTGGCGCCGCGGCTTTCGGGCAGTTATTTTTGGGCGCGGCTGTGTCCGTGGTCTATTTTTTGCACACGGAGGCACCTCGAAAAGTTTCGCGCCATTTCGAGTCCGGCGGACGAAGTTGGCCAGCCCCACCCCCCAAGGCTATAGCCCACCCGTTTTTGTGGCCTTTTTCCGCTGGACGAACTTGGCGCCCCGGCCTTCGGGCGGTTATGTTTTGCCGCGGCTGTGCCTGCGGCCTATTTTTGGCACACGGAGGCGCCTCGCAAAGTCTCGCTCCATTCCGAGTCCGGCGGACGAAGTTGGCCAGCCCCACCCCCCAAGGCTATAGCCCACCCGTATTTGTGGCCTTTTTCCGCTGGACGAACTTGGCGCCCCGGCCTACGGGCGGTTATTTTTGGGTGCGGCTGTGCCCGCGGCCTATTTTTGGCACACGGAGGCGCCTCACAAAGTCTCGCGCCATTCCGAGTCCGGCGGACGAAGTTGGCCAGTCCCACCCCTCAAGGCTATAGCCCACCCGTTTTTGTGGCCTTTTTCCGCTGGACGAACTTGGCGTCCCGGCCTTCGGGCGGTTATTTTTGGGCGCGGCTGTGCCCGCTGCCTATTTTTGGCACACAGAGGCGCCTCACAAAGTGTCGCGCCATTCCGAGTCCGGCGGACGAAGTTGGCCAGCCTCACCCCCAAAGGCTGTAGCCCACCCGTTTTTGTGGCCTTTTTCCGCTGGACGAAATTGGCGCCCCAGCCTTCGGGCGATTATTTTTGGGCTAGGCTGCGCCCGCGGCCTATTTTTAGCACATGGAGGTGCCTCGCAAAGTCTCGCGCCGTTTCGAGTCCGGCGGACGAAGTTGGCCAGCCCCAGCCCCAAGGGCTATACCCCACCCGTTTTTGTGGCCTTTTCCCACTGGACAAACTTGGCGCCCCGGCCTTCGGGCGGTTATTTTTGGGCGCGGCTATGCCCTCGGCCTATTTTTGGCACATGGAGGTGCCTCGCAAAGTCTCGCGCCATTCCGAGTCCGGAGGACGAAGTTGGCCAGCCCCACCCCCCAAGGCTATAGCCCACCCGTATTTGTGGCCTTTTTCCGCTGGACGAACTTGGCGGCCCGGTCTTCGGGCGGTTATTTTTGGGCACGGATGTGCCTGTAGCCTATTTTTGCACACGGAGTTGCCTCGCAGAGCCTCGCGCCATTCCGAGTCCGGCGGAAGAAGTTTGCCAGCGCCACCCCCATAGGCTATAGCCCACCCGTTTTTGTGGCCTTTTTCCGCTGGACGAACTTGGCGCCCCGTACTTCGGGCAGTTATTTTTATGCGCGGCACTGCCTACGGCCTATTTTTGGCACACGGAGGCGGCTCGTAAAGTCTCGCGCCATTCCGAGTCCGGCGGACGAAGTTGGCCAGCCCCACCCCTCTAGGCTATAGCCCACCCGTATTTGTGGCCTTTTTCCGCTGGACGAACTTGGCGGCCCGGACTTCGGGCGGTTATTTTTGGTTGCGGCTGTGCCCGTGGCCTATTTTTGGCACACGGACGCACCTCGAAGAGTCTCGCCCCATTCCGAGTCCGGCGGACGAAGTTATCCAGCCCCACCCCCCAAGGCTATAACCCACCCGTTTTTGTGGCCTTTTCCCGCTGGACAAACTTGGTGCCCCGGCCTTCGGGCGGTTATTTTTGGGTGCGGCTATGCCCGCGGCCTATTTTTGGCACACGGAGGTGCCTCGCAAAGTCTCGCGCCATTCCGAGTCCAGCGGACGAAGTTGGCCAGCCCCACCCCCCAAGGCTATAGCCCACCCGTTTTTGTGTTCTTTTTCCGCTGGACGAACTTGGCGCCCCGGCCTTCGGGCGGTTATTTTTGGGCGCGGCTGTGCCCGAGCCATATTTTTGGCACACGGATGCGCCTCACAAAGTCTCGCGCCATTCCGAATCCGGCGGACGAAGTTGGCCAGCCCCAGCCCCAAGGGCTATACCCCACCTGTTTTTGTGGCCTTTTCCCACTAGACAAACTTGGCGCCCCGGCCTTCGGGCGGTTATTTTTGGGCGCGGATGTGCCCGTAGCCTATTTTTGGCACACGGAGTTGCCTCGCAGAGCCTCGCGCCATTCCGAGTCCGGCGGAAGAAGTTTGCCAGCCCCACCCCCATAGGCTATAGCCCACCCGTTTTTGTGGCCTTTTTCCGCTGGACGAACTTGGCGCCCCGTACTTCGGGCATTTATTTTTAGGCGCGGCAGTGCCCACGGCCTATTTTTGGCACACGGAGGCGGCTCGTAAAGTCTCGCGCCATTCCGAGTCCGGCGGACGAAGTTGGCCAGCCCCACCCCTCTAGGCTATAGCCCACCCGTTTTTGTGGCCTTTTTCCGCTGGACGAACTTGGCGCCCCGGCCTTCGGGCGGTTATTTTTGTGCGCGGCTGTGCCCGTGGCCTATTTTTGGCACATGGACGCACCTCGAAGAGTCTCGCGCCATTCCGAGTCCGGCGGACGAAGTTATCCAGCCCCACCCCCCAAGGCTATAACCCACCCGTTTTTGTGGCCTTTTTCCGCTGGACGAACTTGGCGCCCCGGCCTTCGTGCGGTTATTTTTGGGCACGGCTGTGCCCGTGGCCTATTTTTGGCACACGGAGGCACCTCGCAAAGTCTCGCGCCATTCCGAGTCCGGCGGACGAAGTTGGCCAGCCCCACCCCCCTAGGCTATAGCCCACCCGTTTTTGTGGCCTTTTTCCGCTGGACGAACTTGGCGCCCCGGCCTTCGTGCGGTTATTTTTGGGCGCGGCTGTGCCCGCGGCCTATTTTTTGGCACCAGAGGCGCCTCACAAAGTGTCGCGCCATTCCGAGTCCGGCGGACGAAGTTGGCCGGCCCCACCCCCCAAGGCAATAGCCCACCCGTATTTGTGGCCTTTTCCCGCTGGACAAACTTGGCGCCCCGGCCTTCGGGCGGTTATTTTTGGGCGCGTCTGTGTCCGCGGCCTATTTTTGGCACACGGAGTTACCTCGCAAAGTCTCGCGCCATTCCGAGTCCGGCGGACGACGTTGGCCAGCCCCACCCCCCAAGGCTATAGCCCACCCGTATTTGTGGCCTTTTTCCGCTGGACGAACTTGGCGGCCCTGCCTTCGGGCGGTTATTTTGGGCGCGGCTGTGCCCGCGGCCTATTTTTGGCACATGGTGTTGCCTCGCAAAGTCTCGTGCCATTCCGAGTCCGGCGGACGAAGTTTGCCAGCCCCACCCCAAAGGCTACAGCCCACCCGTTTTTGTGGCCTTTTTTCGCTGGACGAACTTGGCGCCCCGGCCTTCGGGCAGTTCTTTTTGGGCGCGGCAGTGCCCACGGCCTATTTTTGGCACACGGAGGCACCTCGCAAAGTCTCGCGCCATTCCGAGTCCGGCGGACGAAGTGGGCCAGCCCCACCCCGCAAGGCTATAGCCCACCCGTATTTGTGGCCTTTTTCCGCTGGACGAACTTGGCGCCCAGGCCTTCGGGCGGTTATTTTTGGCTGCGGCTGTGCCCGCGGCCTATTTTTGGCAAACGGAGGTGCCTCGCAAAAGTCTCGCGCCATTCCGAGTCCGGCGGACAAAGTTGGCCAGCCCCACCCCCCAAGGCTATAGCCCACCCGTATTTGTGGCCTTTTTCCGCTGGAAGAACTTGGCGCTCCGGCCTTCGGGCGGTTATTTTTGGGCGCGCCTGTGCCCGCGGCCTATTTTCGGCTCACGGAGGCACCTCGCAAAGTCTCGCGCCATTCCGAGTCCGGCGGATGAAGTTGGCCAGCGCCACCCCCCTAGGCTATAGCCCACCCGTTTTTGTAGCCTTTTTCCGCTGGACGAACTTGGTGCCCCGTCCTTCGGGCGCGGCTGTGCCCGCGGCCTATTTTTGGCTCACGGAGGTGCCTCGCAAAGTCTCGCGTCATTCCGAGTCCGGCGGACGAAGTGGGCCATCCCCACCGCCAAAGGCTATAGCCCACCCATTTTTGTGGCTTTTTTCCGCTGGACGAACTTGGCGCCCCGGCCTTCGGGCCGTTATTTTTGGCGCGGCTGTGCCCGCAGCCTATTTTTGGCACACGGAGGTGCCTCAAAAAGTCTCGCGCCATTTCGAGTCCGGCGGACGAAGTTGGCCAGCCCCACCCCCCAAGGCTATAGCCCACCCGTTTTTGTGGCCTTTTTCCGCTGGATGAACTTGGCGCCCCGGCCTTCGGGCGGTTATTTTTTGCCGCGGCTGTGCCCGCGGCCCATTTTTGGCCCACGGAGGCGCCTCGCAAAGTCTCGCGCCATTCCGAATCCGGCGGACGAAGTTGGCCAGCCCCACCCCCCAAGGCTATAGCCCACCCGTATTTGTGGCCTTTTTCCGCTGGACAAACTTGGCGCCCCTGCCTACGGGCGGTTATTTTGGGGCACGGCTGTGCCCGCGGCCTATTTTTGGCACACGGAGGTGCCTCGCAAAGTCTCGCGCCATTCCGAGTCCGGCGGACGAAGTGGGCCGGCCCCACCCCCCAAGGCAATAGCCCACCCGTATTTGTGGCCTTTTCCCGCTGGACAAACTTGGCGTCCCGGCATTCGGGCGGTTAATTTTGGGCGCGGCTATGCCCGCGGCCTATTTTTGGCACACGGAGTTGCCTCGCAAAGTCTCGAGCCATTCCGAGTCCGGCGGACGACGTTGGCCAGCCCCACCCCCCAAGGATATAGCCCACCCGTATTTGTGGCCTTTTTCCGCAGGACGAACTTGGCGGCCCTGCCTTCGGGCGGTTATTTTTGGCCGCGGCTGTGCCCGCGGCCTATTTTTGGCACACGGTGTTGCCTCGCAAAGGCTCGCGCCATTCCGAGTCCGGCGGACGAAGTTTGCCAGCCCAACCCCCAAAGGCTATAGCCCACCCGTTTTTGTGGCCTTTTTCCGCTGGACGAACTTGGCGCCCCGGCCTTCGGGCAGTTATTTTTGGGCGCGGCAGTGCCCACGGCCTATTTTTGGCACACGGAGGCACCTCGTAAAGTCTCGCGCCATTCCGAGTCCGGCGGACGAAGTTGGCCAGCCCCACCCCGCAAGGCTATAGCCCACCCGTATTTGTGGCCTTGTTCCGCTGGACGAACTTGGCGCCCAGGCCTTCGGGCGGTTATTTTTGGCTGCGGCTGTGCCCGCGGCCTATTTTTGGCACACCGAGGCGCCTCGCAAAAGTCTCGCGCCATTCCGAGTCCGGCGGACAAAGTTGGCCAGCCCCACCCCCCAAGGCTATAGCCCACCCATATTTGTGGTCTTTTTCCGCTGGAAGAACTTGGCACTCCGGCCTTCGGGCGGTTATTTTTGGGCGCGCCTGTGCCCGCGGCCTAGTTTTGGCACACGGAGGCACCTCGCAAAGTCTCGCGCCATTCCGAGTCCGGCGGACGAAGTTGGCCGGCCCCACCCCCCAAGGCAATAGCCCACCCGTATTTGTGGCCTTTTCCCGCTGGACAAACTTGGCGCCCCGGCCTTCGGGCGGTTATTTTTGGGCGCGGCTGTGCCCGCGGCCTATTTTTGGCACACGGAAGCACCTCGCAAAGTCTCGCGCCATTCCGAGTCTGAGGGACGAAGTGTGCCGTCCCCACCCCCCAAGGCAATAGCCCACCCGTATTTGTGGCCTTTTTCCGCTGGACGAACTTGGCGCCCAGGCCTTCGGGCGGTTATTTTTGGCTGCGGCTGTGCCCGCGGCCTATTTTTGGCACACCGAGGCGCCTCGCAAAAGTCTCGCGCCATTCCGAGTCCGGCGGACAAAGTTGGCCAGCCCCACCCCCCAAGGCTATAGCCCACCCGTGTTTGTGGCCTTTTTCCGCTGGAAGAACTTGGCGCTCCGGCCTTCGGGTGGTTATTTTTGGGCGCGCCTGTGCCCGCGGCCTATTTTTGGCACACGGAGGCACCTCGCAAAGTCTCGCGCCAGTCCGAGTCCGGTGGACGAAGTTGGCCAGCCCCACCCCCCAAGGCTATATCCCACCCGTTTTTGTGGCCTTTTTCCGCTGGACGAACTTGGCGGCCCTGCCTTCGGGCGGTTATTTTTGGGCGCGGCTGTGCCCGCGGCCTATTTTTGGCACACGGTGTTGCCTCGCAAAGTCTCGCGCCATTCCGAGTCCGGCGGACGAAGTTTGCCAGCCCCACCCCCAAAGGCTATAGCCCACCCGTTTTTGTGGCCTTCTTCCGCTGGACGAACTTGGCGCCCCGGCCTTCGGGCAGTTATTTTTGGGCGCGGCAGTGCCCACGGCCTATTTTTGGCACACGGAGGCGCCTCGCAAAGTCTCGCGCCATTCCGAGTCCGGCGGACAAAGTTGGCCAGCCCCACCCCCCAAGGCTATAGCCCACCCATATTTGTGGTCTTTTTCCGCTGGAAGAACTTGGCACTCCGGCCTTCGGGCGGTTATTTTTGGGCGCGCCTGTGCCCGCGGCCTAGTTTTGGCACACGGAGGCACCTCGCAAAGTCTCGCGCCATTCCGAGTCCGGCGGACGAAGTTGGCCGGCCCCACCCCCCAAGGCAATAGCCCACCCGTATTTGTGGCCTTTTCCCGCTGGACAAACTTGGCGCCCCGGCCTTCGGGCGGTTATTTTTGGGCGCGGCTGTGCCCGCGGCCTATTTTTGGCACACGGAAGCACCTCGCAAAGTCTCGCGCCATTCCGAGTCTGAGGGACGAAGTGTGCCGGCCCCACCCCCCAAGGCAATAGCCCACCCGTATTTGTGGCCTTTTTCCGCTGGACGAACTTGGCGCCCAGGCCTTCGGGCGGTTATTTTTGGCTGCGGCTGTGCCCGCGGCCTATTTTTGGCACACCGAGGCGCCTCGCAAAAGTCTCGCGCCATTCCGAGTCCGGCGGACAAAGTTGGCCAGCCCCACCCCCCAAGGCTATAGCCCACCCGTATTTGTGGCCTTTTTCCGCTGGAAGAACTTGGCGCTCCGGCCTTCGGGCGGTTATTTTTGGGCGCGCCTGTGCCCGCGGCCTATTTTTGGCACACGGAGGCACCTCGCAAAGTCTCGCGCCAGTCCGAGTCCGGTGGACGAAGTTGGCCAGCCCCACCCCCCAAGGCTATATCCCACCCGTTTTTGTGGCCTTTTTCCGCTGGACGAACTTGGCGGCCCTGCCTTCGGGCGGTTATTTTTGGGCGCGGCTGTGCCCGCGGCCTATTTTTGGCACACGGTGTTGCCTCGCAAAGTCTCGCGCCATTCCGAGTCCGGCGGACGAAGTTTGCCAGCCCCACCCCCAAAGGCTATAGCCCACCCGTTTTTGTGGCCTTCTTCCGCTGGACGAACTTGGCGCCCCGGCCTTCGGGCAGTTATTTTTGGGCGTGGCAGTGCCCACGGCCTATTTTTGGCACACGGAGGCGCCTCGCAAAGTCTCGCGCCATTCCGAGTCCGGCGGACGAAGTTGGCCAGCCCCACCCCGCAAGGCTATAGCCCACCCGTGTTTGTGGCCTTTTTCCGCTGGACGAACTTGGCGCCCAGGCCTTCGGGCGGTTATTTTTGGCTGCGGCTGTGCCCGCGGCCTATTTTGGGCACACCGAGGTGCCTCGCAAAAGTCTCGCGCCATTCCGAGTCCGGCGGACGAAGTCTGCCAGCCCCACCCCCCAATGATATAGCCCACCCGTTTTTCTGGCCTTTTTCCGCTGGACGAACTTGGCGCCCCGGCTTTCGGGCGGTTATTTTTGGACGCGGCTTTGTCCGCGGCCTATTTTTGGCACACGGAGGCCCCTCGCAAAGTCTCGCGGCATTCCGAGTCCGGCGGACGAAGTTGGCCACCCCCCCCCCCAAGGCTATCGCCCACCCGTATTTGTGGCCTTTTTCCGCTGGACGAACTTGGCGCCCCGGCCTTCGGGTGGTTATTTTTGGGTACGGCTGTGCCCGCGGCCTATTTTTGGCACACGGAGGCACCTCGCAAAGTCTCGCGCCATTCCGAGTCCGGCGGACGAAGTGGGCCGGCCCCACCCCCCAAGGCAATAGCCCACCCGTATTTGTGGCCTTTTCCCGCTGGACAAACTTGGCGCCCCAGCCTTCGGGCAGTTTTTTTTTGGCGCGGCTGTGCCCGCGGCCTATTTTTGGCACACGGAGGTGGCTCGCAAAGTCTCGCGCCATTCCGAGTCCGGCGGACGAAGTTGGCCAGCCCCACCCCGCAAGGCTATAGCCCACCCGTATTTGTGGCCTTTTTCCGCTGGACGAACTTGGCGCCCCAGCCTTCACGTGGTTATTTTTGGGTGCGACTGTTCCCGCGGCCTATTTTTGGCACACGGAGGTGCCTCGTAAAGTCTCTTGCCATTCCGAGTCCGGCGGACGAAGTTGGCAAGACCCACCCCCCAAGGCTATAGCCCACCTGTTTTTGTGGCCTTTTTCCGCTGGACGAACTTGGCGCCCCGGCCTTCGGGCGGTTATTTTTTGCTGCGGCTGTTCCGGCGGCCTATTTTTGGCACACGGAGGTGCCTTGCAAAGTCTCGTACCATTCCGAGTCTGGCGGACGAAGTTGGCCAGCCCCACCCCCCAAGGCTATAGCCCACCCGTATTTGTGGCCTTTTTCCGCTGGACGAACTTGGCGCCCAGGCCTTCGGGCAGTTATTTTAGGGCGTGGCTGTGCCCGCGGCCTATTTTTGGCACACGGAGGCGCCTCGCAAAGTCTCGCGCCATTCCGAGTCCGGCGGACGAAGTTGGCCAGTCCCACCCCTCAAGACTATAGCCCACCCGTTTTTGTGGCCTTTTTCCGCTGGACGAACTTGGCGTCCCGGCCTTCGGGCGGTTATTTTTGGGCGCGGCTGTGCCCGCAGCCAATTTTTTGGCACACAGAGGCGCCTCACAAAGTGTCGCGCCATTCCGAGTCCGGCGGACGAAGTTGGCCAGCCCCACCCCCAAAGGCTATAGCCCACCCGTTTTTGTGGCCTTTTTCCGCTGGACGAAATTGGCGCCCCGGCCTTCGGGCGGTAATTTTTGGGCTGGGCTGCCCCCGTGGCCTATTTTTGGCACACGGAGGCGCCTCGCAAAGTCTCGCGCCATTCCGAGTCCGGCGGACGAAGTCGGCCAGCCGCACCCCCCAAGGCTATAGCCCACCCGTTTTTGTGGCCTTTTTCCGCTGGACGAACTTGGCGCCCAGGCCTTCGGGCGGTTATTTTTGGCTGCGGCTCTGCCCGCGGCCTATTTTTGGCACACGGAGGCGCCTCGCAAAAGTCTCGCGCCATTCCGAGTCCGGCGGACAAAGCTGGCCAGCCCCACCCCCCAAGGCTATAGCCCACCCGTATTTGTGGCCTTTTTCCGCTGGAAGAACTTGGCGCTCCGGCCTTCGGGCGGTTATTTTTGGGCGCGCCTGTGCCCGCGGCCTATTTTTGGCACACGGAGGCACCTCGCAAAGTCTCGCACCAGTCCGAGTCCGGCGGACGAAGTTGGCCAGCCCCACCCCCCAAGGCTATATCCCACCCGTTTTTGTGGCCTTTTTCCGCTGGACGAACTTGGCGGCCCTGCCTTCGGGCAGTTATTTTTGGTTGCGGCTGTGCCCGCGGCCTATTTTTGGTACACGGAGGCACCTCGCAAAGTCTCGCGCCATTCCGAGTCCGGCGGACGAAGTGGGCCGGCCCCACCCCCCAAGGCTATAGCCCACCCGTATTTGTGGCCTTTTCCCGCTGGACAAACTTGGCGCCCCGGCCACCGGGCGGTTATTTTTGGGCGCGGCTATGCCCGCGGCCTATTTTTGGCACACGCAGGCGCCTCGCAAAGTCTCGCGCCATTCCGAGTCCGGCAGACGAAGTTGGCCAGCCCCACCCCCCAAGGCTATAGCCCACCCGTACTTGTGGCCTTTTTCCGCTGGACGAACCTGGTGGCCCGGCCTTCGGGCGGTTATTTTTGGGCGCGGCTGTGCCCGCGGCCTATTTTTGGCACACGCAGGCACCTCGCAAAGTCTCGCGCCATTCCCAGTCCGGCGGACGAAGTTGGCCGGCCCCACCCCCCAAGGCTATAGCCCACCCGTATTTCTGGCCTTTTTCCGCTGGACGAACTTGGCGCCCCGGCCTTCGGGCAGTTATTTTTGGGCGCTGCTGTGCCCGCGGCCTATTTATGGCAAACGGAGGCACCTCGCAAAGTCTCGCGCCATTCCGAGTCCGGCGGATGAAGTGGGCCGGCCCCACCCCCCAAGGCAATAGCCCACCCGTATTTGTGGCCTTATCCCGCTGGACAAACTTGGCGCCCCGGCCTTCGGGTGGTTATTTTTGGGCGCGGCTGTGCCCGCGGCCTATTTTTGGCACACGGAGTTGCCTCGCAAAGTCTCACGCCATTCCGAGTCCGGCGGACGACGTTGGCCAGCCCCACCCCCCAAGGCTATAGCCCACCCGTATTTGTGGCCTTTTTCCGCTGGACGAACTTGGCGGCCCTGCCTTCGGGCAGTTATTTTTGGGCGCGGCTGTGCCCGCGGCCTATTTTTGGCACACGGTGTTGCCTCGCAAAGTCTCGCGCCATTCCGAGTCCGGCGGACGAAGTTTGCCAGCCCCACCCCCAAAGGCTATAGCCCACCCGTTTTTGTGGCCTTCTTCCGCTGGACGAACTTGGCGCCCCGGCCTTCGGGCAGTTATTTTTGGGCGCGGCAGTGCCCACGGCCTATTTTTGGCACACGGAGGCACCTCGCAAAGTCTCGCGCCATTCCGAGTCCGGCGGACGAAGTTGGCCAGCCCCACCCCGCAAGGCTATAGCCCACCCGTGTTTGTGGCCTTTTTCCGCTGGACGAACTTGGCGCCCAGGCCTTCGGGCGGTTATTTTTGGCTGCGGCTGTGCCCGCGGCCTATTTTGGGCACACCGAGGTGCCTCGCAAAAGTCTCGCGCCATTCCGAGTCCGGCGGACGAAGTTTGCCAGCCCCACCCCCCAATGATATAGCCCACCCGTTTTTCTGGCCTTTTTCCGCTGGACGAACTTGGCGCCCCGGCTTTCGGGCGGTTATTTTTGGACGCGGCTTTGTCCGCGGCCTATTTTTGGCACACGGAGGCCCCTCGCAAAGTCTCGCGGCATTCCGAGTCCGGCGGACGAAGTGGGCAGCCCCACCCCACAAGGCTATAGCCCACCCGTTTTTGTGGCCTTTTTCCGCTGGACGAACTTGGCGCCCCGGCCTTCGGGCGGTCATTTTTGGGCGCGGCTGTGCCCGCGGCCTATTTTTGGCACACGGAGGCGCCTCGCAAAGTCTCGCGCCATTCCGAGTCCGGAGGACGAAATTGGCCAGCCCCACCCCCCAAGGCTATAGCCCACCCGTATTTGTGGCCTTTTTCCGCAGGACGAACTTGGCGGCCCGGCCTTCGGGCGGTTATTTTTGGGCGCGGATGTGCCCGTAGCCTATTTTTGGCACACGGAGTTGCCTCACAGAGCCTCGCGCCATTCCGAGTCCGGCGGAAGAAGTTTGCCAGCCCCACCCCCATAGGCTATAGCCCACCCGTTTTTGTGGCCTTTTTCCGCTGGACGAACTTGGCGCCCCGGCCTTCGGGCGGTTATTTATGGGCGCGGCTGTGCCCGCGGCCTATTTTTTGCACACAGAGGCGCCTCGCAATGTCTCGCGCCATTCCGAGCCCGGCGGACGAAGTTGGCCAGCCCCACCCCCCAAGGCTATAGCCCGCCCGTTTTTGTGGCCTTTTTCCACTGCACAAACTTGGTACTTCGGGCTTCGGGCTGTTATTTTTGGACGCGGCTGTGCCCGCAGCATATTTTTCGGACACAGAGGCACCTCGCAAAAGTCTCGCGCCATTCCGAGTCCGGCGGACGAAGTTGGCCAGCCCCACCCCCCAAGGCTATAGCCCACCCGTTTTTGTGGCCTTTTTCCGCTGGACGAACTTGGCGCCCCGGCCTTCGGGTGGTTATTTTTGGGCACGGCAGTGCCCGCGGCCTATTTTTGGCATACGGAGGTGCCTCGTAAAGTCTCGCGCCATTCCGAGTCCGGGGGACGATGTTGTCCAGCCCCACCCCCCAAGGCTATAGCCCACCCGTTTTTGTGGCCTTTTTCCACTGGACGAACTTGGCGCCCCGGCCTTCGGGCAGTTATTTTTGGGCGCGGTTGTGCCTGCGGCCTATTTTTAGCACATGGAGGTGCCTCGCAAAGTCTCGCGACATTCCGAGTCTGGCGGACGAAGTTGGCCAACCCCACCCCCCAAGGCTATAGCCCACCCGTTTTTGTGACTTTTTTCCGCTGGACGAACTTGGTGCTTCGGGCTTCGGGCGGTTATTTTTGGACGCGGCTGTGCCCGCAGCCTATTTTTCGCACACAGAGGCGCCTCGCAAAAGTCTCGCGCCATTCCGAGTCCGGCGGACGAAGTTGGCTAGCCCCACCCCCCAAGGCTATAGCCCACCCGTATTTGTGGCCTTTTTCCGCCGGACGAACTTGGCGCCCCGGCCTTCGGGCGGTTATTTTTTGGCGCGCCTGTGCCCGCATCCTATTTTTGGCACACGGAGGTGCCTCGCAATGCCTCGCACCATTCCGATTCCGGCGGACGAAGTTGGCCAGCCCCACCCCCCAAGGCTATAGCCCACCCGTTTTTGTGGCCTTTTTCCGCTGGACGAACTTGGCGCCCCGGCCTTCGGGCGGTTATTTATGGGCGCGGCTGTGCCCGCGGCCTATTTTTCGCACACAGAGGCACCTCGCAATGTCTCGCGCCATTCCGAGTCCGGCGGATGAAGTGGGCCGGCCCCACCCCCCAAGGCAATAGCCCACCCGTATTTGTGGCCTTTTCCCGCTGGACAAACTTGGCGCCCCGGCCTTCGGGTGGTTATTTTTGGGCGCGGCTGTGCCCGCGGCCTATTTTTGGCACACGGAGTTGCCTCGCAAAGTCTCACGCCATTCCGAGTCCGGCGGACGACGTTGGCCAGCCCCACCCCCCAAGGCTATAGCCCACCCGTATTTGTGGCCTTTTTCCGCTGGACGAACTTGGCGGCCCTGCCTTCGGGCAGTTATTTTTGGGCGCGGCTGTGCCCGCGGCCTATTTTTGGCACACGGTGTTGCCTCGCAAAGTCTCGCGCCATTCCGAGTCCGGCGGACGAAGTTTGCCAGCCCCACCCCCAAAGGCTATAGCCCACCCGTTTTTGTGGCCTTCTTCCGCTGGACGAACTTGGCGCCCCGGCCTTCGGGCAGTTATTTTTGGGCGCGGCAGTGCCCACGGCCTATTTTTGGCACACGGAGGCACCTCGCAAAGTCTCGCGCCATTCCGAGTCCGGCGGACGAAGTTGGCCAGCCCCACCCCGCAAGGCTATAGCCCACCCGTGTTTGTGGCCTTTTTCCGCTGGACGAACTTGGCGCCCAGGCCTTCGAGCGGTTATTTTTGGCTGCGGCTGTGCCCGCGGCCTATTTTGGGCACACCGAGGTGCCTCGCAAAAGTCTCGCGCCATTCCGAGTCCGGCGGACGAAGTTTGCCAGCCCCACCCCCCAATGATATAGCCCACCCGTTTTTCTGGCCTTTTTCCGCTGGACGAACTTGGCGCCCCGGCTTTCGGGCGGTTATTTTTGGACGCGGCTTTGTCCGCGGCCTATTTTTGGCACACGGAGGCCCCTCGCAAAGTCTCGCGGCATTCCGAGTCCGGCGGACGAAGTGGGCAGCCCCACCCCACAAGGCTATAGCCCACCCGTTTTTGTGGCCTTTTTCCGCTGGACGAACTTGGCGCCCCGGCCTTCGGGCGGTCATTTTTGGGCGCGGCTGTGCCCGCGGCCTATTTTTGGCACACCGGAGGCGCCTCGCAAAGTCTCGCGCCATTCCGAGTCCGGAGGACGAAATTGGCCAGCCCCACCCCCCAAGGCTATAGCCCACCCGTATTTGTGGCCTTTTTCCGCAGGACGAACTTGGCGGCCCGGCCTTCGGGCGGTTATTTTTGGGCGCGGATGTGCCCGTAGCCTATTTTTGGCACACCGGAGTTGCCTCACAGAGCCTCGCGCCATTCCGAGTCCGGCGGAAGAAGTTTGCCAGCCCCACCCCCATAGGCTATAGCCCACCCGTTTTTGTGGCCTTTTTCCGCTGGACGAACTTGGCGCCCCGGCCTTCGGGCGGTTATTTATGGGCGCGGCTGTGCCCGCGGCCTATTTTTTGCACACAGAGGCGCCTCGCAATGTCTCGCGCCATTCCGAGCCCGGCGGACGAAGTTGGCCAGCCCCCACCCCCCAAGGCTATAGCCCGCCCGTTTTTGTGGCCTTTTTCCACTGCACAAACTTGGTACTTCGGGCTTCGGGCTGTTATTTTTGGACGCGGCTGTGCCCGCAGCATATTTTTCGGACACAGAGGCACCTCGCAAAAGTCTCGCGCCATTCCGAGTCCGGCGGACGAAGTTGGCCAGCCCCACCCCCCAGGGCTATAGCCCACCCGTTTTTGTGGCCTTTTTCCGCTGGACGAACTTGGCGCCCCGACCTTCGGGTGGTTATTTTTGGGCACGGCAGTGCCCGCGGCCTATTTTTGGCATACGGAGGTGCCTCGTAAAGTCTCGCGCCATTCCGAGTCCGGGGGACGATGTTGTCCAGTCCCACCCCCCAAGGCTATAGCCCACCCGTTTTTGTGGCCTTTTTCCACTGGACGAACTTGGCGCCCCGGCCTTCGGGCAGTTATTTTTGGGCGCGGTTGTGCCTGCGGCCTATTTTTAGCACATGGAGGTGCCTCGCAAAGTCTCGCGACATTCCGAGTCTGGCGGACGAAGTTGGCCAACCCCACCCCCCAAGGCTATAGCCCACCCGTTTTTGTGACTTTTTTCCGCTGGACGAACTTGGTGCTTCGGGCTTCGGGCGGTTATTTTTGGACGCGGCTGTGCCCGCAGCCTATTTTTCGCACACAGAGGCGCCTCGCAAAAGTCTCGCGCCATTCCGAGTCCGGCGGACGAAGTTGGCTAGCCCCACCCCCCAAGGCTATAGCCCACCCGTATTTGTGGCCTTTTTCCGCCGGACGAACTTGGCGCCCCGGCCTTCGGGCGGTTATTTTTTGGCGCGCCTGTGCCCGCATCCTATTTTTGGCACACGGAGGTGCCTCGCAATGCCTCGCACCATTCCGATTCCGGCGGACGAAGTTGGCCAGCCCCACCCCCCAAGGCTATAGCCCACCCGTTTTTGTGGCCTTTTTCCGCTGGACGAACTTGGCGCCCCGGCCTTCGGGCGGTTATTTATGGGCGCGGCTGTGCCCGCGGCCTATTTTTCGCACACAGAGGCACCTCGCAATGTCTCGCGCCATTCCGAGTCCGGCGGATGAAGTGGGCCGGCCCCACCCCCCAAGGCAATAGCCCACCCGTATTTGTGGCCTTTTCCCGCTGGACAAACTTGGCGCCCCGGCCTTCGGGTGGTTATTTTTGGGCGCGGCTGTGCCCGCGGCCTATTTTTGGCACACGGAGTTGCCTCGCAAAGTCTCACGCCATTCCGAGTCCGGCGGACGACGTTGGCCAGCCCCACCCCCCAAGGCTATAGCCCACCCGTATTTGTGGCCTTTTTCCGCTGGACGAACTTGGCGGCCCTGCCTTCGGGCAGTTATTTTTGGGCGCGGCTGTGCCCGCGGCCTATTTTTGGCACACGGTGTTGCCTCGCAAAGTCTCGCGCCATTCCGAGTCCGGCGGACGAAGTTTGCCAGCCCCACCCCCAAAGGCTATAGCCCACCCGTTTTTGTGGCCTTCTTCCGCTGGACGAACTTGGCGCCCCGGCCTTCGGGCAGTTATTTTTGGGCGCGGCAGTGCCCATGGCCTATTTTTGGCACACGGAGGCACCTCGCAAAGTCTCGCGCCATTCCGAGTCCGGCGGACGAAGTTGGCCAGCCCCACCCCGCAAGGCTATAGCCCACCCGTGTTTGTGGCCTTTTTCCGCTGGACGAACTTGGCGCCCAGGCCTTCGGGCGGTTATTTTTGGCTGCGGCTGTGCCCGCGGCCTATTTTGGGCACACCGAGGTGCCTCGCAAAAGTCTCGCGCCATTCCGAGTCCGGCGGACGAAGTTTGCCAGCCCCACCCCCCAATGATATAGCCCACCCGTTTTTCTGGCCTTTTTCCGCTGGACGAACTTGGCGCCCCGGCTTTCGGGCGGTTATTTTTGGACGCGGCTTTGTCCGCGGCCTATTTTTGGCACACCGGAGGCCCCTCGCAAAGTCTCGCGGCATTCCGAGTCCGGCGGACGAAGTGGGCAGCCCCCACCCCACAAGGCTATAGCCCACCCGTTTTTGTGGCCTTTTTCCGCTGGACGAACTTGGCGCCCCGGCCTTCGGGCGGTCATTTTTGGGCGCGGCTGTGCCCGCGGCCTATTTTTGGCACACGGAGGCGCCTCGCAAAGTCTCGCGCCATTCCGAGTCCGGAGGACGAAATTGGCCAGCCCCACCCCCCAAGGCTATAGCCCACCCGTATTTGTGGCCTTTTTCCGCAGGACGAACTTGGCGGCCCGGCCTTCGGGCGGTTATTTTTGGGCGCGGATGTGCCCGTAGCCTATTTTTGGCACACGGAGTTGCCTCACAGAGCCTCGCGCCATTCCGAGTCCGGCGGAAGAAGTTTGCCAGCCCCACCCCCATAGGCTATAGCCCACCCGTTTTTGTGGCCTTTTTCCGCTGGACGAACTTGGCGCCCCGGCCTTCGGGCGGTTATTTATGGGCGCGGCTGTGCCCGCGGCCTATTTTTTGCACACAGAGGCGCCTCGCAATGTCTCGCGCCATTCCGAGCCCGGCGGACGAAGTTGGCCAGCCCCACCCCCCAAGGCTATAGCCCGCCCGTTTTTGTGGCCTTTTTCCACTGCACAAACTTGGTACTTCGGGCTTCGGGCTGTTATTTTTGGACGCGGCTGTGCCCGCAGCATATTTTTCGGACACAGAGGCACCTCGCAAAAGTCTCGCGCCATTCCGAGTCCGGCGGACGAAGTTGGCCAGCCCCACCCCCCAAGGCTATAGCCCACCCGTTTTTGTGGCCTTTTTCCGCTGGACGAACTTGGCGCCCCGGCCTTCGGGTGGTTATTTTTGGGCACGGCAGTGCCCGCGGCCTATTTTTGGCATACGGAGGTGCCTCGTAAAGTCTCGCGCCATTCCGAGTCCGGGGGACGATGTTGTCCAGCCCCACCCCCCAAGGCTATAGCCCACCCGTTTTTGTGGCCTTTTTCCACTGGACGAACTTGGCGCCCCGGCCTTCGGGCAGTTATTTTTGGGCGCGGTTGTGCCTGCGGCCTATTTTTAGCACATGGAGGTGCCTCGCAAAGTCTCGCGACATTCCGAGTCTGGCGGACGAAGTTGGCCAACCCCACCCCCCAAGGCTATAGCCCACCCGTTTTTGTGACTTTTTTCCGCTGGACGAACTTGGTGCTTCGGGCTTCGGGCGGTTATTTTTGGACGCGGCTGTGCCCGCAGCCTATTTTTCGCACACAGAGGCGCCTCGCAAAAGTCTCGCGCCATTCCGAGTCCGGCGGACGAAGTTGGCTAGCCCCACCCCCCAAGGCTATAGCCCACCCGTATTTGTGGCCTTTTTCCGCCGGACGAACTTGGCGCCCCGGCCTTCGGGCGGTTATTTTTTGGCGCGCCTGTGCCCGCATCCTATTTTTGGCACACGGAGGTGCCTCGCAATGCCTCGCACCATTCCGATTCCGGCGGACGAAGTTGGCCAGCCCCACCCCCCAAGGCTATAGCCCACCCGTTTTTGTGGCCTTTTTCCGCTGGACGAACTTGGCGCCCCGGCCTTCGGGCGGTTATTTATGGGCGCGGCTGTGCCCGCGGCCTATTTTTCGCACACAGAGGCACCTCGCAATGTCTCGCGCCATTCCGAGCCCGGCGGACGAAGTTGGCCAGCCCCACCCCCCAAGGCTATAGCCCGCCCGTTTTTGTGGCGTTTTTCCGCAGGACGAACTTGGCACCCCGGCCTTCGGTCCAATCTTTTAGGGTGCGGCTGTGCCCGTGGCCTATTTTTGGTACACGTAGGTGCCTCGCAAAGTCTCGCGCCATTCCGAGTCCGGCGGACAAAGTCGGCCAGCCCCACCCCCCAAGGCAATAGCCCACCCGTTTTTGTGGTCTTTTTCCGCTGGACGAACTTGGCGCCCCGGCCTTCGGGCGGTTATTTTTGGGCACGGCTGTGACCGCGGCGTATTTTTGGCATACGGAGGTGCCTCGCAAAGTCACGCGCCATTCCGAGTCCGGCGGACGAAGTGGGCCAGCCCCACCCCCCAAGGCTATAGCCCACCCGTATTTGTTGCCTTTTTCCGCTGGACGAACTTGGCGTCCCTTCCTTCGGGCGGTTATTTTTGGGCGCGGCTATTCCCGCGGCCTATTTTTGGCACACGGAGGTGCCTCGCAAAGTCTCGCGCCATTCCGAGTCCGGCGGACGAAGTTGTTCCCCCCACCCCCCCAGGCTATAGCCCACCCGTTTTTGTGGCCTTTTTCCGCTGGACGAACTTGGCGCCCCGGCCTTCGGGTGGTTATCTTTGGGCGCGGCTGAGCCTGCGGGCTATTTTTCGCACACGGCGGCGCCTCGCAAGGTCTCGCGCCATTCCGAGTCCGGCGGACGAAGTTGGCCAGCCCCACCCCCCAAGGCTATAGCCCACCCGTTTTTGTGGCCTTTTTCCGCTGGATGAACTTGGCGACCCGGCCTTCGGGCGGTTATTTTTGGGCGCGGCTGTGTCCGCAGCCTATTTTTGGCACACGGAGGCGCCTCGCAAAGTCTCGCGCTATTCCGAGTCCGGCGGATGAACTTGGCCAGCCCCACCCCCTAAGGCTATAGCCCACCCGTATTTGTGGCCTTTTTCCGCTGGACGAGCTGGGCGCCCCGGGGTTCGGGCGGTTATTTTTTGGCACGGCTGTGTCCGCGGCCTATTTTTGGCCAACGGAGGCACCTCACAAAGTCTCACGCCATTCCGAGTCCAGCGGACGAAGTTGGCCAGCCCCACCCCCCAAGGCTATAACCCACCCGATTTTGTGTCCTTTTTCCGCTGGACGAACTTGGCGCCCCGGCCTTCGGGCGGTTATTTTTGGGCGCGGCTGTGTCCGCAGCCTATTTTTGGAACACGGAGGCGCCTCGCAAAGTCTCGCGCCATTCCGAGTCAGGCGGACGAAGTTGTCCCCCCCACCCCCCCAGGCTATAGCCCACCCATTTTTGTGGCCTTTTTCCGCTGGACGAATTTGGCGCCCCGGCCTTCGGGCGGTTATTTTTGGGCACAGGTGTGGCCCGCGGCGTATTTTTGGCGCACGGAGGTGCCTCTCAAAGTCTCGCGCCATTCCGAGTCCGGCGGACGAAGTTGGCCAGCCCCACCCCCAAAGGCTATAGCCCACCCGTTTTTGTGGCCTTTTTCCGCTGGATGAACTTGGCGCCCCGGCCTTCGGGCGGTCATTTTTTACCGCGGCTGTTCCCACGCCTATTTTTGGCACACGGAGGTGCCTCGTAATGTCTCGTGCCATTCCGATTCCGGCGGACGAAGTCGGCCATCCCCACCCCCCAAGGCTATAGCCCACCCGTTTTTGTGGCCTTTTTCCGCTGGACGAACTTGGCGCCCCGGCATTCGGTCGGTTATTTTTGGGCGCGGCTGTGCCCGCGGCCTATTTTTGGCCAACGGAGGCACCTCGCAAAGTCTCACGCCATTCCGAGTCCAGCGGACGAAGTTGGCCAGCCCCACCCCCCAAGGCTATAGCCCACCCGTTTTTGTGGCCTTTTTCCGCTGGATGAACTTGGCGACCCGGCCTTCGGGCGGTTATTTTTGGGCGCGGCTGTGTCCGCAGCCTATTTTTGGCACACGGAGGCGCCTCGTAAAGTCTCGCGCTATTCCGAGTCCGGCGGATGAAGTTGGCCAGCCCCACCCCCTAAGGCTATAGCCCACCCGTATTTGTGGCCTTTTTCCGGTGGACGAGCTGGGCGCCCCGGCGTTCGGGTGGTTATTTTTTGGCGCGGCTGTGTCCGTGGCCTATTTTTGGCCAACGGAGGCACCTCACAGAGTCTCACGCCATTCCGAGTCCAGCGGACGAAGTTGGCCAGCCCCACCCCCCAAGGCTATAGCCCACCCGATTTTGTGGCCTTTTTCCGCTGGACGAACTTGGCGCCCCGGCCATCGGGCGGTTATTTTTGGGCGCGGCTGTGTCTGCAGCCTATTTTTGGAACTCAGAGGCGCCTCGCAAAGTCTCGCGCCATTACGAGGCCGGCGGACGAAGTCGGCCCCCCCACCCCCCCAGGCTATAGCCCACCCGTTTTTGTGGCCTTTTTCCGCTGGACGAACTTGGCGCCCCGGCCTTCGGGCGGTTATTTTTGGGCACAGGTGTGGGCCGCGGCGTATTTTTGGCACACGGAGGTGCCTCGCAAAGTCTCGCGCCATTCCGAGTCCGGCGGACGAAGTTGGCCAGCCCCACCCCCCCAAGGCTATAGCCCACCCGTTTTTGTGGCCTTTTTCCGCTGGATGAACTTGGCGCCCCGGCCTTCGGGCGGTCATTTTTTACCGCGGCTGTTCCCGCGCCTATTTTTGGCACACGGAGGTGCCTCGTAAAGTCTCGCGCCATTCCGATTCCGGCGGACGAAGTCGGCCATCCCCACCCCCCCAAGGCTATAGCCCACCCGTTTTTGTGGCCTTTTTCCGCTGGACGAACTTGGCGCCCCGGCATTCGGTCGGTTATTTTTGGGCGCGGCTGTGCCTGCGGCCTATTTTTGGCCAACGGAGGCACCTCGCAAAGTCTCACGCCATTCCGAGTCCAGCGGACGAAGTTGGCCAGCCCCACTCCCCAAGGCTATAGCCCACCCGATTTTGTGGCCGTTTTCCGCTGGACGAACTTGGCGCCCCGGCCTTCGGGCGGTTATTTTTGGGCGCGGCTGTGTCCGCAGCCTATTTTTGGCACACGGAGGTGCCTCTCAAAGTCTTGCACCATTCCGAGTCCGGCGGACGAAGTTGGCCAGCCCCACCCCCCAAGGCTATAGCCCGCCCGTTTTTGTGGCCTTTTTCCGCTGGACGAACTTGGCGCCCAGGGCCTTCGGGCGGTTATTTTTGGGCGCGGCTGTGTCCGCAGCCTATTTTTGGCACACCGGAGGTGCCTCTCAAAGTCTTGCACCATTCCGAGTCCGGCGGACGAAGTTGGCCAGCCCCACCCCCCAAGGCTATAGCCCGCCCGTTTTTGTGGCCTTTTTCCGCTGGACGAACTTGGCGCCCCGGCCTTCGGGCGGTTATTTTTTGGCGCGGCTGTCCCCACGGCCTATTTTTGGCACACGGAGGTGCCTCACAAGGTCTCGCACAATTCCGAGTCCGGCGGACGAAGTTGGCCAGCCCCACCCCCCAAGGCTATAGCCCACCCGTATTTGCGGCCTTTTTCTGCTGGACGAACTTGACGCCCCGGCCTTCGGGCGGTTATTTTTTGGCGCGGCTGTGCCCGCAGCCTATTTTTGGCACACGGAGGTGCCTCTCAAAGTCTTGCACCATTCCGAGTCCGGCGGATGAAGTTGGCCAGCCCCACCCCCCAAGGCTATAGCCCACCCATTTTTCTGGCCTTTTTCCGCTGGACGAACTTGGCGCCGCGGCCTTCGGGTGGTTATTTTTGGGCGTGTCTGTGCCCGCGGCCTATTTTTGCAAACGGAGGTGCCTCGCAAAGTCTCACGCCATTCCGAGTCCGGCGGACGAAATTGGCCAGCCCCACCCTCCGAGGCTATAGCCCACCCGTATTTTGTGGCCTTTTTCCACTGGACGAACTTGGCGCCCCGGGCTTCGGGGGTTATTTTTGGGCGCGGCTGTGCCCACGGCCTATTTTTGGCACATGGAGGCGCCTTGCAAAGTCTCGCGCCATTCCGAGTCCGGCGGACGAAGTTGGCCAGCCCCACCCCCCAAGGCTATAGCCCACCCGTATTTGTGGCCTTTTTCCGCTGGACGAACTTCGCGCCCCGGCCTTCGGGTGGTTATTTTTGGGCGCGGTTGTGCCCTCGGCGTATTTTCGGCACACGGAGGCGCCTCGCAAAGTCTCGCGCCATTCCGAGTCCGGCGGATGAAGTTGGCCAGCCCCACCCCCCCAAGGCTATGGCCCACCCATTTTTGTGGCCTTTTTCCGCTGGACGAACTTGGCGCCCCGGCCTTCGGGCAGTTATTTTTGGGCGCTCCTGTGCCCGCGGCCTATTTTTGGCACACGGAGGCGCCTCGCAAAGTCTCGCGCCATTCCGAGTCCGGCGGACGAAGTCGGCCAGCCCCACCCCCCAAGGCTATAGCCCACCCGTTTTTGTGGCCTTTTTCCGCTGGACGAACTTGGCGCCCCGGCCTTCGGGCGGATATTTTTGGGCGCGGCTGTGCCCGCGGCCTATTTTTGGTACACGGAGGCGCCTCACAAAGTCTGGCGCCATTCTGAGTGCGGCAGACGAAGTTGGCCAGCCCCACCCCCCAAGGCTATAGCCCACCCGTTTTTGTGGCCTTTTTCCGCTGGACGAACTTGGCGCCCCGGCCTTCGGGCAGTTATTTTTGGACGCGGCTGTGCCTGCAGCCTATTTTTGGTACATGGAGGTGCCTCGCAAAGTCTCGCGCCATTCCGAGTCCGGCGGTCGAAGTTGGCCAGCCCCACCCCCCAAGGCTATAGCCCACCCGTTTTTGTGGCCTTTTTCCGCTGGACGAACTTGGCGCCCCGGCCTTCGGGCGGTTATTTTTGGGCGCGACTGTGCCCCCTCGGCCTATTTTTGGTACACGGAGACGCCTCACAAAGTCTCGCGCCATTCTGAGTCCGGCGGACGAAGTTGGCCAGCCCCACCCCCCAAGGCTATAGCCCGACCGTTTTTGTGGCCATTTTCCGCTGGACGAACTAGGCGCCCCGGCCTTTGGGCGGTTATTTTTGGGCGCGGCTGTGCCCGCGGCCTATTTTTGGCACACCTAGGCGCCTCGCAAAGTCTCGCGCCATTCTGAGTCCGGCGGACGAAGTTCGCCAGCCCCACCCCCCAAGGCTATAGCCCACCCAGTTTTGTGGCCTTTTTCCGCTGGACGAACTTGGCGCCCCGGCCTTCGGGCAGTTATTTTTGGGCGCTCCTGAGCCCGCGGCCTATTTTTGGCACACGGAGGCACCTCGCAAAGTCTCGCGCCATTCCGAGTCCGGCGGACGAAGTCGGCCAGCCCCACCCCCCAAGGCTATAGCCCACCCGTTTTTGTGGCCTTTTTCCGCTGGACGAACTTGGCGCCCCGGCCTTCGGGCGGATATTTTTGGGAGCTGCTGTGTCCGCGGCCTATTTTTGGTACACGGAGGCGCCTCGCAAAGTCTCGCGCCATTCCAAGTCCGGCGGACGAAGTTGGCCAGCCCCACCCCCCAAGGCTATAGCCCACCCGTTTTTGTGGCCATTTTCCGCTGGACGAATGGCGCCCCCGGCCTTCGGGTGGTTATTTTTGGGCGCGGCTGTGCCCGCGGCCTATTTTTGGTACACGGAGGCGCCTCACAAAGTCTGGCGCCATTCTGAGTCCGGCAGACGAAGTTGGCCAGCCCCACCCCCCAAGGCTATAGCCCACCCGTTTTTGTGGCCTTTTTCCGCTGGACGAACTTGGCGCCCCGGCCTTCGGGCAGTTATTTTTGGACGCGGCTGTGCCTGCAGCCTATTTTTGGTACATGGAGGTGCCTCGCAAAGTCTCGCGCCATTCCGAGTCCGGCGGACGAAGTTGGCCAGCCCCACCCCCCCAAGGCTATAGCCCACCCGTTTTTGTGGCCTTTTTCCGCTGGACGAAATTGGCGCCCCGGCCTTCGGGCGGTTATTTTTGGGCGCGACTGTGCCCGCGGCCTATTTTTGGTACACGGAGACGCCTCACAAAGTCTCGCGCCATTCTGAGTCCGGCGGACGAAGTTGGCCAGCCCCACCCCCCAAGGCTATAGCCCGACCGTTTTTGTGGCCTTTTTCCGCTGGACGAACTAGGCGCCCCGGCCTTTGGGCGGTTATTTTTGGGCGCGGCTGTGCCCGCGGCCTATTTTTGGCACACCTAGGCGCCTCGCAAAGTCTCGCGCCATTCTGAGTCCGGCGGACGAAGTTGGCCATCCCCACCCCCCAAGGCTATAGCCCACCCATTTTTGTGGCCTTTTTCCGCTGGACGAACTTGGCGCCCCGGCCTTCGGGTGGTAATTTTTGGGCGCGTCTGTGCCCGCGGCCTATTTTTGTAAATGGAGGTGCCTCGCAAAGTCTTGCGCCATTCCGTGTCCGGCGGACGAAGTTGGCCAGCCCCACCCCCCCAAGGCCATAGCCCACCCGTATTTGTGGCCTTTTTCCGCTGGACGAACTTGGCGCCCCGGCCTTCGGGTGGTTATTTTTCGGCGCGGCTGTGTCCGCGCCCTATTTTTAGCACACGGAGGCGCCTCGCAGAGTCTCGCGCCATTCCGAGTCCGGCGGACGAAGTTGGCCAGCCCCACCCCCCAAGGCTATAGCCCACCCGTATTTTGTGGCCTTTTCCCCAGGACGAACTTGGCGCCCCGTCCTTCGGGCGGTTATTTTTGGGCGCGGCTGTGCCCGCGGCCTATTTTTGGAACACGGAGGTGCCTCGCAAAGTCTCGCGCCATTCCGAGTCCGGCGGACGAAGTGGGCCGGCCCCACCCCCCATGGCTATAGCCCACCCGTTTTTGTGGCCTTTTTCCGCTGGACGAACTTGGCGCCCCGGCCTTCGGGCGGTTAGTTTTGGGCGCGGCTGTGCCCGCGGCCTATTTTTGGCACACGGAGACGCCTAGCAAAGGCTCGCGCCATTCCGAGTCCGGCGGACGAAGTTGGCCAGCCCCACCCCCCAAGGCTATAGCCCACCCGTTATTGTGGCCTTTTTCCGCTGGACGAACTTGGCGCCCCGGCCTTTGGGCAGTTATTTTTGGGCGCGGCTATGCCCGCGGCCTATTTTTGGCACACGGAGGTGCCTCGCAAAGTCTCGCGCCATTCCGAGTCTGGCGGACGAAGTCGGCCCAGCCCCACCACCCCCCAAGGCTATAGCCCACCCGTTTTTGTGGCCTTTTTCCGCTGGACGAACTTGGCAGCCCGGCCTTCGGGTGGATATTTTTGGGCGCGGCTGTGTCCGCGGCCTATTTTTGGTACACGGAGGTGCCTCACAAAGTCTGGCGCCATTCTGAGTCCGGCAGACGAAGTTTGCCAGCCCCACCCCCCAAGGCTATAGCCCACCCGTATTTGTGGCCTTTTTCCGCTGGACGAACTTGGCGCCCCGGCCTTCGGGCTGTGATTTTTGGTCGCGGCTGTGCCCGCGTCCTATTTTTGGTACACGGAGGCGCCTCGCAAAGTCTCGCGCCATTCCAAGTCCGGCGGACGAAGTTGGCCAGCCCCACCCCCCAAGGCTATAGCCCACCCGTTTTTGTGGCCATTTTCCGCTGGACGAATGGCGCCCGGGCCTTCGGGTGGTTATTTTTGGGCGCGGCTGTGTCCGCGGCCTATTTTTGGTACACGGAGGTGCCTCACAAAGTCTGGCGCCATTCTGAGTCCGGCAGACGAAGTTTGCCAGCCCCACCCCCCAAGGCTATAGCCCACCCGTATTTGTGGCCTTTTTCCGCTGGACGAACTTGGCGTCCCGGCCTTTGGGCGGTTATTTTTGGGCTCGGCTGTGCCCGCGGCCTATTTTTGGCAGACGGAGGCGCCTCGCAAAGTCTCGCGCCATTCTGAGTCCGGCGGACGAAGTTGGCCATCCCCACCCCCCAAGGCTATAGCCCACCCATTTTTGTGGCCTTTTTCCGCTGGACGAACTTGGCGCCCCGGCCTTCGGGTGGTTATTTTTGGGCGCGTCTGTGCCCGCGGCCTATTTTTGTAAATGGAGGTGCCTCGCAAAGTCTTGCACCATTCCGTGTCCGGCGGACAAAGTTGGCCAGCCCCACCCCCCAAGGCCATAGCCCACCCGTATTTGTGGCCTTTTTCCGCTGGACGAACTTCGCGCCCCGGCCTTCGGGTGGTTATTTTTCGGCGCGGCTGTGTCCGCACCCTATTTTTAGCACACGGAGGCGCCTCGCAGAGTCTCGCGCCATTCCGAGTCCGGCGGACAAAGTTGGCCAGCCCCACCCCCCAAGGCTATAGCCCACCCGTATTTTGTGGCCTTTTTCCACTGGACGAACTTGGCGCCCCGTCCTTCGGGCGGTTATTTTTGGGCGCGGCTGTGCCCGCGGCCTATTTTTGGAACACGGAGGTGCCTCGCAAAGTCTCGCGCCATTCCGAGTCCGGCGGACGAAGTGGGCCGGCCCCACCCCCCAAGGCTATAGCCCACCCGTTTTTGTGGCCTTTTTCCGCTGGACGAATTTGGCGCCCCGGCTGTCGGGAGGTTATTTTTGGGCGCGGCTGTGTTCGCGGCCTATGTTTGGCATACGGAGGCGCTTCGCAAAGTCTCGCGCCATTCCGAGTCCGGCGGACGAAGTGGGCCAGCCCCACCCCCCAAGGCTATAGCCCACCCGTTTTTGTGGCCTTTTTCCGCAGGACGAACTTGGCGCCCCCGGCCTTCGGGCGGTTATTTTTGGGCGCGGCTCTGCCCGCGGCCTATTTTTTGCACATGGAGGCGCCTTGCATAGTCTCGCGCCATTCCGAGTCCGGCGGACGAAGTCGGCCAGCCCCACCCCCCAAGGCTATAGCCCACCCGTTTTTGTGGCCTTTTTCCACTGGACGAACTTGGCGCCCCGTCCTTCGGGCGATTATTTTTGGGCGCGGCTGTGCCCGCGGCTGATTTTTGGCGCACAGAGGCGCGTCGAAATGTCTCACGCCATTCCGAGTCCGGCGGATGAAGTTGGGCAGCCCACCCCCCAAGGCTATAGCCCACCCGTTTTTGTGGCCTTTTTCCGCTGGACGAACTCGGCGACCCGGCCTTCAGGCGGTTATTTTTGGGCGCGAGTGTGTCTGCGGCCTAATTTTGGCACACGAAGGCGCCTCGCAAAGTCTCGCACCATTCCGAATCTGGCGGACGAAGTGGGCCAGCCCCACCCCCCAAGGCTATAGCCCACCCGTTTTTGTGGTCTTTTTACGCTGGACGAACTTGGCACCCCGGCCTTCCGGCGGTTATTTTTTGTCGCGGCTGTGCCCGCGGCCTATTTTTGGCACACGGAGGCGCCTTGCAAAGTCTCGCGCAATTCCGAGTCCGGCGGACGAAGTTGGCCAGCCCCACCTCCCAAGGGTATAGCCCACCCGTTTTTGTGGCCTTTTTCCGCTGGACGAACATGGTGCCCCGGCCTTCGGGCGGTTATTTTTGGGCGCGGCTGTACCCGCAGCCTATTTTTGGCATACGGAGGTGCCTCGCAAAGTCTCGTGCCTTTCCGAGTCCTGCGGACAAAGTTGGCCAGCCCCACCCCCCAAGGCTATTGCCCACCCGTTTTTGTGGGCTTTTTTCCGCTGGACGAACTCGGCGACCCGGCCTTCGGGCGGTTATTTTTGGACGCGACTGTGTCCGCGGCCTAATTTTGGCACACGAAGGCGCCTCGCAAAGTCTCGCACCATTCCGAGTCTGGCGGAAGAAGTTGGCCGGCCCCACCCCCCAAGGCTATAGCCCACCCGTTTTTGTGGTCTTTTTCCGCTGGACGAACTTGGCGCCCCGGCCTTCGGGAGGTTATTTTTGGGCGCGGCTGTGTCCGCGGCCTATTTTTGGCGCACAGAGGTGCGTCGCAATGTCTCGCGCAATTCCGAGTCCGGCGGACGAAGTTGGCCAGCCCCACCCCCCAAGGCTATTGCCCACCCGTTTTTGTGGCCTTTTTTCCGCTGGACGAACTTGGCTCCCCGGCCATCGGGCGGTTATTTTTGGGCGCGGCTGTGCCCGTGGCCTATTTTTGACACACGGAGGCGCGTCACAAAGTCTCGCGCCATTCCGAGTCCGGCGGACGAAGTTTGCCAGCCCCACCCCCCAAGGCTATAGCCCACCCGTATTTGTGGCCTTTTTCCGCTGGACGAACTTGGCGCCCCGGCCTTCGGGCCGTAATTTTTGAGCGCGGTTGTGTCCGCGGACTATTTTTGGCACACGGAGGCGCCTCACAAAGTCTCGCGCAATTCCGAGTCCGGCGGACGAAGTTGGCCAGCCCCAACCCCCAAGGCTATAGCCCACCCGTTTTTGTGGCCTTTTTCCACTGGACGAACTTGGCGCCCCGTCCTTCGGGCGGTTATTTTTGGGCGCGGCTGTGCCCGCGACTATTTTTGGCGCACAGACGCACGTCGCAATGTCTCGCGCAATTCCGAGTCCGGCGGACGAAGTTGGCCAGCCCCACCCCCCAAGGCTATAGCCCACCCGTTTTTGTGGCCTTTTTCCACTGGACGAACTTGGCGCCCCGTCCTTCGGGCGGTTATTTTTGGGCGCGGCTGTGTCCGCGGCCTATTTTTGGCGCACAGAGGCGCGTCGAAATGTCTCGCGCCATTCCGAGTCCGGCGGACGAAGTTGGGCAGCCCACCCCCCAAGGCAATAGCCCACCCGTTTTTGTGGCCTTTTTCCGCTGGACGAACTCGGCGAGCCGGCCTTCAGGTGGTTATTTTTGGGCGCGACTGTGTCCGCGGCCTAATTTTGGCACACGAAGGCGCCTCGCAAAGTCTCGCACCATTCCGAGTCTGGCGGACGAAGTGGGCCAGCCCCACCCCCCCAAGGCTATAGCCCACCCGTTTTTGTGGTCTTTTTCCTCTGGACGAACTTGGCGCCCCGGCCTTCCGGCGGTTATTTTTGGTCGCGGCTGTGCCCGCGGCCTATTTTTGGCACACGGAGGCGCCTCGCAAACTCTCGCGCAATTCCGAGTCCGGCGGGCGAAGTTGGCCAGCCCCACCTCCCAAGGGTATAGCCCACCCGTTTTTGTGGCCTTTTTCCGCTGGACGAACATGGTGCCCCCGGCCTTCGGGCGGTTATTTTTGGGCGCGGCTGTACCCGCAGCCTATTTTTGGCATACGGAGGTGCCTCGCAAAGTCTCGTGCCTTTCCGAGTCCGGCGGACAAAGTTGGCCAGCCCCACCCCCCAAGGCTATTGCCCACCCGTTTTTGTGGGCTTTTTCCGCTGGACGAACTCGGCGACCCGGCCTTCGGGCGGTTATTTTTGGACGCGACTGTGTCCGCGGCCTAATTTTGGCACACGAAGGCGCCTCGCAAAGTCTCGCACCATTCCGAGTCTGGCGGAAGAAGTTGGCCGGCCCCACCCCCCAAGGCTATAGCCCACCCGTTTTTGTGGTCTTTTTCCGCTGGACGAACTTGGCGCCCCGGCCTTCGGGAGGTTATTTTTGGGCGCAGCTGTGCCCGCGGCCTATTTTTTGCACACGGACGCGCCTCGCAAAGTCTCGCGCCATTCCGAGTCCGGCGGACGAAGTTGGCCAGCCCCACCCCCCAAGGCTATAGCCCACCCGTATTTGTGGCCTTTTTACGCTGGACGAACTTGGCGCCCCGGCCTTCCGGCGGTTTTTTTTGGGCGCGGCTGTGCCCGCGTTCTATTTTTGGCACACGGAGGCACCTCGAAAACTCTCGCGCCATTCCGAGTCCGGCGGACGAAGTTGGCCAGCCCCACCCCCCAAGGCTATAGCCCACCCGTTTTTGTGGCCTTTTGCCGCTGGACGAACTTGGCGCCCCGGCCTTCGGGCGGTTATTTTTGGGCGTGGCTGTGCCCGCGGCCTATTTTCGGCACAAGGAGGAGCCTCGCAAAGTCTCGCACCATTCCGAGTCCGGCGGACGAAGTTGGCCAGCCCCACCCCGCAAGGCTATAGCCCACCCGTTTTTGTGGCCTTTCTCCGCTGGACGAACTTGGCGCCCCGTCCTTCGGGCGGTTATTTTTGGGCGCGGCTGTGCCCGCGGCCTATTTTTGGCACACGGAGGCGCCTCGCAAAGTCTCGCGCCATTCCGAGTCCGGCGGACGAAGTTGGCCGGCCCCACCCCCCAAGGCTATAGCTCACCCGTATTTGTGGCCTTTTTCCGCTGGACGAACTTCGCGCCCCAGCCTTCGGGCCGTTATTTTTGGGCGCGGCTGTGCCTGCGGCCTATTTTTGGCACACGGAGGCGCCTCGCAAAGTCGCGCGCCATTCCGAGTCCGGCGGACGAAGTTGGCCAGCCCCACCCCCCAAGGCTATAGCCCACAGTATTTGTGGCCGTTTTCCGCTTGACGAACTTTGCGACCCGGCCTTCGGGCAGTTATTTTTGGGTACGGCTGTTCCCCCGTCCTATTTTTGGCACACGGAGGCGCCTCGCAAAGTCTCGTGCCATTCCGAGTCCGGCGGACGTAGTTGGCCAGCCTCACCCCCCAAGGCTATAGCCCACCCGTATTTGTGGCCTTTTTCCGCTGGACGAACTTGGCGCCCCGGCCTTGGGGCGGTTATTTTTGGGCGCGGTTGTGCCCGCGGCCTATTTTTGGCACACGGAGGCAACTCGCAAAGTCTCGCGCCATCCCGAGTCCGGCGGACGAAGTTGGCGAGCCCCACCCCCCAAGGCTATAGTCCATCCGTATTTGTGGCCTTTTTCCGCTGGACGGACTCGGCGCCCCGGCCTTCGGGCGGTTATTTGTGGGCGCGGCTTTGTACGCGGCCTATTTTTGGCACACGGAGGCCCCTCGCAAAGTCTCGCGGCATTCCGAGTCCGGCGGACGAAGTTGGCCAGCCCCACCCCCCAAGGCTATAGCCCACCCGTTTTTGTGGCCTTTTTCCGCTGGACGAACTTGGCGCCCCGGCCTTCGGGCGGTTATTTTTGGGTGCGGCTTTGCCCGCGGCCTATTTTTGGCACACGGAGGCCCCTCGCAAAGTCTCGCGGCATTCCGAGTCCGGCGGACGAAGTTGGCCAGCCCCACGCCCCAAGGCTATAGCCCACCCGTTTTTGTGGCCTTTTTCCGCTGGACGAAATTGGCGCCCCGGCCTTCGGTCGGGTATTGCCCGCGGCCTATTTTTGGCACACGGAGGCCCTTCGCAAAGTCTCGCGGCATTCCGAGACCGGCGGACGAAGTTGGCCTGCCCCACCCCCCAAGACTATACTCCACCCGTTTTTGTGGCCTTTTTCCGCTGGACGAACTTGGCGCCCCGGCCTTCGGGCTGTTATTTTTGGGCTCTGCTTTGCCCGCGGCGTATTTTTGGCACACGGAGGCCCCTCGAAAAGTCTCGCGGCATTCCGAGTCCGGCGGACGAAGTGGGCCAGCCCCAGCCCCCAAGGCTATAGCCCACCCATTTTTGTGACCTTTTTCCGCTGGACGAACTTGGCGCCCCGGCCTTCGGGCGGTTATTTTTGGGTGCGGTTTTGCCCGCGGCCTATTTTTGGCACACGGAGGCCCCTCGCAAAGTCTCGCGGCATTCCGAGTCCGGCGGACGAAGTTGGCCAGCCCCACGCCCCAAGGCTATAGCCCTCCCGTTTTTGTGGCCTTTTTCCGCTGGACGAACATGGCGCCCCGGCCTTCGGTCGGGTATTGTTGGGCGCGGCTTTGCCCGCGGCCTATTTTTGGCACACGGAGACCCTTCGCAAAGTCTCGCGGTATTCCGAGTCCGGCGTACGAAGTTGGCCAGCCCCACCCCCCAAGGCTATAGTCCACCCATTTTTGTGGCCTTTTTCCGCTGGACGAACATGGCGCACCGGCCTTCGGACGGTTATTTTTGGGCGCGGCTTTGCCCGCGGCCTATTTTTTGCACACGGAGGCCCCTCACAAAGTCTCGCGGCATTCCGAGTCCGGCGGACGAAGTTGGCCAGCCCCACCCGCCAAGGCTATAGCCCACCCGTTTTTGTGGCCTTTTTCCGCTGGACGAACGCCCTGGCCTTCAGGTGGTTATTTGTGGGCGCGGCTTTGCGCGCGGCCTAGATTTGGCACACGGAGGCCCCTCGCAAAGTCTCGCGGCATTCCGAGTCCGGCGGACGAAGTTGGCCAGCCCCACCCCCCAAGGCTTTACCCCATCCGTTTTTGTGGCCTTTTTGCGCTGGACGAACTTGGCGCCCCGGCCTTTGGGTGGTTATTTTTGGGCGCGGCTTTCCGCGCGGCCTATTTTTGGCACACGGAGGCCCCTCGCAAAGTCTCGCGGCATTCCGAGTCCGGCGGACGAAGTTGGCCAGCCCCACCCCCCAAGGCTGTAGCCCACACGTTTTTGTAGCCTTTTTCCGCTGGACGAACTTGGCGCCCCGGCCTTCGGACGGTTATTTTTGGGTGCGGCTTTCCTCGCGGCCTATTTTTGGCACACGGAGGCCCCTCGCAAAGTCTCGCGGCATTCCGAGTCCGGCGGACGAAGTTGGCCAGCCCCACCCCCCAAGGCTGTAGCCCACCCGTTTTTGTAGCCTTTTTCCGCTGGACGAACTTGGCGCGCCGGCCTTCGGGCGGTTATTTTTGGGCGCGGCTATGCCCGCGGCCTATTTTTGGCACAAGGAGGCCCCTCGCAAAGTCTCGCACTATTCCGAGTGCGGCGGACGAAGTTGGCCAGCCCCACCCCCCAAGGCTATAGCCCACCCGTTTTTGTGGCCTTTTTCCGCTGGACGAACTTGGCGCCCCGGCCTTCGGGCGGTTATTTTTGGGTGCGGCTTTGCCCGCGGCCTATTTTTGGCACACGGAGGCCCCTCGCAAAGTCTCGCAGCATTCCGAGTCCGGCGGACGAAGTTGGCCAGCCCCACGCCCCAAGGCTATAGCCCAACCGTTTTTGTGGCCTTTTTCCGCTGGACGAACTTGGCGCCCCGGCCTTCGGTCGGGTATTGTTGCACGGGGCTTTGCCCGCGGCCTATTTTCTGCACACGGAGGCCCTTCGCAAAGTCTCGCGGCATTCCGAGTCCGGCGGACGAAGTTGGCCAGCCCCACCCCCCAAGGCTATAGTCCACCCATTTTTGTAGCCTTTTTCCGCTGGACGAACATGGCGCACCGGCCTTCGGACGGTTATTTTTGGGCGCGGCTTTGCCCGCGGCCTATTTTTTGCACACGGAGGCCCCTCGCAAAGTCTCGCGGCATTCCGAGTCCGGCGGACGAAGTGGGCCAGCCCCACCCGCCAAGGCTATAGCCCACCCGTTTTTGTGGCCTTTTTCCGCTGGATGAACTTGGCGCCCTGGCCTTCAGGCGGTTATTTGTGGGCGTGGCTTTGCGCGCGGCCTATTTTTGGCACACGGAGGCCCCTCGCAAAGTCTCGCGGCATTCCGAGTCCGGCGGACGAAGTTGGCCAGCCCCACCCGCCAAGGCTATAGCCCACCCGTTTTTGTGGCCTTTTTCCGCTGGACGAACTTGGCGCCCTGGCCTTCGGGTGGTTATTTGTGGGCGCGGCTTTGCGCGCGGCCTAGTTTTGGCACACGGAGGCCCCTCGCAAAGTCTCGCGGCATTCCGAGTCCGGCGGACGAAGTTGGCCAGCCCCACCCCCCAAGGCTATACCCCATCCGTTTTTGTCGCCTTTTTGCGCTGGACGAACTTGGCGCCCCGGCCTTCGGGTGGTTATTTTTGGGCGCGGCTTTCCGCGCGGCCTATTTTTGGCACACGGAGGCCCCTCGCAAAGTCTCGCGGCATTCCGAGTCCGGCGGACGAAGTTGGCCAGCCCCACCCCCCAAGGCTGTAGCCCACACGTTTTTGTAGCCTTTTTCCGCTGGACGAACTTGGCGCCCCCGCCTTCGGATGGTTATTTTTGGGTGCGGCTTTCCTCGCAGCCTATTTTTGGCACACGGAGGCCCCTCGCAAAGTCTCGCGGCATTCCGAGTCCGGCGGACGAAGTTGGCCAGCCCCACCCCCCAAGGCTGTAGCCCACCCGTTTTTGTAGCCTTTTTCCGCTGGACGAACTTGGCGCCCCGGCCTTCGGGCGGTTATTTTAGGGTGCAGATTTGCCCGTGGCCTATTTTTCGCACACGGAGGCCCCTCGTAAAGTCTCGTGGCATTCCGAGTCCGGCGGACGAAGTGGGCCAGCCCCAGCCCCCAAGGCTATAGCCCACCCATTTTTGTGGCCTTTTTCCGCTGGACAAACTTGGCGCCCCGCCCTTCGGGCGGTTATTTTTGGGCGCGGCTTTGCCCGCGGCCTATTTTTTGCATACGGAGGCCCCTCGCAAAGTCTCGCGGCATTTCGAGTCCGGCGGACGAAGTTGGCCAGCCCCACCCGCCAAGGCTATAGCCCACCCGTTTTTGTGGCCTTTTTCCGCTGGATGAACTTGGCGCCCTGGCCTTCGGGCAGTTATTTGTGGGCGTGGCTTTGCGCACGGCCTATTTTTGGCACACGGAGGCCCCTCGCAAAGTCTCGCGGCATTCCGAGTCCGGCGGACGAAGTTGGCCAGCCCCACCCTCCAAGGCTATACCCCATCCGTTTTTGTGGCCTTTTTGCGCTGGACGAACTTGGCGCCCCGGCCTTCGGGTGGTTGTTTTTGGGTGCGGCTTTCCGCGCGGCCTATTTTTGGCACACGGAGGCCCCTCGCAAAGTCTCGCGGCATTCCGAGTCTGGCGGACGAAGTGGGCCAGCCCCACCCCCCAAGGCTGTAGCCCACCCGTTTTTGTGGCCTTTTTCCGCTGGACGAACTTGGCGCCCCGGCCTTCGGACGGTTATTTTTGGGTGCGGCTTTGCTCGCGGCCTTTTTTTTGCACACGGAGGCCCCTCGCAAAGTCTCTCGGCATTCCGAGTCCGGCGGACGAAGTTGGCCAGCCCCACGCCCCAAGGCTATAGCCCACCCGTTTTTGTGGCCTTTTTCCGATGGACGAACTTGGCGCCCCGGCCTTCGGTCGGGTATTGTTGGGCGCGGCTTTGCCCGCGGCCTATTTTTGGCACACGGAGGCCCTTCGCAAAGTCTCGCGGCATTCCGAGTCCGGCGGACGAAGTTGGCTAGCCCCACCCGCCAAGGCTATAGCCCACCCGTTTTTGTGGCGTTTTTGCGCTGGACGAACTTGGCGCCCCAGCCTTCGGGCGGTTATTTGTGGGCGTGGCTTTGCGTACGGCCTATTTTTGGCACACGGAGGCCCCTCGCAAAGTCTCGCGGCATTCCGAGTCCGGCGGACGAAGTTGGCCAGCCCCACCCCACAAGGCTATACCCCATCCGTTTTTGTGGCCTTTTTGCGCTGGACGAACTTGGCGCCCCGGCCTTCGGGTGGTTATTTTTGGGCGCGGCTTTCTGCGCGGCCTATTTTTGGCACATGGAGGCCCCTCGCAAAGTCTCGCGGCATTCCGAGTCCGGCGGACGAAGTTGGCCAGCCCCACCCCCCAAGGCTATAGCCCACCCGTTTTTGTAGCCTTTTTCTGCTGGACGAACTTGGCGCCCCGGCCTTCGGACGGTTATTTTTGGGTGCGGCTTTGCTCGCGGCCTATTTTTTGCACACGGACGCCCCTCGCAAAGTCTCGCGGCATTCCGAGTCCGGCGGACGAAGTTGGCCAGCCCCACCCCCCAAGGCTATAGCCCACCCGTTTTTGTGGCCTTTTACCGCTGGACGGACTTGGCGCCCCGGCCTTCGGGCGGTTATTTTTGGGCACGGATTTGCCCGCGGCCTATGTTTGGCACACGGAGGCCCCTCGCAAAGTCTCGCGGCATTTCGAGTCTGGGGGACGAAGTTGGCCAGCCCCACCCCCCAAGGCTATAGCCCACCCGTTTTTGTGGCGTTTTTCCGCTGGACGAACTTGGCGCCCCGGCCTTCGGGCGGTTTTTTTTGTGCGCGGCTATGCCCGCGGCCTTTTTTTGGCAAACGGAGGCCCCTCGCAATGTCTCACGGCATTCCGAGTCCGGCGGACGAAGTTGGCCAGCCCCACCCCCCAAGGATATAGCCCACCCGTTTTTGTGGCCTTTTTCCGCAGGACGAACATGGTGCCCCGGCCTTCGGGCTGTTATTTTTGGGCGTAGCTTTGCCCGCGGCCTAGTTTTGGTACACGGAGGCCCCTCGCAAAGTCTCGCGGCATTCCGAGTCCGGCGGACGAAGTTGGCCAGCCCCACCCCCCGAGGCTATACCCCATCCGTTTTTGTGGCCTTTTTGCCCTGGACGAACTTGGCGCCCCGGCCTTCGGGTGGTTGTTTTTGGGTGCGGCTTTCCGCGCGGCCTATTTTTGGCACACGGAGGCCCTCGCAAAGTCTCGCGGCATTCCGAGTCTGGCGGACGAAGTGGGCCAGCCCGACCCCCCAAGGCTGTAGCCCACCCGTTTTTGTAGCCTTTTTCCGCTGGACGAACTTGGCGCCCCGGCCTTCGGGTGGTTATTTTTGGGTGCGGCTTTCCGCGCGGCCTATTTTTGGCACATGGAGGCCCCTCGCAAAGTCTCGCGGCATTCCGAGTCCGGCGGACGAAGTTGGCCAGCCCCACCCCCCAAGGCTATAGCCCACCCGTTTTTGTGGCGTTTTTCCGCTGGACGAACTTGGCGCCCCGGCCTTCGGGCGGTTATTTTTGTGCGCGGCTATGCCCGCGGCCTATTTTTGGCAAACGGAGGCCCCTCGCAATGTCTCGCGGCATTCCGAGTCCGGCGGACGAAGTTGGCCAGCCCCACCCCCCAAGGATATAGCCCACCCGTTTTTGTGGCCTTTTTCCGCTGGACGAACATGGTGCCCCGGCCTTCGGGCTGTTATTTTTGGGCGCAGCTTTGCCCGCGGCCTAGTTTTGGCACACGGAGGCCCCTCGCAAAGTCTCGCGGCATTCCGAGTCCGGCGGACGAAGTTGGCCAGCCCCACCCCCCAAGGCTATAGCCCACCCGTTTTTGTGGCCTTTTTCCGGTGGACGAACTCGGGGACCCGGCCTTCGGGCGGTTATTTTTGGGCGCGGCTTTGCCCGTGACCTATTTCTTGCACACGGAGTCCCCTCGTAAAGTCTCACGGCATTCCGAGTCCGGCGGACGAATTTGGCCAGCCCCACCCCTCAAGGCTATAGCCCACCCGTTTTTGTGGCCTTTTTCCGCTGGACGAACTTGGCGCCCCGGCCTTCGGGCGGTTATTTTTGGGCGCGGCATTGTCTGCTGCCTATTTTTGGCACATGGAGGTCCCTCGCAAAGTCTTGCACCATTCCGAGTCCGGCGGACGAAGTTGGCCAGCCCCACCCCCCAAGGCTATAGCCCACCTGTTTTTGTGGCCTTTTTCCGCTGGACGAACATGGCGTTCCGGCCTTCGGGCGGTTATCTTAGGGCGCTGCTTTGTCCGCAGCCTATTTTTGGCACACGGAGGCCGCTCGCAAAGTCTTGCGGCATTCCGAGTCCGGCGGACGAAGTAGGCCAGCCCCACCCCCCAAGGCTTATAGCCCACCCGTTTTTGTGGCCTGTTTCCGCTGGACGAACTTGGCACCCCGTCCTTCGGGCGGTTATTTTTGGGCGCGGCTTTCTCCACGGCCTATTTTTGGCACACGGAGGCCCCTCGCAAAGTCTTGCGGCATTCCGAGTCCGGCGGACGAAGTTGCCCAGCCCCACCCCCCTAGGCTATAGCCCACCCGTTTTTGTGGCCTTTGTCCGCTGGACGAACTTGGCACCCCGGGCTTCGGGCTGTTATTTTTGGGCGCGGCTTTGTCCAAACCCTATTTTTGGCGCACGGAGGCCCCTCGCAATGTCTCGCGGCATTTCGAGTCTGGGGGACAAAGTTGGCCAGCCCCACCCCCCAAGGCTATAGCCCACCCGTTTTTGTGGCCTTTTTCTGCTGGACGAACTTGGCGCCCCGGCCTTCGGGCGGTTATTTTTGGGCCCGGCTTTGCCCGCGGCCTATTTTTGGCAAACGGAGGCCCCTCGCAATGTCTCGCGGCATTCCGAGTCCGGCGGACGAAGTTGGCCAGCCCCACCCCCCAAGGATATAGCCCACCCATTTTTGTGGCCTTTTTCCGCTGGACGAACTTGGCGCCCCGGCCTTCGGGCGGTTATTTTTGGGCCCGGCTTTGCCCGCGGCCTATTTTTGGCAAACGGAGGCCCCTCGCAATGTCTCACGGCATTCCGAGTCCGGCGGACGAAGTTGGCCAGCCCCACCCCCCAAGGCTATAGCCCACCCGTATTGGTGGCCTTTTTGCGCTGGACGAACTTGGCGCCCCGGCCTTCGGGCGGTTATTTTTGGGAACGGCTTTGCTCGCGGCCTATTTTTGGCACACGGAGGCCCCTCGCAATGTCTCGCGGCATTCCGAGTCCGGCGTACGAAGTTGGCCAGCCACACCCCCCAAGGCTATAGCCCACCCGTTTTTTTGTGGCCTTTGACCGCGGCCTATTTTTGGTAGACGGAGGCCCCTCGCAAAGTCCCGCGGCATTCCGAGTCCGGCGGACGAAGTTGGCCAGCCCCACCCCCCAAGGCTATAGCCCACCCGTTTTTGTGGCCTTTTTCCGCTGGACGAACTTGGCGCCCCGGCCTTCGGGCGGTTATTTTTGGGCGCGGCTTTGCCCGCGGCCTATGTTTGGCACACGGAGGCCCCTCGCAAAGTCTCGTGGCATTCCAAGTCCGGCAGATGAAGTTGGCCAGCCTCACCCCCCAAGGCTATAGCCCACCCGTTTTTGTGGCCTTTTTCCGCTGGACGAACTTGACACCCCGGCCTTCGGGTGGTTATTTTTGGGCGCGGATTTGCCAGCGGCCTATGTTTGGCACACGGAGGCCCCTCGCAAAGTCTCGTGGCATTCCGAGTCCGGCAGATGAAGTTGGCCAGCCCCACCCCCCAAGGCTATAGCCCACCCGTTTTTGTGGCTTTTTTCCGCTGGACGAACTTGACACCCCGGCCTTCGGGCGGTTATTTTAAGGCGCGGCTTTGCCCGCAGCCTATGTTTGGCACACGGAGGCCCCTCGCAAAATCTCCCGGCATTCCGAGTCCGGCGGATGAAGTTGACCAGCCCCACCTCCCAAGGCTATAGCCCACCCGTTTTTGTGGCCTTTTTCCGCTGGACGAACTTGGCGCCCCGGCCTTTGGGCGGTTATTTTTGGGTGCGGGTTTACCCGCGGCCTATTTTTGGCACACGGAGGCCCCTCGCAGAGTCTCGCGGCATTCCGAGTCCGGCGGACGAAGTTGGCCAGCCCCACCCCCCAAGGCTATAGCCCACCCGTTTTTGTGGCCTTTTTCCGCTGGACGAACTTGGCGCCCCGGCCTTCGGGCGGTTATTTTTGGGCGCGGCTTTGCCTGCGGTCCATGTTTGGCACACGGAGGCTCCTCGAAAAGTCTCGCGGCATTCCGAGTCCGGCGGACGAAGTAGGCCAGCCCCACCCCCCAAGGCTATAGCCCACCCGTTTTTGTGGCCTTTTTCCGCTGGACGAACTTGACACCCCGGCCTTCGGGCGGTTATTTTAAGGCGCGGCTTTGCCCGCAGCCTATGTTTGGCACACGGAGGCCCCTCGCAAAATCTCCCGGCATTCCGAGTCCGGCGGATGAAGTTGACCAGCCCCACCTCCCAAGGCTATAGCCCACCCGTTTTTGTGGCCTTTTTCCGCTGGACGAACTTGGCGCCCCGGCCTTTGGGCGGTTATTTTTGGGTGCGGGTTTACCCGCAGCCTATTTTTGGCACACGGAGGCCCCTCGCAGAGTCTCGCGGCATTCCGAGTCCGGCGGACGAAGTTGGCCAGCCCCACCCCCCAAGGCTATAGCCCACCCGTTTTTGTGGCCTTTTTCCGCTGGACGAACTTGGCGCCCCGGCCTTCGGGCGGTTATTTTTGGGCGCGGCTTTCGCTGCGGTCCATGTTTGGCACATGGAGGCTCCTCGAAAAGTCTCGCGGCATTCCGAGTCCGGCGGACGAAGTAGGCCAGCCCCACCCCCCAAGGCTATAGCCCACCCGTTTTTGTGGCCTTTTTCCGCTGGATGAACTTGACACCCCGGCCTTCGGGCGGTTATTTTTAGGCGCGGCTTTGCCCGCAGCCTATGTTTGGCACACGGAGGCCCCTCGCAAAATCTCGCGGCATTCCGACTCCGGCGGACGAAGTTGGCCAGCCCCACCCCCCAAGGCTATAGCCCACCCGTTTTTGTGGCCTTTTTCCGCTGGACGAACTTGGCGCCCCGGCCTTTGGGTGGTTATTTTTGGGTGCGGGTTTACCCGCGGCCTATTTTTGGCACACGGAGGCCCCTCGCAGAGTCTCGTGGCATTCCAAGTCCGGCGGACGAAGTTGGCCAGCCCCACCCCCCAAGGCTATAGCCCACCCGTTTTTGTGGCCTTTTGGCGCTGGACGAACTTGGCGCCCCGGCCTTCGGGCTGTTATTTTTGGCTGCGGCTTTGCCTGCGGTCCATGTTTGGCACACGGAGGCTCCTCGTAAAGTCTCGCGACATTCCGAGTCCGGCGGACAAAGTTGGCCAGCCCCACGCCCCAAGACTATAGCCCAACCGTTTTTGTGGCCTTTTTCCGGTGGACGAACTTGGCGCCCCGGCCTTCGGGCGGTTATTTTTGGACGCGGCTTTGCCCGCGGCCTATGTTTGGCACACGGAGGCGCCTCGCAAAGTCTCGTGGCATTCCGAGTCCGGCAGATGAAGTTGGCCAGCCCCACCCCCCAAGGCTATAGCCCACCCGTTTTTGTGGCCTTTTTCCGCTGGACGAACTTGACACCCCGGCCTTTGGGCGGTTATTTTTTGGCGCGGCTTTGCCCGCAGCCTATGTTTGGCACACGGAGGCCCCTCGCAAAATCTCCCGGCATTCCGAGTCCGGCGGATGAAGTTGGCCAGCCCCACCTCCCAGGGCTATAGCCCACCCGTTTTTGTGGCCTTTTTCCGCTGGACGAACTTGGCGCCCCGGCCTTTGGGCGGTTATTTTTGGGTGCGGGTTTACCCGCGGCCTATTTTTGGCACACGGAGGCCCCTCGCAGAGTCTCGCGGCATTCCGAGTCCGGCGGACGAAGTTGGCCAGCCCCACCCCCCAAGGCTATAGCCCATCCGTTTTTGTGGCCTTTTTCCGCTGGACGAACTTGGCGCCCCGGCCTTCGGGCGGTTATTTTTGGGCGCGGCTTTGCCTGCGGTCCATGTTTGGCACACGGAGGCTCCTCGAAAAGACTCGCGGCATTCCGAGCCCGGCGGACGAAGTTGGCCAGCCCCACCCCCCAAGGCTATAGCCCACCCGTTTTTGTGGCCTTTTTCCGCTGGACGAACTTGGTGCCCCGGCCTTCGGGCTGTTATTTTTGGGTGTGGCTTTGCCTGCGGTCCATGTTTGGCACACGGAGGCTCCTCGTAAAGTCTCGCGGCATTCCGAGTCCGGCGAACGAAGTTGGCCAGCCCCACGCCCCAAGGCTATAGCCCAACCGTTTTTGTGGCCTTTTTCCGCTGGACGAACTTGGAGCCCCGGCCTTCGGGCGGTTATTTTTGGGCGCGGCTTTGCCCGCGGCCTATGTTTGGCACACGGAGGCCCCTCGCAAAGTCTCGTGGCATTCCGAGTCCGGCAGATGAAGTTGGCCAGCCTCACCCCCCAAGGCTATAGCCCACCCGTTTTTGTGGCCTTTTTCCGCTGGACGAACTTGACACCCCGGCCTTCGGGTGGTTATTTTTGGGCGCGGATTTGCCAGCGGCCTATGTTTGGCACACGGAGGCCCCTCGCAAAGTCTCGTGGCATTCCGAGTCCGGCAGATGAAGTTGGCCAGCCCCACCCCCCAAGGCTATAGCCCACCCGTTTTTGTGGCCTTTTTCCGCTGGACGAACTTGACACCCCGGCCTTCGGGCGGTTATTTTAAGGCGCGGCTTTGCCCGCAGCCTATGTTTGGCACACGGAGGCCCCTCGCAAAATCTCCCGGCATTCCGAGTCCGGCGGATGAAGTTGACCAGCCCCACCTCCCAAGGCTATAGCCCACCCGTTTTTGTGGCCTTTTTCCGCTGGACGAACTTGGCGCCCCGGCCTTTGGGCGGTTATTTTTGGGTGCGGGTTTACCCGCGGCCTATTTTTGGCACACGGAGGCCCCTCGCAGAGTCTCGCGGCATTCCGAGTCCGGCGGACGAAGTTGGCCAGCCCCACCCCCCAAGGCTATAGCCCACCCGTTTTTGTGGCCTTTTTCCGCTGGACGAACTTGGCGCCCCGGCCTTCGGGCGGTTATTTTTGGGCGCGGCTTTGCCTGCGGTCCATGTTTGGCACACGGAGGCTGCTCGAAAAGTCTCGCGGCATTCCGAGTCCGGCGGACGAAGTAGGCCAGCCCCACCCCCCAAGGCTATAGCCCACCCGTTTTTGTGGCCTTTTTCCGCTGGACGAACTTGACACCCCGGCCTTCGGGCGGTTATTTTTAGGCGCGGCTTTGCCCGCAGCCTATGTTTGGCACACGGAGGCCCCTCGCAAAATCTCGCGGCATTCCGACTCCGGCGGACGAAGTTTGCCAGCCCCACCCCCCAAGGCTATAGCCCACCCGTTTTTGTGGCCTTTTTCCGCTGGACGAACTTGGCGCCCCGGCCTTTGGGTGGTTATTTTTGGGTGCGGGTTTACCCGCGGCCTATTTTTGGCACACGGAGGCCCCTCGCAGAGTATCGTGGCATTCCAAGTCCGGCGGACGAAGTTGGCCAGCCCCACCCCCCAAGGCTATAGCCCACCCGTTTTTGTGGCCTTTTGGCGCTGGACGAACTTGGCGCCCCGGCCTTCGGGCTATTATTTTTGGGTGCGGCTTTGCCTGCGGTCCATGTTTGGCACACGGAGGCTCCTCGTAAAGTCTCGCGACATTCCGAGTCCGGCGGACAAAGTTGGCCAGCCCCACGCCCCAAGGCTATAGCCCAACCGTTTTTGTGGCCTTTTTCCGGTGGACGAACTTGGCGCCCCGGCCTTCGGGCAGTTATTTTTGGGAGCGGCTTTGCCCGTGGCCTATGTTTGGCACACGGAGGCGCCTCGCAAAGTCTCGTGGCATTCCGAGTCCGGCAGATGAAGTTGGCCTGCCCCACCCCCCAAGGCTATAGCCCACCCGTTTTTGTGGCCTTTTTCCGCTGGACGAACTTGACACCCCGGCCTTCGGGCGGTTATTTTTAGGCGCGGCTTTGCCCGCAGCCTATGTTTGGCACACGGAGGCCCCTCGCAAAATCTCCCGGCATTCCGAGTCCGGCGGATGAAGTTGGCCAGCCCCACCTCCCAAGGCTATAGCCCACCCGTTTTTGTGGCCTTTTTCCGCTGGACGAACTTGGCGCCCCGGCCTTCGGGCGGTTCTTTTTGGGCGCGGCCTTGCCCACGGCCTATTTTTGGCACACGGAGGCCCCTCACAAAGTCTCGCGGCATTCCGAGTCCGGCGGACGAAGTTGGCCAGCCCCACCCCCCAAGGCTATAGCCCACCCGTTTTTGTGGCCTTTTTGCGCTGGACGAACTTGGCGCCCCGGCCTTCGGGCGGTTATTTTTGGGCGTGGCTTTCCCCGCGGCCTATGTTTGGCACACGGAGGCCCCTCGCAAAGTCTCGCGGCATTCCGAGTCCGGCAAACGAAGTTGGCCAGCCCCACCCCCCAAGGCTATAGCCCACCCGTTTTTGAGGTCTTTTTCCGGTGGACAAACTTGGCACCCCGGCCTTCGGGCGGTTATTTTTGGGCGCGACTTTGACCGCGGCCTATTTTTGGCACAGGAGGCCCCTCGTAAAGTCTCGCGGCATTCCGAGTCCGGCGGACGAAGTTGGCCAGCCCCACCCGCCAAGGCTATAGCCCACCCGTTTTTGTGGCCTTTTTGCGCTGGACGAACTTGGCACCCCGGCCTTCGGGCGGGTATTTTTGGGTGCGGCTTTCCCCGCAGCCTATGTTTGGCACACGGAGGCCCCTCCCAAAGTCTCGTGGCATTCCGAGTCCGGCGGACGAATTTGGCCAGCCCCACCCCCCAAGGCTAGAGCCCACCCGTTTTTGTGGCCTTTTTCCGTTGGACGAACTTGGCGACCCGGCCTTCGGGCGGTTATATTTGGGCGCGGCTTTGCCCGCGGCCTATTTTTTGAACACGGAGGCCCCTCGCAAAGTCTCGCGGCATTCCGAGTCCGGCGGACGAAGTTTGCCAGCCCCACCCCCCAAGGCTATAGCCCACCCGTTTTTGTGGCCTTTTTGCGCTGGACGAACTTGGCGCCCCGGCCTTCGGGTGGTTATTTTTGGGTGCGGCTTTGCCCGCGGCCTATTTTTGGCACACGGAGGCCCCTCGCAAAGTCTCGCGGCATTCCGAGTCCGGCGGACGAAGTTGGCCAGCCCCACCCCCCAAGGCTATAGCCCACCCGTTTTTGTGGCCTTTTTGCGCTGGACGAACTTGGCGCCCCGGCCTTCAGGCGTTTATTTTTACGCGCGGCTTTTCCCGCGGCCTATTTTTGGCACACGGAGGCCCCTCACAAAGTCTCGCGGCATTCCGAGTCCGGCGGGGGAATGTTTGCCAGCACCACCCCCCAAGGCTATAGCCCACCCGTTTTTGTGGCCTTTTTGCGCTGGACGAACTTGGCGCCCCGGCCTTCGGGTGGTTATTTTTGGGCGCAGCTTTGCCCGCGGCCTATTTTTGGCACACGGAGGCCCCTCGCAAAGTCTCGCGGCATTCCGAGTCCGGCGGACGAAGTTGGCCAACCCCACCCGCGAAGGCTATAGCCCACCCGTTTTTGTGGCCTTTTTGCGCTGGACAAACTTGGCGCCCCGGCCTTCGGGCGGTTATTTTTGGTCGCGGCTTTGCCCGTGGCCTATGTTTGGCACACAGAGGCCCCTCGCAAAGTCTCGCGGCATTCCGAGTCCGGCGGACGAAGTTGGCCAGCCCCACCCCCCAAGGCTATAGCCCACCCGTTTTTGTGGCCTTTTTGCGCTGGACGAACTTGGCGCCCCGGCCTTCGGGCTTTTATTTTTGCGTACGGCTTTGCCCGCGGCCTATTCTTGGCACACGGAGGCCCCTCGCAAAGTCTCGCGGCATTCCGAGTCCGGCGGACGAAGTTTGCCAGCCCCACCCCCCAAGGCTATAGCCCACCCGTTTTTGTGGCCTTTTTCCGCTGGACGAACTTCGCGCGCCGGCCTTCGGGCTGTTCTTTTTGGGCGCAGCTTTGTCCGCGGCCTATTTTTGGCACACGGAGGCCCCTCACAAAGTCTCGCGGCATTCCGAGTCCGGCGGAGGAAGTTGGCCAGCCCCACCCCCCAAGGCTATAGCCCACCCATTTTTCTGGCCTTTTTGCGATGGACGAACTTGGCGCCCCGGCCTTCGGGCGGTTATTTTTGGGCGCGGCTTTGCCCGTGGCCTATGTTTGCCACACGGAGGCCCATCGCAAAGTCTCACGGCATTCCGAGTCCGGCGGACGAAGTTGGCCAGCCCCACCCCCCAAGGCTATAGCCCACCCGTTTTTGTGGCCTTTTTCCGCTGTACGAACTTGGCGCCCCGGCCTTCGGTCGGTTATTTTTGGGTGCGGCTTTGTCCGCGGCCTATGTTTGCCACACGGAGGCCCCTCGTAAAGTCTCGCGGCATTCCGAGTCCGGCGGACGAAGTTGGCCAGCCCCACCCCCCAAGGCTATAACCCACCCGTTTTTGTGGCCTTTTTGCGCTGGACGAACTTGGCGCCCCGGCCTTCGGGCGGTTATTTTTGGGCGCGGCTTTACCCGTGGCCTATGTTTGTCACACGGAGGCCCCTCGCAAAGTCTCGCGGCATTCCGAGTCCGGCGGACGAAGGAGGACAGCCCCACCCCCCAAGGCTATAGCCCACCCGTTTTTGTGGCCTTTTTGCGCCGGACGAACTTGGCGCCCCGGCCTTCGGGTGGTTATTTTTGGGTGCGGCTTTGCCCGCGGCCTATTTTTGGCACACGGAGGCCCCTCGCAAAGTCTCGCGGCATTCCAAGTCCGGCGGACGAAGTTGGCCAGCCCCACCCCCCAAGGCTATAGCCCACCCGTTTTTGTGGCCTTTTTGCGCTGGACGAACTTGGCGCCCCGGCCTTCAGGCGTTTATTTTTACGCGCGGCTTTTCCCGCGGCCTAGTTTTGGCACACGGAGGCCCCTCACAAAGTCTCGCGGCATTCCGAGTCCGGCGGGGGAATGTTTGCCAGCACCACCCCCCAAGGCTATAGCCCACCCGTTTTTGTGGCCTTTTTGCGCTGGACGAACTTGGCGCCCCGGCCTTCGGGTGGTTATTTTTGGGCGCAGCTTTGCCCGCGGCCTATTTTTGGCACACGGAGGCCCCTCGCAAAGTCTCGCGGCATTCCGAGTCCGGCGGACGAAGTTGGCCAACCCCACCCGCGAAGGCTATAGCCCACCCGTTTTTGTGGCCTTTTTGCGCTGGACAAACTTGGCGCCCCGGCCTTCGGGCGGTTATTTTTGGTCGCGGCTTTGCCCGTGGCCTATGTTTGGCACACAGAGGCCCCTCGCAAAGTCTCGCGGCATTCCGAGTCCGGCGGACGAAGTTGGCCAGCCCCACCCCCCAAGGCTATAGCCCACCCGTTTTTGTGGCCTTTTTGCGCTGGACGAACTTGGCGCCCCGGCCTTCGGGCTTTTATTTTTGCGTACGGCTTTGCCCGCGGCCTATTCTTGGCACACGGAGGCCCCTCGCAAAGTCTCGCGGCATTCCGAGTCCGGCGGACGAAGTTTGCCAGCCCCACCCCCCAAGGCTATAGCCCACCCGTTTTTGTGGCCTTTTTCCGCTGGACGAACTTCGCGCGCCGGCCTTCGGGCGGTTCTTTTTGGGTGTGGCTTTGTCCGCAGCCTATTTTTGGCACACGGAGGCCCCTCACAAAGTCTCGCGGCATTCCTAGTCCGGCGGACGAAGTTGGCCAGCCCCACCCCCCAAGGCTATAGCCCACCCGTTTTTGTGGCCTTTTTGCGCTGGACGAACTTGGCGCCCCGGCCTTCGGGCGGTTATTTTTGGGCGCGGCTTTACCCGTGGCCTATGTTTGTCACACGGAGGCCCCTCGCAAAGTCTCGCGGCATTCCGAGTCCGGCGGACGAAGGAGGACAGCCCCACCCCCCAAGGCTATAGCCCACCCGTTTTTGTGGCCTTTTTGCGCCGGACGAACTTGGCGCCCCGGCCTTCGGGCGTTTATTTTTACGCGCGGCTTTGCCCGCGGCCTATTTTTGGCACACGGAGGCCCCTCGCAAAGTCTTGCGGCATTCCGAGTCCGGTGGACGAAGTTGGCCAGCCCCACCCCCCAAGGCTATAGCCCACCCGTTTTTGTGGCCTTTTTGCGCTGGACGAACTTGGCGCCCCGGCCTTCGGTCGGTTATTTTTGGGTGCGGCTTTGTCCGCGGCCTATGTTTGCCACACGGAGGCTCCTCGCAAAGTCTCGCGGCATTCCGAGTCCGGCGGACGAAGGAGGACAGCCCCACCCCCCAAGGCTATAGCACACCCGTTTTTGTGGCCTTTTTGCGCTGGACGAACTTGGCGCCCCGGCCTTCGGGCGTTTATTTTTACGCGCGGCTTTGCACGCGGCCTATTTTTGGCACACGGAGGCCCCTCGCAAAGTCTCGCGGCATTCCGAGTCCGGTGGACGAAGTTGGCCAGCCCCACCCCCCAAGGCTATAGCCCACCCGTTTTTGTGGCCTTTTTGCGCTGGACGAACTTGGCGCCCCGGCCTTCGGGCTTTTATTTTTGCGTACGGCTTTGCCTGCGGCCTATTCTTGGCACACGGAGGCCCCTCACAAAGTCTCGCGGCATTCCGAGTCCGGCGGACGAAGTTTGCCAGCCCCACCCCCCAAGGCTATAGCCCACCCGTTTTTGTGGCCTTTTTACGCTGGACGAACTTGGCGCCCCGGCCTTCGGTCGGTTATTTTTGGGTGCGGCTTTGTCGGCAGCCTATGTTTGCCACACGGAGGCCCCTCGCAAAGTCTCGCGGCATTCCGGGTCCGGCGGAGGAAGTTGGCCAGCCCCACCCCCCAAGGCTATAGCCCACCCGTTTTTCTGGCCTTTTTGCGAAGGACGAACTTGGCGCCCCGGCCTTCGGGCGGTTATTTTTGGGCGCGGCTTTGCCCGTGGCCTATGTTTGTCAGACGGAGGCCCCTCGCAAAGTCTCGCGGCATTCCGAGTCCGGCGGACGAAGTTGGCCAGCCCCACCCCCCAAGGCTATAGCCCACCCGTTTTTGTGCCCTTTTTGCGCTGGACGAACTTGGCGCCCCGGCCTTCGGGCGTTTATTTTTACGCGCGGCTTTGCCCGCGGCCAATTTTTGGCACACAGAGGCCCCTTGCAAAGTCTCGCGGCATTCCGAGTCCGGTGGAGGAAGTTGGCCAGCCCCACCCCCCAAGGCTATAGCCCACCCGTTTTTGTGGCCTTTTTGCGCTGGACGAACTTGGCGCCCCGGCCTTCGGGCTTTTATTTTTGTGTACGGCTTTGCCCGCGGCCTATTCTTGGCACACGGAGGCCCCTCGCAAAGTCTCGTGGCATTCCGAGTCCGGCGGACGAAGTTTGCCAGCCCCACCCCCCAAGGCTATAGCCCACCCGTTTTTGTGGCCTTTTTGCGCTGGACGAACTTCGCGCGCCGGCCTTCGGGCTGTTCTTTTTGGGCGCAGCTTTGTCCGCGGCCTATTTTTGGCACACGGAGGCCCCTCACAAAGTCTCGCGGCATTCCGAGTCCGGCGGAGGAAGTTGGCCAGCCCCACCCCCCAAGGCTATAGCCCACCCATTTTTCTGGCCTTTTTGCGATGGACGAACTTGGCGCCCCGGCCTTCGGGCGGTTATTTTTGGGCGCGGCTTTGCCCGTGGCCTATGTTTGCCACACGGAGGCCCATCGCAAAGTCTCACGGCATTCCGAGTCCGGCGGACGAAGTTGGCCAGCCCCACCCCCCAAGGCTATAGCCCACCCGTTTTTGTGGCCTTTTTCCGCTGTACGAACTTGGCGCCCCGGCCTTCGGTCGGTTATTTTTGGGTGCGGCTTTGTCCGCGGCCTATGTTTGCCACACGGAGGCCCCTCGTAAAGTCTCGCGGCATTCCGAGTCCGGCGGACGAAGTTGGCCAGCCCCACCCCCCAAGGCTATAACCCACCCGTTTTTGTGGCCTTTTTCCGCTGGACGAACTTCGCGCGCCGGCCTTCGGGCGGTTCTTTTTGGGCGCGGCATTGTCCGCGGCCTATTTTTGGCACACGGAGGCCCCTAACAAAGTCTCGCGGCATTACGAGTCCAGCGGAGTAAGTTGGCCAGCCCCACCCCCCAAGGCTATAGCCCACCCGTTTTTGTGGCCTTTTTCCGCTGGACGAACTTGGCGCCCCGGCCTTCGGGCGGTTATTTTTGGGCGCGGCTTTGCCCGTGCCCTATGTTTGGCACACGGAGGCCCCTCGCAAAGTCTCGCGGGATTCCGAGTCCGACGGACGAAGTTTGCCAGCCCCACCCCCCAAGGCTATAGCCCACCCGTTTTTGTGGCCTTTTTCCGCCGGACGAAATTGGCACCCCGGCCGTCGGGCGGTTATTTTTGGGCGCGGATTTGCCCGCGGCCTATGTTTGGCACACGGAGGCCCCTCGCAAAGTCTCGCGGCATTCCGAGTCCGGCGGACGAAGTGGGCCAGCCCCACCCCCCAAGGCTATAGCCGACCCGTTTTTGTGGCCTTTTTCCCCTGGACGAACTTGGCGCCCCGGCCTTCGGCTGGTTATTTTTGGGCGCGGCATTGCCCGTGTCCTATTTTTGGCACACGGAGGGCCGTCGCTAAGTCTCGTGGCATTCCGAGTCCGGCGGACGAAGTTGGCCAGCCCCACCCCCCAAGGCTATAGCCCACCCGTTTTTGTGGCATTTTTGCGCTGGACGAACTTGGCGCCCTGGCCTTCGGGCGGTTATTTTTTGGCGCGGCTTTGCCCGCGGCCTATTTTTGGCACACGGAGGCCCTTCGCAAAGTCTCACGGCATTCCGAGTCCGGCGGACGCAGTTGGCCAGCCCCACCCCTCAAGGCTATACCCCACCCGTTTTTGTGGCCTTTTTCCGCTGGACGAACTTGGCGCCCCGGCCTTCGGGCGGTTATTTTTGGGCGCGGCTTTGTCCGTGGCCTATTTTTGGCACACGGAGGCCCCTCGAAAAGTATCGCGGCATTCCGATTCCGGTGGACGAAGTTGGCCAGCCCCACCCCCCAAGGTTATAGCCCGCCCGTTTTTGTGACCTTTTTGCGCTGGACGAACTTGGCGCACTGGCCTTTGGGTGGTTATTTTTTGGCGCGGCTTTTCCCGCGGCCTATTTTTGGCACACGGAGGCCCCTCGCAAAGTCTCGCGGCATTCCGAGTCCGGCGGACGAAGTAGGCCAGCCCCACCCCTCAAGGCTATAACCCACCCGTTTTTGTGGCCTTTTTCCGCTGGACGAACTTGGCGCCCCGGCCTTCGGGCTGTTATTTTTGGGCGCGGCTTTGTCCGTGGCCTATTTTTGGCACACGGAGGCCCCTCGAAAAGTCTCGCGGCATTCCGAGTCCGGCGGACGAAGTTGGCCAGCCCCACCCCCCAAGGTTATAGCCCACCCGTTTTTGTGGCCTTTTTGCGCTGGACGAACTTGACGCCCCGGCCTTCGGGCAGATATGTTTGGGCGCGGCTTTGCCCGCGGCCTATTTTTGGCACACGGAGGCCCCTCGCAAAGTCTCGCGGCATTCCGAGTCCGGCGGACGAAGTTGGCCAGCCCCACCCCCCAAGGCTATAGCCGTCCCGTTTTTGGGGCCTTTTTCCGCTGGACGAACTTGACGCCCCGGCCGTCGGGCGGTTATTTTTGAGTACGGCTTTGTCCGCGGCCAATGTTTGGCACACGGAGGCACCTCGCAAAGTCTCGCGGCATTCCGAGTATGGCGGACGAAGTGGGCCAGCCCCACCCCCCAAGGCTATAGCCCACCCGTTTTTGTGGCCTTTTTCCGCTGGACGAACTTGGCGCCCCGGCCTTCGGGCGGTTATTTTTGGGCGCGGCTTTGCCCGTGCCCTATGTTTGGCACACGGAGGCCCCTGGTAACGTCTCGCGGCATTCCGAGTCCGGCGGACGAAGTTGGCCAGCCCCACCCCCCTAGGCTATAGCCAATCCGTTTTTGTGGCCTTTTTCCGCTGGACGAACTTGGCGCCCCGGCCTTCGGGCGGTTATTTTATGGCGCGGCTTTGCTCGCGGCCTATGTTTGGCACACGGAGGCCCCTCGTAAAGTCTCGCGGCATTCCGAGTCCGGCGGACGAAGTTGGCCAGCCCCACCCCCCAAGGCTATAGCCGACCCGTTTTTGGGGCCTTTTTCCGCTGGACGAACTTGGCGCCCCGGCCTTCGGGCGGTTATTTTATGGCGCGGCTTTGCCCGCGGCCTATGTTTGGCACACGGAGGCCCCTCGTAAAGTCTCGCGGCATTCCGAGTCCGGCGGACGAAGTTGGCCAGCCCCACCCCCCAAGGCTATAGCCCACCCGTTTTTGTGGCCTTTTTCCGCTGGACGAACTTGGCGCCCCAGCCTTCGGGCGGTTATTTTTGAGAGCGGCTTATCCCGTGTCCTATTTTTGGCACACGGAGGGCCGTCGCTAAGTCTCGAGGCATTCCGAGTCCGGCGGACGAAGTTGGCCAGCCCCACCCCCCAAGGCTATAGCCCACCCGTTTTTGTGGCCTTTTTCCGCTGGACGAACTTGGCGCCCCGGCCTTCGGGCGGTTTTTTTATGGCGCGCCTTTGCCCGCAGCCTATGTTTGGCACAAGGAGGCCCCTCGCAAAGTCTCGCGGTATTCCGAGTATGGCGGACGAAGTGGGCCAGCCCCACCCCCCAAGGCTATAGCCCACCCGTTTTTGTGACCTTTTTCCGCTGGACGAACTTGGCGCCCTGGCCTTCGGGCGGTTATTTTTTGGCGCGGCTTTTCCCGCGGCCTATTTTTGGCACACGGAGGCCCCTCGTAAAGTCTCGCGGCATTCCGAGTCCGGCGGACGAAGTTGGCCAGCCCCACCCCCCAAGGCGATAGCCGACCCGTTTTTGTGGCCTTTTTCCCCTGGACGAACTTGGCGCCCCGGCCTTCGGGCGGTTATTTTTGGGTACGGCTTTGTCCGCGGCCTACGTTTGGCACACGGAGGACCCTCACAAAGTCTCGCGGCATGCCGAGTATGGCGGACGAAGTAGGCCAGCCCCACCCCCCAAGGCTATGGCCCACCCGTTTTTGTGGCCTTTTTCCGCTGGACGAACTTGGCGCCCCGGCCTTCGGGCGGTTATTTTTTAGCGCGGCTTTTCCCGTGTCCTATTTTTGGCACACGGAGGGCCCTCGCTAAGTCTCGCGGCATTCGGAGTCCGGCGGACGAAGTTGGCCAGCCCCACCCCCCAAGGCTATAGCCCACCCGTTTTTGTGGCCTTTTTCCGCTGGACGAACTTCGCGCCCCGGCCTTCGGGCGGTTATTTTATGGCGCGGCTTTGTCCGCGGCCTATGTTTGGCACACGGAGGACCCTCACAAAGTCTCGCGGCATGCCGAGTATGGCGGACGAAGTAGGCCAGCCCCACCCCCCAAGGCTATAGCCCACCCGTTTTTGTGGCCTTTTTCCGCTGGACGAACTTGGCGCCCCGGCCTTCGGGCGGTTATTTTTGGGCGCAGCTTTGTCCGCGGCCTATGTTTGGCACACGGAGGCCCCTCGCAAAGTCTCGCGGCATTCCGTGTCCGGCGGACGAAGTTGGCCAGCCCCACCCCCCAAGGCTGTAGGCCACCCGTTTTTGTGGCCTTTTACCGCTGGAAGAACTTGGCGCCCCGGTCTTCGGGGGGTTATTTTTGGGCGCGGCATTGCCCGCGGCCTATTTTTGGCACACGGAGGCCCCTCGCAAAGTCTCGCAGCACTCCGAGTCCGGCGGACGAAGTTGGCCCGCCCCACCCCGCAAGGCTATAGCCCACCCGTTTTTGTGGCCTTTTTGCGCTGGACGAACTTGGCGCCCCGGCCTTCGGGTTGTTATTTTTGGGCGCGGCTTTGTCCACGGCCTATGTTTGGCACACGGAGGCCCCTCGCAAAGGCTCGCGGCATTCCGAGTCCGGCGGACGAAGTAGGCCAGCCCCACCCCCCAAGGCTATAGCCCACCCGTTTTTGTGGCCTTTTTCCGCTGGACGAACTTGGCGACCCGGCCTTCGGGCGGTTATTTTTGGCAGCGGCTTTGTCCGCGCCCTATTTTTGGCACACGGAGGCCCCTCACAAAGTCTCGCGGCATTCCGAGTCCGGCGGACGAAGTTGGCCAGCCCACCCCCCAAGGCTATAGCCCACCCGTTTTTGTGGCCTTTTTGCGCTGGATTAACTTGACGGCCCGGCCTTCGGGCGGTTATGTTTGGGCGCGGCTTTGCCCGCGGCCTATTTTTGGCACACGGAGGCCCCTCGCAAAGTCTCGCGGCATTCTGAGTCTGGCGGACGAAGTTGGCCAGCCCCACCCCCCAAGGCTATAGCCGACCCGTTTTCGTGGCCTTTTTCCGCTGGACGAACTTGGCGCCCCGGCCTTCGGGCGGTTATTTTTGGGTACGGCTTTGCCCGCGGCCTATGTTTGGCACACAGAGGCACCTCGCAAAGTCTCGCGACATTCCGAGTATGGCAGACGAAGTGGGCCAGCCCCACCCCCCAAGGCTATAGCCCACCCGTTTTTGTGGCCTTTTTCCGCTGGACGAACTTGGCGCCCCGGCCTTCGGGCGGTTATTTTATAGCGCGGCTTTGCCCGCGGCCTATGTTTGGCACACGGAGGCCCCTCGGAAAGTCTCGCGGCATTCCGAGTATTGCGGACTAAGTTGGCCAGTCCCACCCCCCAAAGCTATAGCCCACCCGTTTTTGTGGCCTTTTTCCGCTGGACGAACTTGGCGCCCCGGTCTTCGGGCGGTTATTTGTGGGCCCGGCTTTGGCCGCGGCCTATTTTTGGCACACGGAGGCCCCTCGCAAAGTCTCGCGGCATTCCGAGTCCGGCGGACGAAGTTGGGCAGCCCCACCACCCAAGGCTATAGCCCACCCGTTTTTGTGGCCTTTTTCCGCTGGACGAACTTGGCGCCCCGGCCTTCGGGCGGTTACTTTTAGCAGCGGCTTTGCCCGCGGCCTATTTTTGGCACACGGAGGCCCCTCGCAAAGTCTCGCGGCGTTCCGAATCCGGCGGACGAAGTTGGCCAGCCCCACCCCCCAAGGCTATAGCCCACCCGTTTTTGTGGCCTTTTTCCGCTGGACGAACTTGGCTCCCCGGCCTTCGGGCGGTTACTTTTAGCAGCGGCTTTGCCCGCAGCCTATTTTTGGCACACGGAGGACCCTCACAAAGTCTCGCGGCATTCAAAGTCCGGCGGACGAAGTTGGCCAGCCCCACCCCTCAAGGCTATAGCCCACCCGTTTTTGTGGCCTTTTTGCGCTGGACGAACTTGAGGCCCCGGCCTTCGGGTGGTTACTTTTAGCAGCGGCTTTGCCCGTGGCCTATTTTTGGCACACGGAGGCCCCTCACAAAGTCTCGCGGCATTCCGAGTCCGGCGGACGAAGTTGGCCAGCCGACCCCCCAAGGCTATAGCCCACCCGTTTTTGTGGCCTTTTTGCGCTGGACGAACTTGACGCCCCGGCCTTCGGGCAGATATGTTTGGGCGCGGCTTTGCCCGCAGCCAATTTTTGGCACACGGAGGCCCCTTGCAAAGTCTCGCGGCATTCCGAGTCCGGCAGACGAAGTTGGCCAGCCCCACCCCCCAAGGCTATAGCCGACCCGTTTTTGGGGCCTTTTTGCGCTGGACGAACTTGACGCCCCGGCCGTCGGGCGGTTATTTTTGGGTACGGCTTTGTCCACGGCCAATGTTTGGCACACGGAGGCCCCTCGCAAAGTCTCGCGGCATTCCGAGTATGGCGGACGAAGTGGGCCAGCCCCACCCCCCAAGGCTATAGCCCACCCGTTTTTGTGGCCTTTTTCCGCTGGACGAACTTGGCGCCCCGGCCTTCGGGCGGTTATTTTTGGGTACGGCTTTGCCCGCGGCCTATGTTTGGCACACGGAGGACCCTCACAAAGTCTCGCGGCATGCCGAGTATGGCGGACGAAGTAGGCCAGCCCCACCCCCCAAGGCTATAGCCCACCCGTTTTTGTGGCCTTTTTCCGCTGGACGAACTCGGCGCCCCGGCCTTCGGGCGGTTATTTTAGGGTGCGGCATTAGCCGTGGCCTATTTTTCGCACCCGGAGGCCCCTCGCAAAGTCTCGCGGCATTCCGAGTCCGGCGGACGAAGTTGGCCAGCCCCACCCCCTAAGGCTATAGCCGACCCGTTTTTGTGGCCTTTTTCCCCTGGACGAACTTGGCGCCCCGGCCTTCGGGCGGTTATTTTTGGGCGCGGCATTGCCCGTGGCCTATTTTTCGCACCCGGAGGCCCCTAGTAAAGTCTCGCGGCATTCCAAGTCCGGCGGACAAAGTTGGCCAGCCCCACCCCCCAAGGCTATAGCCCACCCGTTTTTGTGGCCTTTTTCCGCTGGACGAACTTGGCGCCCCAGCCTTCGGGCGGTTATTTTTGAGCGCGGCTTTTCCCGTGTCCTATTTTTGGCACACGGAGGTCCGTCGCTAAGTCTCGCGGCATTCCGAGTCCGGCGGACGAAGTTGGCCAGCCCCACCCCCCAAGGCTATAGCCCACCCATTTTTGTGGCCTTTTTCCGCTGGACGAACTTGGCGCCCCGGCCTTCGGGCGGTTATTTTATGGCGCGCCTTTGCCCGCGGCCTATGTTTGGCACACGGAGGCCCCTCGGAAAGTCTCGCGGTATTCCGAGTATGGCGGACGAAGTGGGCCAGCCCCACCCCCCAAGGCTATAGCCCACCCATTTTTGTGGCATTTTTGCGCTGGACGAACTTGGCGCCCTGGCCTTCGGGCGGTTATTTTTTGGCGCGGCTTTGCCCGCGGCCTATTTTTGGCACACGGAGGCCCCACGCAAAGTCTCACGGCATTCCGAGTCCGGCGGACGAAGTTGGCCAGCCGCACCCCTCAAGGCTATAACCCACCCGTTTTTGTGGCCTTTTTCCGCTGGAAGAACTTGGCGCCCCGGCCTTCGGGCGGTTATTTTTGGGCGTGGCTTTGTCCGTGGCCTATTTTTGGCACACGGAGGCCCCTCGAAAAGTCTCGCGGCATTCCGAGTCCGGTGGACGAAGTTGGCCAGCCCCACCCCCCAAGGTTATAGCCCACCCGTTTTTGTGACCTTTTTGCGCTGGACGAACTTGGCGCCCTGGCCTTCGGGCGGTTATTTTTTGGTACGGCTTTTCCCGCGGCCTATTTTTGGCACATGGAGGCCCCTCGCAAAGTCTCGCGGCATTCCGAGTCCGGGGGACGAAGTAGGCCAGCCCCACCCCTCAAGGCTATAACCCACCCGTTTTTGTGGCCTTTTTCCACTGGACGAACTTGGCGCCCCGGCCTTCGGGCTGTTATTGTTGGGCGTGGCTTTGTCCGTGGCCTATTTTTGGCACACGGAGGCCCCTCGAAAAGTCTCGCGGCATTCCGAGTCCGGCGGACGAAGTTGGCCAGCCCCACCCCCCAAGGTTATAGCCCACCCGTTTTTGTGGCCTTTTTGCGCTGGACGAACTTGACGCCCCGGCCTTCGGGCAGATATGTTTGGGCGCGGCTTTGCCCGCGGCCTATTTTTGGCACACGGAGGCCCCTCGCAAAGTCTCGCGGCATTCCGAGTCCGGCGGATGAAGTTGGCCAGCCCCACCCCCCAAGGATATAGCCGACCCGTTTTTGGGGCCTTTTTCCGCTGGACGAACTTGACGCCCCGGCCGTCGGGCAGTTATTTTTGGGTACGGCTTTGCCCGCGTCCTAAGTTTGGCACACGGAGGCCCCTCGCAAAGTCTCGCGGCATTCCGAGTATGGCGGACGAAGTGGGCCGGCCCCACCCCCCAAGGCTACAGCCCACCCGTTTTTGTGGCCTTTTTCCGCTGGACGAACTTGGCGCCCCGGCCTTCGGGCGGTAATTTTTGGGCGCGGCATTGCCCGTGGCCTATTTTTCGCACCCGGAGGCCCCTGGTAACGTCTCGCGGCATTCCGAGTCCGGCGGACGAAGTTGGCCAGCCCCACCCCCCTAGGCTATAGCCGATCCGTTTTTGTGGCCTTTTTCCGCTGGACGAACTTGGCGCCCCGGCCTTCGGGCGGTTATTTTATGGCGCGGCTTTGCCCGCGGCCTATGTTTGGCACACGGAGGCCCCTCGCAAAGTCTCGCGGCATTCCGAGTATGGCGGACGAAGTTGGCCAGCCCCACCCCCCAAAGCTAGAGCCCACCCGTTTTTGTGGCCTTTTTCTGCTGGATGAACTTGGCGCCCCGGTCTTCGGGCGGTTATTTTTGGGAGCGGCTTTGTCCGTGGCCTATTTTTGGCACACGGAGGCCCCTCGAAAAGTATCGCGGCATTCCGATTCCGGTGGACGAAGTTGGCCAGCCCCACCCCCCAAGGCTATAGCCCACCCGTTTTTGTGGCCTTTTTCCGCTGGACGAACTTGGCGCCCCGGTCTTCGGGCGGTTATTTTTGGGCGCGGCTTTGCCCGCGGCCTATTCTTGGCACACGGAGGCCCCTCGCAAAGTCTCGCGGCATTCCGAGTCCGGCGGACGAAGTTGGCCAGCCCCGCCCCCCAAGGCTATAGCCAACCCGTTTTTGTGGCATTTTTGCGCAGGACGAACTTGGCGCCCCGGCCTTCGGACGGTTATTTTTGGGTGCGGCTTTGCCCGCGGTCTATATTTGGCACACGGAGGCCCCTCGCAAAGTCTATCTGCATTCCGAGTCCGGCGGACGGAGTTGGTCCGCCCCACCCCCCAAGGCTATTGCGCACCCGTTTTTATGGCCTTTTTCCGCTGGACAAACTTGGCGCCCTGGCCTTCGGGCGGTTATTTTTTGGCGCGGATTTGGCCGCGGCCTATGTTTGGCAGACGGAGGCCCCTCGCAAAGTCTCGCGGCATTCCAAGTCCGGCGGACGAAGTTGGCCAGCCCCACCCCCCAAGGCTACAGGCCACCCGTTTTTGTGGCCTTTTTGCGCAGGGCGAACTTGGCGCCCCGGCCTTCGGGCGGTTATTTTTGGGCGCGGCTTCGACCGCGGCCTATGTTTGGCAGACGGAGGCCCCTCGCAAAGTCTCGCGGCATTCCGAGTCCGGCGGACGAAGTTGGCCAGCCCCACCCCCCAAGGCTACAACCCCCCCGTTTTTGTGGCCTTTTTGCGGAGGACGAACTTGGCGCCCCGGCCTTCGGGCTGTTATTTTTGGGCGCGGCTTTGGCTACGGCCAATTTTTGGAACACGGAGGCCCCTCGCAAAGTCTCGCGGCATTCCGAGTCCGGCGGACGAAGTGGGCCGGCCCCACCCCCCAAGGCTATAGCCCACCCGTTTTTGTGGCCTTTTTCTGCTGGACGAACTCGGCGCCCCGGCCTTCGGACGGTTATTTTTGGGCGCGGCTTTGGCGGCGGCCTATTTTTGGCACACGGAGGCCCCTCGCAAAGTCTCGCGGCATTCCGAGTCCGGCGGACGAAGTGGGCCAGCCCCACCCCCCAAGGCTATAGCCCACCCGTTTCTGTGGCCTTTTTCTGCTGAACGAACTTGGCGCCCCGGCCTTCGGTCGGTTATATTTTGGGCACGGCTTTGGCCGCGGCCTATTTTTGGCACACGGAGGCCCCACGCAAAGTCTCACGGCATTCCGAGTCCGGCAGACGAAGTTGGCCAGCCCCACCCCCCAAGGATATAGCCCACCCGTTTTTGTGGCCTTTTTGCGCTGGACGAACTTGGCGCCCCGGCCTTCGGGCGGTTATTTTTGGGCGTGGCTTTTCCCGCGACCTATGTTTGGCACACGGAGGCCCCTCGCAGAGTCTCGCGGCATTCCGAGTCCAGCGGACGAAGTTGGCCAGCCCCACCCCCCAAGGCTATAGCCCACCCGCTTTTGTGGCCTTTTTGCGCTGGACGAACTTGGCGCCCCGGCCTTCGGGCGGTTATTTTTGGGCGCGGCTTTGCCCGTGTCCAATTTTTGGAACACGGAGGCCCCTCGCAAAATCTCGCGGCATTCCGAGTCCGGCGGACGAAGTTGGCCAGCCCCACCCCCCAAGGATATAGCCCACCCGTTTTTGTGGCCTTTTTGCGCTGGACGAACTTAGCGCCCCGGCCTTCGGGTGGTCATTTTTGTGCGCGGTTTTGCCCGCGGCCTATTTTTGGCACATGGAGGCCCCTCGCAAAGTCTCGCGGCATTCCGAGTCCGGCCGACGAAGTTGGCCGGCCCCACCCCCAAAGGCTATAGCCCACCCGTTTTTGTGGCCTGTTTGCGCTGGACGAACTTCACGCCCCGGCCTTCGGGCGGTTATTTTTGGGCGCGGCTTCGGCCGCGGCCTATGTTTGGCACACGGAGGCCCCTCGTAAAGTCTCGCGGCATTCCGAGTCCGGCGGACGAAGTTGGCCAGCCCCACCCCCCAAGGCTATAGCCCACCCGCTTTTGTGGCCTTTTTGCGCAGGACGAACTTGGCGCCCCGGCCTTCGGGCGGTTATTTTTGGGCGCAGCTTTGCCTGCGGCCTATTTTTCGCACACGGAGGATCCTCGCAAAGTCTCACGGCATTCCAAGTCCGGCGGACGAAGTGGGCCAGCCCCACCCCCCAAGGCTATAGCCCACCCGTTTTTGTGGCCTTTTTGCGCTGGACGAACTTGGCGCCCCGGCCTTCGGGTGGTTATTTTTGGGCGTGGGTTTGCCCGCGGCTTATGTTTGGCACACGGAGGCCCCTCGCAAAGTCTCGCGGCATTCCGAGTCCGGCGGACGAAGTTGGCCAGCCCCACCCCCCAAGCTATAGCCCACCCGTTTTTTTGGCCTTTTTGCGCTGGACGAACTTGGCGCCCCGGCCTTCGGATGGTTATTTTTGGGTGCGGCTTTGCCCGCGGCCTATTTTTGGCACACGGAGGCCCCTCGCAAAGTCTCGCGGCATTCCGAATCCGGCGGACGAAGTTGGCCCGCCCCACCCCCCAAGGCTATAGCCCACCCGTTTTTATGGCCTTTTTCCGGTGGACGAACTTGGCACCCCGGCCTTCGGGTGTTTATTTTTTGGCGCGGCTTTGGCCACGGCCTATGTTTGGCACACGGAGGCCCTTCGCAAAGTCTCGCGGCATTCCGAGTCCGGCGGACGAAGTTGGTCAGCCCCACCCCCCAAGGCTATAGCCCACCCGTTTTTGTGGCCTTTTTGCGCTGGACGAACTTGGCGCCCTGGCCTTCGGGCGGTTATTTTTGGACGCGGCTTTCCCCGCGGCCTATTTTTGGCACACGGAGGCCCCTCGCAAAGTCTCGCGGCATTCCGAGTCCGGCGGACGAAGTTGGCCAGCCCCGCCCCCAAAGGCTATAGCCCACCCGTTTTTGTGGCCTTTTTCCGCTGGACGAACTTGGCGCCCCAGCCTTCGGGCGGTTATTTTTTAGCTCGGCTTTGCCCGTGGCCTATTTTTGGCACACGGAGGCCCCTCGCAAAGTCTCGCGGCATTCCGAGTCCGGCGGACAAAGTTGGCCAGCCCCACCCCTCAAGGCTATAGCCCACCCGTTTTTGTGGCCTTTTTCCGCTGGACGAATTTGGCGTCCCGGCCTTCGGGCGGTTATTTTATGGCGCGGCTTTGCCCGTGGCCTATTTTTGGCACACGGAGGCCCCTCGCAAAGTCTCGCGGCATTCCGAGTATGCCGGACGAAGTTGGCCAGCCCCACCCCCCAAGGCTATAGCCCACCCGTTTTTGTGGCATTTTTGCGCTGGATGAACTTGGCGCCCCGGCCTTCGGGCGGTTATTTTTGGGCGCGGCTTTGCCCGCGGCCTATTTATTGCACACGAAGGCCCCTCACAAAGTCTCGCGGCATTCCGAGTCCGGCGGACAAAGTTGGCCAGCCCCACCCCCCAAGGCTATAGCCCAACCGTTTTTGTGGAATTTTTGCGCTGGACGAACTTGGCGCCTCCGCCTTCGGGCGGTTATTTTTGGCCGCGGCTTTGCCCGCGGCCTTTGTTTGGCACACGGAGGCCCCTCGCAAAGTCTCACGGCATTCCGAGTCCGGCGGACGAAGTTGGCCAGCCCCACCCCCCAAGGCTATGGCCCACCCGTTTTTATGGCCTTTTTGCGCTGGACGAACCTGGCGCCCCGGCCTTCGGGCGGTTATTTTTGGGCGCGGCTTTGTCCACGGCCTATGTGTGGCACACGGAGGCCCCTCGCAACGTCTCGCGGTATTCTGGATCCGGCAGACGAAGTTGGCCAGCCCCACCCCCCAAGGATATAGCCCACCCGATTTTGTGGCCTTTTTCCGCTGGACGAACTTGGCGCCCCGGCCTTCGGGTGGTTACTTTTGGGTGCGGCTTTGTCCGTGGCCTATGTTTGGCACACGGAGGCCCCTCGCAAAGTCTTGCGGCATTCTGAGTCCGGCGGATGAAGTAGGCCAGCCCCACCCCCCAAGGCTATAGCCCACCCGTTTTTGTGGCCTTTTTCCGTAGGACGAGCTTGGCGCCCCGGCCTTCGGGTGGTTATTTTTGGGCGCGGGCTTGTCAGTGGCCTATTTTTGGCACACGGAGGCCCCTCGCAAAGTCTAACGGCATTCCGAGTCCGGCGGACGAGATTGGCCAGCCCCACCCCCCAAGGCTATAGCCCACCCGTTTTTGTGGCCTTTTTCCGCTGGACGAACTTGGCGCCTCGGCCTTCGGGCGGTTATTTTTGTGCGCGGCTTTGCCCACGGCCTATGTTTGGCACATGGAGGCCAGTCGCAAAGTCACGGGGCATTCCGAGTCCGGCGGACGAGGTTGGCCAGCCCCACCTTCCAAGGCTATAGCCCACCCGTTTTTGTGGCCTTTTTCCGCAGGACGAGCTTGGCGCCCCGGCCTTCGGGTGGTTATTTTTGGGCGCGGGCTTGCCAGTGGCCTATTTTTGGCACACTGAGGCCCCTCGCAAAGTCTAACGGCATTCCGAGTCCGGCGGACGAGATTGGCCAGCCCCACCCCCCAAGGCTATAGCCCACCCGTTTTTGTGGCCTTTTTCCGCTGGACGAACTCGGCGCCCCGGCCTTCGGGCGGTTATTTTTGGGCGCGGCTTTGTCCGCGGCCTATTTTTGGCACAAGGAGGCCCCTCGCAAAGTCTCGCGGCATTCCGAGTCCGGCGGACGAAGTTGGCCAGCCCCACCCTCCAAGACTATAGCCCACCCGTTTTTGTGGCCTTTTTCCGCTGGACGAACTTGGCGCCCCGGCCTTCGGGTGGTTATTTTTGGGCGCGGGTTTGCCAACGGCCTATTTTTGGCAAACGGTGGCCCCTCGCAAAGTCTCACAGCATTCCGAGTACGGCGGACGAAGTTAGCCAGCCCCACCCCCGAAGGCTATAGCCCACCCGTTTTTGTGGCCTTTTTGCGCTGGACGAACTTGGCGCCCCGGCCTTCGGGCGGTTATTTTTGGGCGCGGCTTTGCCCGTGGCCTATGTTTGGCAGACGGAGACCCTCGCAAAGTCTCACGGCATTCCGAGTCCGGCGGACGAAGTCGGCCAGCCCCACCCCCGAAGGCTATAGCCCACCCGTTTTTGTGGCCTTTTTGCGCTGGACGAACTTGGCGCCCCGGCCTTCGGGCGGTTATTTTTGGGCACGGCTTTGCCCGCGGCCTACGTTTGGCAGACGGAGGCCCCTCCCAAAGTCTCGCGGCATTCCGAGTCCCGTGGACGAAGTTGGCCAGCCCCACCCCCCAAGGCTATAGCCCACCCGTTTTGTGGCCTTTTTCCGCTGGACGAACTTGGCGCCCCGGCCTTCGGGCGGTTATTTTTGGGCCCGGCTTTGCCCGTGGCCTATGTTTGGAACACGGAGGCCCCTCCCAAAGTCTCGCGGCATTCCGAGTCCGGCGGACGAAGTGGGCCAGCCCCACCCTCCAAGGCTATAGCCCATCCGTTTTTGTGGCCTTTTTCCGCTGGACGAACTTGGCGCCCCGGCCTTCGGGCGGTTATTTTTGGGTACGGGTTTGGCAGCGGCCTATTTTTGGCAGACGGAGGCCCCTCGCAAAGTCTCGGGGCATTCCGATTCCGGCGGACGAGGTTGGCCAGCCCCACCCTCCAAGGCTATAGCCCACCCGTTTTTGTGGCCTTTTTCCGCTGGACGAACTTGGCGCCTCGGCCTTCGGGCGGTTATTTTTGGGTTCGGGTTTGCCCACGGCCTATGTTTGGCACATGGAGGCCATTCGCAAAGTCTCGGGGCATTCCGAGTCCGGCGGACGAGGTTGGCCAGCCCCACCCTCCAAGGCTATAGCCCACCGTTTTTGTGGCCTTTTTCCGCTGGACGAACTTGGCGCCCCGGCCTTCGGGCGGTTATTTTTGGGTACGGGTTTGCCAGCGGCCTATTTTTGGCACACGGAGGCCCCTCGCAAACTCTCACGGAATTCCGAGTCCGGCGGACGAAGTCGGCCAGCCCCACCCCCGAAGGCTATAGCCCACCCGTTTTTGTGGCCTTTTTGCGCTGGACGAACTTGGCGCCCCGGCCTTCGGGCGGTTATTTTTGGGCACGGCTTTGCCCGCGGCCTACGTTTGGCAGACGGAGGCCCCTCCCAAAGTCTCGCGGCATTCTGAGTCCCGTGGACGAAGTAAGCCAGCCCCACCCCCCAAGGCTATAGCCCACCCGTTTTGTGGCCTTTTTCCGCTGGACGAACTTGGCGCCCCGGCCTTCGGGCGGTTATTTGTGGGCGCGGCTTTGCCCGTGGCCTATGTTTGGAACACGGAGGCCCCTCCCAAAGTCTCGCGGCATTCCGAGTCCGGCGGACGAAGTTGGCCAGCCCCACCCTCCAAGGCTATAGCCCATCCGTTTTTGTGGCCTTTTTCCGCTGGACGAACTTGGCGCCCCGGCCTTCGGGCGGTTATTTTTGGGTACGGGTTTGCCAGCGGCCTATTTTTGGCAGACGGAGGCCCCTCGCAAAGTCTCGGGGCATTCCGATTCCGGCGGACGAGGTTGGCCAGCCCCACCCTCCAAGGCTATAGCCCACCCGTTTTTGTGGCCTTTTTCCGCTGGATGAACTTGGTGCCTCGGCCTTCGGGCGGTTATTTTTGGGTGTGGGTTTGCCCACGGCCTATGTTTGGCACATGGAGGCCATTCGCAAAGTCTCGGGGCATTCCGAGTCCGGCGGACGAGGTTGGCCAGCCCCACCCTCCAAGGCTATAGCCCACCGTTTTTGTGGCCTTTTTCCGCTGGACGAACTTGGCGCCCCGGCCTTCGGGCGGTTATTTTTGGGTACGGGTTTGCCAGCGGCCTATTTTTGGCACACGGAGGCCCCTCGCAAACTCTCACGGCATTCCGAGTCCGGCAGACGAAGTCGGCCAGCCCCACCCCCGAAGGCTATAGCCCACCCGTTTTTGTGGCCTTTTTGCGCTGGACGAACTTGGCGCCCCGGCCTTCGGGCGGTTATTTTTGGGCACGGCTTTGCCCGCGGCCTACGTTTGGCAGACGGAGGCCCCTCCCAAAGTCTCGCGGCATTCCATGTTCGGCGGACGAAGTTGGCCAGCCCCACCCCCAAAGGCTATAGCCCACCCGTTTTTGTGGCCTTTTTGCGCTGGACGAACTTGGCGCCCCGGCCTTCGGGCGGTTATTTTTGGGCCCGGGTTTGCCCGCGGTCAATTTTTGGCACACGGAGGCCCCTCGCAAAGTCTCGCGGCATTCCGAGTCCGGCGGACGAAGTTGGCCAGCCCCACCCTCCAAGGCTATAGCCCACCCGTTTTTGTGTCCTTTTTGCGCTGGACGAACTTGGCGCCCCGGCCTTCGGGCGGTTATTTTTGGGTGCGGCTTTGGCCGCGGCCTATGTTTGGCAAACGCAGGCCCCTCGCAAAGTCTCGCGGCATTCCGAGTCCAGCGGACGAAGTTGGCCAGCCCCACCCTCCAGGGCTATAGCCCACCCGTTTTTGTGGCCTTTTTCCGCTGGACGAACTTGGCGCCCCGGCTTCGGGGGGTTATTTTTGGGCGCGGCTTTGGCCACTGCCAATGTTTGGCACACGGAGGCCCCTTCCAAAGTCTCGCGGCATTCCGAGTCCGGCGGACGAAGTTGGCCTGCCCCACCCCCCAAGGCTATAGCCCACCCGTTTTTGTGGCCTTTTTCCGCTGGACGAACTGGGCGCCATGGCCTTCGAGCGGTTATTTTTGTGCGCGGCTTTGCCCGCGGCCTACGTTTGGCAGACGGAGGCCCCTCCCAAAGTCTCGCGGCATTCCGTGTTCGGCGGACGAAGTTGGCCAGCCCCACCCCCAAAGGCTATAGCCCACCCGTTTTTGTGGCCTTTTTGCGCTGGACGAACTTGGCGCCCCGGCCTTTGGGCAGTTATTTTTGGGCGCGGGTTTGCCCGCGGTCTATTTTTGGCACACGGAGGCCCCTCGCAAAGTCTCGCGGCATTCCGAGTCCGGCGGACGAAGTTGGCCAGCCCCACCCTCCAAGGCTATAGCCCACCCGTTTTTGTGTCCTTTTTGCGCTGGACGAACTTGGCGCCCCGGCCTTCGGGCGGTTATTTTTTGGTGCGGCTTTGGCCGCGGCCTATGTTTGGCAAACGCAGGCCCCTCGCAAAGTCTCGCGGCATTCCGAGTCCAGCGGACGAAGTTGGCCAGCCCCACCCTCCAGGGCTATAGCCCAACCGTTTTTGTGGCCTTTTTCCGCTGGACGAACTTGGCGCCCCGGCTTCGGGCGGTTATTTTTGGGTGCGGCTTTGGCCGCGGCCTATGTTTGGCAAACGCAGGCCCCTCGCAAAGTCTCGCGGCATTCCGAGTCCAGCGGACGAAGTTGGCCAGCCCCACCCTCCAGGGCTATAGCCCACCCGTTTTTGTGGCCTTTTTCCGCTGGACGAACTTGGCGCCCCGGCTTCGGGGGGTTATTTTTGGGCGCGGCTTTGGCCACTGCCAATGTTTGGCACACGGAGGCCCCTTCCAAAGTCTCGCGGCATTCCGAGTCCGGCGGACGAAGTTGGCCTGCCCCACCCCCCAAGGCTATAGCCCACCCGTTTTTGTGGCCTTTTTCCGCTGGACGAACTGGGCGCCATGGCCTTCGGGCGGTTATTTTTGTGCGCGGCTTTGCCCGCGGCCTACGTTTGGCAGACGGAGGCCCCTCCCAAAGTCTCGCGGCATTCCGTGTTCGGCGGACGAAGTTGGCCAGCCCCACCCCCAAAGGCTATAGCCCACCCGTTTTTGTGGCCTTTTTGCGCTGGACGAACTTGGCGCCCCGGCCTTTGGGCAGTTATTTTTGGGCGCGGGTTTGCCCGCGGTCTATTTTTGGCACACGGAGGCCCCTCGCAAAGTCTCGCGGCATTCCGAGTCCGGCGGACGAAGTTGGCCAGCCCCACCCTCCAAGGCTATAGCCCACCCGTTTTTGTGTCCTTTTTGCGCTGGACGAACTTGGCGCCCCGGCCTTCGGGCGGTTATTTTTGGGTGCGGCTTTGGCCGCGGCCTATGTTTGGCAAACGCAGGCCCCTCGCAAAGTCTCGCGGCATTCCGAGTCCAGCGGACGAAGTTGGCCAGCCCCACCCTCCAGGGCTATAGCCCACCCGTTTTTGTGGCCTTTTTCCGCTGGACGAACTTGGCGCCCCGGCTTCGGGGGGTTATTTTTGGGCGCGGCTTTGGCCACTACCAATGTTTGGCACACGGAGGCCCCTAGCAAAGTCTCGCGGCATTCCGAGTCCGGCGGACGAAGTTGGCCTGCCCCACCCCCCAAGGCTATAGCCCACCCGTTTTTGTGGCCTTTTTCCGCTGGACGAACTTGGCGCCCCGGCCATCGGGCGGTTATTTTTGGGCGCGGCTTTGCCCGCGTCCTATTTTTGGCAAACGGAGGCCCCTCGCAAAATCTCGCGGCATTCCGAGTCCGGCGGACGAAGTAGGCCAGCCCCACCCCCCAAGGCTATAGCCCACCCGTTTTTGTGGCCTTTTTGTGCTGGACGAACTTAGCGCCCCGGCCTTCGGCCGGTTATTTTTGGGCGCGGCTTTGCCCGCGGCCTATGTTTAGTACACGGAGGTCCCTCACAATGTCTTGCGGCATTCCTATACTTGCGGACGAAGTGGGCCAGCGCCACCCCCCAAGTCTATAGCCCACCCGTTTTTGTGGCCTTTTTCCGCTGGACGAACTTGGCGCCCCGGCCTTCGGGCGGTTATTTTTGGGCAAGGCTTTACCCATGGCCTATTTTTGGTACACGGAGGCCCCTCTCAAAGTCTCGCGGCATTCCGAGTCCGGCGGACGAAGTAGGCCAGCCACACCCCCAAGGCTATAACCCACCCGTTTTTGTGGCCTTTTTGCGCTGGACGAACTGGGTGCCCCGGCCTTCGGGCGGTTATTTTTGGGCGCCGCTTTGCCCGCCGCCTATGTTTGGCACACGGAGGCCCCTCGCAAAGTCTCGCGGCATTCCAAGTCCGGCGGACGAAGTTGGCCGGCCCCACCCCCCAAGGCTATAGCCCACCCGTTTTTGTGGCCTTTTTGCGCTGGACGAACTTGGCGCCCCGGTCTTCGGGCGGTTATTTTTGGGCGCGGCTTTGACCGCGGCCTATTTTTGACACACGGAGGCCCCTCGCAAAGGCTTGCGGTATTCCGAGTCCGGCGGACGAAGTTGGCCAACCCCACCCCCCAAGGCTATAGCCCACCCGTTTTTGAGGCCTTTTTCCGCTGGACGAACTTGGCGCCCCGGTCTTCGGGCGGTTATTTTTGGGCGCGGCTTTGACCGCGGCCTATTTTTGACACACGGAGGCCCCTCGCAAAGGCTCGCGGTATTCCGAGTCCGGCGGACGAAGTTGGCCAACCCCACCCCCCAAGGCTATAGCCCACCCGTTTTTGAGGCCTTTTTCCGCTGGACGAACTTGGCGCCCCGGTCTTCGGGCGGTTATTTTTGGGCGCGGCTTTGACCGCGGCCTATTTTTGACACACGGAGGCCCCTCGTAAAGTCTCACGGTATTCCGAGTCCGGCGGACGAAGTTGGCCAGCCCCACACCCCAAGTCTATAGCCCACCCGTATTTGTGGCCTTTTTCCGCAGGACGAACTTGGCGCCCCGGCCTTCGGGTGGTTATTTTTGGGCGCGGCTTAGCCCGCGGCCTATGTTTGGCACGCGGAGGCCCCTCGCAAAGTCTCGCGGCATCCGAGTCCGGCGGACGAAGTTGGCCAGCCCCACCCCCCAAGGCTATAGCCCACCCGTTTTTGTGGCCTTTTTCCGCTGGACGAACTTGGCGCCGCGGCCTTCGGTCGGTTATTTTTGGGCGCGGGTTTGCCAGCGGCCTATATTTGGCACACGGAGGCCCCTCGCAAAGGCTCGCGGCATTCCGAGTCCGGCGGACGAAGTTGGCCAGCCCCACCCCCCAAGACTATAGCCCACCCGTTTTGTGGCCTTTTTCCAATGGACGAACTTGGCGCCCCGGCCTTCGGGGGGTTATTTTTGGGCGCGGCTTTGACCGCGGCCTATTTTTGGTACACGGAGGCCCCTCGAAAAGTCTCACGGCATTCCGAGTCCGGCGGACGAAGTTGGCCAGCCCCACCCCCCAAGGCTATAGCCCACCCGTTTTTGTGGCCTTTTTCTGCTGGACGTACTTGGCGCCCCGGCGTTCGGGCGGTTAATTTTGGGCGCGGCATTGTCCGCGGCCTATTTCTGGCACACGGAGGCCCCTCGCAAAGTCTCGCGGCATCCCGAGTCCGGCGGAAGAAGTTGGCCAGCCCCACCCCCCAAGGCTATAGCCCACCCGTTTTTGTGGCCTTTTTGCGCTGGCCGAACTTGGCACCCGGCCTTCGGGTGGTTATTTTTGGGCGCGGCTATGCCCGCGGCCTATGTTTTGCACACGGAGGCCCCTCGCAAAGTCTCGCCGCATTCCGAGTCCGGCGGACGAAGTCGGCCAGCCCCACCCCCCAATGCTATAGCCCACCCGTTTTTGTGGCCTTTTTCCGCTGGACGAACTTGGCGCCCCGGCCTTCGGGCGGTTATTTTTGGGCGCAACTTTTACCGTGGCCTATGTTTGGCACACGGAGGCCCCTCGCAAAGTTTCGCGGCATTCCGAGTCCGGGGGACGAAGTTGCCCAGCCTCACCCCCCAAGGCTATAGCCCACCCGTTTTTGTAGCCTTTTTCCGCTGGACGAACTTGGCGCCCCGGCCTTCAGGCGGTTATTTTTGGGAGCGACTTTGTCCGCGGCCTCTTTTTGGCACACGGAAGCCCCTCGCAAAGTCTCGCGGCATTCCGAGTCCGGCGGACGAAGTTGGCTAGCCCCACCCCCCAAGGCTATAGCCCACCCGTTTTTGTGGCCTTTTTGCGCTGGCCGAACTTGGCACCCCGGCCTTCCGGCGGTTATTTTTGGGCGCGGCTATGCCCTCGGCCTATGTTTTGTACACGGAGGCCCCTCGCAATGTCTCGCGGCATTTCGCGTCCGGCGGACGAAGTTGGCCAGCCCCACCCCCCAAGGCTATAGCCCACCCGTTTTTGTGGCCTTTTTCCGCTGGACGAACTTGGCGCCCCGGTCTTCGGGCGGTTATTTTTGAGCGCGGCTTTGGCCGCGGCCTATGTTTGGCACACGGAGGCCCATCGCAATGTCTCGTGGCATCCGAGTCCGGCAGACGAAGTCGGCCAGCCCCACCCCCCAATGCTATAGCCCACCCATTTTTGTGGCCTTTTTCCGCTGGACGAACTTGGCGCCCCGGCCTTCGGGCTGTTATTTTTGGGCGCATCTTTGTCCGCGGCCTATGTTTGGCACACGGAGGCCCCTCGCAAAGTTTCGTGGCATTCCGAGTCCGGGGGACGAAGTTGCCCAGCCTCACCCCCCAAGGCTATAGCGCACCCGTTTTTGAAGCCTTTTTCCGCTGGACGAACTTGGCGCCCAGGCCTTCGGGCGGTTATTTTTGGGAGCGACTTTGTCCGCGGCCTCTTTTTGGCACACGGAAGCCCCTCACAAAGTCTCGCGGCATTCCGAGTCCGGCGGACGAAGTTGGCCAGCCCCACCCCCCAAGGCTAAGCCCACCCGTTTTTGTGGCCTTTTTGCCCTGGACGAACTCGGCGCCCCGGCCATCGGGCGGTTATTTTTGGACACGGCTTTGTCCGCGGCCTATTTTTAGCACACGGAGGCCCCTCGCAAAGTCTCGCGGCATTCCGAGTCCGGCGGACGAAGTGGGCCAGCCCCACCCCCCAAGGGTATTGCCCACCCGTTTTTGTGGCCTTTTTCCGCTGGACGAACTTGGCGCCCCGGCCTTCGGGCGGTTATTTTTGGGCGCGGCTTTGCACGCGGCCTATTTTTGGCACACGGAGGCCCCTCGCAAAGTCTCGCGGCATTCCGAGTCCGGCGGACGAAGTTGGCCAACCCCACCCCCCAATGCTATAGCCCACCCGTTTTTTTGGCCTTTTTCCGCTGGACGAACTTGGCGCCCCGGCCTTCGGGCGGTTATTTTTGGGCGCGGCTTTGCCCGCGGCCTATGTTTGGCACACGGAGGCCCCTCGCAAAGTCTCGTGGCATCCGAGTCAGGCGGACGAAGTCGGCCAGCCCCACCCCCCAATGCTATAGCCCACCCGTTTTTGTGGCCTTTTTCCGCTGGACGAACTTGGCGCCCCGGCCTTCGGGCGGTTATTTTTGGGCGCAGCTTTTACCGCGGCCTATGTTTGGCACACGGAGGCCCCTCGCAAAGTTTCAAGGCATTCCGAGTCCGGGGGACGAAGTTGCCCAGCCTCACCCCCCAAGGCTATAGCCCACCCGTTTTTGTAGCCTTTTTCCGCTGGACAAACTTGGCGCCCCGGCCTTCGGGCGGTTATTTTCGGGAGCGACTTTGTCCGCGGCCTCTTTTTGGCACACGGAAGCCCCTCACAAAGGCTCGCAGTATTCCGAGTCCGGCGGACGAAGTTGGCCAGCCCCACCCCCCAAGGCTAAGCCCACCCGTTTTTGTGGCCTTTTTGCCCTGGACGAACTCGGCGCCCCGGCCATCGGGCGGTTATTTTTGGACATGGCTTTGTCCGCGGCCTATTTTTAGCACAAGGAGGCCCCTCGCAAAGTCTCGCGGCATTCCGAGTCCGGCGGACGAAGTTGGCCAGCCCCACCCCCCAAGGCTATTGCCCACCCGTTTTTGTGGCCTTTTTCCGCTGGACGAACTTGGCGCCCCGGCCTTCGGGCGGTTATTTTTGGGCGCGGCTTTGTACGCGGCCTATTTTTAGCACACAGAGGCCCCTCGCAATTCTCGCGGCATTCCGAGTCCGGCGGACGAAGTTGGCCAACCCCACCCCCCAATGCTATAGCCCACCCGTTTTTGTGGCCTTTTTCCGCTGGACGAACTTGGCGCCCCGGTCTTCGGGCGGTTATTTTTGGGCGCGGCTTTGACCGCGGCCTATTTTTAGCACACGGAGGCCCCTCGCAAAGGCTCGCAGTATTCCGAGTCCGGCGGACGTAGTTGGCCAGCCCCACCCCCCAAGGCTATAGCCCACCCGTTTTTGTGGCCTTTTTCCGCTGGATGAATTTGGCGCCCCGGTCTTCGGGCGGTTATTTTTGGGCGCGGCTTTGACCGCGGCCTATTTTTGGCACACGGAGGCCCCTCGCAAAGGCTCGCAGTATTCCGAGTCCGGCGGACGTAGTTGGCCAGCCCCACCCCCCAAGGCTATAGCCCACCCGTTTTTGTGGCATTTTTGCGCTGGACGTACTTGGCGTCCCGGCCTTCGGGAGGTTATTTTTGGGCGCGGCTTTGCCCACGGCCTATGTTTGGCACACGGAGACCCCTCGCAAAGTCTCGCGGCATCCGAGTCCGGCGGACGAAGTTGGCCTGCCCCACCCCCCAAGGCTATAGCCCACCCGTGTTTGTGGCCTTTTTCCGCTGGACGAACTTCGCGCCCCGGCCTTCGGGCGGTTATTTTTGGGCGCAGGTTTTCCCGCGGCATATTTTTGGTACCCAGAGGCCACGCGCAAAGTCTAGCGGCATTCCGAGTCCGGCGGACGAAATTGGCCAGCCCCACCCCCCAAGGATATAGCCCACCCGTTTTTGTGGCCCTTTTGCACTGGACGAACTTGGCGCCCCGGCCTTCGGGCGGTTATTTTTGGGCGCGGCTTTGCCAGCGGCCTATATTTGGCACACGGAGGCCCCTCGCAAAGGCTCGCGGCATTCCGAGTCCGGCGGACGAAGTTGGCCAGCCCCACCCCCCAAGGGTATAGCCCACCCGTTTTTGTGGCCTTTTTGCGCTGGCCGAACTTGGCACCCCGGCCTTCGGGTGGTTATTTTTGGGCGCGGCTATGCCCGCGGCCAATGTTTTGCACACGGAGGCCCCTCGCAAAGTCTCGCGGAATTCCGAGTCCGGCGGACGAAGTTGGCCAGCCCCACCCCCCAAGGCTATAGCCCACCCGTTTTTGTGGCCTTTTTCCACTGGACGAACTTGGCGTCCCGGCCTTCGGGCGGTTATTTTTGGCCGCGGCTTTGACCGCGGCCTATTTTTGGCACAGGGAGGCCACTCGCAAAGTCTCGCGGCATTCCGAGTCCGGCGGACGAAGTTGGCCAGCCCCACCCCCCAAGGCCATAGCCCACCCGTTTTTGTGGCCTTTTTCCGCTGGACGAAATTGGTGCCCCGGCCTTCGGGCGGTTATTTTTTAGCGGGGCTTTGCCCGCGGCCTATGTTTTACACACGGAGGCCCCTCGCAAAGTCTCGCAGCATTCCGAGTCCGGCGGACGAAGTTGGCCGGCCCCACCCCCCAAGGCTATAGCCCACCCGTTTTTGTGGCCTTTTTCCGCTGGACGAACTTGGCGCCCCGGCCTTCGGGCGGTTATTTTTGGGCGCGGCTTTGTCCGCAGCCTATTTTTGGCACACGGAGGCCCCTTGCAAAGTCTCACGGAATTCCGAGTCCGGCGGACGAAGCTGGCAGGCCGCACCCCCCAAGGCTATAGCCCACCCGTTTTTGTGGCCTTTTTCCGTAGGACGAACTTGGCGCCCCGGCCTTCGGCGTTTATTTTTTGGCGTGGCCTTGCCCGCGGCCTATTTTTGGCACACGGAGGCGCCTCCCAAAGTATCGCGCCATTCCGAGTCCGGCAGACAAAGTTGGCCAGCCCCCACCCCCAAGGCTATAGCCCACCCGTTTTTGTTGCCTTTTTCCGCTGGACGAACTTGGCGCCCCGGCCTTCGGGCGGTTATTTTTGGGCGCGGCTGTGCCCGCGGCATATTTTTGGTACACGGAGGTGCCTCGCAAACTCTCGCACCATTCCGAGTCCGGCCGACGAAGTTGACCAGCCCCACCCCCCAAGGCTATAGCCCACCCGTTTTTGTGGCCTTTTTCCGGTGGACGAACTTGGCGCCCCGGCCTTCGGGCGGTTATTTTTGGGCGCGGCTGTGCCTGTGGCCTATGTTTTGCACACGGAGGCGCCTCGCAAAGTCTCGCGACATTCCGAGTCCGGCGGACGAAGTTTGCCAGCCCTACCCCCCAAGGCTATAGCCCACCCGTTTTGGTGGCCTTTTTCCGCTGGACGAACTTGGCGCCCCGGCCTTCGGGCAGTTATTTTTGGGCGCGGCTGTGCCCGCGGCTTATTTTTGGCACACGGAGGATCCTCCAAAGTCTCGCGCCATTCTGAGTCCGACGGACGAAGTTGGCCAGCCCCACCCCGCAAGGCTATAGCCCACCCGTTTTTATGGCATTTTTCCGCTGGACGAACTTGGCACCCCGGCCTTCGGGCGGTTATTTTTGGGCGTGGCTGTGCCCGCGGCCTATTTTTGGTACAAGGAGGTGCCTCGCAAAGTCTCGCGCCATTCCGAGTCCGGCGGACGAAGTGGGCCAGCCCCACCGCCCAAGGCTATAGCCCACCCGTTTTTGTGGCCTTTTTCCGCTGGACGAACTTGGCGCCCCGGTCTTCGGGCGGTTATTTTTGGGCACGGCTTTGACCGCGGCCTATTTTTGGCACACGGAGGCCCCTCGCAAAGGCTCGCGGTATTCCGAGTCCGGCGGACGAAGTTGGCCAGCCCCACCCCCCAAGGCTATAGCCCACCCGTTTTTGTGGCCTTTTTCCGCTGGATGAAGTTGGCGCCCCGGCCTTCGGGCGGTTATTTTTGGGCGCGGCTATGGCCGCGGCCTATTTTTGGCACACGGAGGCCCCTCGCAAAGTCTTGCGGCATTCCGAGTCCGGCGGACGAAGTTGGCCAGCCCCACCCCCCAAGGCTATAGCCCACCCGTTTTTGTGGCCTTTTTGCGCTGGCCGAACTTGGCACCCCGGCCTTCGGGCGGTTATTTTTGGCCGCGGTTATGCCCGCGACCTATGTTTTGCACACGGAGGCCCCACGCAAAGTCTCGCGGCATTCCAAGTCCGGCGGACGAAGTGGGCCAGCCCCACCCCCCAAGGCTATAGCCCACCCGTTTTTGTGGCCTTTTTCCGCTGGATGAACTTGGCGCCCCGGCCTTCGGGCGGTTATTTTTGGGCGCGGCTATGGCCGCGGCCTATTTTTGGCACACGGAGGCCCCTCGCAAAGTCTTGCGGCATTCCGAGTCCGGCGGACGAAGTTGGCCTGCCCCACCCCCCAAGGCTATAGCCCACCCGTTTTTGTGGCCTTTTTGCGCTGGCCGAACTTGGCACCCCGGCCTTCGGGCGGTTATTTTTGGGCGCGGCTATGCCCGTGACCTATGTTTTGCACACGGAGGCCCCACGCAAAGTCTCGCGGCATTCCAAGTCCGGCGGACGAAGTGGGCCAGCCCCACCCCCCAAGGCTATAGCCCACCCGTTTTTGTGGCATTTTTGCGCTGGCCGAACTTGGCACCCCGGCCTTCGGGCGGTTATTTTTGGGCGCGGCTATGCCCGCGACCTATGTTTTGCACACGGAGGCCCCACGCAAAGTCTCGCGGCATTCCAAATTCTGGCGGACGAAGTTGGCCAGCCCCACCCCCCAAGGCTATAGCCCACCCGTGTTTGTGGCCTTTTTCCGCTGGACGAACTTCGCGCCCCGGCCTTCGGGCGGTTATTTTTGGGCGCGGCTTTGCCCGCGGCCTATTTTTGGTGCACGGAGGCCCCTCACAAAATCTCACGGCATCCCGAGTCCGAGTCCGGCGGATGAAGTTGGCCAGCCCCACCCCCCAAGGCTATAGCCCACCCGTTTTTGTGGCCTTTTTCCGCTGGACGAACTTGGCGCCCCGGCCTTCGGGTGGTTTTTTTTGGGCGTGGCTGTGCCCGCGGCCTATTTTTGGCACACGGAGGTGCCTCGCAAAGTCTCGCTCCCTTCCGAGTCCGGCGGACGAAGTTGGCCAGCCCCACCCCCCAAAGCTATAGCCCACCCGTTTTTGTGGCCTTTTTGCATTGGCCGAACTTGGCACCTCGGCCTTCGGGTGGATAATTTTGGGCGCGGCTATGCCCGCGGCCAATGTTTTGCACACGGAGGCCCCTCGCAAAGTCTCGCGGCATTCCGAGTCCGGCGGACGAAGTTGGCCAGCCGCACCCCCCAAGGCTATAGCCCACCCGTTTTTGTGGCCTTTTTCCACTGGACGAAGTTGGCGTCCCGGACTTCGGGCGGTTATTTTTGGCCGCGACTTTGACCGCGGCCTATTTTTGGCACACGGAGGCCCCTCGCAAAGTCTCGCGGCATGCCGAGTCCGGCGGACGAAGTTGGCCAGCTCCACCCCCCAAGGCCATAGCCCACCCGTTTTTGTGGCCTTTTTCCGCTGGACGAACTTGGCGCCCCGGCCTTCGGGCGGTTATTTTTTAGCGGGGCTTTGCCCGCGGCCTATATTTTACACACGGAGGCCCCTCGCAAAGTCTCGCGGCATTCCGAGTCCGGCGGACGAAGTTGGCCAGCCCCACCCCCCAAGGCTATAGCCCACCCGTTTTTGTGGCCTCTTTCCGCTGGACGAACTTGGCGCCCCGACCTTTGGGGGGTTATTTTTGGGCGCGGCTTTGCCCGTGGCCTATTTTTGGCACACGGAGGCCCCTCGCAAAGTCTCGTGGAATTCCGAGTCCGGCGCACGAAGCTGGCAAGCCGCACCCCCCAAGGCTATAGCCCACCCGTTTTTGTGGCCTTTTTCCGTTGGACGAACTTGGCGCCACGGCCTTCGGCGTTTATTTTTTGGCGCGGCTATGCCCGCGGCCTATTTTTGGCACACGGAGGATCCTCGCAAAGTCTCGCGCCATTCTGAGTCCGACGGACGAAGTTCGCCTGCCCCACCTTGCAAGGCTATGGCCCACCCGTTTTTATGGCATTTTTCCGCTGGACGAACTTGCTGCCCGGCCTTCGGGCGGTTATTTTTGGGCGTGGCTGTGCCCGCGGCCTATTTTTGGTACACGGAGGTGCCTCGCAAAGTCTCGCGCCATTCCGAGTCCGGCGGACGAAGTTGGCCAGCCCCACCCCCCAAGGCTATAGCCCACCCGTTTTTGTGGCCTTTTTCCGCTGGACGAACTTGGCGCCCCGGCCTTCGGGCGGTTATTTTTGGACGCGGCTTTGCCCGTGGCCTATTTTTGGCACACGGAGGTGACTCGAAAAGTCTCGCGCCATTCCGAGTTTGGCGGGCGAAGTTGGCCAGCCCCACCCCCCAAGGCTATAGCCCACCCGTTTTTGTGGCCTTTGTCCGTTGGACGAACTTGACGCCCCGGCCTTCGGGCGGTTATTTTTGGGCGCGGCTTTGCCCGCGGCCTATTTTTGGCACACGGAGGCGCCTCTTAAAGTCTCGCGCCATTCCGAGTCCGGCGGACGAAGTTTGCCAGCCACACCCCCCAAGGCTATAGCCCACCCGTTTTTGTGGCCTTTTTCCGCTGGACGAACTTGGCGCACCGGCCTTCGGGCGGTTATTTTTGGGCACGGCTGAGCCCGCGGCCTATTTTTGGCACACGGAGGTGCCTCGCAAAGTCTCGTGCCATTCTGAGTCCGACGGACGAAGTTGGCCAGCCCCACCCCGTAAGGCTATAGCCCACCCATTTTTGTGGCCTTTTTCCGCTGGACGAACTTGGCGCCCCGGCCTTCGGGTGGTTATTTTTGGACACGGCTTTGCCCGTGGCCTATTTTTGGCACACGGAGGCGCCTCGAAAAGTCCCGCGCCATTCCGAGTCTAGCGGGCGAAGTTGGCCAGCCCCACCCCCCAAGGCTATAGCCCACCCGTTTTTGTGGCCTTTTTCCGTTGGACGAACTTGACGCCCCGGTCTTCGGGATGTTATTTTTGGGTACGGCTGTGCCCGCAGCCTATTTTTGGCACACGGAGGCACCTTCCAAAGTCTCGCGCCATTCCGAGTCCGGCGGACGAAGTTGGCCAGCCCCACCCCTCAAGGCTATAGCCCACCCGTTTTTGTGGCCTTTTTCTGCTGGACGAACTTGGCGCCCCGGCCTTCGGGCGGTTAATTTTGGGCGCGGCTGTGCCCGCGGCCTATTTGTGGCACACGGAGGCACCTCGCAAAGTCTCGCGCCATTCCGAGTCCAGCGGACGAAGTTGGCCAGCCCCACCCCCCAAGGCTATAGCCCACCCGTTTTTGTGGCCTTTTTCCGCTGGACGAACTTGGCGCACCGGCCTTCGGGCGGTTATTTTTGGGCACGGCTGAGCCCGCGGCCTATTTTTGGCACACGGAGGTGCCTCGCAAAGTCTCGTGCCATTCTGAGTCCGACGGACGAAGTTGGCCAGCCCCACCCCGTAAGGCTATAGCCCACCCATTTTTGTGGCCTTTTTCCGCTGGACGAACTTGGCGCCCCGGCCTTCGGGTGGTTATTTTTGGACACGGCTTTGCCCGTGGCCTATTTTTGGCACACGGAGGCGCCTCGAAAAGTCCCGCGCCATTCCGAGTCTAGCGGGCGAAGTTGGCCAGCCCCACCCCCCAAGGCTATAGCCCACCCGTTTTTGTGGCCTTTTTCCGTTGGACGAACTTGACGCCCCGGTCTTCGGGATGTTATTTTTGGGTACGGCTGTGCCCGCAGCCTATTTTTGGCACACGGAGGCACCTTCCAAAGTCTCGCGCCATTCCGAGTCCGGCGGACGAAGTTGGCCAGCCCCACCCCTCAAGGCTATAGCCCACCCGTTTTTGTGGCCTTTTTCTGCTGGACGAACTTGGCGCCCCGGCCTTCGGGCGGTTAATTTTGGGCGCGGCTGTGCCCGCGGCCTATTTGTGGCACACGGAGGCACCTCGCAAAGTCTCGCGCCATTCCGAGTCCAGCGGACGAAGTTGGCCAGCCCCACCCCGCAAGGCTATAGCCCACCCGTTTTTGTGGCCTTTTTCCGCTGGACGAACTTGGCGCCCCGGCCTTCGGGCGGTTATTTTTAGGCGCGGCTGTGCCCGCGGCCTATTTTTGGCACACGGAGGATCCTCGCAAAGTCTCGCGCCATTCTGAGTCCGACGGACGAAGTTGGCCAGCCCCACCCCGCAAGGCTATAGCCCACCCGTTTTTGTGGCCTTTTTCCGATGGACGAACTTGGCGCCCGGCCTTCGGGTGGTTATTTTTGGGAGTGGCTGTGCCCGCGGCCTATTTTTGGTACACGGAGGTGCCTCGCAAAGTCTCGCGCTATTCCGAGTCCGGCGGACGAAGTTGGCCAGCCCCACCCCCCAAGGCTATAGCCCAACCGTTTTTGTGGCCTTTTTCCGCTGGACGAAGTTGGCGCTCCGGCCTTCGGGCAGTTATTTTTGGACACGGCTTTGCCCGTGGCCTATTTTTGGCACACGGAGGCGCCTCTAAAAGTCTCGCGCCATTCCGAGTCTGGCGGGCGAAGTTGGCCAGCCCCACCCCCCAAGGCTATAGCCCACCCGTTTTTGTGGCCTTTTTCCGTTGGACGAACCTGACGCCCCGGCCTTCGGGATGTTATTTTTGGGTGCGGCTGTGCCCGCAGCCTATTTTTTGCACACGGAGGCACCTTGCAAAGTCTCGCGCCATTCCGAGTCCGGCGGACGAAGTTGGCCAGCCACACCCCTCAAGGCTATAGCCCACCCGTTTTTGTGGCCTTTTTCTGCTGGACGAACTTGGCGCCCCGGCCTTCGGGCGGTTAATTTTGGGCGCGGCTGTGCCCGCGGCCTATTTGTGGCACACGGAGGCACCTCGCAAAGTCTCGCGCCATTCCGAGTCCAGCGGACGAAGTTGGCCAGCCCCACCCCCCAAGGCTATAGCCCACCCGTTTTTGTGGCCTTTTTCCGCTGGACGAACTTGGCGTCCCGGCCTTCGGGCGGTTATTTTTGGACGCGGCTGTGCCCGTGGCCTATTTTTGGCACACGGAGGCGCCTCGAAAAGTCTCGCGCCATTCCGAGTCTGGCGGGCGAAGTTGGCCAGCCCCACCCCCCAAGGCTATAGCCCACCCGTTTTTGTGGCCTTTTTCCGTTGGACGAACCTGACGCCCCGGCCTTCGGGATGTTATTTTTGGGTGCGGCTGTGCCCGCGGCCTATTTTTGGTACACGGAGGTGCCTCGCAAAGTCTCGCGCCATTCCGAGTCCGGCGGACGAAGTTGGCCAGCCCCACCCCCCAAGGCTATAGCCCAACCGTTTTTGTGGCCTTTTTCCGCTGGACGAAGTTGGCGCTCCGGCCTTCGGGCAGTTATTTTTGGACGTGGCTTTGCCCGTGGCCTATTTTTGGCACACGGAGGCGCCTCGAAAAGTCTCGCGCCATTCCGAGTCTGGCGGGCGAAGTTGGCCAGCCCCACCCCCCAAGGCTATAGCCCACCCGTTTTTGTGGCCTTTTTCCGCTGGACGAACTTGGCGTCCCGGCCTTCGGGCGGTTATTTTTGGACGCGGCTGTGCCCGTGGCCTATTTTTGGCGCACGGAGGCGCCTCGAAAAGTCTCACGCCATTCCGAGTCTGGCGGGCGAAGTTGGCCAGCCCCACCCCCCAAGGCTATAGCCCACCCGTTTTTGGGGCCTTTTTCCGTTGGACGAACTTGACGCCCCAGCCTTCGGACGGTTATTTTTGGGTGAACTTGTGCCCGCGGCCTATTTTTGGCACACGGAGGCACCTCGCAAAGTCTCGCGGCATTCCGAGTCCGGCGGACGAAGTTGGCCAGCCCCACCCCCCAAGGCTATAGCCCACCCGTTTTTGTTGCCTTTTTACGCTGGACGAACTTGGCGCCCCGGCCTTCGGGCGGTTAATTTTGGGTGCGGCTGTGCCCGCGGCCTATTTTTGGCACACGGAGGCACCTCGCAAAGTCTCGCGCCATTCCGAGTCCGGCGGACGAAGTTGGCCAGCCCCACCCCCGAAGGCTATATAGCCCACCCGTTTTTGTGGCCTTTTTCCGCTGGACGAACTTGGCGCCCCGGCGTTCGGGCGGTTATTTTTGAGCGCGGCTGTGCCCGCGGCCTATTTTTGGCTCACGGAGGTGCCTCGTAAAGTCTCGCGCCATTCCGAGTCCAGCGGACGAAGTTGGCCAGCCCCACCCCCCAAGGCTATAGCCCACCCGTTTTTGTGGCCTTTTTCCGCTGGACGAACTTGGCGCCCCGGCCTTCGGGCGGTTATTTTTGGGCGCGGCTGTGCCCGCGGCCTATTTTTGGCACGCGGAGGCGCCTTGCAAAGTCTCGCGCCATTCCTGGTCCGGCGGACGAAGTTAGCCAGCCCCACCCCCCAAGGCTATAGCCCACCCATTTTTGTGGCCTTTTTCCGCTGGACGAACTTGGCGCCCCGGCCTTCGGGCGGTTATTTTTGGGCGCGGCTGTGCCCGCGGCCTATTTTTGGCACACGGAGGCGCCTCGTAAAGTCTCGCGCCATTCCGAGTCCGGTGGACGAAGTTGGCCGGCCCCACCCCCCAAGGCTATAGCACACCCATTTTTGTGGCCTTTTTCCGCTGGACGAACTTGGCGCCCTGGCCTTCATGCGGTTATTTTTGGACGCGGCTGTGCCCGCGGCCTATTTTTGGCACGCGGAGGCGCCTCGTAAAGTCTCGCGCCGTTCCGAGTCCGGCGGACGAAGTTGGCCAGCCCCACCCCCCAAGGCTATAGCCCACCCGTTTTTGTGGCCATTTCCCGCTGGACGAACTTGGCTCCCCGGCCTTCCGGCGGTTATTTTTGCGCGCGGCTGTGCCCACGGCCTATTTTTGGCTCACGGAGGCACCTCGCAAAGTCTCACGCCATTCCTAGTCCGGCGGACGAAGTTCGCCAGCCCCACCCCCCAAGGCTATAGCCCACCCATTTTTGTGGCCTTTTTCCGCTGGACGAACTTGGCGCCCCGGCCTTCGGGCGGTTATTTTTGGGCGCGGCTGTGCCCGCGGCCTATTTTTGGCACACGGAGGCACCTCGTAAAGTCTCGCGCCATTCCGAGTCCGGCGGACAAAGTTGGCCGGCCCCACCCCCCAAGGCTATAGCACACCCATTTTTGTGGCGTTTTTCCGCTGGACGAACTTGGCGCCCCGGCCTTCATGCGGTTATTTATGGACGCGGCTGTGCCCACGGCCTATTTTTGGCACACGGAGGCACCTCGTAAAGTCTCGCGCCGTTCCGAGTCCGGCGGACGAAGTTGGCCAGCCCCACCCCCCAAGGCTATAGCCCACCCGTTTTTGTGGCCATTTCCCGCTGGACGAACTTGGCTCCCCGGCCTTCGGGTGGTTATTTTTGGGCGCGGCTGTGCCCACGGCCTATTTTTGGCTCACGGAGGTGCCTCGTAAAGTCTCGCGCCATTCCGAGTCCTGCGGACGAAGTTGGCCGGCCCCACCCCCCAAGGCTATAGCTCACCCGTATTTGTGTCCTTTTTCCCCTGGACGAACTTGGCGCCCCGGCCTTCGGGCGGTTATTTTTTGGCGCGGCTGTGCCCGCGGCCTATTTTTGGCACACGGAGGCGCCTCGCAAAGACTCGCGCCATTCCGAGTGCGGCGGACGAAGTCGGCCAGCCCCACCCCCCAAGGCTATAGCCCACCCGTTTTTGTGGCCTTTTTCCGTAGGACGAACTTGGCGCCCCGGCATTCGGGCGGTTATTTTTGGGCGCGGCTTTGTCCGAGGCCTATTTTTCGCACACGGAGGCGCCTCGTAAAGTCTCGCGCCATTCCTGGTCCGGCGGACGAAGTTAGCCAGCCCCACCCCCCAAGGCTATAGCCCACCCATTTTTGTGGCCTTTTTCCGCTGGATGAACTTGGCGCCCCGGCCTTCGGGCGGTTATTTTTGGGCGCGGCTGTGCCCGCGGCCTATTTTTGGCACACGGAGGCGCCTCGTAAAGTCTCGCGCCATTCCGAGTCCGGTGGACGAAGTTGGCCGGCCCCACCCCCCAAGGCTATAGCACACCCATTTTTGTGGCCTTTTTCCGCTGGACGAACTTGGCGCCCCGGCCTTCATGCGGTTATTTTTGGACGCGGCTGTGCCCGCGGCCTATTTTTGGCACGCGGAGGCGCCTCGTAAAGTCTCGCGCCGTTCCGAGTCCGGCGGACGAAGTTGGCCAGCCCCACCCCCCAAGGCTATAGCCCACCCGTTTTTGTGGCCATTTCCCGCTGGACGAACTTGGCTCCCCGGCCTTCCGGCGGTTATTTTTGCGCGCGGCTGTGCCCACGGCCTATTTTTGGCTCACGGAGGCACCTCGCAAAGTCTCACGCCATTCCTAGTCCGGCGGACGAAGTTCGCCAGCCCCACCCCCCAAGGCTATAGCCCACCCATTTTTGTGGCCTTTTTCCGCTGGACGAACTTGGCGCCCCGGCCTTCGGGCGGTTATTTTTGGGCGCGGCTGTGCCCGCGGCCTATTTTTGGCACACGGAGGCACCTCGTAAAGTCTCGCGCCATTCCGAGTCCGGCGGACAAAGTTGGCCGGCCCCACCCCCCAAGGCTATAGCACACCCATTTTTGTGGCGTTTTTCCGCTGGACGAACTTGGCGCCCCGGCCTTCATGCGGTTATTTATGGACGCGGCTGTGCCCACGGCCTATTTTTGGCACACGGAGGCACCTCGTAAAGTCTCGCGCCGTTCCGAGTCCGGCGGACGAAGTTGGCCAGCCCCACCCCCCAAGGCTATAGCCCACCCGTTTTTGTGGCCATTTCCCGCTGGACGAACTTGGCTCCCCGGCCTTCGGGTGGTTATTTTTGGGCGCGGCTGTGCCCACGGCCTATTTTTGGCTCACGGAGGTGCCTCGTAAAGTCTCGCGCCATTCCGAGTCCTGCGGACGAAGTTGGCCGGCCCCACCCCCCAAGGCTATAGCTCACCCGTATTTGTGTCCTTTTTCCCCTGGACGAACTTGGCGCCCCGGCCTTCGGGCGGTTATTTTTTGGCGCGGCTGTGCCCGCGGCCTATTTTTGGCACACGGAGGCGCCTCGCAAAGACTCGCGCCATTCCGAGTGCGGCGGACGAAGTCGGCCAGCCCCACCCCCCAAGGCTATAGCCCACCCGTTTTTGTGGCCTTTTTCCGTAGGACGAACTTGGCGCCCCGGCATTCGGGCGGTTATTTTTGGGCGCGGCTTTGTCCGAGGCCTATTTTTCGCACACGGAGGCGCCTCGTAAAGTCTCGCCCCATTCCAAGTCCAGCGGACGAAGTTGGCCAGCCCCACCCCCCAAGGCTATAGCCCACCCGTATTTGTGGCCTTTTTCCGCTGGACGAACTTGGCACCCCGGCCTTCGGGCGGATATTTTTGGGCGCGGCTTTGGCCGCGGCCTATTTTTGGCACACGGAGGGGCCTCGCAAAGTCTCGTTCCATTCCGAGTCCGGCGGACGAAGTTGGCCAGCCCCACCCCCCAAGGCTATAGCCCACCCGTTTTTGTGGCCATTTTCCGCTGGACGAACTTGGCGCCCCGGCCTTCGGGCGGTTATTTTTGGGAACGCTGTTCCCGCGGCCTATTTTTGGCACACGGAGGCACCTCACAAAGTCTCACACCATTCCGAGTCTGGCGGACGAAGTTGGCCCGCCCCACCCCCCAAGGCTATAGCCCACCCGTTTTTATGGCTTTTTTCCGCTGGACGAACTTGGTGCCCCGGCATTCGGGTGGTTATTTTTGTGCGCGGCTGTGCCCGCGGCCTATTTTTGGCACACGGAGGCGCGTCGCAAAGTCTCGCGCCATTGCGAGTCCGGCGGACGAAGTTGGCCAGCCCCACCCCCCAAGGCTATAGCCCACCCGTATTTGTGGCCTTTTTCCGCTGGACGAACTTGGCACCCCGGCCTTCGGGCGGATATTTTTGGGCGCGGCTTTGGCCGCGGCCTATTTTTGGCACACGGAGGGGCCTCGCAAAGTCTCGCTCCATTCCGAGTCCGGCGGACGAAGTTGGCCAGCCCCACCCCCCAAGGCTATAGCCCACCCGTTTTTGTGGCCATTTTCCGCTGGACGAACTTGGCGCCCCGGCCTTCGGGCGGTTATTTTTGGGAACGCTGTTCCCGCGGCCTATTTTTGGCACACGGAGGCACCTCGCAAAGTCTCACACCATTCCGAGTCCGGCGGACGAAGTTGGCCCGCCCCACCCCCCAAGGCTATAGCCCACCCGTTTTTATGGCTTTTTTCCGCTGGACGAACTTGGTGCCCCGGCATTCGGGTGGTTATTTTTGTGCGCGGCTGTGCCCGCGGCCTATTTTTGGCACACGGAGGCGCGTCGCAAAGTCTCGCGCCATTCCGAGTCCGGCGGACGAAGTTGGCCAGCCCCACCCCCCAAGCCTATAGCCCACCCGTTTTTGTGGCCTTTTTCCGCTGGTCGAACTTGGCGCCCCGGCCTTCGGGTGGTTATTCTTGGGCGCGGCTGTGCCCGCGGCCTATTTTTGGCACACGGAGGCGCCTCGTAAAGTCTCGCGCCATTCTGAGTCCGGCGGACGAAGTTGGCAAGCCCACCCCCCAAGGCTATAGCCCACCCGTATTTGTGGCCTTTTTCCGCTGGATGAACTTGGCGCCCCGGCCTTCGGGTGGTTATTTTTGGGCGCGGCTGTGGCCGCGGCCTATTTTTGGCACACGGAGGCACCTCGCAAAGTCTCGCGCCATTCCGAGTCTGGCAGACGAAGTTGGCCAGCCCCACCCCCCAAGGCTATAGCCCACCCGTTTTTGTGGCTTTTTTCCGCTGGACGAAATTGGTGCCCCGGCCTTCGGGTGGATATTTTTGTACGCGGCTGTGCCCGCGGCCAATTTTTGGCACAGGGAGGCACATCGCAAAGTCTTGCGCCATTCCGCGTCCGGCGGACGAAGTTGGCAAGCCCCACCCCCGAAGGCTATAGCCCACCCGTATTTGTGGCCTTGTTCCGCTGGACGAACTTGGCGCCCCGGCCTTCGGGCGGTTATTTTTGGGCGCGGCTGTGTCCGCGGCCTATTTTTGGCCACGGAGGCACCTCGCAAAGTCTCGCGCCATTCCGAGTCCGGCGGACGAAGTTGGCAAGCCCCACCCCCCAAGGCTATAGCCCACCCGTATTTGTGGCTTTGTTCCGCTGGATGAACTTGGCGCCCCGGCCTTCGGGTGGTTATTTTTGGGCGCGGCTGTGTCCGCGGCCTATTTTTAGCACACGGAGGCGCCTCGCAAAGTCTCGCGGCATTCCGAGTCTGGCAGACCCAGTTGGCCAGCCCCACCCCCCAAGGCTATAGCCCACCCGTTTTTGTGGCCTTTTTCCGCTGGACGAACTTGGCGCCCCGGCCTTCGGGCGGTTATTTTTGGGCGCGGCTGTGCCCGCGGGCTTTTTTAGGCATACGGAGGCGCCTCGCAAAGTCTCGCGCCATTCCGAGTCCGGCGGACGAAGTTGGCCAGCCCCACCCCCCAAGGCTATAGCCCACCTGTATTTGTGGCTTTTTTCCGCTGGACGAACTTGGCACCCCGGCCTTCGGGCGGTTATTTTTGGGGACGGTTGTGACCACGGCCTATTTTTGGTACACGGAGGCGCCTCGCAAAGTCTCACGCCATTTCGAGTCCGGCGGACGAAGTTGGCCAGCCCCACCCCCCAAGGCTATAGCCCACCCGTATTTGTGGCCTTTTCCCACTGGAGGAACTTGGCGCCGCGGCCTTCGGGCGGCTATTTTTGGACGCGACTGTTCCCGCGGCCTATTTTTGGCACACGGAGGTGCCTCGCAAAGTCTCGCACCATTCCAAGCCCGGCGGACGAAGTCCGCCAGCCCCACCCCCCAAGGCTATAGCCCACCCGTTTTTGTGGCCTTTTTCCGCTGGACGAACTTGGCGCCCCGGCCTTCGGGCGGTTATTTTTGGGCGCGGCTGTGCCCGCGGCCTATTTTTTGCACACGGAGGCGACTCGCAAAGTCTCACGCCATTCCGAGTCCAGCGGACGAAGTTGGCCAGCCCCACCCCCCAAGGCTATAGCCCACCTGTATTTGTGGCTTTTTTCCGCTGGACGAACTTGGCACCCCGGCCTTCGGGCGGTTATTTTTGGGGACGGTTGTGACCACGGCCTATTTTTGGTACACGGAGGCGCCTCGCAAAGTCTCACGCCATTTCGAGTCCGGCGGACGAAGTTGGCCAGCCCCACCCCCCAAGGCTATAGCCCACCCGTATTTGTGGCCTTTTTCCACTGGAGGAACTTGGCGCCGCGGCCTTCGGGCGGCTATTTTTGGACGCGACTGTTCCCGCGGCCTATTTTTGGCACACGGAGGTGCCTCGCAAAGTCTCGCACCATTCCAAGGCTATAGCCCACCCGTTTTTGTGGCCTTTTTCCGCTGGACGAACTTGGCGTCCCGGCCTTCGGGCGGTTATTTTGGGGCGCGGCTGTGCCCGCGGCCTATTTTTAGTACACAGAAGTGCCTCGCAAAGTCTCGCGCCATTCCGAGTCCGGCGGACGAAGTTGGCCAGCCCCACCCCCCAAGGCTATAGCCCACCCGTTTTTGTGCCCTCTTTCCGCTGGACGAACTTGGCGTCCCGGCCTTTGGGCGGTTATTTTTGGGCGCGGCTGTGCCCGCGGCCTATTTTTGGCACACGGAGGCGCCTCGCAAAGTCTAGCTCCATTCCGAGTCCGGCGGACGAAGTTGGCCAGCCCCACCCCCCAAGGCTATAGCCCACCCGATTTTGTGGCCTTTTTCCGCTGGACGAACTTGGCGCCCCGACCTTCGGGCGGTTATTTTTGGACGCGGCCGCGCCCGCGGCCTATTTTTGGTAAACTGAGGCCCCTCGCAAAGTCTCGTGCCATTCCGAGTCCGGCGGACGATGTTGGCCAACCCCACACCCCAAGGCTATAGCCCACCCGTATTTGTGGCCTTTTTCCGCTGGAGGAACTTGGCGCCCCGGCCTTCGAGTGGTTATTTTTGGGCGCGGCTGTCCCCATCAGCCTATTTTTGGCACACGGAGGTGCCTCGCAAAGTCTCGCACCATTCCGAGTCCGGCGGACGAAGTTGGCCAGCCCCACCCCCCAAGGTTATAGCCCACCCGTATTTGTGGCCTTTTTCCGCTGGACGAACTTGGAGCCCCGGCCTTCGGGCGGTTATTTTTTAGCTCGGCTGTGCCCGCGGCCTATTTTTTGCACACGGAGGCGCCTCGCAAAATCTCGCGCCATTCCGAGTCCGGCGGACATGTTGGCCAACCCCACACCCCAAGGCTATAGCCCACCCGTATTTGTGGCCTTTTTCCGCTGGACGAACTTGCCACCCTGACCTTCGGGCGGCTATTTTTGAGCGCGACTGTGCCCGCGGCCTATTTTTGGCACACGGAGATGCCTCGAAAAGTCTCGCACCATTCCAGGCCCGGCGGACGAAGGCCGCCCGCCCCACCCCCCAAGGCTATAGCCCACCCGTTTTTGTGGCCTTTTTCCGCTGGACGAACTTGGCGCCCCGGCCTTCGGGCGGTTGTTTTTGGGCGCGGCTGTGCCCGCGGCCTATTTTTGGTACACGGAGGTGCCTCGCAAAGTCTCGCGCCATTCCGAGTCCGGCGGACGAAGTTGGCCAGCGCCACCCCCCATGGCTATAGCCCACCCGTTTTTGTGCCCTTTTTCCGCTGGACGAACTTGGCGCCCCGGCCTTTGGGCAGTTATGTTTTCCCGCGGCTGTGCCCGCGGCCTATTTTTGGCACACGGAGGTGCCTCGGAAAGTCTCGCGCCATTTCGAGTCCGGCGGACGAAGTTGGCCAGCCCCACCCCCCAAGGCTATAGCCCAGCCGTTTTTGTGTCCTTTTTCCGCTGGACGAACTTGACGGCCCGGCCTTCGGGAGGTTATTTTTGGGCGCGGCTGTGCCCGCGGCCTATTTTTGGCACACGGACGCGCCTCATAATGTCTCGCGGCATTCCGAGTCCGGCGGACGAAGTTGGCCAGCCCCACCCCGCAAGGCTATAGCCCACCCGTTTTTGTGGCCTTTTTCCGCTGGACGAACTTGGCGCCCCGGCCTTCAGGCGGTTATTTTTGGGTGCGGCTGTGTCCGCGGCATATTTTTGGCACACGGAGACGCCTTGCAAAGCCTCGGGCCATTCCGAGTCCAGCGGACAAAGTTGGCCAGCCCCACCCCCCAAGGCTATAGCCCACCCGTTTTTGTGGCCTTTTTCCGCTGGACGAACTTGGCGCCCCGGCCTTCGGGCGGTTATTTTTGGGTGCGGCTGTGTCCGCGGCATATTTTTGGCACACGGAGACGCCTTGCAAAGCCTCGGGCCATTCCGAGTCCAGCGGACAAAGTTGGCCAGCCCCACCCCCCAAGGCTATAGCCCACCCGTTTTTGTGGCCTTTTTCCGCTGGACGAACTTTGCGCCCCGGCCTTCGGGCGGTTATTTTTGGGCTCGGCCGTGCATGCGGCCTATTTTTGGTACACGGAGGTGCCTCGCAAAGTCTCGCTCCATTCCGAGTCCGGCGGACGAAGTTGGCCAGCCCCACCCCCCAAGGTTATAGCCCACCCGTTTTTGTGGCCTTTTTCCGCTGGATGAACTTGGCGCGCCAGCCTTCGGGCGGTTATTTTTGGGCGCGGCTGTTCCCACGGCCTATTTTTGGCACACGGAGGCGCCTCGAAAAGTCTCGCGCCATTCCGAGTCCGGCGGACAAAGTTGGCCAGCCCCACCCCCTAAGACTATAGCCCACCCGTATTTGTGGCCTTTTTCCGCTGGACGAACTTGGCGCCCCGGTCTTCGGGTGGTTATTTTTGGGCGCGGCTGTGCCCGCGGCCTATTTTTGGCACACGGAGGCACCCCGTAAAGTCTCGCGCCATTCCGAGTCCGGCGGACGAAGTTGGCCAGCCCCACCCCCCAAGGCTATAGCCCACCCGTTTTTGTGGCCTTTTTCCGCTGGACGAACTTGGCGCCCCGGCCTTCGGGCGGTTATTTTTGGGCGCAGCTGTGCCCGCGGCCTATTTTTGGCACACGGAGGCGCCTCGCAAAGTCTCGTACCAATCCGAGTCCGGCGGACGAAGTTGGCCAGCCCCACCCCCCAAGGCTATTGCCCACCTGTATTTGTGGCCTTTTTCCGCTGGACGAACTTGGCGACCCGGCCTTCGGGCGGTTATTTTTGGGCGCGGCTGTGCCCGCGGCCTATTTTTGGCACACGGAGGCACCTCGCAAATTCTTGCGATTCCGAGTCCGGCGGACGAAGTGGGCCAGCCCCACCCCCGAAGGCTATAGCCCACCCGTTTTTGTGGCCTTTTTCCGCTGGACGAACTTGGTGCCCCGGCCTTAGGGCGGTTATTTTTGGGTGCGGCTGTGCCCGCGGCCTATTTTTGGCACACGGAGGCGCCTCGCAAAGTCTCGCGCCATTCCGAGTCCGGCGGACGAAGTTGGCCAGACCCACCCCCCAAGGCTATAGCCCACCCGTTTTTGTGGCCTTTTTCCGCTGGACGAACTTGGCGCCCCGGCCTTCGGGCGGTTATTTTTGGGCGCGGCTGTTCCCACGGCCTATTTTTGGCACACGGAGGCGCCTCGAAAAGTCTCGCGCCATTCCGAGTCCGGCGGACAAAGTTGGCCAGCCCCACCCCCTAAGACTATAGCCCACCCGTATTTGTGGCCTTTTTCCGCTGGACGAACTTGGCGCCCCGGTCTTCGGGTGGTTATTTTTGGGCGCGGCTGTGCCCGCGGCCTATTTTTGGCACACGGAGGCACCCCGTAAAGTCTCGCGCCATTCCGAGTCCGGCGGACGAAGTTGGCCAGCCCCACCCCCCAAGGCTATAGCCCACCCGTTTTTGTGGCCTTTTTCCGCTGGACGAACTTGGCGCCCCGGCCTTCGGGCGGTTATTTTTGGGCGCAGCTGTGCCCGCGGCCTATTTTTGGCACACGGAGGCGCCTCGCAAAGTCTCGTACCAATCCGAGTCCGGCGGACGAAGTTGGCCAGCCCCACCCCCCAAGGCTATTGCCCACCTGTATTTGTGGCCTTTTTCCGCTGGACGAACTTGGCGACCCGGCCTTCGGGCGGTTATTTTTGGGCGCGGCTGTGCCCGCGGCCTATTTTTGGCACACGGAGGCACCTCGCAAATTCTTGCGATTCCGAGTCCGGCGGACGAAGTGGGCCAGCCCCACCCCCGAAGGCTATAGCCCACCCGTTTTTGTGGCCTTTTTCCGCTGGACGAACTTGGTGCCCCGGCCTTAGGGCGGTTATTTTTGGGTGCGGCTGTGCCCGCGGCCTATTTTTGGCACACGGAGGCGCCTCGCAAAGTCTCGCGCCATTCCGAGTCCGGCGGACGAAGTTGGCCAGACCCACCCCCCAAGGCTATAGCCCACCCGTTTTTGTGGCCTTTTTCCGCTGGATGAACTTGGCGCCCCGGCCTTCAGGCGGTTATTTTTGGGCGCGGCTGTGCCCGCGGTCTATTTTTGGCACACGGAGGCGCCTCGAAAAGTCTCGCGCCATTCCGGGTCCGGCGGACGAAGTTGGCCAGCCCCACCCCCCAAGGCTATAGCCCACCCGTTTTTGTGGCCTTTTTCCGCTGGACGAACTTGGCGCCCCGGCCTTCGGGCTGTTATTTTTGGACGTGGCTGTGCCCGCGGCTTATTTTTGGCACACGGAGGCGCCCCGCAAAGTCTCGCGCCATTCCGAGTCCGGCGGACGAAGTTGGCCAGCCCCACCCCCCAAGGCTATACCCCACCCGTTTTTGTGGCATTTTTCCGCAGGACGAACTTGCCGGCCCGGCCTTCGGGCAGTTATTTTTGGGCGCGGCTGTGCCCGCTGCCTATTTTTGGCACACGGAGGCGCCTCGTAAAGTCTCGCGCCATTCCGATTGCGGCGGACGAAGTTGGCCAGCCCCACCCCCCAAGGCTATAGCCCACCCGTTTTTGTGGCCTTTTTCACCTGGACGAACTGGGCGCCCCGGCCTTCGGGCAGTTATTTTTGGGCGCGGTGGTGGCCGCGGTCTATTTTTGGCTCACGGAGGCGCCTCGCAAAGTCTCGCGCCATTCCGAGTCCGGCGGATGAAGTTGGCGAGCCCCACCCCCCAAGGCTATAGCCCACCCGTTTTTGTGGCCTTTTTCCGCTGGATGAACTTGGCGCCCCGGCCTTCAGGCGGTTATTTTTGGGCGCGGCTGTGCCCGCGGTCTATTTTTGGCACACGGAGGCGCCTCGAAAAGTCTCGCGCCATTCCGGGTCCGGCGGACGAAGTTGGCCAGCCCCACCCCCCAAGGCTATAGCCCACCCGTTTTTGTGGCCTTTTTCCGCTGGACAAACTTGGCGCCCCGGCCTTCGGGCGGTTATTTTTGGGTGCGGCCGTGCCCGCGGCCTATTTTTGGCACATGGAGGTGCCTCACAAAGTCTCGCGCCATTCCGAGTCCGGCGGACGAAGTTGGCCAGCCCCACCCCCCAAGGCTACAGCCCACCCGTTTTTGTGTCCTTTTTCCGCTGGACGAACTTGGCGCCCTGGCCTTCGGGTGGTTATTTTTGGGCGCGGCGGTGCCCGTGGCCTATTTTTAGCACATGGAGGCGCCTCGAAAAGTCTCGCGCCATTCCGATTCCGGCGGATGAAGTTGGCGAGCCCCACCCCCCAAGGCTATAGCCCACCCGTTTTTGTGGCCTTTTTCCGCTGGATGAACTTGGTGCCCCGGCCTTAGGGCGGTTATTTTTGGGTGCGGCTGTGCCCGCGGCCTATTTTTGGCACACGGAGGCGCCTCGCAAAGTCTCGCGCCATTCCGAGTCCGGCGGACGAAGTTGGCCAGACCCACCCCCCAAGGCTATAGCCCACCCGTTTTTGTGGCCTTTTTCCGCTGGATGAACTTGGCGCCCCGGCCTTCAGGCGGTTATTTTTGGGCGCGGCTGTGCCCGCGGTCTATTTTTGGCACACGGAGGCGCCTCGAAAAGTCTCGCGCCATTCCGGGTCCGGCGGACGAAGTTGGCCAGCCCCACCCCCCAAGGCTATAGCCCACCCGTTTTTGTGGCCTTTTTCCGCTGGACGAACTTGGCGCCCCGGCCTTCGGGCGGTTATTTTTGGACGTGGCTGTGCCCGCGGCTTATTTTTGGCACACGGAGGCGCCCCGCAAAGTCTCGCGCCATTCCGAGTCCGGCGGACGAAGTTGGCCAGCCCCACCCCCCAAGGCTATACCCCACCCGTTTTTGTGGCATTTTTCCGCAGGACGAACTTGCCGGCCCGGCCTTCGGGCAGTTATTTTTGGGCGCGGCTGTGCCCGCTGCCTATTTTTGGCACACGGAGGCGCCTCGTAAAGTCTCGCGCCATTCCGATTGCGGCGGACGAAGTTGGCCAGCCCCACCCCCCAAGGCTATAGCCCACCCGTTTTTGTGGCCTTTTTCACCTGGACGAACTGGGCGCCCCGGCCTTCGGGCAGTTATTTTTGGGCGCGGTGGTGGCCGCGGTCTATTTTTGGCTCACGGAGGCGCCTCGCAAAGTCTCGCGCCATTCCGAGTCCGGCGGATGAAGTTGGCGAGCCCCACCCCCCAAGGCTATAGCCCACCCGTTTTTGTGGCCTTTTTCCGCTGGATGAACTTGGCGCCCCGGCCTTCAGGCGGTTATTTTTGGGCGCGGCTGTGCCCGCGGTCTATTTTTGGCACACGGAGGCGCCTCGAAAAGTCTCGCGCCATTCCGGGTCCGGCGGACGAAGTTGGCCAGCCCCACCCCCCAAGGCTATAGCCCACCCGTTTTTGTGGCCTTTTTCCGCTGGACGAACTTGGCGCCCCGGCCTTCGGGCGGTTATTTTTGGACGTGGCTGTGCCCGCGGCTTATTTTTGGCACACGGAGGCGCCCCGCAAAGTCTCGCGCCATTCCGAGTCCGGCGGACGAAGTTGGCCAGCCCCACCCCCCAAGGCTATACCCCACCCGTTTTTGTGGCATTTTTCCGCAGGACGAACTTGCCGGCCCGGCCTTCGGGCAGTTATTTTTGCGCGCGGCTGTGCCCGCTGCCTATTTTTGGCACACGGAGGCGCCTCGTAAAGTCTCGCGCCATTCCGATTGCGGCGGACGAAGTTGGCCAGCCCCACCCCCCAAGGCTATAGCCCACCCGTTTTTGTGGCCTTTTTCACCTGGACGAACTGGGCGCCCCGGCCTTCGGGCAGTTATTTTTGGGCGCGGCTGTGACCGCGGCCTATTTTTTGCACACCGAGGTGCCTCGCAAAGTCTCGCGCCATTCCGAGTGCGTCGGACGAAGTGGGCCAGCTCCACCCCCAAAGGCTATAGCCCACCCGTTTTTGTGGCCTTTTCCCGCTGGACGAACTTGGCGCCCCGGCCTTCGGGCGGTTATTTTTGGGCGCGGCTGTGCCCGTGACCTATTTTTAGCACATGGAGGCGCCTCGCGAAGTCTAGCGCCATTCCGAGTACGGCGGACAAAGTTGGCCAGCCCCACCCCCCAAGGCTATAGCCCACCCGTTTTTGTGGCCTTTTTCCGCTGGACAAACTTGGCGCCCCGGCCTTCGGGCGGTTATTTTTGTGCGCGGCTGTGCCCGCGGCCTATTTTTGGCACACGGAGGTGCCTCGCAAAGTCGCGCGCCATTCCGAGTCCGGCGGACGAAGTTGGCCAGCCCCACCCCCCAAGGCTATAGCCCACCCGTTTTTCTGGCCTTTTTCCGCTGGACGAACTTGGCGCCCCGGCCTTCGGGCGGTTATTTTTGGACGTGGCTGTGCCCGCGGCCTACTTTTGGAACACGGAGGTGCCTCGAAAAGTCTCACGCCATTAGAAATCCGGCGGACGAAGTTGGCCAGCCCCAACCCACAAGGCTATAGCCCACCCGTTTTTGCGGCCTTTTTCCGCTGGACGAACTTGGCGACCCGGCCTTCGGGCGGTTATTTTTCGGCGCGGCTGTGACCGCGGCCTATTTTCTGCACACGGAGGTGCCTCGCAAAGTCTCGCGCCATTCCGAGTGCGGCGGACGAAGTGGGCCAGCCCCACCCCCCAAGGCTATAGCCCACCCGTTTTTGTGGCCTTTTCCCGCTGGACGAACTTGGCGCCCCGGCCTTCGGGCGGTTATTTTTGGGCGCGGCGGTGCCCGTGGCCTATTTTTAGCACATGGAGGCGCCTCGCGAAGTCTCGCGCCATTCCGAGTGCGGCGGACGAAGTTGGCCAGCCCCACCCCCCAAGGCTATAGCCCACCCGTTTTTGTGGCCTTTTTCCGCTGGACGAACTTGGCGCCCCGGCCTTCGGGCGGTTATTTTTGGGCGCGGCCGTGCCCGCGGCCTATTTTTGGCACATGGAGGTGCCTCACAAAGTCTCGCGCCATTCCGAGTCCGGCGGACGAAGTTGGCCAGCCCCACCCCCCAAGGCTACAGCCCACCCGTTTTTGTGTCCTTTTTCCGCTGGACGAACTTGGCGCCCTGGCCTTCGGGTGGTTATTTTTGGGCGCGGCGGTGCCCGTGGCCTATTTTTAGCACATGGAGGCGCCTCGAAAAGTCTCGCGCCATTCCGATTCCGGCGGATGAAGTTGGCGAGCCCCACCCCCCAAGGCTATGCCCACCCGTTTTTGTGGCCTTTTTCCGCTGGACGAACTTCGGGCCCCGGCCTTCGGGCGGTTATTTTTGGACGCGACAGTGCCCGCTGCCTATTTTTGGCACACGGAGGTGCCCCGCAAAGTGTCGCGCCATTCCGAGTCCGGCGGACGAAGTTGGCCAGCCCCACCCCCCATGGCTATACCCCACCCGTTTTTGTGGCATTTTTCCGCAGGACGAACTTGCCGGCCCGGCCTTCGGGCAGTTATTTTTGGGCGCGGCTGTGCCCGCTGCCTATTTTTGGCACACGGAGGCGCCTCGTAAAGTCTCGCGCCATTCCGAGTGCGGCGGACGAAGTTGGCCAGCCCCACCCCCCAAGGCTATAGCCCACCCGTTTTTGTGGCCTTTTTCACCTGGACGAACTGGGCGCCCCGGCCTTCGGGCAGTTATTTTTGGGCGCGGTGGTGGCCGCGGTCTATTTTTGGCTCACGGAGGCGCCTCGCAAAGTCTCGCGCCATTCCGAGTCCGGCGGATGAAGTTGGCGAGCCCCACCCCCCAAGGCTATAGCCCACCCGTTTTTGTGGCATTTTTCCGCTGGACGAACTTGCCGCCTGGGCCTTCGGGCGGTTATTTTTGGGCGCGGCTGTGACCGCGGCCTATTTTTTGCACACTGAGGTGCCTCGCAAAGTCTCGCGCCATTCCGAGTGCCTCGGACGAAGTGGGCCAGCTCCACCCCCCAAGGCTATAGCCCACCCGTTTTTGTGGCCTTTTCCCGCTGGACGAACTTGGCGCCCCGGCCTTCGGGCGGTTATTTTTGGGCGCGGCTGTGCCCGTGGCCTATTTTTAGCACATGGAGGCGCCTCGCGAAGTCTAGCGCCATTCCGAGTACGGCGGACGAAGTTGGCCAGCCCCACCCCCCAAGGCTATAGCCCACCCGTTTTTGTGGCCTTTTTCCGCTGGACAAACTTGGCGCCCCGGCCTTCGGGCGGTTATTTTTGTGCGCGGCTGTGCCCGCGGCCTATTTTTGGCACACGGAGGTGCCTCGCAAAGTCGCGCACCATTCCGAGTCCGGCGGACGAAGTTGGCCAGCCCCACCCCCCAAGGCTATAGCCCACCCGTTTTTCTGGCCTTTTTCCGCTGGACGAACTTGGCGCCCCGGCCTTCGGGCGGTTATTTTTGGACGTGGCTGTGCCCGCGGCCTACTTTTGGAACACGGAGGTGCCTCGAAAAGTCTCACGCCATTAGAAATCCGGCGGACGAAGTCGGCCAGCCCCAACCCACAAGGCTATAGCCCACCCGTTTTTGCGGCCTTTTTCCGCTGGACGAACTTGGCAACCCGGCCTTCGGGCGGTTATTTTTCGGCGCGGCTATGACCGCGGCCTATTTTCTGCACACGGAGGTGCCTCGCAAAGTCTCGCGCCATTCCGAGTGCGGCGGACGAAGTGGGCCAGCCCCACCCCCCAAGGCTATAGCCCACCCGTTTTTGTGGCCTTTTCCCGCTGGACGAACTTGGCGCCCCGGCCTTCGGGCGGTTATTTTTGGGCGCGGCGGTGCCCGTGGCCTATTTTTAGCACATGGAGGCGCCTCGCGAAGTCTCGCGCCATTCCGAGTGCGGCGGACGAAGTTGGCCTGCCCCACCCCCCAAGGCTATAGCCCACCCGTTTTTGTGGCCTTTTTCCGCTGGACGAACTTGGCGCCCCGGCCTTTGGGCGGTTATTTTTGGGCGCGGCCGTGCCTGCGGCCTATTTTTGGCACATGGAGGCGCCTCACAAAGTCTCGCGCCATTCCGAGTCCGGCGGACGAAGTTGGCCAGCCCCACCCCCCAAGGCTACAGCCCACCCGTTTTTGTGTCCTTTTTCCGCTGGACGAACTTGGCGCCCTGGCCTTCGGGTGGTTATTTTTGGGCGCGGCGGTGCCCGTGGCCTATTTTTAGCACATGGAGGCGCCTCGAAAAGTCTCGCGCCATTCCGAGTCCGGCGGATGAAGTTGGCGAGCCCCACCCCCCAAGGCTATGCCCACCCGTTTTTGTGGCCTTTTTCCGCTGGACGAACTTCGGGCCCCGGCCTTCGGGCGGTTATTTTTGGACGCGACAGTGCCCGCGGCCTATTTTTGGCACACGGAGGCGCCTCGAAAAGTCTCGCGCCATTCCGAGTCCGGCGGATGAAGTTGGCGAGCCCCACCCCCCAAGGCTATAGCCCACCCGTTTTTGTGGCATTTTTCCGCTGGACGAACTTGCCGGCTGGGCCTTCGGGTGGTTATTTTTGGGCGCGGCTGTGACCGCGGCCTATTTATTGTACACCGAGGTGCCTCGCAAAGTCTCGCGCCATTCCGAGTGCGGCGGACGAAGTGGGCCAGCTCCACCCCCCAAGGCTATATCCCACCCGTTTTTGTGGCCTTTTCCCGCTGGACGAACTTGGCGCCCCGGCCTTCGGGCGGTTATTTTTGGGCGCGGCTGTGCCCAGGGCCTATTTTTAGCACATGGAGGCACCTCGCGAAGTCTAGCGCCATTCCGAGTCCGGCGGACGAAGTTGGCCAGCCCCACCCCCCAAGGCTATAGCCCACCCGTTTTTGTGGCCTTTTTCCTCTGGACGAACTTGGCGCCCCGGCCTTCGGGCGGTTATTTTTGGGCGCGGCTGTGCCCGCGGCCTATTTTTGGCACACGGAGGCGCCTCGCAAAGCCTCGCGCCGTTCCGAGTCCGGCGGACGAAGTTGGCCAGCCCCACCCCACAAGGCTATAGCCCACCCGTTTTTGCGGCCTTTTTCCGCTGGACGAACTTGGCGCCCCGGCCTTCGGGCGGTTATTTTTCGGCGCGGCTGTGACCGCGGCCTATTTTCTGCACACGGAGGTGCCTCGCAATGTCTCGCGCCATTCCGAGTGCGGCGGACGAAGTTGGCCAGCCCCACCCCCCAAGGCTATAGCCCACCCGTTTTTGTGGCCTTTTTCCTCTGGACGAACTTGGCGCCCCGGCCTTCGGGCGGTTATTTTTGGGCGCGGCTGTGCCCGCGGCCTATTTTTGGCACACGGAGGCGCCTCGCAAAGCCTCGCGCCGTTCCGAGTCCGGCGGACGAAGTTGGCCAGCCCCACCCCCCAAGGCTATAGCCCACCCGTTTTTTTGGCCTTTTTCCGCTGGACGAACTTGGCGCCCCGGCCTTCGGGCGGTTATTTTTGGGCGCGGCTGTGCCCACGGCCTATTTTTGGCACACGGAGGCGCCTCACAAAGTCTCACGCCATTCCGAGTCTGGCGGACAAAGTGGGCCAGCCCCACCCCCCAAGGCTATAGCCCACCCGTTTTTATGGCCATTTTCCGCTGGACGAACTTGGTACCCCCGGCCTTCGGGCGGTTATTTTTGGTCGCGGCTGCGCCCGCGGCCTATTTTAGTCACCCGGAGGCGGCTCGTAAAGTCTCGCGCCATTCCGAGTCCGGCGGACGAAGTTGGCCAGCCCCACCCCCCAAGGCTATAGCCCACCCGTTTTTCTGGCCTTCTTCCGCTGGACGAACTTGGCGCCCCGGCCTTCGGGCTGTTATTTTTTGGACGTGGCTGTGCCCGTGGCCTACTTTTGGCACACGGAGGTGCCTCGAAAAGTCTCACGCCATTCCGAGTCCAGCGGACGAAGTTAGCCAGCCCCACCCCCCAAGGCTATAGCCCACCCGTTTTTGTGGCCTTTTTCCGCTGGACGAACGTGGCGCCCTGGCCTTCGGGCGGTTATTTTTCGGCGCGGCTGTGCCCGCGGCCTATTTTTGGCACACGGAGGCACCTCGCAAAGTCTTGCGCCATTCCGAGTGCGGCGGACGAAGTTGGCCAGCCCAACCCCCGTAGGCTATAGACCACCCTTATTTGTGGCCTTTTTCCGCTGGACGAACTTGGCGCCCCGGCCTTCGGGCGGTTATTTTTGGGCGAGGCTGTACCCGCGGCCTATTTTTGGTGCACGGAGGCGTCTCACAAAGTCTCGCGCCATTCCGAGTCCGGCGAACGAAGTCGGCCAGCCCCACCCCCCAAGGCTATAGCCCACCCGTTTTTGTGGACTTTTTCCGCTGGACGAACTTGGCGCCCCGGCTTTCGGGCAGTTATTTTTGGGCGCGGCTGTGCCCGCGGCCTATTTTTGGCACACGGAGGCGCCTCGAAAAGTCTCGCGCCATTCCGAGTCCGGCGGACGAAGTTGGCCAGCCCCACCCCCCAAGGCTATAGCCCACCCGTTTTTCTGGCCTTTTTCCGCTGGACGAACTTGGCGCCCCGGCGTTCGGGCGGTTATTTTTGGCCGCGGCTGTGCCCGCGGACTATTTTTGGCACACGGAGGTGCCTCGCAAAGTCTCACGCCATTCCAATTCTGGCGGACGAAGTTGGCCAGCCCCACCCCCCAAGGCTATAGCCCACCCGTTTTTGTGGCCTTTTTCCGCTGGACGAACTTGGCGCCCCGGCCTTCGGGCGGTTATTTTTGGCCGCAGCTGTGCCCGCGGACTATTTTTGGCACACGGAGGTGCCTCGCAAAGTCTCACGCCATTCCAATTCTGGCGGACGAAGTCGGCCAGCCCCACCCCCCAAGGCTATAGCCCACCCGTTTTTCTGGCCTTTTTCCGCTGGACGAACTTGGCGCCCCGGCCTTCGGGCGGTTATTTTTGGCCGCGGCTGTGCCCGCGGACTATTTTTGGCACACGGAGGTGCCTCGCAAAGTCTCACGCCATTCCAATTCTGGCGGACGAAGTTGGCCAGCCCCACCCCCCAAGGCTATAGCCCACCCGTTTTTGTGGCCTTTTTCCGCTGGACGAACTTGGCGCCCCGGCCTTCGGGCGGTTATTTTTGGGCGTGGCTGTGCCCGCGGTGTACTTTAGGCACACGGAGGTGCCTCGAAAAGTCTCACGCCATTCCGAGTCCGGCGGACGAAGTTGGCCAGCCCCACCCCCCAAGGCTATAGCCCACCCGTTTTTGTGGCCTTTTTCCACTGGACGAACTTGGCGCCCCGGCCTTCGGGCGGTTATTTTTCGGCGCGGCTGAGCCCGCGGCCTATTTTTGCCACACGGAGGAACCTTGCAAAGTCTTACGCCATTCCGAGTGCGGCGGACGAAGTTGGCCAGCCCCACCCCCCTAGGCTATAGCCCACCCGTATTTGTGGCCTTTTTCCGCTGGACGAACTTGGCGCCCCGGCCTTCGGGCGGTTATTTTTGGGCGTGGCTGTGCCCGCGGTGTACTTTAGGCACACGGAGGTGCCTCGAAAAGTCTCACGCCATTCCGAGTCCGGCGGACGAAGTTGGCCAGCCCCACCCCCCAAGGCTATAGCCCACCTGTTTTTGTGGCCTTTTTCCGCTGGACGAACTTGGCGCCCCGGCCTTCGGGCGGTTATTTTTGGGCGAGGCTGTACCCGCGGCCTATTTTTGGTGCACGGAGGCGCCTCAAAATGTCTCACGCCATTCCGAGTCCGGCGGACGAAGTTGGCCAGCCCCACCCCCTAGGCTATAGCCCACCCGTATTTGTGCCCTTTTTCCGCTGGACGAACTTGGCGGCCCAGCCTTCGGGCGGTTATTTTTGGGCTAGGCTGTGCCCGCGGCCTATTTTTTTCACACGGAGGCGCCTCGCAAAGTCTCGCGCCATTCCGAGTCCGGCGAACGAAGTCGGCCAGCCCCACCCCCCAAGGCTATAGCCCACCCGTTTTTGTGGACTTTTTCCGCTGGACGAACTTGGCGCCCCGGCTTTCGGGCGGTTATTTTTGGGCGCGGCTGTGCCCGCGGACTATTTTTGGCACACGGAGGTGCCTCGCAAAGTCTCACGCCATTCCAATTCGGGCGGACGAAGTTGGCCAGCCCCACCCCCCAAGGCTATAGCCCACCCGTTTTTGTGGCCTTTTTCCGCTGGACGAACTTGGCGCCCCGGCCTTCGGGCGGTTATTTTTGGGCGTGGCTGTGCCCGCGGTGTACTTTAGGCACACGGAGGTGCCTCGAAAAGTCTCACGCCATTCCGAGTCCGGCGGACGAAGTTGGCCAGCCCCACCCCCCAAGGCTATAGCCCACCTGTTTTTGTGGCCTTTTTCCGCTGGACGAACATGGCGCCCGGCCTTCGGGCGGTTATTTTTCGGCGCGGCTGTGCCCGCGGCCTATTTTTGCCACACGGAGGAACCTCGCAAAGTCTTACGCCATTCCGAGTGCGGCGGACGAAGTTGGCCAGCCCCACCCCCCTAGGCTATAGCCCACCCGTATTTGTGGCCTTTTTCCGCTGGACGAACTTGGCGCCCCGGCCTTCGGGCGGTTATTTTTGGGCGTGGCTGTGCCCGCGGTGTACTTTAGGCACACGGAGGTGCCTCGAAAAGTCTCACGCCATTCCGAGTCCGGCGGACGAAGTTGGCCAGCCCCACCCCCCAAGGCTATAGCCCACCTGTTTTTGTGGCCTTTTTCCGCTGGACGAACATGGCGCCCCGGCCTTCGGGCGGTTATTTTTCGGCGCGGCTGTGCCCGCGGCCTATTTTTGCCACACGGAGGAACCTCGCAAAGTCTTACGCCATTCCGAGTGCGGCGGACGAAGTTGGCCAGCCCCACCCCCCTAGGCTATAGCCCACCCGTATTTGTGGCCTTTTTCCGCTGGACGAACTTGGCGCCCCGGCCTTCGGGCGGTTATTTTTGGCCGCGGCTGTGCCCGCGGCCTATTTTTTGCACATGGAGGAGCCTCGCAATGTCTCGCGCCATTCCGAGTCCGGCGTACGAAGTTGGCCAGCCCCACCCCCAAGGCTATAGCCCACCCGTTTTTGTGGCCTTTTTCCGCTGGGCGAACTTGGCGCCCCGGCCTTCGGACAGTTATTTTTTGGCGCGGCTGAGCCTGCGGCCTATTTTTTTCACACGGAGACGCCTCACAAAGTCTCGCGCCATTCCGAGTCCGGCGGACGAAGTTGGCCAGCCCCACCCCCACGGCTATAGCCCACCCGTTTTTGTGGCCTTTTTCCGCTGGACGAACTTGGCGCCCCGGCCTTCGGGCTGTTATTTTTGGGGGCGGCTGTGCCCGCGGCCTATTTTTGGCACACGGAGGGGCCTCGCAAAGTCTCGCGCCATTCCGAGTCCGGCAGACGAAGTTGGCCAGCCCCACCCCCCAAGGATATAGCCCACCCGTTTTTGTGGACTTTATCCGCTGGACGAACTTGGCGGCCCGGCCTTCGGGCAGTTACTTTTGGGTGCGGCTGTGCCCGCGTTCTATGTTTGGCACACGGAGGTGCCTCGCAAAGTCTCGCGCCATTCCGAGTCCGGGGGACGAGGTTGGCCAGCCCCACCCCCCAAGGCTATAGCCCACCCGTTTTTGTGGCCTTTTTCCGCTGGACGAACTTGGCGCCCCGGCCTTCGGGCGGGTATTTTTGGCCGCAGCTGTGCCCGCGGCCTATTTTTGGCACATGGAGGAGCCTCGCAATGTCTCGCGCCATTCCGAGTCCGGCGTACGAAGTTGGCCAGCCCCACCCCAAGGCTATAGCCCACCCGTTTTTGTGGCCTTTTTCCGCTGGGCGAACTTGGCGCCCCGGCCTTCGGACAGTTATTTTTTGGCGCGGCTGTGCCCGCGGCCTATTTTTTTCACACGGAGGCGCCTCACAAAGTCTCGCGCCATTCCGAGTCCGGCGGACGAAGTTGGCCAGCCCCACCCCCAAGGCTATAGCCCACCCGTTTTTGTGGCCTTCTTCCGCTGGACGAACTTGGCGCCCCGGCCTTTGGGCGGTTATTTTTGGGCGCGGCTGAGTCCGCAGCCTATTTTTGGCACACGGAGGCACCTCGCAAAGTCTCGTGCCATTCCGAGTCCGGCGGACGAAGTTGGCCAGCCCCACCCCCCAAGGCTATAGCCCACCCGTTTTTGTGGCCTTTTTCCGCTGGACGAACTTGGCGCCCCGGCCTTCGGGTGGTTATTTTTGGGCACGGCTGTGCCCGCGGCCTATTTTTGGAACACGGAGGTGCCTCGCAAAGTCTCGCGCCATTCCGAGTCCGGCGGGCGAAGTTGGCCAGCCCCATCCCCCAAGGCTATAGCCCACAGTATTTGTGGCCTTTTTCCGCTTGATGAAATTTGCGCCCCGGCCTTCGGGCGGGTATTTTTGGGCGCGGCTATGTCCGCGGCCTATTTTTGGCACACGGAGGCACCTCGCAAAGTCTCGCGCCATTCCGAATCCGGCGGACGAAGTTGGCCAGCCCCACCCCCCAAGGCTATAGCCCACCCGTTTTTGTGGCCTTTTTCCGCTGGACGAACTTGGCGCCCCGGCCTTCGAGCGGGTATTTTTGGGCGCGGCTGTGCCCGTGGCCTAGTTTTGGCACACGGAGGTGCTTCACAAAGTCTCGCGCCATTCCGAGTCCGGCGGACGAAGTTGGCCAGCCCCACCCCCCAAGGCTGTAGCCCACCCGTTTTTGTGGACTTTTTCCGCTGGACGAACTTGGCGGCCCGGCCTTCGGGCTGTTATTTTTGGGTGCGGCTGTGCCCGCGGCCTATGTTTGGCACACTGAGGCGCCTCGCAATGTCTCGCGCCATTCTGAGTCCGGCGGACGAAGTTGGCCAGCCCCACCCCCCAAGGCTATAGCCCACCCGTTTTTGTGGCCTTTTTCCGCTGGACGAACTTGGCGCCCCGGCCTTTGGGCGGTTATTTTTGGGCGCGGCTGTGGCCGCGGCCTATTTTTGGCACATGGAGGCGCCTCGCAATGTCTCGCGCCATTCCGAGTCCGGCGGACGAAGTTGGCCAGCCCCACCCCCCAAGGCTATAGCACACGCGTATTTGTGGCCTTTTTCCGCTGGACGAACTTGGCGCCCCGGCCTTCGGGCAGTTATTTTTGGGGGCGGCTCTGCCCGCGGCCTATTTTTGGCACACGGAGGGGCCTCGCAAAGTCTCGTACCATTCCGAGTCCGGTAGACGAAGTTGGCCAGCCCCACCCCCCAAGGCTATAGCCCACCCGTTTTTGTGGACTTTTTCCGCTGGACGAACTTGGCGGCCCGGCATTCGGGCAGTTATTTTTGGGTGCGGCTGTGCCCGCGGCCTATGTTTGGTACACAGAGGCACCTCGCAAAGTCTCGCGCCATTCCGAGTCCGGCGGACGAAGTTGGCCATCCCCACCCCCCAAGGCTATAGCCCACACGTTTTTGTGGCCTTTTTCCGCTGGACGAACTTGGCGCCCCGGCCTTCGGGCGGTTATTTTTGGCCGTGGCTGTGCCCGCGGCCTATTTTTGACACATGGAGGCGCCTCGCAATGTCTCGCGCCATTCCGAGTCCGGCGGACGAAGTTGGCAAGCCCCACCCCCCAAGGCTATAGCCCACCCGTATTTGTGGCCTTTTTCCGCTGGACGAACTCGGCGCCCCGGCCTTTGGGCGTTTATTTTTGGGCGTGGCTGAGCCCACGGCCTATTTTTGGCACACGGAGGCATCTCGTAAAGTCTCGCGCCATTCCGAGTCCGGCGGGCGAAGTTGGCCAGCCCGATCCCCCAAGGCTATAGCCCACAGTATTTGTGGCCTTTTTCCGCTGGACGAAATTTGCGCCCCGGCCTTCGGGTGGTTATTTTTGAGCACGGTTATGCCCAAGGCCTATTTTTGGCACACGGAGGTGCCTTGCAATGTCTCGCGCCATTCCGAGTCCGGCGGACGATGTCGGCCACCCCCACCCCCCAAGACTATAGCCCACCCGTTTTTGTGGCCTTTTTCCGCTGGACGAACTTGGCGCCCCGGCCTTCGGGCTATTATTTTTCGGCGCGGCTGTCCCCGTGGCCTATTTTTGGCACACGGAGTCACCTCGCCAAGTCTCGCGCCATTCCGAATCCGGCGGATGAAGTTGGCCAGCCCCACCCCCCAAGGCTATAGCCCACCCGTTTTTGTGGCCTTTTTCCGCTGGACGAACTTGGCGCCCCGGCCTTTGGGCGGGTATTTTTGGGCGCGGCTGTGCCCGTGGCCTATTTTTGGCACACGGAGGTGCCTCGCAAAGTCTCGCGCCATTCCGAGTCCGGCGGACGAAGTTGGCCAGCCCCACCCCCCAAGGCTATAGCCCACCCGTTTTTGTGGACTTTTTCCGCTGGACGAACTTGGCGGCCCGGCCTTCGGGGGGTTATTTTTGGCCGCGGCTGTGCCCGTAGCCTATTTTTGGCACATGGAGGCGCCTCGCAATGTCTCGCGCCATTCCGAGTCCGGCGGACGAAGTTGGCAAGCCCCACCCCCCAAGGCTATAGCCCACCCGTATTTGTGGCTTTTTTCCGCTGGACGAACTTGGCGCCGCGGCCTTCGGGCGGTTATTTTTGGCCGTGGCTGTGCCCGCAGCCTATTTTTGGCACATAGAGGCGCCTCGCAATGTCTCGCGCCATTCCGAGTCCGGCGGACGAAGTTGGCAAGCCCCACCCCCCAAGGCTATAGCCCACCCGTATTTGTGGCCTTTTTCCGCTGGACGAACTCGGCGCCCCGGCCTTTGGGCGGTTATTTTTGCTCGTGGCTGAGCCCGCGGCCTATTTTTGGCACACGGAGGCGCCTCCAAAGTCTCGCACCATTTCGAGTCCGGCGGACGAAGTTGGCCAGCCCCGCCCCCCAAGGCTATAGCCCACCCGTTTTTGTGGCCTTTTTCCGCTGGCCGAACTTGGCGCCCCGACCTTCGGGCGGTTTTTTTTGGGTGTGGCTGTGCCCGCGGCCTATTTTTGGCACATGGAGTCGCCTTGCAATTTCTCGCGCCAGTCCGAGTCCGGCGGACGAAGTTGGCCAGCCCCACCCCCCAAGGCTATAGCCCACCCGTTTTTGTGGCTTTTTCCACTGGACGAACTTGGCGCCCCGGCCTTCGGGCGGTTATTTTTGGGCGTGGCTGTGCCCGCGGCCTATTTTTGGCACACGGAGCCACCTCGCAAAGTCACGCACCATTCCGAGTCCGGCGGACGAAGTTGGCCAGCCCCACCCCCCAAGGCTATAGGCCACCCATTTTTGTGGCCTTTTTCCGCTGGACGAACTTGGCGCGCCGGCCTTTGGGAGGTTATTTTTGGGCGCGGCTGTGCCCGCGGCCTATTTTTGGAACACGGAGGCACCTCACAAAGTCTCGCACCATTCCGAGTCCGGCGGACGAAGTTGGCCAGCCCCACCCACCAAGGCTATAGCCCACCCGTATTTGTGGCCTTTTTCCGTTGGACGAACTTGGCGCCCCGGCCTTCGGGTGTTTATTTTTGGGTGCGGCTGTGCCCGCGGCCTATTTTTGGCACACAGAGATGCCTCGTAAAGTCTCGCGCCATTCCGAGTCCGGCGGACGAAGTCGGCCAGCCCCGCCCCCCAAGGCTATAGCCCACCCGTTTTTGTGGCCTTTTTCCGCTGGCCGAACTTGGCGCCCCGACCTTCGGGTGGTTTTTTTTGGGTGTGGCTGTGCCCGCGGCCTATTTTTGGCACATGGAGTCGCCTTGCAATGTCTCGCGCCAGTCCGAGTCCGGCGGACGAAGTTGGCCAGCCCCACCCCCCAAGGCTATAGCCCACCCGTTTTTGTGGCTTTTTCCACTGGACGAACTTGGCGCCCCGGCCTACGGGCGGTTATTTTAGGGCGTGGCTGTGCCCGCGGCCTATTTTTGGCACACGGAGGCACCTCGCAAAGTCACGCACCATTCCGAGTCCGGCGGACGAAGTTGGCCAGCCCCGCCCCCCCAGGCTATAGCCCACAGTATTTGTGGCCTTTTTCCGCTGGACGAACTTCGCGCCCCGGCCTTCGGGCGGTTATTTTTGGGTGCGGCTGTGCCCGCGGCCTATTTTTGGCACACGGAGGCGCCTCACGAAGTCTCGCGCCATTCCGAGTCCGGCGGACGAAGTTGGCCAGCCCCACCCCCCAAGGCTGTAGCCCACCCGTATTTGTGGCCTTTTTCCGCTGGATGAACTTGGCGACCCGGCCTTCAAGCTGTTATTTTTGGGCGCGGCTGTGTCCGCGGCCTATTTTTGGCACACGGACGTGCCTCCTAAAGTCTCGCGCCATTCCGAGTCCGGCGGACGAAGTTCGCCAGCCCCACCCCCCAAGGCTATAGCCCACCCGTTTTTGAGGCCTTTTTCCGCTGGACGAACTTGGCGCCCCGGCCTTCGGGCGGTTATTTTTGTGCGCGGTTCTGTCCACGGCCTATTTTTGGCACACGGAGGCACCTCGCAAAGTCTCACGCCTTTCCGAGTCCTGCGGATGAAGTTGGCCAGCTCCACCCCCCAAGCCTATAGCCCACCCGTATTTGTGGCCTTTTTCCGCTGGACGAACTTGGCGCCCCAGCCTTCGGGCTGTTATTTTTGGGCGCGGCTGTGCCCGCAGCCTATTTTTGACACATGGAGGCGCCTCGCAAAGTCTCGCGCCATTCCGAGTCCCGCGGACAAAGTTGGCCAGCCCCACCCCCCAGGCTATAGCCCACCCGTATTTGTGGCCTTTTTCCGCTGGACGAACTTCGCGCCCCGGCCTTCGGGCGGTTATTTTTGGGTGCGGCTGTGCCCGCGGCCTATTTTTGGCACACGGAGGCGCCTCACGAAGTCTCGCTCCATTCCGAGTCCGGCGGACGAAGTTGGCCAGCCCCACCCCCCAAGGCTGTAGCCCACCCGTATTTGTGGCCTTTTTCCGCTGGATGAACTTGGCGACCCGGCCTTCAAGCTGTTATTTTTGGGCGCGGCTGTGTCCGCGGCCTATTTTTGGCACACGGACGTGCCTCCTAAAGTCTCGCGCCATTCCGAGTCCGGCGGACGAAGTTCGCCAGCCCCACCCCCCAAGGCTATAGCCCACCCGTTTTTGAGGCCTTTTTCCGCTGGACGAACTTGGCGCCCCAGCCTTCGGGCGGTTATTTTTGGGCGCGGCTGAGCCCGCAGCCTATTTTTGGCACATGGAGGCGCCTCGCAAAGTGTCGCGCCATTCCGAGTCCCGCGGACGAAGTTGGCCAGCCCCACCCCCCAAGGCTATAGCCCACCCGTTTTTGTGGCCTTTTTCCGCTGGACGAACTTGGCGCCCCGGCCTTCGGGCGGTTATTTTTGGGCATGGCTGTGCCCGCGGCCTATTTTTGGAACACGGAGGTGCCTCGCAAAGTCTCGCGCCATTCCGAGTCCGGAGGGCGAAGTTGGCCAGCCCCATCCCCCAAGGCTAGAGCCCACAGTATTTGTGGCCTTTTTCCGCTGGACGAAATTTGCGCCCCGGCCTTCGGGCGGTTATTTTTGGGCACGGTTGTGCCCAAGGCCTATTTTTGGTACACGGAGGTGCCTCGCAATGTCTCGCGCCATTCCGAGTCCGGCGGACGATGTCAGCCACCCCCACCCCCCAAGACTATAGCCCACCCGTTTTTGTGGCCTTTTTCCGCTGGACGAACTTGGCGCCCCGGCCTTCGGGCGGTTATTTTTCGGCGCGGCTGTCCGCGCGGATTAGTTTTGGCACATGGAGGCGCCTCGCAAAGTCTCGCGCCATTCCGAATCCGGCGGAGGAAGTTGGCCAGCCCCACCCCCCAAGGCTATAGCCCACCCGTTTTTGTGGCCTTTTTCCGCTGGACGAACTTGGCGCCCCGGCCTTCGGGCGGGTATTTTTGGGCGCGGCTGTGCCCGCGGCCTATTTTTGGCACATTGAGGCGCCTCGCAAAGTCTCGCGCCATTCCGAGTCCGGCGGACGAAGTGGGCCAGCCCCACCCCCCAAGGCTATAGCCCACCCGTTTTTGTGGCCTTTTTCCGCTGGCCGAACTTGGCGCCCCGAACTTCGGGCGGTTTTTTTTGGGCGTGGCTGTGCCCGCGGCCTATTTTTGGCACACGGAGTCGCCTTGCAATGTCTCGCGCCAGTCCGAGTCCGGCGGACGAAGTTGGCCAGCCCCACCCCCCAAGGCTATAGCCCACCCGTTTTTGTGGCTTTTTCCACTGGACGAACTTGGCGCCCCGGCCTTCGGGCGGTTATTTTTGGGCGTGGCTGTGCCCGCGGCCTATTTTTGGAACACGGAGGTGCCTCGCAAAGTCTCGCGCCATTCCGAGTCCGGAGGGCGAAGTTGGCCAGCCCCATCCCCCAAGGCTAGAGCCCACCCGTTTTTGTGGCCTTTTTCCGCTGGACGAACTTGGCGTCCCGGCCTTCGGGCGGTTATTTTTGGGCATGGCTGTGCCCGCGGCCTATTTTTGGAACACGGAGGTGCCTCGCAAAGTCTCGCGCCATTCCGAGTCCGGAGGGCGAAGTTGGCCAGCCCCATCCCCCAAGGCTAGAGCCCACAGTATTTGTGGCCTTTTTCCGCTGGACGAAATTTGCGCCCCGGCCTTCGGGCGGTTATTTTTGGGCACGGTTGTGCCCAAGGCCTATTTTTGGGACACGGAGGTGCCTCGCAATGTCTCGCGCCATTCCGAGTCCGGCGGACGATGTCAGCCACCCCCACCCCCCAAGACTATAGCCCACCCGTTTTTGTGGCCTTTTTCCGCTGGACGAACTTGGCGCCCCGGCCTTCGGGCGGTTATTTTTCGGCGCGGCTGTCCGCGCGGATTAGTTTTGGCACATGGAGGCGCCTCGCAAAGTCTGGCGCCATTCCGAATCCGGCGGAGGAAGTTGGCCAGCCCCACCCCCCAAGGCTATAGCCCACCCGTTTTTGTGGCCTTTTTCCGCTGGACGAACTTGGCGCCCCGGCCTTCGGGCGGGTATTTTTGGGCGCGGCTGTGCCCGCGGCCTATTTTTGGCACATTGAGGCGCCTCGCAAAGTCTCGCGCCATTCCGAGTCCGGCGGACGAAGTGGGCCAGCCCCACCCCCCAAGGCTATAGCCCACCCGTTTTTGTGGCCTTTTTCCGCTGGCCGAACTTGGCGCCCCGAACTTCGGGCGGTTTTTTTTGGGCGTGGCTGTGCCCGCGGCCTATTTTTGGCACACGGAGTCGCCTTGCAATGTCTCGCGCCAGTCCGAGTCCGGCGGACGAAGTTGGCCAGCCCCACCCCCCAAGGCTATAGCCCACCCGTTTTTGTGGCTTTTTCCACTGGACGAACTTGGCGCCCCGGCCTTCGGGCGGTTATTTTTGGGCGTGGCTGTGCCCGCGGCCTATTTTTGGCACACGGAGGCACCACGCAAAGTCACGCACCATTCCGAGTCCGGCGGACGAAGTTGGCCAGCCCCGCCCCCCCAGGCTATAGCCCACCCGTATTTGTGGCCTTTTTCCGCTGGACGAACTTCGCGCCCCGGCCTTCGGGCGGTTATTTTTGGGTGCGGCTGTGCCCGCGCCCTATTTTTGGCACACGGAGGCGCCTCACGAAGTCTCGCGCCATTCCGAGTCCGGCGGACGAAGTTGGCCAGCCCCACCCCCCAAGGCTGTAGCCCACCCGTATTTGTGGCCTTTTTCCGCTGGATGAACTTGGCGACCCGGCCTTCAAGATGTTATTTTTGGGCGCGGCTGTGTCCACGGCCTATTTTTGGCACACGGACGTGCCTCCTAAAGTCTCGCGCCATTCCGAGTCTGGCGGACGAAGTTCGCCAGCCCCACCCCCCAAGGCTATAGCCCACCCGTTTTTGAGGCCTTTTTCCGCTGGACGAACTTGGCGCCCCGGCCTTCGGGCGGTTATTTTTGTGCGCGGCTCTGTCCGCGGCCTATTTTTGGCACACGGAGGCACCTCGCAAAGTCTCACGCCTTTCCGAGTCCGGCGGATGAAGTTGGCCAGCCCCACCCCCCAAGGCTATAGCCCACCCGTATTTGTGGCCTTTTTCCGCTGGACGAACTTGGCGCCCCAGCCTTCGGGCGGTTATTTTTGGGCGCGGCTGTGCCCGCAGCCTATTTTTGGCACATGGAGGTGCCTCGCAAAGTCTCGCACCATTCCGAGTCCCGCGGACGAAGTTGGCCAGCCCCACCCCCCAGGCTATAGCCCACCCGTATTTGTGGCCTTTTTCCGCTGGACGAACTTCGCGCCCCGGCCTTCGGGCGGTTATTTTTGGGTGCGGCTGTGCCCGCGGCCTATTTTTGGCACACGGAGGTGCCTCACGAAGTCTCGCGCCATTACGAGTCCGGCGGACGAAGTTGGCCAGCCCCACCCCCCAAGGCTGTAGCCCACCCGTATTTGTGGCCTTTTTCCGCTGGATGAACTTGGCGACCCGGCCTTCAAGCTGTTATTTTTCGGCGCGTCTGTGTCCGCGGCCTATTTTTGGTACACGGACGTGCCTCCTAAAGTCTCGCGCCATTCCGAGTCCGGCGGACGAAGTTCGCCGGCCCCACCCCCCAAGGCTATAGCCCACCCGTTTTTGAGGCCTTTTTCCGCTGGACGAACTTGGCGCCCCGGCCTTCGGGCGGTTATTTTTGTGCGCGGCTCAGTCCGCGGCCTATTTTTGGCACACGGAGGCACCTCGCAAAGTCTCACGCCTTTCCGAGTCCGGCGGATGAAGTTGGCCAGCCCCACCCCCCAAGGCTATAGCCCACCCGTATTTGTGGCCTTTTTCCGCTGGACGAACTTGGCGCCCCAGCCTTCGGGCGGTTATTTTTGGGCGCGGCTGTGCCGGCAGCCTATTTTTGGCACATGGAGGCGCCTCGCAAAGTCTCGCGCCATTCCGAGTCCCGCGGACGAAGTTGGCCAGCCCCACCCCCCAAGGCTATAGCCCACCCGTTTTTGTGGCCTTTTTCCGCTGGACGAACTTGGCGCCCCGGCCTTCGGGCGGTTATTTTTGGGCACGGCTGTGCCCGAGGCCTATTTTTGGCACACAGAGGTGCCTCGTAAAGTCTCGCGCCATTCCGAGTCCGGCGGACGAAGTTCGCCGGCCCCACCCCCCAAGGCTATAGCCCACCCGTTTTTGAGGCCTTTTTCCGCTGGACGAACTTGGCGCCCCGGCCTTCGGGCTGTTATTTTTGTGCGCGGCTGTGCCCGCAGCCTATTTTTGGCACACAGAGGTGCCTCGTAAAGTCTCGCGCCATTCCAAGTCCGGCGGACGAAGTTGGCCAGCCCCACCCCCCAAGGCTATAGCCCACCCGTTTTTGAGGCCTTTTTCCGCTGGACGAACTTGGCGCCCCAGCCTTCGGGCGGTTATTTTTGGGCGCGGCTGTGCCCGCAGCCTATTTTTGGCACATGGAGGCGCCTCGCAAAGTCTCGCGCCATTCCGAGTCCCGCGGACGAAGTTGGCCAGCCCCACCCCCAAAGGCTATAGCCCACCCGTTTTTGTGGCCTTTTTCCGCTGGACGAACTTCGCGCCCCGGCCTTCGGGCGGTTATTTTTGGGTGCGGCGGTGCCCGCGGCCTATTTTTGGCACACGGAGATGCCTCACGAAGTCTCGCGCCATTACGAGTCCGGCGGACGAAGTTGGCCAGCCCCACCCCCCAAGGCTGTAGCCCACCCGTATTTGTGGCCTTTTTCCGCTGGATGAACTTGGCGACCCGGCCTTCAAGCTGTTATTTTTCGGCGCGTCTGTGTCCGCGGCCTATTTTTGGCACACGGACGTGCCTCCTAAAGTCTCGCGCCATTCCGAGTCCGGCGGACGAAGTTCGCCGGCCCCACCCCCCAAGGCTATAGCCCACCCGTTTTTGAGGCCTTTTTCCGCTGGACGAACTTGGCGCCCCGGCCTTCGGGCGGTTATTTTTGTGCGCGGCTCAGTCCGCGGCCTATTTTTGGCACACGGAGGCACCTCGCAAAGTCTCACGCCTTTCCGAGTCCGGCGGATGAAGTTGGCCAGCCCCACCCCCCAAGGCTATAGCCCACCCGTATTTGTGGCCTTTTTCCGCTGGACGAACTTGGCGCCCCAGCCTTCGGGCGGTTATTTTTGGGCGCGGCTGTGGCCGCGGCCTATTTTTGGCACACGGAGGTACCTCACAAAGTCTCGCGCCATTCCGAGTCCGGCGGACGAAGTAGGCCAGCCCGACCCCCCCAGGATATAGCCCACCCGTATTTGTGGCCTTTTTCCGCTCGACGAACTTGGCGCCCTGGCCTTCGGGAGGTTATTTTTTGGGGCGGCTGTGCCCGCAGCCTATTTTTGGCACACGGAGGTGCCTCACAAAGTCTCGCGCCATTCCGAGTCCGGCGGACGAAGTTTGCCAGCCCCACCCCCCAAGGCTGTAGCCCACCCGTATTTGTGGCCTTTTTCCGCTCGACGAACTTGGCGCCCCGGCCTTCGGGCGGTTATTTTTGTGCGCGGCTGTGCCCGAGGCCTATTTTTGGCACACAGAGGTGCCTCGTAAATTCTCGCGCCATTCCAAGTCCGGCGGACGAAGTTGGCCAGCCCCACCCCGCAAGGCTATAGCCCACCCGTTTTTGTGGCCTTTTTCCGCTGGACGAACTTGGCGCCCCGGCCTTCGGGCGGTTATTTTTGGGCCTGGCTGTGCCCGAGGCCTATTTTTTGCACACGGAGGCACCTTGCAAAGTCTCGCGCCATTCCGAGTTCGGCGGACGAAGTTGGCCAGCCCCACCCCCCAAGGCTATAGCCCACCCGTTTTTGTGGCCTTTTTCCGCTGGATGAACTTGGCGCCCCAGCCTTCGGGCAGTTTTTTTTTGGCGCGGCTGTGCCCGCAGCCTATTTTTGGCACACGGAGGCGCCTCACGAAGTCTCGCGCCATTCCGAGTCCGGCGGACGAAGTTGGCCAGCCCCACCCCCCAAGGCTGTAGCCCACCCGTATTTGTGGCCTTTTTCCGCTGGACGAACTTGGCACCCCGGCCTTCAAGCTGTTATTTTTGGGCGCGGCTGTGCCCGCGGCCTATTTTTGTCACACGGAGGCGTCTCGTAAAGTCTCGCGCCATTCCAAGTCCGGCGGACGAAGTTCGCCAGCCCCACCCCCCCAGGCTATAGCCCACCCGTATTTGTGGCCTTTTTCCGCTGGACGAACTTGGCGCCCCAGCCTTCGGGCGGTTATTTTTGGGCGCGGCTGTGGCCGCGGCCTATTTTTGGCACATGGAGTTACCTCACAAAGTCTCGCGCCATTCCGAGTCCGGCGGACGAAGTTGGCCTGCTCCACCCCCCAAGGCTGTAGCCCACCCGTATTTGTGGCCTTTTTCCGCTGGATGAACTTGGCGACCCGGCCTTCAAGCTGTTATTTTTGGGCGCGTCTGTGTCCGCGGCCTAATTTTGGCACACGGACGTGCCTCCTAAAGTCTCGCGCCATTCCGAGTCCGGCGGACGAAGTTCGCCCGCCCCACCCCCCAAGGCTATAGCCCACCCGTTTTTGAGGCCTTTTTCCGCTGGACGAACTTGGCGCCCCGGCCTTCGGGCGGTTATTTTTGTGCGCGGCTCTGTCCGCGGCCTATTTTTGGCACACGGAGGCACCTCCCAAGGTCTCACGCCTTTCCAAGTCCGGCGGATGAAGTTTGCCAGCCCCACCCCCCAAGGCTATAGCCCACCCGTATTTGTGGCCTTTTTCCGCTGGACGAACTTGGCGCCCCAGCCTTCGGGCGGTTATTTTTGGGCGCGGCTGTGCCCGCAGCCTAGTTTTGGCACATGGAGGCGCCTCGCAAAGTCTCGCGCCATTCCGAGTCCCGCGGACGAAGTTGGCCAGCCCCACCCCCAAAGGCTATAGCCCACCCGTTTTTGTGGCCTTTTTCCGCTGGACGAACTTGGCGCCCCGGCCTTCGGGCGGTTATTTTTGGGCGCGGCTGTGCCCGCGGCCTATTTTTGGCACACGGAGGTGCCTCGCAAAGTCTCACGCCATTCCGAGTCCGGCGGACGAAGTTGGCCAGCCCCACCCCCCCAGGCTATAGCCCACCCGTATTTGTGGCCTTTTTCCGCTGGACGAACTTGGCGCCCCGGCCTTCGGGCGGGTATTTTCGGGCACGCCTGTGCCCGCGGCCAATTTTTGGCACACGGAGGCGCCTCACGAAGTCTCGTGCCATACCGAGTCCGGCGGACGCAGTTCGCCAGCCCCACCCCCCAAGGCTGTAGCCCACCCGTATTTGTGGCCTTTTTCCGCTGGACGAACTTGGCACCCCGGCCTTCAAGCTGTTATTTTTGGGCGCGGCTGTGCCTGCGGCCTATTTTTGTCACACGGAGGTGTCTCGCAAAGTCTCGCGCCATTCCAAGTCCGGCGGACGAAGTTCGCCAGCCCCACCCCCACAGGCTATAGCCCACCCGTATTTGTGGCCTTTTTCCGCTGGACGAACTTGGCGCCCCGGCCTTCGGGCGGTTATTTTTGGGCGCGGCTGTGGCCGCGGCCTATTTTTGGCACACAGAGGTACCTCACAAAGTCTCGCGCCATTCCGAGTCCGGCGGACGAAGTAGGCCAGCCCGACCCCCCCAGGATATAGCCCACCCGTATTTGTGGCCTTTTTCCGCTCGACGAACTTGGCGCCCTGGCCTTCGGGAGGTTATTTTTTGGGGCGGCTGTGCCCGCAGCCTATTTTTGGCACACGGAGGTGCCTCACAAAGTCTCGCGCCATTCCGAGTCCGGCGGACGAAGTTTGCCAGCCCCACCCCCCAAGGCTGTAGCCCACCCGTATTTGTGGCCTTTTTCCGCTCGACGAACTTGGCGCCCCGGCCTTCGGGCGGTTATTTTTGTGCGCGGCTGTGACCGCGGCCTATTTTTGGCACACGGAGGCGCCTCAAAAGTCTCGCACCATTTCGAGTCCGGCGGACGAAGTGGGCCAGCCCCGCCCCCCAAGGCTATAGCCCACCCGTTTTTGTGGCCTTTTTCCGCTGGCCGAACTTGGCGCCCCGACCTTCGGGCGGTTTTTTTTGGGCGTGGCTGTGCCCGCGGCCTATTTTTGGCACACGGAGTCGCCTTGCAATGTCTCGCGCCAGTCCGAGTCCGGCGGACGAAGTTGGCCAGCCCCACCCCCCAAGGCTATAGCCCACCCGTTTTTGTGGCTTTTTCCACTGGACGAACTTGGCGCCCCAGCCTTCGGGCGGTTATTTTTGGGCGTGGCTGTGCCCGCGGCCTATTTTTGGCACACGGAGGAACCTCGCAAAGTCACGCACCATTCCGAGTCCGGCGGACGAAGTTTGCCAGCCCAACCCCCCCAGGCTATAGCCCACCCGTATTTGTGGCCTTTTTCCGCTGGATGAACTTGGCGCCCCAGCCTTCGGGCAGTTTTTTTTTGGCGCGGCTGTGCCCGCAGCCTATTTTTGGCACACGAAGGCGCCTCACGAAGTCTCGCGCCATTCCGAGTCCGGCGGACAAAGTTGGCCAGCCCCACCCCCCAAGGCTGTAGCCCACCCGTATTTGTGGCCTTTTTCCGCTGGACGAACTTGGCACCCCGGCCTTCAAGCTGTTATTTTTGGGCGCGGCTGTGCCCGCGGCCTATTTTTGTCACACGGAGGCGTCTCGTAAAGTCTCGCGCCATTCCAAGTCCGGCGGACGAAGTTCGCCAGCCCCACCCCCCCAGGCTATAGCCCACCCGTATTTGTGGCCTTTTTCCGCTGGACGAACTTGGCGCCCCGGCCTTCGGGCGGTTATTTTTGTGCGCGGCTCTGTCCACGGCCTATCTTTGGCACACGGAGGTGCCTCGCAAAGTCTCGCGCCATTCCGAGTCCGACGGACGAAGTTGGCCAGCCCCACCCCCCAAGGGTATAGCCCGCCCGTTTTTGTGGCCTTTTTCCGCGGGACGAACTTGGCGCCCCGGCCTTCGGGCGGTTATTTTTGGGCGCGGCTGTGCCCGCGGCCTATTTTTGGCACACGGAGGTGCCTCGTAAAGTCTCGCGCCATTCCAAGTCCGGCGGACGAAGTTCGCCTGCCCCACCCCGCAAGGCTATAGCCCACCCGTTTTTGTGGCCTTTTTCCGCTAGACGAACTTGGCGCCCCGGCCTTCGGGCTGTTATTTTTGTGCGCGGCTCTGTCCACGGCCTATTTTTGGCACACGGAGGTGCCTCGCAAAGTCTCGCGCCATTCCGAGTCCGACGGACGAAGTTGGCCAGCCCCACCCCCCAAGGGTATAGCCCGCCCGTTTTTGTGGCCTTTTTCCGCGGGACGAATTTGGCGCCCCGGCCTTCGGGCGGTTATTTTTGGGCGCGGCTGTGCCCGCGGCCTATTTTTGGCACACGGAGGTGCCTCGTAAAGTCTCGCGCCATTCCAAGTCCGGCGGACGAAGTTGGCCAGCCCCACCCCCCAAGGCTATAGCCCACCCGTTTTTGTGGCCTTTTTCCGCTGGATGAACTTGGCGCCCCAGCCTTCGGGCAGTTTTTTTTTGGCGCGGCTGTGCCCGTGGCCTATTTTTGGTACACGTAGGCGCCTCGCAAAGTCTCACACCATTCCGAGTTCGGCGGACGAAGTTGGCCAGCCCCACCCCCCAAGGCTATAGCCCACCCGTTTTTGTGGCCTTTTTCCGCTGGACGAACTTGGCGCCCCGGCCATCGGGCGGTTATTTATGGGAGAGGCTGTGTCCGTGGCCTATTTTTTGCACACAGAGGCCCTCGGAAAGTCTCGCGCCATTCCGAGTCCGGCGGACGAACTTCGCCAGCCCCACCCCCCAACGCTATAGCCCACCCGTTTTTGTGGCCTTTTTCCGCTGGACGAACTTGGCGCCCCGGCCTTCGGGCGTTTATTTTTGGACGCGGCTGTGCCCACGGCCTATTTTTGGCACACGGAGGCGCCTCGCAATGTCTCACGCCTTTCCGAGTCCGGCGGACGAAGTTGGCCAGCCCCACCCCCCCAGGCTATAGCCCACCCGTTTTTGTGGCCTTTTTCCGCTGGCCGAACTTGGCGCCCCGGCCTTCGGGCGGTTATTTTTGGGCGCGGCTGTGCCCGCAGCCTATTTTTTGCACACGGAGGTGCCTCGCAAAGTCTCGCGCCATTCCGAGTCCGGCGGACGAAGTTGGCCAGCCCCACCCCCCAAGGCTATAGCCCACCCGTTTTTGTGGCCTTTTTCCACTGGACGAACTTGGCGCCCCAGACTTCGGGCGATTATTTTTGGGCGCAGCCGTGCCCGCGGCCTATTTTTAGCACACGGAGGCGCCTCACAAAGTCTCGCGCCATTCCGAGTCCGGCGGACGAAGTTGGCCAGCCCCACCCCGCAAGGCTATAGCCCACCCGTTTTTGTGGCCTTTTTCCGCTGGACGAATTGGCGCCCAGGCCTTCAGGCGGTTATTTATGGGAGAGACTGTGCCCGCGGCCTATTTTTGGCACACGGAGGCGTCTCACAAAGTCTCGCGCCATTCCGAGTCCGGCGGACGAAGTGGGCCAGCCCCACCCCCCAAGGCTATAGCCCACCCGTTTTTGTGGCCTTTTTCCGCTGGACGAACTTGGCGCCCAGGCCTTCAGGCGGTTATTTTTTAGCGCGGCTGTGCCCGCGGCCTTTTTTTGGTACACGGAGGCGCCTCGCAATGTCTCGCGCCATTCCGAGTTCGGCGGACGAAGTTGGCCAGCCCCACCCCCCAAGGCTATAGCCCACCCGTTTTTGTGGCCTTTTTCCGCTGGACGAACTTGGCGCCCCGGCCATCGGGCGGTTATTTATGGGAGAGGCTGTGGCCGCGGACTACTTTTCGCACACGGAGGCGTCTCACAAAGTCTCGCGCCATTCCGAGTCCGGCGGACGAAGTTGGCCAGCCCCACCCCCCAAGGCTATAGCCCAGCCATTTTTGTGGCCTTTTTCCGCTGGATGAACTTGGCGCCCCGGCCTTCGGGCGGTTATTTTTGGGCGCGGCTGTGCCCGCGGCCTATTTTTGGCACGCGGAGTTGCCTCGCAAAGTCTCGCGCCATTCCGAGTCCGACGGACGAAGTTGGCCAGCCCCACCCCCCAAGGCTATAGCCCACCCGTTTTTGTGGCCTTTTTCCGCTGGACGAACTTAGCGCCCCGGCCTTCGGGCAGTTATTTTTGGACGCGGCTGTGCCCGCGGCCTATTTTTGGCACACGGAGTTGCCTCGCAAAGTCTCGCGCCATTCCGAGTTCGGCGGACGAAGTTGGCCAGCCCCACCCCCCAAGGCTATAGCCCACCCGTTTTTGTGGCCTTTTTCCGCGGGACGAACTTGGCGCCCCGGCCTTCGGGTGGTTATTTTTGGGCGCGGCTGTGCCCGCGGCCTATTTTTGGCACACGGAGTTGCCTCGCAAAGTCTCGTGCCATTCCGAGTTCGGCGGACGAAGTTGGCCAGCCCCACCCCCCAAGGCTATAGCCCACCCGTTTTTGTGGCCTTTTTCCGCTGGACGAACTTGGCGCCTAGGCCTTCAGGCAGTTATTTTTGAGCGCGGCTGTGCCCGCGGCCTTTTTTTGGCACACGGAGGCACCTCGCAAAGTCTCGCGCCATTCCGAGTTCGGCGGACGAAGTTGGCCGGCCCCACCCCCCAAGGCTATAGCCCACCCGTTTTTGTGGCCTTTTTCCGCTGGACGAAGTTGGCGCCCCGGCCATCGGGCGGTTATTTATGGGAGAGGCTGTGCCCGCGGACTACTTTTCGCACACGGAGGCATCTCACAAAGTCTCGCGCCATTCCGAGTCCGGCGGACGAAGTGGGCCAGCCCCACCCCCCAAGGCTATAGCCCACCCGTTTTTGTGGCCTTTTTCCGCTGGACGAACTTGGCGCCCCGGCCTTCGGGCGGTTATTTTTTGGCGCGGCTTTGCCCACGGCCTATTTTTGGTACACGGAGGTGCCTCGCAAAGTCTCGCGCTATTCCGAGTCCGGCGGACGAAGTTGGCCAGCCCTACCCCTCAAGGCTATAGCCCACCCGTTTTTCTGGCCTTTTTCCGCTGGACGAACTTGGCGCCCCGGCCTTCGGGCGGTTATTTTTGGGCGCGTCTGTGCCAGCGGCCTATTTTTGGCACACGGAGGCGCCTCATGAAGTCTCGCGCCATTCCGTGTCCGGCGGAGGAAGTTGGCCGGCCCCACCCCCCAAGTCTATAGCCCACCCGTTTTTGTGGCCTTTTTCCGCTGGACGAACTTGGCGCCCCGGCCTTCGGGCGGTTAATTTTGGGCGCGGCTTTACCCGCGGCCTATTTTTGGTACACGGAGGTGCCTCGCAGAGTCTCGCACTATTCCGAGTCCGGCGGACGAAGTTGGCCAGCCCCACCCCTCAAGGCTATAGCCCACCCGTTTTTCTGGCCTTTTTCCGCTGGACGAACTTGGCGCCCCGGCCTTCGGGCGGTTATTTTTGGGTGCGGCTGCGCCCGCGGCCTATTGTTGGCACCCGGAGGTGCCTCATAAAGTCTCGCGTCATTCGGTCTCCGGCGGAGGAAGTTGACCAGCCCCACCCCCCAAGGCTATAGCCCACCCGTATTTGTGTCCTTTTTCCGCTGGGCGAACTTGGCGCCCCGGCCTTCGGGCGGTTATTTTTGGGCGCGGCTGTGCCCGCGGCCTATTTTAGGCACACGGAGGTGCCTCGCAAATCTCGTGCTTTTCCGAGTCCGGCGGACGAAGTTGGCCAGCCCCACCCCCCAAGGCTATAGCCCACCCGTTTTTGTGGCCTTTTTCCGATGGATGAACTTGGCGCCCAGGCCCTCGGGCGGTTATTTTTGGGCGCGGCTGTGCCTGCGGCCTTTTTTTGGCACACGGAGGTGCCTCACAAAGTCTCACGCCATTCCGAGTCCGGCGGACGAAGTAGGCCAGCCCCACCCCCCAAGGCTATAGCCCACCCGTTTTTGTGGCCTTTTTCCGCAGGACGAACTTGGCGCACCGGCCTTCGGGCGGTTATTTTTGGGCGCGGCTGTGCCCGCGGCCTATTTTTGGCACACGGAGTTGCCTCGCAAAGTCTCGCGCCATTCCGAGTTCGGCGGACGAATCTGGCCAGCCCCACCCCCCAAGGCTATAGCACACCCGTTTTTGTGGCCTTTTTCCGCTGGACGAACTTGGCGCCCCGGCCTTCGGGCGGTTATTTTTGGGCGCGGCTGTGCCCGCGGCCTATTTTTGGCACACGGAGTTGCCTCGCAAAGTCCCGCGCCATTCCGAGTCCGGCGGACGAAGTGGCCCAGCCCCACCCCCCAAGGCTATAGCCCACCCGTTTTTGTGGCCTTTTTCCGCTGGACGAACTTGGCGTCCCGGCCTTCGGGATGTTATTTTTGGGCGCGGCTGTCCCGCGGCCTATTTTAGGCACACGGAGGCTCCTCGCAAATCTCGCGCTATTCCGAGTCCGGCGGACGAAGTAGGCCAGCCCCACCCCCCAAGGCTATAGCCCACCCGTTTTTGTGGCCTTTTTCCGCAGGACGAACTTGGCGCACCGGCCTTCGGGCGGTTATTTTTGGGCGCGGCTGTGCCAGCGGCCTATTTTTGGCACACGGAGGCGCCTCATAAAGTCTCGCGCCATTCCGTGTCCGGCGGAGGAAGTTGGCCGGCCCCACCCCCCAACGCTATAGCCCACCCGTTTTTGTGGCCTTTTTCCGCTGGACGAACTTGGCGCCCCGGCCTTCGGGCGGTTAATTTTTGGCGCGGCTTTACCCGCGGCCTATTTTTGGTACACGGAGGTGCCTCGCAGAGTCTCGCACTATTCCGAGTCCGGCGGACGAAGTTGGCCAGCCCCACCCCTCAAGGCTATAGCCCACCCGTTTTTCTGGCCTTTTTCCGCTGGACGAACTTGGCGCCCCGGCCTTCGGTCGGTTATTTTTGGGTGCGGCTGCGCCCGCGGCCTATTGTTGGCACCCGGAGGTGCCTCATAAAGTCTCGCGCCATTCCGTCTCCGGCGGAGGAAGTTGACCAGCCCCACCCCCCAAGGCTATAGCCCACCCGTATTTGTGTCCTTTTTCCGCTGGACGAACTTGGCGCCCCGGCCTTCGGGCGGTTATTTTTGGGCGCGGCTGTGCCCGCGGTCTATTTTAGGCACACAGAGGCGCCTCGCAAATCTCGTGCTTTTCCGAGTCCGGCGGACGAAGTTGGCCAGCCCCACCCCCCAAGGCTATAGCCCACCCGTATTTCTGGCCCTTTTCCGCTGGACGAACCTGGCGCCCCGGCCTTCGGGCGGTTATTTTTGGGTGCGGCTGCGCCCGCGGCCTATTGTTGGCACCCGGAGGTGCCTCATAAAGTCTCGCGCCATTCCGTCTCCGGCGGAGGAAGTTGACCAGCCCCACCCCCCAAGGCTATAGCCCACCCGTATTTGTGTACTTTTTCCGCTGGACGAACTTGGCGCCCCGGCCTTCGGGCGGTTATTTTTGGGCGCGGCTGTGCCCGCGGCCTATTTTTGGCACACGGAGGCGCCTCGCAATGTCTCGCGTCATTCCGAGTCCGGCGTACGAAGTTGGCCAGCCCACCCCCCAAGGCTATAGCCCACCCGTTTTTGTGGCCTTTTTCCGATGGATGAACTTGGCGCCCAGGCCCTCGGGCGGTTATTTTTGGGCGCGGCTGTGCCTACGGCCTTTTTTTGGCACACGGAGGTGCCTCACAAAGTCTCACGCCATTCCGAGTCCGGCGGACGAAGTAGGCCAGCCCCACCCCCCAAGGCTATAGCCCACCCGTTTTTGTGGCCTTTTTCCGCAGGACGAACTTGGCGCACCGGCCTTCGGGCGGTTATTTTTGGGGGCGGCTGTGCCCGCGGCCTATTTTTGGCACACGGAGGTGCCTCGTAAAATCTCGCGCCATTCCAAGTCCGGCGGACGAAGTTGGCCAGCCCCACACCCCAAGGCTATATCCACCCGTTTTTGTGGCCTTTTTCCGCTGGACGAACTTGGCGCCCCGGCCTTCGGGCGGTTATTTTTGGGTGCGGCTGTGCCCGCGGCCTATTTTTGGCACACGGAGGTGCCTCATAAAGTCTCGCGCCATTCCGTGTCTGGCGGAGGAAGTTGACCAGCCCCACCCCCAAAGGCTATAGCCCACCCGTATTTGTGTCCTTTTTCCGCTGGATGAACTTGGCGCCCCGGCCTTCGAGCGGTTATTTTTGGGCGAGGCTGTGCCCGCAGCCTATATTTGGTACCCGGAGGTGCCTTGTAAAGTTTCGCGCCATTCCGAGTCCGGCGGACGAAGTTGGCCAGCCCCACCCCCCAAGGCTATAGGCCACCCATTTTTGTGGCCTTTTGCCGCTGGACGAACTTGGCGCGCCGGCCTTTGGGAGGTTATTTTTGGGCGCGTCTGTGCCTGTGGCTTATTTTTAGCACACGGAGGTGCCTCGCAAAGTCTCACGCCATTCCGAGTCCAGCGGACGAAGTTGGCCAGCCCCACCCCCCCAGGCTATAGCCCACCCGTTTTTGTGGCCTTTTTCCGCTGGACGAACTTGGCGCCCCGGCCTTCGGGATGTTATTTTTGGGCGCGGCTGTGTCCGTGGCCTATTTTTGGCCCATGGAGGCGCCTCGTAAAGTCTCGCACCATTGCGAGTCCGGCGGACGAAGTTGGCCAGCCCCACCACCCAAGGCTATAGCCCACCCGTATTTGTGGCCTTTTTCCGCTGGACGAACTTGGCGCCCCGGCCTTCGGGCAGTTATTTTTGGGCGCGACTGTGTCCGCGGCCTATTTTTGGCACATGGAGTCGCCTCGTAAAGTCTCGCGCCATTCCGAGTCCGGCGGACGAAGTTCGCCAGCCCCACCCCCCAAGGGTATAGCCCACCCGTTTTTGTGGCCTTTTTCCGCTGGACGAACTTGGCGCCCCGGCCTTCGGGCGGTTATTTTTGGGCGCGGCTGTGCCCGCGGCCTATTTTAGGCACACGGAGGCGCCTCGCAAATCTCGTGCTTTTCCGAGTCCGGCGGACGAAGTTGGCCAGCCCCACCCCCCAAGGCTATAGCCCACCCGTATTTCTGGCCCTTTTCCGCTGGACGAACCTGGCGCCCCGGCCTTCGGGCGGTTATTTTTGGGTGCGGCTGCGCCCGCGGCCTATTGTTGGCACCCGGAGGTGCCTCATAAAGTCTCGCGCCATTCCGTCTCCGGCGGAGGAAGTTGACCAGCCCCACCCCCCAAGGCTATAGCCCACCCGTATTTGTGTACTTTTTCCGCTGGACGAACTTGGCGCCCCGGCCTTCGGGCGGTTATTTTTGGGCGCGGCTGTGCCCGCGGCCTATTTTTGGCACACGGAGGCGCCTCGCAATGTCTCGCGTCATTCCGAGTCCGGCGGACGAAGTTGGCCAGCCCACCCCCCAAGGCTATAGCCCACCCGTTTTTGTGGCCTTTTTCCGATGGATGAACTTGGCGCCCAGGCCCTCGGGCGGTTATTTTTGGGCGAGGCTGTGCCCGCAGCCTATATTTGGTACCCGGAGGTGCCTCGTAAAGTTTCGCGCCATTCCGAGTCCGGCGGACGAAGTTGGCCAGCCCCACCCCCCAAGGCTATAGGCCACCCATTTTTGTGGCCTTTTGCCGCTGGACGAAGTTGGCGCGCCGGCCTTTGGGAGGTTATTTTTGGGTGCGTCTGTGCCTGTGGCTTATTTTTAGCACACGGAGGTGCCTCGCAAAGTCTCGCGCCATTCCGAGTCCAGCGGACGAAGTTGGCCAGCCCCACCCCCCCAGGCTATAGCCCACCCGTTTTTGTGGCCTTTTTCCGCTGGACGAACTTGGCGCCCCGGCCTTCGGGATGTTATTTTTGGGCGCGGCTGTGTCCGTGGCCTATTTTTGGCCCATGGAGGTGCCTCGTAAAGTCTCGCACCATTGCGAGTCCGGCGGACGAAGTTGGCCAGCCCCACCACCCAAGGCTATAGCCCACCCGTATTTGTGGCCTTTTTCCGCTGGACGAACTTGGCGCCCCGGCCTTCGGGCAGTTATTTTTGGGCGCGACTGTGTCCGCGGCCTATTTTTGGCACATGGAGTCGCCTCGTAAAGTCTCGCGCCATTCCGAGTCCGGCGGACGAAGTTCGCCAGCCCCACCCCCCAAGGCTATAGCCCACCCGTTTTTGTGGCCTTTTTCCGCTGGACGAACTTGGCGCCCCGGCCTTCGGGCGGTTATTTTTGGGCGCGGCTGTGCCCGCGGCCTATTTTAGGCACACGGAGGTGCCTCGCAAATCTCGTGCTTTTCCGAGTCCGGCGGACGAAGTTGGCCAGCCCCACCCCCCAAGGCTATAGCCCACCCGTATTTCTGGCCCTTTTCCGCTGGACGAACCTGGCGCCCCGGCCTTCGGGCGGTTATTTTTGGGTGCGGCTGCTCCCGCGGCCTATTGTTGGCACCCGGAGGTGCCTCATAAAGTCTCGCGCCATTCCGTCTCCGGCGGAGGAAGTTGACCAGCCCCACCCCCCAAGGCTATAGCCCACCCGTATTTGTGTACTTTTTCCGCTGGACGAACTTGGCGCCCTGGCCTTCGGGCGGTTATTTTTGGGCGCGGCTGTGCCCGCGGCCTATTTTTGGCACACGGAGGTGCCTCGCAATGTCTCGCGTCATTCCGAGTCCGGCGGACGAAGTTGGCCAGCCCACCCCCCAAGGCTATAGCCCACCCGTTTTTGTGGCCTTTTTCCGATGGATGAACTTGGCGCCCAGGCCCTCGGGCGGTTATTTTTGGGCGCGGCTGTGCCTGCGGCCTTTTTTTGGCACACGGAGGTGCCTCACAAAGTCTCACGCCATTCCGAGTCCGGCGGACGAAGTAGGCCAGCCCCACCCCCCAAGGCTATAGCCCACCCGTTTTTGTGGCCTTTTTCCGCAGGACGAACTTGGCGCACCGGCCTTCGGGCGGTTATTTTTGGGGGCGGCTGTGCCCGCGGCCTATTTTTGGCACACGGAGGTGCCTCGTAAAATCTCGCGCCATTCCAAGTCCGGCGGACGAAGTTGGCCAGCCCCACCCCCCAAGGCTATATCCACCCGTTTTTGTGGCCTTTTTCCGCTGGACGAACTTGGCGCCCCGGCCTTCGGGCGGTTATTTTTGGGTGCGGCTGTGCCCGCGGCCTATTTTTGGCACACGGAGGTGCCTCATAAAGTCTCGCGCCATTCCGTGTCTGGCGGAGGAAGTTGACCAGCCCCACCCCCAAAGGCTATAGCCCACCCGTATTTGTGTCCTTTTTCCGCTGGATGAACTTGGCGCCCCGGCCTTCGGGCGGTTATTTTTGGGCGAGGCTGTGCCCGCAGCCTATATTTGGTACCCGGAGGTGCCTCGTAAAGTTTCGCGCCATTCCGAGTCCGGCGGACGAAGTTGGCCAGCCCCACCCCCCAAGGCTATAGGCCACCCATTTTTGTGGCCTTTTGCCGCTGGACGAACTTGGCGCGCCGGCCTTTGGGAGGTTATTTTTGGGCGCGTCTGCGCCTGTGGCTTATTTTTAGCACACGGAGGTGCCTCGCAAAGTCTCGCGCCTTTCCGAGTCCGGCGGACGAAGTTGGCCAGCCCCACCACCCAAGGCTATAGCCCACCCGTATTTGTGGCCTTTTTCCGCTGGACGAACTTGGCGCCCCGGCCTTCGGGCAGTTATTTTTGGGCGCGACTGTGTCCGCGGCCTATTTTGGGCACATGGAGTCGCCTCGTAAAGTCTCGCGCCATTCCGAGTCCGGCGGACGAAGTTCGCCAGCCCCACCCCCCAAGGCTATAGCCCACCCGTTTTTGTGGCCTTTTTCCGCTGGACGAACTTGGCGCCCCGGCCTTCGGGCGGTTATTTTTGGGCGCGGCTTTGCCCGCAGCCTATTTTTGGTACACGGAGGCGCCTCGCAAAGTCTCGCGCTATTCCGAGTCCGGCGGACGAAGTTGGCCAGTCCCACCCCTCAAGGCTATAGCCCACCCGTTTTTCTGGCCTTTTTCCGCTGGACGAACTTGGCGCCCCGGCCTTCGGGATGTTATTTTTGGGCGCGGCTATGCCCGCGGCCTATTTTAGGCACACGGAGGCACCTCGCAAAGTCTCGCGCTATTCCGAGTCCGGCGGACGAAGTTGGGCAGCCCCACCCCCCAAGGCTATAGCCCACCCGTATTAGTGGCCCTTTTCCGCTGGACGAACTTGGCGCCCCGGCCTTCGGGCGGTTATTTTTGGGTGCGGCTGTGCCCGCGGCCTATTGTTGGCACACGGAGGTGCCTCATAAATTCTCGCGCCATTCCGTGTCCGGCGGAGGAAGTTGGCCAGCCCCACCCCCCAAGGCTATAGCCCACCCGTATTTGTGTCCTTTTTCCGCTGGACGAACTTGGCGCCCCGGCCTTCGGGCGGTTATTTTTGGGCGAGACTGTGCCCGCGGCCTATTTTTGGTACCCGGAGGTGCCTCATAAAGTTTCGCGCCATTCCGAGTCCGGCGGACGAAGTTGGCCAGCCCCACCCCCCAAGGCTATAGGCCACCCATTTTTGTGGCCTTTTTCCGCTGGACGAACTTGGCGCGCCGGCCTTTGGGAGGTTATTTTTGGGCGCGGCTGCGCCTGCGGCTTATTTTTGGCACACGGAGGTGCCTCGCAAAGTCTCGCGCCATTCCGAGTCCGGCGGACGAAGTTGGCCAGCCCCACCCCCCAAGGCTATAGCCCACCCGTTTTTGTGGCCTTTTTCCGCTGGACGAACTTGGCGCCCCAGCCTTCGGGCGGTTATTTTTGGGCACGGCTGTGCCCGTGGCCTATTTTTGGAACACGGAGGCACCTCACAAAGTCTCGCACCATTCCGAGTCCGGCGGACGACGTTGGCCAGCCCCACCCCCCAAGGCTATAGGCCACCCATTTTTGTGGCCTTTTTCCGCTGGACGAACTTGGCGCGCCGGCCTTTGGGAGGTTATTTTTGGGCGCGGCTGCGCCTGCGGCTTATTTTTGGCACACGGAGGTGCCTCGCAAAGTCTCGCGCCATTCCGAGTCCGGCGGACGAAGTTGGCCAGCCCCACCCCCCAAGGCTATAGCCCACCCGTTTTTGTGGCCTTTTTCCGCTGGACGAACTTGGCGCCCCAGCCTTCGGGCGGTTATTTTTGGGCACGGCTGTGCCCGCGGCCTATTTTTGGAACACGGAGGCACCTCACAAAGTCTCGCACCATTCCGAGTCCGGCGGACGAAGTTGGCCAGCCCCACCCCCCAAGGCTATAGCCCACCCGTATTTGTGGCCTTTTTCCGTTGGACGAACTTGGCGCCCCGGCCTTCGGGGGGTTATTTTTGGTCGCGGCTGTGCCCGCGGCCTATTTTTGGCACACGGAGCTGCCTCGTAAAGTCTCACGCCATTCCGAGTCCGGCGGACGAAGTTGGCCAGCCCCACCCCCCAAGGCTATAGCCCACCCGTTTTTGTGGCCTTTTTCCGCTGGACGAACTTGTCGCCCCGGCCTTCGGGATGTTATTTTTGGGCGCGGCTGTGCCCGCGGCCTATTTTTGGCACACGGAGGCGCCTCGTAAAGTCTAGCGCCATTCCAAGTCCGGCGGACGAAGTTGGCCAGCCCCACCCCCCACGGCTATAGCCCACCCGTTTTTGTGGCCTTTTTCCGCTGGACGAACATGGCGCCCCGCCCTTCGGGCGATTATTTTTGGTCGCGGCTGTGCACGCGGCCAATTTTTGGCACACGGAGGTGCCTCGCAAAGTCTCGCGCCATTCCGAGTCAGGCGGACGAAGTTGGCCAGCCCCACCCCCCAAGGCTATAGCCCACCCGTTTTTGTGGGCTTTTTCCGCTGGACGAACTTGGCGCCCCGGCCTTCGGGCGGTTATTTTTGGGCGCGGCTGTGCTCGCGGCCTATTTTTGGCACACGGAGGGGCCTCACAAAGTCTCGCGCCATTCCGAGTCCGGCAGATGAAGTTCGCCAGCCCCACCCCCCAAGGCTATAGCCCACCCGTTTTTGTGGCCTTTTTCCGCTGGACGAACTTAGCGCCACGGCCTTTGGGCGGTTATTTTTGGGCGCGGCTGCGTCCGCAGCCTATTTTTGGCACACGGAGGCGCCTCGCAAAGTCTCGTGCCATTCCGAGTCCGGCGGACGAAGTTGGCCAGCCCCACCCCCCAAGGCTATAGCCCACCCGTATTTGTGGCCTTTTTCCGCTGGAGGAACTTGGCGCCCCGGCCTTCGGGCGGTTATTTTGCGGCGCGGCTGTGCCCGCGGCCTATTTTTTGCACACGGAGGCGCCTCGCAAAGTCTCGCGCCTTTCCGAGTCCGGCGGACGAAGTTGGCCAGCCCCACCCCCCAAGGCTATAGCCCACCCGTTTTTGTGTCCTTTTTCCGCTGGACGAACTTGGCGCCCCGGCCTTCGGGCGGTTATTTTTGGGCCCGCCTGTGCCCGAGGCCTATTTTTGGGACACGGATGTGCCTCGCAAAGTCTCGCGCCATTCCGAGTCCGGCAGACGAAGTTGGCCAGCCCCACCCCCCAAGGCTATAGCCCACCCGTTTTTATGGCCTTTTTCCGCTGGACGAACTTGGCGCCCCGGCCTTCGGGATGTTATTTTTGGGCGCGGCTGTACCCGCGGCCTATTTTTGGCACACGGAGCTGCCTCGTAAAGTCTCACGCCATTCCGAGTCCGGCGGACGAAGTTGGCCAGCCCCACCCCCCAAGGCTATAGCCCACCCGTTTTTGTGGCCTTTTTCCGCTGGACGAACTTGTCGCCCCGGCCTTCGGGATGTTATTTTTGGGCGCGGCTGTGCCCGCGGCCTATTTTTGGCACACGGAGGCGCCTCGTAAAGTCTAGCGCCATTCCAAGTCCGGCGGACGAAGTTGGCCAGCCCCACCCCCCACGGCTATAGCCCACCCGTTTTTGTGGCCTTTTTCCGCTGGACGAACATGGCGCCCCGGCCTTCGGGCGATTATTTTTGGTCGCGGCTGTGCACGCGGCCAATTTTTGGCACACGGAGGTGCCTCGCAAAGTCTCGCGCCATTCCGAGTCAGGCGGACGAAGTTGGCCAGCCCCACCCCCCAAGGCTATAGCCCACCCGTTTTTGTGGGCTTTTTCCGCTGGACGAACTTGGCGCCCCGGCCTTCGGGCGGTTATTTTTGGGCGCGGCTGTGCTCGCGGCCTATTTTTGGCACACGGAGGGGCCTCACAAAGTCTCGCGCCATTCCGAGTCCGGCAGATGAAGTTCGCCAGCCCCACCCCCCAAGGCTATAGCCCACCCGTTTTTGTGGCCTTTTTCCGCTGGACGAACTTAGCGCCACGGCCTTTGGGCGGTTATTTTTGGGCGCGGCTGCGTCCACAGCCTATTTTTGGCACACGGAGGCGCCTCGCAAAGTCTCGTGCCATTCCGAGTCCGGCGGACGAAGTTGGCCAGCCCCACCCCCCAAGGCTATAGCCCACCCGTATTTGTGGCCTTTTTCCGCTGGAGGAACTTGGCGCCCCGGCCTTCGGGCGGTTATTTTGCGGCGCGGCTGTGCCCGCGGCCTATTTTTTGCACACGGAGGCGCCTCGCAAAGTCTCGCGCCTTTCCGAGTCCGGCGGACGAAGTTGGCCAGCCCCACCCCCCAAGGCTATAGCCCACCCGTTTTTGTGTCCTTTTTCCGCTGGACGAACTTGGCGCCCCGGCCTTCGGGCGGTTATTTTTGGGCCCGGCTGTGCCCGAGGCCTATTTTTGGGACACGGATGTGCCTCGCAAAGTCTCGCGCCATTCCGAGTCCGGCAGACGAAGTTGGCCAGCCCCACCCCCCAAGGCTATAGCCCACCCGTTTTTATGGCCTTTTTCCGCTGGACGAACTTGGCGCCCCGGCCTTCGGGATGTTATTTTTGGGCGCGGCTGTACCCGCGGCCTATTTTTGGCACACGGTGGCGCCTCTTAAAGTCTAGCGCCATTCCAAGTACGGTGGACGAAGTTGGCCAGCCCCACCCCCGAAGGCTATAGCCCACCCGTTTTTGTGGCCTTTTTCCGCTGGACGAACTTGGCGCCCCGGCCTTCGGGCGGTTAATTTTTGGCACGGCTTTACCCGCGGCCTATTTTTGGTACACGGAGGTGCCTCGCAGAGTCTCGCACTATTCCGAGTCCGGCGGACGAAGTTGGCCAGCCCCACCCCTCAAGGCTATAGCCCACCCGTTTTTCTGGCCTTTTTCCGCTGGACGAACTTGGCGCCCCGGCCTTCGGTCGGTTATTTTTGGGTGCGGCTGCGCCCGCGGCCTATTGTTGGCACCCGGAGGTGCCTCATAAAGTCTCGCGCCATTCCGTCTCCGGCGTAGGAAGTTGACCAGCCCCACCCCCCAAGGCTATAGCCCACCCGTATTTGTGTCCTTTTTCCGCTGGACGAACTTGGCGCCCCGGCCTTCGGGCGGTTATTTTTGGGCGCGGCTGTGCCCGCGGCCTATTTTAGGCACACGGAGGCGCCTCGCAAATCTCGTGCTTTTCCGAGTCCGGCGGACGAAGTTGGCCAGCCCCACCCCCCAAGGCTATAGCCCACCCGTATTTCTGGCCCTTTTCCGCTGGACGAACCTGGCGCCCCGGCCTTCGGGCGGTTATTTTTGGGCACGGCTGTGCCCGCGGCCTATTTTTGGAACACGGAGGCACCTCACAAAGTCTCGCACCATTCCGAGTCCGGCGGACGAAGTTGGCCAGCCCCACCCCCCAAGGCTATAGCCCACCCGTATTTGTGGCCTTTTTCCGTTGGACGAACTTGGCGCCCCGGCCTTCGGGGGGTTATTTTTGGTCGCGGCTGTGCCCGCGGCCTATTTTTGGCACACGGAGCTGCCTCGTAAAGTCTCACGCCATTCCGAGTCCGGCGGACGAAGTTGGCCAGCCCCACCCCCCAAGGCTATAGCCCACCCGTTTTTGTGGCCTTTTTCCGCTGGACGAACTTGTCGCCCCGGCCTTCGGGATGTTATTTTTGGGCGCGGCTGTGCCCGCGGCCTATTTTTGGGACACGGATGTGCCTCGCAAAGTCTCGCGCCATTCCGAGTCCGGCAGACGAAGTTGGCCAGCCCCACCCCCCAAGGCTATAGCCCACCCGTTTTTATGGCCTTTTTCCGCTGGACGAACTTGGCGCCCCGGCCTTCGGGATGTTATTTTTGGGCGCGGCTGTACCCGCGGCCTATTTTTGGCACACGGTGGCGCCTCTTAAAGTCTAGCGCCATTCCAAGTACGGTGGACGAAGTTGGCCAGCCCCACCCCCGAAGGCTATAGCCCACCCGTTTTTGTGGCCTTTTTCCGCTGGACGAACTTGGCGCCCCGGCCTTCGGGCGGTTATTTTTGGACGCGGCTGTGCCCACGGCCTATTTTTGGCACACAGAGGGGCCTCGCAAAGTCTCGCGCCATTCCGAGTCCAGCAGACGAAGTTCGCCAGCCCCACCCCCCAAGGCTATAGCCCACCCGTTTTTGTGGCCTTTTTCCGCTGGACGAACTTAGCGCCCCGGTCTTCGGGCAGTTATTTTTGGGCGCGGTTGTGTCCAATGCCTATTTTTGGCACACGGAGACGCCTCGCAAAGTCTCGTGCCATTCCGAGTCCGGCGGACGAAGTTGGCCTGCCCCACCCCTCAAGGCTATCGCCCACCCGTATTTGTGGCCTTTTTCCGCCGGACGAACTTGGCGCCCCGGCCTTCGGGCGGTTAGTTTTGGGAGCGGCTGTGCCCGCGGCCTATTTTTGGCACACGGAGGCGCCTCGCAAAGTCTCTCGCCATTCCGAGTCCGCCCCACCCCCCAAGTTTATAGCCCACCCGTTTTTGTGGCCTTTTTCCGCTGGACGAACTTGGCGCCCCGGCCTTCGGGATGTTATTTTTGGGTGCGGCTGTGCCCACGGCCTATTTTTGGCACACGGAGGTGCCTCTTAAAGTCTAGCGCCATTCCAAGTCCGGCGGACGAAGTTGGCCAGCCCCACCCCCCAAGGCTATAGCCCACCCGTTTTTGTGGCCTTTTTCCGCTGGACGAACTTGGCGCCCCGGCCTTCGGGCGGTTATTTTTGGACGCGGCTGTGCCCGCGGCCTATTTTTGGCACACGGAGGGGCCTCGCAAAGTCTCGTGCCATTCCGAGTCCGGCAGACGAAGTTCGCCAGCCCCACCCCCCATGGCTATACCCCACCCGTTTTTCTGGCCATTTTCCGCTGGACGAACTTGGCGCCCCGGCCTTCGGGCGGTTATTTTTGGCCGCGGCTGTGCTCGCGGCCTATTTTTGGCACACGAAGGGGCCTCGCAAAGTCTCGCGCCATTCCGAGTCCGGCAGACGAAGTTCGCCAGCCCCACCCCCCAAGGCTATAGCCCACCCGTTTTTGTGGCCTTTTTCCGCTGGACGAACTTAGCGCCACGGCCTTTGGGCGGTTATTTTGGGAGCGGCTGTGCCCGGTGCCTATTTTTGGCACACGGAGGCGCCTCGCAATGTCTCGCGCCATTCCGAGTCCGGCAGACGAAGTTGGCCAGCCCCACCCCCCAAGGCTATAGCCCACCCGTTTTTGTGGCCTTTTTCCGCTGGACGAACTTGGCGCCCCGGCCTTCGGGCGGTTATTTTCGGACGCGGCTGTGCCCGCGGCCTATTTTTGGCACACGGAGGGGCCTCGCAAAGTCTCGCGCCATTCCGAGTCCGGCAGACGAAGTTCGCCAGCCCCACCCCCCAAGGCTATAGCCCACCTGTATTTGTGGCCTTTTTCCGCAGGATCAACTAGGCGCCCCGGCCTTCGGGCGGTTATTTTGCGGCGCGGCTGTGCCCGCGGCCTATTTTTGGCACACGGAGGTGCCTCACAAAGTCTCGCGCCATTCCGAGTCCGGCAGACGAAGTTGGCCAGCCCCAACCCCCAAGGCTATAGCCCACCCGTTTTTGTGGCCTTTTTCCGCTGGACGAACTTGGCGCCCCGGCCTTCGGGATGTTATTTTTGGGTGCGGCTGTGCCCGCGGCCTATTTTTGGCACACGGAGGCGCCTCTTAAAGTCTAGCGCCATTCCGAGTCCGGCAGACGAAGTTGGCCAGCCCCACCCCCCAAGGCTATAGCCCACCCGTTTTTGTGGCCTTTTTCCGCTGACGAACTTGGCGCCCCGGCCTTCGGGCGGTTATTTTCGGACGCGGCTGTGCCCGCGGCCTATTTTTGGCACACCGGAGGGGCCTCGCAAAGTCTCGCGCCATTCCGAGTCCGGCAGACGAAGTTCGCCAGCCCCACCCCCCAAGGCTATAGCCCACCTGTATTTGTGGCCTTTTTCCGCAGGATCAACTAGGCGCCCCGGCCTTCGGGCGGTTATTTTGCGGCGCGGCTGTGCCCGCGGCCTATTTTTGGCACACGGAGGTGCCTCACAAAGTCTCGCGCCATTCCGAGTCCGGCAGACGAAGTTGGCCAGCCCCAACCCCCAAGGCTATAGCCCACCCGTTTTTGTGGCCTTTTTCCGCTGGACGAACTTGGCGCCCCGGCCTTCGGGATGTTATTTTTGGGTGTGGCTGTGCCCGCGGCCTATTTTTGGCACACGGAGGCGCCTCTTAAAGTCTAGCGCCATTCCAAGTCCGGCGGACGAAGTTGGCCAGCCCCACCCCCCAAGGCGATAGCCCACCCATATTTGTGGCCTTTTTCCGCTGGAGGAACTTGTCGCCCCGGCCTTCGGGCGGTTATTTTGCGGCGCGTCTGTGCCCGCGGCCTATTTTTGGCACACCGGAGGCGCCTCGCAAAGTCTCGCGCCATTCCGAGTCCGGCAGACGAAATTGGCCAGCCCCACCCCCCAAGGCTATAGCCCACCTGTTTTTGTGGCCTTTTTCCGCTGGACGAACTTGGCGCCCCAGCCTTCGGGCGGTTATTTTTGGACGCGGCTGTGCCCGCGGCCTATTTTTGGCACACGGAGGGGCCTCGCAAAGTCTCGCGCCATTCCGAGTCCGGCAGACGAAGTTAGCCAGCCCCACCCCCCAAGGCTATAGCCCACCCGTTTTTGTGGCCTTTTTCCGCTGGACGAACTTAGCGCCACGGCCTTTGGGCGGTTATTTTTGGGCGCGGCTGTGCCCGGTGCCTATTTTTGGCACACGGAGGCGCCTCGCAATGTCTCGCGCCATTCCGAGTCCGGCAGACGAAGTTGGCCAGCCCCACCCCCCAAGGCTATAGCCCACCCGTTTTTGTGGCCTTTTTCCGCTGGACGAACTTGGCGCCCCGGCCTTCGGGCGGTTATTTTCGGACGCGGCTGTGCCCGCGGCCTATTTTTGGCACACGGAGGGGCCTCGCAAAGTCTCGCGCCATTCCGAGTCCGGCAGACGAAGTTCGCCAGCCCCACCCCCCAAGGCTATAGCCCACCTGTATTTGTGGCCTTTTTCCGCAGGATCAACTAGGCGCCCCGGCCTTCGGGCGGTTATTTTGCGGCGCGGCTGTGCCCGCGGCCTATTTTTGGCACACGGAGGTGCCTCACAAAGTCTCGCGCCATTCCGAGTCCGGCAGACGAAGTTGGCCAGCCCCAACCCCCAAGGCTATAGCCCACCCGTTTTTGTGGCCTTTTTCCGCTGGACGAACTTGGCGCCCCGGCCTTCGGGATGTTATTTTTGGGTGCGGCTGTGCCCGCGGCCTATTTTTGGCACACGGAGGCGCCTCTTAAAGTCTAGCGCCATTCCGAGTCCGGCAGACGAAGTTGGCCAGCCCCACCCCCCAAGGCTATAGCCCACCCGTTTTTGTGGCCTTTTTCCGCTGGACGAACTTGGCGCCCCGGCCTTCGGGCGGTTATTTTCGGACGCGGCTGTGCCCGCGGCCTATTTTTGGCACACGGAGGGGCCTCGCAAAGTCTCGCGCCATTCCGAGTCCGGCAGACGAAGTTCGCCAGCCCCACCCCCCAAGGCTATAGCCCACCTGTATTTGTGGCCTTTTTCCGCAGGATCAACTAGGCGCCCCGGCCTTCGGGCGGTTATTTTGCGGCGCGGCTGTGCCCGCGGCCTATTTTTGGCACACGGAGGTGCCTCACAAAGTCTCGCGCCATTCCGAGTCCGGCAGACGAAGTTGGCCAGCCCCAACCCCCAAGGCTATAGCCCACCCGTTTTTGTGGCCTTTTTCCGCTGGACGAACTTGGCGCCCCGGCCTTCGGGATGTTATTTTTGGGTGCGGCTGTGCCCGCGGCCTATTTTTGGCACACGGAGGCGCCTCTTAAAGTCTAGCGCCATTCCAAGTCCGGCGGACGAAGTTGGCCAGCCCCACCCCCCAAGGCGATAGCCCACCCATATTTGTGGCCTTTTTCCGCTGGAGGAACTTGTCGCCCCGGCCTTCGGGCGGTTATTTTGCGGCGCGGCTGTGCCCGCGGCCTATTTTTGGCACACGGAGGCGCCTCGCAAAGTCTCGCGCCATTCCGAGTCCGGCAGACGAAATTGGCCAGCCCCACCCCCCAAGGCTATAGCCCACCTGTTTTTGTGGCCTTTTTCCGCTGGACGAACTTGGCGCCCCAGCCTTCGGGCGGTTATTTTTGGACGCGGCTGTGCCCGCGGCCTATTTTTGGCACACGGAGGGGCCTCGCAAAGTCTCGCGCCATTCCGAGTCCGGCAGACGAAGTTAGCCAGCCCCACCCCCCAAGGCTATAGCCCACCCGTTTTTGTGGCCTTTTTCCGCTGGACGAACTTAGCGCCACGGCCTTTGGGCGGTTATTTTTGGGCGCGGCTGTGCCCGGTGCCTATTTTTGGCACACGGAGGCGCCTCGCAATGTCTCGCGCCATTCCGAGTCCGGCAGACGAAGTTGGCCAGCCCCACCCCCCAAGGCTATAGCCCACCCGTTTTTGTGGCCTTTTTCCGCTGGACGAACTTGGCGCCCCGGCCTTCGGGCGGTTATTTTCGGACGCGGCTGTGCCCGCGGCCTATTTTTGGCACACGGAGGCGCCTCGCAAAGTCTCGCACCATTCCGAGTCCGGCGGACGAAGTTGGACAGCCCCACCCCCCAAGGCTATAGCCCACCCGTTTTTGTGTCCTTTTTCCGCTGGACGAACTTGGCGCCCCGGCCTTCGTGCGGTTATTTTTGGGTGCGTCTGTGCCCGAGGCCTATTTTTGGCACACGGATGCGCCTCACAAAGTCTCGCGCCATTCCGAGTCCCGTAGACGAAGTCGGCCAGCCCCACCCCCCAAGGCTATCGCCCACCCGTATTTGTGGCCTTTTTCCGCCGGACGAACTTGGCACCCCGGCCTTCGGGCGGTTATTTTTGGGAGCGGCTGTGCCGGCGGCCTATTTTTGGCACACGGAGGCGCCTCGCAAAGTCTCGCGCCATTCCGAGTCCGGCAGACGAAGTTGGCCAGCCCCACCCCCCAAGGCTATAGCCCACCCGTTTTTGTGGCCTTTTTCCGCTGGACGAACTTGGCGCCCCGGCCTTCGGGCGGTTATTTTTGGACGCGGCTGTGCCCACGGCCTATTTTTGGCACACGGAGGGGCCTCGCAAAGTCTCGCGCCATTCCGAGTCCGGCAGACGAAGTTGGCCAGCCCCACCCCCCAAGGCTATAGCCCACCCCGTTTTTGTGGCCTTTTTCCGCTGGACGAACTTAGCGCCACGGCCTTTGGGCGGTTATTTTTGGGCGCGGCTGTTCCCGGTGCCTATTTTTGGCACACGGAGGCGCCTCGCAATGTCTCGCGCCATTCCGAGTCCGGCAGACGAAGTTTGCCAGCCCCACCCCCCAAGGCTATAGCCCACCCGTTTTTGTGGCCTTTTTCCGCTGGACGAACTTAGCGCCCCGGTCTTCGGGCGGTTATTTTTGGGCGTGGCTGTGTCCACAGCCTATTTTTGGCACACGGAGACGCCTCGCAAAGTCTAGTGCCATTCCGAGTCCGGCGGACGAAGTTGGCCAGCCCCACCCCCCAAGGCTATAGCCCACCCGTATTTGTGGCCTTTTTCCGCTGGAGGAACTTGGCGCCCCGGCCTTCGGGCGGTTATTTTTGGGCGCGGCTGTGCCCGAGGCCTATTTTTGGCACACGGATGCGCCTCACAAAGTCTCGCGCCATTCCGAGTCCCGTAGACGAAGTCGGCCAGCCCCACCCCCCAAGGCTATAGCCCACCCGTATTTGTGGCCTTTTTCCGCCGGTCGAACTTGGCGCCCCGGCCTTCGGGTGGTTATTTATGGGCGCGGCTGTGCCCGCGGCCTATTTTTGGCACACGGAGGCGCCTCGCAAAGTCTCGCGCCATTCCGAGTCCGGCAGACGAAGTTTGCCAGCCCCACCCCCAAGGCTATACCCCCCCCCCCCCCGTTTTTGTGGCCTTTTTCCGCTGGACGAACTTGGCGCCCCGGCCTTCGGGCGGTCATTTTGCGGCGCGGCTGTGCCCGCAGCCTATTTTTGGCACACGGAGGCGCCTCGCAAAGTCTCGAACCATTCCGAGTCCGGCGGACGAAGTTGGCCAGCCCCACCCCCCAAGGCTGTAGCCCACCCGTTTTTGTGTCCTTTTTCCGCTGGAAGAACTTGGCGCCCCGGCCTTCGTGCGGTTATTTTTGGGCGCGGCTGTGCCCGAGGCCTATTTTTGGCACACGGATGCGCCTCACAAAGTCTCGCGCCATTCCGAGTCCCGTAGACGAAGTCGGCCGGCCCCACCCCCCAAGGATATAGCCCACCCGTATTTGTGGCCTTTTTCCGCCGGACGAACTTGGCGCCCCGGCCTTCGGGTGGTTATTTATGGGCGCGGCTGTGCCCGTGGCCTATTTTTGGCACACGGAGGCGCCTCGCAAAGTCCCGCGCCATTCTGAGTCCGGCAGACGATGTTGGCCAGCCCCACCCCCCAAGGCTATAACCCCCCCGTTTCTGTGGCCTTTTTCCGCTGGACGAACTTGGCGCCCCGGCCTTCGGGCGGTTATTTTGCGGCGCGGCTGTGCCCGCGGCCTATTTTTGGTACACGAAGGTGCCTCACAAAGTCTCGCGCCATTCCGAGTCACGCAGACGAAGTCGGCCAGCCCCACCCCCCAAGGCTATAGCCCACCCGTTTTTGTGTCCTTTTTCCGCTGGACGAACTTGGCGCCCCGGCCTTCGGGCCGTTATTTTTGGGCGCGGCTGTGCCCGCGGCCTATTTTTGGCACACGGAGGGGCCTCGTAAAGTCTCGCGCCATTCCGAGTCCGGCAGACGAAGTTCGCCAGCCCCACCCCACAAGGCTATAGCCCACCCGTTTTTGTGGCCTTTTTCCGCTGGACGAACTTAGCGCCCCGGTCTTCGGGCGGTTATTTTTGGGTGCGGCTGTGTCCACAGCCTATTTTTGGCACACGGAGATGCCTCGCAAAGTCTCGAGCCATTCCGAGTCCGGCGGACGAAGTTGGCCAGCCCCACCCCCCAAGGCTATAGCCCACCCGTATTTATGGCCTTTTTCCGCTGGAGGAACTTGGCGCCCCGGCCTTCGGGCGTTTATTTTTGGGCGCGGCTGTGCCCGAGGCCTATTTTTGGCACACGGATGCGCCTCACAAAGTCTCGCGCCATTCCGAGTCCCGTAGACGAAGTCGGCCAGCCCCACCCCCCCAAGGCTATAGCCCACCCGTATTTGTGGCCTTTTTCCGCTGGACGAACTTGGCGCCCCGGCCTTCGGGCGTTTATTTTTGGGCGCGGCTGTGCCCGAGGCCTATTTTTGGTACACGGAGGCGCCTCACAAAGTCTCGCGCCATTCTGAGTCACGCAGACGAAGTCGGCCAGCCCCACCCCCCAAGGCTATAGCCCACCCGTTTTTGTGTCCTTTTTCCGCTGGACGAACTTGGCGCCCCGGCCTTCGGGCCGTTATTTTTGGGCGCGGCTGTGCCGGCGGCCTATTTTTGGCACACGGAGGCACCTCGCAAAGTCTCGCGCCATTCCGAGTCCGGCGGACGAAGTTGGCCAGCCCCACCCCCCAAGGCTATAGCCCACCCGTTTTTGTGGCCTTATTCCGCAGGACGAAGTTGGCGCCCCGGCCTTCGGGCGGTTATTTTTGCGACGCGGCTGTGCCCGCGGCCTATTTTTGGCACACGGAGGCGCCTCGCAAAGTCTCGCGTCATTCCGAGTCCGGCGGACGAAGTTGGCCAGCCCCACGCCCCAAGGCTATAGCCCACCCGTTTTTGTGTCCTTTTTCCGCAGGACGAACTTGGCGCCCCGGCCTTCGGGCGGTTATTTATGGGCGCTGCTGTGCCTGAGGCATATTTTTGGCACACGGATACGCCTCACAAAGTCTCGCGCCATTCCGAGTCCCGCAGACGAAGTTGGCCAGCCCCACCCCCCAAGCCTATAGCCCACCCGTATTTGTGGCCTTTTTCCGCCGGACGAACTTGGCGCCCCGGCCTTCGGCCGGTTATTTTTGGGCGCGGCTGTACCCGCGGCCTATTTTTGGCACACGGAGGCACCTCGCAAAGTCTCGCGCCATTCCGAGTCCGGCAGACGAAGTTGGCCAGCCCCACCCCCCAAGGCTATAGCCCACCCGTTTTTGTGGCCTTTTTCCGCTGGACGAACTTGGCGCCCCGGCCTTTGGGCGGTTATTTTTGGGCGCAGGCACTATTTTTGGAACACGGAGGCAGCTCGCAAAGTCTCGCGCTATTCCGAGTCCGGCGGACGAAGTTGGCCAGCCCCACCCCCCAAGGCTATAGCCCACCCGTTTTTGTAGCCTTTTTCCGCTGGACGAACTTGGCGCCCCGGCCTTCTGGGGGTTATTTTTGGGCGCGGCTGTGCCCGCGGCCTATTTTTGGCACACCGAGGCACCTCGCAAAGTCTCGCGTCATTCCGAGTCCGGCGGACGAAGTTGGCCAGCCCCACCCCCCAAGGCTATAGCCCACCCGTATTTGTGGCCTTTTTCCACTGGAGGAACTTGGCGCCCCGGCATTCGGGCGGTTATGTTGCGGCGCGGCTGTGCCCGCGGCCTATTTTTGGCACACGGAGGTGCCTCGTAAAGTCTCGCGCTATTCCGAGTCCGGCGGACGAAGTTGGCCAGCCCCACCCCCCAAGGCTATAGCCCACCCGTTTTTGTGTCCTTTTTCCGCAGGACGAACTTGGCGCCCCGGCCTTCGGGCGGTTATTTATGGGCGCTGCTGTGCCTGAGGCATATTTTTGGCACACGGATACGCCTCACAAAGTCTCGCGCCATTCCCAGTCCCGCAGACGAAGTTGGCCAGCCCCCACCCCCCAAGCCTATAGCCCACCCGTATTTGTGGCCTTTTTCCGCCGGACAAACTTGGCGCCCCGGCCTTCGGCCGGTTATTTTTGGGCGCGGCTGTACCCGCGGCCTATTTTTGGCACACGGAGGCGCCTCGCAAAGTCTCGCGCCATTCCGAGTCCGGCAGACGAAGTTGGCCAGCCCCACCCCCCAAGGCTATAGCCCACCCGTTTTTGTGGCCTTTTTCCGCTGGACGAACTTGGCGCCCCGGCCTTTGGGCGGTTATTTTTGGGCGCAGGCACTATTTTTGGAACACGGAGGCAGCTCGCAAAGTCTCGCGCTATCCGAGTCCGGCGGACGAAGTTGGCCAGCCCCACCCCCCAAGGCTATAGCCCACCCGTTTTTGTAGCCTTTTTCCGCTGGACGAACTTGGCGCCCCGGCCTTCTGGGGGTTATTTTTGGGCGCGGCTGTGCCCGCGGCCTATTTTTGGCACACCGAGGCACCTCGCAAAGTCTCGCGTCATTCCGAGTCCGGCGGACGAAGTTGGCCAGCCCCACCCCCCAAGGCTATAGCCCACCCGTATTTGTGGCCTTTTTCCACTGGAGGAACTTGGCGCCCCGGCATTCGGGCGGTTATGTTGCGGCGCGGCTGTGCCCACGGCCTATTTTTGGCACACGGAGGTGCCTCGTAAAGTCTCGCGCTATTCCGAGTCCGGCGGACGAAGTTGGCCAGCCCCACCCCCCAAGGCTATAGCCCACCCGTTTTTGTGTCCTTTTTCCGCTGGACGAACTTGGCGCCCCGGCCTTCTGGGGGTTATTTTTGGGCGCGGCTGTGCCCGCGGCCTAATTTTGGCACACGGAGGTGCCTCGCAAAGTCTCGTGCCATTCCGAGTACGGCAGACGAAGTTGGCCAGCCCCACCCCCCAAGGATATAGCGCTCCCGTTTTTGTGGCCTTTTTCCGCTGGACGAACTTGGCGCCCCGGCCTTCGGGCGGTTATTTTTAGCCGCGGCTGTGCCCGCAGCCTATTTTTTCCACACGGACGCACCTCGAAGAGTCTCGCGCCATTCCGAGTCCGGCGGACGAAGTTATGCAGCTCCAACCCCCAAGGCTATAGCCCACCCGTTTTTCTGGCCATTTTCCGCTGGACGAACTTGGCGCCCCGGCCATCAGGCGGTAATTTTTGGGCGCGGCTGTGTCCGCAGCCTATTTTTGGCACACGGAGGGGACTCGCAAAGTCTCACGACATTCCGAGTCCGGCGGACGAAGTTGGCCAGCCCCACCCCCCAAGGCTATAGCCCACCCGTATTTGTGGCCTTTTTCCACTGGAGGAACTTGGCGCCCCGGCATTCGGGCGGTTATGTTGCAGCGCGGCTGTGCCCGCGGCCTATTTTTGGCACACGGAGGTGCCTCGTAAAGTCTCGCGCCATTCCGAGTCCGGCGGACGAAGTTGGCCAGCCCCACCCCCCAAGGCTATAGCCCACCCGTTTTTGTGTCCTTTTTCCGCTGGACGAACTTGGCGCCCCGGCCTTCGGGCGGTTATTTTTGGGCGCGGCTGTGCCCGAGCACTATTTTTGGCACACGGATGCGCCTCACAAAGTCTCGCGCCATTCCGAGTCCGGCGGACGAAGTTGGCCAGCCCCACCCCCCAAGCCTATAGCCCACCCGTTTTTGTGGCATTTTTCCGCTGGACGAACTTGGCGCCCCGGCCTTCGGGCGGTTATTTTTGGACGCGGCTGTGGCCGCCCCCTATATTTGGCACACGGAGGCAGCTCGCAATGTCTCGCGCTATTCCGAGTCCGGCGGACGAAGTTGGCCAGCCCCACCCCCCAAGGCTATAGCCCACCCGTTTTTGTAGCCTTTTTCCGCTGGACGAACTTGGCGCCCCGGCCTTCGGGTTGTTATTTTTGGGCGCGGCTGAGCCCGCGGCCTATTTTTGGCACACGGAGGCGCCTCGCAAAGTCTCGCGCCATTCCGAGTCCGGCGGACGAAGTTGGCCAGCCCCACCCCCCAAGGCTATAGCCCACCCGTTTTTGTGTCCTTTTTCCACTGGACGAACTTGGCGCCCCGGCCTTCGGGCCGTTATTTTTGGGCGCGGCTGTGCCCGAGCCCTATTTTTGGCACACGGATGCGCCTCACAAAGTGTCGCGCCATTCCGAGTCCCGCAGACGAAGTTGGCCAGCCCCACCCCCCAAGGCTATAGCCCACCCGTATTTGTGCCCTTTTTCCGCCAGACGAACTTGGAGCCCCGGCCTTCGGGCGGTTATTTTTGGGCGCGGCTGTGCCCGCGGCCTATTTTTGCCACACGGAGGCACCTCGCAAATACTCGCGCCATTCCGAGTCCGGCGGACGAAGTTGGCCAGCCCCACCCCCCAAGCCTATAGCCCACCCGTTTTTGTGGCCTTTTTCCGCTGGACGAACTTGGCGCCCCGGCCTTCGGGAGGTTATTTTTGGATGCGGCTGTGGCCGCCCCCTATATTTGGCACACGGAGGCAGCTCGCAATGTCTCGCGCTATTCCAAGTCCGGCGGACGAAGTTGGCCAGCCCCACCCCCCAAGGCTATAGCCCACCCGTTTTTGTAGCCTTTTTCCGCTGGACGAACTTGGCGCCCCGGCCTTCGGGTGGTTATTTTTGGGCGCGGCAGAGCCCGCGGCCTATTTTTGGCACACGGAGGCGCCTCGCAAAGTCTCGCCCCATTCCGAGTCCGGCGGACGAAGTTGGCCAGCCCCACCCCCCAAGGCTATAGCCCACCCGTTTTTGTGGCCTTTTTCCGCTGGACGAACTTGGCGGCCCGGCCTTCGGGCGGTGATTTTTGGGCGCGGCTGTGACCGCGGCCTATTTTTGGCACACGGAGGTGCCTCACAATGTCTCACGCCATTCCGAGTCCGGCAGACGAAGTTGGCCAGCCCCACCCCCCAAGGCTATAGCCCACCCGTTTTTGTGGCCTTTTTCCGCTGGACGAACTTGGCGCCCTGGCCTTCGGGCGGTTATTTTTGGGTGCGGCTGTGCCCACGGCCTATTTTTGGCACACGGAGGTGCCTCGGAAAGTCTAGCGCCAATCCGAGTCCGGCGGACGAAGTTGGCCAGCCCCAGCCCCAAAGGCTATACCCCACCCGTTCTGTGGCCTTTTCCCGCTGGACAAACTTGGCGCCCCGGCCTTCGGGCGGTTATTTTTGGGCGCGGCTGTGCCCGCGGCCTATTTTTGGCACACGGAGGCGCCTCGCAAAGTCTCGCGCCGTTCCGAGTCCGGCGGACGAAGTTGGCCAGCCCCACCCCCCATGGCTATAGCCCACCCGTATTTGTGGCCTTTTTCCGCTGGACTAACTTGGCGGCCCGGCCTTCGGGCGGTTATTTTTGGACGCGGCTGTGCCCGCGGCCTATTTTTGGCACACGGAGTTGCCTCGCAAAGTCTCGCGCCATTCCGAGTCCGGCGGACGAAGTTTGCCAGCCCCACCCCCAAAGGCTATAGCCCACCCGTTTTTGTGGCCTTTTTCCGCTGGACGAACTTGGCGCCCCGGCCTTCGGGCAGTTATTTTTGGGCGCGGCAGTGCCCACAGCCTATTTTTGGCACACGGAGGCGCCTCGCAAAGTCTCGCGCCATTCCGAGTCCGGCGGACGAAGTTGGCCAGCCCCACCCCCCAAGGCTATAGCCCACCCGTTTTTGTGTCCTTTTTCCACTGGACGAACTTGGCGCCCCGGCCTTCAGGCGGTTATTTTTGGGCGCGGCTGTACCCGCGGCCTATTTTTGGCTCACGGAGACGCCTCGCAAAGTCCCGCGCCATTCCGAGTCCGGCGGACGATGTTGGCCAGCCCCACCCCCCAAGGCTATAGCCCACCCGTATTTGTGGCCTTTTTCCGCTGGACGAACTTGGCGCCCCGTGTTAACATATATGTTTCCATAATATTGATTTTGATGATAACAAACAAGATTAAGAATGATTAATCTTTTAAGCTCAAATTATTTAATATTCTTTTTAAATAAATCATTATTTTCACATTATAAATGTTTTATATTTAATGGAAAAATGATTTTATGAAATTGATTGTTTTTATTCTTTTTAAATAAATCATTATTTTCACATTATAAATGTTTCATATTTAATGGAAAAATGATTTTATGAAATTGGTTGTTTTTCAAAGTTTATGGTTTAATTGAAAGAATTTTGAAAACTTTGAAATAAACATGTATTGCTTGAAATCTTCGTAAAGGACTTATTTGAAAAGTGTCATAACATTTTGGGCTATACCATAATTTCAGAAAGTTTTGGGATTAACAAAGCATTACTTAGAAATTCTGAAATTAGACCTATGTGCAAAGTTTCATAACGTTTTGGGCCGTAATATAGTTTTATAAAGTTTTGGGGTCAAATTGTAAATTTGGAAAATATTTTCACTGTAGCAATCACTTTAGCAAACGGCTAACCGTTGATTTAAAACGGCTAACCGTTTATTTAAAACGGCTAACCGATAATTTCCAGAAAGCATGTTCTGCAAAGTATTGTTAAAATGATGATTCTGGAAACTAACGGTGAACCGTTTACGGAAAACGGTTAACCGATTATTTCCAGATTGCTAACCTTGAACCGTTTAGTAAGAACGGTTAAACCAAATTTGTTTTGCAGGTCTCTGGAAATTAACGGCGAAAGGGTAAGCCTAAATGACTAACCATTTATTTGAAAATTGGCCCAACGGTAACTTTGACCGGCCTAAACGGTTAACCGTTAATGGTTAACGGCGAACCGTTTTCGAGCAGACAGTCTATAACGGCTAATTTTTCAGCTCCAACTATAAATAAGCTCAATCCAATTCAAACAAGAAGAATTCCAACGATCATCATTGAGCAAAATATTGAGAATACAACTTTCATTGAGCTTTAAATTCTTGTATTCATCTCATTCATTCACACATTGAGCTTTCACTTGTGATCAAACACATTGTGTGAGAGAGATTCATTTGTAATCTTTTTTTTGTAAAATCAAGTTAAAAGATTGTAAGTGTTGGGATACACTTGGGTTAAGAGATTGGGGATAATCTCTTGTTGTAAAGGTCCATTGACACCTTGGAAGTCAATTGTAAGCGTTTGAAGCCTTGGGAGGCTAGCTTAGTGAAATCCTCAAGCCCGGTGTGCTTGGAGGCGTGGACGTAGGCGGGGATTGCCGTACCACGTAAAAATCCTTGAGTTTGCTTTCTCTTCCCTTACTCATTTATTATTGTGCTTTTATTGAATTTATTGTTTTCGAATTTATTAAGGCATCAGATTAAATTGTTGTGTGGTTTGCCTAGGATAATTTTAAAATCCCAATTCACCCTCCCTCTTGGGTTGCCTAGTTAGTATTTCACACCGGCCTTCGGGCGGTTATTTTTGGGCGCGGCTGTGCCCGCAGCCTATTTTTGGTGCACGGAGGCGCCTCGTAAAGTCTCGCGCCATTCCAAGTCCGGCGGACGAAGTTGGCCAGCCCCACCCCCAAAGGCTATAGCGCACCCGTATTTGTGGCCTTTTTCCGCTGGACGAACTTGGCGCCCCGGCCTTCGCGCGGTTATTTTTGGGCGCGGCTGAGCCCGCGGCCTATTTTTGGCACACGGAGGAGCCTCACAAAGTCTCGCACCATTCCGAGTCCGGCGGACGAAGTTGGCCAGCCCCACCCCCCAAGGCTATAGCCCACCCGTATTTGTGGCCTTTTTCCGCTGGACGAACTTGGCGCCCCGGCCTTCGGGCGGTTATTTATGGGCGCTGCTGTGCCTGAGGCATATTTTTGGCACACGGATACGCCTCACAAAGTCTCGCGCCATTCCGAGTCCCGTAGACGAAGTCGGCCAGCCCCACCCCCCAAGGCTATAGCCCACCCGTATTTGTGGCCTTTTTCCGCTGGACGAACTTGGCGCCCCGGCCTTCGGGCGTTTATTTTTGGGCGCGGCTGTGCCCGAGGCCTATTTTTGGTACACGGAGGCGCCTCACAAAGTCTCGCGCCATTCTGAGTCACGCAGACGAAGTCGGCCAGCCCCACCCCCCAAGGCTATAGCCCACCCGTTTTTGTGTCCTTTTTCCGCTGGACGAACTTGGCGCCCCGGCCTTCGGGCCGTTATTTTTGGGCGCGGCTGTGCCGGCGGCCTATTTTTGGCACACGGAGGCACCTCGCAAAGTCTGGCGCCATTCCGAGTCCGGCGGACGAAGTTGGCCAGCCCCACCCCCCAAGGCTATAGCCCACCGTTTTTGTGGCCTTATTCCGCTGGACGAAGTTGGCGCCCCGGCCTTCGGGCGGTTATTTTTGCGACGCGGCTGTGCCCGCGGCCTATTTTTGGCACACGGAGGCGCCTCGCAAAGTCTCGCGTCATTCCGAGTCCGGCGGACGAAGTTGGCCAGCCCCACGCCCCAAGGCTATAGCCCACCCGTTTTTGTGTCCTTTTTCCGCAGGACGAACTTGGCGCCCCGGCCTTCGGGCGGTTATTTATGGGCGCTGCTGTGCCTGAGGCATATTTTTGGCACACGGATACGCCTCACAAAGTCTCGCGCCATTCCGAGTCCCGCAGACGAAGTTGGCCAGCCCCACCCCCCAAGCCTATAGCCCACCCGTATTTGTGGCCTTTTTCCGCCGGACGAACTTGGCGCCCCGGCCTTCGGCCGGTTATTTTTGGGCGCGGCTGTACCCGCGGCCTATTTTTGGCACACGGAGGCACCTCGCAAAGTCTCGCGCCATTCCGAGTCCGGCAGACGAAGTTGGCCAGCCCCACCCCCCAAGGCTATAGCCCACCCGTTTTTGTGGCCTTTTTCCGCTGGACGAACTTGGCGCCCCGGCCTTTGGGCGGTTATTTTTGGGCGCAGGCACTATTTTTTGAACACGGAGGCAGCTCGCAAAGTCTCGCGCTATTCCGAGTCCGGCGGACGAAGTTGGCCAGCCCCACCCCCCAAGGCTATAGCCCACCCGTTTTTGTAGCCTTTTTCCGCTGGACGAACTTGGCGCCCCGGCCTTCTGGGGGTTATTTTTGGGCGCGGCTGTGCCCACGGCCTATTTTTGGCACACCGAGGCACCTCGCAAAGTCTCGCGTCATTCCGAGTCCGGCGGACGAAGTTGGCCAGCCCCACCCCCCAAGGCTATAGCCCACCCGTATTTGTGGCCTTTTTCCACTGGAGGAACTTGGCGCCCCGGCATTCGGGCGGTTATGTTGCGGCGCGGCTGTGCCCGCGGCCTATTTTTGGCACACGGAGGTGCCTCGTAAAGTCTCGCGCTATTCCGAGTCCGGCGGACGAAGTTGGCCAGCCCCACCCCCCAAGGCTATAGCCCACCCGTTTTTGTGTCCTTTTTCCGCAGGACGAACTTGGCGCCCCGGCCTTCGGGCGGTTATTTATGGGCGCTGCTGTGCCTGAGGCATATTTTTGGCACACGGATACGCCTCACAAAGTCTCGCGCCATTCCAAGTCCCGCAGACGAAGTTGGCCAGCCCCACCCCCCAAGCCTATAGCCCACCCGTATTTGTGGCCTTTTTCCGCCGGACAAACTTGGCGCCCCGGCCTTCGGCCGGTTATTTTTGGGCGCGGCTGTACCCGCGGCCTATTTTTGGCACACGGAGGCGCCTCGCAAAGTCTCGCGCCATTCCGAGTCCGGCAGACGAAGTTGGCCAGCCCCACCCCCCAAGGCTATAGCCCACCCGTTTTTGTGGCCTTTTTCCGCTGGACGAACTTGGCGCCCCGGCCTTTGGGCGGTTATTTTTGGGCGCAGGCACTATTTTTGGAACACGGAGGCAGCTCGCAAAGTCTCGCGCTATTCCGAGTCCGGCGGACGAAGTTGGCCAGCCCCACCCCCCAAGGCTATAGCCCACCCGTTTTTGTAGTCTTTTTCCGCTGGACGAACTTGGCGCCCCGGCCTTCTGGGGGTTATTTTTGGGCGCGGCTGTGCCCGCGGCCTATTTTTGGCACACCGAGGCACCTCGCAAAGTCTCGCGTCATTCCGAGTCCGGCGGACGAAGTTGGCCAGCCCCACCCCCCAAGGCTATAGCCCACCCGTATTTGTGGCCTTTTTCCACTGGAGGAACTTGGCGCCCCGGCATTCGGGCGGTTATGTTGCGGCGCGGCTGTGCCCACGGCCTATTTTTGGCACACGGAGGTGCCTCGTAAAGTCTCGCGCTATTCCGAGTCCGGCGGACGAAGTTGGCCAGCCCCACCCCCCAAGGCTATAGCCCACCCGTTTTTGTGTCCTTTTTCCGCTGGACGAACTTGGCGCCCCGGCCTTCTGGGGGTTATTTTTGGGCGCGGCTGTGCCCGCGGCCTAATTTTGGCACACGGAGGTGCCTCGCAAAGTCTCGTGCCATTCCGAGTACGGCAGACGAAGTTGGCCAGCCCCACCCCCCAAGGATATAGCGCTCCCGTTTTTGTGGCCTTTTTCCGCTGGACGAACTTGGCGCCCCGGCCTTCGGGCGGTTATTTTTAGCCGCGGCTGTGCCCGCAGCCTATTTTTTCCACACGGACGCACCTCGAAGAGTCTCGCGCCATTCCGAGTCCGGCGGACGAAGTTATGCAGCTCCAACCCCCAAGGCTATAGCCCACCCGTTTTTCTGGCCATTTTCCGCTGGACGAACTTGGCGCCCCGGCCATCAGGCGGTAATTTTTGGGCGCGGCTGTGTCCGCAGCCTATTTTTGGCACACGGAGGGGACTCGCAAAGTCTCACGACATTCCGAGTCCGGCGGACGAAGTTGGCCAGCCCCACCCCCCAAGGCTATAGCCCACCCGTATTTGTGGCCTTTTTCCACTGGAGGAACTTGGCGCCCCGGCATTCGGGCGGTTATGTTGCGGCGCGGCTGTGCCCGCGGCCTATTTTTGGCACACGGAGGTGCCTCGTAAAGTCTCGCGCCATTCCGAGTCCGGCGGACGAAGTTGGCCAGCCCCACCCCCCCAAGGCTATAGCCCACCCGTTTTTGTGTCCTTTTTCCGCTGGACGAACTTGGCGCCCCGGCCTTCGGGCGGTTATTTTTGGGCGCGGCTGTGCCCGAGCACTATTTTTGGCACACGGATGCGCCTCACAAAGTCTCGCGCCATTCCGAGTCCGGCGGACGAAGTTGGCCAGCCCCACCCCCCAAGCCTATAGCCCACCCGTTTTTGTGGCATTTTTCCGCTGGACGAACTTGGCGCCCCGGCCTTCGGGCGGTTATTTTTGGACGCGGCTGTGGCCGCCCCCTATATTTGGCACACGGAGGCAGCTCGCAATGTCTCGCGCTATTCCGAGTCCGGCGGACGAAGTTGGCCAGCCCCACCCCCCAAGGCTATAGCCCACCCGTTTTTGTAGCCTTTTTCCGCTGGACGAACTTGGCGCCCCGGCCTTCGGGTTGTTATTTTTGGGCGCGGCTGAGCCCGCGGCCTATTTTTGGCACACGGAGGCGCCTCGCAAAGTCTCGCGCCATTCCGAGTCCGGCGGACGAAGTTGGCCAGCCCCACCCCCCAAGGCTATAGCCCACCCGTTTTTGTGTCCTTTTTCCACTGGACGAACTTGGCGCCCCGGCCTTCGGGCCGTTATTTTTGGGCGCGGCTGTGCCCGAGCCCTATTTTTGGCACACGGATGCGCCTCACATAGTGTCGCGCCATTCCGAGTCCCGCAGACGAAGTTGGCCAGCCCCACCCCCCAAGGCTATAGCCCACCCGTATTTGTGCCCTTTTTCCGCCAGACGAACTTGGAGCCCCGGCCTTCGGGCGGTTATTTTTGGGCGCGGCTGTGCCCGCGGCCTATTTTTGCCACACGGAGGCACCTCGCAAATACTCGCGCCATTCCGAGTCCGGCGGACGAAGTTGGCCAGCCCCACCCCCCAAGCCTATAGCCCACCCGTTTTTGTGGCCTTTTTCCGCTGGACGAACTTGGCGCCCCGGCCTTCGGGAGGTTATTTTTGGATGCGGCTGTGGCCGCCCCCTATATTTGGCACACGGAGGCAGCTCGCAATGTCTCGCGCTATTCCAAGTCCGGCGGACGAAGTTGGCCAGCCCCACCCCCCAAGGCTATAGCCCACCCGTTTTTGTAGCCTTTTTCCGCTGGACGAACTTGGCGCCCCGGCCTTCGGGTGGTTATTTTTGGGCGCGGCAGAGCCCGCGGCCTATTTTTGGCACACGGAGGCGCCTCGCAAAGTCTCGCCCCATTCCGAGTCCGGCGGACGAAGTTGGCCAGCCCCACCCCCCAAGGCTATAGCCCACCCGTTTTTGTGGCCTTTTTCCGCTGGACGAACTTGGCGGCCCGGCCTTCGGGCGGTGATTTTTGGGCGCGGCTGTGACCGCGGCCTATTTTTGGCACACGGAGGTGCCTCACAATGTCTCACGCCATTCCGAGTCCGGCAGACGAAGTTGGCCAGCCCCACCCCCCAAGGCTATAGCCCACCCGTTTTTGTGGCCTTTTTCCGCTGGACGAACTTGGCGCCCTGGCCTTCGGGCGGTTATTTTTGGGTGCGGCTGTGCCCACGGCCTATTTTTGGCACACGGAGGTGCCTCGGAAAGTCTAGCACCAATCCGAGTCCGGCGGACGAAGTTGGCCAGCCCCAGCCCCAAAGGCTATACCCCACCCGTTCTGTGGCCTTTTCCCGCTGGACAAACTTGGCGCCCCGGCCTTCGGGCGGTTATTTTTGGGCGCGGCTGTGCCCGCGGCCTATTTTTGGCACACGGAGGCGCCTCGCAAAGTCTCGCGCCGTTCCGAGTCCGGCGGACGAAGTTGGCCAGCCCCACCCCCCATGGCTATAGCCCACCCGTATTTGTGGCCTTTTTCCGCTGGACTAACTTGGCGGCCCGGCCTTCGGGCGGTTATTTTTGGACGCGGCTGTGCCCGCGGCCTATTTTTGGCACACGGAGTTGCCTCGCAAAGTCTCGCGCCATTCCGAGTCCGGCGGACGAAGTTTGCCAGCCCCACCCCCAAAGGCTATAGCCCACCCGTTTTTGTGGCCTTTTTCCGCTGGACGAACTTGGCGCCCCGGCCTTCGGGCAGTTATTTTTGGGCGCGGCAGTGCCCACAGCCTATTTTTGGCACACGGAGGCGCCTCGCAAAGTCTCGCGCCATTCCGAGTCCGGCGGACGAAGTTGGCCAGCCCCACCCCCCAAGGCTATAGCCCACCCGTTTTTGTGTCCTTTTTCCACTGGACGAACTTGGCGCCCCGGCCTTCAGGCGGTTATTTTTGGGCGCGGCTGTACCCGCGGCCTATTTTTGGCTCACGGAGACGCCTCGCAAAGTCCCGCGCCATTCCGAGTCCGGCGGACGATGTTGGCCAGCCCCACCCCCCAAGGCTATAGCCCACCCGTATTTGTGGCCTTTTTCCGCTGGACGAACTTGGCGCCCCGTGTTAACATATATGTTTCCATAATATTGATTTTGATGATAACAAACAAGATTAAGAATGATTAATCTTTTAAGCTCAAATTATTTAATATTCTTTTTAAATAAATCATTATTTTCACATTATAAATGTTTTATATTTAATGGAAAAATGATTTTATGAAATTGATTGTTTTTATTCTTTTTAAATAAATCATTATTTTCACATTATAAATGTTTCATATTTAATGGAAAAATGATTTTATGAAATTGGTTGTTTTTCAAAGTTTATGGTTTAATTGAAAGAATTTTGAAAACTTTGAAATAAACATGTATTGCTTGAAATCTTCGTAAAGGACTTATTTGAAAAGTGTCATAACATTTTGGGCTATACCATAATTTCAGAAAGTTTTGGGATTAACAAAGCATTACTTAGAAATTCTGAAATTAGACCTATGTGCAAAGTTTCATAACGTTTTGGGCCGTAATATAGTTTTATAAAGTTTTGGGGTCAAATTGTAAATTTGGAAAATATTTTCACTGTAGCAATCACTTTAGCAAACGGCTAACCGTTGATTTAAAACGGCTAACCGTTTATTTAAAACGGCTAACCGATAATTTCCAGAAAGCATGTTCTGCAAAGTATTGTTAAAATGATGATTCTGGAAACTAACGGTGAACCGTTTACGGAAAACGGTTAACCGATTATTTCCAGATTGCTAACCTTGAACCGTTTAGTAAGAACGGTTAAACCAAATTTGTTTTGCAGGTCTCTGGAAATTAACGGCGAAAGGGTAAGCCTAAATGACTAACCATTTATTTGAAAATTGGCCCAACGGTAACTTTGACCGGCCTAAACGGTTAACCGTTAATGGTTAACGGCTAACCGTTTTCGAGCAGACAGTCTATAACGGCTAATTTTTCAGCTCCAACTATAAATAAGCTCAATCCAATTCAAACAAGAAGAATTCCAACGATCATCATTGAGCAAAATATTGAGAATACAACTTTCATTGAGCTTTAAATTCTTGTATTCATCTCATTCATTCACACATTGAGCTTTCACTTGTGATCAAACACATTGTGTGAGAGAGATTCATTTGTAATCTTTTTTTTGTAAAATCAAGTTAAAAGATTGTAAGTGTTGGGATACACTTGGGTTAAGAGATTGGGGATAATCTCTTGTTGTAAAGGTCCATTGACACCTTGGAAGTCAATTGTAAGCGTTTGAAGCCTTGGGAGGCTAGCTTAGTGAAATCCTCAAGCCCGGTGTGCTTGGAGGCGTGGACGTAGGCGGGGATTGCCGTACCACGTAAAAATCCTTGAGTTTGCTTTCTCTTCCCTTACTCATTTATTATTGTGCTTTTATTGAATTTATTGTTTTCGAATTTATTAAGGCATCAGATTAAATTGTTGTGTGGTTTGCCTAGGATAATTTTAAAATCCCAATTCACCCTCCCTCTTGGGTTGCCTAGTTAGTATTTCACACCGGCCTTCGGGCGGTTATTTTTGGGCGCGGCTGTGCCCGCAGCCTATTTTTGGTGCACGGAGGCGCCTCGTAAAGTCTCGCGCCATTCCAAGTCCGGCGGACGAAGTTGGCCAGCCCCACCCCCAAAGGCTATAGCGCACCCGTATTTGTGGCCTTTTTCCGCTGGACGAACTTGGCGCCCCGGCCTTCGCGCGGTTATTTTTGGGCGCGGCTGAGCCCGCGGCCTATTTTTGGCACACGGAGGAGCCTCACAAAGTCTCGCACCATTCCGAGTCCGGCGGACGAAGTTGGCCAGCCCCACCCCCCAAGGCTATAGCCCACCCGTATTTGTGGCCTTTTTCCGCTGGACGAACTTGGCGCCCCGGCCTTCGGGCGGTTATTTTTGGGCGTGGCTGAGGCCGCGGCCTATTTTTGACACACGGAGCTGCCGCGCAAAGTCTCGCACCATTCCGAGTCCGGCGGACGAAGTTGGCCAGCCCCACCCCCCAAGGCTATAGCCCACCCGTATTTGTGGCCTTTTTCCGCTGGACGAACTTGGAGGCCCGGCCTTCGGGCGGTTATTTTTGGGCGCGGCTGTGACCGCGGCCTATTTTTGACACACGGAGGCGCCTCGAAAAGTCTCGCGCCATTCCGAGTCCGGCGGACGAAGTTGGCCAGCCCCACCCCCAAAGGCTATAGCCCACCCGTATTTGTGGCCTTTTTCCGCTGGAAGAACTTGGCGCTCCGGCCTTCGGGCAGTTATTTTTGGGCGCGGCTGTGCCCATGGCCTATTTTTGGCACACGGAGGCACCTCGCAAAGTCTCGCGCCATTCCGAGTCCGGTGGACAAAGTTGGCCAGCCCCACCCCCCAAGGCTATAGCCCACCCGTATTTGTGGCCTTTTTCCGCTGGAAGAACTTGGCACGCCGGCCTTCGGGCAGTTATTTTTGGGCGCGGCTGTGCCCGCGGCCTATTTTTGGCACACGGAGGCACCTCCCAAAGTCTCGCGCCATTCCGAGTCCGGCGGACGAAGTTGGCCAGCCCCACCCCTCAAGGCTATAGCCCACCCGTTTTTGTGGCCTTTTTCCGCTGGACGAACTTGGCGCCCCGGCCTTCGCGCGGTTATTTTTGGGCGCGGCTGAGCCCGCGGCCTATTTTTGGCACACGGAGGCGCCTCACGAAGTCTCGCACCATTCCGAGTCCGGCGGACGAAGTTGGCCAGCCCCACCCCCCAAGGCTATAGCCCACCCGTATTTGTGCCCTTTTTCCGCTGGACGAACTTGGCGCCCCGGCCTTCGGGCGGTTATTTTTGGGCGTGGCTGAGCCCGCGGCCTATTTTTGACACACGGAGCTGCCTCGCAAAGTCTCGCACCATTCCGAGTCCGGCGGACGAAGTTGGCAAGCCCCACCCCCCAAGGCTATAGCCCACCCGTATTTGTGGCCTTTTTCCGCTGGACGAACTTGGCGCCCCGGCCTTCAGGCGTTTATTTTTGGGCGTGGCTGAGTCCGCAGCCTATTTTTGGCACACGGAGGCGCCTCGCAAAGTCTCGCACCATTCCGAGTCCGGCGGACGAAGTTGGCCAGCCCCACCCCCCAAGGCTATAGCCCACCCGTATTTGTGGCCTTTTTCTGCTGGACGAGCTTGGCGGCCCGGCCTTCGGTCGGTTATTTTTGGACGCGGCTGTGACCGCGGCCTATTTTTGGCACACGGGGCGCCTCGCAATGCCTCGCGCAATTCCGAGTCCGGCGGACGAAGTTGGCCAGCCCCACCCCCAAAGGCTATAGCCCACCCGTATTTGTGGCCTTTTTCCGCTGGACGAACTTGGCGCCCCGGCCTTCGGGCGGTTATTTTTGGGCGCGGCTGTGCCCGCGGCCTATTTTTGGCAGACGGAGGCACCTCACAAAGTCTCGCGCCATTCCGAGTCCGGCGGACGAAGTTGGCCAGCCCCACCCCCCAAGGCTGTAGCCCACCCGTTTTTGTGGCCTTTTTCCGCTGGACGAACTTGGCGCCCCGGCCTTCGGGCGGTTATTTTTGGGCGCAGCTGCGCCCGCGGCCTATTTTTGGCACACGGAGGCACCTCGCAAAGTCTCGCGCCATTCCGAGACCGGTGGACGAAGTTGGCTAGCCCCACCCCCCAAGGCTATAGCCCACCCGTTTTTGTGGACTTTTTCCGCTGGACGAACATGGCGCCCCGGCCTTCGGGCGGTTATTTTTTGGCGCGGCAGTTCCCGCGGCCTATTTTTGGCACACGGAGGTGCCTCGCAAAGTCTCGTACCATTCCGAGCCCGGCGGACGAAGTTGGCAAGCCCCACCCCCCAATGCCATAGCCCACCCGTATTTGTGGCCTTTTTCCTCTGGACGAACTTGGCGCCCCGGCCTTCGGGCGGTTATTTTTTGGCGCGGCAGTTCCCGCGGCCTATTTTTGGTACACGGAGGTTTCTCGCAAAGTCTCGTACCATTCTGAGCCCGGCGGACGAAGTTGGCCAACCCCACCCCCCAACGCCATAGCCCACCCGTATTTGTGGCCTTTTTCCTCTGGACGAACTTGGCGCCCCGGCCTTCGGGCGGTTATTTTTGGGCGCGGCTGTGCCCGCGGCCTATTTTTGGCACACGGAGGCGCGTCGGAAAGTCTCGCGCCATTCCGAGTCCAGCGGACGAAGTTGGCAAGCCCCACCCCCCAAGGCTATAGCCCACCCGTTTTTGTGGCCTTTTTCCGCTGGACGAACTTGGCGCCCCGGCCTTCGGGCGGTTATTTTTGGGTGTGGCTGTGCCCGTGGCCTATTTTTGGCACACGGAGGCACCTCGCAAAGTCTCGCGCCATTCCGAGTCCGGCGGACGAAGTTGGCCAGCCCCACACCCCAAGGCTATATCCCACCCTTTTTTGTGGCCTTTTTCCGCTGGACGAACTTGGCGCCCCGGCCATCGGGCGGTTATTTTTTCAGCGCGGCTGTGCCCGCCGCCTATTTTTGGCAAACGGATGTGCCTCGCAAAGTCTCGCGCCATTCCGAGTCCGGCGGACGAAGTGGGCCGGCCCCACCCCCCAAGGCTATAGCACACCCGTTTTTGTGGCCTTTTTCCGCTGGACGAACTTGGCGCCCCGGACTTCGGGCGGTTATTTTTGGGCGCGGCTGTGCCCGCGGCCTATTTTTCTCACACGGAGGTGCATCGCAAAGCCTCGCGCCATTCCGAGTCCTGCGGACGAAGTTGGCCAGCCCCACCCCCCAAGGCTATAGCCCGCCCGTTTTTGTGGAGTTTTTCCGCTGGACGAACTTGGCGCCCCGGCCTTCGGGCGGTTATTTTTGGGCGCAGCTGTGCCCGCCGCCTATTTTTGGCACACGGAGGCACCTCGCAAAGTCTCGCACCATTCCGAGACCGGCGGACGAAGTTGGCAAGCCCCACCCCCCAAGGCTATAGCCCACCCGTTTTTGTGGACTTTTTCCGCTGGACGAACATGGCGCCCCGGCCTTCGGGCGGTTATTTTTTGGCGCGGCAGTTCCCGCGGCCTATTTTTGGCACATGGAGGTGCCTCGCAAAGTCTCGTACCATTCCGAGCCCGGCGGACGAAGTTGGCAAGCCCCACCCCCCAATGCCATAGCCCACCCGTATTTGTGGCCTTTTTCCTCTGGACGAACTTGGCGCCCTGGCCTTCGGGCGGTTATTTTTTGGCGCGGCAGTTCCCGCGGCCTATTTTTGGCACACGGAGGTTTCTCGCAAAGTCGCGTACCATTCCGAGCCCGGCGGACGAAGTTGGCCAACCCCACCCCCCAACGCCATAGCCCACCCGTATTTGTGGCCTTTTTCCTCTGGACGAACTTGGCGCCCCGGCCTTCGGGCGGTTATTTTTGGGCGCGGCTGTGCCCACGGCCTATTTTTGGCACACGGAGGCGCCTCGGAAAGTCTCGCGCCATTCCGAGTCCAGCGGACGAAGTTGGCAAGCCCCACCCCCCAAGGCTATAGCCCACCCGTTTTTGTGGCCTTTTTCCGCTGGACGAACTTGGCGCCCCGGCCTTCGGGCGGTTATTTTTGGGTGTGGCTGTGCCCGCGGCCTATTTTTGGCACACGGAGGAACCTCGCAAAGTCTCGCGCCATTCCGAGTCCGGCGGACGAAGTTGGCCAGCCCCACACCCCAAGCCTATATCCCACCCGTTTTTGTGGTCTTTTTCCGCTGGACGAACTTGGCGCCCCGGCCTTCGGGCGGTTATTTTTTCGGCGCGGCTGTGCCCGCCGCCTATTTTTGGCAAACGGATGTGCCTCGCAAAGTCTCGCGCCATTCCGAGTCCGGCGGACGAAGTCGGCCGGCCCCACCCCCCAAGGCTATAGCACACCCGTTTTTGTGTCCTTTTTCCGCTGGACGAACTTGGCGCCCCGGCCTTCGGGCGGTTATTTTGGGGCGCGGCTGTGCCCGCGGCCTATTTTTCTCACACGGAGGTGCATCGCAAAGCCTCGCGCCATTCCGAGTCCTGCGGACGAAGTTGGCCAGCCCCACCCCCCAAGGCTATAGCCCGCCCGTTTTTGTGGACTTTTTCCGCTGGACGAACTTGGCACCCCGGCCTTCGGGCGGTTATTTTTGGGTGCGGCTGTGCCCGCGGCCTATTTTTGGCACACGGAGGCACCTCGCAAAGTCTCGCGCCATTCCGAGTCCAGCGGACGAAGTTGGCAAGCCCCACCCCCCAAGGCTATAGCCCACCCGTTTTGGTGGCCTTTTTCCGCTGGACGAACTTGGCGCCCCGGCCTTCGGGCGGTTATTTTTTGGGTGTGGCTGTGCCCGCGGCCTATTTTTGGCACACGAAGGCACCTCGCAAAGTCTCGCGCCATTCCGAGTCCGGCGGACGAAGTTGGCCAGCCGCACACCCCAAGGCTATCTCCCACCCGTTTTTGTGGCCTTTTTCCGCTGGACGAACTTGGCGCACCGGCCTTTGGGCGGTTATTTTTGGGCGCGGCTGTGTCCGCGGCCTATTTTTGGCACACGGATGCACCTCGTAAAGTCTCGTGCCATTCCGAGTCCGGCAGACGAAGTGGGCCGGCCCCACCCCCCAAGGCTATAGCCCACCCGTATTTGTGGACTTTTTCCGCTTGACGAACTTGGCGCCCCGGCCTTCGGGCGGTTATTTTTGGGCGCGGCTGTGCCCGCGGCCTATTTTTGGCACACGGAGGCACCTCGCAAAGTCTCGCGCCATTCCGAGTCCAGCGGACGAAGTTGGCAAGCCCCACCCCCCAAGGCTATAGCCCACCCGTTTTGGTGGCCTTTTTCCGCTGGACGAACTTGGCGCCCCGGCCTTCGGGCAGTTATTTTTTGGGCGCGGCTGTTCCCGCCGCCTATTTTTGGTAAATGGAGGTGCCTCGCAAAGTCTCGCACCATTCCGAGCCCGGCGGACGAAGTTGGCAAGCCCCACCCCCCAATGCCATAGCCCACCCGTATTTGTGGCCTTTTTCCTCTGGACGAACTTGGCGCCCTGGCCGTCGGGCGGTTATTTTTTGGCGCGGCAGTTCCCGCGGCCTAGTTTTAGCACACGGAGGTGCCTCCCAAAGTCTCGTACCATTCCGAGCCCGGCGGATGAAGTTGGCCAGCCCCACCCCCCAACGCCATAGCCCACCCGTATTTGTGGCCTTTTTCCGCTGGACGAACTTGGCGCCCCGGCCTTCGGGCAGTTATTTTTTGGGCGCGGCTGTGCCCGCCGCCTATTTTTGGTAAATGGATGTGCCTCGCAAAGTCTCGCACCATTCCGAGTCCGGCGGACGAAGTTGGCCAGCCCCACCCCCCAAGGCTATAGCCCACCCGTTTTTGTGTCCTTTTTCCGCTGGACGAACTTGGCGCCCCAGCCTTCGTGCGGTTATTTTTTGGTGCGGCAGTTCCCGCGGCCTATTTTTGGCACACGGAGGCACCTCGCAAAGTCTCGCGCCATTCCGAGTCCAGCGGACGAAGTTGGCAAGCCCCACCCCCCAAGGCTATAGCCCACCCGTTTTGGTGGCCTTTTTCCGCTGGACGAACTTGGCGCCCCGGCCTTCGGGCAGTTATTTTTTGGGCGCGGCTGTTCCCGCCGCCTATTTTTGGTAAATGGAGGTGCCTCGCAAAGTCTCGCACCATTCCGAGCCCGGCGGACGAAGTTGGCAAGCCCCACCCCCCAATGCCATAGCCCACCCGTATTTGTGGCCTTTTTCCTCTGGACGAACTTGGCGCCCTGGCCTTCGGGGAGGTTATTTTTTGGCGCGGCAGTTCCCGCCGCCTATTTTTGGCACACGGAGGTTTCTCGCAAAGTCTCGTACCATTCCGAGCCCGGCGGACGAAGTTGGCCAACCCCACCCCCCAACGCCATAGCCCACCCGTATTTGTGGCCTTTTTCCGCTGGACGAACTTGGCGCCCCGGCCTTCGGGCGGTTATTTTGGGGCGCGGCTGTGCCCGCGGCCTATTTTTCTCACACGGAGGTGCATCGCAAAGCCTCGCGCCATTCCGAGTCCTGCGGACGAAGTTGGCCAGCCCCACCCCCCAAGGCTATCGCCCGCCCGTTTTTGTGGACTTTTTCCGCTGGACGAACTTGGCACCCCGGCCTTCGGGCGGTTATTTTTGGGTGCGGCTGTGCCCGCGGCCTATTTTTGGCACACGGAGGCACCTCGCAAAGTCTCGCGCCATTCCGAGTCCAGCGGACGAAGTTGGCAAGCCCCACCCCCCAAGGCTATAGCCCACCCGTTTTGGTGGCCTTTTTCCGCTGGACGAACTTGGCGCCCCGGCCTTCGGGCGGTTATTTTTTGGGTGTGGCTGTGCCCGCGGCCTATTTTTGGCACACGAAGGCACCTCGCAAAGTCTCGCGCCATTCCGAGTCCGGCGGACGAAGTTGGCCAGCCGCACACCCCAAGGCTATCTCCCACCCGTTTTTGTGGCCTTTTTCCGCTGGACGAACTTGACGCACCGGCCTTTGGGCGGTTATTTTTGGGCGCGTCTGTGCCCGCGGCCTATTTTTGGCACACGAAGGCACCTCGCAAAGTCTCGCGCCATTCCGAGTCCGGCGGACGAAGTTGGCCAGCCGCACACCCCAAGGCTATCTCCCACCCGTTTTTGTGGCCTTTTTCCGCTGGACGAACTTGGCGCACCGGCCTTCGGGCGGTTATTTTTGGGTGCGGCTGTGCCCGCGGCCTATTTTTGGCACACGGATGCACCTCGCAAAGTCTCGCGCCATTCCGAGTCCGGCGGACGAAGTTGGCCGGCCCGACCCCCCAAGGCTATAGCCCACCCGTATTTGTGGACTTTTTCCGCTGGGCGAACTTGGCGCCCCGGCCTTCGGGCGGTTATTTTTGGGCGCGGCTGTGCCCGCGGCCTATTTTTGGCACACGAAGGCACCTCGCAAAGTCTCGCGCCATTCCGAGTCCGGCGGACGAAGTTGGCCAGCCGCACACCCCAAGGCTATCTCCCACCCGTTTTTGTGGCCTTTTTCCGCTGGACGAACTTGGCGCACCGGCCTTCGGGCGGTTATTTTTGGGTGCGGCTGTGCCCGCGGCCTATTTTTGGCACACGGATGCACCTCGCAAAGTCTCGCGCCATTCCGAGTCCGGCGGACGAAGTTGGCCAGCCCCACACCCCAAGGCTATATCCCACCCGTTTTTGTGGCCTTTTTCCGCTGGACGAACTTGGCGCCCCGGCCTTCGGGCGGTTATTTTTTCGGCGCGGCTGTGCCCGCCGCCTATTTTTGGCAAACGGATGTGCCTCGCAAAGTCTCGCGCCATTCCGAGTCCGGCGGACGAAGTTGGCCAGCCCCACACCCCCAGGCTATATCCCACCCGTTTTTGTGGCCTTTTTCCACTGGACGAACTTGGCGCACCGGCCTTCGGGCGGTTATTTTTTGGGCGTGGCTGTGCCCGCCGCCTATTTTTGGTAAACGGATGTGCCTTGCAAAGTCTCGCGCCATTCCGAGTCCGGCGGACGAAGTTGGCCAGCCGCACACCCCAAGGCTATCTCCCACCCGTTTTTGTGGCCTTTTTCCGCTGGACGAACTTGGCGCACCGGCCTTCGGGCGGTTATTTTTGGGCGCGGCTGTGCCCGCGGCCTATTTTTGGCACACGGATGCACCTCGCAAAGTCTCGCGCCATTCCGAGTCCGGCAGACGAAGTGGGCCGGCCCCACCCCCCAAGGCTATAGCCCACCCGTATTTGTGGACTTTTTCCGCTTGACGAACTTGGCGCCCCGGCCTTCGGGCGGTTATTTTTGGGCGCGGCTGTGCCCGCGGCCTATTTTTGGCACACGGAGGTGCCTCGCAAAGCCTCGCGCCATTCCGAGTCCTGCGGACGAAGTTGGCCCGCCCCACCCCCGAAGGCTATAGCCCGCCCGTTTTTGTGGCCTTTTTCCGCTGGGCGAACTTGGCACCCCGGCCTTCGGGCAGTTATTTTTGGGTGCGGTTTTTCCCGCGGCCTATTTTTGGCACACGGGGGCGCCTCACAAAGTCTCGCGCAATTCCGAGTCCGGCGGACGAAGTTGGCAAGCCCCAACCCCCAAGGCTATAGCCCACCCGTTTTTGTGGCCTTTTTCCTCTGGACGAAGTTGGCGCCCCGGCCGTCGGGCGGTTATTTTTTGGCACGGCAGTTCCCGCAGCCTAGTTTTAGCACACGGAGGTGCCTCGCAAAGTCTCGTACCATTCCGAGCCCGGCGGACGAAGTTGGCCAGCCCCACCCCCCAACGCCATAGCCCACCCGTATTTGTGGCCTTTTTCCGCTGGACGAACTTGGCGCCCCGGCCTTCGGGCGGTTATTTTTGGGGCGCGGCTGTGCCCGCCGCCTATTTTTGGCAAACGGATGTGCCTCGCAAAGTCTCGCACCATTCCGAGTCCGGCGGATGAAGTTGGCCAGCCCCACCCCCCAAGGCTATAGCCCACCCGTTTTTGTGGCCTTTTTCCGCTGGACGAACTTGGTGCCCCGGCCTTCGGGCGTTTATTTTTTGGCGCGGCTGTGCCCGCGGCCTATTTTTGGCACACGGAGGCGCCTCCCAAAGTATCGCGCCATTCCGAGTCTGGCGGACGAAGTTGGCCAGCCCCACGCCCCAAGGCTATAGCCCACCCGTTTTTGTGGCCTTTTTCCGCTGGACGAACTTGGCGCCCCGGCCTTCGGGCGGTTATTTTTTCGGCGCGGCTGTGCCCGCCGCCTATTTTTGGCAAACGGATGTGCCTCACAAAGTCTCGCGCCATTCCGAGTCCGGCGGACGAAGTTGGCCGGCCCCACCCCCCAAGGCTATAGCACACCCGTTTTTGTGGCCTTTTTCCGCTGGACGAACTTGGTGCCCCGGCCTTCGGGCGTTTATTTTTTGGCGCGGCTGTGCCCGCGGCCTATTTTTGGCACACGGAGGCGCCTCCCAAAGTATCGCGCCATTCCGAGTCTGGCGGACGAAGTGGGCCAGCCCCACCCCCCAAGGCTATAGCCCACCCGTTTTTGTGGAGTTTTTCCGCTGGACGAACTTGGCGCCCCGGCCTTCGGGCGGTTATTTTTTCGGCGTGGCTGTGCCCGCCGCCTATTTTTGGCAAACGGATGTGCCTCGCAAAGTCTCGCGCCATTCCGAGTCCGGCGGACGAAGTTGGCCGGCCCCACCCCCCAAGGCTATACCACACCCGTTTTTGTGGCCTTTTTCCGCTGGACGAACTTGGCGCCCCGGCCTTCGGGCGGTTATTTTTGGGCGCGGCTGTGCCCGCGGCCTATTTTTCTCACACGGAGGTGCATCGCAAAGCCTCGCGCCATTCCGAGTCCTGCGGACGAAGTTGGCGAGCCCCACCCCCCAAGGCTATAGCCCACCCGTTTTTGTGGCCTTTTTCCGCTGGACGAACTTGGCGCCCCGGCCTTTGGGCGTTTATTTTTTGGCGCGGCTGTACCCACGGCCTATTTTTGGCACACGGAGGCGCCTCCCAAAGTATCGCGCCTTTCCGAGTCCGGCGGACGAAGTTGGCCAGCCCCACGCCCCAAGGCTATAGCCCACCCGTTTTTGTGGCCTTATTCCGCTGGACGAACTTGGCGCCCCGGCCTTTGGGCAGCTAATTTTGGGTGCGGCTGTGACCGCGGCCTATTTTTGGCACACAGAGGCGCCTCGCAAAGTCTCGCGCCATTCCGAGTCTGGCGGACGAAGTCGGCCAGCCCCACCCCCCAAGGCTATAGCCCACCCGTTTTTGTGGCCTTTTTCCGCTGGACGAACTTGGCGCCCCGGCCTTCGGGCGGTTATTTTTGGGCACGGCTGTGCCCGCGGCCTATTTTATTCACACGGAGGCGCCTCGCAAAGTCTCGCGCCATTCCGAGTCCGGCGGACGAAGTTGGCCAGCCCCACCCCCCAAGGCTATAGCCCACCCGTTATTGTGTCCTTTTTCCGCAGGACGAACTGGGCGCCCCGGCCTTCGGGCGGTTATTTTTGGGCACGGCTGTGCCCGCGGCCTATTTTTGGCACACGGAGGCACCTCGCAAAGTCTCGCGCCATTCCAAGTCCGGCGGACGATGTTGGCCAGCCCCACCCCCCAAGGCTATAGCCCACCCGTATTTGTGGCCTTTTTCCGCAGGACGAACTCGGCGCCACAGCCTTCGGGCTGTTATTTTTGGGCGCGGCTATGCCCGCGGCCTATTTTTGGCACATGGAGGCGCCTCGCAAAGTCTCGCGCCTATCCAAGTCCGGCGGACGAAGTTGGCCGGCCCCACCCCCCAAAGCTATAGCCCACCCGTTTTTGTGGCCTTTTTCCGCTGGACGAACTTGGTGCCCTGGTCTTCGGGCTGTAATTTTTGGGTGCGGCTGTGCCCGCCGCCTATTTTTGGTACACGGAGGAACGTCGCAAAGTCTCGCGCCATTCCGAGTCCGGCGGACGAAGTTGGCCAGCCCCACCCCCCAAGGCTATAGCCCACCCGTATTTGTGGCCTTTTTCCGCTGGACGAACCTGGCGCTCCGGCCTTCGGGCGGTTATTTTTGGGCGCGGCTGAGCCCGCTGCCTATTTTTGGCACACGGAGGCGCCTCGCAAAGTCTCATGCCATTCCGAGTCCGGCGGACGAAGTTGGCCAGCCCCATCCCCCAAGGCTATAGCCCACCCGTTTTTTTGGCCTTTTTCTGCTGGACGAACTTGGCGCCCCGTCCTTCGGGTGGTTTCTTTTGGGTACGGCTGTGCCCGCGGCCTATTTCATTCACACGGAGGTGCCTCGCAAAGTCTCGCGCCATTCCGAGTCCGGCGGACGAAGTTGGCCAGCCCCACCCCCCAAGGCTATAGCCCACCCGTTATTGTGTCCTTTTTCCGCTGGACGAACTGGGCGCCCCCGGTCTTCGGGCGGTTATTTTTGGGCACGACTGTGCCCGCGGCCTATTTTTGGTACACGGAGGCACCTCGCAAAGTCTCGCGCCATTCCAAGTCCGGCGGACGAAGTTGGCCAGCCCCACCCCCCAAGCCTATAGCCCACCCGTATTTGTGGCCTTTTTCCGCAGGACGAACTCGGCGCCCCAGCCTTCGGGCTGTTATTTTTGGGTGCGGCTGTGCCCGCGGCCTATTTTTGGCACATGGAGGCGCCTCGCAAAGTCTCGCGCCTATCCGAGTCCGGCGGACGAAGTTGGCCGGCCCCACCCCCCAAAGCTATAGCCCACTCGTTTTTGTGGCCTTTTTCCGCTGGACGAACTTGGTGCCCTGGTCTTCGGGCTGTAATTTTTGGACGCGGCTGTGCCCGCCGCCTTTTTTTGGCACACGGAGGCGCCTCGCAAAGTCTCGCGCCATTCCGAGTTCGGCGGACGAAGTTGGCCAGCCCCACCCCCCAAGGCTATAGCCCACCCGTATTTGTGGCCTTTTTCCGCAGGACGAACTCGGCACCCCGGCCTTCGGGCGGTTATTTTTGGGCGCGGCTGAGCCCGCTGCCTATTTTTGGCACACGGAGGCGCCTCGCAAAGTCTCATGCCATTCCGAGTCCGGCGGACGAAGTTGGCCAGCCCTACCCCCCAAGGCTATAGCCCACCCGTTTTTGTGGCCTTTTTCCGCTGGACGAACTTGGCGCCCCGTCTTCGGGTGGTTATTTTTGGGCGCGGCTGTGCCCGCGGCCTATTTTTGGCACACGGAGGCGCCTCACAAAGTCTCGCGCCATTCCGAGTCTGGCGGACGAAGTTGGCCAGCCCCATCCCCCAAGGCTATAGCCCACCCGTTTTTTTGGCCTTTTTCTGCTGGACGAACTTGGCGCCCCGGCCTTCGGGTGGTTTCTTTTGGGTACGGCTGTGCCCGCGGCCTATTTCATTCACACGGAGGTGCCTCGCAAAGTCTCGCGCCATTCCGAGTCCGGCGGACGAAGTTGGCCAGCCCCACCCCCCAAGGCTATAGCCCACCCGTTATTGTGTCCTTTTTCCGCTGGACGAACTGGGCGCCCCGGTCTTCGGGCGGTTATTTTTGGGCACGACTGTGCCCGCGGCCTATTTTTGGTACACGGAGGCACCTCGCAAAGTCTCGCGCCATTCCAAGTCCGGCGGACGAAGTTGGCCAGCCCCACCCCCCAAGCCTATAGCCCACCCGTATTTGTGGCCTTTTTCCGCAGGACGAACTCGGCACCCCGGCCTTCGGGCGGTTATTTTTGGGCGCGGCTGAGCCCGCTGCCTATTTTTGGCACACGGAGGCGCCTCGCAAAGTCTCATGCCATTCCGAGTCCGGCGGACGAAGTTGGCCAGCCCTACCCCCCAAGGCTATAGCCCACCCGTTTTTGTGGCCTTTTTCCGCTGGACGAACTTGGCGCCCCGTCTTCGGGTGGTTATTTTTGGGCGCGGCTGTGCCCGCGGCCTATTTTTGGCACACGGAGGCGCCTCGCAAAGTCTCGCGCCATTCCGAGTCCGGCGGACGAAGTTGGCCAGCCCCACCCCCCAAGGCTATAGCCCACCCGTTTTTTTGGCCCTTTTCTGCTGGACGAACTTGGCGCCCCGGCCTTCGGGTGGTTTCTTTTGGGTACGGCTGTGCCCGCGGCATATTTTTGGAACATGGAGGTGCCTCGCAAAGTCTCGCGCCATTCCGAGTCCGGCGGACGAAGTCGGCCAGCCCCACCCCCCAAGGCTATAGCCCACCCGTTTTGTGGCCTTTTTCCGCCGGACGAACTTGGCGCCCCGGCCTTCGGACGGTTATTTTTTGACGCGGCTGTGCTCGCGGCCTATTTTTGGCACACGGAGGTGCCACGCAAAGTCTCGCGCCATTCCGAGTCCGGCGGACGAAGTCGGCCAGCCCCACGCCCCAATACTATAGCCCACCCGTTTTTCTGGCCTTTTTCCGCTGGACGAACTTGGTGCCCCGGCCTTCGGGCAGTTATTTTTGGGCTCGGCTGTGCCCGCGGCCTATTTTTGGTACACGGAGGCACCTCGCAAAGTCTCGCGCCATTCCGAGTCCGGCGGCCGAAGTTGGCCAGCCCCACCCCCCAAGGCTACAGCCCACCCGTATTTGTGGCCTTTTTCCGCTGGACGAACTCGGCGCCCCGGCCTTCGGGCGGTTATTTTTGGGCGCGGCTGAGCCCGCGGCCTATTTTTGGCGCACGGAGGCGCCTCGCAAAGTCTCGTGCCATTCCGAGTCCGGCGGACGAAGTTGGCCAGCCCAACCCCCCAAGGCTATAGCACACGCGTATTTGTGGCCTTTTTCCGCTGGACGAACTTGGCGCCCCGGCCTTCGGGCGGTTATTTTTGGGCGCGGCTGTGCCCGCGGCCTATTTTTGGCACATGGAGGCACCTCGCAATGTCTCTCGCCATTCCGAGTCCGGCGGACGAAGTTGGCCAGCCCCACCCCCCAAGGCTATAGCCCACCCGTTTTTATGGCCTTTTTGCGCTGGACGAACTTGGCGCCCCGGCCTTCGGGTGGTTATTTTTGGGCGCGGCTCGGCCCGCGGCCTATTTTATTCACACGGAGGCGGCTCGCAAAGTCTCGCGCCATTCCGAGTCCGGCGGACGAAGTCGGCCAGCCCCACCCCCCAAGGCTATAGCCCACTCGTTTTGTGGCCTTTTTCCGCCGGACGAACTTGGCGCCCCGGCCTTCGGACGGTTATTTTTTGATGCGGCTGTGCTCGCGGCCTATTTTTGGCACACGGAGGTGCCACGCAAAGCCTCGCACCATTCCGAGTCCGGCGGACGAAGTCGGCCAGCCCCACGCCCCAAGACTATAGCCCACCCGTTTTTGTGGCCTTTTTCCGCTGGACGAACTTGGCGCCCCGGCCTTCGGGCGGTTATTTTTGAGCGCGGCTTTGCCCGCGGCCTATTTTTGGCACACGGAGGCGCCTCACAAAGTCTCGCGCCATTCCGAGTCCGGCGGACGAAGTTGGCCAGCCCCACACCCCAAGGCTGCAGCCCACCCGTATTTGTGGCCTTTTTCCGCTGGATGAACTTGGCGCCCCGGCCTTGGGGCGGTTATTTTTGGGCGCGGCAGTGCCCGCGACCTATTTTTGGCACACGGAGGCTCCTCGCAAAGTCTCACGCCATTCCGAGTCCGGCGGGCGAAGTTGGCCAGCCCCACCCCCCAAGGCTATAGCCCGCAGTATTTGTGGCCTTTTTCCGCTGGACGAAATTTGCGCCCCGGCCTTCGGGCGGTTATTTTTGGGCACGGCTGTGCCCAAGGCCTATTTTTGGCACATGGAGGCGCCTCGCAAAGTCTCGCGCCTTTCCGAGTCCGGCGGACGATGTCGGCCACCCCCACCCCCAGGACTATAGCCCACCCGTTTTTGTGGCCTTTTTCCGCTGGACGAACTTGGCGCCCCGGCCTTCGGGCGGTTATTTTTTGGCGCGGCTGTCCCCGCGGCCTATTTTTGGCACACGGAGGTGCCTCGCAAAGACTCGCGCCATTCCGAATCCGGCGGACGAAGTGGGCCGGCCCCACCCCCCAAGGCCATAGCCCACCCGTTTTTGTGGCCTTTTTCCGCTGGACGAACTTGCCGCCCCGGCCTTCGGGTGGTTATTTTTGGGCGCGGCTGTGCCCGCGGCCTTTTTTTTTCACACGGATGCGACTCGCAAAGTCTCGCGCCATTCCGAGTCCGGCGGACGAAGTTGGCCAGCCCCACCCCCCAATGCTATAGCCCACCCGTTTTTGTGGCCTTTTTCCGCTGGACGAACTTGGCGCGCCGGCCTTCGGGCGGTTATTTTTGGGCGTGGCTGAGCCCGCAGCCTATTTTTGGCACACGGAGGCGCCTCGCAAAGTCTCGCGCCATTTCGAGTCCGGCGGACGAAGTTGGCCAGCCCCACCCCCCAAGGCTATAGCCCACCCGTATTTGTGGCCTTTTTCAGCTGGACGAACTCGGCGCCCCGGCCTTCGGGCGGTTATTTTTGGGCGCGGCTGAGCCCCCGGCCTATTTTTGGCACACGGAGGCGCCTCGCAAAGTCTCGCGCCATTTCGAGTCCGGCGGACGAAGTTGGCCAGCCCCACCCCCCAAGGCTATAGCCCACCCGTATTTGTGGCCTTTTTCAGCTGGACGAACTCGGCGCCCCGGCCTTCGGGCGGTTATTTTTGGGCGCGGCTGAGCCCCCGGCCTATTTTTGGCACACGGAGGTGCCTCGCAAAGTCTCGCGCCTTTCCGAGTCCGGCGGACGATGTCGGCCACCCCCACCCCCAGGACTATGGCCCACCCGTTTTTGTGGCCTTTTTCCGCTGGACGAACTTGGCGCCCCGGCCTTCGGGCGGTTATTTTTCGGCGCGGCTGTCCCCGCGGCCTATTTTTGGCACACGGAGGTGCCTCGCAAAGTCTCGCGCCATTCCGAATCCGGCGGACGAAGTGGGCCGGCCCCACCCCCCAAGGCTATAGCCCACCCGTTTTTGTGGCCTTTTTCCGCTGGACGAACTTGGCGCCCCGGCCTTTGGGCGGTTATTTTTGGGCGCGGCTGTGCCCGTGGCCTATTTTTGGCACACGGAGGCGCCTCGTAAAGTCTCGCGCCATTCCGAGTCCGGCAGACGAAGTTCGCCAGCCCCACCCCCCAAGGCTATAACCCACCCGTATTTGTGGCCTTTTTCCGCTGGACGAACTTGGCACCCCAGCCTTCGGGTGGTTATTTTTGGGCGCGGCTGTGCCCGCGGCCTATTTTTGGCACACAGAGGCGCCTCGTAAAGTCTCGCGCCATTCCGAGTCCGGCGGACGAAGTTGGCCAGCCCCACCCCCCCAAGCTATAGCCCACCCGTAATTGTGGCCTTTTTCCGCTGGACGAACTTGGCGCCCCCGGCCTTCGGGCAGTTATTTTTGAGCGCGGCTTTGCCCGCGGCCTATTTTTGGCACACGGAGGCGCCTCACAAAGTCTCGCGCCATTCCGAGTCCGGCGGACGAAGTTGGCCAGCCCCACACCCCAAGGCTGCAGCCCACCCGTATTTGTGGCCTTTTTCCGCTGGACGAACTTGGCGCCCCGGCCTTCGGGCGGTTATTTTTGGGCGAGGCTGTGCCCGCGGCCTATTTTTGGCACACGGAAGCGCCTCACAAAGTCTCGCGCCATTCCGAGTCCGGCGGACGAAGTTGGCCAGCCCCACCCCCCAAGGCTGTAGCCCACCTGTATTAGTGGCCTTTTTCCGCTGGATGAACTTGGCACCCCGCCCTTCAAGCTGTTATTTTTGGGAGCGGCTGTGCCCGCGGCCTATTTTTGGCACACGGACATGCCTCGCAAAGTCTCGAGCCATTCCGAGTCCGGCGGACGAAGTTGGCCAGCCCCACCCCCCAAGGCTATAGCCCACCCGTTTTTGTGGCCTTTTTCCGCTGGACGAACTTGGCGCCCCGGCCTTCGGGCGGTTATTTTTGGGTACGGCTGAGCCCGCGGCCTATTTTTGGTACTCGGAGGTGCCGCGCAAAGTCTCGCACCATTCCGAGTCCGGCGGACGAAGTCGGCCAGCCGCACCCCCCAAGGCTATAGCCCACCCGTTTTTGTGGCCTTTTTCTGCTGGACGAACTTGGCGCCCCGGCCTTCGGGCGGCTATTTTTGGGCGCGGCTTTGTCCGGGGCCTATTTTTGACACACGGAGGCGTCTCGCAAAGTCTCGCGCCATTCCGAGTCCGGCGGACGAAGTGGGCCAGCCCCACCCCCCAAGGCTATAGCCCATCCGTTTTTGTGGCCTTTTTCCGCTGGACGAACTTGGCGCCCCGGCCTTCCGGCGGTTATTTTTAGGTGCGGCTGTGCCCGCGGCCTATTTTTTGCACGCAGAGGAGCCTCCCAAAGTCTCGCACCATTCCGAGTCCGGCGGACGAAGTTGGCCAGCCCCACCCCCCAAGGCTATTGCCCACCCATTTTTGTGGCCTTTTTCCGCTGGACGAACATGGCGCCCCGGCCTTCGGGCGGTTATTTTTGGGCACGGCTGAGCCCGCGGCCTATTTTTGGTACACGGAGGCGCCTCGTAAAGGCTCGTGCCATTCCGAGTCCGGCGGACGAAGTTGGCCAGCCCCACCCCCCAAGGCTATAGGCCACCCATTTTTGTGGCCTTTTTCCGCTGGACGAACTTGGCATCCCGGACTTCGGGAGGTTATTTTTGGGCGCGGCTGTGCCCGTTGCCTATTTTTGGCACACGGAGGTGCCTTGAAAAGTCTCGCACCATTCCGAGTCCAGCGGACGTAGTTGGCCAGCCCCACCCCCCAAGGCTATAGCCCACCCTTATTTGTGGCCTTTTTCCGCTGGACGAAGTTGGCGTCCCGGCCTTCGGGCGGTTATTTTTGGGCGTGGCGGTACCCGAGGCCTATTTTTGGCACATGGAGGCGCCTTGCAAAGTCTCGTGTCATTCCGAGTCCGGCGGACAAAGTTGGCCAGCCCCACCCCCCAAGGCTATAGCCCACCCGTATTTGTGGCCTTTTTCCGCTGCACGAACTTGGCGCCCCGACCTTCGGGCTGTTATTTTTAGGCGCGGGTATGCCCGCGGATTATTTTTGGCACACAGGGGCGCCTCGCAATGTCTCGCGCCATTCCGAGTCCGGCGGACGAAGTTGGCCAGCCCCACCCCCCAAGGCTATAGCCCACCCGTTTTTGTGGCCTTTTTCCGCTGGACGAACTTGGCGCCCCGGCCTTCGGGCGGTTATTTTTGGGTACGGCTGAGCCCGCGGCCTATTTTTGGTACGCGGAGGTGCCGCGCAAAGTCTCGCACCATTCCGAGTCCGGCGGACGAAGTTGGCCAGCCGCACCCCCCAAGGCTATAACCCACCCGTTTTTGTGGCCTTTTTCCGCTGGACGAACTTGGCCCCCCGGCCTTTGGGCGGTTATTTTTGTGTGCGGCTCTGTCCGCGGCCTATTTTTGGCACACGGAGGTGCCTCGCAAAGTCTCACGCCATTCCGAGTCCGGCGGACGAAGTTGGCCAGCCCCACCCCCCAAGGCTATAGCCCACCCGTTTTTGTGGCCTTTTTCCGCTGGACGAACTTGGCATCCCGGACTTCGGGAGGTTATTTTTGGGCGCGGCTGTGCCCGTTGCCTATTTTTGGCACACGGAGGTGCCTTGCAAAGCCTCGTACCATTCCGAATCCGGCGGACGTAGTTGGCCAGCCCCACCCCCCAAGGCTATAGGCCACCCGTTTTTGTGGCCTTTTTCCGCTGGACGAACTTGGCATCCCGGACTTCGGGAGGTTATTTTTGGGCGCGGCTGTGCCCGTTGCCTATTTTTGGCACACGGAGGTGCCTTGCAAAGCCTTGCACCATTCTGAGTCCGGCGGACGTAGTTGGCCAGCCCCACCCCCCAAGGCTATAGCCCACCTTTATTTGTGGCCTTTTTCCGCTGGACGAAGTCGGCGTCCCGGCCTTCGGGCGGTTATTTTTGGGCGTGGCTGTGCTCGAGGCCTATTTTTGGCACACGGAGGCGCCTTGCAAAGTCTCGTGCCATTCCGAGTCCGGCGGACGAAGTTGGCCAGCCCCACCCCCCAAGGCTATAGCCCACCCGTTTTTGTGGCCTTTTTCCGCTGGACGAACTTGGCGCCCCGGCCTTCGGGCGGTTATTTTTGGGCACGGCTGGGCCCGCGGACTATTTTTGGTACACGGAGGCGCCTTGAAAAGTCTCGCGCCATTCCGAGTCCGGCGGATGAAGTTGGCCAGCCCCACCCCCCAAGGCTATAGCCCACCCGTATTTGTGGCCTTTTTCCGCTGGACGAACTTCGCGCCCCGGCCTTCGGGTGGTTATTTTTGGGCGTGGCTGTGCCCGAGGCCTATTTTTGGCACACAGAGGCACCTCGCAAAGTCTCACGCCATTCCTAGTCCGGCGGACGAAGTTGGCCAGCCCCACCCCCCAAGGCTATAGCCCACCCGTTTTTGTGGCCTTTTTCCGCTGGACAAACTTGGCACCCCGGCCTTCAAACAGCTATTTTTGGGCGAGGCTTTACCCGCGGCCTATTTTTGGCACACGGAGGCACCTCGCAAAGTCTCGCGCCATTCCTAGTCCGGCGGACAAAGTTGGCCAGCCGCACCCCTCAAGGGTATAGCCCACCCGTTTTTGTCGCCTTTTTCCGCTGGACGAACTTGGCGCCCCGGCCTTCGGGCCGTTATTTTTGGGCGTGGCTGTGCCCGCGGCCTATTTTTTGCACACGGAGGAGCCTCGCAAAGTCTCGCGCCATTCCGAGTCCGGCGGACGAAGTTGGCCAGCCCCACCCCCAAGGCTATAGGCCACCCGTTTTTGTGGCCTTTTTCCGCTGGACGAACTTGGCATCCCGGACTTCGGGAGGTTATTTTTGGGTGCGGCTGTGCCCGTTGCCTATTTTTGGCACACGGAGGTGCCTTGCAAAGCCTTGCACCATTCTGAGTCCGGCGGACGTAGTTGGCCAGCCCCACCCCCCAAGGCTATAGCCCACCTTTATTTGTGGCCTTTTTCCGCTGGACGAAGTCGGCGTCCCGGCCTTCGGGCGGTTATTTTTGGGCGTGGCTGTGCTCGAGGCCTATTTTTGGCACACGGAGGCGCCTTGCAAAGTCTCGTGCCATTCCGAGTCCGGCGGACGAAGTTGGCCAGCCCCACCCCCCAAGGCTATAGCCCACCCGTTTTTGTGGCCTTTTTCCGCTGGACGAACTTGGCGCCCCGGCCTTCGGGCGGTTATTTTTGGGCACGGCTGGGCCCGCGGACTATTTTTGGTACACGGAGGCGCCTTGAAAAGTCTCGCGCCATTCCGAGTCCGGCGGATGAAGTTGGCCAGCCCCACCCCCCAAGGCTATAGCCCACCCGTATTTGTGGCCTTTTTCCGCTGGACGAACTTCGCGCCCCGGCCTTCGGGTGGTTATTTTTGGGCGTGGCTGTGCCCGAGGCCTATTTTTGGCACACAGAGGCACCTCGCAAAGTCTCACGCCATTCCTAGTCCGGCGGACGAAGTTGGCCAGCCCCACCCCCCAAGGCTATAGCCCACCCGTTTTTGTGGCCTTTTTCCGCTGGACAAACTTGGCACCCCGGCCTTCAAACAGCTATTTTTGGGCGAGGCTTTACCCGCGGCCTATTTTTGGCACACGGAGGCACCTCGCAAAGTCTCGCGCCATTCCTAGTCCGGCGGACAAAGTTGGCCAGCCGCACCCCTCAAGGGTATAGCCCACCCGTTTTTGTCGCCTTTTTCCGCTGGACGAACTTGGCGCCCCGGCCTTCGGGCCGTTATTTTTGGGCGTGGCTGTGCCCGCGGCCTATTTTTTGCACACGGAGGAGCCTCGCAAAGTCTCGCGCCATTCCGAGTCCGGCGGACGAAGTTGGCCAGCCCCACCCCCAAGGCTATAGCCCACCCGTATTTGTGGCCTTTTTCCGCTGGACGAACTTCGCGCCCCGGCCTTCGGGCGGTTATTTTTGGGCGTGGCTGTGCCCGAGGCCTATTTTTGGTACACAGAGGCACCTCGCAAAGTCTCGCGCCATTCCGAGTCCGGCGGACGAAGTTGGCCAGCCCCACCCCCCAAGGCTATAGCCCACCCGTATTTGTGGCCTTTTTCCGCTGGACGAACTTCGCGCCCCGGCCTTCGGGCGGTTATTTTTGGACGTGGCTGGGCCCGCGGCCTATTTTTGGCACACAGAGGCACCTCACAAAGTCTCGCGCCATTCCGAGTCCGTCGGACGAAGATGGCCAGCCCCACCCCCCAAGGCTATAGCCCACCCGTATTTGTGGCCTTTTCCGCTGGACGAACTTGGCGCCCCGGCCTTCGGGCAGTTATTTTAGGGCGCGGCTGTGCCCGCGGCCTATTTTTGGCACACGGAGGCGCCTCGCAAAGTCTCGCGCCATTCCGCTTCCGGCGGACGAAGTTGGCCAGCCCCAAGCCCAAGGCTATAGCCCACCCGTTTTTGTGGCCTTTTTCCGCTGGACGAACTTGGCGTCCCGGCCTTCGGGCGGTTATTGTTGGGCGCGGCTGTGCCCGCGGCCTATTTTTGGCACACGGAGGCGCCTCGCAAAGTCTCGCGCCATTCCGCGCCCGGCGGACGAAGTTGGCCAGCCCAAACCCCAAGGCTATAGCCCACCCGTTTTTGTGGCCTTTTTCCGCTGGACGAACTTGGCATCCCGGACTTCGGGAGGTTTTTTTGGGCGCGGATGTGCCGGTTGCCTATTTTTGGCACACGGAGGTGCCTTGCAAAGCCTCGTACCATTCCGAATCCGGCGGACGTAGTTGGCCAGCCCCACCCCCCAAGGCTATAGGCCACCCGTTTTTGTGGCCTTTTTCCGCTGGACGAACTTGGCATCCCGGACTTCGGGAGGTTATTTTTGGGCGCGGCTGTGCCCGTTGCCTATTTTTGGCACACGGAGGTGCCTTGCAAAGCCTTGCACCATTCTGAGTCCGGCGGACGTAGTTGGCCAGCCCCACCCCCCAAGGCTATAGCCCACCTTTATTTGTGGCCTTTTTCCGCTGGACGAAGTTGGCGTCCCGGCCTTCGGGCGGTTATTTTTGGGCGTGGCTGTGCTCGAGGCCTATTTTTGGCACACGGAGGCGCCTTGCAAAGTCTCGTGCCATTCCGAGTCCGGCGGACGAAGTTGGCCAGCCCCACCCCCCAAGGCTATAGCCCACCCGTTTTTGTGGCCTTTTTCCGCTGGACGAACTTGGCGCCCCGGCCTTCGGGCGGTTATTTTTGGGCACGGCTGGGTCGGCGGACTATTTTTGGTACACGGAGGCGCCTTGAAAAGTCTCGCGCCATTCCGAGTCCGGCGGACGAAGTTGGCCAGCCCCACCCCCCAAGGCTATAGCCCACCCGTATTTGTGGCCTTTTTCCGCTGGACGAACTTCGCGCCCCGGCCTTTGGGTGGTTATTTTTGGGCGTGGCTGTGCCCGAGGCCTATTTTTGGCACACAGAGGCACCTCGCAAAGTCTCACGCCATTCCGAGTCCGGCGGACGAAGTTGGCCAGCCCCACCCCTCAAGGGTATAGCCCACCCGTTTTTGTCGCCTTTTTCCGCTGGACGAACTTGGCGCCCCGGCCGTCGGGCGGTTATTTTTGGGCGTGGCTGTGCCCGCGGCCTATTTTTTGCACACAGAGGAGCCTCGTAAAGTCTCGCGCCATTCCGAGTCCGGCGGACGAAGTTGGCCAGCCCCACCCCCCAAGGCTATAGCCCACCCGTATTTGTGGCCTTTTTCCGCTGGACGAACTTCGCGCCCCGGCCTTCGGGCGGTTATTTTTGGGAGTGGCTGTGCCCGAGCCCAATTTTTGGCACACAGAGGTACCTCGCAAAGTCTCGCGCCATTCCGAGTCCGGCGGACGAAGTTGGCCAGCCCCACCACCCAAGGCTATAGCCCACCCGTATTTGTGGCCTTTTTCCGCTGTACGAACTTCGCGCCCCGGCCTTCGGGCGGTTATTTTTGGACGTGGCTGGGCCCGCGGCCTATTTTTGGCACACAGAGGCACCTCACAAAGTCTCGCGCCATTCCGAGTCCGTCGGACGAAGATGGCCAGCCCCACCCCCCAAGGCTATAGCCCACCCGTATTTGTGGCCTTTTTCCGCTGGACGAACTTGGCGCCCCGGCCTTCGGTCAGTTATTTTAGCGTGCGGCTGAGCCCGCGGCCTATTTTTGGCACACGGAGGCGCCTCGCAAAGTCTCGCGCCATTCCGCTTCCGGCGGACGAAGTTGGCCAGCCCCAAGCCCAAGGCTATAGCCCACCCGTTTTTGTGGCCTTTTTCCGCTGGACGAACTTGGCGTCCCGGCCTTTGGGCGGTTATTGTTGGGCGCGGCTGTGCCCGCGGCCTATTTTTGGCACACGGAGGCGCCTCGCAAAGTCTCGCGCCATTCCGCGCCCGGCGGACGAAGTTGGCCAGCCCAAACCCCAAGGCTATAGCCCACCCGTTTTTGTGGCATTTTTCCGCTGGACGAACTTGGCGTCCCGGCCTTCGGGCGGTTATTTTTGGGCGTGGCTGTGCCCGCGGCCTATTTTTGGCACATGGAGGCACCTCGTAAAGTCTCGCGCCATTCCGAGTCCGGCGGACGAAGTCGGCCAGCCCCACCCCCCAAGGCTATAGCCCACCCGTTTTTGTGGCCTGTTTCCGTTGGATGAATTTGGCGCCCCAGCCTTCGGGCGGTTATTTTTGGGCGCGGCTGAGCCCGCGGCCTATTTTTGGCACATGGAGGCGCCTCGTAAAGTCTCGCGCCATTCCGAGTCAGGCGGACAAAGTTGGCCAGCCCCACCCACAAGGCTATAGCCAACCCGTTTTTGTGGCCTTTTTCCGCTGGACGAAATTGGCGCCCCGGCCTTCGGGCGGTTATTTTTGGGCGCGGCTGTGTCCGCAGCCTATTTTTGGCACACGGAGGTGACTCGCAAGGTCTCACGCCATTCCGAGTCCGGCGGACGAAGTTGGCCAGCCCCACCCCCCAAGGCTATAGCCAACCCGTGTTTGTGGCCTTTTTCCGCTGGACGAACTTGGCGCCCCGGCCTTAGGGCGGTTATTTTTGGGCATGGCTGTGCCCACGGCATATTTTTGGCACATGGAGGTGCCTCGCAAAGTCTCGCGCCATTCCGAGTACGGCGGACGAAGTGGGCCAGCCCCAACCCCAAGGCTATAGCCCACCCGTTTTTGTGGCCTTTTTCCGCTGGACGAATTTGGCACCCCAGCCTTTGGGCAGTTATTTTTGGGCGCGGCTGTGCCCGCGGCCTACTTTTGGCACACGGAGGTGCCTCGCAAAGTCTCGTGCCATTCCGAGTCCTGCAGACGAAGTCGGCCAGCCCCACCCCCCAAGGCTATAGCCCACCCGTTTTTGTGGCCTTTTTCCGCTGGACGAACTTGGCGCCCCGGCCTTTGGGCGGTTATTTTTGGGCGCGGCTGAGCCCGCGGCCAATTTTTGGCACACGGAGGTGCCTCGCAAAGTCTCGCGCCAGTCCGAGTCCGGCGGACGAAGCTGGCCAGCCCCACCCCCCAAGGCTATAGCCCACCCGTTTTTGTGGCCTTTTTCCGCTGGACGAACAAGGCGCCCCGGCCTTCGGGTGGTTATTTTTGGGCGCGGCTATGCCCATGGCCTATTTTTGGCACACGGAGGCGCCTCGTAAAATCTCGCGCCATTCCCAGTCCGGCGAACGAAGTTGGCCAGCCACACCCCCCAAGGCTATAGCCCACCCGATTTTGTGGCCTTTTTCCGCTGGACGAACTTGGCGCCCCGGCCTTCGGGCAGTTATTTTTGGGCGCGGCTGTGCCCGCGGCCTATTTTTGGCACACGGAGGCGCCTCGTAAAATCTCGCGCCATTCCCAGTCCGGCGGACGAAGTTGGCCAGCCCCACCCCCCAAGGCTATATCCCACCCATATTTTTGGCCTTTTTCCGCTGGACGAACATGGCGCCCCAGCCATCGGGCGGTTATTTTTTGGCGCGGCTGAGCCCGCGGCCTATTTTTGGCACATGGAGGCGCCTCGCAAAGCCTCGCGCCATTCCGAGTCCGGCGGACAAAGTTGGCCAGCCCAACCGCCCAAGGCTATAGCCCACCCGTATTTTTGGCCTTTTTAGGCTGGACGAACATGGCGCCCCGGCCTTCGGGCGGTTATTTTTGGGCGTGGCTGTGTCCGCGGCATATTTTTGGCACAGGGAGGTGCCTCGCAAAGTGTCGCGCCATTACGAGTTCGGCGGACGAAGTTGGCGAGCCCCACCCCCCAAGGCTATAGCCCACCCGTATTTTTGTCCTTTTTCCGCTGGACGAACATGGCGCCTCGGCCTTCGGGCGGTTATTTTTGGGCGCGGCTGTTCCTGCGGCCTATTTTTGGCACATGGAGGTGCCTCACAAAGTCTCGCGCCATTCCGAGTCCGGCGGACGAAGTCGGCCAGCCCCACTCCCCGAGGCTATAGCCCACCCGTATTTGTGGCCTTTTTCCGCTGGACGAACTTGGCGCCCCGGCCTTCGGGCGGTTATTTTTGGACGCGGCTGTTCCCGCGGCCTATTTTTGGCACACGGAGGTGCCTCACAAAGTCTCGCGCCATTCCGAGTCCGGCGGACGAAGTCGGCCAGCCCCACCCCCCAAGGCTATAGCCCACCCGTTTTTGTGAACTTTTTTCGCTGGACGAACTTGGCGCGCCGGCCTTCGGGCGGTTATTTTTGGGCGCGGCTGTGCCCGCGGCCTATATTTGGCACACGGAGGTGCCTCGCAAAGTCTCGCGCCATTCCGAGTACGGCGGACGAAGTTGGCCAGCCCCAACCCCCAAGGCTATAGCCCACCCGTTTTTGTGGCCTTTTTCCGCTGGCCGAACTTGCCGCCCCGACCTTCGGGCGGTTATTTTTTAGCGCGGCTGTGCCCGCGGCCTATTTTTGGCACGCGGAGGTGCCGCGCAAAGGCTCGCGCCATTCCGAGTCCGGCGGACGATGTAGGCAAGCCGCACCACCCAAGGCTATAGCCCACCCGTTTTTGTGGCCTTTTTCCGCTGGACGAACTTGGCGCCCCGGCCTTCGGGCGGTTATTTTTGGGTACGGCAGAGCCCGCGGCCTATTTTTGGAACGCGGATGTGCCGCGCAAAGTCTCGCGCCATTCCGAGTCCGGCGGACGAAGTTGGCCAGCCGCACCCCCCAAGGCTATAACCCACCCGTTTTTGTGGCCTTTTTCCGCTGGACGAACTTGGCGCCCCGGCCGTCGGGCGGCTATTTTTGGGCGCACCTTTGCCCAGGCCCTATTTTTGGCACACGGAGGCGTCTCGCAAAGTCTCGCGCCATTCCGAGTCCGGCGGACGAAGTTGGCCAGCCCCACCCCCCAAGGCTATAGCCCACCCGTATTTGTGGCCTTTTTCCGCTGGACGAACTTGGCGCCCCGGCCTTCGGGCAGCTATTTTTGGGCGCGGCTTTGCCCGCGGCCTATTTTTGGCACACGGAGGCGCCTCGCAAAGTCTCGCGCCATTCCTAGTCCGGCGGATGAAGTTGGCCAGCCCCACCCCCCAAGGGTATAGCCCACCCGTTTTTGTCGCCTTTTTCCGCTGGATGAACTTGGCGGCCCGGCCTTCGGGCGGTTATTTTTGGGCGTGGCTATGTCCGCGGCCTATTTTTTGCACACGGAGGAGCCTCGTAAAGTCTCGCGCCATTCCGATTCCGGCGGACGAAGTTGGCCAGCCCCACCCCCCAAGGCTATAGCCCACACGTATTTGTGGCCTTTTTCCACTGGACGAACTTGGCGCCCCGGCCTTCGGTTGGTTATTTTTAGGCACGGCTATGACCGCGGCCTATTTTTGGTACACAGGGGCGTCTCGTAAAGTCTCGCGTCATTCCGAGTCCGGCGAACGAAGTTGGCCAGCCCCACCCCCCAAGACTATAGCCCACCCATTTTTGTGGCCTTTTTCCGCTGGACGAACTTGGCGCCCCGGCCTTCGGGTGGTTATTTTTGGGTACGGCTGAGCCCGCGGCCTATGTTTGGCACGCGGAGGTGCCGCGCAAAGTCTCGCGCCATTCCGAGTCCGGCGGACGAATTTGGCCAGCCGCACCCCACAAGGCTATAGCCCACCCGTTTTTGTGGCCTTTTTCCGCTGGACGAACTTGGCGCACCGGCCTTCGGGCAGCTATTTTTGGGCGCGGCTTTGCCCGGGGTCTATTTTTGGCACACGGTGGCGTCTCGCAAAGTCTCGCGCCATTCCGAGTCCGGCGGACGAAGTTGGCCAGCCCCACCCCCCAAGGCTATAGCCCATCCGTTTTTGTGGCCTTTTTCCGCTGGACGAACTTGGCGCCCCAGCCTTCCGGCGGTTATTTTTAGGCGCGGCTGTGCCCGCGGCCTATTTTTTGCACGCGGAGGAGCCTCCCAAAGTCTCGCGCCATTCCGAGTCCGGCGGACGAAGTTGGCCAGCCCCACCCTCCAAGGCTATAGCCCACCCGTTTTTGTGGCCTTTTTCCGCTGGACGAACTTGGCGCCCCGGCCTTCGGGCGGTGATTTTTGGGTACGGCGGAGCCCACGGCCTACTTTTGGCACGCGGAGGTGCCGCGCAAAGGCTCGCGCCATTCCGAGTCCGGCGGACGATGTAGGCGAGCCGCACCCCCCAAGGCTATAGCCCACCCGTTTTTGTGGCCTTTTTCCGCTGGACGAACTTGGCGCCCCGGCCTTCGGGTGGCTATTTTTGGGCGCGGCTTTTCCCAGGCCCTATTTTTGGCACACGGAGGCGTCTCGCAAAGTCTCGCGCCATTCCGAGTCCGGCGGACGAAGTTGGCCAGCCCCACCCCCCAAGGCTATAGCCCACCCGTATTTGTGGCCTTTTTCCGCTGGACGAACTTGGCGCCCCGGCCTTCGGGCAGCTATTTTTGGGCGCGGCTTTGCCCGGGGACTATTTTTGGCACACGGAGGCATCTCGCAAAGTCTCGCGCCATTCCGAGTCCGGCGGACGAAGTTGGCCAGCCCCACCCCCCAAGGCTATAGCCCATCCGTTTTTGTGGCCTTTTTCCGCTGGACGAACTTGGCGCCCCAGCCTTCCGGCGGTTATTTTTAGGGGCGGCTGTGCCCGCGGCCTATTTTTTGCACGCGGAGGAGCCTCCCTAAGTCTCGCGCCATTCCGAGTCCGGCGGACGAAGTTGGCCAGCCCCACCCCCCAAGGCTATAGCCCACCCGTTTTTGTGGCCTTTTTCCGCTGGACGAACTTGGGGCCCCGGCCTTCGGGCGGTGATTTTTGGGTACGGCGGAGCCCACGGCCTACTTTTGGCACGCGGAGGTGCCGCGCAAAGGCTCGCGCCATTCCGAGTCCGGCGGACGATGTAGGCGAGCCGCACCCCCCAAGGCTATAGCCCACCCGTTTTTGTGGCCTTTTTCCGCTGGACGAACATGGCGCCCCGGCCTTCGGGTGGCTATTTTTGGGCGCGGCTTTTCCCAGGCCCTTTTTTTGGCACACGGAGGCGTCTCGCAAAGTCTCGCGCCATTCCGAGTCCGGCGGACGAAGTTGGCCAGCCCCACCCCCCAAGGCTATAGCCCACCCGTATTTGTGGCCTTTTTCCGCTGGACGAACTTGGCGCCCCGGCCTTCGGGCAGCTATTTTTGGGCGCGGCTTTGCCCGCGGCCTATTTTTGGCACACGGAGGCGCCTCGCAAAGTCTCGCGCCATTCCTAGTCCGGCGGATGAAGTTGGTCAGCCCCACCCCCCAAGGGTATAGCCCACCCGTTTTTGTCGCCTATTTCCACTGGACGAACTTGTCGCCCCGGCCTTCGGGCAGTTATTGTTGGGCGTGGCTGTGCCCGCGGCCTATTTTTTGCACACGGAGGAGCCTCGTAAAGTCTCGCGCCATTCCGAGTCCGGCGGACGAAGTTGGCCAGCCCCACCCCCCAAGGCTATAGCCCACACGTATTTGTGGCCTTTTTCCGCTGGACGAACTTGGCGCCCCGGCCTTCGGGTGGCTATTTTTGGGCGCGGCTTTTCCCAGGCCCTATTTTTGGCACACGGAGGCGTCTCGTAAAGTCTCGCGCCATTCCGAGTCCGGCGGACGAAGTTGGCCAGCCCCACCCCCCAAGGCTATAGCCCGCCCGTATTTGTGGCCTTTTTCCGCTGGACGAACTTGGCGCCCCGGCCTTCGGGCAGCTATTTTTGGGCGCGGCTTTGCCCGCGGCCTATTTTTGGCACACGGAGGCACCTCGCAAAATCTCGCACCATTCCTAGTCCGGCGGATGAAGTTGGCCAGCCCCACCCCCCAAGGGTATAGCCCACCCGTTTTTGTCGCCTTTTTCCACTGGACGAACTTGTCGCCCCGGCCTTCGGGCAGTTATTGTTGGGCGTGGCTGTGCCCGCGGCCTATTTTTTGCACACGGAGGAGCCTCGTAAAGTCTCGCGCCATTCCGAGTCCGGCGGACGAAGTTGGCCAGCGCCACCCCCCAAGGCTATAGCCCACACGTATTTGTGGCCTTTTTCCGCTGGACGAACTTGGCGCCCCGGCCTTCGGGTGGTTATTTTTAGGCGCGGCTATGACCGCGTCCTATTTTTGGTACACAGGGGCACCTCGCAAAGTCTCGCGCCATTCCGAGTCCGGCGGACGAAGTTGGCCAGCCCCACCCCCCAAGGCTATAGCCCACCCGTTTTTGTGGCCTTTTTCCGCTGGACGAACTTGGCGCCCCGGCCTTCGGGGGGTTATTTTTAGGCGCGGCTATGACCGCGGCCTATTTTTGGTACACAGGGGCGCCTCGCAAAGTCTCGCGCCATTCCGAGTCCGGCGGACGAAGTTGGCCAGCCCCACCCCCCAAGGCTATAGCCCACCCGTTTTTGTTGCCTTTTTCCGCTCGACGAACTCTGCGCCCCGGCCTTCGGGCGGTTATTTTTGGGTATGGCTGAGCCCGCGGCCTATTTTTGGCACGCGGAGGTGCCACGCAAAGTCTCGCGCCATTCCGAGCCCGGCGGACGAATTTGGCCTGCCGCACCCCACAAGGCTATAGCCCACCCGTTTTTGTGGCCTTTTTCCGCTGGACGAACTTGGGGCACCGGCCTTCGGGCGGTTATTTTTGGGCGCGGCTTTGCCCGCGGCCTATTTTTGGCACACGGAGGCGTCTCGCAAAGTCTCGCGCCATTCCGAGTCCGGCGGATGAAGTTGGCCAGCCCCACCCCCCAAGGCTATAGCCCACCCATTTTTGTGGCCTTTTTCCACTGGACGAACTTGGCGCCCCGGCCTTCGGGCGGTTATTTTAGGGCACGGCTGTGCCCGCGGCCTATTTTTCGTACACGGAGGCGTCTCGCAAAGTCTCGCGCCATTCCGACTCCGGCGGACGAAGTTGGCCAGCCCCACCCCCCAAGGCTATAGGCCACCCGTTTTTGTGGCCTTTTTCCGCTGGACGAACTTGGCGCCCCGGCCTTCGGGTGGTTATTTTTGGACGTGGCTGTGCCCGAGGCCTATTTTTGGTACACGGAGGCGCCTCGCACAGTCTCGCGCCATTCCGAGTCCGGCGGACGAAGTTGGCCAGCCCCACCCCCCAAGGCTATAGCCCACCCGTTTTTGTGGCCGTTTTCCGCTGGACGAACTTGGCGCCCCGGCCTTCGGGCGGTTATTTTTGGGCGTGGCTGTGCCCACGGCCTATTTTTTGCACACGGAGGAGCCTCGTAAAGTCTCGCGCCATTCCGAGTCCGGCGGACGAAGTTGGCCAGCCCCACCCCCCAAGGCTATAGCCCACACGTATTTGTGGCCTTTTTCCGCTGGACGAACTTGTCGCCCCGGCCTTCCGGCGGTTATTTTTAGGCGCGGCTGTGCCCACGGCCTATTTTTTGCACGCGGAGGAGCCTCCCAAAGTCTCGCGCCATTCCAAGTCCGGCGGACGAAGTTGGCCAGCCCCACCCCCCAAGGCTATAGCCCACCCATTTTTGTGGCCTTTTTCCGCTGGACGAACTTGGCGCCCCGGCCTTCGGGCGGTTATTTTTGGGCACGGCTGTGCCCGCGGCCTATTTTTGGTACACGGAGGCGTCTCGCAAAGTCTCGCGCCATTCCGACTCCGGCGGACGAAGTTGGCCAGCCCCACCCCCCAAGGCTATAGCCCACCCGTTTTTGTGGCCTTTTTCCGCTGGACGAACTTGGCGCCCCGGCCTTCGGGCAGCTATTTTTGGGCGCGGCTTTGCCCGCGGCCTATTTTGGGCACACGGAGGCGCCTCGCAAAGTCTCGCGCCATTCCTAGTCCGGCGGACGAAGTTGGCCCGCCCCACCCCCGAAGGGTATAGCCCACCCGTTTTTGTGGCCTTTTTCCGCTGGACGAACTTGGCGCCCCGGCCTTCGGGCGGTTATTTTTGGGCGTGGCTGTGCCCGCAGCCTATTTTTTGCACACGGAGGAGCCTCATAAAGTCTCGCGCCATTCCGAGTTCGGCGGACGAAGTTGGCCAGCCCCACCCCCCAAGGCTATAGCCCACACGTATTTGTGGCCTTTTTCCGCTGGACGAACTTGGCGCCCCGGCCTTCGGGTGGTTATTTTTAGGTACGGCTATGCCCGCGGCCTATTTTTGGCACACAGGGTCGCCTCGTAAAGTCTCGCGCCATTCCGAGTCCGGCGGACGAAGTTGGCCAGCCCCACCGCCCAAGGCTATAGCCCACCCGTTTTTGTGGCCTTTTTCCGCTGGAAGAACTTGGCGCCCCGGCCTTCGGGCGGTTATTTTTGGGTACGGCTGAGCACACGGCCTATTTTTGGCACGCGGAGGTGCCGCGCAAAGTCACGCGCCATTCCGAGTCCGGCGGACGAAGTTGGCCAGCCGCACCCCCCAAGGCTATAGCCCACCCGTTTTTGTGGCCTTTTTCCGCTGGACGAACTTGGCGCCCCGGCCTTCGGACGGCTATTTTTGGGCGCGGCTTTGCCCAGGCCCTATTTTTGGCACAAGGAGGCGTCTCGCAAAGTCTCGGGCCATTCCGAGTCCGGCGGACGAAGTTGGCCAGCCCCACCCCCCAAGGCTATAGCCCATCCGTTTTTGTGGCCTTTTTCCGCTGGATGAACTTGGCGTCCCGGCCTTCCGGGGGTTATTTTTGGGCACGGCTGTGCCCGCGGCCTATCTTTGGTACATGGAGGCGCGTCGCAAAGTATCACGCCATTCCGAGTCCGGCGGACGAAGTTGGCCAGCCCGACCCCCCAAGGCTATAGCCCACCCGTATTTGTGGCCTTCTTCCGCTGGACGAACATGGCATCCCGGACTTCGGGAGGTTATTTTTGGGCGCGGCTGTTCCCGTTCCCTATTTTTGGCACAAGGAGGCATCTCGCAAAGTCTCGCGCCATTCCGAGTCCGGCGGACGAAGTTGGCCAGCCCCTCCCCCCAAGGCTATAGCCCACCCGTTTTTGTGGCCTTTTTCCGCTGGACGAACTTGGCGCCCCGGCCTTCGGGTGGTTATTTTTGGTCACGGCTGTGCCCGCGGCCTATTTTTGGTACACGGAGGCGCGTCGCAAAGTCTCACGCCATTCCGAGTCCGGCGGACGAAGTTGGCCAGCCCGACCCCCCAAGGCTATAGCCCACCCGTATTTGTGGCCTTTTTCCGCTGGACGAACATGGCATCCCGGACTTCGGGAGGTTATTTTTGGGCGCGGCTGTGCCCGTTGCCTATTTTTGGCACGCGGAGGTGCCTTGCAAAGTCTCGCACCATTCCGAGTCCGGCGGACGTAGTTGGCCAGCCCCTCCCCCCAAGGCTATAGCCCACCCGTATTTGTGGCCTTTTTCCGCTGGACGAACTTGGCGCCCCGGCCTTCGGACGGCTATATTTGGGCGCGGCTTTGGCCAGGCCCTATTTTTGGCACACGGAGGCGTCTCGCAAAGTCTCGTGCCATTCCGAGTCCGGCGGACGAAGTTGGCCAGCCCCACCCCCCAAGGCTATAGCCCATCCGTTTTTGTGGCCTTTTTCCGCTGGACGAACTTGGCGTCCCGGCCTTCAGGCGGTTATTTTTAGACGCTGCTGTGCCCGTAGCCTATTTTTGGCACACGGAGGTGCCTCGCAAAGTCTCGCGCCATTCCGAGTCCGGCGGACGAAGTTGGGCAACCCCACCCCCCAAGGCTATAGGCCACCCGTTTTTGTGGCCTTTTTCCGCTGGACGAACTTGGCATCCCGGCCTTCGGAAGGTTATTTTTGGGCGCGGCTGTGCCCGTTGCCTATTTTTGGCACGCGGAGGTGCCTTGCAAAGTCTCGCACCATTCCGAGTCTGGCGGACGTAGTTGGCCAGCCCCTCCCCCCAAGGCTATATCCCACCCGTAGTTGTGGCCTTTTTCCGGTGGACGAACTTGGCGCCCTGGCCTTCGGGCGGTTATTTTGCGGAGCGGCTGGGCCCATGGCCTATTTTTGGTACACGGAGGCGCCTCGTAAAGTCTCGCCCCAAACTGAGTCCGGCGGACGAAAGTTGGCCAGCCCCACCGCCCAAGGCTATAGCCCACCCGTTTTTGTGTCCTTTTTCCGCTGGACGAACTTGGCGTCCCGGCCTTCAGGCAGTTATTTTTGGGCGCGGATGTGCCCGAGGCCTATTTTTGGCACACGGAGGTGCCTCGCAAAGTCTCGCGCCATTCCGAGTCCGGCAGACGAAGTTGGCCAGCCCCACCCCCCAAGGCTATAGCCCACCTGTTTTTGTGGCCTTTTTCCGCTGGACGAACTTGGCGCCCCAGCCTTCGGGTGGTTATTTAGCGGCGCGGCTGTGTCCGCGCCTATTTTTGGCACACGGAGGTGCCTCACAAGTCTCACAGCATTCCGAGTCCCACAGACGAAGTCGGCCAGCCCCACCCCCCAAGGCTATAGCCCACCCGTTTTTGTGTCCTTTTTCCGCTGGACGAACTTGGCGCCCCGGCCTTCGGGCGGTTATTTTTGGGCGCGGCTGTGCCCGCGGCCTGTTTTGGGTGCACGGAGGGGCCTCGGAAAGTCTCGCGCCATTCCGAGTCCGGCAGACGAAGTTCGCCAGCCCCACCCCCCAAGGCTATAGCCCACCCGTTTTTGTGGCCTTTTTCCGCTGGACTAACTTAGAGCCCCGGCCTTCGGGCGGTTATTTTTAGATGCGGCTGTGTCCGCAGCCTATTTTTGGCACACGGAGGCGCCTCGCAAAGTCTCGCGCCATTCCGAGTCCGGCGGACGAAGTTGGCCAGCCCCACCCCCCAAGGCTATAGCCCACCCGTATTTGTGGATTTTTTCCGCTGGACGAACTTGGCGCCCCGGCCTTCGGGCGGTTATTTTTGGGTGCGGCTGTGTCCGAGGCCTATTTTTGGCACACGGATGCGCCTCACAAAGTCTTGCGCCATTCCCAGTCCCGTAGACGAAGTCGGCCAGCCCCACCCCCCAAGGCTATAGCCCACCCGTATTTGTGGCCTTTTTCCGCCGGACGAACTTGGCGCCCCGGCCTTCGGGCTGTTATTTTTGGGCGCGGCTGTGCCCGCGGCCTATTTTTGGCACACGGAGGCACCTCGCAAAGTGTCGCGCCATTCCGAGTCCGGCGGACGAAGTTGGCCAGCCCCACCCCCCAAGGCTATAGCCCACACGTATTTGTGTCCTTTTTCCGCTGGACGAACTTGGCGCCCTGGCCTTCGGGCGGTAATTTTTGGGCGCGGCTCTGTCCGAAGCCTCTTTTTAGCACACGGAGGCGCCTCGCAAAGTCTCACGACATTCCGAGTCCGGCGGACGAAGTTGGCCGGCCCCACCCCCCAAGGCTATAGCCCATCCGTATTTGTTGCCTTTTTCCGCTGGAGGAACTTGGCGCCCCGGCCTTCGGGTGGTTATTTTGCGGCGCGACTGTGCCCGCGGCCTAGTTTTGGCACACGGAGGTGCCTCGCAAAGTCTCGCGCCATTCCGAGTCCGGCGGACGAAGTGGGCCAGCCCCACGCCCCAAGGCTATAGCCCACCCATTTTTGTGTCCTTTTTCCGCCGGACGAACTTGGCGCCCCGGCCTTCGGGCGGTTATTTTTGGGCGCGGCTGTGCCCGAGCCCTATTTTTGGCACACGGATGCGCCTCACAAAGTCTCGCGCCATTCCGAGTCCCGCAGACGAAGTTGGCCAGCCCCACCCCCCAAGGCTATAGCCCACCCGTATTTGTGGCCTTTTTCCGCTGGAGGAACTTCGCGCCCCGGCCTTCGGGTGGTTATTTTGCGGCGCGGCTTTCCCCGCGGCCTATTTTTGGCACACGGAGGTGCCTCGCAAAGTCTCGCGCCATTCCGAGTCCGGCGGACGAAGTTGGCCAGCCCCACGCCCCAAGGCTATAGCCCACCCGTTTTTGTGGCCTTTTTCCGCTGGACGAAATTGGCGCCCCGGCCTTCGGGCGGTTATTTTTTGGCGTAGCTGTTCCCGAGGCCTATTTTTGGCACACGGATGCGCCTCACAAAGTCTCGCGCCATTCCGAGTCCCGCAGACGAAGTTGGCCAGCCCCACCCCCCAAGGCTATAGCCCACCCGTATTTGTGGCCTTTTTCCGCCGGACGAACTTGGCGCCCCGGCCTTCGGGCTGTTATTTTTGGGCGCGGCTGTGGCCGCGGCCTATTTTTGGCACACGGAGGCACCTCGCAAAGTGTCGCGCCATTCCGAGTCCGGCAGACGAAGTTGGCTAGCCCCACCCCCCAAGGATATAGCCCACCCGTTTTTGTGGCCTTTTTCCGCTGGACGAACTTGGCGCCCCGGCCTTCGGGCGGTTATTTTTGGGCGCGGCTGTAGCCGCGGCCTATTTTTGGGACACGGACGCACCTCGAAGGGTCTCGCGCCATTCCGAGTCCGGCGGACGAAGTTATCCAGCCCCACCCCCCAAGGCTATAGCCCACCCGTTTTTGTGGCCTTTTTCCGCTGGACGAACTTGGCGCCCTGGCCTTCGGGCGGTAATTTTTGGGCGCGGCTCTGTCCGAAGCCTCTTTTTAGCACACGGAGGCGCCTCGCAAAGTCTCACGACATTCCGAGTCCGGCGGACGAAGTTGGCCGGCCCCACCCCCCAAGGCTATAGCCCATCCGTATTTGTTGCCTTTTTCCGCTGGAGGAACTTGGCGCCCCGGCCTTCGGGTGGTTATTTTGCGGCGCGACTGTGCCCGCGGCCTAGTTTTGGCACACGGAGGTGCCTCGCAAAGTCTCGCGCCATTCCGAGTCCGGCGGACGAAGTGGGCCAGCCCCACGCCCCAAGGCTATAGCCCACCCGTTTTTGTGTCCTTTTTCCGCCGGACGAACTTGGCGCCCCGGCCTTCGGGCGGTTATTTTTGGGCGCGGCTGTGCCCGAGCCCTATTTTTGGCACACGGATGCGCCTCACAAAGTCTCGCGCCATTCCGAGTCCCGCAGACGAAGTTGGCCAGCCCCACCCCCCAAGGCTATATCCCACCCGTATTTGTGGCCTTTTTCCGCCGGAGGAACTTGGCGCCCCGGCCTTCGGGTGGTTATTTTGCGGCGCGACTGTGCCCGCGGCCTAGTTTTGGCACACGGAGGTGCCTCGCAAAGTCTCGCGCCATTCCGAGTCCGGCGGACGAAGTTGGCCAGCCCCACGCCCCAAGGCTATAGCCCACCCGTTTTTGTGTCCTTTTTCCTCTGGACGAAATTGGCGCCCCGGCCTTCGGGCGGTTATTTTTTGGCGCAGCTGTGCCTGAGGCCTATTTTTGGCACGCGGATGCGCCTCACAAAGTCTCGCGCCATTCCGAGTCCCGCAGACGAACTTGGCCAGCCCCACCCCCCAAGGCTATAGCCCACCCGTATTTGTGGCCTTTTTCCGCTGGACGAACTTGGCGCCCCGGCCTTCGGGCGTTTATTTTTGGGCGCGGCTGTGCCCGCGGCCTATTTTTGGCACACGGAGGCGCCTCGCAAAGTCTCGCGCCATTCCGAATCCGGCAGATGAAGTTGGCTAGCCCCACCCCCCAAGGATATAGCCCACCCGTTTTTGTGGCCTTTTTCCGCTGGACGAACTTGGCACCCCGGCCTTCGGGCGGTTATTTTTGGGCGCGGCTGTGGCCGCGGCCTATTTTTGGCACACGGACACACCTCGAAGGGTCTCGCGCCATTCCGAGTCCGGCGGACGAAGTTATCCAGGCCCACCCCCCAAGGCTATAGCCCACCCGTTTTTGTGGCCTTTTTCCGCTGGACGAACTTGGCGCCCTGGCCTTCGGGCTGTAATTTTTGGGCGCCGCTGTGTCCGCAGCCTATTTTTGGCACACGGAGGCGCCTCGTAAAGTCTCGCGACATTCCGAGTCCGGCGGACGAAGTTGGCCGGCCCCACCCCCCAAGGCTATAGCCCACCCGTATTTGTTGCCTTTTTCCGCTGGAGGAACTTGGCGCCCCGGTCTTCGGGCAGTTATTTTGCGGCGCGGCTGTGCCCGCGGCCTATTTTTGGCACACGGAGGCGCCTCGCAAAGTCTCGCGCCATTCCGAGTCCGGCGGACGATGTTGGCCAGCCCCACCCCCCAAGGCTATAGCACACCCGTTTTTGTGTCCTTTTTCCGCTGGACGAACTTGGCGCCCCGGCGTTCGGGCGGTTATTTTTGGGCGCGGCTGTGCCCGAGCCCTATTTTTGGCACACGGATGCGCCTCACAAAGTCTCGCGCCATTCCGAGTCCCGCAGACGAAGTTGGCCAGCCCCACCCCCCAAGGCTATAGCCCACCCGTATTTGTGCCCTTTTTCCGCCGGACGAACTTGGAGCCCCGGCCTTCGGGCTGTTATTTTTGGACGGGGCTGTGCCCGTGGCCGATTTTTGGCACACGGAGGCGCCTCGCAAAGTCTCACGACATTCCGAGTACGGCGGGCGAAGTTGGCCGGCCCCACCCCCCAAGGCTATAGCCCATCCGTATTTGTTGCCTTTTTCCGCTGGAGGAACTTGGCGCCCCGGCCTTCGGGTGGTTATTTTGCGGCGCGACTGTGCCCGCGGCCTAGTTTTGGCACACGGAGGTGCCTCGCAAAGTCTCGCGCCATTCCGAGTCCGGCGGACGAAGTTGGCCAGCCCCACGCCCCAAGGCTATAGCCCACCCGTTTTTGTGTCCTTTTTCCTCTGGACGAAATTGGCGCCCCGGCCTTCGGGCGGTTATTTTTGGGCGCAGCTGTGCCCGAGGCCTATTTTTGGCACACGGATGTGCCTCACAAAGTCCCGCGCCATTCCGAGTCCCGCAGACGAAGTTGGCCAGCCCCACCCCCCAAGGCTATAGCCCACCCGTAGTTGTGGCCTTTTTCCGGTGGACGAACTTGGCGCCCCGGCCTTCGGGCGGTTATTTTGCGGAGCGGCTGGGCCCACGGCCTATTTTTGGTACACGGAGGCGCCTCGTAAAGTCTCGCCCCAAACTGAGTCCGGCGGACGAAGTTGGCCAGCCCCACCGCCCAAGGCTATAGCCCACCCGTTTTTGTGTCCTTTTTCCGCTGGACGAACTTGGCGTCCCGGCCTTCAGGCAGTTATTTTTGGGCGCGGATGTGCCCGAGGCCTATTTTTGGCACACGGAGGTGCCTCGCAAAGTGACGCGCCATTCCGAATCCGGCAGATGAAGTTGGCTAGCCCCACCCCCCAAGGATATAGCCCACCCGTTTTTGTGGCCTTTTTCCGCTGGACGAACTTGGCGCCCCGGCCTTCGGCCGGTTATTTTTGGGCGCGGCTGGGCCCGCGGCTTATTTTTGGCACACGGACGCACCTCGAAGAGTCTCGCGCCATTCCGAGTCCGGCGGACGAAGTTATCCAGCCCCACCCCCCAAGGCTATAGCCCACCCGTTTTTGTGGCCTTTTTCCGCTGGACGAACTTGGCGCCCTGGCCTTCGGGCGGTAATTTTTGGGCGCGGCTGTGTCCGCAGCCTATTTTTGGTACACGGAGGCGCCTCGCAAAGTCTCGCGACATTCCGAGTCCGGCGGACGAAGTTGGCCGGCCCCACCCCCCAAGGCTATAGCCCACCCGTATTTGTGGCCTTTTTCTGCCGGATGAACTTGGAGCCCCGGCCTTCGGGCGGTTATTTTTGGACGCGGCTGTGCCCGTGGCCTATTTTTGGCACACGGAGGCACCTCGCAAAGTCTCGCGCCATTCCGAGTCCGGTGGACGAAGTTGGCCAGCCCCACCCCCCAAGGCTATAGCCCACCCGTTTTTGTGGCCTTTTTCCGCTGGACGAACTTGGCGCCCCGGCCTTCGGGCGGTTATTTTTGGGCGCGGCTGTGCCCGAGCCCTATTTTTGGCACACGGATGCGCCTCACAAAGTCTCGCGCCATTCCGAGTCCCGCAGACGAAGTTGGCCAGCCCCACCCCCCAAGGCTATAGCCCACCCGTATTTGTGCCCTTTTTCCGCCGGACGAACTTGGAGCCCCGGCCTTCGGGCTGTTATTTTTGGACGGGGCTGTGCCCGTGGCCGATTTTTGGCACACGGAGGCGCCTCGCAAAGTCTCACGACATTCCGAGTACGGCGGGCGAAGTTGGCCGGCCCCACCCCCCAAGGCTATAGCCCATCCGTATTTGTTGCCTTTTTCCGCTGGAGGAACTTGGCGCCCCGGCCTTCGGGTGGTTATTTTGCGGCGCGACTGTGCCCGCGGCCTAGTTTTGGCACACGGAGGTGCCTCGCAAAGTCTCGCGCCATTCCGAGTCCGGCGGACGAAGTTGGCCAGCCCCACGCCCCAAGGCTATAGCCCACCCGTTTTTGTGTCCTTTTTCCTCTGGACGAAATTGGCGCCCCGGCCTTCGGGCGGTTATTTTTGGGCGCAGCTGTGCCCGAGGCCTATTTTTGGCACACGGATGTGCCTCACAAAGTCCCGCGCCATTCCGAGTCCCGCAGACGAAGTTGGCCAGCCCCACCCCCCAAGGCTATAGCCCACCCGTAGTTGTGGCCTTTTTCCGGTGGACGAACTTGGCGCCCCGGCCTTCGGGCGGTTATTTTGCGGAGCGGCTGGGCCCACGGCCTATTTTTGGTACACGGAGGCGCCTCGTAAAGTCTCGCCCCAAACTGAGTCCGGCGGACGAAGTTGGCCAGCCCCACCGCCCAAGGCTATAGCCCACCCGTTTTTGTGTCCTTTTTCCGCTGGACGAACTTGGCGTCCCGGCCTTCAGGCAGTTATTTTTGGGCGCGGATGTGCCCGAGGCCTATTTTTGGCACACGGAGGTGCCTCGCAAAGTGACGCGCCATTCCGAATCCGGCAGATGAAGTTGGCTAGCCCCACCCCCCAAGGATATAGCCCACCCGTTTTTGTGGCCTTTTTCCGCTGGACGAAATTGGCGCCCCGGCCTTCGGGCGGTTATTTTTGGGTACGGCTGTGCCCGAGCCCTATTTTTGGCACACGGATGCGCCTCACAAAGTCTCGCGCCATTCCGAGTCCCGCAGACGAAGTTGGCCAGCCCCACCCCCCAAGGCTATAGCCCACCCGTATTTGTGGCCTTTTTCTGCCGGATGAACTTGGAGCCCCGGCCTTCGGGCGGTTATTTTTGGACGCGGCTGTGCCGGTGGCCTATTTTTGGCACACGGAGGCACCTCGCAAAGTCTCGCGCCATTCCGAGTCCGGTGGACGAAGTTGGCCAGCCCCACCCCCCAAGGCTATAGCCCACCCGTTTTTGTGGCCTTTTTCCGCTGGACGAACTTGGCGCCCCGGCCTTCGGGCGGTTATTTTTGGGCGCGGCTGTGGCCGCCCCCTATTTTTGGCACACGGAGGCAGCTCGCAAAGTCTCGCGCTATTCCGAGTCCGGCGGACGAAGTTGGCCAGCCCCACCCCCCAAGGCAATAGTCCACCCGTTTTTGTAGCCTTTTTCCGCTGGACGAACTTGGTGCCCCGGCCTTCGGGTGGTTATTTTTGGGCGCGGCTGTGCCCGCGGCCTATTTTTGGCACACGGAGGTGCGTCGCAAAGTCTAGCGCCATTCCGAGTCCGGCGGACGAAGTTGGCCAGCCCCACCCCCAAAGGCTATAGCCCACCCGTTTTTGTGGCCTTTTTCCGCTGGACAAACTTGGCGCCGCGGCCTTCGGGCGGTTATTTTTGGGCGCTGCTGTGTCCGCAGTCTATTTTTGGCACACGGAGGCGCCTCGAAAAGTTTCGCGCCATTTCGAGTCCGGCGGACGAAGTTGGCCAGCCCCACCCCTCAAGGCTATAGCCCACCCGTTTTTATGGCCTTTTTCCGCTGGACGAACTTGGCGCCCCGGCCTTCGGGCGGTTATGTTTTGCCGCGGCTGTGCCTGCGGCCTATTTTTGGCACACGGAGGCGCCTCGCAAAGTCTCACTCCATTCCGAGTCCGGCGGACGAAGTTGGCCAGCCCCACCCCCCAAGGCTATAGCCCACCCGTATTTGTGGCCTTTTTCCGCTGGACGAACTTGGCGCCCCGGCCTACGGGCGGTTATTTTTGGGTGCGGCTGTGCCCGAGGCCTATTTTTGGCACACGGAGGCACCTCGCATAGTCTCGCGCCATTCCGAGTCCGGCGGACGAAGTTGGCCAGTCCCACCCCTCAAGGCTATAGCCCACCCGTTTTTGTGGCCTTTTTCCGCTGGACGAACTTGGCGTCCCGGCCTTCGGGCGGTTATTTTTGGGCGCGGCTGTGCCCGCGGCCTATTTTTGGCACACAGAGGCGCCTCACAAAGTGTCGCGCCATTCCGAGTCCGGCAGACGAAGTTGGCCAGCCTCACCCCCAAAGGCTATAGCCCACCGTTTTTGTGGCCTTTTTCCGCTGGACGAAATTGGCGCCCCGGCCTTCGGGCGATTATTTTTGCGCGAGGCTGCGCCCGCGGCCTATTTTTAGCACACAGAAGTGCCTCGCAAAGTCTCGTGCCATTTCGAGTCCCGCGGACGAAGTTGGCCAGCCCCAGCCCCAAGGGCTATAGCCCACCCGTTTTTGTGGCCTTTTCCCACTGGACAAACTTGGCGCCCCGGCCTTCGGGCGGTTATTTTTGGGCGCGGCTATGGCCTCGGCCTATTTTTGGCACATGGAGGCGCCTCGCAAAGTCTCGCGCCATTCCGAGTCCGGAGGACGAAGTTGGCCAGCCCCACCCCCCAAGGCTATAGCCCACCCGTATTTGTGGCCTTTTTCCGCTGGACGAACTTGGCGGCCCGGCCTTCGGGCGGTTATTTTTGGGCGCGGATCTGCCCGTAGCCTATTTTTGGCACACGGAGTTGCCTCGCAGAGCCTCGCGCCATTCCGAGTCCGGCGGAAGAAGTTTGCCAGCCCCACCCCCATAGGCTATAGCCCACCCGTTTTTGTGGCCTTTTTCCGCTGGATGAACTTGGCGCCCCGTACTTCGGGCAGTTATTTTTAGGCGCGGCAGTGCCCACGGCCTATTTTTGGCACACGGAGGCGGCTCGTAAAGTCTCGCGCCATTCCAAGTCCGGCGGACGAAGTTGGCCAGCCCCACCCCTCTAGGCTATAGCCCACCCGTTTTTGTGGCCTTTTTCCGCTGGACGAACTTTGTGGCCCGGACTTCGGGCGGTTATTTTTGGGCGCGGCTGTACCCGTTGCCTATTTTTGGCACACGGACGCACCTCGAAGAGTCTCGCCCCATTCCGAGTCCGGCGGACGAAGTTATCCAGCCCCACCCCCCAAGGCTATAACCCACCCGTTTTTGTGGCCTTTTCCCGCTGGACAAACTTGGTGCCCCGGCCTTCGGGCGGTTATTTTTGGGTGCGGCTATGCCCGCGGCCTATTTTTGGCACACGGAGGTGCCTCGCAAAGTCTCGCGCCATTCCGAGTCCGGCGGACGAAGTTGGCCAGCCCGACCCCCCAAGGCTATAGCCCACCCGTATTTGTGGCCTTTTTCCGCTGGACGAACTTGGCGGCCCGGCCTTCGGGCGGTTATTTTTGGGCGCGTATGTGCCCGTGGCCTATTTTTGGCACACGGAGTTGCCTCGCTAAGCCTCGCGCCATTCCGAGTCCGGCGGAAGAAGTTTGCCAGCCCCACCCCCATAGGCTATAGCACACCCGTTTTTGTGGCCTTTTTCCGCTGGACGAATTTGGCGCCCCGTACTTCGGGCAGTTATTTTTAGGCACGGCAGTGCCCACGGCCTATTTTTGGCACACGGAGGTGGCTCGTAAAGTCTCGCGCCATTCCGAGTCCGGCGGACGAAGTTGGCCAGCCCCACCCCTCTAGGCTATAGCCCACCCGTTTTTGTGGCCTTTTTCCGCTGGACGAACTTGGCGCCCCGGCCTTCGGGCGGTTATTTTTGGGCGCGGCTGTGCCCGTGGCCTATTTTTGGCACACGGACGCACCTCGAAGAGTCTCGCGCCATTCCGAGTCCGGCGGACGAAGTTATCCAGCCCCACCCCCCAAGGCTATAACCCACCCGTTTTTGTGGCCTTTTTCCGCTGGACGAACTTGGCGCCCCGGCCTTCGGGCGGTTATTTTTGGGCACGGCTGTGCCCGTGGCCTATTTTTGGCACACGGAGGCACCTCGCAAAGTCTCGCGCCATTCCGAGTCCGGCGGACGAAGTTGGCCAGCCCCACCCCCCTAGGCTATATAGCCCACCCGTTTTTGTGGCCTTTTCCCGCTGGACGATCTTGGCGCCCCGGCCTTCGGGCGGTTATTTTTGGGCGCGGCTGTGCCCGTGGCCTATTTTTGGCACACGGGCGCACCTCGAAGAGTGTCGCGCCATTCCGAGTCCGGCGGATGAAGTTATCCAGCCCCACCCCCCAAGGCTATAACCCACCCGTTTTTGTGGCCTTTTTCCGCTGGACGAACTTGGCGCCCCGGCCTTCGGGCGGTAATTTTTGGGCGCGGCTGTGCCCGTGGCCTATTTTTGGCACACGGAGGTGCCTCACAAAGTCTCGCGACATTCCGAGTCCGGTGGACGAAGTTGGCCATCCCCACCCCCCAAGGCTATAGCCCACCCGTATTTGTGTTCTTTTTCCGCTGGACGAACTTGGCGCCCCAGCCTTCGGGCGGTTATTTTTGGGCGCGGCTGTGCCCGAGCCATATTTTTGGCACACGGATGCGCCTCACAAAGTCTCGCGACATTCCGAGTCCGGCGGACGAAGTTGGCCATCCCCACCCCCCAAGGCTATAGCCCACCCGTATTTGTGGCCTTTTTCCGCTGGAGGAACTTGGCGCCCCGGCCTTCGGGCGGTTATTTTACGGCGCGGCTGTGCCCGCGGCCTATTTTTGGCACACAGAGGCGCCTCGCAAAGTCTCGCGCCATTCCGAGTCCGGCGGACAAAGTTGGCCAGCCCCACCCCCCAAGGCTATAACCCACCCGTTTTTGTGGCCTTTTTCCGCTGGACGAACTTGGCGCCCCGGCCTTCGGGCGGTTATTTTTGGGCGCGGCTGTGCCCGTGGCCTATTTTTGGCACACGGAGGTGCCTCACAAAGTCTCGCGACATTCCGAGTCCGGTGGACGAAGTTGGCCATCCCCACCCCCCAAGGCTATAGCCCACCCGTATTTGTGTTCTTTTTCCGCTGGACGAACTTGGCGCCCCAGCCTTCGGGCGGTTATTTTTGGGCGCGGCTGTGCCCGAGCCATATTTTTGGCACACGGATGCGCCTCACAAAGTCTCGCGACATTCCGAGTCCGGCGGACGAAGTTGGCCATCCCCACCCCCCAAGGCTATAGCCCACCCGTATTTGTGGCCTTTTTCCACTGGAGGAACTTGGCGCCCCGGCCTTCGGGCGGTTATTTTACGGCGCGGCTGTGCCCGCGGCCTATTTTTGGCACACGGAGGCGCCTCGCAAAGTCTCGCGCCATTCCGAGTCCGGCGGACAAAGTTGGCCAGCCCCACCCCCCAAGGCTATAGCCCACCCGTTTTTGTGATCTTTTTCCGCTGGACGAACTTGGCGCCCCGGCCTTCGGGCGGTTATTTTTGGGCGCGGCTGTGCCCGAGCCATATTTTTGGCACACGGATGCGCCTCACAAAGTCTCGCGCCATTCCGAGTCCCGCAGACGAAGTTGGCCAGCCCCACCCCCCAAGGCTATAGCCCACCCGTATTTGTGGCCTTTTTCCGCCGGACGAACTTGGAGCCCCGGCCTTCGGGCAGTTATTTTTGGGCGCGGCTGTGCCCGCGGCCTATTTTTGGCTCACGGAGGTGCCTCGCAAAGTCTCGCGCCATTCCGAGTCCGGCGGACGAAGTTGGCGATCCCCACCCCCAAAGGCTATAGCCCACCCGTTTTTGTGGCTTTTTTCCGCTGGACGAACTTGGCGCCCCGGCCTTCGGGCGGTTATTTTTGGCGCGGCTGTGCCCGCGGCCTATTTTTGGCACACGGAGGCGCCTCGAAAAGTCTCGCGCCATTTCGAGTCCGGCGGACGAAGTTGGCCAGCCCCACCCCCCAAGGCTATAGCCCACCCGTTTTTGTGGCCTTTTTCCGCTGGATGAACTTGGCGCCCCGGCCTTCGGGCGGTTATTTTTTGCCGTGGCTGTGCCCGCGGCCCATTTTTGGCCCACGGAGGCGCCTCGCAAAGTCTCGCGCCATTCCAAATCCGGCGGACGAAGTTGGCCAGCCCCACCCCCCATGGCTATAGCCCACCCGTATTTGTGGCCTTTTTCCGCTGGACAAACTTGGCGCCCCTGCCTACGGGCGGTTATTTTGGGGCGCGGCTGTGCCCGCGGCCTATTTTTGGCACACGGAGGCGCCTCGCAAAGTCTCGCGCCATTCCGAGTCCGGCGGACGAAGTTGGCCAGTCCCACCCCTCAAGACTATAACCCACCCGTTTTTGTGGTTTTTTTCCGCTGGACGAACTTGGCGCCCCGGCCTTCGGGCGGTTATTTTTGGGCGCGGCTGTGCCCGCGGCCTGTTTTTGGCATACGGAGATGCCTCGCAAAGCCTCGCGCCATTCCGAGTCCTGCGGACGAAGTTGGCCAGCCCCACCCCCCAAGGCTATAGCCCACCCGTTTTTGTGGCCATTTTCCGCTGGACGAACTTGGCGCCCCGGCCTTCGGGCGGTTATTTTTGGGCGCGGCTGCGGCCGCGGCCTATTTTTGGCACATGGAGGCACCTCGCAAAGTCTCGCGCCATTCCGAGTCCGGCGGACGAATTGGGCCGGCCCCACCCCCCAAGGCTATAGCCCACCCGTATTTGTGGCCTTTTTCCGCTGGACGAACTTGGCGCCCCGGCCTTCGGGTGGTTATTTTTGGGCGCCGCTGTGCCCGCGGCCTATTTTTGGCACACGGAGGCACCTCGCAAAGTCTCGCGCCATTCCAATTCCGGCGGACGAAGTTGGCCGGCCCCACCCCCCAAGGCTATAGCCCACCCGTATTTCTGGCCTTTTTCCGCTGGACGAACTTGGCGCCCCGGCCTTCGGGCAGTTATTTTTGGGCGCTGCTGTGCCCGCGGCCTATTTTTGGCACACGGAGATGCCTCGCAAAGCCTCGCGCCATTCCGAGTCCTCCGGACGAAGTTGGCCAGCCCCACCCCCCAAGGCTATAGCCCACCCGTTTTTGTGGCCCTTTTTCGCTGGACGAACTTGGCGCCCCGGCCTTCGGGCGGTTATTTTTGGACGCGGCTGTGCCCGCGGCCTATTTTTGGCACACGGAGGCACCTCGCAAAGTCTCGCGCCATTCCGAGTCCGGCGGACGAAGTTTGCCGGCCCCACCCCCCAAGGCTCTAGCCCACCCGTATTTGAGGCCTTTTCCCGCTGGACAAACTTGGCGCCCCGGCCTTCTGGCGGTTATTTTTGGGCGCGGCTGTGCCCGCGGCCTATTTTTGGCACACGGAGGCACCTCGCAAAGTCTCGCGCCATTCCGAGTCCGGCGGACGACGTTGGCCGGCCCCACCCCCCAAGGTTCTAGCCCACCCGTATTTGTGGCCTTTTTCCACTGGACGAAGTTGGCGCCCCGGCCTTCGGGCAGTTATTTTTGGGTGCGGCTGTGCCCGCGGCCTATTTTTGGCACACGGAGGCACCTCGCAAAGTGTCGCGCCATTCCGAGTCCGGCGGACGACGTTGGCCAGCCCCACCCCCCAAGGCTATAGCCCACCCGTATTTGTGGCCTTTTCCCGCTGGACAAACTTGGCGCCCCGGCCTTCGGGTGGTTATTTTTGGGCACGGCTGTGCCCGCGGCCTATTTTTGGCACACGGAGGCACCTCGCAAAGTGTTGCGCCATTCCGAGTCCGGCGGACGAAGTTTGCCGGCCCCACCCCCCAAGGTTCTAGCCCACCCGTATTTGTGGCCTTTTTCCACTGGACGAAGTTGGCGCCCCGGCCTTCGGGCAGTTATTTTTGGGTGCGGCTGCGCCCGCGGCCTATTTTTGGCACACGGAGGCACCTCGCAAAGTCTCGCGCCATTCCGAGTCCGGCGGACGACGTTGGCCAGCCCCACCCCCCAAGGCTATAGCCCACCCGTATTTGTGGCCTTTTCCCGCTGGACAAACTTGGCGCCCCGGCCTTCGGGTGGTTATTTTTGGGCACGGCTGTGCCCGCGGCCTATTTTTGGCACACGGAGTTGCCTCGCAAAGTCTCGCGCCATTCCGAGTCCGGCGGACGACGTTGGCCAGCCCCACCCCCCAAGGCTATAGCCCACCCGTATTTGTGGCCTTTTTCCGCTGGACAAACTTGGCGCCCCTGCCTACGGGCGGTTATCTTGGGGCGCGGCTGTGCCCGCGGCCTATTTTTGGCACACGGAGGTGCCTCGCAAAGTCTCGCACCATTCCGAGTCCGGCGGACGAAGTTGGCCAGGCCCACCCCTCAAGACTATAGCCCACCCGTTTTTGTGGCCCTTTTCCGCTGGAAGAACTTGGCGTCCCGGCCTTCGGGCGGTTATTTTTGGGCGCGGCTGTGCCCGCGGCCTATTTTTTGGCACACAGAGGCGCCTCACAAAGTGTCGCGCCATTCCGAGTCCGGCGGACGAAGTTGGCCAGCCCCACCCGCAAAGGCTATATCCCACCCGTTTTTGTGGCCTTTTTCCGCTGGATGAAATTGGCGCCCCGGCCTTCGGGCGGTTATTTTTGGGCTGGCCTGCCCCCGCGGCCTATTTTTGGCACACGGAGGCGCCTCGCAAAGTCTCGCGCCATTCCGAGTCCGGCGGACGAAGTTGGCCAGCCCCACCCCCCAAGGCTATAGCCCACCCGTTTTTGTGGCCTTTTTCCGCTGGACGAACGTGGCGCCCCGACCTTCGGGCGGTTATTTTTGGGCGCCGCTGTGCCCGCGGCCTATTTTTGGCACACGGAGATGCCTCGCAAAGCCTCGCGCCATTCCGAGTTCTGCGGACGAAGTTGGCCAGCCCCACCCCCCAAGGCTATAGCCCACCCGTTTTTGTGGCCATTTTCCGCAGGACGAACTTGGCGCCCCGGCCTTCGGGCGGTTATTTTTGGGCGCGGCTGTGCCCGCGGCCTATTTTTGGCACACAGAGGCACCTCGCAAAGTGTCGCGCCATTCCGAGTCCGGCGGACGAAGTTTGCCGGCCCCACCCCCGAAGGTTCTAGCCCACCCGTATTTGTGGCCTTTTTCCACTGGACGAACTTGGCGCCCCGGCCTTCGGGCAGTTATTTTTGGGTGCGGCTGTGCCCGCGGCCTATTTTTGGCACACGGAGGCACCTCGCAAAGTCTCGCGCCATTCCGAGTCCGGCGGACGAAGTGGGCCGGCCCCACCCCCCAAGGCAATAGCCCACCCGTATTTGTGGCCTTTTCCCGCTGGACAAACTTGGCGCCCCGGCCTTCGGGTGGTTATTTTTGGGCACGGCTTTGCCCGCGGCCTATTTTTGTCACACGGAGTTGCCTCGCAAAGTCTCGCGCCATTCCGAGTCCGGCGGACGACGTTGGCCAGCCCCACCCCCCAAGGCTATAGCCCACCCGTATTTGTGGCCTTTTCCCACTGGACAAACTTGGCGCCCCGGCCTTCGGGTGGTTATTTTTGGGCACGGCTGTGCCCGCGGCCTATTTTTGGCACACGGAGTTGCCTCGCAAAGTCTCGCGCCATTCCGAGTCCGGCGGACGACGTTGGCCAGCCCCACCCCCCAAGGCTATAGCCCACCCGTATTTGTGGCCTTTTTCCGCTGGACAAACTTGGCGCCCCTGCCTACGGGCGGTTATTTTGGGGCGCGGCTGTGCCCGCGGCCTATTTTTGGCACACGGAGGTGCCTCGCAAAGTCTCGCACCATTCCGAGTCCGGCGGACGAAGTTGGCCAGTCCCATCCCTCAAGACTATAGCCCACCCGTTTTTGTGGCCTTTTTCCGCTGGACGAACTTGGCGTCCCGGCCTTCGGGCGGTTATTTTTGGGCGCGGCTGTGCCCGCGGCCTATTTTTTGGCACACAGAGGCGCCTCACAAAGTGTCGCGCCATTCCGAGTCCGGCGGACGAAGTTGGCCAGCCCCACCCCCAAAGGCTATAGCCCACCCGTTTTTGTGGCCTTTTTCCGCTGGATGAAATTGGCGCCCCGGCCTTCGGGCGGTTATTTTTGGGCTGGGCTGCCCCCGCGGCCTATTTTTGGCACACGGAGGTGCCTCGCAAAGTCTCGCGCCATTCCGAGTCCGGCGGACGAAGTTGGCCAGCCCCACCCCCCAAGGCTATAGCCCACCCGTTTTTGTGGCCTTTTTCCGCTGGACGAACGTGGCGCCCCGACCTTCGGGCGGTTATTTTTGGGCGCCGCTGTGTCCGCGGCCTATTTTTAGCACACGGAGATGCCTCGCAAAGCCTCGCGCCATTCCGAGTCCTGCGGACGAAGTTGGCCAGCCCCACCCCCCAAGGCTATAGCCCACCCGTTTTTGTGGCCATTTTCCGCAGGACGAACTTGGCGCCCCGGCCTTCGGGCGGTTATTTTTGGGCGCGGCTGTGCCCGCGGCCTATTTTTGGCACACGGAGGCACCTCGCAAAGTGTCGCGCCATTCCGAGTCCGGCGGACGAAGTTTGCCGGCCCCACCCCCCAAGGTTCTAGCCAACCCGTATTTGTGGCCTTTTTCCACTGGACGAACTTGGCGCCCCGGCCTTCGGGCAGTTATTTTTGGGTGCGGCTGTGCCCGCGGCCTATTTTTGGCACACGGGGGCACCTCGCAAAGTCTCGCGCCATTCCGAGTCCGGCGGACGAAGTGGGCCGGCCCCACCCCCCAAGGCAATAGCCCACCCGTATTTGTGGCCTTTTCCCGCTGGACAAACAAGGCGCCCCGGCCTTCGGGTGGTTATTTTTGGGCACGGCTGTGCCCGCGGCCTATTTTTGGCACACGGAGTTGCCTCGCAAAGTCTCGCGCCATTCCGAGTCCGGCGGACGACGTTGGCCAGCCCCACCCCCCAAGGCTATAGCCCACCCGTATTTGTGGCCTTTTTCCGCTGGACGAACTTGGCGGCCCTGCCTTCGGGCGGTTATTTTTGGGCGCGGCTGTGCCCGCGGCCTATTTTTGGCACACGGTGTTGCCTCGCAAAGTCTCGCGCCATTCCAAGTCCGGCGGACGAAGTTTGCCAGCCCCACCCCCAAAGGCTATAGCCCACCCGTTTTTGTGGCCTTTTTCCGCTGGACGAACTTCGCGGCCCTGCCTTCGGGCGGTTATTTTTGGGCGCGGCTGTGCCCGCGGCCTATTTTTGGCACACGGTGTTGCCTCGCAAAGTCTCGCGCCATTCCGAGTCCGGCGGACGAAGTTGGCCAGCCCCACCGCCCCCAAGGCTATAGCCCACCCGTTTTTGAGGCCTTTTTCCGCTGGACGAACTTCGCGCCCCACCCTTCGGGCTGTTCTTTTTGGGCGCGGCTGTGCTCGCGGCCTATTTTTGGCAAACGGAGGCACCTCGCAAAGTCTCCCGCCATTCTGAGTCCGGCGGACGAAGTTGGCCAGCCCCACCCCCCAAGGCTATAGCCCACCCGTTTTTGTGGCCTTTTTCCGCTGGACGAACTTGGCGCCCCGGCCTTCGGGCAGTTATATTTGGGCGCAGCTGAGCCCGCGGCCTATTTTTGGCACACGGAGGCGCCTCGCAAAGACTCGCGCAATTCCGAGTCCGGCGGACGAATTTGGCCAGCCCCACCCCCCAAGGCTATAGCCCACCAGTTTTTGTGGCCTTTTTCCGCTGGACGAACTTGGCGCCCCGGCCTTCGGGCGGTTATTTTTGGGCGCTGCTGTGCTCGCGGCCTATTTTTGGCACACGGAGGCGCCTCGCAAAGTCTCGCGCCATTCCGAGTCCGGCGGACGAAGTTGGCCAGCCCCACCCCCCAAGGCTATAGCCCCCCGTATTTGTGGCCTTTTTCCGCTGGACGAACTTGGCGCCCCGGCCTTCGACCGGTTATTTTTGGGCGCGGCTGTGCCTGCGGCCTATTTTTGTCACACGGAGGACCCTCGTAAAGACTCGCGCAATTCCATGTCCGGCGGACGAATTTGGCCAGCCCCACCCCCCAAGGCTATGGCCCACCCGTTTTTGTGGCCTTTTTCCGCTGGACGAACTTGGCGCCCCGGCCTTCGGGCGGTTATTTTTGGGCGCGGCTGTGCTCGCGGCCTATTTTTGGGACACGGAGGTGCCTCGCAAAGTCTCGCGCCATTCCGAGTCCGGCGGACGAAGTTGGCCAGCCCCACCCCCCCCCCCCCAAGGCTATAGCCCACCCGTTTTTGAGGCCTTTTTCCGCTGGACGAACTTCGCACCCCACCCTTCGGGCTGTTCTTTTTGGGCGCGGCTGTGCTCGCGGCCTATTTTTGGCAAACGGAGGCACCGCGCAAAGTCTCCCGCCATTCTGAGTCTGGCGGACGAACTTGGCCAGCCCCACCCCCCAAGGCTATAGCCCACCCGTTTTTGAGGCCTTTTTCCGCTCGACGAACTGGGCGCCCCACCGTTCGGGCAGTTCTTTTTGGGCGCGGCTGTGCTCGCGGCCTATTTTTGGCACACGGAGGCACCTCGCAAAGTCTCCCGCCATTCTGAGTCCGGCGGACGAAGTTGGCCAGCCCCACCCCCCAAGGCTATAGCCCACCCGTTTTTGTGGCCTTTTTCCGCTGGACGAACTTGGCGCCCCGGCCTTCGGGCGGTTATTTTTGGGCGCGGCTGTACCCGCGGCCTATTTTTTGGCACACGGAGGTGCCTCGCCAAGCCTCGCGCCTTTCCGAGTCCAGCGGACGAAGTTGGCCAGCCCCACCCACCAAGGCTATAGCCCACCCGTTTTTGAGACCTTTTTCCGCTGGACGAACTTGGCGCCCCACCCTTCGGGCTGTTCTTTTTGGGCGCGGCTGTGCTCGCGGCCTAATTTTGGCACACGGAGGCGCCTCGTAAAGTCTCGCGCCATTCCGAGTCCGGCGGACGAAGTTGAGAAGCCCCACCCCCCCAAGGCTATAGCCCACCCGTTTTTGTGGCCTTTTTCCGCTGGACGAACTTGGCGCCCCGGCCTTCGGGCGGTTATTTTTGGGCGCGGCTGTGACCGCGGCCTATTTTTGGCACACGGATCCGCCTCGTACAGTCTCACGCCATTCCGAGTCCGGCGGACGAAGTGGGCCAGCCCCACCCCCCAAGGCTATAGCCCACCCGTTTTTGTGGCCTTTTTCCGATGGACGAACTTGGCGCCCCGTCCTTCAGGCGGTTATTTTTGGGCGCGGCTGTGCCCGCGGCCAATTTTTGGCACACGGCGGCGCGTCGCAAAGTCTCGCGCCATTCTGCGTCCGGTGGACGAAGTCGGCCAGCCCACCCGTAATTGTGGCCTTTTTCCGCTGGACGAACTTGGCGCCCCGGCCTTCGGGCGGTTATTTTTGGGCGCGGCTGTGCCCGTGGCCTATTTTTGGCACACGGACGCACCTCGAAGAGTCTCGCGCCATTCCGAGTCCGGCGGACGAAGTTATCCAGCCCCACCCCCCAAGGCTATAACCCACCCGTTTTTGTGGCCTTTTTCCGCTGGACGAACTTGGCGCCCCGGCCTTCGGGCGGTTATTTTTGGGCACGGCTGTGCCCGTGGCCTATTTTTGGCACACGGAGGCACCTCGCAAAGTCTCGCGCCATTCCGAGTCCGGCGGACGAAGTTGGCCAGCCCCACCCCCCTAGGCTATATAGCCCACCCGTTTTTGTGGCCTTTTCCCGCTGGACGATCTTGGCGCCCCGGCCTTCGGGCGGTTATTTTTGGGCGCGGCTGTGCCTGCGGCCTATTTTTGGCACACGGAGCCGCCTCGCAAAGTCTCGCGCCATTCCGAGCCCGGCGGACGAAGTGGGCCAGCCCCACCCCCCAAGGCTATAGCCCACCCGTTTTTGTGGCCTTTTTCCGATGGACGAACTTGGCGCCCCGGCCTTCAGGTGGTTCTTTTTGGACGCGGCTGTGCCCGCGGCCTATTTTTGGCACACGGAGGCGCCTCGTAAAGTCTCGCGCCATTCCGAGTCCGGCGGACGAATGTGGCCAGCCCCAACCCCCAAGGCTATAGTCCACCCGTTTTTGTGGCCTTTTTCCGCTGGACGAACTTGGCGCCCCAGCCTTCGGGCGGTTATTTTCGGGCGCGGCTGTGCCCGCGGCCTTATTTTGGCACACGGAGGCGCCTCGCAAAGTCTTGCGCCATTCCGAGTCCGGCGGACGAAGTTGCACAGCCCCACCCCCCAAGGCTATAGCCCACCCGTTTTTGAGGCCTTTTTCCGCTGGATGAACTTGGCGCCCCGGCCTTCGGGCGGTTCTTTTTGGGCGCGGCTGTGGCCGCGGCCTATTTTTGGCGCACGGACGTACCTCGCTAAGTCTCGTACCATCCCGAGTCCGGCGGACGAAGTTGGCCAGCCCAACCCCCCAAGGCTATAGCCCACCCGTTTTTGTGGCCTTTTTCCGCTGGACGAACTTGGCGCCCCGGCCTTCGGGCGGTTATTTTTGGGCGCGGCTTTGCCCGCGGCCTATTTTTGGCACGCGGAGCCGCCTCGCAAAGTCTCGCGCCATTCCGAGTCCGGCGTACGAAGTGGGCCAGCCCCACCCCCCAAGGCTATAGCCCACCCGTTTTTGTGGCCTTTTTCCGATGGTCGAACTTGGCGCCCCGGCCTTTAGGCGGTTCTTTTTGGGAGCGGCTGTGCCCGCGGCCTATTTTTGGCACACGGAGGCGCCTCGCAAAGTCTCGCGCCATTCCGAGTCCGGCGGACGAAGGTGGCCAGCCCCAACCCCCAAGGCTATAGCCCACCCGTTTTTGTAGCCTTTTTCCGCTGGACGAACTTGGCGCCCCAGCCTTCGGGCGGTTATTTTCGGGCGCGGCTGTGCCCGCGGCCTATTTTTGGCGCACGGAGGCGTCTCGCAAAGTCTTGCGCCATTCCGAGTACGGCGGACGAAGTCGGCCAGCCCCACCCCCCAAGGCAATAGCCCACCCGTTTTTGTGGCCTTCTTCCGCTGGACGAACTTGGCGCCCCGGCCTTCGGGCGGTTATTTTTGGACGCGGCTTAGCCCGCGGCCTATTTTTGGCACACGGAGGCGCCTCGAAAAGTCTCGCGCCATTCCGTGTCTGGCGGGCGAAGTTGGCCAGGCCCACCCCCCAAGGCTATAGCCCACCCGTTTTTGTGGCCTTTTTCCGCTGGACGAACTTGGCGCCCCGGCCTTCGGGCGGTTATTTTTGGACGCGGCTTAGCCCGCGGCCTATTTTTGGCACACGGAGGCGCCTCGAAAAGTCTCGCGCCATTCTGAGTCCGACGGACGAAGTTGGCTAGCCCCACCCCCCAAGGCTATAGCCCACCCGTTTTTGTGGCCTTTTTCCGCTGGACGAACTAGGCGCCCCGGCCTTCGGGCGGCTATTTTTGGACGCGGCTGTGCCCGCGGCCTATTTTTGGCTTACGGAGGCGCCTCGCAAAGTCTCGCGCCATTCTTAGTCCGGCGGACGAAGTTGGCCTGCCCCACCCCCCAAGGCTATAGCCCACCCGTTTTTGTGGCTTTTTTCCGCTGGACGAACTGGGCGCCCCGGCCTTCGGGCAGTTATTTTTGGATGCAGCTGTGACCGCGGCCTATTTTTGGCACACGGAGGCGCCTCGAAAAGTCTCACGCCAGTCCGAGTCGGGCGGACGAAGTTGGCCCGCCCCAACCCCCAAGGCTATAGCCCACCCGTTTTTGTGGCCTTTTTCCGTTGGACGAACTTGGCGCCCCGGCCTTCGGGGGGTTATTTTTGGGCGCGACTGTGACCGCGGCCTATTATTGGCACACGGAGGTTCCTCGCAAAGTCTCGCGCAATTCCGAGTCCGGCGAACGAAGTTGGCCAGCCCCACCCCCCAAGGCTATAGCCCACCCGTTTTTGTGGCCTTTTTCCGCTGGACGAACTTGGCACCCCGGCCTTCGGGCAGTTATTTTTGGGTACGGCTGTGACCGCGGCCTATTTTTGGCACACGGAGGCGCCTCGTAAAGTCTCGCGCCATTCCGAGTCCGGCGGACGAAGTTGGCCAGCCCCACCCCCCAAGGCTATAGCCCACCCGTATTTGTGGCCTTTTTCCGCTGGACGAACTTGTCGCCCCGGCCTTCGGGCGGTTATTTTTGGGCGCGGCTGAGCCCGCGGCCTATTTTTGGCACACGGAGCCGCCTCGCAAAGTCTCGCACCATTCCGAGTCCGGCGGACGAAGTTGGCCAGCCCCACTCCCCAAGGCTATAGCCCACCCGTTTTTGTGGCCTTTTTCCGCTGGAAGAACTTGGCGCCCCGGCCTTCGCGCAGTTATTTTTGGGCGTGGCTGTTCCCGCGGCCTATTTTTGGCACACGGAGGTGCCTCGTAAAGTGTCGCGCCAGTCCGAGTTCGGCGGACAAAGTTGGCCAGCCCCACCCTCCAAGGCTATAGCCCACTCGTTTTTGTGGCCTTTTTCTGCTGGACGAACTTGGCGCCCCGGCCTTCGGGTGGTTATTTTTTAGGGCTGCTGTGCCCGCGGCCTATTTTTGGCACACAGAGGTGCCTCGCAAAGTCTCGCGCCATTCCGAGTCCGGCGGACGAAGTTGGCCAGCCCAACCCCCCAAGGCTATAGCCCACTCGTTTTTGTGGCCTTTTTCTGCTGGACGAACTTGGCGCCCCGGCCTTCGGGTGGTTATTTTTTAGGGGGGCTGTGCCCGCGGCCTATTTTTGGCACACAGAGGCGCCTCGCAAAGTCTCGCGCCATTCCGAGTCCGGCGGACGAAGTTGGCCAGCCCAACCCCCCAAGGCTATAGCCCACCCGTTTTTGTGGCCTTTTTCCGCTGGACGAACTTGGCGCCCCGGCCTTCGGGCGGTTATTTTCGGGAACGGCTGTGCCCGCGGCCTATTTTTGGCACACGTAGGCGCCTTGCAAAGTCTCGCACCATTCCGAGTCCGGCGGATGAAGTTGGCAAGCCCCACCCCCCAAGGCTATAGCCCACCCATTTTTGTGGCCTTTTTCCGCTGGACGAACTTGGCGCCCCGGCCTTCGGGCGTTTATTTTTTGGCGCGGCTGTGCCCGTGGCTTATTTTTGGCACACGGAGGTGCCTCCCAAAGTATCGCGCCATTCCGAGTCTGGCGGACGAAGTGGGCCAGCCCCACCGCCCAAGGCTATAGCCCACCCGTTTTTGTGGCCTTAGTCCGCTGGACGAACTTGGCGGCCTGGCCTTCGGGCAGTTAATTTTGGGTGCGGCTGTGACCGCGGCCTATTTTTGGCACACAGAGGCACCTCGCAAAGTCTCGCGCCATTCCGAGTCGGGCGGATGAAATTTGCCAGCCCCACCCCCCAAGGCTATAGCCCACCCGTTTTTGTGGCCTTTTGTCCGCTGGACGAACTTGGCGCCCCGGCCTTCGGGCGGTTATTTTTAGGCGCGTCTGTCCCCGCGGCCTATTTTTAGCACATGGAGGATCCTCGCAAAGTGTCGCGCCATTCTGAGTCCGACGGACGAAGTTGGCCAGCCCCACCCCGCAAGGCTATAGCCCACCCGTTTTTGTGGCCTTTTTCCGCTGGACGAACTTGGCGCCCCGGCCTTCGGGCGGTTATTTTTGGACGCGGCTTAGCCCGCGGCCTATTTTTGACACACGGAGGTGCCTCGAAAAGTCTCGCGCCATTCCGAGTCTGGCGGGCGAAGTTGGCCAGCCCCACCCCCCAAGGCTATAACCCACCCGTTTTTGTGGCCTTTTTCCGCTGGACAACCATGGCGGCCCGGCCTTCGGGCCGTTATTTTTGCGCGCGGCTGTGCCCGCGGCCTATTTTTGGTACACGGAGGCGCCTCGCAAAGTCTCGCGCCATTCCGAGTCCGGCGGACAAAGTTGGCCAGCCCCACCCCCCAAGGCTATAGCCCACCCGTTTTTGTGGCCTTTTTCCGTTGGACGAACTTGGCGCCCCGGCCTTCAGCGGTTATTTTTGGGCGCGGCTGTGCCCGTGGCCTATTTTTGGCACACGGAGGCACCTCGCAGAGTCTCGCGCCATTCCGAGTCCGACGGACGAAGTTGGCCAGCCCCACCCCGCAAGGCTATAGCCCACCCGTTTTTGTGGCCGTTTTCCGCTGGACGAACTTGGCGCTCGGCCTTCGGGCGGTTATTTTTGGACGTGGCTACGTCCGAGGCCTATTTTTGGTACACGGAGGTGCCTCGCAAATTCTCGCGCCATTCCGAGTCCGGCGGACGAAGTTGGCCAGCCCCACCCCCCAAGGCTATAGCCCACCCGTTTTTGTGGCCTTTTTCCGCTGGACGAACTTGGCGCGCCGGCCTTTCGGGCGGTTATTTTTGGGCGCGGCTCTGCCCGCGGCCTATTTTTGGTACACGGAGGCACCTCGTAAAGTCTCGCGCCATTCCGAATCCGGCGGACGAAGTTGGCCAGCCCCACCCCCCCAAGGCTATAGCCCACCCGTTTTTGTGGCCTTTTTCCGCTGGACGAACTTGGCGCCCCGGCCTTTCGGGCGGTTATTTTTGGGCGCGGCTCTGCCCGCGGCCTATTTTTGGTACACGGAGGCGCCTCAAAAAGTATCGCGCCATTCCGAGTCAGGCGGACGAAGTTGGCCAGCCCCACCCCCCAAGGCTATGGCCCACCCGTTTTTGTCGCCTTTTTCCGCTGGACGAACTTGGCGCCCCGGCCTTCGGGCGGTTATTTTTGGTCGCGGCTGTGCCCGCGGCCTATTTTTGGTACACGGAGGCACCTCGTAAAGTCTCGCGCCATTCCGAATCCGGCGGACGAAGTTGGCCAGCCCCACCCCCCCAAGGCTATAGCCCACCCGTTTTTGTGGCATTTTTCCGCTGGATAAACTTGGCGACCCGGCCTTCAAGCTGTTATTTTTGGGCGCGGCTGTGCCCACGGCCTATTTTTGGCACACGGAGACGCCTCGCAAAGTCTCGCGCCATTCCGAGTCCCGCGGACGAAGTTGGCCAGCCCCACCCCCCTAGGCCATAGCCCACCCGTTTTTGTGGCCTTTTTCCAATGGACGAACTTAGCGCCCCGGCCTTCGGGCGGTTATTTTTGGGCGCGGCTGTGCCCGCGGCCTATTTTTGGCACACGGAGGCGCCTCGCAAAGTCTCGCGCCATTCCGAGTCCCGCGGACGAAGTTGGCCCGCCCCACCCCCCAAGGCTATAGCCCACCCGTTTTTGTGGCCTTTTTGCGCTGGACGAACTTGGCGCCTCGGCCTTTCGGGCGGTTATTTTTGGGCACGGCTCTGCCCGCGGCCTATTTTTGGCACACGGAGGCACCTCGTAAAGTCTCGCGCCATTCCGAGTCCGGCGGACGAAGTGGGCCAGGCCCACCCCCCCAGGCTATAGCCCACCCGTATTTGTGGCCTTTTTCCGCTGGACGAACTTGGCGCCCCAGCCTTCGGGCGGTTATTTTTGGGCGCGGCTGTGCCCGCGGCCTAATTTTGGCACACCGAGGTGCCTCGCAAAGTCTCGCGCCATTCCGAGTCCCGCGGACGAAGTTGGCCAGCCCCACCCCCCCAGGCTATAGCCCACCCGTATTTGTGGCCTTTTTCCGCTGGACGAACTTGGCGCCCCGGCCTTCGGGCGGTTATTTTTGGGCGCGGCTGTGCCCGCGGCCTATTTTTGGCACACGGAGGTGCCTCACAAAGTCTCGCGCCATTCTGAGTCCGGCGGACGAAGTTGTCCAGCCCCACCCCCCAAGGCAGTAGCCCACCCGTATTTGTGGCCTTTTTCCGCTGGACGAACTTGGCGCCCCGGCCTTCGGGCGGTTATTTTTGGGCGCGGCTGTGCCCGCGGCCTATTTTTGGCACACGGAGGTGCCTCACAAAGTCTCGCGCCATTCTGAGTCCGGCGGACGAAGTTGTCCAGCCCCACCCCCCAAGGCAGTAGCCCACCCGTATTTGTGGCCTTTTTCCGCTGGACGAACTTGGCGCCCCGGCCTTCGGGCGGTTATTTTTGGGCGCGGCTATGACCGTGGTCTATTTTTGGCACACAGAAGTGCCTCACAAAGTCTCGCGCCATTCCGAGTCCGGCGGATGAAGTTGGCCTGCCCCACCCCCCAAGGCTGTAGCCCACCCGTATTTGTGGACTTTTTCCGCGGGATGAACTTGGCGCCCCGGCCTTCAAGCTGTTATTTTGGGGTGCGGCGGTGCCCACGGCCTATTTTTGGCGCACGGACATGCCTCGCAAAGTCTCGAGCCATTCCAAGTCCGGCGGATGAAGTTGGCCTGCCCCACCACCCAAGGCTGTAGCCCAGCCGTATTTGTGGCCTTTTTCCGCGGGATGAACTTGGCGCCCCGGCCGTCAAGCTGTTATTTTGGGGCGCGGCGGTGCCCGCGGCCTATTTTTGGCACACGGAGGTGCCTCTTAAAGTCTCGCGCCATTCCGAGTCCCGCGGAGGAAGTTGGCCAGCCCCACCCCCCAAGGCTATAGCCCACCCGTTTTTGTGGCCTTTTTCCGCTGGACGAACTTGGCGCCCCGGCCTTCGGGCGGTTATTTTTGGGCGCGGCCGTGCCCGCGGCCTATTTTTGGCACACGGAGGTGCCTCGCAAAGTCTCGCGCCATTCCGAGTCCGGCGGACGAAGTTGGCCAGCCCCACCCCCCAAGGCTATAGCCCACCCGTTTTTGTGGCCTTTTTCCCCTGGACGAAATTGGCGCCCCGGCCTTCGGGCGGTTATTATTGTGCGCGGCTCTGTCCGCGGCCTATTTTTGGCACACGGAGGCACCTCGCAAAGTCTCACGCCATTCCGAGTCCGGCGGACGAAGTTGGCCAGCCCCACCCCCCAAGGCTGTAGCCCACCCGTATTTGTGGCCTTTTTCCGCTGGACGAACTTGGCGCCCCAGCCTTCTGGCGGTTATTTTTTGATGCGGCTGTGCCCGCGGCCTATTTTTGGCACACGGAGGTGCCTCTTAAAGTCTCGCGCCATTCCGAGTCCCGCGGAGGAAGTTGGCCGGCCCCACCCCCCAAGGCTATAGCCCACCCGTTTTTGTGGCCTTTTTCCGCTGGACGAACTTGGCGCCCCGGCCTTCGGGCCGTTATTTTTGGGCGCGGCTGTGCCCGCGGCCTATTTTTGGCACACGGAGGCACCTCGCAAAGTCTCGCGCCATTCCGAGTCCGGCGGACGAAGTTGGCCAGGCCCACCCCCCCAGCCTATAGCCCACCCGTATTTGTGGCCTTTTTCCGCTGGACGAACTTGGCGCCCCGGCCTTCGGGCGGTTATTTTTGGGTACGGCTTTGCCCGCGGCCAATTTTTGGCACACGGAGACGCCTCACAAAGTCTCGCGCCATTCTGAGTCCGGCGGACGAAGTGGGCCAGCCCCACCCCCCAAGGCTGTAGCCCACCCGTATTTGTGGCCTTTTTCCGCTGGATGAACTTGGCGCCCCAGCCTTCAAGCTGTTATTTTTGGGCGCGGCTGTATCCGCGGCCTATTTTTGGCACACGGACGTGCCTCGCAAAGTCTCGCGCCATTCCGAGTCCGGCGGACGAAGTTCGCCAGCCCCACCCCCCAAGCCTATAGCCCACCCGTATTTGTGGCCTTTTTCCGCTGGACGAACTTGGCGCCCCGGCCTTCGGGCGGTTATTTTTGGGCGCGGTTGTGCCCGCGGCCTATTTTTGGCACACGGAGGTGCCTCACAAAGTCTCGCGCCATTCTGAGTCCGGCGGACGAAGTTGTCCAGCCCCACCCCCCAAGGCAGTAGCCCACCCGTATTTGTGGCCTTTTTCCGCTGGACGAACTTGGCGCCCCGGCCTTCGGGCGGTTATTTTTGGGCGCGGCTATGACCGCGGTCTATTTTTGGCACACAGAAGTGCCTCACAAAGTCTCGCGCCATTCCGAGTCCGGCGGATGAAGTTGGCCTGCCCCACCCCCCAAGGCTGTAGCCCACCCGTATTTGTGGCCTTTTTCCGCGGGATGAACTTGGCGCCCCGGCCTTCAAGCTGTTATTTTGGGGCGCGGCGGTGTCCGCGGCCTATTTTTGGCGCATGGACTTGCCTCGCAAAGTCTCGAGCCATTCCGAGTCCGGCGGACGAAGTTCGCCAGCCCCACCCCCCAAGGCTATAGCCCACCCGTATTTGTGGCCTTTTTCCGCGGGATGAACTTGGCGCCCCGGCCTTCAAGCTGTTATTTTGGGGTGCGGCGGTGCCCACGGCCTATTTTTGGCGCACGGACATGCCTCGCAAAGTCTCGAGCCATTCCGAGTCCGGCGGATGAAGTTGGCCTGCCCCACCCCCCAAGGCTGTAGCCCAGCCGTATTTGTGGCCTTTTTCCGCGGGATGAACTTGGCGCCCCGGCCTTCAAGCTGTTATTTTGGGGCGCGGCGGTGCCCGCGGCCTATTTTTGGCACACGGAGGTGCCTCTTAATGTCTCGCGCCATTCCGAGTCCCGCGGAGGAAGTTGGCCAGCCCCACCCCCCAAGGCTATAGCCCACCCGTTTTTGTGGCCTTTTTCCGCTGGACGAACTTGGCGCCCCGGCCTTCCGGCGGTTATTTTTGGGCGCGGCCGTGCCCGCGGCCTATTTTTGGCACACGGAGGTGCCTCGCAAAGTCTCGCGCCATTCCGAGTCCGGCGGACGAAGTTGGCCAGCCCCACCCCCCAAGGCTATAGCCCACCCGTTTTTGTGGCCTTTTTCCCATGGACGAAATTGGCGCCCCGGCCTTCGGGCGGTTATTATTGTGCGCGGCTCTGTCCGCGGCCTATTTTTGGCACACGGAGGCACCTTGCAAAGTCTCACGCCATTCCGAGTCCGGCGGACGAAGTTGGCCAGCCCCACCCCCCAAGGCTGTAGCCCACCCGTATTTGTGGCCTTTTTCCGCTGGACGAACTTGGCGCCCCAGCCTTCTGGCGGTTATTTTTTGATGCGGCTGTGCCCGCGGCCTATTTTTGGCACACGGAGGTGCCTCTTAAAGTCTCGCGCCATTCCGAGTCCCGCGGAGGAAGTTGGCCGGCCCCACCCCCCAAGGCTATAGCCCACCCGTTTTTGTGGCCTTTTTCCGCTGGACGAACTTGGCGCCCCGGCCTTCGGGCCGTTATTTTTGGGCGCGGCTGTGCCCGCGGCCTATTTTTGGCACACGGAGGCACCTCGCAAAGTCTCGCGCCATTCCGAGTCCGGCGGACGAAGTTGGCCAGGCCCACCCCCCCAGCCTATAGCCCACCCGTATTTGTGGCCTTTTTCCGCTGGACGAACTTGGCGCCCCGGCCTTCGGGCGGTTATTTTTGGGCGCGGCTTTGCCCGCGGCCAATTTTTGGCACACGGAGGTGCCTCACAAAGTCTCGCGCCATTCTGAGTCCGGCGGACGAAGTGGGCCAGCCCCACCCCCCAAGGCTGTAGCCCACCCGTATTTGTGGCCTTTTTCCGCTGGATGAACTTGGCGCCCCAGCCTTCAAGCTGTTATTTTTGGGCGCGGCTGTATCCGCGGCCTATTTTTGGCACACGGACGTGCCTCGCAAAGTCTCGCGCCATTCCGAGTCCGGCGGACGAAGTTCGCCAGCCCCACCCCCCAAGCTTATAGCCCACCCGTATTTGTGGCCTTTTTCCGCTGGACGAACTTGGCGCCCCGGCCTTCGGGCGGTTATTTTTGGGCGCGGCAGTGCCCGCGGCCTATTTTTGGCACACGGAGGCACCTCGTAAAGTCTAGCGCCATTCCGAGTCCGGCGGACGAAGTTGGCCAGCCCCACCCCCCCAGTCTATAGCCCACCCGTATTTGTGGCCTTTTTCCGCTGGACGAACTTGACGCCCCGGCCTTCGGGCGGTTATTTTTTGGCGCGGCTGTGCCCGCGGCCTATTTTTGTCACACGGAGACGCCTCACAAAGTCTCGCGCCATTCCGAGTCCGGCGTACGAAGTTGGCCAGCCCCACCCCCCAAGGCTGTAGCCCACCCGTATTTGTGGCCTTTTTCCGCTGGATGAACTTGGCGCCCCGGCCTTCAAGCTGTTATTTTTGGGCGCGGCTGTGCCCGCGGCCTATTTTTGGCACATGGACATGCCTCGCAAAGTCTCGCGCCATTCCGAGTCCGGCGGACGAAGTAGACCAGCCCCCCCCCCCCAAGGCTATAGCCCACCCGTTTTTGTGGTCTTGTTCCGCTGGACGAACCTGGTGCCCCGGCCTTCGGGCGGTTATTTTTTGCCACGGCTGTGACCGCGTCCTATTTTTGGCACACGGAGATGCCTCGCAAAGTCTCGCGCCATTCCGAGTCCGGTGGACGAAGTGGACCAGCCCCACCCCCCAAGGCTATAGCCCACCCGTTTTTGTGGCCTTTTTCCGATCGACGAACTTGGCGCCCCGGCCTTCGGGCGGTTATTTTTGTGCGCGGCTGTGCCCGCGGCCTATTTTTGGCACACGGAGGCGCCTCTAAAGTCTCACACCATTACGAGTCCGGCGGACGAAGTTGGCCAGCCCCACCCCCCAAGGCTATAGCCCACCCTTTTTTGTGGCCTTTTTCCGCTGGCCGAACTTGGCGCCCCGACCTTCGGGCGGTTATTTTTGGGCGCGGCTGTGCCCGCGGCCTATTTTTGGCGCACGGAGGCGCCTTGCAGTGTCTCGCGCCAGTCCGAGTCCGGCGGACGAAGTTGGCCAGCTCCACCCCCCAAGGCTATAGCCCACCCGTTTTTGTGGCCTTTTTCCGATGGACGAACTTGGCGCCCCGGCCTTCGGGCGGTTATTTTTGGGCGTGGCTGTGCCCGCGGCCTATTTTTGGCACACGGACACGCCTCGCAAAGTCTCGCGCCATTCTGAGTCTGGCGGACGAAGTTGGCCAGCCCCACCCCCCCAGGCTATAGCCCACCCGTATTTGTGGCCTTTTTCCGCTGGACGAACTTGGCTCCCCGGCCTTCGGGCGGTTATTTTTGTGCGCGGCTGTGCCCGCGGCCTATTTTTGGCACACGGAGGCACCTCACAAAGTCTCGCGCCATTCCGAGTCCGGCGGACGAAGTTGGCCAGCCCCACCCCCCAAGGCTGTATCCCACCCGTATTTGTGGCCTTTTTCCGCTGGATGAACTTGGCGCCCCAGCCTTCAAGCTGTTATTTTTGGGCACGGCTGTGCCCGCGGCCTATTTTTGGCACACGGACATGCCTCGCAAAGTCTCGTGCCATTCCGAGTCCGGCGGACGAAGTTGGCCAGCCCCACCCCCCAAGGCTATAGCCCACCCGTTTTTGTGGCCTTTTTCCGCTGGACGAACTTGGTGCCCCGGCCTTCGGGTGGTTATTTTTGGCCACGGCTGTGCCCGCGTCCTATTTTTGGCACACGGAGGCGCCTCGCAATGTCTCACGCCATTCCGAGTCCGGCGGACGAAGTGGGCCAGCCCCACCCCCCAAGGCTATAGCCCACCCGTTTTTGTGGCCTTTTTCCGCTCGACGAACTTGGCGCCCCGGCCTTCAGGCGGTGATTTTTGTGCGCGGCCGTGCCCGCGGCCTATTTTTGGCACACGGAGGTGCCTTGCAATGTCTCGCGCCAGTCCGAGTCCGGCGGACGAAGTTGGCCAGCCCCACCCCCGAAGGCTATAGCCCACCCGTATTTGTGGCCTTTTTCCGCTGGACGAACTTGGCGCCCCGGCCTTCGGGCGGTTATTTTTGGGCGTGGCTGTGCCCGCGGCCTATTTATGGCACACGGAGGTGCCTCACAAAGTCTCGCGCAATTCCGAGTCCGGCGGACGAAGTTGGCCAGCCCCACCCCCCAAGGCTATAGCCCACCCGTTTTTGTGGCCTTTTTCCGCTGGACGAACTTGGTGCCCCGGCCTTCGGGCGGTTATTTTTTGGCGCGGCTGTGCCCGCGGCCTATTTTTGGCAAACGGAGGCGCCTCGAACGTCTCGCACCATTTCGAGTCCGGCGGACGAAGTCGGCCAGCCCCACCCCCCAAGGCTATAGCCCACCCGTTTTTGTGGCGTTTTTCCGCTGGCCGAACTTGGCGCCCCGACCTTCGGGCGGTTATTTTTGAGGGCGGCTGTGCCCGCGGCCTATTTTTGGGACACGGAGGTGCCTTGCAATGTGTCGCGCCAGTCCGAGTCCGGCGGACGAAGTTGGCCAGCCCAACCCCCCAAGGCTATAGCCCACCCGCTTTTGTGGCCTTTTTCCGCTGGCCGAACTTGGCGTCCCGACCTTCGGGCGGTTATTTTTGAGCGCGGCTGTGCCCGCGGCCTATTTTTGGCACACGGAGGTGCCTTGCAATGTCTCGCGCCAGTCCGAGTCCGGCGGACGAAGTTGGCCAGCCCCACCCCCCAAGGCTATAGCCCACCCGTTTTTGTGGCCTTTTTCCGCTGGATGAACTTGGCGCCCCGGCCTTCGGGCAGCTATTTTTGGGCGCGGCTTTGCCCGCGGCCTATTTTTGGCACACGGAGGCGCCTCACAAAGTCTTGCGCCATTCCTAGCCCGGCGGACGAAGTTGGCCAGCCCCACCCCCCAAGGGTATAGCCCACCCGTTTTTGTGGCCTTTTTCCGCTGGACGAACTTGGCGCCCCGGCCTTCGGGCAGCTATTTTTGGGCGCGGATTTGCCCGCGGCCTATTTTTGGCACACGGAGGTGCCTCGCAAAGTCTCGCGACAATCCTAGTCCGGCGGACGAAGTTGGCCAGCCCCACCCCCCAAGGCTATAGCCCACCCGTTTTTGTGGCCTTTTTCCGCTGGACGAACTTGGTGCCCCGGCCTTCGGGCGGTTATTTTTTGGCGCGGCTGTGCCCGCGGCCTATTTTTGGCAAACGGAGGCGCCTCGAACGTCTCGCACCATTTCGAGTCCGGCGGACGAAGTCGGCCAGCCCCACCCCCCAAGGCTATAGCCCACCCGTTTTTGTGGCGTTTTTCCGCTGGCCGAACTTGGCGCCCCGACCTTCGGGCGGTTATTTTTGAGGGCGGCTGTGCCTGCGGCCTATTTTTGGCACACGGAGGTGCCTTGCAATGTGTCGCGCCAGTCCGAGTCCGGCGGACGAAGTTGGCCAGCCCAACCCCCCAAGGCTATAGCCCACCCGCTTTTGTGGCCTTTTTCCGCTGGCCGAACTAGGCGTCCCGACCTTCGGGCGGTTATTTTTGAGCGCGGCTGTGCCCGCGGCCTATTTTTGGCACACGGAGGTGCCTTGCAATGTCTCGCGCCAGTCCGAGTCCGGCGGACGAAGTTGGCCAGCCCCACCCCCCAAGGCTATAGCCCACCCGTTTTTGTGGCCTTTTTCCGCTGGATGAACTTGGCGCCCCGGCCTTCGGGCAGCTATTTTTGGGCGCGGCTTTGCCCGCGGCCTATTTTTGGCACACGGAGGCGCCTCACAAAGTCTTGCGCCATTCCTAGCCCGGCGGACGAAGTTGGCCAGCCCCACCCCCCAAGGGTATAGCCCACCCGTTTTTGTGGCCTTTTTCCGCTGGACGAACTTGGCGCCCCGGCCTTCGGGCAGCTATTTTTGGGCGCGGATTTGCCCGCGGCCTATTTTTGGCACACGGAGGCGCCTCGCAAAGTCTCGCGACATTCCTAGTCCGGCGGACGAAGTTGGCCAGCCCCACCCCCCAAGGCTATAGCCCACCCGTTTTTGTGGCCTTTTTCCGCTGGATGAACTTGGCGCCCCGGCCTTCGGGCAGCTATTTTTGGGCGCGGCTTTGCCCGCGGCCTATTTTTGGCACACGGAGGCGCCTCACAAAGTCTTGCGCCATTCCTAGCCCGGCGGACGAAGTTGGCCAGCCCCACCCCCCAAGGGTATAGCCCACCCGTTTTTGTGGCCTTTTTCCGCTGGACGAACTTGGCGCCCCGGCCTTCGGGCAGCTATTTTTGGGCGCGGCTTTGCCCGCGGCCTTTTTTTGGCAAACGGAGGCGCCTCACAAAGTCTCGCGCCATTCCTAGTCCGGCGGACGAAGTTGGCCAGCCCCACCCCCCAAGGGTATAGCCCACCCGTTTTTGTCGCCTTTTTCCGCTGGACGAACTTGGCGCCCTGCCCTTCGGGCGGTTATTTTTGGGCGTGGCTGTGCCCGCGGCCTATTTTTGGCACACGGAGGCACCTCGCAAAGTCTCGCGCCATTCCGAGTCCGGCGGACGAAGTGGGCCAGCCCCACCCCCCAAGGCTATAGCCCACCCGTATTTGTGGCCTTTTTCCGCTGGACAAACTTGGCACCCCGACCTTTGTGCGGTTAGTTTTAGGCGCAGCTGTGCCCGCGTCCTATTTTTGGCACACGGAGGCGCCTCGCAAACTCTTGCGCCGTTCCGAGTCCGGCAGACGAAGTTGGCCAGCCCCACCCCCCAAGGCTATAGCCCACCCGTTTTTGTGGCCTTTTTCCGCTGGACGAACTTGGCGCCCCGGCCTCCGGGCAGCTATTTTTGATGCGGCTGTGCCCGCGGCCTATTTTTGGCACACGGAGGCGCCTCGCAAAGTCCCGCGCCATTCCGATTCCGGCGGACGAAGTTGGCCAGCCCCACCCCCCAAGGCTATAGCCCACCCGTTTTTGTGGCCTTTTTCCGCTGGACGAACTTGGCGCCCCGGCCTTCGGGCAGCTATTTTTGGGCGCGGCTTTGCCCGCGGCCTATTTTTGGCACACGGAGGCGCCTCACAAAGTCTCGCGCCATTCCTAGTCCGGCGGACGAAGTTGGCCAGCCCCACCCCCCAAGGGTATAGCCCACCCGTTTTTGTCGCCTTTTTCCGCTGGACGAACTTGGCGCCCTGCCCTTCGGGCGGTTATTTTAGGGCGTGGCTGTGCCCGCGGCCTATTTTTTGCAGACGGAGGCGCCTCGCAATGTCTCGCGCCAGTCCGAGTCCGGCGGACGAAGTGGGCCAGCCCCACCCACCAAGGCTATAGCCCACCCGTATTTATGGCCTTTTTCCGCTGGACGAACTTGGCACCCCGACCTTTGGGCGGTTATTTTTAGGCGCGGCTGTGCCCGCGGCCTATTTTTGGCACACGGAGGCGCCTCGCAAAGTCTCGCGCCATTCCGAGTCCGGCGGACGAAGTGGGCCAGCCCCACCCCCCAAGGCTATAGCCCACCCGTATTTGTGGCCTTTTTCCGCTGGACAAACTTGGCACCCCGACCTTTGTGCGGTTAGTTTTAGGCGCAGCTGTGCCCGCGTCCTATTTTTGGCACACGGAGGCGCCTCGCAAACTCTTGCGCCGTTCCGAGTCCGGCAGACGAAGTTGGCCAGCCCCACCCCCCAAGGCTATAGCCCACCCGTTTTTGTGGCCTTTTTCCGCTGGACGAACTTGGCGCCCCGGCCTCCGGGCAGCTATTTTTGATGCGGCTGTGCCCGCGGCCTATTTTTGGCACACGGAGACGCCTCGCAAAGTCCCGCGCCATTCCGATTCCGGCGGACGAAGTTGGCCAGCCCCACCCCCCAAGGCTATAGCCCACCCGTTTTTGTGGCCTTTTTCCGCTGGACGAACTTGGCGCCCCGGCCTTCGGGCAGCTATTTTTGGGCGCGGCTTTGCCCGCGGCCTATTTTTGGCACACGGAGGCGCCTCACAAAGTCTCGCGCCATTCCTAGTCCGGCGGACGAAGTTGGCCAGCCCCACCCCCCAAGGGTATAGCCCACCCGTTTTTGTCGCCTTTTTCCGCTGGACGAACTTGGCGCCCTGCCCTTCGGGCGGTTATTTTAGGGCGTGGCTGTGCCCGCGGCCTATTTTTTGCAGACGGAGGCGCCTCGCAATGTCTCGCGCCAGTCCGAGTCCGGCGGACGAAGTGGGCCAGCCCCACCCACCAAGGCTATAGCCCACCCGTATTTATGGCCTTTTTCCGCTGGACGAACTTGGCACCCCGACCTTTGGGCGGTTATTTTTAGGCGCGGCTGTGCCCGCGGCCTATTTTTGGCACACGGAGGCGCCTCGCAAAGTCTCGCGCCATTCCGAGTCCGGCGGACGAAGTGGGCCAGCCCCACCCCCCAAGGCTATAGCCCACCCGTATTTGTGGCCTTTTTCCGCTGGACAAACTTGGCACCCCGACCTTTGTGCGGTTAGTTTTAGGCGCAGCTGTGCCCGCGTCCTATTTTTGGCACACGGAGGCGCCTCGCAAACTCTTGCGCCGTTCCAAGTCCGGCAGACGAAGTTGGCCAGCCCCACCCCCCAAGGCTATAGCCCACCCGTTTTTGTGGCCTTTTTCCGCTGGACGAACTTGGCGCCCCGGCCTTCGGGCAGCTATTTTTGATGCGGCTGTGCCCGCGGCCTATTTTTGGCACACGGAGGTGCCTCGCAAAGTCTCGCGCCATTCCGATTCCGGCGGACGAAGTTGGCCAGCCCCACCCCCCAAGGCTATAGCCCACCCGTTTTTGTGGCCTTTTTCCGCTGGATGAACTTGGCGCCCCGGCCTTCGGGCAGCTATTTTTGGGCGCGGCTTTGCCCGCGGCCTATTTTTGGCACATGGAGGCGCCTCGCAAAGTCTCGCGCTATTCCGAGTCCGGCGGACGAAGTTGGCCAGCCCCACCCCCCAAGGCTATAGCCCACCCGTTTTTGTGGCCTTTTTCCGCTGGACGAACTTGGCGCCCCGGCCTTCGGGCAGCTATTTTTGATGCGGCTGTGCCCGCGGCCTATTTTTGGCACACGGAGGCACCTCGCAAAGTCTCGCGCCATTCTGATTCCGGCGGACGAAGTTGGCCAGCCCCACCCCCCAAGGCTATAGCCCACCCGTTTTTGTGGCCTTTTTCCGCTGGATGAACTTGGCGCCCCGGCCTTCGGGCAGCTATTTTTGGGCGCGGCTTTGCCCGCGGCCTATTTTTGGAACATGGAGGCGCCTCGCAAAGTCTCGCGCTATTCCGAGTCCGGCGGACGAAGTTGGCCAGCCCCACCCCCCAAGGCTATAGCCCACCCGTTTTTGTGGCCTTTTTCCGCTGGACGAACTTGGCGCCCCGGCCTTCGGGCAGCTATTTTTGCCCGCGGCTTTGCCCGCGGCCTATTTTTGGCACACGGAGGTGCCTCACAAAGTCTCGCGCCATTCCTAGTCCGGCGGACGAAGTTGGCCAGCCCCACCCCCCAAGGGTATAGCGCACCCGTTTTTGTCGCCTTTTTCCGCTGGACGAACTTGGCGCCCCAGCCTTCGGGCGGTTATTTTTGGGCGTGGCTGTGCCCGCGGCCAATTTTTTGCACACGGAGGAGCCTCGTAAAGTCTCGCGCCATTCCGTGTCCGGCGGACGAAGTTGGCCAGCCTCACCCCGCAAGGCTATAGCCCACCCGTATTTGTGACCTTTTTCCGCTGGACGAACTTGGCACCCCGGCCTTCGGTCGGTTATTTTTTGGCGCGGCTATTCCGACGGCCTATTTTTGGCACACGGAGGCGCCTTGCAAAGTCTCGTGCCATTCCGAGTCCGTTGGACGAAGTTGGCCTGCCCCACCCCCCAAGGCTATAGCCCACCCGTTTTTGTGGCCTTTTTCCGCTGGACGAACTTGGCGCCCCGGCCTTCGGGCGGTTATTTTTTAGCACGGCTGTGCCCGTGGCCTATTTTTGGTACACGAAGGCGCCTCGCAAACTCTCGCACCATTCCGAGTCCGGCGGACGAAGTTGGCCAGCCCCACCCCCCAAGGCTATAGCCCACCCGTATTTGTGGCCTTTTTCCGCTGGACGAACTTGGCGCCCCGGCCTTCGGGCAGCTATTTTTGGGCGCGGCTTTGCCCGAGGCCTATTTTTGGCACATGGAGGCGCCTCGCAAAGTCTCGCGCCATTCCTAGTCCGGCGGACGAAGTTGACCAACCCCACTCCCCAAGGGTATAGCCCACCCGTTTTTGTGGCCTTTTTCCGCTGGAGGAACTAGGCGCCCCGGGCTTCGGGCGGTTATTTTTGGGTATGGCTGAGGCCGCGGCCTATTTTTGACACGCGGAGGTGCCGCGCAAAGTCTCGCGCCATTCCGAGTCCGGCGGACGAATTTGGCCAGCCGCACCCCACAAGGCTATAGCCCAGCCGTTTTTGTGGCCTTTTTCCGCTGGACGAACTTGGCGCACCGGCCTTCGGGCGGCTATTTTTGGGCGCGGCTTTGCCCGGGGCCTATTTTTGACACACGGAGGCGTCTCGCAAAGTCTCGCGCCATTCCGAGTCCGGCGGATGAAGTTGGCCAGCCCCACCCCCCAAGGTTATAGCCCATCCGTTTTTGTGGCCTTTTTCCGCTGGACGAACTTGGCGCCCCGGCCTTCCGGCGGTTATTTTTAGGCGCGGCTGTGCCCGCGGCCTATTTTTTACACGCGGAGGAGCCTCTCAAAGTCTCGCGCCATTCCGAGTCCGGCGGACGAAGTTGGCCAGCCCCACCCCCCAAGGCTGTAGCCCACCCATTTTTGTGGCCTTTTTCTGCTAGACGAACTTGGCGCCCCGGCCTTCGGGCGGTTATTTTTGGGCACGGCTGTGCCCGCGGCCTATTTTTTATACACGGAGGTGCCTCACAAAGTCTCGCGCCATTCCGAGTCCGGCGGACGAAGTTGGCCAGCCCCACCCCACAAGGTCATAGGCCACCCGTTTTTGTGGCCTTTTTCCGCTGGACGAACTTGGTGCCCCGGCCTTCGGGCGGTTATTTTTGGACGTGGCTGTGCCCGAGGCCTATTTTTGGCTCACGGAGGCACCTCGCAAAGTCTCGCGCCATTCCGAGTCCGGCGGACGAAGTTGGCCAGCCCCACCCCCCAAGGCTATAGCCCACCCGTTTTTGTGGCCTTTTTCCGCTGGACGAACTTGGCGCCCCGGCCTTCGGGCAGATATTTTTGGGCGCGGCTTTGGCCGGGGCCTATTTTTGGCACTCAGAGGCACCTCGCAAACTCTCGCGCCATTCCGAGTCCGTCGGACGAAGTTGGCCAGCCCCACCCCCCAAGGCTATAGCCCACCCGTTTTTGTGGCCTTTTTCCGCTGGACGAACTTGGCGCCCCGGCCTTCGGGCAGCAATTTTTGGGCGCGGCTTTGCCCGCGGCCTATTTTTGGGACACGGAGGTGCCTCGCAAAGGCTCGCGCCATTCCTAGTCCGACGGACGAAGTTGGCCAGCCCCACCCCCCAAGGGTATAGCCCACCCGTTTTTGTGGCCTTTTTCCGCTGGACGAACTTGGCGCCCCGGCCTTCGGGCGGTTATTTTTGGGCGTGGCTGTGCCCGCGGCCTATTTTTTGCACACGGAGGAGCCTCGTTAAGTCTCGCGCCATTCCGAGTCCGGCGGACGAAGTTGGCCAGCCCCACCCCCCAAGGCTATAGCCGAGACGTATTTGTGGCCTTTTTCCGCTGGACGAACTTGGCGCCCCGGCCTTCGGGCGGTTATTTTAAGGCGCGGCTATGCCCGCGGCCTATTTTTGGCACACAGGGGCGACTCGCAAAGTGTCGCGCCATTCCGAGTCCAGCGGACGAAGTTGGCCAGCCCCACCGCCCAAGGCTATAGCCCACCCGTTTTTGTGGCCTTTTTCCGCTGGAAGAACTTGGCGCCCCGGCCTTCGGGCGGTTATTTTTGGGTACGGCTGAGCCCGCGGCCTATTTTTGGCACGAGGAGGTGCCGCGCAAAGTCTCGCGCCATTCCGAGTCCGGCGGACGAAGTTGGCCAGCCGCACCCCCCAAGGCTATAGCCCACCCGTTTTTGTGGCATTTTTCCGCTAGACGAACTTGGCGCCCCGGCCTTCGGGCGGCTATTTTTGGGCGCGGCTTTGCCCAGGGCCTATTTTTGGCACACGGAGGTGTCTCGTAAAGTCTCGCGCCATTCCGAGTCCGGCGGACGAAGTTGGCCAGCCCCACCCCCCAAGGCTATAGCCCATCCGTTTTTGTGGCCTTTTTCCGCTGGACGAACTTGGCGTCCCGGCCTTCAGGCGGTTATTTTTAGACGCTGCTGTGCCCACGCCCTATTTTTGGCACACGGAGGCGTCTCGCAAAGTCTCGCGCCATTCCGAGTCCGGCGGACGAAGTTGGCCAGCCCCACCCCCCAAGGTTATAGCCCATCCGTTTTTGTGGCCTTTTTCCGCTGGACGAACTTGGCGCCCCGGCCTTCGGGCGGTTATTTTAAGGCGCGGCTATGTCCGCGGCCTATTTTTTGCACGCGGAGGAGCCTCCCAAAGTCTCGCGCCATTCCGAGTCCGGCGGACGAAGTTGGCCAGCCCCACCCCCCAAGGCTATAGCCCACCCGTTTTTGTGGCCTTTTTCCGCTGGACGAACTTGGCGCCCCGGCCTTCGGGCAGATATTTTTGGGCGCGGCTTTGGCCGGGGCCTATTTTTGGCACTCAGAGGCACCTCGCAAACTCTCGCGCCATTCCGAGTCCGTCGGACGAAGTTGGCCAGCCCCACCCCCCAAGGCTATAGCCCACCCGTTTTTGTGGCCTTTTTCCGCTGGACGAACTTGGCGCCCCGGCCTTCGGGCAGCAATTTTTGGGCGCGGCTTTGCCCGCGGCCTATTTTTGGGACACGGAGGTGCCTCGCAAAGGCTCGCGCCATTCCTAGTCCGACGGACGAAGTTGGCCAGCCCCACCCCCCAAGGGTATAGCCCACCCGTTTTTGTGGCCTTTTTCCGCTGGACGAACTTGGCGCCCCGGCCTTCGGGCGGTTATTTTTGGGCGTGGCTGTGCCCGCGGCCTATTTTTTGCACACGGAGGAGCCTCGTTAAGTCTCGCGCCATTCCGAGTCCGGCGGACGAAGTTGGCCAGCCCCACCCCCCAAGGCTATAGCCGAGACGTATTTGTGGCCTTTTTCCGCTGGACGAACTTGGCGCCCCGGCCTTCGGGCGGTTATTTTAAGGCGCGGCTATGCCCGCGGCCTATTTTTGGCACACAGGGGCGACTCGCAAAGTGTCGCGCCATTCCGAGTCCAGCGGACGAAGTTGGCCAGCCCCACCGCCCAAGGCTATAGCCCACCCGTTTTTGTGGCCTTTTTCCGCTGGAAGAACTTGGCGCCCCGGCCTTCGGGCGGTTATTTTTGGGTACGGCTGAGCCCGCGGCCTATTTTTGACACGAGGAGGTGCCGCGCAAAGTCTCGCGCCATTCCGAGTCTGGCGGACGAAGTTGGCCAGCCGCACCCCCCAAGGCTATAGCCCACCCGTTTTTGTGGCATTTTTCCGCTAGACGAACTTGGCGCCCCGGCCTTCGAGCGGCTATTTTTGGGCGCGGCTTTGCCCAGGGCCTATTTTTGGCACACGGAGGTGTCTCGTAAAGTCTCGCGCCATTCCGAGTCCGGCGGACGAAGTTGGCCAGCCCCACCCCCCAAGGCTATAGCCCATCCGTTTTTGTGGCCTTTTTCCGCTGGACGAACTTGGCGTCCCGGCCTTCAGGCGGTTATTTTTAGACGCTGCTGTGCCCACGCCCTATTTTTGGCACACGGAGGCGTCTCGCAAAGTCTCGCGCCATTCCGAGTCCGGCGGACGAAGTTGGCCAGCCCCACCCCCCAAGGTTATAGCCCATCCGTTTTTGTGGCCTTTTTCCGCTGGACGAACTTGGCGCCCCGGCCTTCGGGCGGTTATTTTAAGGCGCGGCTATGTCCGCGGCCTATTTTTTGCACGCGGAGGAGCCTCCCAAAGTCTCGCGCCATTCCGAGTCCGGCGGACGAAGTTGGCCAGCCCCACCCCCCAAGGCTATAGCCCACCCATTTTTGTGGCCTTTTTCCGCTGGACGAACTTGGCGCCCCGGCCTTCCGGCGGTTATTTTTAGGCGCGGCTGTGCCCGTGGCCTATTTTTTGCATGCAGAGGAGCCTCCCAAAGTCTCGCGCCATTCCGAGTCCGGCGGACGAAGTTGGCCACCCCCCAAGGCTATAGCCCATCCGTTTTTGTGGCCTTTTTCCGCTGGACGAACTTGGCGTCCCGGCCTTCAGGCGGTTATTTTTAGACGCTGCTGTGCCCACGCCCTATTTTTGGCACACGGAGGCGTCTCGCAAAGTCTCGCGCCATTCCGAGTCCGGCGGACGAAGTTGGCCAGCCCCACCCCCCAAGGTTATAGCCCATCCGTTTTTGTGGCCTTTTTCCGCTGGACGAACTTGGCGCCCCGGCCTTCCGGCGGTTATTTTTAGGCGCGGCTGTGCCCGTGGCCTATTTTTTGCACGCAGAGGAGCCTCCCAAAGTCTCGCGCCATTCCGAGTCCGGCGGACGAAGTTGGCCAGCCCCACCCCCCAAGGCTATAGCCCATCCGTTTTTGTGGCCTTTTTCCGCTGGACGAACTTGGCGTCCCGGCCTTCAGGCGGTTATTTTTAGACGTTGCTGTGCCCACGCCCTATTTTTGGCACACGGAGGCGTCTCGCAAAGTCTCGCGCCATTCCGAGTCCGGCGGACGAAGTTGGCCAGCCCCACCCCCCAAGGCTATAGCCCACCCATTTTTGTGGCCTTTTTCCGCTGGACGAACTTGGCGCCCCGGCCTTCCGGCGGTTATTTTTAGGCGCAGCTGTGCCCGTGGCCTATTTTTTGCACGCAGAGGAGCCTCCCAAAGTCTCACGCCATTCCGAGTCCGGCGGACGAAGTGGGCCAGCCCCACCCCCCAAGGCTATAGCCCACCCATTTTTGTGGCCTTTTTCCGCTGGACGAACTTGGCGCCCCGGCCTTCCGGCGGTTATTTTTAGGCGCGGCTGTGCCCGTGGCCTATTTTTTGAATGCAGAGGAGCCTCCCAAAGTCTCGCGCCATTCCGAGTCCGGCGGACGAAGTTGGCCCGCCCCACCCCCCAAGGCTATAGCCCACCCGTTTTTGTGGCCTTTTTCCGCTGGACAAACTTGGCGCCCCGGCCCTCGGGCGGTTATTTTTGGGCACGGCTGTGCCCGTGGCCTATTTTTGGTACACGGAGGCGCCTCGCAAAGTCTCGCGCCATTCCGAGTCCGGCGGACGAAGTTGGCCAGCCCCACCCCCCAAGGCTATAGCCCACCCGTATTTGTGGCCTTTTTCCGCTGGACGAACTTGGCGTCCCGGCCTTCAGGCGGTTATTTTTAGACGCTGCTGTGCCCACGCCCTATTTTTGGCACACGGAGGTGCCTCGCAAAGTCTCGTGCCATTCCGAGTCCGGCGGACGAAGTTGGCCAGCCCCACCCCCCAAGGCTATAGGCCACCCGTTTTTGTGGCCTTTTTCCGCTGGACGAAGTTGGCATCCCGGCCTTCGGGAGGTTATTTTTGGGTGCGGCTGTGCCCGTTGCCTATTTTTGGCACGCGGAGGTGCCTTGCAAAGTCTCACACCATTCCGAGTCCGGCGGACGTAGTGGGCCAGCCCCTCCCCCCAAGGCTATAGCCCACCCGTTTTTGTGGCCTTTTTCCGCTGGACGAACTTGGCGCCCCGGCCTTCGGGTGGTTATTTTTGGGCACGGCTGAGCCCGCAGCCTATTTTTCATACACGGAGGCGGCTCGCAAAGTCTCGCGCCATTCCGAGTCCGGCGGACGAAGTTGGCCAGCCCCACCCCCCAAGGCTATAGCCCACCCGTATTTGTGGCCTTTTTCCGCTGGACGAACTTGGCGTCCCGGCCTTCAGGCGGTTACTTTTAGACGCTGCTGTGCCCGCGGCCTATTTTTGGCACACGGAGGTGCCTCGCAAAGTCTCGCGCCATTCCGAGTCCGGCGGACGAAGTTGGCCAACCCCACCCCCCAAGGCTATAGGCCACCCGTTTTTGTGGCCTTTTTCCGCTGGACGAACTTGGCATCCCGGCCTTCGGGGGGTTATTTTTGGGCGTGGCCCGTGCCCGTTGCCTATTTTTGGCACGCGGAGGTGCCTTGCAAAGTCTCGCACAATTCCGAGTCCGGCGGACGTAGTTGGCCAGCCCCTCCCCCCAAGGCTATAGCCCACCCGTATTTGTGGCCTTTTTCCGCTGGACGAAGTTGGCGCCCCGGCCTTTGGGCGGTTATTTTTGGACGTGGCTGTGCCCGAGGCCTATTTTTGGCACACGGAGGCACCTTGCAAAGTTTCGTGCCATTCCGAGTCCGGCGGACGAAGTTGGCCAGCCCCACCCCCCAAGGCTATAGGCCACCCGTTTTTGTGGCCTTTTTCCGCTGGACGACCTTGGCATCCCAGCCTTCGGGCGGTTATTTTTGGGGGCGGCTGTGCCCGTTGCCTATTTTTGGCACACGGAGGTGCCTTGCAAAGTCTCGCACCATTTTGCGGCCGGCGGACGTAATTGGCCAGCCCCACCCCCCAAGGCTATAGCCCACCCGTATTTGTGGCCTTTTTCCGCTGGACGAACTTGGCGCCCCGGCCTTCGGGCGGTTATTTTTGGGCGTGGCTGTGCCCGAGGCCTATTTTTGGCACACGGAGTTGCCTTGCAAAGTCTCGTGCCGTTCCGAGTCCGGCGGACGAAGTTGGCCAGCCCCACCCCCCAAGGATATAGCCCACCCGTTTTTGTGGCCTTTTTCCGCTGGACGAACTTGGCGCCCTGGCCTTCGGGCGGTAATTTTTGGGCGCGGCTGTGTCCGCAGCCTATTTTTGGCACACGGAGGTGCCTCGCAAAGTCTCGCGCCATTCCGAGTCCCTCGGACGAAGTTGGCCGGCCCCACCCCCCAAGGCTATAGCCCACCCGTATTTGTGGCCTTTTTCAACTGGAGGAACTTGGCGCCCTGGCCTTTGGGCGGTTATTTTGCGGCGCGGCTTTGTCTGCGGCTTATTTTTGGCACACGGAGGTGCCTCGCAAAGTCTCGCGCCATTCCGTGTCCGGCGGACGAAGTTGGCCTGCCCCACCCCCCAAGGCTAGAGCCCACCCGTTTTTGTGTCCTTTTTCCGCTGGACGAACTTGGCGCCCCGGCCTTCGGGCGGTTATTTTTGGGTGCGGCTGTGCCCGAGCCCTATTTTTGGCACACGGATGCGCCTCACAAAGTCTCGCGCCATTCCGAGTCCCGCAGACGAAGTTGGCCAGCCCCACCCCCCAAGGCTATAGCCCACCCGTATTTGTGGCCTTTTGCCGCCGGATGAACTTGGAGCCCCGGCCTTCGGGCGGTTATTTTTGGACGCGGCTGTGCCCGTGGCCTATTTTTGGCACACGGAGGTGCCTCGCAAAGTCTCGCGACATTCCGAGTCCGGCGGACGAAGTGGGCCGGCCCCACCCCCCAAGGCTATAGCCCACCCGTATTTGTTGCCTTTTTCCGCTGGAGGAAATTGGCGCCCCGGCCTTCGGGCGGTTATTTTGCGGCGCGGCTGTGCCCGCGGCCTAGTTTTGGCACACGGAGGTGCCTCGCAACGTCTCGCGCCATTCCGAGTCCGGCGGACGAAGTTGGCCAGCCCCACGCCCCAAGGCTATAGTCCACCCGTTTTTGTGTCCTTTTTCCGCTGGACGAAATTGGCGCCCCGGCCTTCGGGCAGTTATTTTTGGACGCGGCTGTGTCCGCAGGCCTATTTTTGGCACACGGATGCGCCTCACAAAGTCTCGCGCCATTCCGAGTCCCGCAGACGAAGTTGGCCAGCCCCACTCCGCAAGGCTATAGCCCACCCGTATTTGTGGCCTTTTTCCGCCGGACGAACTTGGCACCCCGGCCTTCGGGCAGTTATTTTTGGGTACGGCTGTGTCCGCGTTCTATTTTTGGCACACGGAGGCGCCTTGAAAAGTCTCGCGCCATTCCGAGTCCGGCGGACGAAGTTGGCCAGCCCCACCCCCAAAGGCTATAGCCCACCCGTTTTTGTGGCCTTTTTCCGCTGGACAACCTTGGCGCCCCGGCCTTCGGGCGGTTATTTTTGGGCGCGGCTGTGTCCGCATTCTATTTTTGGCACACGGATGTGCCTCACAAAGTCTCGCCCCATTCCGATTCCCGCAGACGAAGTTGGCCAGCCCCACCCCCCAAGGCTATAGCCCACCCGTTTTTGTAGCCTTTTTCCGCTGGACGACTTGGTGCCCCGGCCTTCGGGCGGTTATTTTTGGGCGCGGCTGTGCCCGCGGCCTATTTTTTGCACACGGATGCGCCTCGCAAAGTCTCGCGCCATTCCGAGTCCGGCAGACGAAGTTGGCCAGCCCCACCCCCCAAGGATATAGCCCACCCGTTTTTGTGGCCTTTTTCCGCTGGACGAACTTGGCGCCCCGGCCTTCGGGCGGTTATTTTTGGGCGCGGCTGTGCCCGCGGCCTATTTTTGGCACACGGATGCACCTCGAAGAGTCTTGCGCCATTCCGAGTCCGGCGGACGAAGTTATCCAGCCCCACCCCCCAAGGCTATAGCCCACCCGTATTTGTGGCCTTTTTCCGCTGGACGAACTTGGCGCCCCGGCCTTCGGGCGGTAATTTTTGGGCGCGGCTGTGTCCACAGCCTATTTTTGGCACACGGAGGCGCCTCGCAAAGTCTCGCGACATTCCGAGTCCGGCGGACGAAGTTGGCCGGCCCCACCCCCCAAGGCTATAGCCCACCCGTTTTTGTGGCCTTTTTCCGCTGGACGAACTTGGCGTCCCGGCCTTCGGGTGGTTATTTTTGGGCGCGGCTGTGCCCACGGCCTATTTTTGGCACACAGAGGCGCCTCACAAAGTGTCGCGCCATTCCGAGTCCGGCGGACGAAGTTGGCCAGCCTCACCCCCAAAGGCTATAGCCCACCCGTTTTTGTGGCCTTTTTCCGCTGGAGGAAATTGGCGCCCCGGCCTTCGGGCGGTTATTTTTGGGCTGGGCTGCGCCCGCGGCCTATTTTTAGCACACGGAGGCGCCTCGCAAAGTCTCCCGCCATTCCGAGTCCGGCGGACGAAGTTGGCCATCGGGTGTTTATTTTTGGGCGCGGATTTGCCCGTGGCCTATTTTTGGCACACGGAGGCCCCTCCAAAAGTCTCGCGGCATTCCGAGTCCGGCGGACGAAGTTGGCCAGCCCCACCCCCCAAGGCTATAGCCCACCCGTATCTGTGGCCTTTTTCTGCTGGACGAACTTGGCGCCCCGGCCTTCGGGCGGTTAGTTTTGGGCACGGCTGAGCCCGCGGCCTATTTTTGGCACACGGAGGCGCCTCGCAATGTCTCGCGCCATTCCGAGTCCGGCGGACGAAGTTGGCCAGCCCCACCCCCCAAGGCTATAGCCCACCCGTTTTTATAGCCTTTTTCCGCTGGACGAACTTGGCGCCCCGGCCTTCGGGGGGTTATTTTTGGGTGCGGCTGTGCCCGCGTCCTATTTTTGGCACACGGAGGCGCCTCGTAAAGTCTCGCGCCATTCCGAGTCCGGCAGACGAAGTTGGCCAGCCCCACCCCCCAAGGATATAGCCCACCCGTTTTTGTGGCCTTTTTCCGCTGGACGAACTTGGCGCCCCGTCTTCGGCCGGTTATTTTTGGGCGCGGCTGTGCCCGCGGCCTATTTTTGGCACACGGACGCACCTCGAAGAGTCTCGCGCCATTCCGAGTCCGGCGGACGAAGTTATCCAGCCCCACCCCCCAAGGCTATAGCCCACCCGTTTTTGTGGCCTTTTTCCGCTGGACGAACTTGGCGCCCCGGCCTTCGGGCGGTAAATTTTGGGTGCGGCTGTGTCCGCAGCCTATTTTTGGCCCACGGAGGCGCCTCGCAAAGTCTCGTGACATTCTGAGTCCGGCGGACGAAGTTGGCCAGCCCCACCCCCCAAGGCTATAGCCCACCCGTATTTGTGGCCTTTTTCCGCTGGCGGAACTTGGCGCCCCCACCTTCGGGTGGTTATTTTTCGGCGCAGCTGTGCCCGCGGCATATTTTTGGCACACGGAGGCGCCTCGCAAAGTCTCGCGCCATTCCGAGTCCGGCGGACGAAGTCGGCCAGCCCCACCCGCCAAGGCTATAGCCCACCCGTATTTGTGGCCTTTTTCCGCTGGACGAACTTGGCGCCCCGGCCTTCGGGCGGTTATTTTGCAGCGCAGGTGTGCCCGCGGCATATTTTTGGCACACGGAGGCGCCTCGCAAAGTCTCACGCCATTCCGAGTCCGGCGGACGAAGTCGGCCAGCCCCACCCCCCAAGGCTATAGCCCACCCGTATTTGTGGCCTTTTTCCGCTGGACGAACATGGCGCCCCGGCCTTCGGGCGGTTATTTTGCAGCGCAGCTGTGCCCACGGCCTATTTTTGGCACACGGAGGCGCCTCGCAAAGTCTCGCGCCATTCCGAGTCCGGCGGACGAAGCTGGCCAGCCCCACCCCCCAAGGCTATAGCCCACCCGTTTTTGTGTCCTTTTTCCGCTGGACGAACTTGGCGCCCCGGCCTTCGGGCGGTTATTTTTGGGCGCGGCTGTGTCCGCGGCCTATTTTTGGCACACGGACGCACCTCGAAGAGTCTCGCGCCATTCCGAGTCCGGCGGACGAAGTTATCCAGCCCCACCCCCCAAGGCTATAGCCCACCCGTTTTTATGGCCTTTTTCCGCTGGACGAACTTGGCGCCCCGGCCTTCGGGCGGTTATTTTTGGGTGCGGCTGTGCCCGAGCCCTATTTTTGGCACACGGATGCGCCTCACAAAGTCTCGCGCCATTCCGAGTCCCGCAGACGAAGTTGGCCAGCCCCACCCCCCAAGGCTATAGCCCAACCGTATTTGTGGCCTTTTTCTGCTGGACGAACTTGGCGCCCCGGCCTTCGGGCGGTTAGTTTTGGGCACGGCTGAGCCCGCGGCCTATTTTTGGCACACGGAGGCGCCTCGTAATGTCTCGCGCCATTCCGAGTCCGGCGGACGAAGTTGGCCAGCCCCACCCCCCAAGGCTATAGCCCACCCGTTTTTATAGCCTTTTTCCGCTGGACGAACTTGGCGCCCCGGCCTTCGGGGGGTTATTTTTGGGTGCGGCTGTGCCCGCGTCCTATTTTTGGCACACGGAGGCGCCTCGTAAAGTCTCGCGCCATTCCAAGTCCGGCAGACGAAGTTGGCCAGCCCCACCCCCCAAGGATATAGCCCACCCGTTTTTGTGGCCTTTTTCCGCTGGACGAACTTGGCGCCCCGTCTTCGGGCGGTTATTTTTGGGCGCGGCTGTGCCCGCGGCCTATTTTTGGCACACGGACGCACCTCGAAGAGTCTCGCACCATTCCGAGTCCGGCGGACGAAGTTATCCAGCCCCACCCCCCAAGGCTATAGCCCACCCGTTTTTGTGGCCTTTTTCCGCTGGACGAACTTGGCGCCCCGGCCTTCGGGCGGTAATTTTTGGGTGCGGCTGTGTCCGCAGCCTATTTTTGGCCCACGGAGGCGCCTCGCAAAGTCTCGTGACATTCTGAGTCCGGCGGACGAAGTTGGCCAGCCCCACCCCCCAAGGCTATAGCCCACCCGTATTTGTGGCCTTTTTCCGCTGGCGGAACTTGGCGCCCCCGCCTTCGGGTGGTTATTTTGCGGCGCAGCTGTGCCCGCGGCATATTTTTGGCACACGGAGGCGCCTCGCAAAGTCTCGCGCCATTCCGAGTCCGGCGAACGAAGTCGGCCAGCCCCACCCCCCAAGGCTATAGCCCACCCGTATTTGTGGCCTTTTTCCGCTGGACGAACTTGGCGCCCCGGCCTTCGGGCGGTTATTTTGCAGCGCAGGTGTGCCCGCGGCATATTTTTTGCACACGGAGGCGCCTCGCAAAGTCTCGCGCCATTCCGAGTCCGGCGGACGAAGTCGGCCAGCCCCACCCCCCAAGGCTATAGCCCACCCGTATTTGTGGCCTTTTTCCGCTGGACGAACATGGCGCCCCGGCCTTCGGGCGGTTATTTTGCAGCGCAGCTGTGCCCGCGGCCTATTTTTGGCACACGGAGGCGCCTCGCAAAGTCTCGCGCCATTCCGAGTCCGGCGGACGAAGCTGGTCAGCCCCACCCCCCAAGGCTATAGCCCACCCGTTTTTGTGTCCTTTTTCCGCTGGACGAACTTGGCGCCCCGGCCTTCGGGCGGTTATTTTTGGGCGCGGCTGTGTCCGCGGCCTATTTTTGGCACACGGACGCACCTCGAAGAGTCTCGCGCCATTCCGAGTCCGGCGGACGAAGTTATCCAGCCCCACCCCCCAAGGCTATAGCCCACCCGTTTTTGTGGCCTTTTTCCGCTGGACGAACTTGGCGCCCCGGCCTTCGGGCGGTTATGTTTGGGCGCGGCTGTGCCCGAGGCCTATTTTTGGCACACGGATGCGACTCACAAAGTCTCACGCCATTCCGAGTCCCGCAGACGAAGTTGGCCAGCCCCACCCCCCAAGGCTATAGCCCACCCGTATTTGTGGCCTTTTTCCGCCGGACGAACTTGGCGCCCCGGCATTCGGGCGGTTATTTTTGGGCGCGGCTGTGCCCGCGGCCTATTTTTGGCACACGGAGGCACCTCGCCAAGTCCTACGCCATTCCGAGTCCGGCGGACGAGGTTGGCCAGCCCCACCCCCAAAGGCTATAGCCCAACCGTATTTGTGGCCTTTTTCCGCTGGACGAACTTGGCGCCCCGGACTTCGGGCTGTTATTTTTGGGCGCGGCTGTGCCCGCGGCCTATTTTTGGCACACGGACGCACCTCGAAGAGTCTCGCGCCATTCCGAGTCCGGCGGCCGAAGTTGGCCAGCCCCACCCCCCAAGGCTATAGCCCACCCGTATTTGTGGCCTTTTTCCGCTGGAGGAACTTGGCGCCCCGGCCTTCGGGCGGTTATTTTGCGGCGCAGCTGTGCCCGCGGCCTATTTTTGGCACACGGAGGCGCCTCGCAAAGTCTCGCACCATTCCGAGTCCGGCGGACGAAGCTGGCCAGCCCCACCCCCCAAGGCTATAGCCCACCCGTTTTTGTGTCCTTTTTCCGCTGGACGAACTTGGCGCCCCGGCCTTCGGGCGGTTATTTTTGGGCGCGGGTGTGCCCGAGGCCTATTTTTGGTACACGGATGCGCCTCACAAAGTCTCTCACCATTCCGAGTCCCGCAGACGAAGTTGGCCAGCCCCACCCCTCAAGGCTATAGCCCACCCGTATTTGTGGCCTTTTTCCGCCGGACGAACTTGGCGCCCCGGCCTTGGGGCGGTTATTTTTGGACGCGGCTGTGCCCGCGGCCTATTTTTGGCACACGGAGGCACCTCACAAAGTCTCACGCCATTCCGAGTCCGGCGGACGAGGTTGGCCAGCCCCACCCCCCAAGGCTATAGCCCACCCGTATTTGTGGCCTTTTTACGCTGGACGAACTTGGCGCCCCAGCCTTCGGGCGGTTATTTTTGGGCGCGGCTGTGCCCGCGGCCTATTTGTGGCACATGGAGGCAGCTCGCAAATTCTCGCGCTATTCCGAGTCCGGCGGACGAAGTTGGCCAGCCCCACCCCCAAAGGCTATAGCCCAACCGTATTTGTGGCCTTTTTCCGCTGGACGAACTTGGCACCCCGGGCTTCGGGCGGTTATTTTTTGCTGCGGCTGTGCCCGCGGCCTATTTTTGGCCCATGGAGGCGCCTCGCAAAGTCTCGTTCCATTCCGAATCCGGCGGACGAAGTTGGCCAGCCCCACCCCCCAAGGATATAGCCCACCCGTTTTTGTGTCCTTTTTCCGCTGGACGAACTTGGCGCCCCGGCCTTCGGGTAGTTATTTTTGGGCGCGGCTGTGCCCGTGGCCTATTTTTGGCACACGGAGGTACCTCGCAAAGTCTCGCGCCATTCCAAGTCCGGCGGACGAAGTTGGCCAGCCCCACCCCCAAAGGCTATAGCCCAACCGTATTTGTGGCCTTTTTCCGCTGGACGAACTTGGCGCCCCGGACTTCGGGCGGTTATTTTTTGCCGCGGCTGTGACCACGGCCTATTTTTGGCCCATGGAGGCACCTCGCAAAGTCTCGTGCCATTCCGAATCCGGCGGACGAAGTTGGCCAGCCCCACCCCCCAAGGCTATAGCCCACCCGTATTTGTGGCCTTTTTCCGCCGGACGAACTTGGAGCCCCGGCCTTCGGGCGGTTATTTTTGGGCGCGGCTGTGCCCGTGGCCTATTTTTGGTACACGGAGGCACCTCGCAAAGTCTCGTGCCATTCCGAGTCCGGCGGACGAAGTTGGCCAGCCCCACCCCCAAAGGCTATTGCCCAACCGTATTTGTGGCCTTTTTCCGCTGGACGAACTTGGCGCCCCGGACTTCGGGCGGTTATTTTTTGCCGCGGCTGTGCCCGCGGCCTATTTTTGGCCCATGGAGGCGCCTCGCAAAGTCTCTTGCCATTCTGAATCCGGCGGACGAAGTTGGCCAGCCCCACCCCCCAAGGCTATAGCCCACCCGTATTTGTGGCCTTTTTCCGCCGGACGAACTTGGAGCCCCGGCCTTCGGGCGGTTATTTTTGGGCGCGGCTGTGCCCGTGGCCTATTTTTGGTACACGGAGGCACCTCGCAAAGTCTCGCGCCATTCCGAGTCCGGCGGACGAAGTTGGCCAGCCCCACCCCCAAAGGCTATAGCCCAACCGTATTTGTGGCCTTTTTCCGCTGGAGGAACTTGGCGGCCCGGACTTCGGGCGGTTATTTTTTGCCGCGGCTGTGCCCGCGGCCTATTTTTGGCCCATGGAGGCGCCTCGCAAAGTTTCGTGCCATTCTGAATCCGGCGGACGAAGTTGGCCAGCCCCACCCCCCAAGGCTATAGCCCACCTGTATTTGTGGCCTTTTTCCGCTGGACAAACTTGGCGCCCCGGCCTACGGGCGGTTATTTTTGGGCACGGCTGTGCCCGCGGCCTATTTTTGGCACACGGAGGTGCCTCGCAAAGTCTCGCGCCATTCCGAGTCCGGCGGACGAAGTTGGCCAGTCCCACCCCTCAAGGCTCTAGCCCACCCGTTTTTGTGGCCTTTTTCCGCTGGACGAACTTGGCGTCCTGGCCTTCGGGCGGTTATTTTTGGGCGCGGCTGCGCCCAAGGCCTATTTTTGGCACACAGAGGCGCCTAACAAAGTGTCGCGCCCTTCCGAGTCCGGCGGACGAAGTTGGCGAGCCCCACCCCCAAAGGCTATAGCCCAACCGTATTTGTGTCCTTTTTCCGCTGGAGGAACTTGGCGCCCCGGCCTTCGGGCGGTGATTTTTGGGTGCGGCTGTGCCCGAGCCCTATTTTTGGCACACGGATGCGCCTCACAAAGTCTCGCGCCATTCCGAGTCCCGCATACGAATATGGCCAGCCCCACCCCCCAAGGCTATAGCCCACCCGTATTTGTGGCCTTTTTCCGCCGGACGAACTTGGAGCCCCGGCCTTCGGGCGGTTATTTTTGGGCGCGGCTGTGCCCGTGGCCTATTTTTGGCACACGGAGGCGCCTCGCAAAGTCTCGCGCCATTCCGAGTCCGGCGGACGAAGTTGGCCAGCCCCACCCCCCAAGGCTATAGCCCACCCGTTTTTGTGGCCTTTTTCCGCTGGACAAACTTGGCGCCCCGGCCTTCGGGCGGTTATTTTTGGGCGCGGCTGTGCCTGCGGCCTATTTTTGGCACACGGAGGCACCTCGCAAAGTCTCACGCCATTCCGAGTCCGGCGGACGAGGTTGGCCAGCCCCACCCCCCAAGGCTATAGCCCACCCGTATTTGTGGCCTTTTTCCGCTGGGCGAACTTGGCGCCCCAGCCTTCGGGCGGTTATTTTTGGCCGCGGCTGTGCCCGCGGCCTATTTTTGGCACACGGAGGCGCCTCGCAAAGTCTCGCGCTATTCCGAGTCTGGCGGACGAAGTCGGCCAGCCCCACCCCCCAAGGCTATAGCCCACCCGTTTTTGTGTCCTTTTTCCGCTGGACGAACTTGGCGCCCCGGCCTTCGGGCAGTGATTTTTGGGTGCGGCTGTGCCCGAGCCCTATTTTTGGCACACGGATGCGCCTCACAAAGTCTCGCGCCATTCCGAGTCCCGCAGACGAAGTTGGCCAGCCCCACCCCCCAAGGCTATAGCCCACCCGTATTTGTGGCCTTTTTACCGCCGGACGCACTTGGAGCCCCGGCCTTCGGGCAGTTATTTTTGGGCGCGGCTGTGCCCGTGGCCTATTTTTGGCACACGGAGGTGCCTCGCAAAGTCTCGCGCCATTCCGAGTCCGGCAGACGAAGTTGGCCAGCCCCACCCCCCAAGGCTATAGCCCACCCGTTTTTGTGGCCTTTTTCCGCTGGACGAACTTGGCGCCCCGGCCTTCGGGCTGTTATTTTTGGGCGCGGCTGTGCCCGCGGCCTATTTTTGGCACACGGAGGTGCCTCGCAAAGTCTCGCGCCATTCCGAGTCCGGCGGACGAAGTTGGCCAGCCCCACCCCCACAGGCTATAGCCCACCCGATTTTGTGGCCTTTTTCCGCTGGACGAACTTGGCGCCCCGGCCTTCGGGCGGTTATTTTTTGCCGCGGCTGTGTCCGCGGCCTATTTTTGGCCCACGGAGGTGCCTCGCAAAGTCTCGCGCCATTCCGAGTCCGGCGGACGAAGTTGGCCAGCCCCACCCCCAAAGGCTATAGCCCACCCGTTTTTGTGGCCTTTTTCCGCTGGACGAAATTGGCGCCCCGGCCATCGGCCGGTTATTTTTGGGCTGGGCTGCGCCCGCGGCCTATTTTTGGCACACGGAGGCACCTCGCAAAGTCTCGCACCATTCCGAGTCCGGCGGACGAAGTTGGCCAGCCCCACCCCCCAAGGCTATAGCCCACCCGTATTTGTGGCCTTTTTCCGCTGGACGAACATGGCGCCCCAGCCTTCAGGTGGTTATTTTTGGGTACGGCTGTGCCCGCGGCCTATTTTTGGCACACGGAGGTGCCTCGTAAAGTCTCTTGCCATTCCGAGTCCGGCGGACGAAGTTGGCAAGCCCCACCCCCCAAGGCTATAGCCCACCCGTTTTTGTGGCCTTTTTCCGCTGGACGAACTTGGCGCCCCGGCCTTCGGGCGGTTATTTTTTGGCGTGGCTCTTCCGGCGGCCTATTTTTGGCACACGGAGGTGCCTTGCAAAGTCTCGTACCATTCCGAGTCCGGCGGACGAAGTTGGCCAGCCCCACCTCCCAAGGCTATAGCCCACCCGTATTTGTGGCCTTTATCCGCTGGACGAACTTGGCGCCCAGGCCTTCGGGCAGTTATTTTAGGGCGAGGCTGTGCCCGCGGCCTATTTTTCGACCTCGGAGGCGCCTCGCAAAGTCTCGTGCCATTCCGCGTCCGGCGGACGAAGTTGGCCAGCCCCAACCCCAAGGCGATAGCCCACCCGTTTTTGTGGCCTTTTTCCGCTGGACGAACTTGGCGCCCCGGCCTTCGGGCGGTTATTTTTTGGGCACGGCTGTGACCGCCGCCTATTTTTGGCAAACGGATGTGCCTCGCAAAGTCTCACACCATTCCGAGTCCGGCGGACGAAGTTGGCCAGCCCTACCCCGCAAGGCTATAGCCCACCCGTATTTGTGACCTTTTTCCGCTGGACGAACTTGGCACCCCGGCCTTCGGGCGGTTATTTTTTGGCGCGGCTATTCCGACGGCCTATTTTTGGCACACGGAGGCGCCTTGCAAAGTCTCGTGCCATTCCGAGTCCGGCGGACGAAGTTGGCCAGCCCCACCCCCCAAGGCTATAGCCCACCCATATTTGTGGCCTTTTTCCGCTGGACGAACTGGGCGCCCAGGCCTTCGGGCAGTTATTTTAGGGCGTGGCTGTGCCCGCGGCCTATTTTTGGCACACGGAGGTGCCTCGGAAAGTCTCGTGCCATTCCGCGTCCAGCGGACGAAGTTGGCCAGCCCCAACCCCAAGGCGATAGCCCACCCGTTTTTCTGGCCTTTTTCCGCTGGACGAACTTGGCGCCCCGGCCTTCGGGCGGTTATTTTTTGGGCGCGGCTCTGACCGCCGCCTATTTTTGGCAAACGGATGTGCCTCGCAAAGTCTCGCACCATTCCGAGTCCGGCGGACGAAGTTGGCCAGCCCCACCCCGCAAGGCTATAGCCCACCCGTATTTGTGACCTTTTTCCGCTGGACGAACTTGGCACCCCGGCCTTCGGGCGGTTATTTTTTGGCGCGGCTATTCCGACGGCCTATTTTTGGCACACGGAGGTGCCTTGCAAAGTCTCGTGCCATTCCGAGTCCGGCGGACGAAGTTGGCCAGCCCCACCCCCCAAGGCTATAGCCCACCCGTATTTGTGACCTTTTTCCGCTGGACGAACTTGGCACCCCGGCCTTCGGGCGGTTATTTTTTGGCGCGGCTATTCCGACGGCCTATTTTTGGCACACGGAGGTGCCTTGCAAAGTCTCGTGCCATTCCGAGTCCGGCGGACGAAGTTGGCCAGCCCCACCCCCCAAGGCTATAGCCCACCCGTATTTGTGGCCTTTTTCCGCTGGACGAACTGGGCGCCCAGGCCTTCGGGCAGTTATTTTAGGGCGTGGCTGTGCCCGCGGCCTATTTTTGGCACACGGAGGTGCCTCGCAAAGTCTCGTGCCATTCCGCGTCCAGCGGACGAAGTTGGCCAGCCCCAACACCAAGGCGATAGCCCACCCGTTTTTCTGGCCTTTTTCCGCTGGACGAACTTGGCGTCCCGGCCTTCGGGCGGTTAGTGTTGGGTGCGGCTGAGCCCGCGGCCTATTTTTGGCACACGGAGGCGCCTCGCAAAGTCTCGCGCCATTCCGAGTCCGGCGGACGAAGTTGGCAAGCCCCACACCCCAAGGCTATAGCCCACCCGTTTTTGTGGCCTTTTTCCGCTGGACGAACTTGGCGCCCCGGCCTTCAGGCGGTTATTTTTTGGCGCGGCTCTTCCCGCGGCCTATTTTTGGCACACGGAGGCGCCTTGCAAAGTCTCGTACCATTCCGAGTCCGGCGGACGAAGTTGGGCAGCCCCACCCCCCAAGGCTATAGCCCACCCGTATTTGTGGCCTTTTTCCGCTGGACGAACTTGGCGCCCCAGCCTTCAGGTGGTTATTTTTGGGTACGGCTGTGCCCGCGGCCTATTTTTGGCACACGGAGGTGCCTCGTAAAGTCTCTTGCCATTCCGAGTCCGGCGGACGAAGTTGGCAAGCCCCACCCCCCAAGGCTATAGCCCACCCGTTTTTGTGGCCTTTTTCCGCTGGACGAACTTGGCGCCCCGGCCTTCGGGCGGTTATTTTTGGCGCGGCTCTTCCGGCGGCCTATTTTTGGCACACGGAGGCGCCGTCCAAAGTCTCGTACCATTCCGAGTCCGGCGGACGAAGTTGGCCAGCCCCACCCCCCAAGGCTATAGCCCACCCGTATTTGTGGCCTTTTTCCGCTGGACGAACTTGGCGCCCAGGCCTTCGGGCAGTTATTTTAGGGCGAGGCTGTGCCCGCGGCCTATTTTTGGCACTCGGAGGCGCCTCGCAAAGTCTCGTGCCATTCCGCGCCCGGCGGACGAAGTTGGCCAGCCCCAACCCCAAGGCGATAGCCCACCCGTTTTTGTGGCCTTTTTCCGCTGGACGAACTTGGCGCCCCGGCCTTCGGGCGGTTATTTTTTGGGCGCGGCTGTGACCGCCGCCTATTTTTGGCAAACGGATGTGCCTTGCAAAGTCTCGCGCCATTCCGAGTCCGGCGGACGAAGTTGGCCAGCCCTACCCCGCAAGGCTATAGCCCACCCGTTCCGTTGGACGAACTTGGCAACCCAGCCTTCGGGCGGTTATTTTTTGGGCGCGGCTGTGCCCGCGGCCTTTTTTTGCCACACGGAGGTGCCTCGCAAAGTCTCGCGCCATTCCGAGTCTGTCGGACGAAGTGGGCCGGCCCCACCCCCCCAAGGCTATAGCCCACCCGTTTTTGTGGCCATTTTCCGCTGGACGAACTTGGCGCCCCGGCCTTCGGGCGGTTATTTTTGGGCGCGGCTGTGCCCGCTGCCTATTTTTGGCACACGGAGGCACCTCGCAAAGTCTCGCGCCATTCCGAGTCCGGCGGACGAAGTCGGCCAGCCCCACCCCCCAAGGCTATAGCCCACCCGTTCCGTTGGACGAACTTGGCAACCCAGCCTTCGGGCGGTTATTTTTGGGCGCGGCTGAGCCCGCGGCCTATTTTTGGCACACGGAGGTGCCTCGCAAAGTCTCGCGCCATTCCGAGTCCGGCGGACGAAGTCGGCTAGCCCCACCCCCCAAGGCTATGCCCACCCGTTTTTGTGAACTTTTTTCGCTGGACGAACTTGGCGCCCCGACCTTCGGGGGGTTATTTTTGGGTGCGGCTGAGCCCGCGGCCTATTTTTGGCACACGGAGGTGCCTCGTAAAGTCTCACGCCATTCCGAGTCCGGCGGACGAAGTCGGCCAGCCCCACCCCCCAAGGCTATAGCCCACCCATTTTGGTGAACTTTTTTCGCTGGACGAACTTGGCGCCCCGGCCTTCGGGGGGTTATTTTTGGGCGCGGCTGTGCCCACGGCCTATTTTTGGCACACAAAGGTGCCTCGCAAAGTCTCGCGCCATTCCGAGTCCGGCGGACGAAGTTGGCCAGCCCCACCCGCCAAGGCTATAGCCCACCCGTTTTTGTGGCCTTTTTCCGCTGGACGAACTTGGCGCCCTGGCCTTCGGACCGTTATTTTTGGGCGCGGCTGTGCCCGCGGCCTATTTTTGGCACACGGACGCGCCTCGCAAAGTCTCGCGCCATTCCGAGTCCGGCGGACGAAGTTGGCCAGCCCCACCCCCCAAGGCTATAGCCCACCCATATTTTTGGCCTTTTTCCGCTGGACGAACATGGCGCCCCGGCCTTCGGGCGGTTATTTTTGCGCGCGGCTGTGCCCGCTTCCTATTTTTGGCAAAGGGAGGCGCCTCGCAAAGTCTCACGCCATTCCGAGTCCGGCGGACGAAGTTGGCCAGCCCCACCCCCGAAGGCTATAGCCCACCCGTATTTTTGGCCTTTTTCCGCTGGACGAACATGGTACCCCGGCCTTCGGGCGGTTATTTTTGGGCGCGGCTGTGCCCACATCCTATTTTTGGCACACGGAGGTGCCTCGCAAAGTCTCGCGCCATTCCGAGTCCGGCGGACGAAGTTGGCAAGCCCCACCCCACACCCAAGGCTATAGCCCACCCGTATTTGTGGCCTTTTTCCGCTGGACGAACTTGGCGCCCCGGCCTTCGGGCGGATATTTTTTGACAAGGCTGTGCCCGCGGCCTATTTTTGGCACACGGAGGTGCCTCGCAAAGTCTCGCGCCATTCCGAGTCCGGCGGACGAAGTCGGCCAGCCCCACCCCCCAAGTCTATAGCCCACCCGTTTTTGTGAACTTTTTTCGCTGGACGAACTTGGCGCCCCGGCCTTCGGGCGGTTATTTTTGGGCGCGGCTGTGCCCGCGGCCTATTTTTGGCAAATTGAGGTGCCTCGCAAAGTCTCGCGCAATTCCAAGTCCGGCGGACGAATTTGGCCAGCCCCACCCCCCAAGGCTATAGCCCACCCGTTTTTGTGGCCTTTTTCCGCTGGACGAACTTGGCGCCCCGGCCTTCGGGCGGTTATTTTTGGGCGCGGCTGTGCCCACGGCCTATTTTTGGTACACGGAGGCGCCTCACAAAGTCTTGCGCCATTCCGAGTACGGCGGACGAAGTTGGCGAGCCCCACCCCCCAAGGCTATAGCCCACCCGTTTTTGTGGCCTTTTTCCGCCGGACGAACTTAGCGCCCCGGCCTTCGGGCTGTTATTTTTGGGCGCGGCTGTGCCCGCGACCTATTTTTGTCATACGGAGGCGCCTCGCAAAGTCTCGCGCCATTCCGAGTCCGGCGGACGAAGTCAGCCAGCCCCACCCACCAAGGCTATAGCCCACCCGTTCCGCTGGACGAACTTGGCACCCCAGCCTTCGGGCGGTTATTTTTGGGCGCAGCTGTGCCCGCGGCCTATTTTTGGCACACGGAGGTGCCTCGCAAAGTCTCGCGCCATTCCGTGTACGGCGGACGAAGTCGGCCAGCCCCACCCCCCAAGGCTATAGCCCACCCGTTTTTGTGGCCTTTTTCCGCTGGACGAACTTGGCACCCCGGCCTTCGGGCGGTTATTTTTGTGCGCGGCAGTGCCCGCAGCCTATTTTTGGCAAACTGAGGTGCCTCGCAAAGTCTCGCGTAATTCCGTGTCCGGCGGACGAATTTGGCCAGCCCCACCCCCCAAGGCTATAGCCCACCCGTTTTTGTGGCCTTTTTCCGCTGGACGAACTTGGCGCCCCGGCATTCGGGCGGTTATTTTTGGGCGCGGCTGTGCCCGCGGCCTATTTTTGGCACACGGAGCCGCCTCCCAAAGTCTCGCGCCATTCAGAGGACGGCGGACGAAGTGGGCCAGCCCCACCCCCCAAGGCTATAGCCCACCCGTTTTTGCGGCCTTTTTCCGCTGGACGAACTTGGCGCCCCGGCCTTCGGGCGGTTATATTTGGGCGCGGCTGAGCCCGCGGCCTATTTTTGGCACACGGAGGCGCCTCGCGAAGTCTCGCGCCATTCCGAGTCCGGCGGACGAAGTTGGCCAGCCCCATCCCCCAAGGCTATAGCCCACCCGTTTTTGTGGCCTTTTTCCGCTCGACGAACTTGGCGCCCCGGCCTTCGGCGGTTATTTTTGGGAGCGGCTGTGGGTGCGGCCTATTTTTGTCATACGGAGGCGCCTCGCAAAGTCTCGCGCCATTCCGAGTCCGGCGGACGAAGTCAGCCAGCCCCACCCACCAAGGCTATAGCCCACCCGTTCCGCTGGACGAACTTGGCGCCCCAGCCTTCGGGCGGTTATTTTTGGGCGCGGCTGTGCCCGCGGCCTATTTTTGCCACACGGAGGTGCCTCGCAAAATCTCGCGCCATTCCGAGTCCGGCGGACGAAGTCGGCCAGCCCCACCCCCCAAGGCTATAGCCCACCCGTTTTTGTGGCCTTTTTCCGCTGGACGAACTTGGCGCCCCAGCGTTCGGGCGGTTATTTTTGGGCGCGGCTGTGCCTGCGGCCTATTTTTGGCACACGGAGCCGCCTCCCAAAGTCTCGCGCCATTCCGAGGACTGCGGACGAAGTGGGCCAGCCCCACCCCCCAAGGCTATAGCCCACCCGTTTTTGTGGCCTTTTTCCGCTGGACGAACTTGGCGCCCCGGCCTTCGGGCGGTTATTTTTGGGCGCGGCTTTGCCCGCGGCCTATGTTTGGCACATGGAGGCCCCTCGCAAAGTCTCGCGGCATTCCGAGTCCGGCGGATTAAGTTGGCCAGCCCCACCCCCCAAGGGTATAGCCCACCCGATTTTGTGGCCTTTTTCCGCTGGACGAACTTGGCGCCCCGGCCTTCGGGCGGTTATTTTTGGGCGCGGCTGAGCCCGCGGCCTATTTTTGGTACACGGAGGCGCCTCGCAAATTCTCGCGCCTTTCCGAGTCCGGCGGACGAAGTAGGCCGGCCCCACCCCCCAAGGCTATAGCCCACCCGTTTTTGTGGCCTTTTTCCGCTGGACGAACTTGGCGCCCCGGCCTTCGGGCGGTTATATTTGGGCGCGGCTGAGCCCACGGCCTATTTTTGGCACACGGAGGCGCCTCGCAAAGTCTCGCGCCATTCCGAGTCCGGCGGACAAAGTTGGCCAGCCCCATCCCCCAAGGCTATAGCCCACCCGTTTTTGTGGCCTTTTTCCGCTCGACGAACTTGGCGCCCCGGCCTTCGGCGGTTATTTTTGGGGGCGGCTGTGGGTGCGGCCTATTTTTGTCATACGGAGGCGCCTCGCAAAGTCTCGCGCCATTCCGAGTCCGGCGGACGAAGTCAGCCAGCCCCACCCACCAAGGCTATAGCCCACCCGTTCCGCTGGACGAACTTGGCGCCCCAGCCTTCGGGCGGTTATTTTTGGGCGCGGCTGTGCCCGCGGCCTATTTTTGCCACACGGAGGTGCCTCGCAAAATCTCGCGCCATTCCGAGTCCGGCGGACGAAGTCGGCCAGCCCCACCCCCCAAGGCTATAGCCCACCCGTTTTTGTGGCCTTTTTCCGCTGGACGAACTTGGCGCCCCAGCCTTCGGGCGGTTATTTTTGGGCGCGGCTGTGCCTGCGGCCTATTTTTGGCACACGGAGCCGCCTCCCAAAGTCTCGCGCCATTCCGAGGACTGCGGACGAAGTGGGCCAGCCCCACCCCCCAAGGCTATAGCCCACCCGTTTTTGTGGCCTTTTTCCGCTGGACGAACTTGGCGCCCCGGCCTACTGGCGGTTATTTTTGGGCGCGGCTTTGCCCGCGGCCTATGTTTGGCACATGGAGGCCCCTCGCAAAGTCTCGCGGCATTCCGAGTCCGGCGGATTAAGTTGGCCAGCCCCACCCCCCAAGGGTATAGCCCACCCGTTTTTGTGGCCTTTTTCCGCTGGACGAACTTGGCGCCCCGGCCTTCGGGCGGTTATATTTGGGCGCGGCTGAGCCCACGGCCTATTTTTGGCACACGGAGGCGCCTCGCAAAGTCTCGCGCCATTCCGAGTCCGGCGGACAAAGTTGGCCAGCCCCATCCCCCAAGGCTATAGCCCACCCGTTTTTGTGGCCTTTTTCCGCTCGACGAACTTGGCGCCCCGGCCTTCGGCGGTTATTTTTGGGAGCGGCTGTGGCTGCGGCCTATTTTTGGCACACGGACGCACCTCGCAGAGTCTCGCGCCATTCCGAGTCCGGCGGACGAAGTTGGCCAGCCCCACCCCCCAAGGCTATAGCCCCCCGTATTTGTGGCCTTTTTCCGCTGGACGAACTTGGCGCCCCGGCCATCGACCGGTTATTTTTGGGCGCGGCTGTGCCTGCGGCCTATTTTTGGCACACGGAGGCACCTCGCAAAGTCTCGCGCCATTCCGAGTCCGGCGGATAAAGTCGGCCAGCCCCACCCCCCAAGGCTATAGCCCACCCGTTTTTGTGGCCTTTTTCCGCTGGACGAACTTGGCGCCCCAGCCTTCGGGCGGTTATTTTTGGGCGCGGCTGTGCCTGCGGCCTATTTTTGGCACACGGAGCCGCCTCCCAAAGTCTCGCGCCATTCCGAGGACTGCGGACGAAGTGGGCCAGCCCCACCCCCCAAGGCTATAGCCCACCCGTTTTTGTGGCCTTTTTCCGCTGGACGAACTTGGCGCCCCGGCCTACTGGCGGTTATTTTTGGGCGCGGCTTTGCCCGCGGCCTATGTTTGGCACATGGAGGCCCCTCGCAAAGTCTCGCGGCATTCCGAGTCCGGCGGATTAAGTTGGCCAGCCCCACCCCCCAAGGGTATAGCCCACCCGTTTTTGTGGCCTTTTTCCGCTGGACGAACTTGGCGCCCCGGCCTTCGGGCGGTTATTTTTGGGCGCGGCTGAGCCCGCGGCCTATTTTTGGTACACGGAGGCGCCTCGCAAAGTCTCGCGCCTTTCCGAGTCCGGCGGACGAAGTAGGCCGGCCCCACCCCCCAAGGCTATAGCCCACCCGTTTTTGTGGCCTTTTTCCGCTGGACGAACTTGGCGCCCCGGCCTTCGGGCGGTTATATTTGGGCGCGGCTGAGCCCGCGGCCTATTTTTGGCACACGGAGGCGCCTCGCAAAGTCTCGCGCCATTCCGAGTCCGGCGGACGAAGTTGGCCAGCCCCATCCCCCAAGGCTATAGCCCACCCGTTTTTGTGGCCTTTTTCCGCTCGACGAACTTGGCGCCCCGGCCTTCGGCGGTTATTTTTGGGAGCGGCTGTGGCTGCGGCCTATTTTTGGCACACGGACGCACCTCGCAGAGTCTCGCGCCATTCCGAGTCCGGCGGACGAAGTTGGCCAGCCCCACCCCCCAAGGCTATAGCCCCCCGTATTTGTGGCCTTTTTCCGCTGGACGAACTTGGCGCCCCGGCCATCGACCGGTTATTTTTGGGCGCGGCTGTGCCTGCGGCCTATTTTTGGCACACGGAGGCACCTCGCAAAGTCTCGCGCCATTCCGAGTCCGGCGGATAAAGTCGGCCAGCCCCACCCCCCAAGGCTATAGCCCACCCGTTTTTGAGGCCTTTTTCCGCTGGACGAACTTGCCGCCCTAGCCTTCGGGCGGGTATTTTTGGGCGCGGCTGTGCCCACGGCCTATTTTTGGCACACAGAGTCACCGCGCAAAGTCTCGCGCCATTCCGAGTACGGCGGACGAAGTTGGCCAGCCCCACCCCCCAAGGCTATAGCCCACCCGTTTTTGTGGCCTTTTTCCGCTGGACGAACTTGGCGCCCCGGCCTTCGGGATGTTATTTTTGGGCGCGGCTGTGCCCGCGGCCTATTTTTGTCACACGGAGGTGCCTCCCAAAATCTCGCGCCATTCCGAGTCCGGCGGACGAAGTCAGCTAGCCTTCGGGCGGTTATTTTTGGGCGCGGCTGTGCCTGCGGCCTATTTTTGGCACACGGAGGCGCCTCGCAAAGTCTCGCGCCATTCCGAGTCCGCCGGACGAAGTTGGCAAGCCCCACCCCCCAATGCTATAGCCCACCCGTTTTTGTGGCCTTTTTCCGCTGGACGAACTTGGCGCCCCGGCCTTCGGGCGGTTATTTTTGGGCGCGGCTGTGCCCGCGGCCTATTTTTGTCACACGGAGTCGCCTAGCAATGTCTCGCGCCATTCATAGTCCGGCGGACGAAGTCGGCCAGCCCCACCCCCCAAGGCTATAGCCAACCCGTTTTTGTGGCCTTTTTCCGCTGGACGAACTTGGCGCCCCGGCCTTCGGGCGGTTATTTTTGGGCGCGGCTGTGCCCGCGGCCTATTTTTGGCACACAGAGTCACCTCGCAAAGTCTCGCGCCATTCCGAGTCCTGCGGACGAAGTTGGCCAGCCCCAACCCCCAAGGCTATAGCCCACTCGTTTTTGTGGCCTTTTTCCGCTGGACGAACTTGGCGCCCCGGCCTTCGGGTGGTTATTTTCGGGCACGGCTGTGCCCGCGGCCTATTTTTGGCACACGGAGGTGCCTCGCAAAGTCTTGTGCCATTCCGAGTCCGGCGGATGAAGTTGGCCAGCCCCACCCCCCAAGGCTATAGCCCACCCGTATTTTTGGTCTTTTTCCGCTGGACGAACTTGGCGCCCCGGCCTTCGGGCGGTTATTTTTGGGCGCGGCTGTGCCCGCGGCCTATTTTTGGCACACGGAGGCGCCTCGCAAAGTCTCGTACCATTCCGAGTCCGGCGGACGAAGTTGGCCAGCCCCAACCCCCAAGGCTATAGCCCACCCGTTTTTGTGGCCTTTTTCCGCTGGACGAACTTGGCGCCCCGGCCTTCGGGCGGTTATTTTTGGGCGTGGCAGTGCCCGCGGCCTATTTTTGCCACACGGAGGCACCTCGCAAAGTCTCGCACCATTCCGAGTCCGGCGGACGAAGTTGGCCAGCCCCAACCCCCAAGGCTATAGCCCACCCGTTTTTGTGGGCTTTTTCCGCTGGACGAACTTGGCGCCATGGCCTTCGGACGGTTATTTTTGGGCACAGCTGTGTCCGCGGCCTATTATTGGCACACGGCGGTGCCTCGTAAAGTCTCGCACCATTCCGAGTCCGGCGGGCGAAGTTGGCCAGCCCCACCCCCCAAGGCTATAGCCCACCCGTTTTTGTGGCCTTTTTCTGGTGGACGAACTTGGCGACCCTGCCTTCGGGCGGTTATTTTTGGGCGTGGCTGTGCCCGCGGCCTATTTTTGGCACACGGAGGCACCTCGCAAAGTCTCGCGCCATTCCGAGTCCGGCTTACGAAGTTGGCCAGCCCCACCCCCCAAGGCTCTACCCCACCCGTTTTTGTGGCCTTTTTCCGCTAGACGAACTTGGTGCCCCGTCTTCGGGCGGTTATTTTTTTGGGCGCGGTTAGCCCGCGGCCTATTTTTGGCACAGGGAGGCGCCTCGCAAAGTCTCGCGCCGTTCCGAGACCGGCGGACGAAGTTGGCCAGCCCCACCCCCCAATGCTATAGCCCACCCGTTTTTGTGGCCTTTTTCCGCTGCACGAACTTGGCACCCCGGCCTTCGGGCGGTTATTTTTGGGTGCGGCTGTGCCCGCGGCCTATTTTTGGCACACGGAGGCGCCTCGCAAAGTCTCGCACCATTCCGAGTCCGGCGGACGAAGTTGGCCAGCCCCAACCCCCAAGGCTATAGCCCACCCGTTTTTGTGGCCTTTTTCCGCTGGACGAACATGGCGCCCCGGCCTTCAGGCGGTTATTTTTGGACGCGGCTGTGTCTGCGGCCTATTTTTGGCACACGGAGGCACCTCGCAAAGTCTCGCGCCATTCCGAGTCCGGCGGACGAAGTTGGCCAGCCCCAACCCCCGACGCTATAGCCCACCCGTTTTTGTTGCCTTTTTCCGCTGGACGAAAGTTGGCGCCCCGGCCTTCGGGGGGTTATTTTTTAGCGCGGCTGTGTCCACAGCCTATTTTTGGTACACGGAGGTGCCTCGCAAACTCTCGCGCCATTCCGAGTACTGCGGACGAAGTTGGCCAGCCCCACCCCCCAAGGCTATAGCCCACCCGTTTTTGTGGCCTTTTTCCGCTGGACGAACTTGGCACCCCGGCCTTCGGGTGGTTATTTTTGGGCGCGGCTGTGCCCGCATCCTATTTTTGGCGCACGGAGGCACCTCGCAAAGTCTCGCGCCATTCCGAGTCCGGCGGACGAAGTTGGCCAGCCCACCCCCCAAGGCTATAGCCCACCGTTTTCGTGGCCTTTTTCCGCTGGATGAACTTCGCGCCCCGGCCTTCGGGCGGTTATTTTTTATCGCGGCTGTGCCCGCTGCCTATTTTTGGCACACGGAGGCGCCTCTCACAGTCTCGCGCCATTCCTAGTCCCGCGGACGAAATTGGCCAGCCCCACCCCCCAAGGCTATAGCCCACCCGTTTTCGTGGCCTTTTTCCTTGGGACGAACTTGGCGCCCCGGCCTTCGGGCGGTTATTTTTGGGCGCGGCTTTCCCCGCGGCCTATTTTTGGCACACGGAGGTACCTCGCAAAGTCTCGCGCCATTCCGAGTCCGGCGGACGAAGTTGGCCAGCCCCAACCCCCGACGCTATAGCCCACCCGTTTTTGTTGCCTTTTTCTGCTGGACGAAAGTTGGCGTCCCGGCCTTCGGGGGGTTATTTTTTAGCGCGGCTGTGACCACAGCCTATTTTTGGTACACGGAGGTGCCTCGCAAACTCTCGCGCCATTCCGAGTACTGCGGACGAAGTTGGCCAGCCCCACCCCCCAAGGCTATAGCCCACCCGTTTTTGTGGCCTTTTTCCGCTGGACGAACGTGGCGCCCCGGCCTTCGGGCGGTTATTTTTTGGTGCGGATGTGCCCGCGCCCTATTTTTGGCACACGGAGGGGCCTCGCAATGTCTCGCGCCATTCCGAGTCCGGCGGACGAAGTTGGCCAGCCCCACCCCCCAAGGCTATAGCCCACCCGTTTTTGTGGCCTTTTTCCGCTGGACGAACGTGGCGCCCCGGCCTTCGGTCAGTTATTTTTGGGCGCGGCTTTGCCCGCGGCCTATTTTTGGCACAAAGAGGCACCTCACAAAGTCTCGCGCCATTCCGAGTCCGGCAGACGAAGTTGGCCAGCCCCACCCCCCGAGGCTATAGCCCACCCGTTTTCGTGGCCTTTTTCCACGGGACGAACTTGGCGTCCCGGCCTTCGGTCGGTTATTTTTGGGCGCGGCTTTGCCCGCGGCCTATTTTTGGCACACGGAGGCACCTCGCAAAGTCTCGTGCCATTCCGAGTCCGGCGGACGAAGTTGGCCAGCCCCACCCCCCGACGCTATAGCCCACCCGTTTTTGTTGCGTTTTTCCGCTGGACGAAAGTTGGCGCCCCGGCCTTCGGGCGGTTATTTTTGAGCGCGGCTGTGACCACAGCCTATTTTTGGTACACGGAGGTGCCTCGCAAAGTCTCGCGCCATTCCGAGTACTGCGGACGAAGTTGGCCAGCCCCACCCCCCAAGGCTATAGCCCACCCGTTTTTGTGGCCTTTTTCCGCTGGACGAACGTGGCGCCCCGGCCTTCGGTCGGTTATTTTTGGGCGCGGCTTTGCCCGCGGCCTATTTTTGGCACACGGAGGTACCTCGCAAAGTCTCGCGCCATTCCGAGTCCGGCGGACGAAGTTGGCCAGCCCCAACCCCCGACGCTATAGCCCACCCGTTTTTGTTGCCTTTTTCTGCTGGACGAAAGTTGGCGCCCCGGCCTTCGGGGGGTTATTTTTTAGCGCGGCTGTGACCACAGCCTATTTTTGGTACACGGAGGTGCCTCGCAAACTCTCGCGCCATTCCGAGTACTGCGGACGAAGTTGGCCAGCCCCACCCCCCAAGGCTATAGCCCACCCGTTTTTGTGGCCTTTTTCCGCTGGACGAACGTGGCGCCCCGGCCTTCGGGCGGTTATTTTTTGGTGCGGATGTGCCCGCGCCCTATTTTTGGCACACGGAGGGGCCTCGCAATGTCTCGCGCCATTCCGAGTCCGGCGGACGAAGTTGGCCAGCCCCACCCCCCAAGGCTTTAGCCCACCCGTTTTTGTGGCCTTTTTCCGCTGGACGAACGTGGCGCCCCGGCCTTCGGTCGGTTATTTTTGGGCGCGGCTTTGCCCGCGGCCTATTTTTGGCACAAAGAGGCACCTCACAAAGTCTCGCGCCATTCCGAGTCCGGCAGACGAAGTTGGCCAGCCCCACCCCCCGAGGCTATAGCCCACCCGTTTTCGTGGCCTTTTTCCACGGGACGAACTTGGCGTCCCGGCCTTCGGTCGGTTATTTTTGGGCGCGGCTTTGCCCGCGGCCTATTTTTGGCACACGGAGGCACCTCGCAAAGTCTCGTGCCATTCCGTGTCCGGCGGACGAAGTCGGCCAGCCCCACCCCCCGACGCTATAGCCCACCCGTTTTTGTTGCGTTTTTCCGCTGGACGAAAGTTGGCGCCCCGGCCTTCGGGCGGTTATTTTTGAGCGCGGCTGTGACCACAGCCTATTTTTGGTACACGGAGGTGCCTCGCAAAGTCTCGCGCCATTCCGAGTACTGCGGACGAAGTTGGCCAGCCCCACCCCCCAAGGCTATAGCCCACCCGTTTTTGTGGCCTTTTTCCGCTGGACGAACGTGGCGCCCCGGCCTTCGGGCGGTTATTTTTGGGTACGGATGTGCCCGCGCCCTATTTTTGGCACACGGAGGGGCCTCGCAATGTCTCGCGCCATTCCGAGTCCGGCGGATGAAGTTGGCCAGCCCCACCCCCCAAGGCTATAGCCCACCCGTTTTTGTGGCCTTTTTCCGCTGGACGAACGTGGCGCCCCAGCCTTCGGTCGGTTATTTTTGGGCGCGGCTTCGCCCGCGGCCTATTTTTGGCACACGGAGGCACCTCGCAAAGTCTCGCGCCATTCCGAGTCCGGCAGACGAAGTTGGCCAGCCCCACCCCCCGAGGCTATAGCCCACCCGTTTTCGTGGCCTTTTTCCGCGGGACGAACTTGGCGTCCCGGCCTTCGGTCGGTTATTTTTGGGCGCGGCTTTGCCCGCGGCCTATTTTTGGCACACGGAGACGCCTCGTAAAGTCTCGCGCCATTCCGAGCCTGGCGGACGACGTTGGCCAGCCCCACCCTGCAAGGCTATAGCCCACACATTTTGGTGACCTTTTTCCGCTGGACGAACTTGGCGCCCCGGCCTTTGGGCCGTTACTTTTGGGCGCAACTATGCCCGCGGCCTATTTTTGGCACACGGAGTCGCCTCGCAAAGTCTCAATCTATTCCGAGTCCGGCGGACGAAGTTGGCCAGCCTCCCCCCCCAAGGCTATAGCTCGCCCGTTTTTGTGGCATTCTTCCGCTGGACGAACTTGGCGCGTCGGCCTTCGTGCCATTATTTTTGGGCGCGGCGGTGCCCGCGCCCTATTTTAGGCACATGGAGGTTCCTTGCAAAGTCTCGCGCCATTCCGAGTCCGGCGGACGAAGTTGGCCAGCACCACCCCCCAAGGCTATAGCCCACCTGTTTTTGTGGCCTTTTCCCGCTGGACGAACGTGGCGCCCCGGCCTTCGGGCGGTTATTTTTGGGTGCGGATATGCCCGCGGCCTATTTTTAGCACACGGAGGCACCTCGCCAAGTCTCGCACCATTCCGAGTCCGGCGGACGAAGTTGGCCAGCCCAACCCCCCAAGGCTATAGCCCACACATTTTGGTGACCTTTTTCCGCTGGACGAACTTGGCGCCCCGGCCTTTGGGCCGTTACTTTTGGGCGCGACTATGCCCACGGCCTATTTTTGGCACACGGAGTCGCCTCGCAAAGTCTCGATCTATTCCGAGTCCGGCGGACGAAGTTGGCCAGCCCCCCCCCCCCCAAGGCTATAGCTCGCTCGTTTTTGTGGCATTCTTCCACTGGACGAACTTGGCGCGTCGGCCTTCGTGCCGTTATTTTTGGGCGCGGCTGTGTCCGCGTCCTATTTTAGGCACATGGAGGCACCTTGCAAAGTCTCGCGCCATTCCGAGTCCGGCGGACGAAGTTGGCCAGCCCCACCCCCCACGGCTATAGCCCACCCGTTTTTGTGGCCTTTTCCCGCTGGACGAACGTGGCGCCCCGGACTTCGGGCGGTTATTTTTGGGTACGGATGTGCCCGCGGCCTATTTTCGGCACACGGAGGCACCTCGCAAAGTCTCGCGCCATTCCGAGTCCGGCGGACGAAATTGGCCAGCCCCACCCCCCGAGGCTATGGCCCACCCGTTTTTGTTGCCTTTTTCCGCTGGACGAACTTGGCGCCCCGGCCTTCGGGCTGTTATTTTTTGGCGTGGCTGTGCCCGCGGCCTATTTTTGGCACACAGAGGCACCTCGCAAAGTCTCGCGCCATTCCGAGTCCGGCCGACGAAGTTGGCCAGCCCCACCCCCCAAGACTATAGCCCACCCGTTTTTGTGGCCTTTTTCCGCTGGACGAACTTGGCACTCCGGCCTTCGGGCGGTTATTTTTGGGCACGGCTGTGCCCGCGTCCTATTTTTGGTGCAAGGAGGCGTCTCGCAAAGTCTCGCGCCATTCCGAGTCCGGCGGACGAAGTTGGCCAGCCCCACCCCCCAAGGCTATAGCCCACCCGTTTTTGTGGCCTTTTTCCGCTGGACGAACTTGGCGCCCCGGCCATCGGGCAGTTATTTATGGTCGCGGCTGTGCCCGCGGCCTATTTTTGGCAAACGGAGGCGCCTCGCAAAGTCTCGCACCATTCCGAGTCCTGCGGACGAAGTTGGCCAGCCCCACCCCCCAAGGCTATAGCCCACCCGTTTTTGTGGCCTTTTTCCGCTGGACGAACTTGGCACTCCGGCCTTCGGGCGGTTATTTTTGGGCGCGGCTGTGCCCGCGTCCTATTTTTGGCGCACGGAGGTGCCTCGCAAAGTCTCGCGCCATTCCGAGTCCGGCAGACGAAGTTCGCCAGCCCCACCCCCCAAGGCTATAGCCCACCCGTTTTTGTGGCCTTTTTCCACTGAACGAACTTGGCCCCCCGGCATTCGGGCGGTTATTTTTGGGCGCAGCTGAGCCCGCGGCCTATTTTTGGCACACGGAGGCGCCTCGTAAAGTCTCGCGCTATTCCGAGTCCGGCGGACGAAGTTGGCCAGCCCCACCCCCAAGGCTATAGCCCGCCCGTTTTTGTGGCCTTCTTCCGCTGGGTGAACTTGGCGCGCCGGCCTTCGTGCCGTTATTTTTGGGTGCGGCTTTGCCCGCGGCCTATTTTAGGCACATGGAGGCACCTTGCAAAGTCTCGCGCCATTCCGAGTCCGGCGGACGAAGTTGGCCAGCCCCACCCCCAAAGGCTATAGCCCACCCGTTTTCGTGGCCTTTTTCCGCGGGACGAACTTGGCGTCCCGGCTTTCGGTCGGTTATTTTTGGGCGCGGCTTTGCCCGCTGCCTATTTTTGGCACACGGAGGCACCTCGCAAAGTCTCGCGCCATTCCGAGTCCGGCGGACGAAGTTGGCCAGCCCCACCCCCCGCGGCTATAGCCCACACGTTTTTGTAGCCTTTTTCCGCTGGACGAACTTGGCGCCCCGGCCTTCGGGCGGTTATTTTTTAGCGCGGCAGTGACCACAGCCTATTTTTGGCACACGGAGGTGCCTTGCAAAGTCTCGCGCCATTCCGAGTCCGGCGGACGAAGTTGGCCAACACCACCCCCCAAGGCTATAGCCCACCCGTTTTTGTGGCCTTTTTCCGCTGAACGAACTTGGCGCCCCGGCCTTCGGGCGGTAATTTTTGGGCGCGGTTGTGCCCGCGGCTTATTTTTGGCACACGGAGGCACCTCGTAAAGTCTCGCGCCATTCCGAGCCTGGCGGACGAAGTTGGCCAGCCCCACCCCGCAAGCCTATAGCCCACACATTTTGGTGACCTTTTTCCGCTGGACGAACTTGGCCCCCCGGCCTTTGGGCCGTTACTTTTGGGCGAGACTATGCCCGCGGCCTATTTTTGGCACACAGAGTCGCCTCGCAAAGTCTCGCGCTATTCCGAGTCCGGCGGACGAAGTTGGCCAGCCCCACCCCCAAGGCTATAGCCCACCCGTTTTTGTGGCGTTTTTCCGTTGGACGAACTTGGCGCCCCGGCCTTCGGGCGTTTATATTTGAGCGTGGCTGTGAACGCAGCCTATTTTTGGCACACGGAGGCACCTCGCAAAGTATCGCGCCATTCCGAGTCCGGCCGACGAAGTTGGCCAGCCCCACCCCCCAAGGCTATAGCCCACCCGTTTTTGTTGCCTTTTTCCGCTGGACGAACTTGGCGCCCCGGCCTTCGGGCGGTTATTTTTGGTCCCGGCTGTGCCCGCGGCCTATTTTTGGCACACGGAGGTGCCTCGCAAACTCTCGCGCCATCCCGAGTCCGGCGGACGAAGTTGGCCAGCCCCACCCCCCGAGGCTATAGCCCACCCGTTTTTGTTGCCTTTTTCCGGTGGACGAACATGGCGCCCCGGCCTTCGGGCGTTTATATTTGTGCGTGGCTGTGACCGCAGCCTATGTTTGGCACACGGAGGCGCCTTACAAAGTCTCGCGCCATTCCGAGTCCGCTGGACGAAGTTGGCCAGCACCACCCCCCAAGGCTATAGCCCACCCGTTGTTGTGGCCTTTTTCCGCTGAACGAACTTGGCCCCCCGGCATTCGGGCGGTTATTTTTGGGCGCGGCTGTGCCCGCGGCCTATTTTTGGCACACGGAGGCACCTGCCAAAGTCTCGCGCCATTCCGAGTCTGGCGGACGAAGTCGGCCAGCCCCACCCCCCAAGGCTATAGCCCACCCGTTTTTGAGGCCTTTTTCCGCTGGACGAACTTGGCGCCCCGGCCATCGGGCTGTTATTTATGGGGCGGTTGTGCCCGTGGCCTATTTTTAGCGCACGGAGGCGCTTCGTAAAGTCTCGCGCCATTCCTAGTCCGGTGGACGAAGTGGGCCACTCCCACCCCCCAAGGCTATAGCCCACCCGTTTTTGTGGCCTTTTTCCGCTGGACGAACTTGCCGTCCCGGCCTTCGGGCTGTTATTTTTTGGTACGGCTGTGTCCGCAGGCTATTTTTGGCACACGGAGGTGCCTCGTAAAGTCTCACGCCATTCCGAGTCTGGCGGACGAAGTCGGCCAGCCCCACCCCCCAAGGCTATAGCCCACCCGTTTTTGTGGCCTTTTTTCACTGGACGAACTTGGCGCCCCGGCCTTCGGGCCGGTTATTTTTGGGCTCGGCTTTGCCCGCGGCCTATTTTTATCACACGGAGGCACCTCGCAATGTCTTGCGCCATTCCAAGTCCGGCGGACGAAGTTGGCCAGCCCTACCCCGCAAGGCTATAGCCCACCCGTTTTTGTGGCCTTTTTCCGCTGGACGAACCAGGCGCCCCGGCCTTCGGGCGGTTATTTTTGGGCGCGGCTGTGCTTGCGGCCTATTTTTGGCACACGGAGGCACCTTGCATAGTCTCGCGCCATTCCGAGTCCGGCAGACGAAGTGGGCCAGCCCCACCCCCCAAGGCTATAGCCCACCCGTTTTTGTGGCCTTTTTCCGCTGGACAAACTTGCCGCCCCGGCCTTCGAGTGGTTATTTCTGGGCTCGGCTGCGCCCGTGACCTATTTTTGGCACATGGAGGTGCCTCGCAAAGTCTCACGTCATTCCGAGTCCGGCGGACGAAGTTGGCCAGCCCCACCCCCCAAGGCTATAGCCCACCCGTTTTTGTGGCCTTTTTCCGCTGGACGAACTTGGCGCCCCGGCCTTTGGGCGGTTATTTTTGGGCAAGGCTGCGCCCGCGGCCTATTTTTGGTGCACGGAGGCACCTCACAATGTCTCGCGCCATTCCGTGTCCGGCGGACGAAGTTGACGAGCCCCACCCCCCAAGGCAATAGCCCACCCGTTTTTGTTGGCTTTTTCCGCTCGACGAACTTGGCGCCCCGGTCTTCGGGCAGTTATTTTTTAGCGCGGCTGTGACCGCAGCCTATTTTTGGCACCCTGAGGCGCCTCGCAAAGTCTCGCACCATTCCGAGTCCGGCGGACGAAGTTGGCCAGCACCACCCCCCAAGGCTATAGCCCACCCGTTTTTGTGGCCTTTTTCCGCTGGACGAAATTGGCGCCCCGGCCTTCGGGAGGTTATTTTTGGGCGCGGCTTTGTCCACGTCCTATTTTTGGCGCACGGAGGTGCCTCACAAAATCTCGAGCCATTCCGAGTCCGGCGGACGAAGTTGGCCAGCCCCACCCCCCAAGCCCACCCGTTTTTGTGGCCTTTTTCCGCTGGACGAACTTGGCACCCCGGCCTTCGGGCAGTTATTTTTTAGCGCGGCTGTGCCCGCAGCTTATTTTTGGCACACGGAGGCGCCTCGCAAAGTCTCGCGCCATTCCGAGACCGGCGGACGAAGTTGGCCAACCCCAACCCCCAAGGCTATAGCCCACCCGTTTTTGTGGCCTTTTTCCGCTGGACAAACTTGGCGCCCCGGCCTTCGGACGGTTATTTATGGGCGCGGCTGTGCCCGCAGCCTATTTTTGGCACACGGAGGCGCCTCGCATAGTCTCGCGCCATTCCGAGTCCGGCGGACGAAGTTGGCCAGCCCCACCCCCCAAGGATATGGCCCACCCGTTTTTGTGGCCTTTTTCCGCTGGACAACTAGGCGTCCCGGCCTTCGGGCGGTTACTTTTGGGCGCGGGTGTGCCCGCAGCCTATTTTTGGCACATGGAGGCACCTCGCATAGTCTCGCACCATTCCTAGTCCGGCGGACGAAGTTGTCCAGCCCCACTCCCCAAGGCTATAGCCCGCCGGTTTTTGTGGCCCTTTTCCGCTGGACGAACTTTGCTCGCCGGCGTTCGTGCGGTTATTTTTGGGCGCGGCTGTGCCCGTGGCCTATTGTTGGCAGACGGAGGCACCTCGCAAAGTCTCGCGCCATTCCGAGTCCGGCGGACGAAATTGGCCAGCCCCACCCCCCGAGGCTATGGCCCACCCGTTTTTGTTGCCTTTTTCCGCTGGACGAACTTGGCGCCCCGGCCTTCGGGCTGTTATTTTTTGGCGTGGCTGTGCCCGCGGCCTATTTTTGGCACACGGAGGCACCTCGCAAAGTCTCGCGCCATTCCGAGTCCGGCCGACGAAGTTGGCCAGCCCCACCCCCCAAGACTATAGCCCACCCGTTTTTGTGGCCTTTTTCCGCTGGACGAACTTGGCACTCCGGCCTTCGGGCGGTTATTTTTGGGCACGGCTGTGCCCGCGTCCTATTTTTGGCGCAAGGAGGCGTCTCGCAAAGTCTCGCGCCATTCCGAGTCCGGCGGACGAAGTTGGCCAGCCCCACCCCCCAAGGCTATAGCCCACCCGTTTTTGTGGCCTTTTTCCGCTGGACGAACTTGGCGCCCCGGCCATCGGGCAGTTATTTATGGTCGCGGCTGTGCCCGCGGCCTATTTTTGGCAAACGGAGGCGCCTCGCAAAGTCTCGCACCATTCCGAGTCCTGCGGACGAAGTTGGCCAGCCCCACCCCCCAAGGCTATAGCCCACCCGTTTTTGTGGCCTTTTTCCGCTGGACGAACTTGGCACTCCGGCCTTCGGGCGGTTATTTTTGGGCGCGGCTGTGCCCGCGTCCTATTTTTGGCGCACGGAGGTGCCTCGCAAAGTCTCGCGCCATTCCGAGTCCGGCAGACGAAGTTCGCCAGCCCCACCCCCCAAGGCTATAGCCCACCCGTTTTTGTGGCCTTTTTCCGCTGAACGAACTTGGCCCCCCGGCATTCGGGCGGTTATTTTTGGGCGCGGCTGAGCCCGCGGCCTATTTTTGGCACACGGAGGCGCCTCGCAAAGTCTCGCGCTATTCCGAGTCCGGCGGACGAAGTTGGCCAGCCCTACCCCCCAAGGCTATAGCCCACCTGTTTTTGTGGCCTTTTTCCGCTGGACGAACTTGGCGCCCCGGCCTTCGGGCGGTTATTTTTGAGCGCTGCTGTACCCGCGGCCTATTTTTGGCGCACGGAGGTGCCTCGCAAAGTCTCTCGCCATTCCGAGTCCGGTGGAAGAAGTTGGCCAGCCCCACCCCCCAAGGCTATAGCCCACCCATTTTTGTGGCCTTTTTCCGCTGGACGAACTTGGCGCCCCGGCCTTCCGGTGGTTATTTTTGGGCGCGGCTGTGCCCGTGTCCTATTTTTGGCACACGGAGGTGCCTCGCAAAGTCCCGCGCCATTCCAAGTCCGGCGGACGAAATTGGCCAGCCCCACCCCCCAAGGCTATAGCCCACCCGTTTTTGTGGCCTTTTTCCGCTGGACGAACTTGGCGCCCCGGCCTTCGGGCTGTTATTTTTGGGTGTGGTTGTGCCCGCGGCCTATTTTTGGCACACGGAGGTGCCTCGCGAAGTATCGCGCCATTCCGAGTCCGGCGGACGAAGTGGGCCAGCCCCACCCCGCAAGGCTATAGCCCACACATTTTTGTGGCCTTTTTCCGCTGGACGAACATGGTGCCCCGGCCTTTGGGCGGTTATTTTTGGGCGCGGCTCTGTCCACGGCCTATTTTTTGCACACGGAGGTGCCTCGGGAAGTCTCACGCCATTCCTAGTCCGGCGGACGAAGTTGGCCAGCCCCACTCCCCAAGGTTATAGCCCACCCGTTTTTGTGGCCTTTTTCCGCTGGACGAACTTGTTGCCCCGGCCTTTGGGCGGTTATTTTTGGAAACGGCTGTGCCCGCGGCCTATTTTTGGCACACGGAGTCGTCTCGCAAAGTCTCGCGCCATTCCGAGTCTGGCGGACGAAGTCGGCCGGCCCCACCCCCGAAGGCTATAGCCCACCCGTTTTTGTGGCCTTTTTCCGCTCGACGAACTTGGCGCCCCGGCCTTTGGGCGGTTATTTTTGGGTGTGGTTGTGCCCGCGGCCTATTTTTGGCACACGGAGGTGCCTCGCGAAGTCTCGCGCCATTCCGAGTCCGGCGGACGAAGTGGGCCAGCCCCACCCCGCAAGGCTATAGCCCACGCATTTTTGTGGTCTTTTTCCGCTGGACGAACTTGGCGCCCCGGCGATTGGGCGGTTATGTTTTGGCGCGGCTATGCCCGCGGCCTATTTTTGGAACACGGAGGCAACTCGCAAAGTCTCGCGCCATTCCTAGTCCGGCGGACGAAATTGTCCAGCCCCACTCCCCAAGGCTATAGCCCGCCCGTTTTTGTGGCCCTTTTCCGCTGGATGAACTTTGCTCGCCGGCGTTCGTGTGGTTATTTTTTAGTGCGGCTGCGCCCGCGGCCTATTTTTGGTACAAGGAGGCACCTCGTAAAGTCTCGCGCCATTCTGAGTCCGGCGGACGAAGTTGGCCGGCCCCACCCCCTAAGGCTATAGCCCACCCGTTTTTGTGGCCTTTTTCCGCTGGACGAACTTGGCGCCCCAGCCTTCGGGCAGTTATTTTTGGGCGCGGCTGTGCCCGTGGCCTATTGTTGGCAGACGGAGGTGCCTCGCAAAGTCTCGCATCATTCCGAGTCCGGCGGACGAAGTTGGCCAGCCCTACCCCCAAGGCTATAGCCCACCTGTTTTTGTGGCCTTTTTCCGCTGGACGAACTTGGCGCCCCGGCCTTCGGGCGGTTATTTTTTAGCGCTGCTGTACCCGCGGCCTATTTTTGGCGCACGGAGGTGCCTCGCAAAGTCTCTCGCCATTCCGAGTCCGGTGGAAGAAGTTGGCCAGCCCCACCCCCCAAGGCTATAGCCCACCCGTTTTTGTGGCCTTTTTCCGCTGGACGAACTTGGCGCCCCGGCCTTCGGGTGGTTATTTTTGGGCGCGGCTGTGCCCGTGTCCTATTTTTGGCACACGGAGGTGCCTCGCAAAGTCCCGCGCCATTCCAAGTCCGGCGGACGAAATTGGCCAGCCCCACCCCCCAAGGCTATAGCCCACCCGTTTTTGTGGCCTTTTTCCGCTGGACGAACTTTGCGCCCCGGCCTTCGGGCTGTTATTTCTGGGCGCGGTTGTGCCCGTGTCCTATTTTTGGCGCACGGAGGTGCCTCGCAAAGTCTCGCATCATTCCGAGTCCGGCGGACGAAGTCGGCCAGCCCCACCCCCCAAGGCTATAGCCCACCCGTTTTTGTGGCCTTTTTCCGCTGGACGAACTTGGCGCCCCGGCGATTGGGCGGTTATGTTTTGGCGCGGCTATGCCCGCGGCCTATTTTTGGAACACGGAGGCAACTCGCAAAGTCTCGCGCCATTCCTAGTCCGGCGGACGAAGTTGTCCAGCCCCACTCCCCAAGGCTATAGCCCGCCCGTTTTTGTGGCCCTTTTCCGCTGGACGAACTTTGCTCGCCGGCGTTCGTGCGGTTATTTTTTAGTGCGACTGCGCCCGCGGCCTATTTTGGGCACAAGGAGGCACCTCGTAAAGTCTCGCGCCATTCTGAGTCCGGCGGACGAAGTTGGCCGGCCCCACCCCCTAAGGCTATAGCCCACCCGTTTTTGTGGCCTTTTTCCGCTGGACGAACTTGGCGCCCCAGCCTTCGGGCAGTTATTTTTGGGCGCGGCTGTGCCCGTGGCCTATTGTTGGCAGACGGAGGTGCCTCGCAAAGTCTCGCATCATTCCGAGTCCGGCGGACGAAGTTGGCCAGGCCGACCCCCCAAGGCTATAGCCCACCTGTTTTTGTGGCCTTTTTACGCTGGACGAACTTGGCGCCCCGGCCTTCGGGCGGTTATTTTTTAGCGCTGCTGTACCCGCGGCCTATTTTTGGCGCACGGAGGTGCCTCGCAAAGTCTCTAGCCATTCCGAGTCCAGTGGAAGAAGTTGGCCAGCCCCACCCCCCAAGGCTATAGCCCACCCGTTTTTGTGGCCTTTTTCCGCTGGACGAACTTGGCGCCCCGGCCTTCGGGTGGTTATTTTTGGGCGCGGCTGTGCCCGTGTCCTATTTTTGGCACACGGAGGTGCCTCGCAAAGTCCCGCGCCATTCCAAGTCCGGCGGACGAAATTGGCCAGCCCCACCCCCCAAGGCTATAGCCCACCCGTTTTTGTGGCCTTTTTCCGCTGGACGAACTTTGCGCCCCGGCCTTCGGGCTGTTATTTCTGGGCGCGGTTGTGCCCGTGTCCTATTTTTGGCACATGGAGGTGCCTCGCAAAGTCTCGCATCATTCCGAGTCCGGCGGACGAAGTCGGCCAGCCCCACCCCCCAAGGCTATAGCCCACCCGTTTTTGTGGCCTTTTTCCGCTGGACGAACTTGACGCCCCGGCCTTCGGGCAGTTATTTTTGGGTACGGCTGTACCCGCGGCCTATTTTTGGCACATGGAGACTCCTCGCAAAGTCTCGCGCCATTCCGAGTCCGGCGGACAAAGTTTACCAGCCCCACCCCCCAAGGCTATAGCCCGCCTATTTCTGTGGGCTTTTTCCGCTGGACGAACTAAGCGCCCCGGCCTTCGGGCGGTTATTTTTGGGTGTGGCTATGCCCGCGGCCTATTTTTGGCACACGGAGGTGCCTTGCAAAGTCTCGCGCCATTCCGAGTCTGGCGGACGAAGTTGGCAAGCCCCACCCCCCAAGGCTATAGCCCACCCGTTTTTGTGGCCTTTTTCCGCTGGACGAACTTTGCGCCCCGGCCTTCGGGCTGTTATTTCTGGGCGCGGTTGTGCCCGTGTCCTATTTTTGGCACATGGAGGTGCCTCGCAAAGTCTCGCATCATTCCGAGTCCGGCGGACGAAGTCGGCCAGCCCCACCCCCCAAGGCTATAGCCCACCCGTTTTTGTGGCCTTTTTCCGCTGGACGAACTTGACGCCCCGGCCTTCGGGCAGTTATTTTTGGGTACGGCTGTACCCGCGGCCTATTTTTGGCACATGGAGACACCTCGCAAAGTCTCGCGCCATTCCGAGTCCGGCGGACAAAGTTTACCAGCCCCACCCCCCAAGGCTATAGCCCGCCTATTTCTGTGGGCTTTTTCCGCTGGACGAACTAAGCGCCCCGGCCTTCGGGCGGTTATTTTTGGGTGTGGCTATGCCCGCGGCCTATTTTTGGCACACGGAGGTGCCTTGCAAAGTCTCGCGCCATTCCGAGTCTGGCGGACGAAGTTGGCAAGCCCCACCCCCCAAGGCTATAGCCCACCCGTTTTTGTGGCCTTTTTCCGCTGGACGAACTTGGCGCCCCGGCCTTTGGGCGGTTATTTTTGGACCCGGCTGTGCCCGTGGCCTATTTTTGGCACAGGTAGGTGCCTCACAAAGTCTCCCACCATTCCGAGTCCGGCGGACGAAGTTGGCCAGCCCCACCCCCCAAGGCTATAGCCCAACCGTTTTTGTGGCCTTTTTCCGCTGGACGAACATGGCGCCCCGGCCTTCGGGCGGTTATTTTTTGGCGCGGCTGTGCCCGCGGCTTATTTTTGGCACACGGAGGCGCCTAGCAAAATCTCGTACCATTCCTTGTCCGGCGGACGAAGTTGGGCAGCCCCACCCCCCAAGGCTATAGCCCACCCGTTTTTGTGGCCTTCTTCCGCTGGACGAACTTTGCGCCCCGGCCTTCGGGCTGTTATTTCTGGGCGCGGTTGTGCCCGTGTCCTATTTTTGGCGCACGGAGGTGCCTCGCAAAGTCTCGCATCATTCCGAGTCCGGCGGACGAAGTCGGCCAGCCCCACCCCCCAAGGCTATAGCCCACCCGTTTTTGTGGCCTTTTTCCGCTGGACGAACTTGGCGCCCCGGCGATTGGGCGGTTATGTTTTGGCGCGGCTATGCCCGCGGCCTATTTTTGGAACACGGAGGCAACTCGCAAAGTCTCGCGCCATTCCTAGTCCGGCGGACGAAGTTGTCCAGCCCCACTCCCCAAGGCTATAGCCCGCCCGTTTTTGTGGCCTTTTTCCACTGGGCGAACTTGGCGCGCCGGCCTTCGGGCGGTTATTTTTTAGCGCTGCTGTACCCGCGGCCTATTTTTGGCGCACGGAGGTGCCTCGCAAAGTCTCTCTCCATTCCGAGTCCAGTGGAAGAAGTTGGCCAGCCCCACCCCCCAAGGCTATAGCCCACCCGTTTTTGTGGCCTTTTTCCGCTGGACGAACTTGCCGCCCCGGCCTTCGGGTGGTTATTTTTGGGCGCGGCTGTGCCCGTGTCCTATTTTTGGCACACGGAGGTGCCTCGCAAAGTCCCGCGCCATTCCAAGTCCGGCGGACGAAATTGGCCAGCCCCACCCCCCAAGGCTATAGCCCACCCGTTTTTGTGGCCTTTTTCCGCTGGACGAACTTGGCGCCCCGGCGATTGGGCGGTTATGTTTTGGCGCGGCTATGCCCGCGGCCTATTTTTGGAACACGGAGGCAACTCGCAAAGTCTCGCGCCATTCCTAGTCCGGCGGACGAAGTTGTCCAGCCCCACTCCCCAAGGCTATAGCCCGCCCGTTTTTGTGGCCCTTTTCCGCTGGACGAACTTTGCTCGCCGGCGTTCGTGCGGTTATTTTTTAGTGCGACTGCGCCCGCGGCCTATTTTTGGCACAAGGAGGCACCTCGTAAAGTCTCGCGCCATTCTGAGTCCGGCGGACGAAGTTGGCCGGCCCCACCCCCTAAGGCTATAGCCCACCCGTTTTTGTGGCCTTTTTCCGCTGGACGAACTTGGCGCCCCGGCCTTCGGGCTGTTATTTCTGGGCGCGGTTGTGCCCGTGTCCTATTTTTGGCGCACGGAGGTGCCTCGCAAAGTCTCGCATCATTCCGAGTCCGGCGGACGAAGTCGGCCAGCCCCACCCCCCAAGGCTATAGCCCACCCGTTTTTGTGGCCTTTTTCCGCTGGACGAACTTGACGCCCCGGCCTTCGGGCAGTTATTTTTGGGTACGGCTGTACCCGCGGCCTATTTTTGGCACATGGAGACACCTCGCAAAGTCTCGCGCCATTCCGAGTCCGGCGGACAAAGTTTGCCAGCCCCACCCCCCAAGGCTATAGCCCGCCTGTTTCTGTGGGCTTTTTCCGCTGGACGAACTAAGCGCCCCGGCCTTCGGGCGGTTATTTTTGGGTGTGGCTATGCCCGCGGCCTATTTTTGGCACACGGAGGTGCCTTGCAAAGTCTCGCGCCATTCCGAGTCTGGCGGACGAAGTTGGCAAGCCCCACCCCCCAAGGCTATAGCCCACCCGTTTTTGTGGCCTTTTTCCGCTGGACGAACTTGGCGCCCCGGCCTTTGGGCGGTTATTTTTGGACCCGGCTGTGCCCGTGGCCTATTTTTGGCACAGGTAGGTGCCTCACAAAGTCTCCCACCATTCCGAGTCCGGCGGACGAAGTTGGCCAGCCCCACCCCCCAAGGCTATAGCCCAACCGTTTTTGTGGCCTTTTTCCGCTGGACGAACATGGCGCCCCGGCCTTCGGGCGGTTATTTTTTGGCGCGGCTGTGCCCGCGGCTTATTTTTGGCACACGGAGGCGCCTAGCAAAATCTCGTACCATTCCTTGTCCGGCGGACGAAGTTGGGCAGCCCCACCCCCCAAGGCTATAGCCCACCCGTTTTTGTGGCCTTCTACCGCTGGACGAATTTGGCGCCCCGGCCTTCGGGCGGTAATTTTTTGGCGCTGTTGTACCCACGGCCTTTTCTTGGCACATGGAGGTGCCTCGCAAAGTCTCGCGCCATTCCGAGTCCGCGCGGACGAAGTTGGCCAGCCCCACCCTGCAAGGCTATAGCCCACACATTTTTGTGGCCTTTTTCCGCTGGACGAACTTGGGGCCCCGGCCTTTGGGCGCGGCTATGCCCGCAGCCTATTTTTGGTACACGGAGGCGCCTCACAAAGTCTTGCGCCATTCCTAGTCCGGCGGACGAAGTTGGCCAGCCCCATCCCCCAAGGCTATAGCCCGCCCGTTTTTGTGGCCTTTTTCCACTGGGCGAACTTGGCGCGCCGGCCTTCGTGCCGTTATTTTTGGGCGCGGCTGTGCCCGCGGCCTATTTTTGGCACATGGAGGTGCCTCGCAAAGTCTCGTGCCATTCCGAGTCCGGCGGACGAAGTTGGCCACCCCCACCCCCCAAGGCTATAGCCCACCCGTTTTTGTGGCCTTTTTCCGTTGGACGAACTTGGCGCGCTGGCCTTCAGGCGGTTATTTTTGGGCGCGGCTGTGCCCGCGGCCTATTTTTGGCACACAGAGGCGCCTCGCAAAGTCTCGCGCCATTCCGAGTCCGGCGGACGAAGTTGGCAAGCCCCACCCCCCAAGGCTATAGCCCACCCGTTTTTGTGGCATTTTTCCGCTGGACGAATTTGGCGCCCCGGCCTTCGGGCGATTATTTTAGGGCGCGGCTTTACCCGCGGCCTATTTTTGGCACACGGAGGCCCCTCGCAACGTCTCGCGGCCTTCCATGTCCGGCGGACGAAGTTGGCCATCCCCACCCCCAAAGGCTATAGCCCACCTGTTTTTGTGGCCTTTTTCCGCTGGACGAACTTGGCACGCCGGCCTTCGTGCGGTTATTTTTGGGCGCGGCTGTGCACGCGGCCTATTTTTGGCACATGGAGGCGCCTCACAACGTCTCACACCATTCTGAGTCTGGCGGACGAAGTAGGCCAGCCGCACCCCCCAAGGCTATAGCCCACCCGTTTTTGTGGCCTTTTTCCGCTGGACGAACTTGGCACCCCGGCCTTCAGGCGGTTATTTTTGGGCGCGGCTGTGTCTGTGGCCTATTTTTGGCACATTGAGATGCCTCGTAAAGTCTCGCGCCATTCCGAGTCCGGCGGACGAAGTTTTCAAGCCCCACCCCCAAAGGCTATAGCCCACCCGTTTTTGTGGCCTTTTTCCGCTGGACGAACTTGGCGACACGGCCTTCGGGCTGTTATTTTTTGGTGCGGCTGTGCCTGCGTCCTATTTTTGGCACACGGAGATGCCTCGCAAAGTCTTGCTCCATTCCGAGTCCGGCCGACTACGTCGGCCCGCCTCACCCCCTAAGGCTATAGCCCACCCGTTTTTGCGGCCTTTTTCCGCTGGATGAGCTTGCCGACCCGGCCTTCGGGCTGTTTTTTTTGGGAGTGGCTGTGCCCGCGGCCTATTTTTCCCAGACGGAGGTGCCTCGCAGAGTCCCGCGCCATTCCGAGTCCGGCGGACGAAGTTGGCCAGGCCCACCCCCCAAGGCTATAGCCCACCCGTTTTTGTGGCCTTTTTCCGCTGGACAAACTTGGCGCCCCGGTCTTTGGGTGGTTATTTTTTAACGCGGCTGTGCCCGCGGCCTATTTTTGGCACACGGAGGTCGCTCGCAAAGTCTCGTCCCATTCCGAGTCCGACGGACGAACTTGGCCAGCCCCACCCCCCAAGGTTATAGCCCACCCGTTTTTGTGGCCTTTTTCCGCTGGATGAATTGGCGCCCCGTCCTTCGGGCAGTTATTTTTGGGAACGGCTGTGCACGCGGCCTATTTTTGGCACACGGAGGCCACTCGCAAAGTCTCGCCCCATTCTGAGTCCGACGGACGAACTTGGCCAGCCCCACCCCCCAAGGCTATAGCCCACCTGTTTTAGTGGCCTTTTTCCGCTGGACGAACTTGGCGCCCCGGCCTTCGGGTGGTTATTTTTGGGTGTGGCTACGCCCGCGGCCTATTTTTAGCACACGGAGGCCGCTCACAAAGTCTCATCCCATTCTGAGTCCGGCGGATGAACTTGGCCGGCCCCGCCCCCCAAGGCTATAGCCCACCCGTTTTTGTGGTCTTTTTCCGCTGGACGAACTTGGGGACCCGGCCTTCGGGCGGTTATTTTTGGGCGCGGCTGAGCCCTGTTTTTGGCACACGGAGGCTGCTCGAAAAGTCTCGCCCGATTCCGAGTCCGGCGGACGAACTTGGCCATCCCCACCCCCCAAGGCTGTAGCCCACCCGTTTTTGTGGTCTTTTTCTGCTGGACGAACTTTGCGCCCCAGCCTTCGGGTGGTTATTTTTGGGCGTGGCTGCACCCGCGGCATATTTTTGGCACACGGAGACCGCTCTCAAAGTCTTGCCGCATTCCGAGTCCGGCGGACGAACTTGGTCAGCCCCACCCCCCAAGGCTATAGCACACCCGTTTTTGTGGCCTTTTTCCGCTGGATGAACTTGGCGCCACGGCCTTCGGGCGGTTATTTTTGGGCGCGGCCGTGCTCGCGGCCTATTTTTAGCACACGGAGGCCGCTCGCAAAGTCTCATCCCATTCCGAATCCGGCGGACGAACTTGGCCAACCCACCCCCCAAGGCTATAGCCCACCCGTTTTTGTGGCCTTTTTCCGCTGGACGAACTTGGCGCCCCGGCCTTCAGGCGGTTATTTTTGGGCGCGGCAGTGCCCGCGGCCTATTTTCGGCCCAGGGAGGCCGCTCGTAAAGTTTCGTCCCATTCTAAGTCCGGCAAACGAACTTGGCCAGCCCCACCCCCCAAGGCTATAGCCCACCCGTTTCTGTGGACATTTTCCGCTGGACGAACTTGCCTCCCAGCTTTCGGGCGGTTATTTTTGGGAGCGGCTGTGCCCGAAGCCTATTTTTGGCACACGGAGGCCACTCGCAAAGTCTCGCCCCATTCTGAGTCCGACGGACGAACTTGGCCAGCCCCACCCCCCAAGGCTATAGCCCACCTGTTTTAGTGGCCTTTTTCCGCTGGACGAACTCGGCGCCCCGGCCTTTGGGTGGTTATTTTTGGGTGCGGCTGCGCCCGCGGCCTATTTTTAGCACACGGAGGCCGCTCACAAAGTCTCATCCCATTCTGAGTCCGGCGGACCAACTTGGCCAGCCCCACCCCCCAAGGCTATAGCCCACCCGTTTTTGTGGTCTTTTCCCGCTGGATGAACTTGGGGACCCGGCCTTCGGGCGGTTATTTTTGGGCGCGGCTGAGCCAATAGCCTATTTTTGGCACTCGGAGGCTGTTCGAAAAGTCTCGCTCGATTCCGAGTCCGGCGGACGAACTTGGCCAGCCCCACCCCCCAAGGCTGTAGCCCACCCGTTTTTGTGGTCTTTTTCCGCTGGACGAACTTTGCGCCCCAGCCATCGGGTGGTTATTCTTCGGCGCGGCTGCGCCCGCGGTATATTTTTGGCACACGGAGACCACTCTCAAAGTCTCGCCGCATTCCGAGTCCGGCGGACGAACTTTGCCAGCCCCACCCCCCAAGGCTATAGCACACCCGTTTTTGTGGCCTTTTTCCGCTGGACGAACTTGGCGCCCCGGCCTTTGGGTGGTTATTTTTGGGCACGGCCATGCCCGCGGCCTATTTTCAGTACACGGAGGCCGCTCGCAAAGTCTCGTCCCATTCCGAGTCCGGCGGACGAACTTGGCCAACCCACCTCCCAAGGCTATAGCCCACCCGTTTTTGTGGCCTTTTTCCGCTGGACGAACTTGGCGCCCCGGCCTTCCGGCAGTTATTTTTGGGCGCGGCAGAGCCCGCGGCCTATTTCTGGCCCACGGAGGCCGCTCGCAAAGTGTCATCCCATTCTAAGTCCGGCGGACGAACTTGGCCAGTGCCACCCCCCAAGGCTATAGCCCACCCGTTTCTGTGGACATTTTCCGCTGGACGAACTTGGCTCCCCGCCTTCGGGTGGTTATTTTTGGGCGCGGCTGTGCCCGCGGCATATTTTTGGCACATGGAGGGCGCTCGTAAAGTGTCACCCGATTCCAAGTCCGGCGGACGAACTTGGCCAGCCCCACCCCCCAAGGCTATAGCCCACCTGTTTTTGTGGTCTTTTTCCGCTGGACGAACTTGGCGCCCAGGACTTCGGGTGTTTATTTTTAGTCACGGCTGTGTCCGTGGCCTATTTTTGGCACACGGAGGCCACTCGCAAAGTCTCACCCCATTCCAAGTCCGGCGGACGAACTTGGCCAGCCCCACCCCCCAAGTCTGTAGCCCACCCGTTTTTGTGGCCATTTTCCGCTGGACGAACTTCGCGCCCCGGCCTTCGGACAGCTATTTTTGGTCACGGCTGTGCCCGCATCCTATTTTTTGCACACGGAGGCTGCTTGCAATGTCTCGCCCGATTCCGAGTCCGGCGTACGAATTTGGCCAGCCCCACCCCCCAAGGCTATAGCCCACCCGTTTTTGTGGTCTTTTTCCTCTGGACGAACTTTGCGCCCCGGCCTTCGGGTGGTTATTTTTGGGCGCGGCTGTGCCCGCGGCATAGTTTTAGCACACAGAGACCAATCTCAAAGTCTCACCCCATTCTGAGCCCGGCGGACAAACTTGGCCAGCCCCACCCCCCAAGGCTGTAGCCCACCCGTTTTTGTGGCCATTTTCCGCTGGACGAACTTGGCGCCCCGGCCTTCGGACAGCTATTTTTGGGCACGGCTGTGACCGCATCCTATTTTTTGCACACGGAGGCTGCTCGCAATGTCTCGCCCGATTCCGAGTCCGGCGTACGAATTTGGCCAGCCCCACCCCCCAAGGCTATAGCCCACCCGTTTTTGTGGTCTTTTTCCTCTGGACGAACTTTGCGCCCCGGCCTTCGGGTGGTTATTTTTGCGCGCGGCTGTGCCCGCGGCATATTTTTAGCACACGGAGACCGATCTCAACGTCTCACCCCATTCCGAGTCCGGCGGACAAACTTGGCCAGCCCCACCCCCCAAGGCTAGAGCCCACCCGTTTTTGTGGCCTTTTTCCGCTGGACAAACTTGGCGCCCCGGCCTTCGGGCGGTTATTTTTGGGTACGGCTGAGCCCATAGCCTATTTTTGGCACACGGAGGGCGCTCGCAAAGTGTCGCCCCATTCCAAGTCCGGCGGACGAACTTGGCCAGCACCACCCCCCAAGGCTATAGCCCACCCGTTTTTGTGGCCTTTTTCCGCTGGACGAACTTGGCGCCCCGGCCTTCAGGCGGTTATTTTTGGGGGCAGCTGTGCCCGTGGCCTATTTTTAGCACACGGAGTCCGCTCACAAAGTCTTGTCCCATTCCGAGTCCGGCGGACGAACGTGGCCAGCCCCACCCCCCAAGGCTATAGCCCACCCGTTTTTGTGGCCTTTTTCCGCTGGACGAACTTGGCACCCCGGCCTTCGGGCGGTTATTTTTGGGCGCGGCTGTGCCCGCGGCCTATTTTTGGTACATGGAGGCCACTCGTTAAGTCTCCCCCCATTCCAAGTCCGGCGGACGAATTTGGCCAGCCCCACCCCCCAAGGCTATAGCCCACCCGTTTTTGTGCTCTTTTTCCGCTGGGCGAACTTGGCGCCCCGGCCTTCGGACAGCTATTTTTGGGCACGGCTGTGCCCGCATCCTATTTTTAGCACACGGAGGCTGCTCACAATGTCTCACCCGATTCCGAGTCCGGCGTACGAATTTGGCCAGCCCCACCCCCCAAGGCTATAGCCCACCCGTTTTTGTGGTCTTTTTCCTCTGGACGAACTTTGCGCCCCGGTCTTCGGGTGGTTATTTTTGGGCGCGTCTGTGCCCGCGGCATATTTTTGGCACACGCAGACCGCTCTCAAAGTCTCACCCCATTCCGAGTCCGGCGGACAAACTTGGCCAGCCCCACCCCCCAAGGCTATAGCCCACCCGTTTTTGTGGCCTTTTTCCGCTGGACAAACTTGGCGCCCCGGGCTTCGGGCGGTTATTTTTGGACAAGGCTGTGTCCGTGGCCTAATTTTGGCACACGGAGGCCGCTCGAAAAGTCTCGACCCATTCCGAGTCCGGTGGACAAACTTGGCCAGCCCACCCCCCAAGGCTATAGCCCACCTGTTTCGGGCGGTTATTTTTGGGTGCGGCTGTGCCCGCAGCCTATTTTTGGCACACGGAGGCCGCTTGCAACGTCTCGTCCCATTCTGAGTCCGGCAGGCGAACTTGGCCAGCCCCACCCCCCAAGGCTATATCCCACCCATTTTTGTTGCCTTTTTCCATTGGACGAATTTGGCGCCCCGGCCTTCAGGTGATTTTTTTTGGGCGCGGCTGTGCCCACGGCCAATTTTTGGCATACGGAGGCCACTCACAAAGTCTCGTCCCATTCTGAGTCCGGCGGACAAACTTGGCGGGCTCCACCCCCCAAGGCTATAGCCCACCCGTTTTTGTGGCCTTTTTCCACTGGACGAACTTGGCGCCCTGGCCTTCGGGCGGTTATTTTTGTACGCAGCTGTTCCCACGGCCTATTTTTGTCACACGTAGGCCGTTCGCAAAGTCTCGCCCCATTCCGAGTCCGGCGGACGAACTTGGCCTGCCCCACCCCCCATGGCTATAGCCCACCCGTTTTTGTGGCCTTTTCCCGCTGGACGAACTTGTCGCCCCGGCCTTCGGCTGGTTATTTTTGGGCGCGGCTGTGTCCGCGGACTACTTTTGGCACACGGAGCCCGCTTGTAAAGTCTCGCCCCATTCCGAGTCCGGCGGACGAGCTTGGCCAGCCCCACCCCCCAATGCTATAGCACACCCGTTTTTGTGGCTTTTTTCCGCTGGACGAACTTGGGGCCCCGGCCTTCGGGCGATTATTTTTGGGCGCGGCTGCATCCGCGGCCTATGTTTGGCACACGGAGGCACCTCGCAAAGTCCCACGGCATTCCGAGTCCGGCGGACGAAGTTGGCCAGCCCCACCCGCCTAGGCTATAGCCCACCCGTTTTTGTGGCCTTTTTCCGCTGGACGAACTTGGCGCCCCGGCCATTGGGTGGTTATTTTTGGGCGCGGTTTTGTCCGCGGCCTATTTTTGGCACACGGAGGCCCCTCCAAAAGTCTCGCGCCATTCCGAGTCCGGCGGACGAAGTTGGCCAGCCCCACCCCCCAAGGCTATAGCCCACCCGTTTTTGTGGCCTTTTTCCGCTGGACGAACTTGGCACCCCGGCCTTCGGGCGGTTATTTTTGGGCGCGGCTGTGCCCGCGGCCTATTTTTGGTACATGGAGGCCGCTCGTTAAGTCTCACCCCATTCCAAGTCCGGCGGACGAACTTGGCCAGCCCCACCCCCCAAGGCTGTAGCCTACCCGTTTTTGTGGCCATTTTCCGCTGGAAGAACTTCGCGCCCCGGCCTTCGGACAGCTATTTTTGGTCACGGCTGTGCCCGCATCCTATTTTTTGCACACGGAGGCTGCTCGCAATGTCTCGCCCGATTCCGAGTCCGGCGTACGAATTTGGCCAGCCCCACCCCCCAAGGCTATAGCCCACCCGTTTTTGTGCTCTTTTTCCGCTGGGCGAACTTGGTGCCCCGGCCTTCGGACAGCTATTTTTGGGCACGGCTGTGCCCGCATCCTATTTTTAGCACACGGAGGCTGCTCGCAATGTCTCACCCGATTCCGAGTCCGGCGTACGAATTTGGCCAGCCCCACCCCCCAAGGCTATAGCCCACCCGTTTTTGTGGTCTTTTTCCTCTGGACGAACTTTGCGCCCCGGCCTTCGGGCGGTTATTTTTGGGCGCGGCTTTGCCCGCGGCCTATGTTTGGCACACGGAGGCCCCTCACAAAGTCTCGCGTCATTCCGAGTCCGGCGGATGAAGTTGGCCAGCCCGACCCCCCTAGGATATAGCCCACCCGATTTTGTGGCCTTTTTCCGCTGGACGAACTGGGCGCCCTGGCCTTCGGGCGGTTATTTTGGGGCACGGCTTTGCCCGCTGCCTATTTTTGGCACACAGAGGCCCCTCGCAAAGTCTCGCGGCATTCCGAGTCCGGCGGACGAAGTTGGCCAGCCCCACCCCCAAAAGGCTATAGCCCACCCGTTTTTTTGGCCTTTTTGCGCTCGACGAACTTGGCGCCCCGGCCTTCGGGCCGTTATTTTTGGGTGCGGCTTTGACTTCAGCCTATTTTAGGCACACGGAGGCCCCTCGCAAAGTCTCCCGGCATTCCGAGTCCGGCGGACGCAGTAGGCCAGCCCCACCCCCCAAGGCTATAGCCCACCCGTTTTTGTGGCCGTTTTGCGCTGGACGAACTTGGCGCCCCGGCCTTCGGGCGGTTATTTTTGGGCGCGGCTGTGCCCGCGGCCTATTTTTGGTACATGGAGGCCGCTCGTTAAGTCTCCCCCCATTCCAAGTCCGGCGGACGAATTTGGCCAGCCCTACCCCCCAAGGCTATAGCCCACCCGTTTTTGTGCTCTTTTTCCGCTGGGCGAACTTGGCGCCCCGGCCTTCGGACAGCTATTTTTGGGCACGGCTGTGCCCGCATCCTATTTTTAGCACACGGAGGCTGCTCGCAATGTCTCACCTGATTCCGAGTCCGGCGTACGAATTTGGCCAGCCCCACCCCCCAAGGCTATAGCCCACCCGTTTTTGTGGTCTTTTTCCTCTGGACGAACTTTGCGCCCCGGCCTTCGGGTGGTTATTTTTGGGCGCGTCTGTGCCCGCGGCATATTTTTGGCACACGCAGACCGCTCTCAAAGTCTCGCCCCATTCCGAGTCCGGCGGACAAGCTTGGCCAGCCCCACCCCCCAAGGCTATAGCCCACCCGTTTTTGTGGCCTTTTTCCGCTGGACAAACTTGGCGCCCCGGGCTTCGGGCGGTTATTTTTGGACAAGGCTGTGTCCGTGGCCTAATTTTGGCACACGGAGGCCGCTCACAAAGTCTCGACCCATTCCGAGTCCGGTGGACAAACTTGGCCAGCCCACCCCCCAAGGCTATAGCCCACCTGTTTCGGGCGGTTATTTTTGGGTGCGGCTGTGCCCGCAGCCTATTTTTGTCACACGTAGGCCGTTCGCAAAGTCTCACCCCATTCCGAGTCCGGCGGACGAACTTGGCCTGCCCCACCCCCCATGGCTATAGCCCACCCGTTTTTGTGGCCTTTTCCCGCTGGACGAACTTGTCGCCCCGGCCTTCGGGCGGTTATTTTTGGGCGCGGCTGTGTCCGCGGACTACTTTTGGCACACGGAGCCCGCTCGCAAAGTCTCGCCCCATTCCGAGTCCGGTGGACGAACTTGGCCAGCCCCACCCCCCAATGCTATAGCACACCCGTTTTTGTGGCTTTTTTCCGCTGGATGAACTTGGGGCCCCGGCCTTCGGGTGATTATTTTTGGGCGCGGCTGCGTCCGCGGCCTATGTTTGGCACACGGAGGCACCTCGCAAAGTCCCACGGCATTCCGAGTCCGGCGGACGAAGTCGGCCAGCCCCACCCGCCAAGGCTATAGCCCACCCGTTTTTTTGGCCTTTTTCCGCTGGACGAACTTGGCGCCCCGGCCATTGGGTGGTTATTTTTGGGCGCGGCTTCGTTCGCGGCCTATTTTTGTCACACGGAGGCCCCTCCAAAAGTCTCGCGCCATTCCGAGTCCGGCGGACGAAGTTGGCCAGCCCCACCCCCCAAGGCTATAGCCCACCCATTTTTGTGGCCTTATTGCGCTGGACGAACGTGGCGCCCCGGCCTTCGGGCGGTTATTTTTGGGCGCGGCTTTGTCCGCAGCCTATTTTTGGCACACGGAGGCCCCTCGCAAAGTCTCGCGCCATTCCGAGTCAGGCGGACGAAGTTGGCCAGCCCCACCCCCCAAGGCTATAGCCCACCCGTTTTTGTCGCCTTTTTGTGCTGGACGAACTTGGCGCCCCGGCCTTCGGGCGGTTAATTATGGGCGCGGCTTACCCCGCGGCCTATGTTTGGCACACGGAGGCCCCTCGCAAAGTCTCGCGGCATTCCGAGTCCGGCGGACGAAGTTGGCCAGCCCCACCCCCCAAGGCTATAGCCCACCCGTTTTTGTGGCCTTTTTGCGCTGGACGAACTTGGCGCCCCGGCCTTTGGGAGGTTAGTTTTGGGCGCGGCATTGCCCGCAGCCTATGTTTGGCACACGGAGGCTGCTTGTAAAGTCTTGTGGCGTTCCGAGCCCGGCGGACGAAGTCGGCCAGCCCCACCCCCCAAGGCTATAGCCCACCCGTTTTTGTGGCCTTTTTGCGCTGGACGAACTTGGCGCCCCGCTCTTTGGGCGGTTATTTTTGGCCGCGGCATTGCCCATGGCCTATGTTTGGCACACGGAGGCCCCTCGCAAAGTCCCACGGCATTCCGAGTCCGGCGGACGAAGTTGGCCAGCCCCACCCCCCAAGGCTATAGCCCACCCGTTTTTGTGGCCTTTTTGCGCAGGACGAACTTGGCGCCCCGGCCTTCGGGCTGTTATTTTTGGGCGCGGCTTTGACCGCGGCTTATTTATGGCACACGGAGGCCCCTCGTAAAGTCTCGCGGCATTCCGAGTCCGGCGGACGAAGTTGGCCAGCCCCACCCCCCAAGGCTATAATCCACCCGTTTTTGTGGCATTTTTGTGCTGGACGAACTTGGCGCCCCGGCCTTCGGGCGGTTAATTATGGGCGCGGCTTACCCCGCGGCCTATGTTTGGCACACGGAGGCCCCTCGCAAAGTCTCGCGGCATTCCGAGTCCGGCGGACGAAGTTGGCCAGCCCCACCCCCCAAGGCTATAGCCCACCTGTTTTTGTTGCCTTTTTTCGCTGGACGCACTTCGCGCCCCGGCCTTCGGGAGGTTATTTTTGGGCGCGGCTTTGCCCGCGGCCTATTTTTTGCACACGGAGGCCCCTCGAAAAGTCTCGCGGCATTCCGAGTCCGGCGGACGAAGTCGGCCAGCCCCACCCCCCAAGGATATAGCCCACCCGTTTTTGTGGCCTTTTTGCGCTGGACGAACTTGGCGCCCCGGCCTTTGGGAGGTTAGTTTTGGGCGCGGCATTGCCCGCAGCCTATGTTTGGCACACGGAGGCTGCTTGTAAAGTCTTGTGGCGTTCCGAGCCCGGCGGACGAAGTCGGCCAGCCCCACCCCCCAAGGCTATAGCCCACCCATTTTTGTGGCCTTTTTGCGCTTGACGAACTTGGCGCCCCGGTCTTCGGGCGGTTATTTTTGGCCGCGGCTTTGCCCATGGCCTATGTTTGGCACACGGAGGCCCCTCGCAAAGTCCCACGGCATTCCGAGTCCGGCGGACGAAGTTGGCCAGCCCCACCCCCCAAGGCTATAGCCCACCCGTTTTTGTGGCCTTTTTGCGCTGGACGAACTTGGCGCCCCGGCCTTCGGGCGGTTATTTTTGGCCGCGACTTTGCCCACGGCCTATGTTTGGCACACGGAGGCCCCTCGCAAAGTCCCACGGCATTCCGAGTCCGGCGGACGAAGTTGGCCAGCCCCACCCCCCAAGGCTTTAGCCCACCCGTTTTTGTGGCCTTTTTCCGCTGGACGAACTTGGCGTCCCGGCCATTGGGTGGTTATTTTTGGGCGCGGCTTTGTCCGCGGCCTATTTTTGGCACACGGAGGCCCCTCCAAAAGTCTCGCGGCATTCCGAGTCCGGCGGACGAAGTTGGCCAGCCCCACCCCCCAAGGCTATAGCCCACCCGTTTTTGTGGCCTTATTGCGCTGGACGAACGTGGCGCCCCGGCCTTCGGGCGGTTATTTTTGGGCGCAGCTTTGTCCGCAGCCTATTTTTAGCCGCGGCTTTGCCCACGGCCTATGTTTGGCACATGGAGGCCCCTCGCAAAGTCCCACGGCATTCCGAGTCCGGCGGAGGAAGTTGGCCAGCCCCACCCCCCAAGGCTATAGCCCACCCGTTTTTCTGGCCTTTTTCCGCTGGACGAACTTGGCGCCCCGGCCATCGGGCGGTTATTTTTGGGCGCGGCTTTGCCCGCGGCCTATTTTTGGCAGACGGAGGCCCCTCGCAAGGTCTCGCGGCATTCCGAGTCCGGCGGACGAAGTTGGCCAGCCCCACCCCCCAAGGCTATAGCCCACCCGTTTTTGTGGCCTTTTTCCGCTGGGCGAACTTGGCGCCCCGGCCTTCGGGCAGTAATGTTTGGGCGCGGCTTTGCCCGCGGACTATGTTTGGCACATGGAGGCCCCTCGCAAATTCTTGCGGTATTCCGAGTCCAGCGGACGAAGTTGGCAAGCCGCACCCCCCTAGGCTATAGCCCACCCGATTTTGTGGCCTTTTTCCGCTGGACGAAATTGGCGCCCCGGCCTTCGGGCTGTTATTTTTGGGCACGGCTTTTCCCCGGCCTATTTTTGGCAAACAAAGGCCCCTCGCAAAGTCTCGCGGCATTCCGAGTCCGGCGGACGAAGTTGGCCAGCCCCACCCCCCAAGGCTATAGCCCACCCGTTTTTGTGGCCTTTTTGCGCTGGATGAACTTGGCGCCCCGGCCTTCGGGCTGTTATTTTTGGGCGCGGCTTTGACTGTGGCCTATTTTTGGCACACGGAGGCCCCTCGCAAAGTCTCACAGCATTCCGAGTCTGGCGGACGAAGTTGGTCAGCCCCACCCCCCAAGGCTATAGCCCACCCGTTTTTGTGGCCTTTTTGCGCTGGAAGAACCTGGCGCCCCGGCCTTCGGGCGGTTATTTTTGGGCGCGGCTTTGCCCGCGGCCTATGTTTGGCACACAGAGGCCCCTCGCAAAGTCTCGCGGCATTCCGAGTCCGGCGGATGAAGTTGGCCAGCCCGACCCCCCTAGGATATAGCCCACCCGATTTTGTGGCCTTTTTCCGCTGGACGAACTGGGCGCCCCGGCCTTCGGGCGGTTATTTTGGGGCACGGCATTGCCCGATGCCTATTTTTGGCACACAGAGGCCCCTCGCAAAGTCTCGTGGCATGCCGAGTCCGGCGGACGAAGTTGGCCAGCCCCACCCCCAAAAGGCTATAGCCCACCCGTTTTTGTGGCCTTTTTGCGCTCGATGAACTTGGCGCCCCGGCCTTCGGGCGGTTATTTTTGGGCGCGGCTTTGACTTCGGCCTATTTTAGGCACACGGAGGCCCCTCGCAAAGTCTCCCGGCATTCCGAGTCCGGCGGACGCAGTAGGCCAGCCCCACCCCCCAAGGCTATAGCCCACCCGTTTTTGTGGCCGTTTTGCGCTGGACGAACTTGGCGCCCCGGCCTTCGGGCCGTTATTTTTAGGTGAGGCTCTGTTCGTGGCCTATGTTTGGCACACGGAGGCCCGTCGCAAAGTCTCGGGCATTCCAAGTCCGGCGGACGAAGTTGGCCAGCCCCACCCCCCAAGGCTATAGCCCACCCGTTTTTGTGACCTTTTTCCGCTGGACGAACTTTGCGCCACGGCCTTCGGGCGGTTATTTTTAGGCGCGGCTTTGTCCGTGGCCTATTTTTGGCACACGGAGGCCCCTCGCAAAGTCTCGCGGCATTCCGAGTCCGGCGGACGAAGGTGGCCAGCCCCACCCCCGAAGGCTATAGCCCACCCGTTTTTGTGGCCTTTTTGCGCTGGACGAACTTGGCGCCCCGGCCTTCGGGCGGTTATTTTTGGGCGCGGCTTTGCCCGCAACCTATGTTTGGCACACGGAGGCCCCTCGCAAAGTCTCGCGGCATTGCGAGTCCGGCGGATGATGTTGGCCAGCCCCACCCCCCAAGGCTATAGCCCACCCGTTTTTGTGGCCTTTTTCCGCTGGAGGAAATTTGTGCCCCGGCCTTCGGGTGGTTATTTTTAGGCGCGGCTGTGGCCGTGGCCTATTTTTGGCACACGGAGGCCCCTCGCAAAGTCTCGCGGCATTCCGAGTCCGGCGGACGAAGGTGGCCAGCCCCACCCCCGAAGGCTATAGTCCACCAGTTTTTGTGGCCTTTTTGCGCTGGACGAACTTGGCGCCCCGGCCTTCGGGCGGTTATTTTTGGGCGCGGCTGCGTCCGTGGCCGGTTTTTAGCACACGGAGGCCCCTCGTAAAGTCTCACGGCATTCCGAGTCCGGCGGACGAAGTTGGCCAGCCCCACCCCCCAAGGCTATAGCCCACCCGTTTTTGTGGCCTTTTTGCGCTGGACGAACTTCGCGTCCCGGCCTTCGGGCGGTTATTTTTGGGCGCGGCTTTGCCCGCGGCCTATTTTTGGCACACAAAGGCCCCTCGCAAAGTCTCGCGGCATTCCGAGTCCGGCGGACGAAGTTGGCCAGCCCCACCCCCCAACGCTATAGCCCACCCGTTTTTGTGGCCTTTTTCCGCTGGATGAACTTGGCGCCCCGGCCTTCGGGCGGTTATTTTTGGGCGCGGCTTTGCCCGCGGCCTATTTTTGGCACACAAAGGCCCCTCACAAAGTCTCGCGGCATTCCGAGTCCGGCGGACGGAGTTGGCCAGCCCCACCCTCCAAGGCTATAGCCCACCCGTTTTTGTGGCCTTTTTGCGCTGGATGAACTTGGCGCCCCGGCCTTCGGGCAGTTATTTTTAGGCGCGGCTTTGACTGTGGCCTATTTTTGGCACACGGAGGCCCCTCGCAAAGTCTCCCGGCATTCCGAGTCCGGCGGACGAAGTAGGCCAGCCCCACCCCCCAAGGCTATAGCCCACCCATTTTTGTGGCCTTTTTGCGCTGGACGAACTTGGCGCCCCGGCCTTCGGGCCGTTATTTTTGGGCGAGGCTTTGCTCGCGGCCTATGTTTGGCACACGGAGGCTCGTCGCAAAGTCTCGCGGCATTCCGAGTCCGGCGGACGAAGTGGGCCAGCCCCGCCCCCCAAGGCTATTGCCCACCAGTTTTTCTGGCCTCTTTCCGCTGGACGAACTTGGCGCCCCGGCCTTCGGGTGGTTATTTTTGGGCGCGTCTTTGCCCGCGGCCTATTTTTGGCGCACGGAGGCCCCTCGCAAAGTCTCGCGGCATTCCGAGTCCGGCGGACGAAGTGGGCCAGCCCCGCCCCCCAAGGCTATAGCCCACCCGTTTTTGTGGCCTTTTTGCGCTGGACGAACTTGGCGCCCCGGCCTTCGGGCGGTAATTTTTTGGCGCGGCTTCGTCCGCGGCCTATTTTTGGCACATGGAGGCCCCTCGCAAAGTCTCACGGCATTCCGAGTCCGGCGGATGAAGTTGGCCTGCCCCACCCCCCAAGGCTATAGCCCACCCATTTTTGTGGCCTTTTTCCGCTGGACGAACTTGGCGCCCCGGCCTTCGGGCGGTTATTTTTGGGCACAGATTTTCCCGCGGCCTATTTTTGGCACATGGAAGTCCCTCGTATAGTCTCGCGGCATTCCGAGTCCGGCGGACGAAGTTGGCCAGCCCCACCCCCCAAGGCTATAGCCCACCCGTTTTTGTGGCCTTTTTCCGCTGGACGAACTTGGCGCCCCGGCCTTCGGGCAGTAATTTTTGGGCGCGGCTTTGTCCGCGGACTATGTTTGGCACACGGAGGCCCCTCGCAAAGTCTCACGGCATTCCGAGTCCGGCGGACGAAGTTGGCAAGCCGCACCCCCCTAGGCTATAGCCCACCCGATTTTGTGGCCTTTTTCCGCTGGACGAAATTGGCGCCCTGGCCTTCGGGCGGTTATTTTTGGGCACGGCTTTGCCCGCGGCCTATTTTTGGCATATAGAGGCCCCTCGCAAAGTCTCGCGGCATTCCGAGTCCAGCGGACGAAGTTGGCCAACCCCACCCCCCAAGGTTATAGTCCACCCGTTTTTGTGGCCTTTTTGCGCTGGACGAACTTGGCGTCCCGGCCTTCGGGCAGTTATTTTTGGGCGCGGCTTTGACTGCAGCTTATTTTTGGCACACGGAGGCCCCTCGCAAAGTCTCACAGCATTCCGAGTCCGGCGGACGAATTGGGCCAGCCCCACCCCCCAAGGCTATAGTCCACCCGTTTTTGTGGCCTTTTTGCGCTGGACGAACTTGGCGTCCCGGCCTTTGGGCAGTTATTTTTGGGCGCGGCTTTGACTGCGGCCTATTTTTGGCACACGGAGGCCCCTCGCAAAGTCTCGCGGCATTCCGAGTCCGGCGGACGAAGCTGGCCAGCCCCACCCCCAAAAGGCTATAGCCCACCCGTTTTTGTGGCCTTTTTGCGCTGGACGAACTTGGCGCCCCGGCCTTCGGGCGGTTATTTTTGGGCGCGGCTTTGACGGCGGCCTATTTTCTGCACACGGAGGCCCCTCGCAAAGTCTCCCGGCATTCCGAGTCCGGTGGACGAAGTAGGCCAGCCCCACTCCCCAAGGCTATAGCCCACCCGTTTTTGTGGCCTTTTTGCGCTGGACGAATTTGGCGCCCCATCCTTCGGGCAGTTATTTTTCGGAGCGGCTTTGCCCGCGGCCTATGTTTGGCACACGGAGGCCCCTCGCAAAGTCTCGCGGCATTCCGAGTCCGGCGGACGAAGTTGGCCAGCCCCACCCCGCTAGGCTATAGCCCACCCGATTTGTGGCCTTTTTCCGCTGGACGAACTTGGCGCCCCGGCCTTCGGGCGGTTATTTTTGGGCACGGCTTTGCCCACTGCCTATTTTTGGCACACAGAGGCCCCTCGCAAAGTCTCGCGGCATTCCGAGTCCGGTGGACGAAGTTGGCCAGCCCCACCCCCCAAGTCTATAGCCCTCCCGTTTTTGTGGCCTTTTTCCGCTGGACGAACTTGGCGCCCCGGCCTTCGGGCGGTTATTTTTGGGCACGGCTTTGCCCACTGCCTATTTTTGGCACACAGAGGCCCCTCGCAAAGTCTCGCGGCATTCCGAGTCCGGTGGACGAAGTTGGCCAGCCCCACCCCCCAAGTCTATAGCCCTCCCGTTTTTGTGGCCTTTTTCCGCTGGACGAACTTGGCGCCCCGGCCTTCGGGCGGTTATTTTTGGGCGCGGCTTAGTCCGCGGCCTATTTTTGGCGCACGGAGGCCCCTCGCAAAGTCTCGCGGCATTCCGAGTCCAGCGGACGATGTTGGCCAGCCCCACCCCCCAAGGCTATAGTCCACCCGTTTTTGTGGCCTTTTTGCGCTGGACGAACTTGGCGTCCCGGCCTTCGGGCAGTTATTTTTGGGCGCGGCTTTGACTGCGGCCTATTTTTGGCACACGGAGGCCCCTCGCAAAGTCTCACAGCATTCCGAGTCCGGCGGACGAAGTTGGACAGCCCCACCCCCCAAGGCTATAGCCCACCCGTTTTTGTGGCCTTTTTGCGCTGGAAGAACTTGGCGCCCCGGCCTTCGGGCAGTTATTTTTCGGCGCGGCTTTGCCCGCGGCCTATGTTTGGCACACGGAGGCCCCTCGCAAAGTCTCGCGGCATTCCGAGTCCGGCGGACGAAGTTGGCCAGCCCCACCCCGCTAGGCTATAGCCCACCCGATTTGTGGCCTTTTTCCGCTGGACGAACTTGGCGCCCCGGCCTTCGGGCGGTTATTTTTGGGCACGGCTTTGCCCACTGCCTATTTTTGGCACACAGAGGCCCCTCGCAAAGTCTCGCGGCATTCCGAGTCCGGCGGACGAAGTTGGCCAGCCCCACCCCCAGAAGGCTATAGCCCACCCGTTTTTGTGGCCTTTTTTGCGCTGGACGAACTTGGCGCCCCGGCCTTCGGGCGGTTATTTTTGGGCGCGGCTTTGACTGCGGCCTATTTTTGGCACACGGAGGCCCCTCGCAAAGTCTCGCGGCATTCCGAGTCCGGCGGACGAAGGTGGCCAGCCCCACCCCGCAAGGCTACAGCCCACCCGTTTTTGTGGCCTTTTTGCGCTGGACGACCTTGGCGCCCCGGCCTTCGGACGGTTATTTTTGGGCGCGGCTTTGCCCGCGGCCTATTTTTTGCACACGGAGGCCCCTCGGAAAGTCTCGCGGCATTCCGAGTCCGGCGGACGAAGTTGGCCAGCCCCACCCCCCAACGCTATAGCCCACCCGTTTTTGTGACCTTTTTCCGCAAGACGAACTTGGCGCCCCGGCCTTCGAGCAGTAATTTTTGGGCGCGGCTTGGCCCGCGGACTATGTTTGGTACACGGAGGCCACTCACAAAGTCTCGCGGTATTCCGAGTCCAGCGGACGAAGTTGGCAAGCCGCACCCCCCTAGGCTATAGCCCACCCGATTTTGTGGCCTTTTTCCGCTGGACGAAATTGGCGCCCCGGCCTTCTGGCGGTTATTTTTGGGCACGGCTTTGCCCGCGGCCTATTTTTGGCACACAAAGGCCCCTCGTAAAGTCTCGCGGCATTCCGAGTCCGGCGGACGAAGTTGGCCAGCCCCACCCCCCAACGCTATAGCCCACCCGTTTTTGTGGCCTTTTTCCGCTGGACGAACTTGGCGCCCCGGCCTTCGGGCGGTTATTTTTGGGCGCAGATTTGCCCGCGGCCTATTTTTGGCAGACGGAGGCCCCTCGCAAAGTCTCGCGGCATTCCGAGTCCGGCGGACGAAGTTGGCCAGCCCCACCCCCCAAAGCTATAGCCCACCCGTTTTTGTGACCTTTTTCCGCAAGACGAACTTGGCGCCCCGGCCTTCGAGCAGTAATTTTTGGGCGCGGCTTGGCCCGCAGACTATGTTTGGTACACGGAGGCCACTCACAAAGTCTCGCGGTATTCCGAGTCCAGCGGACGAAGTTGGCAAGCCGCACCTCCCTAGGCTATAGCCCACCCGATTTTGTGGCCTTTTTCCGCTGGACGAAATTGGCGCCCCGGCCTTCTGGCGGTTATTTTTGGGCACGGCTTTGCCCGCGGCCTATTTTTGGCACACAAAGGCCCCTCGTAAAGTCTCGCGGCATTCCGAATCCGGCGGACGAAGTTGGCCAGCCCCACCCTCCAAGGCTATAGCCCACCCGTTTTTGTGGCCTTTTTGCGCTGGATGAACTTGGCGCCCCGGCCTTCGGGCGGTTATTTTTGGGCGCGGCTTTGCCCGCGGCCTATTTTTGGCACACAAAGGCCCCACACAAAGTCTCGCGGCATTCCGAGTCCGGCGGACGAAGTTGGCCAGCCCCACCCCCAAAAGGCTATAGCCCACCCGTTTTTGTGGCCTTTTTGCGCTGGACGAACTTGGCGCCCCGGCCTTCGGGCGGTTATTTTTGGGCGCGGCTTAGACTGCGGCCTATTTTTGGCACACGGAGGCCCCTCGCAAAGTCTCCCGGCATTCCGAGTCCGGCGGACGAAGTTGGCCAGCCCCACCCCCAAAAGGCTATAGCCCTCCCGTTTTTGTGGCCTTTTTGCGCTGGACGAACTTGGCGCCCCGGCCTTCGGGCGGTTATTTTTGGGCGCGGCTTTACCCGCGGCCTATTTTTGGTACACGGAGGCCCCTCGCAAAGTCTCGCGGCATTCCGAGTCCGGCGGACGAAGTTGGCCAGCCCCACCCCCCAACGCTATAGCCCACCCGTTTTTGTGGCCTTTTTCCGCTGGACGAACTTGGCGCCCCGGCCTTCGTGCGGTCATTTTTGGGCGCAGATTTGCCCGCGGCCTATTTTTGGCAGACGGAGGCCCCACGCAAAGTCTCGCGGCATTCCGAGTCCGGCGGACGATGTTGGCCAGCCCCACCCCCCAAAGCTATAGCCCACCCGTTTTTGTGACCTTTTTCCGCAAGACGAACTTGGCGCCCCGGCCTTCGAGCAGTAATTTTTGGGCGCGGCTTGGCCCGCGGACTATGTTTGGTACACGGAGGCCACTCACAAAGTCTCGCGGTATTCCGAGTCCAGCGGACGAAGTTTGCAAGCCGCACCCCCCTAGGCTATAGCCCACCCGATTTTGTGGCCTTTTTCCGCTGGACGAAATTGGCGCCCCGGCCTTCTGGCGGTTATTTTTGGGCACGGCTTTGCCCGCGGCCTATTTTTGGCACACAAAGGCCCCTCGTAAAGTCTCGTGGCATTCCGAGTCCGGCGGACGAAGTTGGCCAGCCCCACCCTCCAAGGCTATAGCCCACCCGTTTTTGTGGCCTTTTTGCGCTGGATGAACTTGGCGCCCCGGCCTTCGGGCGGTTATTTTTGGGCGCGGCTTTGCCCGCGGCCTATTTTTGGCACACAAAGGCCCCTCACAAAGTCTCGCGGCATTCCGAGTCCGGCGGACGAAGTTGGCCAGCCCCACCCCCAAAAGGCTATAGCCCACCCGTTTTTGTGGCCTTTTTGCGCTGGACGAACTTGGCGCCCCGGCCTTCGGGCGGTTATTTTTGGGCGCGGCTTAGACTGCGGCCTATTTTTGGCACACGGAGGCCCCTCGCAAAGTCTCCCGGCATTCCGAGTCTGGCGGACGAAGTTGGCCAGCCCCACCCCCAAAAGGCTATAGCCCTCCCGTTTTTGTGGCCTTTTTGCGCTGGACGAACTTGGCGCCCCGGCCTTCGGGCGGTTATTTTTGGGCGCGGCTTTACCCGCGGCCTATTTTTGGTACACGGAGGCCCCTCGCAAAGTCTCGCGGCATTCCGAGTCCGGCGGACGAAGTTGGCCAGCCCCACCCCCCAACGCTATAGCCCACCCGTTTTTGTGGCCTTTTTCCGCTGGACGAACTTGGCGCCCCGGCCTTCGGGCGGTTATTTTTGGGCGCAGATTTGCCCGCGGCCTATTTTTGGCAGACGGAGGCCCCTCGCAAAGTCTCGCGGCATTCCGAGTCCGGCGGACGAAGTTGGCCAGCCCCACCCCCCAAAGCTATAGCCCACCCGTTTTTGTGACCTTTTTCCGCAAGACGAACTTGGCGCCCCGGCCTTCGAGCAGTAATTTTTGGGCGCGGCTTGGCCCGCGGACTATGTTTGGTACACGGAGGCCACTCACAAAGTCTCGCGGTATTCCGAGTCCAGCGGACGAAGTTGGCAAGCCGCACCCCCCTAGGCTATAGCCCACCCGATTTTGTGGCCTTTTTCCGCTGGACGAAATTGGCGCCCCGGCCTTCTGGCGGTTATTTTTGGGCACGGCTTTGCCCGCGGCCTATTTTTGGCACACAAAGGCCCCTCGTAAAGTCTCGCGGCATTCCGAGTCCGGCGGACGAAGTTGGCCAGCCCCACCCTCCAAGGCTATAGCCCACCCGTTTTTGTGGCCTTTTTGCGCTGGATGAACTTGGCGCCCCGGCCTTCGGGCAGTTATTTTTGGGCGCGGCTTTGCCCGCGGCCTATTTTTGGCACACAAAGGCCCCTCACAAAGTCTCGCGGCATTCCGAGTCCGGCGGACGAAGTTGGCCAGCCCCACCCCCAAAAGGCTATAGCCCACCCGTTTTTGTGGCCTTTTTGCGCTGGACGAACTTGGCGCCCGGCCTTCGGGCGGTTATTTTTGGGCGCGGCTTAGACTGCGGCCTATTTTCGGCACACGGAGGCCCCTCGCAAAGTCTCCCGGCATTCCGAGTCCGGCGGACGAAGTTGGCCAGCCCCACCCCCAAAAGGCTATAGCCCTCCCGTTTTTGTGGCCTTTTTGCGCTGGACGAACTTGGCGCCCCGGCCTTCGGGCGGTTATTTTTGGGCGCGGCTTTACCCGCGGCCTATTTTTGGTACACGGAGGCCCCTCGCAAAGTCTCGCGGCATTCCGAGTCCGGCGGACGAAGTTGGCCAGCCCCACCCCCCAACGCTATAGCCCACCCGTTTTTGTGGCCTTTTTCCGCTGGACGAACATGGCGCCCCGGCCTTCGGGCGGTTATTTTTGGGCGCAGATTTGCCCGCGGCCTATTTTTGGCAGACGGAGGCCCCTCGCAAAGTCTCGCGGCATTCCGAGTCCGGCGGACGAAGTTGGCCAGCCCCACCCCCCAAAGCTATAGCCCACCCGTTTTTGTGACCTTTTTCCGCAAGACGAACTTGGTGCCCCGGCCTTCGAGCAGTAATTTTTGGGCGCGGCTTGGCCCGCGGACTATGTTTGGTACACGGAGGCCACTCACAAAGTCTCGCGGTATTCCGAGTCCAGCGGACGAAGTTGGCAAGCCGCACCCCCCTAGGCTATAGCCCACCCGATTTTGTGGCCTTTTTCCGCTGGACGAAATTGGCGCCCCGGCCTTCTGGCGGTTATTTTTGGGCACGGCTTTGCCCGCGGCCTATTTTTGGCACACAAAGGCCCCTCGTAAAGTCTCGCGGCATTCCGAGTCCGGCGGACGAAGTTGGCCAGCCCCACCCTCCAAGGCTATAGCCCACCCGTTTTTGTGGCCTTTTTGCGCTGGACGAACTTGGCGCCCCGGCTTTCGGGTGGTTATTTTTGGGCGCGGCTTAGACTGCGGCCTATTTTTGGCACACGGAGGCCCCTCGCAAAGTCTCCCGGCATTCCGAGTCCGGCGGACGAAGTTGGCCAGCCCCACCCCCAAAAGGCTATAGCCCACCCGTTTTTGTGGCCTTTTTGCGCTGGACGAACTTGGCGCCCGGCCTTCGGGCGGTTATTTTTGGGCGCGGCTTAGACTGCGGCCTATTTTCGGCACACGGAGGCCCCTCGCAAAGTCTCCCGGCATTCCGAGTCCGGCGGACGAAGTTGGCCAGCCCCACCCCCAAAAGGCTATAGCCCTCCCGTTTTTGTGGCCTTTTTGCGCTGGACGAACTTGGCGCCCCGGCCTTCGGGCGGTTATTTTTGGGCGCGGCTTTACCCGCGACCTATTTTTGGTACACGGAGGCCCCTCGCAAAGTCTCGCGGCATTCCGAGTCCGGCGGACGAAGTTGGCCAGCCCCACCCCCCAACGCTATAGCCCACCCGTTTTTGTGGCCTTTTTCCGCTGGACGAACATGGCGCCCCGGCCTTCGGGCGGTTATTTTTGGGCGCAGATTTGCCCGCGGCCTATTTTTGGCAGACGGAGGCCCCTCGCAAAGTCTCGCGGCATTCCGAGTCCGGCGGACGAAGTTGGCCAGCCCCACCCCCCAAAGCTATAGCCCACCCGTTTTTGTGACCTTTTTCCGCAAGACGAACTTGGCGCCCCGGCCTTCGAGCAGTAATTTTTGGGCGCGGCTTGGCCCGTGGACTATGTTTGGTACACGGAGGCCACTCACAAAGTCTCGCGGTATTCCGAGTCCAGCGGACGAAGTTGGCAAGCCGCACCCCCCTAGGCTATAGCCCACCCGATTTTGTGGCCTTTTTCCGCTGGACGAAATTGGCGCCCCGGCCTTCTGGCGGTTATTTTTGGGCACGGCTTTGCCCGCGGCCTATTTTTGGCACACAAAGGCCCCTCGTAAAGTCTCGCGGCATTCCGAGTCCGGCGGACGAAGTTGGCCAGCCCCACCCTCCAAGGCTATAGCCCACCCGTTTTTGTGGCCTTTTTGCGCTGGACGAACTTGGCGCCCCGGCCTTCGGGCGGTTATTTTTGGGCGCAGCTTTACCCGCGGCCTATTTTTGGTACACGGAGGCCCCTCGCAAAGTCTCGCGGCATTCCGAGTCCGGCGGACGAAGTTGGCCAGCCCCACCCCCCAAGCCTATAGCCCACCCGTTTTTGTTGCCTTTTTGCGCTGGACGAATTTGGCGCCCCAGCCTTCTGGCTGTTATTTTTGGGCGCGGCTTTGCCCGCGGCCTATGTTTGGCACACGGAGGCCACTCGCAAAGGCTCGCGGCATTCCGAGTCCGGCAGACGAAGTTGGCCAGCCCCACCCCCCAAGGCTATAGCCCTCCCGTTTTTGTGGCCTTTTTCCGCTGGACGAACTTGGCGCCCCGGCCTTCGGGCGGTTATTTTTGGGCGCGGCTTAGCCCGCGGCCTATTTTTGGCACACGGAGGCCCCTCGCAAAGTCTCGCGGCATTCCGAGTCCGGCGGACGAAGTTGGCCAGCCCCACCCCCCAAGCCTATAGCCCACCCGTTTTTGTGGCCTTTTTGCGATGGACGAATTTGGCGCCCCAGCCTTCGGGCTGTTATTTTTGGGCGCGGCTTTGCCCGCGGCCTATGTTTGGCACATGGAGGCCACTCGCAAAGTCTCGCGGCATTCCGAGTCCAGCAGACGAAGTTGGCCAGCTCCACCCCCCAAGGCTATAGCCCTCCCGTTTTTGTGGCCTTTTTCCGCTGGACGAACTTGGCGCCCCGGCCTTCGGGCGGTTATTATTGGGCGCGGCTTTGCCCGCGGCCTCTGTTTGGCACACGGAGGCCTCTCATAAAGTCTCGCGGCATTCCGAGTCCGGCGGATGAAGTTGGCCAGAGTCACCCCCCAAGGCTATAGCCCACCCGTTTTTGGGTCCTCTTTCCGCTGGACGAACTTGGCGCCCCGGCCTTCGGGTGGTTATTTTTGGGCACGGCTTTGCCCGCGGCCTATTTTTGGCGCACGTAGGCCCCTCGCAAAGTCTCCCGGCATTCCGAGTCCGGCGGACGAAGTGGGCCAGCCCTGCCCCCCAAGGCTATAGCCCACCCGTTTTTGTGGCCTTTTTGCACTGGACGAACTTGCCGCCCCGGCCTTCGGGCGGTAATTTTTTGGCGCGGCTTTGTCCGCGGCCTATATTTGGCACACGGAGGCCCCTCGCAAAGTCTCATGGCATTCCGAGTCCGGCGGATGAAGTTGGCCAGCCCCACCCCCCAAGGCTATAGCCCACCCGTTTTTGTGGCCTTTTTGCGCTGGACGAACTTGCCGCCCCGGCCTTCGGGCGGTTAATTTTGGGCGCGGCTTTGAGCGCGGCCTATGTTTGGCCCACAGAGGGCCCTCGCAAAGTGTCGCGGCATTCCGAGTACGGCGGACGAAGTCGGCCAGCCCCACCCCCCAAGGCTATAGCCCACCCGTTTTTGTGGCCTTTTTCCGCTGGACGAACTTGGCGCCCCGGCCTTCGGGTGGTTATTTTTGGGTGCGGCTTTGCCCGCGGCCTATTTTTGGCGCACAAAGGCCCCTCGTAAAGTCTCGCGGCATTCCGAGTCCGGCGGACGAAGTTGGCCAGCCCCACCCCCAAAAGGCTATATCCCACCCGTTTTTGTGGCCTTTTTGCGCTGGACGAACTTGGCGCCCCGGTCTTCGGGTGGTTATTTTTGGGCGCGGCTTTACCCGCGGCCTATTTTTGGTACACGGAGGCCCCTCGCAAAGTCTCGCGGCATTCCGAGTCCGGCGGACGAAGTTGGCCAGCCCCACCCCCCAAGCCTATAGCCCACCCGTTTTTGTGGCCTTTTTGCGCTGGACGAATTTGGCGCCCCAGCCTTCTGGCTGTTATTTTTGGGCGCGGCTTTGCCCGCGGCCTATGTTTGGCACATGGAGGCCACTCGCAAAAGCTCGCGGCATTCCGAGTCCGGCAGACGAAGTTGGCCAGCCCCACCCCCCAAGGCTATAGCCCTCCCGTTTTTGTGGCCTTTTTCCGCTGGACGAACTTGGCGCCCCGGCCTTCGGGCGGTTATTTTTGGGCGCGGTTTAGCCCGCGGCCTATTTTTGGCACACGGAGGCCCCTCGCAAAGTCTCGCGGCATTCCGAGTCCGGCGGACGATGTTGGCCAACCCCACCCCCAAGGCTATAGCCCACCCGTTTTTGTGGCCTTTTTCCGCTGGACGAACTTGGCGCCCCGGCCTACGGGCGGTTATTATTGGGCGCGGCTTTGCCCGCGGCCTCTGTTTGGCACACGGAGGCCTCTCGTAAAGTCTCGTGGCATTCCGAGTCCGGCGGATGAAGTTGGCCAGAGCCACCCCCCCAAGGCTATAGCCCACCCGTTTTTGTGGCCTTTTTGCGCTGGACGAACTTGGCGCCCCGGCCTTCGGGCGGTAATTTTTGGGCGCGGCTTTGCCCGCGGACTATTTTTGGCACACGGAGGCCGCTCGCAAAGACTCGTGGCATTCCTAGTCCGGCGGACGAAGTTGGCCAGCCCCACCCCCCAAGCCTATAGCCCACCCGTTTTTGGGTCCTCTTTCCGCTGGACGAACTTGGCGCCCCGGCCTTCGGGTGGTTATTTTTGGGCACGGCTTTGCCCACGGCCTATTTTTGGCACACGGAGGCCCCTCGCAAAGTCTCGCGGCATTCCGAGTCCGGCGGACGAAGTTGGCCAGCCCCACCCCCCAAGCCTATAGCCCACCCGTTTTTGTGGCCTTTTTGCGATGGACGAATTTGGCGCCCCAGCCTTCGGGCTGTTATTTTTGGGCGCGGCTTTGCCCGCGGCCTATGTTTGGCACATGGAGGCCACTCGCAAAGTCTCGCGGCATTCCGAGTCCAGCAGACGAAGTTGGCCAGCACCACCCCCCAAGGCTATAGCCCTCCCGTTTTTGTGGCCTTTTTCCGCTGGACGAACTTGGCGCCCCGGCCTTCGGGCGGTTATTGTTGGGCGCGGCTTTGCCCGCGGCCTCTGTTTGGCACACGGAGGCCTCTCGTAAAGTCTCGCGGCATTCCGAGTCCAGCAGACGAAGTTGGCCAGAGCCACCCCCCAAGGCTATAGCCCACCCGTTTTTGTGGCCTTTTTGCGCTGGACGAACTTGGCGCCCCGGCCTTCGGGCGGTAATTTTTGGGCGCGGCTTTGCCCGCGGACTATTTTTGGCACACGGAGGCCGCTCGCAAAGACTCGTGGCATTCCGAGTCCGGTGGACGAAGTAGGCCAGCCCCACCCCCCAAGGCTATAGCCCACCCGTTTTTGTGTCCTTTTTGCGCTGGACGAACTTGGCGCCCCGGCCTTAGGGCGGTTATTTTTGGGCGCGGCTTTGCCCACGGCCTATTTTTGGCACACGGAGGCCCCTCGCAAAGTCTCGCGGCATTCCGAGTCCGGCGGACGAAGTTGGCCAGCCCCACCCCCCAAGCCTATAGCCCACCCGTTTTTGTGGCCTTTTTGCGATGGACGAATTTGGCGCCCCAGCCTTCGAGCTGTTATTTTTGGGCGCGGCTTTGCCCGCGGCCTATGTTTGGCACATGGAGGCCACTCGCAAAGTCTCGCGGCATTCCGAGTCCAGCAGACGAAGTTGGCCAGCTCCACCCCCCAAGGCTATAGCCCTCCCGTTTTTGTGGCCTTTTTCCGCTGGACGAACTTGGCGCCCCGGCCTTCGGGCGGTTATTATTGGGCGCGGCTTTGCCCGCGGCCTCTGTTTGGCACACGGAGGCCTCTCGTAAAGTCTCGCGGCATTCCGAGTCCGGCGGATGAAGTTGGCCAGAGTCACCCCCCAACGCTATAGCCCACCCGTTTTTGGGTCCTCTTTCCGCTGGACGAACTTGGCGCCCCGGCCTTCGGGTGGTTATTTTTGGGCACGGCTTTGCCCGCGGCCTATTTTTGGCGCACGGAGGCCCCTCGCAAAGTCTCCCGGCATTCCGAGTCCGGCGGACGAAGTGGGCCAGCCCTGCCCCCCAAGGCTATAGCCCACCCGTTTTTGTGGCCTTTTTGCACTGGACGAACTTGCCGCCCCGGCCTTCGGGCGGTAATTTTTTGGCGCGGCTTTGTCCGCGGCCTATATTTGGCACACGGAGGCCCCTCGCAAAGTCTCATGGCATTCCGAGTCCGGCGGATGAAGTTGGCCAGCCCCACCCCCCAAGGCTATAGCCCACCCGTTTTTGTGGCCTTTTTGCGCTGGACGAACTTGCCGCCCCGGCCTTCGGGCGGATAATTTTGGGCGCGGCTTTGAGCGCGGCCTATGTTTGGCACACAGAGGGCCCTCGCAAAGTGTCGCGGCATTCCGAGTACGGCGGACGAAGTCGGCCAGCCCCACCTCCCAAGGCTATAGCCCACCCGTTTTTGTGGCCTTTTTCCGCTGGACGAACTTGGCGCCCCGGCCTTCGGGTGGTTATTTTTGGGCGCGGCTTTGCCCGCGGCCAATTTTTGGTGCACGGAGGCCCCTCGCAAAGTCTCCCGGCATTCCGAGTCCGGCGGACGAAGTCGGCCAGCCCCGCCCCCCAAGGCTATAGCCCACCCGTTTTTGTGGCCTTTTTGCGCTAGACGAACTTGGCGCCCCGGCATTCGGCTGGTTATTTTTGGGCGCGGCTTTGTCCGCGGCCTGTTTTTGGTGCACGGAGGCCCCTCGCAAAGTCTCACGGCATTCGGAGTCCGGCGGACGAAGTGGGCCAGCCCCACCCCCCAAGGCTATAGCCCACCCATTTTTGTGGCCTTTTTACGCTGGACGAACTTGGCGCCCCGGCCTTCGGGCGATTATTTTTGGGCGCGGCTTTGCCCGCGGCCTATGTTTGGCACACGGAGGGCCCTCGCAAAGTCTCGCGGCATTCCGAGTACGGCAGACGAAGTCGGCCAGCCCCACCCCCCAAGGCTATAGCCCACCCGTTTTTGTGGCCTTTTTCCGCTGGACGAACTTGGCGCCCCGGCCTTCGGGTGGTTATTTTTGGGCGCGGCTTTGCCCGCGGCCTATTTTTGGCGCACGGAGGCCCCTCGCAAAGTCTCCCGGCATTCCGAGTCCGGCGGACGAAGTCGGACAGCCCCGCCCCCCAAGGCTATAGCCCACCCGTTTTTGTGGCCTTTTTGCGCTAGACGAACTTGGCGCCCCGGCATTCGGCTGGTTATTTTTGGGCGCGGCTTTGTCCGCGGCCTGTTTTTGGTGCACGGAGGCCCCTCGCAAAGTCTCACGGCATTCGGAGTCCGGCGGACGAAGTGGGCCAGCCCCACCCCCCAAGGCTATAGCCCACCCGTTTTTGTGGCCTTTTTACGCTGGACGAACTTGGCGGCCCGGCCTTCGGGCGATTATTTTTGGGCGCGGCTTTGCCCGCGGCCTATGTTTGGCACACGGAGGGCCCTCGCAAAGTCTCGCGGCATTCCGAGTACGGCGGACGAAGTCGGGCAGCCCCACCCCCCAAGGCTATAGCCCACCCGTTTTTGTGGCCTTTTTCCGCTGGACGAACTTGGCGCCCCGGCCTTCGGGTGGTTATTTTTGGGCGCGGCTTTGCCCGCGGCCTATTTTTGGCGCACGGAGGCCCCTCGCAAAGTCTCCCGGCATTCCGAGTCCGGCGGACGAAGTGGGCCAGCCCCGCCCCCCAAGGCTATTGCCCACCCGTTTTTCTGGCCTCTTTCCGCTGGTCGAACTTGGCGCCCCGGCCTTCGGGTGGTTATTTTTGGGCGCGTCTTTGCCCGCGGCCTATTTTTGGCGCACGGAGGCCCCTCGCAAAGTCTCCCGGCATTCCGAGTCCGGCGGACGAAGTGGGCCAGCCCCGCCCCCCAAGGCTATTGCCCACCCGTTTTTCTGGCCTCTTTCCGCTGGACGAACTTGGCGCCCCGGCCTTCGGGTGGTTATTTTTGGGCGCGTCTTTGTCCGCGGCCTATTTTTGGCACACGTAGGCCCCTCGTAAAGTCTCGCGGCATTCTGAGTCCGGCGGACGAAGTGGGCCAGCCCCACCCCCCAAGGCTATAGCCCACCCGTTTTTGTGGCATTTTTGCGCTGGACGAACTTCGCGCCCCGGCCATCGGGCGGTTATTTTTGTGCGCGGCTTTGCCCGCGGCCTATGTTTGGCACACGGAGGCCCCTTGCAAAGTCTCGCGGCATCCGAGTCCGGCGGACGAAGTTGTCCAGCCCCACCCCCCAAGGCTATAGCCCACCCGTTTTTGTGGCCTTTTTCCGCTGGACGAATTTCGCGCCCCGGCGTTCGGGCGGTTATTTTTGGGCGCGTCTTTGCCCGCGGCATATTTTTGGCACCCAGAGGCCTCGCGCAAAGTCTCGCGGCATTCCGAGTCCGGCGGACGAAGTTGGCCAGCCCCACCCCCTAAGGCTATAGCCCACCCGTTTTTCTGGCCTTTTTCCACTGGACGAACTTGGCGTCCCGGCCTTCGGGTGGTTATTTTTGGGCGCGGCTTTGACCGCGGCCTATTTTTGGCACACGGAGGCCCCTCGCAAAGTCTCGCGGCATTCCGAGTCCGGCGGACGAAGTTGGCCAGCCCCACCCCCCAAGTCCATAGCCCACCCGTTTTTGTGGCCTTTTTGCGCTGGACGAACTTGGCGCCCCGGCCTTCGGGCCGTTATTTTTTAGCGGGGCTTTGCCCGCGGCCTATGTTTTACACACGGAGGACCCTCGCAAAGTCTCTCGGCATTCCGAGTCCGGCGGACGAAGTTGGCCAGCCCCACCCCCCAAGGCTATAGCCCACCCGTTTTTGTGGCCTTTTTCCGCTGGACGAACTTGGCGCCCCGGCCTTCGGGCGGTTATTTTTGGGCGCGGCTTTGCCCGCAGCCTATTTTTGGCACACGGAGGCCCCTCGCAAAGTCTCGCGGAATACCGAGTCCGGCGGACGAAGTCGGCCAGCCCCACCCCCCAAGGCTATAGCCCACCCGTTGTTGTGGCCATTTTTTCCGCTGGACGAACTTGGCGCCCCGGCCTTCGGGCGGTTATTTTTGGGCGCGGCATTGCCCGCGGCCTATGTTTTGTAAACAGAGGCCCCTCGCAAAGTCTCGTGGCATTCCGAGTCTGGCGGACGAAGTTGGCCAGCCCCACCCCCCAAGGCTATAGCCCACCCGTTTTTGTGGCCTTTTTGCGCTGGACGAACTTGGCGCCCCGGCCTTCGGGCTGTTATTTTTGGGCGCGGCTTTGCCCGTGGCCTATGTTTGGCACACGGAGGGCCCTCGCAAAGTCTCGCGGCATTCCGAGTACGGTGGACGAAGTCGGCCTGCCCCACCCCCCAAGGCTATAGCCCACCCGTTTTTGTGGCCTTTTTCCGCAGGACGAACTTGGCGCCCGGGCCTTCGGGCAGTTATTTTTGGGCGCGGCTTTGCCCGCGGCCTATTTTTGGCAGACGGAGGCCCCTCGCAAACTCTCGCGGCATTCCGAGTCCGGCGGACGAAGTTGGCCAGCCCCAACCCTCAAGGCTATAGCCCACCCGTTTTTGTGGCCTTTTTCTGCTGGACGAACTTGGCGCCCCGGCCTTCGGGCTGTTATTCTTGGGCGCGGCTTTGCCCGCGGCCTATTTTTGGCACACGGAGGCCCCTCCCAAAGTCTCGCGGGATTCCGAGTCCGGCGGACCATGTTGGCCAGCCCCACCCCCCAAGGCTATAGCCCACCCGTTTTTGTGGCCTTTTTGCGCTGGACGAACTTGGCGCCCCGGCCTTCGGGCGGTTATTTTTGGGCGCGGCTTTGCCCGCGGCCTATGTTTGGCACATGGAGGCCCCTCGCAAAGTCTCGCGGCATTCCGAGTCCCGCGGACGAAGTTGGCCAGCCCGACCCCCCAAGGCTATAGCCCACCCGTTTTTGTGGCCTTTTTGCGCTGGATGAACTTCGCGCCCCGGCGTTCGGGCGTTTATTTTTGGGCGCGGGGCTGCCACGGCCTATTTTTGGCACATGGAGGACCCTCGCAAAGTCTCGCGGCTTTCCGAGTCCGGCGGACGAAGTTAGCCAGCCCAACCCCCCAAGGCTATAGCCCACCCGTTTTTGGGGGCTTTTTCTGCTGGACGAACTTGGCGCCCCGGCCTTCGGGCTGTTATTTTTGGGCGCGGCTTTGCCCGCGGCCTTTTTTTGGCAAACGGAGGCCCCTCGCAAAGTCTCGCGGCATTCCGAGTCCAGCGGACGAAGTTGGCCAGCCCCACCCCCCAAGGTTATAGCCCACCCGTTTTTGTGGCCTTTTTCCGTTGGATGAACTTGGCGCCCCGGCCTTCGGGTGGTTATTTTTGGGCGCGGCTTTGGCCGCGGCCTATGTTTGGCACATGGAGGCCCCTCGCAAAGTCTCGCGGCATTCCGAGTCCCGCGGACGAAGTTGGCCAGCCCGACCCCCCAAGGCTATAGCCCACCCGTTTTTGTGGCCTTTTTGCGCTGGATGAACTTCGCGCCCCGGCGTTCGGGCGTTTATTTTTGGGCGCGGGGCTGCCCACGGCCTATTTTTGGCACATGGAGGACCCTCGCAAAGTCTCGCGGCATTCCGAGTCCAGCGGACGAAGTTAGCCAGCCCAACCCCCCAAGGCTATAGCCCACCCGTTTTTGTGGGCTTTTTCTGCTGGACGAACTTGGCGCCCCGGCCTCCGGGCTGTTATTTTTGGGCGCGGCTTTGCCCGCGGCCTTTTTTTGGCAAACGGAGGCCCCTCGCAAAGTCTCGCGGCATTCCGAGTCCAGCGGACGAAGTTGGCCAGCCCCACCCCCCAAGGCTATAGCCCACCCGTTTTTGTGGCCTTTTTCCGTTGGATGAACTTGGCGCCCCGGCCTTCGGGTGGTTATTTTTGGGCGCGGCTTTGGCCGCGGCCTATGTTTGGCACATGGAGGCCCCTCGCAAAGTCTCGCGGCCTTCCGAGTCCCGCGGACGAAGTTGGCCAGCCCCACCCCCCAAGGCAATAGCCCACCCGTTTTTGTGGCCTTTTTGCGCTGGACGAACTTCGCGCCCCGGCGTTCGGGCGTTAATTTTTGGGCGCGGGGTTGCCCGCGGCCTATTTTTGGCACACGGAGGACCCTCGCAAAGTCTCGCGGCATTCCGAGTCCGGCGGACGAAGTTAGCCAGCCCAACCGTTGTTGTGGCCTTTTTCTGCTGGACGAACTTGGCGCCCCGGCCTTCGGGCTGTTATTTTTGGGCGCGGCTATGCCTGCGGCCTATGTTTTGCACACGGAGGCCCCACGCAAAGTCTCGCGGCATTCCAAGTCTGGCGGACGAAGTGGGCCAGCCCCACCCCCCAAGGCTATAGCCCACCCGTTTTTGTGGCCTTTTTCTGCTGGACGAACTTGGCGCCCCGGCCTTCGGGCTGTTATTTTTGGGCGCGGTTTTGTCCGCGGCCTATTTTTGGCACACGGAGGCCCCTCGCAAAGTCTCACGGCATCCGAGTCCGGCGGACGAAGTTGGGCAGCCCCACCCCCCAAAGCTATAGCCCACCCGTTTTTGTGGCCTTTTTGCGCTGGCCAAACTTGGCACCCCGGCCTTCGGGCGGTTATTTTTGGGCGCGGCTATGCCCGCGGCCTATGTTTTGCACACGGAGGCCCCTCGCAAAGTCTCGCGGCATTCCGAGTCCGGCGGATGAAGTTGGCCAGCCCCACCCCCCAAAGCTATAGCCCACCCGTTTTTGTGGCCTTTTTCCGCTGGACGAACTTGGCGCCCCGGCCTTCGGGGGTTTTTTTTGGGCGCGGCTTTGGCCGCGGCCTATTTTTGCCACACGGAGGCCCCTCGCAAAGTCTCGCGGCATTCCGAGTCCGGCGGACGAAGTTGGCCAGCCCCACCGCCCAAGGCTATAGCCCACCCGTTTTTGTGGCATTTTTGCGCTGGACGAACTTGGCGCCCCGGCCTTCGGGCGGTTATTTTTGGGCGCGGCTTTGCCCGCGGCCTATGTTTGGCACACGGAGGCCCCTCGCAAAGTCTCGCGGCATCCGAGTCCGGCGGACGAAGTGGGCCAGCCCCACCCCCCAAGGCTATAGCCCACCCGTTTTTGTGGCCTTTTTCCGCTGGCGAGCTTGGCGCCCCGGCCTTCGGGCGGTTATTTTTGGGTGCGGCTTTGCCCGCTGCATATTTTTGGTACACGGAGGCCTCGCGCAAAGCCTCGCGGAATTCCGAGTCCGGCGGACGAAGTTGGCCAACCCCACCCCCCAAGGCTATAGCCCACCCGTTGTTGTGGCCTTTTTGTGCGGGACGAACTTGGCGCCCCGGCCTTCGGGCGGTTATTTTTGGGCGCGGCTTTGCCCGCGGCCTATGTTTGGCACACGGAGGCCACTCGCAAAGTCTCGCGGTATTCCGAGTCTGGCGGACGAAGTTGGCCAGCCCCACCCCCCAAGGCTATAGCCCACCCGTTTTTGTGGCATTTTTCCGCTGGACGAACTTGGCGCCCCGGCCTTCGGGCAGTTATTTTTTAGCGCGGCTTTGCCCGCGGCCTATGTTTGGCACACGGAGGCCCCTCACAAAGTCTTGCGGCATTCCGAGTCCGGCGGACGAAGTTGGCCAGCCCCACGCCCCAAGGCTATAGCCCACCCGTTTTTGTGGCCTTTTTGCGCTGGACGAACTTGGCGCCCCGACCTTCGGGCTGATATTTTTGAGCGCGGCTTTTCCCGCGGCCTATGTTTGGCACACGGAGGACCCTCGTAAAGTCTCGTGGCATCCGAGTCCGGTGGACGAAGTTGGCCAGCCCCACCCCCCAAGGCTATAGCCCACCCGTTTTTGTGGCCTTTTTCCGCTGGACGAACTTGGCGCCCCGGCCTTCGGGCGGTTATTTTTGGGTGCGGCTTTGCCCGCGGCCCATGTTTTGCACACGGAGGCCCCTCGCAAAGTCACGCGGCATTCCGAGTCCGGCGGACGAAGTTGGCCACCCCCACCCCCCAAGGCTATAGCCCACCCGTTTTTGTGGCATTTTTGCGCTGGACGAACTTGGTGCCCCGGCCTTCGGGGGGTTATTTTTGGGCGCGTCTTTACCCGCGGCCTATGTTTGGCACACGGAGGCCCCTCGCAAAGTCTCGCGGCATTCCGAGTCCGGCGGACGAAGTTGGCCACCCCCACCCCCCAAGGCTATAGCCCACACGTTTTTGTGGCATTTTTGCGCTGGACGAACTTGGCGCCCCGGCCTTCGGGCCGTTATTTTTGGGTCCGGCTTTGCCCGCGGCCTATGTTTTGCACACGGAGGCCCCTCGCAAAGTCTCGCGGCATTCCGAGTCCGGCGGACGAAGTTGGCCACCCCCACCCCCCAAGGCTATAGCCCACCCGTTTTTGTGGCCTTTTTGCGCTGGACGAACTTGGCGCCCCGACCTTCGGGCTGATATTTTTGGGCGCGGCTTTGACCGCGGCCTATTTTTGGTACACGGTGGCCCCTCGCAAAGGCTCGCGCCATTCCGAGTCCGGCGGACGAAGTTGGCCAGCCCCACCCCCCAAGGCTATAGCCCACCCGTTTTTGTGGCCTTTTTGCGCTGGACGAACTTGGCGCCCCGACCATCGGGCTGATATTTTTGGGCGCGGCTTTGATTGCGGCCTCTGTTTGGCACACGGAGGCCCCTCGCAAAGTCTCGTGGCATCCGAGTCCGGTGGACGAAGTTGGCCAGCCCCACCCCCCAAGGCTATAGCCCACCCGTTTTTGTGACCTTTTTCCGCTGGACGAACTTGGCGCCCCGGCCTTCGGGCGGTTATTTTTGGGTGCGGCTTTGCCCGCGGCCTATGTTTTGCACACGGAGGCCCCTCGCAAAGTCTCGCGGCATTCCGAGTCCGGCGGACGAAGTTGGCCACCCCCACCCCCCAAGGCTATAGCCCACCCGTTTTTGTGGCATTTTTGCGCTGGACGAACTTGGCGCCCCGGCCATCGGGCGGTTATTTTTGGGCGCGGCTTTGCCCGCGGCCTATGTTTGGCACACGGAGGCCTCTCGCAAAGTTTCACGGCATTCCGAGTCCGGCGGACGAAGTGGGCCAGCCCCACCCCCCAAAGCTATAGCCCACCCGTTTTTGTGGCCTTTTTGCGCTGGCCAAACTTGGCACCCCGGCCTTCGGGCGGTTATTTTTGGGCGCGGCTATGCCCGCGGCCTATGTTTTGCACACGGAGGCCCCTCGCAAAGTCTCGCGGCATTCCGAGTCCGGCGGATGAAGTTGGCCAGCCCCACCCCCCAAAGCTATAGCCCACCCGTTTTTGTGGCCTTTTTCCGCTGGACGAACTTGGCGCCCCGGCCTTCGGGGGTTTTTTTTGGGCGCGGCTTTGGCCGCGGCCTATTTTTGCCACACGGAGGCCCCTCGCAAAGTCTCGCGGCATTCCGAGTCCGGCGGACGAAGTTGGCCAGCCCCACCGCCCAAGGCTATAGCCCACCCGTTTTTGTGGCATTTTTGCGCTGGACGAACTTGGCGCCCCGGCCTTCGGGCGGTTATTTTTGGGCGCGGCTTTGCCCGCGGCCTATGTTTGGCACACGGAGGCCCCTCGCAAAGTCTCGCGGCATCCGAGTCCGGCGGACGAAGTGGGCCAGCCCCACCCCCCAAGGCTATAGCCCACCCGTTTTTGTGGCCTTTTTCCGCTGGCGAGCTTGGCGCCCCGGCCTTCGGGCGGTTATTTTTGGGTGCGGCTTTGCCCGCTGCATATTTTTGGTACACGGAGGCCTCGCGCAAAGCCTCGCGGAATTCCGAGTCCGGCGGACGAAGTTGGCCAACCCCACCCCCCAAGGCTATAGCCCACCCGTTGTTGTGGCCTTTTTGTGCGGGACGAACTTGGCGCCCCGGCCTTCGGGCGGTTATTTTTGGGCGCGGCTTTGCCCGCGGCCTATGTTTGGCACACGGAGGCCACTCGCAAAGTCTCGCGGTATTCCGAGTCTGGCGGACGAAGTTGGCCAGCCCCACCCCCCAAGGCTATAGCCCACCCGTTTTTGTGGCATTTTTCCGCTGGACGAACTTGGCGCCCCGGCCTTCGGGCAGTTATTTTTTAGCGCGGCTTTGCCCGCGGCCTATGTTTGGCACACGGAGGCCCCTCACAAAGTCTTGCGGCATTCCGAGTCCGGCGGACGAAGTTGGCCAGCCCCACGCCCCAAGGCTATAGCCCACCCGTTTTTGTGGCCTTTTTGCGCTGGACGAACTTGGCGCCCCGACCTTCGGGCTGATATTTTTGAGCGCGGCTTTTCCCGCGGCCTATGTTTGGCACACGGAGGACCCTCGTAAAGTCTCGTGGCATCCGAGTCCGGTGGACGAAGTTGGCCAGCCCCACCCCCCAAGGCTATAGCCCACCCGTTTTTGTGGCCTTTTTCCGCTGGACGAACTTGGCGCCCCGGCCTTCGGGCGGTTATTTTTGGGTGCGGCTTTGCCCGCGGCCCATGTTTTGCACACGGAGGCCCCTCGCAAAGTCACGCGGCATTCCGAGTCCGGCGGACGAAGTTGGCCACCCCCACCCCCCAAGGCTATAGCCCACCCGTTTTTGTGGCATTTTTGCGCTGGACGAACTTGGTGCCCCGGCCTTCGGGGGGTTATTTTTGGGCGCGTCTTTACCCGCGGCCTATGTTTGGCACACGGAGGCCCCTCGCAAAGTCTCGCGGCATTCCGAGTCCGGCGGACGAAGTTGGCCACCCCCACCCCCCAAGGCTATAGCCCACACGTTTTTGTGGCATTTTTGCGCTGGACGAACTTGGCGCCCCGGCCTTCGGGCCGTTATTTTTGGGTCCGGCTTTGCCCGCGGCCTATGTTTTGCACACGGAGGCCCCTCGCAAAGTCTCGCGGCATTCCGAGTCCGGCGGACGAAGTTGGCCACCCCCACCCCCCAAGGCTATAGCCCACCCGTTTTTGTGGCCTTTTTGCGCTGGACGAACTTGGCGCCCCGACCTTCGGGCTGATATTTTTGGGCGCGGCTTTGACCGCGGCCTATTTTTGGTACACGGTGGCCCCTCGCAAAGGCTCGCGCCATTCCGAGTCCGGCGGACGAAGTTGGCCAGCCCCACCCCCCAAGGCTATAGCCCACCCGTTTTTGTGGCCTTTTTGCGCTGGACGAACTTGGCGCCCCGACCATCGGGCTGATATTTTTGGGCGCGGCTTTGATTGCGGCCTCTGTTTGGCACACGGAGGCCCCTCGCAAAGTCTCGTGGCATCCGAGTCCGGTGGACGAAGTTGGCCAGCCCCACCCCCCAAGGCTATAGCCCACCCGTTTTTGTGACCTTTTTCCGCTGGACGAACTTGGCGCCCCGGCCTTCGGGCGGTTATTTTTGGGTGCGGCTTTGCCCGCGGCCTATGTTTTGCACACGGAGGCCCCTCGCAAAGTCTCGCGGCATTCCGAGTCCGGCGGACGAAGTTGGCCACCCCCACCCCCCAAGGCTATAGCCCACCCGTTTTTGTGGCATTTTTGCGCTGGACGAACTTGGCGCCCCGGCCATCGGGCGGTTATTTTTGGGCGCGGCTTTGCCCGCGGCCTATGTTTGGCACACGGAGGCCTCTCGCAAAGTTTCACGGCATTCCGAGTCCGGCGGACGAAGTGGGCCAGCCCCACCCCCCAAGGCTATAGCCCACCCGTTTTTGTGGCCTTTTTGCACTGGACGAACTTGGGGCCCCAGCCTTCGGGCGGTTATTTTTGGGCGCGGCTTTGCCAGTGGCCTATGTTTGGCACACGGAGGCCTCTCGCAAAGTGTCACGGCATTCCCAGTCCGGCGGACGAAGTTGGCCAGCCCCACCCCCCAAGGCTATAGCCCACCCGTTTTTGTGGCCTTTTTACGCTGGACGAGCTTGGCGCCCCGGCCTTCGGGCGATTATTTTTGGGCGCGGCTTTGCCCGTGGCCTATGTTTGGCACACGGAGGCCCCTCGCAAAGTCTCGCGGCATTCCGAGTCCGGCGGACGATGTTGGCCAGCCCCACCCCCCAAGGCTATAGCCCACCCGTTTTTGTGGCCTTTTTCCGCTGGACGAACTTGGCGCCCCGGCCTTCGGGAGGTTATTTTTGGACGCGGCTTTGCCCGCGGCCTATTTTTGGCGCACGGAGGCCCCTCGCAAAGGCTCCCGGCATTCCGAGTCCGGCGGACGAAGTGGGCCAGCCCCGCCCCCCAAGGCTATTGCCCACCCGTTTTTCTGGCCTCTTTCCACTGGACGAACTTGGCGCCCCGGCCTTCGGGTGGTTATTTTTGGGCGCGTCTTTGCCCGCGGCCTATTTTTGGCGCACGGAGGCCCCTCGTAAAGTCTCCCGGCATTCCGAGTCCGGCGGACGAAGTGGGCCAGCCCCGCCCCCCAAGGCTATAGCCCACCCGTTTTTGTGGCCTTTTTGCGCTGGAGGAACTTGGCGCCCCGGCCTTCGGGCGGTAATTTTTTGGCGCGGCTTTTTCCACGGCCTATTTTTGGCACACGGAGGCCTCTCGCAAAGTCTCACGGCATTCCGAGTCCGGCGGATGAAGTTGGCCAGCCCCACCCCCCAAGGCTATAGCCCACCCGTTTTTGTGGCCTTTTTGCGCTGGACGAACTTGCCGCCCCGGCCTTCGGGCGGGTATTTTTGGGCGCGGCTTTGCCTACGGCCTATGTTTTGCACACGGAGGGCCCTCGCAAAGTCTCGCGGCATTCTGAGTACGGCGGACGAAGTCGGCCAGCCCCACCCCCCAAGGCTACAGCCCACCCGTTTTTGTGGCCATTTTCCGCTGGACGAACTTGGCGCCCCGGCCTTCGGGCGGTTATTTTTGGGCGCGGCTTTGCCCGCGGCCTATTTTTGGCGCACGAAGGCCCCTCGCAAAGTCTCCCGGCATTCCGAGTCCGGCGGACGAAGTCGGCCAGCCCCGCCCCCCAAGGCTATAGCCCACCCATTTTTGTGGCCTTTTTGCGCTGGACGAACTTGGCGCCCCGGCCTTCGGCTGGTTATTTTTGGGCGCGGCTTTGTCCACGGCCTGTTTTTGGCACACGGAGGCCCCTCGCAAAGTCTCACGGCATTCCGAGTCCGGCGGACGAAGTTGGCCAGCCCCACCCCCCAAGGCTATAGCCCACCCGTTTTTGTGACTTTTTTCCGCTGGACGAACTTGGCGCCCCGGCCTTCGGGCGGTTATTTTTGGGCGCGGCTTTGCCCACGGCCTATTTTTGGCGCACGGAGGCCCCTCGCAAAGTCTCCCGGCATTCCGAGTCCGGCGGACGAAGTGTGCCAGCCACGCCCCCCAAGGCTATAGCCCACCCGTTTTTGTGGCCTTTTTGCGCTGGACGAACTTGGCGCCCCGGCCTTCGGGCGGTAATTTTTGGGCACGGCTTTGTCCGTGGCCTATTTTTGGCGCACAGAGGCCCCTCCCAAAGTCTCGCGGCATTCCGAGTCCGGCGGACCATGTTGGCCAGCCCCACCCCCCAAGGCTATAGCCCACCCGTTTTTGTGGCCTTTTTGCGCTGGACGAACTTGGCGCCCGGGCCTTCGGGCTGTTATTTTTGGGCGCGGCTTTGCCCGCGGCCTATTTTTGGCAGACGGAGGCCCCTCGCAAACTCTCGAGGCATTCCGAGTCCGGCGGACGAAGTTGGCCAGCCCCAACCCTCAAGGCTATAGCCCACCCGTTTTTGTGGCCTTTTTCCGCTGGACGAACTTGGCGCCCCGGCCTTCGGGCGGTTATTTTTGGGCGCGGCATTGCCCGCGGCCTATGTTTGGCACACGGAGGCCCCTCGGAAAGTCTCGCTGTATTCCGAGTCCGGCGGACGATGTTGGCCAGCCCCATCCCCCAAGGCTATAGCCCACCCGTTTTTGTGGCCTTTTTCCGCTGGACGAACTTGGCGCCCCGTCCTTCGGGTGGTTATTCTTGGACGCGGCTTTGCCCACGGCCTATTTTTGGCGCACGGAGGCCCCTCCCAAAGTCTCGCGTCATTCCGAGTCTGGCGGACCATGTTGGCCAGCCCCACCCCCCAAGGCTATAGCCCACCCGTTTTTGTGGCCTTTTTGCGCTGGACGAACTTGGCACCCCGGCCTTCGGGCGGTTATTTTTGGGCGCGGCTTTGCCCGCGGCCTATGTTTGGCACACGGAGGGCCCTCGCAAAGTCTCGCGGCATTCCGAGTACGGTGGACGAAGTCGGCCTGCCCCACCCCCCAAGGCTATAGCCCACCCGTTTTTGTGGCCTCTTTCCGCTGGACGAACTTGGCGCCCCGGCCTTCGGGTGGTTATTTTTGGGCGCGGCTTTGGCCGCGGCCTATGTTTGGCACATGGAGGCCCCTCGCAAAGGCTCCCGGCATTCCGAGTCCGGCGGACGAAGTGGGCCAGCCCCGCCCCCCAAGGCTATTGCCCACCCGTTTTTCTGGCCTCTTTCCACTGGACGAACTTGGCGCCCCGGCCTTCGGGTGGTTATTTTTGGGCGCGTCTTTGCCCGCGGCCTATTTTTGGCGCACGGAGGCCCCTCGCAAAGTCTCCCGGCATTCCGAGTCCGGCGGACGAAGTGGGCCAGCCCCGCCCCCCAAGGCTATAGCCCACCCGTTTTTGTGGTCTTTTTGCGCTGGAGGAACTTGGCGCCCCGGCCTTCGGGCGGTAATTTTTTGGCGCGGCTTTTTCCACGGCCTATTTTTGGCACACGGAGGCCTCTCGCAAAGTCTCACGGCATTCCGAGTCCGGCGGATGAAGTTGGCCAGCCCCACCCCCCAAGGCTATAGCCCACCCGTTTTTGTGGCCTTTTTGCGCTGGACGAACTTGCCGCCCCGGCCTTCGGGCGGGTATTTTTGGGCGCGGCTTTGCCTACGGCCTATGTTTTGCACACGGAGGCCCCTCACAAAGTCTCGCGGCATTCCGAGTCCGGCGGACGAAGTTGGCCAGCCCCACCCCCCAAGGCTATAGCCCACCCGTTTTTGTGGCATTTTTGCGCAGGACGAACTTGGCGCCCCGGCCATCGGGCTGTTATTTTTGGGCGCGGCTTTGCCCGTGGCCTATGTTTGGCACACGGAGGCCCCTCGCAAAGTCTCGCGGCATTCCGAGTCCGGCGGACGATGTTGGCCAGCCCCACCCCCCAAGGCTATAGCCCACCCGTTTTTGTGGCCTTTTTCCGCTGGACGAACTTGGCGCCCCGGCCTTCGGGAGGTTATTTTTGGACGCGGCTTTGCCCGCGGCCTATTTTTGGCGCACGGAGGCCCCTCGCAAAGGCTCCCGGCATTCCGAGTCCGGCGGACGAAGTGGGCCAGCCCCGCCCCCCAAGGCTATTGCCCACCCGTTTTTCTGGCCTCTTTCCACTGGACGAACTTGGCGCCCCGGCCTTCGGGTGGTTATTTTTGGGCGCGTCTTTGCCCGCGGCCTATTTTTGGCGCACGGAGGCCCCTCGTAAAGTCTCCCGGCATTCCGAGTCCGGCGGACGAAGTGGGCCAGCCCCGCCCCCCAAGGCTATAGCCCACCCGTTTTTGTGGCCTTTTTGCGCTGGAGGAACTTGGCGCCCCGGCCTTCGGGCGGTAATTTTTTGGCGCGGCTTTTTCCACGGCCTATTTTTGGCACACGGAGGCCTCTCGCAAAGTCTCACGGCATTCCGAGTCCGGCGGATGAAGTTGGCCAGCCCCACCCCCCAAGGCTATAGCCCACCCGTTTTTGTGGCCTTTTTGCGCTGGACGAACTTGCCGCCCCGGCCTTCGGGCGGGTATTTTTGGGCGCGGCTTTGCCTACGGCCTATGTTTTGCACACGGAGGGCCCTCGCAAAGTCTCGCGGCATTCTGAGTACGGCGGACGAAGTCGGCCAGCCCCACCCCCCAAGGCTACAGCCCACCCGTTTTTGTGGCCATTTTCCGCTGGACGAACTTGGCGCCCCGGCCTTCGGGCGGTTATTTTTGGGCGCGGCTTTGCCCGCGGCCTATTTTTGGCGCACGAAGGCCCCTCGCAAAGTCTCCCGGCATTCCGAGTCCGGCGGACGAAGTCGGCCAGCCCCGCCCCCCAAGGCTATAGCCCACCCATTTTTGTGGCCTTTTTGCGCTGGACGAACTTGGCGCCCCGGCCTTCGGCTGGTTATTTTTGGGCGCGGCTTTGTCCACGGCCTGTTTTTGGCACACGGAGGCCCCTCGCAAAGTCTCACGGCATTCCGAGTCCGGCGGACGAAGTTGGCCAGCCCCACCCCCCAAGGCTATAGCCCACCCGTTTTTGTGACTTTTTTCCGCTGGACGAACTTGGCGCCCCGGCCTTCGGGCGGTTATTTTTGGGCGCGGCTTTGCCCACGGCCTATTTTTGGCGCACGGAGGCCCCTCGCAAAGTCTCCCGGCATTCCGAGTCCGGCGGACGAAGTGTGCCAGCCACGCCCCCCAAGGCTATAGCCCACCCGTTTTTGTGGCCTTTTTGCGCTGGACGAACTTGGCGCCCCGGCCTTCGGGCGGTAATTTTTGGGCACGGCTTTGTCCGTGGCCTATTTTTGGCGCACAGAGGCCCCTCCCAAAGTCTCGCGGCATTCCGAGTCCGGCGGACCATGTTGGCCAGCCCCACCCCCCAAGGCTATAGCCCACCCGTTTTTGTGGCCTTTTTGCGCTGGACGAACTTGGCGCCCGGGCCTTCGGGCTGTTATTTTTGGGCGCGGCTTTGCCCGCGGCCTATTTTTGGCAGACGGAGGCCCCTCGCAAACTCTCGAGGCATTCCGAGTCCGGCGGACGAAGTTGGCCAGCCCCAACCCTCAAGGCTATAGCCCACCCGTTTTTGTGGCCTTTTTCCGCTGGACGAACTTGGCGCCCCGGCCTTCGGGCGGTTATTTTTGGGCGCGGCATTGCCCGCGGCCTATGTTTGGCACACGGAGGCCCCTCGGAAAGTCTCGCTGTATTCCGAGTCCGGCGGACGATGTTGGCCAGCCCCATCCCCCAAGGCTATAGCCCACCCGTTTTTGTGGCCTTTTTCCGCTGGACGAACTTGGCGCCCCGTCCTTCGGGTGGTTATTCTTGGACGCGGCTTTGCCCACGGCCTATTTTTGGCGCACGGAGGCCCCTCCCAAAGTCTCGCGTCATTCCGAGTCTGGCGGACCATGTTGGCCAGCCCCACCCCCCAAGGCTATAGCCCACCCGTTTTTGTGGCCTTTTTGCGCTGGACGAACTTGGCACCCCGGCCTTCGGGCGGTTATTTTTGGGCGCGGCTTTGCCCGCGGCCTATGTTTGGCACACGGAGGGCCCTCGCAAAGTCTCGCGGCATTCCGAGTACGGTGGACGAAGTCGGCCTGCCCCACCCCCCAAGGCTATAGCCCACCCGTTTTTGTGGCCTCTTTCCGCTGGACGAACTTGGCGCCCCGGCCTTCGGGTGGTTATTTTTGGGCGCGGCTTTGGCCGCGGCCTATGTTTGGCACATGGAGGCCCCTCGCAAAGGCTCCCGGCATTCCGAGTCCGGCGGACGAAGTGGGCCAGCCCCGCCCCCCAAGGCTATTGCCCACCCGTTTTTCTGGCCTCTTTCCACTGGACGAACTTGGCGCCCCGGCCTTCGGGTGGTTATTTTTGGGCGCGTCTTTGCCCGCGGCCTATTTTTGGCGCACGGAGGCCCCTCGCAAAGTCTCCCGGCATTCCGAGTCCGGCGGACGAAGTGGGCCAGCCCCGCCCCCCAAGGCTATAGCCCACCCGTTTTTGTGGTCTTTTTGCGCTGGAGGAACTTGGCGCCCCGGCCTTCGGGCGGTAATTTTTTGGCGCGGCTTTTTCCACGGCCTATTTTTGGCACACGGAGGCCTCTCGCAAAGTCTCACGGCATTCCGAGTCCGGCGGATGAAGTTGGCCAGCCCCACCCCCCAAGGCTATAGCCCACCCGTTTTTGTGGCCTTTTTGCGCTGGACGAACTTGCCGCCCCGGCCTTCGGGCGGGTATTTTTGGGCGCGGCTTTGCCTACGGCCTATGTTTTGCACACGGAGGCCCCTCACAAAGTCTCGCGGCATTCCGAGTCCGGCGGACGAAGTTGGCCAGCCCCACCCCCCAAGGCTATAGCCCACCCGTTTTTGTGGCATTTTTGCGCAGGACGAACTTGGCGCCCCGGCCATCGGGCTGTTATTTTTGGGCGCGGCCTTGCCCGCGGCCTATGTTTGGCACACGGAGGCCCCTCGCAAAGTCTCGCGGCATCCGAGTCCGGCGGACGAAGTTGGCCAGCCCCACCCCCCAAGGCTATAGCCCACCCGTTTTTGTGGCCTTTTTCCGCTGGACGAATTTCGCGCCCCGGCGTTCGGGCTGTTATTTTTGGGCGCGTCTTTGCCCGCGGCATATTTTTGGCACCCAGAGGCCTCGCTCAAAGTCTCGCGGCATTCCGAGTCCGGCGGACAAAATTGGCCAGCCCCACCCCCCAAGGCTATAGCCCACCCGTTTTTGTGGCCTTTTTGCACTGGACGAACTTGGCGCCCCGGCCTTGGGGCGGTTATTTTTGGGCGTGGCTTTGTCCGCGGCCTATTTTTGGCACACGGAGGCCCCTCGTAAAGTCTCGCGGCATTCTGAGTCCGGCGGACGAAGTTGGCCAGCCCCACCCCCCAAGGCTATAGCCCACCCGTTTTTGTGGCATTTTTGCGCTGGACGAACTTCGCGCCCCGGCCATCGGGCGGTTATTTTTGGGCGCGGCTTTGCCCGCGGCCTATGTTTGGCACACGGAGGCCCCTTGCAAAGTCTCGCGGCATCCGAGTCCGGCGGACGAAGTTGGCCAGCCCCACCCCCCAAGGCTATAGCCCACTCGTTTTTGTGGCCTTTTTCCGCTGGACGAATTTCGCGCCCCGGCGTTCGGGCGGTTATTTTTGGGCGCGTCTTTGCCCGCGGCATATTTTTGGCACCCAGAGGCCTCGCGCAAAGTCTCGCGGCATTCCGAGTCCGGCGGACAAAATTGGCCAGCCCCACCCCCCAAGGCTATAGCCCACCCGTTTTTGTGGCCTTTTTGCACTGGACGAACTTGGCGCCCCGGCCTTGGGGCGGTTATTTTTGGGCGCGGCTTTGTCCGCGGCCTATTTTTGGCACACGGAGGCCCCTCGTAAAGTCTCGCGGCATTCTGAGTCCGGCGGACGAAGTTGGCCAGCCCCACCCCCCAAGACTATAGCCCACCCGTTTTTGTGGCCTTTTTCCGCTGGACGAACTTGGCGCCCCGGCCTTCGGGCGGTTAATTTTGGGCGCGGCTTTGTCTGCGGCTTATTTTTGGCACACGGAGGTCCCTCGCAAGGTCTCACGGCATTCCGAGTCCGGCGGAAGAAGTTGGGCAGCCCCAACCCCCAAGGCTATAGCCCACCCGTTTTTGTGGCCTTTTTGCGCTGGCCGAACTTGGCACCCCGGCCTTCGGGTGGTTATTTTTGGGTGCGGCTATGCCCGCGGCCTATGTTTTTCACACGGAGGACCCTCGCAAAGTATCGCGGCATTCCGAGTCCGGCGGACGAAGTTGGCCAGCCCCACCCCCCAAGGCTATAGCCCACCCGTTTTTCTGGCCTTTTTGCGCTGGACGAACTTGGCGCCCCGGCCTTCGGGCCGTTATTTTTTAGCGGGGCTTTGCCCGCGGCCTATGTTTTACACACGGAGGCCCCTCGCAAAGTCTCTCGGCATTCCGAGTCCGGCGGACGAAGTTGGCCAGCCCCACCCCCCAAGGCTATAGCCCACCCGTTTTTGTGGCCTTTTTCCGCTGGACGAACTTGGCGCCCCGGCCTTCGGGCGGTTATTTTTGGGCGCGGCTTTGCCCGCAGCCTATTTTTGGCACACGGAGGCCCCTCGCAAAGTCTCGCGGAATACCGTGTCCGGCGGACGAAGTCGGCCAGCCCCACCCCCCAAGGCTATAGCCCACCCGTTGTTGTGGCCTTTTTCCGCTGGACGAACTTGGCGCCCCGGCCTTCGGGCGGTTATTTTTGGGTACGGCTTTACCCGCGGCCCATGTTTTGCACACGGAGGTCCCTCGCAAAGTCACGCGGCATTCCGAGTCCGGCGGACGAAGTTGGCCACCCCCACCCCCCAAGGCTATAGCCCACCCGTTTTTGTGGCATTTTTGCGCTGGACGAACTTCGCGCCCCGGCGTTCGGGCGTTTAGTTTTGGGCGCGGGGCTGCCCACGGCCTATTTTTGGCACATGGAGGACCCTCGCAAAGTCTCGCGGCATTCCGAGTCCAGCGGACGAAGTTAGCCTGCCCAACCCCCCAAGGCTATAGCCCACCCGTTTTTGTGGGCTTTTTCTGCTGGACGAACTTGGCGCCCCGGCCTTCGGGCTGTTATTTTTGGGCGCGGCTTTGCCCGCGGCCTATGTTTGGCACACAGAGGACCCTCGTAAAGTCTCATGGCATCCGAGTCCGGTGGACGAAGTTGGCCAGCCCCACCCCCCAAGGCTATAGCCCACCCGTTTTTGTGGCCTTTTTCCGCTGGACGAACTTGGCGCCCCGGCCTTCGGGCGGTTATTTTTGGGTACGGCTTTACCCGCGGCCCATGTTTTGCACACGGAGGTCCCTCGCAAAGTCACGCGGCATTCCGAGTCCGGCGGACGAAGTTGGCCACCCCCACCCCCCAAGGATATAGCCCACCCGTTTTTGTGGCATTTTTGCGCTGGACGAACTTGGCACCCCGGCCTTCGGGTGGTTATTTTTGGGCGCGGCTTTGCCCGCGGCCTATGTTTGGCACTTGGAGGCCCCTCACAAAGTCTCGCGGCATTCCGAGTCCGGCGGACGAAGTTGGCCAGCCCCACCCCCCAAGGCTATAGCCCACCCGTTTTTGTGGCATTTTTGCGCTGGACGAACTTGGCGCCCCGACCTTCGGGCTGATATTTTTGGGCGCGGCTTTGATTGCGGCCTCTGTTTGGCACACGGAGGCCCCTCGCAAAGTCTCGTGGCATCCGAGTCCGGTGGACGAAGTTGGCCAGCCCCACCCCCCAAGGCTATAGCCCACCCGTTTTTGTGGCCTTTTTCCGCTGGACGAACTTGGCGCCCCGGCCTTCGGGCGGTTATTTTTGGGTGCGGCTTTGCCCGCGGCCTATGTTTTGCACACGGAGGCCCCTTGCAAAGTCTCGCGGCATTCCGAGTCCGGCGGACGAAGTTGGCCACCCCCACCCCCCAAGGCTATAGCCCACCCGTTTTTGTGGCATTTTTGCGCTGGACGAACATGGCACCCCGGCCATCGGGCGGTTATTTTCGGGCGCGGCTTTGCCAGTGGCCTATGTTTGGCACACGGAGGCCTCTCGCAAAGTGTCGCGGCATTCCCAGTCCGGCGGACGAAGTTGGCCAGCCCCACCCCCCAAGGCTATAGCCCACCCGTTTTTGTGGCCTTTTTCCGCTGGACAAACTTGGCGCCCCGGCCTTCGGGCTGTTAATTTTGCGCGCGGCTTTGTCCGCGGCATATTTTAGGCACACGGAGGCCTCGCGCAAAGTCTCGCGGTATTCCGAGTCCGGCGGACGAAGTTAGCCAGCCCCACCCCCCAAGTCTATAGCCCACCCGTTTTTGTGGCCTTTTTCCGCTGGACAAACTTGGCGCCCCGGCCTTCGGGCGGTTATTTTTGGGCGCGGCTTTGACCGCGGCCTATTTTTGGCACACGGAGGCCCCTCGCAAAGTCTCGCGGCATTCCGAGTCCGGCGGACGAAGTTGGCCAGCCCCACCCCCCAAGGCTATAGCCCACCCGTTTTTGTGGCCTTTTTGCGCTGGACGAACTTGGCGCCCGGACCTTCGGGCGGATATTTTTGGGCGCGGCTTTGACCGCGGCCTATTTTTGGCACACGGAGGCCCCTCGCAAAGGCTCGCGGCATTCCGAGTCCGGCGGACGAAGTTGGCCAGCCCCACCCCCCAAGGCTATAGCCCACCCGTTTTTGTGGCCTTTTTGCGCCGCACGAACTTGGCGCCCCGACCTTCGGGCTGATATTTTTGGGCGCGGCTTTACCCGCGGCCTATGTTTGGCACACGGAGGTCCCTCGCAAAGTCTCGTGGCATCCGAGTCCGGTGGACGAAGTTGGCCAGCCCCACCCCCCAAGGCTATAGCCCACCCGTTTTTGTGGCCTTTTTCCGCTGGACGAACTTGGCGCCCCGGCTTTCGGGCGGTTTTTTTTTGGGTGCGGCTTTGGCCGCGGCCTATGTTTGGCACATGGAGGCCCCTCGCAAAGTCTCGCGGCATTCCGAGTCCGGCGGACGAAGTTGGCCACCCCCACCCCCCAAGGCTATAGCCCACCCGTTTTTGTAGCATTTTTGTGCTGGACGAACTTGGCGCCCCGGCCTTCGGGTGGTTATTTTTGGGCGCGGCTTTGCTCGTGGCCTATGTTTGGCACATGGAGGCCTCTCGCAAAGTTTCGCGGCATTCCAAGTTCGGCGGACGAAGTTGGCCAGCCCCACCCCCCAAGGCTATAGCCCACCCGTTTTTGTGGCCTTTTTGCACTGGACGAACTTGGCGCCCCAGCCTTCGGGCGGTTATTTTTGGGCGCGGCTTTGCCAGCGGCCTACGCTTGGCACATGGAGGCCTCTCGCAAAGTGTCGCGGTATTCCGAGTCCGGCGGACGAAGTTGGCCAGCCCCACCCCCCAAGGCTATAGCCCACCCGTTTTTGGGACCTTTGTTGCGCTGGACGAACTTGGCGCCCCGACCTTCGGGCGGATATTTTTGGGCGCGGCATTGCCCGCGGCCTATGTTTGGCACACGGAGGCCCCTCGCAAAGTCTCGCGGCATTCCGAGTCCGGCGGACGAAGTCGGCCAGCCCCACCCCCCAAGGCTATAGCCCACCCGTTTTTGTGGCCTTTTTCCGCTGGACGAACTTGGCGCCCCGGCCTTCGGGCGGTTTTTTTTGGGTGCGGCTTTGTCCGCGGCCTATGTTTTGCACACGGAGGCCCCTCGCAAAGTCTCGCGGTATTCCGAGTCCGGCGGACGAAGTTGGCCACCCCCACCCCCCAAGGCTATAGCCCACCCGTTTTTGTGGCATTTTTGCGCTGGACGAACTTGGCGCCCCGGCCTTCGGGGGGTTATTTTTGGGCGTGGCTTTGCCCGCGGCCTATGTTTGGCACACGGAGGCCCATCGCAAAGTCTCGCGGCATTCCGAGTCCGGCGGACGAAGTTGGCCACCCCCACCCCCCGAGGCTATAGCCCACCCGTTTTTGTGGCATTTTTGCGCTGGACGAACATGGCGCCCCGGCCTTCGTGCCGTTATTTTTGGGTGCGGCTTTGCCCGCGGCCTATGTTTTGCACACAGAGGCCCCTCGCAAAGTCTCGCGGTATTCCGAGTCCGGCGGACGAAGTTGGCCACCCCCACCCCCCAAGGCTATAGCCCACCCGTTTTTGTGGCATTTTTGCGCTGGACGAACTTGGCGCCCCGGCCTTCGGGGGGTTATTTTTGGGCGTGGCTTTGCCCGCGGCCTATGTTTGGCACACGGAGGCCCATCGCAAAGTCTCGCGGCATTCCGAGTCCGGCGGACGTAGTTGGCCACCCCCACCCCCCGAGGCTATAGCCCACCCGTTTTTGTGGCATTTTTGCGCTGGACGAACATGGCGCCCCGGCCTTCGTGCCGTTATTTTTGGGTGCGGCTTTGCCCGCGGCCTATGTTTTGCACACAGAGGCCCCTCGCAAAGTCTCGCGGCATTCCGAGTCCGGCGGACGAAGTTGGCCAGCCCCACCCCCCAAGGCTATAGCCCACCCGTTTTTGTGGCCTTTTTGCACTTGACGAACTTGGCGCCCCAGCCTTCGGGCGGTTATTTTTGGGCGCGGCTTTGCCAGCGGCCTATGCTTGGCACAAGGAGGCCTCTCGCAAAGTGTCGCGGCATTCCGAGTCCGGCGGACGAAGTCGGCCAGCCCCACCCCCCAAGGCTATAGCCCACCCGTTTTTGTGGCCTTTTTGCGCTGGACGAACTTGGCGCCCCGACCTTCGGGCAGATATTTTTGAGCGCGGCATTGCCCGCGGCCTATGTTTGGCACACGGAGGCCCCTCGCAAAGTCTCGCGGCATTCTGAGTCCGGGGGACGAAGTTGGCCAGCCCCACCCCCCAAGGCTATAGCCCACCCGTTTTTGTGGCCTTTTTGCAATGGACGAACTTGGCGCCCCGGCCTTCGGGCGGTTTTTTTTTGGGTGCGGCTTTGCCCGCGGCCTATGTTTGGCACACGGAGGCCCCTCGCAAAGTCTCGCGGCATTCCGAGTCCGGCGGAAGAAGTTGGCCACCCCCACCCCCCAAGGCTATAGCCCACCCGTTTTTGTGGCATTTTTGCGCTGGACGAACTTGGCGTCCCGGCCTTCGGGGGGTTATTTTTGGGCGCGGCTTTGCCCGCGGCCTATGTTTGGCACACGGAGGCCCCTCGCAAAGTCTCGCGGCATTCCGAGTCCGGCGGACGAAGTTGGCCACCCCCACCCCCCGAGGCTATAGCCCACCCGTTTTTGTGGCCTTTTTGCGCTGGACGAACTTGGCGCCCCGACCTTCGGGCTGATATTTTTGGGCGCGGCTTTGATTGCGGCCTCTGTTTGGCACACGGAGGCCCCTCGCAAAGTCTCGTGGCATCCGAGTCCGGTGGACGAAGTTGGCCAGCCCCACCCCCCACGGCTATAGCCCACCCGTTTTTGTGGCCTTTTTCCGCTGGACGAACTTGGCGCCCCGGCCTTCGGGCTGTTATTTTTGGGTGCGGCTTTGCCCACGGCCTATGTTTTGCACACGGAGGCCCCTCGCAAAGTCTCGCGGCATTCCGAGTCCGGCGGACGAAGTTGGCCACCCCCACCCCCCAAGGCTATAGCCCACCCGTTTTTGTGGCATTTTTGCGCTGGACGAACTTGGCGCCCCGGTCATCGGGCGGTTATTTTTGGGCGCGGCTTTGCCCGCGGCCTATGTTTGGTACACGGAGGCCTCTCGCAAAGTTTCACGGCATTCCGAGTCCGGCGGACGAAGTTGGCCAGCCCCACCCCCCAAGGCTATAGCCCACCCGTTTTTGTGGCCTTTTTGCACTGGACGAACTTGGCGCCCCAGCCTTCGGGCGGTTATTTTTGGGCGCGGCCTTGCCAGTGGCCTATGTTTGGCACACGGAAGCCTCTCGCAAAGTGTCGCGGCATTCCCAGTCCGGCGGACGAAGTTGGCCAGCCCCACCCCCCAAGGCTATAGCCCACCCGTTTTTGTGGCCTTTTTCCGCTGGACAAACTTGGCGCCCCGGCCTTCGGGCTGATATTTTTGGGCGCGCCTTTGCCCGCGGCCTATGTTTGGCACACGGAGGCCCCTCGCAAAGTCTCGTTGTATCCGAGTCCGGTGGACGAAGTTGGCCAGCCCCACCCCCCAAGGCTATAGCCCACCCGTTTTTGTGGCCTTTTTCCGCTGGACGAAGTTGGCCACCTCCACCCCCCAAGGCTATAGCCCACCCGTTTTTGTGGCCTTTTTCCGCTGGATGAACGTGGCGCCCCGGCCTTCGGGCGGTTATTTTTGGGTACGGCTTTGCCCGCGGCCTATGTTTTGCACACGGAGGCCCCTCGCAAAGTCTCGCGGCATTCCGAGTCCGGCGGACGAAGTTGGCCACCCCCACCCCCCAAGGCTATAGCCCACCCGTTTTTGTGGCATTTTTGCGCTGGACGAACTTGGCGCCCCGGCCATCGGGCGGTTATTTTTGGGCGCGGCTTTGCCCGCGGCCTATGTTTGGCACACGGAGGCCTCTCGCAAAGTTTCACGGCATTCCGAGTCCGGCGGACGAAGTTGGCCAGCCCCACCCCCCAAGGCTATAGCCCACCCGTTTTTGTGGCCTTTTTGCACTGGACGAACTTGGCGCCCCAGCCTTCGGGCGGTTATTTTTGGGCGCGGCCTTGCCAGTGGCCTATGTTTGGCACACGGAAGCCTCTCGCAAAGTGTCGCGGCATTCCGAGTCCGGCGGACGAAGTTGGCCAGCCCCACCCCCCAAGGCTATAGCCCACCCGTTTTTGTGGCCTTTTTGCGCTGGACGAACTTGGCGCCCCGATCTTCGGGCGGATATTTTTGGGCGCGGCTTTGACCGCTGCCTATTTTTGGCACACGGAGGCCCCTCGCAAAGGCTCGCGGCAGTCCGAGTCCGGCGGACGAAGTTGGCCACCCCCACCCCCCAAGGCTATAGCCCACCCGTTTTTGTGGCCTTTTTGCGCTGGACGAACTTGGCGCCCCGACCTTCGGGCGGATATTTTTGGGCGCGGCTTTGCCCGCAGCCTATGTTTGGCACACGGAGGCCCCTCGCAAAGTATCGCGGCATTCCGAGTCCGGCGGACAAAGTTGGCCAGCCCCACCCCCCAAGGCTATAGCCCACCCGTTTTTGTGGCCTTTTTGCACTGGACGAACTTGGCGCCCCAGCCTTCGGGCGGTTATTTTTGGGCGCGGCTTTGCCAGCGGCCTATGCTTGGCACACGGAGGCCTCTCGCAAAGTGTCGCGGCATTCCGAGTCCGGCGGACGAAGTCGGCCAGCCCCACCCCCCAAGGCTATAGCCCACCCGTTTTTGTGGCCTTTTTGCGCTGGACGAACTTGGCGCCCCGACCTTCGGGCAGATATTTTTGAGCGCGGCATTGCCCGCGGCCTATGTTTGGCACACGGAGGCCCCTCGCAAAGTATCGCGGCATTTCGAGTCCGGCGGACGAAGTTGGCCAGCCCCACCCCCCAAGGCTATAGCCCACCCGTTTTTGTGGCCTTTTTGCACTGGACGAACTTGGCGCCCCGGCCTTCGGGCGATTTTTTTTGGGTGCGGCTTTGCCCGCGGCCTATGTTTTGCACACGGAGGCCCCTCGCAAAGTCTCGCGGCATTCCGAGTCCGGCGGACGAAGTTGGCCACCCCCACCCCCCAAGGCTATAGCCCACCCGTTTTTGTGGCATTTTTGCGCTGGACGAACTTGGTGCCCCGGCCTTCGGGGGGTTATTTTTGGGCGCGGCTTTGCCCGCGGCCTATGTTTGGCACACGGAGGCCCCTCGCAAAGTCTCGCGGCATTCCGAGTCCGGCGGACGAAGTTGGCCAGCCCCACCCCCCAAGGCTATAGCCCACCCGTTTTTGTGTCCTTTTTCCGCTGGATGAACGTGGCGCCCCGGCCTTCGGGCGGTTATTTTTGGGTACGGCTTTGCCCGCGGCCTATGTTTTGTACACGGAGGCCCCTCGCAAAGTCTCGCGGCATTCCGAGTCCGGCGGACGAAGTTGGCCACCCCCACCCCCCAAGGCTATAGCCCACCCGTTTTTGTGGCATTTTTGCGCTGGACGAACTTGGCGCCCCGGCCATCGGGCGGTTATTTTTGGGCGCGGCTTTGCCCGCGGCCTATGTTTGGCACACGGAGGCCTCTCGCAAAGTTTCACGGCATTCCGAGTCCGGCGGACGAAGTTGGCCAGCCCCACCCCCCAAGGCTATAGCCCACCCGTTTTTGTGGCCTTTTTGCACTGGACGAACTTGGCGCCCCAGCCTTCGGGCGGTTATTTTTGGGTGCGGCCTTGCCAGTGGCCTATGTTTGGCACACGGAAGCCTCTCACAAAGTGTCGCGGCATTCCCAGTCCGGCGGACGAAGTTGGCCAGCCCCACCCCCCAAGGCTATAGCCCACCCGTTTTTGTGGCCTTTTTGCGCTGGACGAACTTGGCGCCCCGATCTTCGGGCGGATATTTTTGGGCGCGGCTCTGACCGCTGCCTATTTTTGGCACACGGAGGCCCCTCGCAAAGGCTCGCGGTAGTCCGAGTCCGGCGGACGAAGTTGGCCACCCCCACCCCCCAAGGCTATAGCCCACCCGTTTTTGTGGCCTTTTTGCGCTGGACGAACTTGGCGCCCCGACCTTCGGGTGGATATTTTTGGGCGTGGCTTTGCCCGCAGCCTATGTTTGGCACACGGAGGCCCCTCGCAAAGTCTCGCGGCATTCCGAGTCCGGCGGACAAAGTTGGCCAGCCCCACCCCCCAAGGCTATAGCCCACCCGTTTTTGTGGCCTTTTTGCACTGGACGAACTTGGCGCCCCAGCCTTCGGGCGGTTATTTTTGGGCGCGGCTTTGCCAGCGGCCTATGCTTGGCACACGGAGGCCTCTCACAAAGTGTCGCGGCATTCCGAGTCCGGCGGACGAAGTCGGCCAGCCCCACCCCCCAAGGCTATAGCCCACCCGTTTTTGTGGCCTTTTTGCGCTGGACGAACTTGGCGCCCCGACCTTCGGGCAGATATTTTTGAGCGCGGCATTGCCCGCGGCCTATGTTTGGCACACGGAGGCCCCTCGCAAAGTCTCGCGGCATTCCGAGTCCGGCGGACGAAGTTGGCCAGCCCCACCCCCCAAGGCTATATCCCACCCGTTTTTGTGGCCTTTTTGCACTGGACGAACTTGGCGCCCCGGCCTTCGGGCGGTTTTTTTTTGGGTGCGACTTTGCCCGCGGCCTATGTTTTGCACACGGAGGCCCCTCGCAAAGTCTCGCGGCATTCCGAGTCCGGCGGACGAAGTTGGCCACCCCCACCCCCCAAGGCTATAGCCCACCCGTTTTTGTGGCATTTTTGCGCTGGACGAACTTGGCGCCCCGGCCATCGGGCGGTTATTTTTGGGCGCGGCTTTGCCCGCGGCCTATGTTTGGCACACGGAGGCCTCTCGCAAAGTTTCACGGCATTCCGAGTCCGGCGGACGAAGTTGGCCAGCCCCACCCCCCAAGGCTATAGCCCACCCGTTTTTGTGGCCTTTTTGCACTGGACGAACTTGGCGCCCCAGCCTTCGGGCGGTTATTTTTGGGTGCGGCCTTGCCAGTGGCCTATGTTTGGCACACGGAAGCCTCTCACAAAGTGTCGCGGCATTCCCAGTCCGGCGGACGAAGTTGGCCAGCCCCACCCCCCAAGGCTATAGCCCACCCGTTTTTGTGGCCTTTTTGCGCTGGACGAACTTGGCGCCCCGACCTTCGGGCTAATATTTTTGGGCGCGGCTTTGATTGCGGCCTCTGTTTGGCACACGGAGGCCCCTCGCAAAGTCTCGTGGCATCCGAGTCCGGTGGACGAAGTTGGCCAGCCCCACCCCCCAAGGCTATAGCCCACCCGTTTTTGTGGCCTTTTTCCGCTGGACGAACTTGGCGCCCCGGCCTTCGGGCTGTTATTTTTGGGTGCGGCTTTGCCCGCGGCCTATGCTTGGCACACGGAGGCCTCTCGCAAAGTGTCGCGGCATTCCGAGTCCGGCGGACGAAGTCGGCCAGCCCCACCCCCCAAGGCTATAGCCCACCCGTTTTTGTGGCCTTTTTGCGCTGGACGAACTTGGCGCCCCGACCTTCGGGCAGATATTTTTGAGCGCGGCATTGCCCGCGGCCTATGTTTGGCACACGGAGGCCCCTCGCAAAGTCTCGCGGCATTCCGAGTCCGGCGGACAAAGTTGGCCAGCCCCACCCCCCAAGGCTATAGCCCACCCGTTTTTGTGGCCTTTTTGCACTGGACGAACTTGGCGCCCCAGCCTTCGGGCGGTTATTTTTGGGCGCGGCTTTGACCGCAGCCTATTTTTGGCGCACGGAGGACCCTCGCAAAGGCTTGCGGCATTCCGAGTCCGGCGGACGAAGTTGGCCACCCCCACCCCCCAAGGCTATAGCCCACCCGTTTTTGTGGCCTTTTTGCGCTGGACGAACTTGGCGCCCCGACCTTCGGGCTGATATTTTTGGGCGCGGCTTTGCCCGCGGCCTATGTTTGGCACACGGAGGCCACTCACAAAGTCTCGCGGCATTCCGACTCCGGCGGACGAAGTTGGCCAGCCCCACCCCCCAAGGCTATAGCCCACCCGTTTTTGTGGCCTTTTTGCACTGGACGAACTTGGCGCCCCGGCATTTGGGCGGATATTTTTAGGCACGGCTTTGCCCGCGGCCTATGTTTGGCACACGGAGGCCCCTCGCAAAGTATCGTGGCATCCGACTCCGGCGGACGAAGTTGGCCAGCCCCACCCCCCAAGGCTATAGCCCACCCTTTTTTGTGGCCTTTTTCCGCTGGACGAACTTGGCGCCCCGGCCTTCGGGCGGTTATTTTTGGGCGCGGCTCTTCCTGCGGCCTTTGTTTGGCACATGGAGGCCCCTCCCAAAGTATCGCGGCATCCGAGTCCGGCGGACGAAGTTGGCCAGCCCCACCCCCCAAGGCTATAGCCCACCCGTTTTTGTGGCCTTTTTCCGCTGGACGAACTTGGCGCCCCGGCCTTCGGGCGGTTATTTTTGGGCGCGGCTCTGCCCGCGGCCTATGTTTGGCACACGGAGGCCCCTCGCAAAGGCTCGTGGCATCCGAGCCCGGCGGACGAAGTTGGCCAGCCCCACCCCCCAAGGCTATAGCCCACCCGTTTTTGTGGCCTTTTTCCGCTGGACGAACTTGGCGCCCCGGCCTTCGGGCGGATATTTTTAGGCGCGGCTTTGCCCGCGGCCTATGTTTGGCACACGGAGGCCCCTCGCAAAGTCTCGTGGCATCCGAGTCCGGCGGACGAAGTTGGCCAGCCCCACCCCCCAAGGCTATAGCCCACCCGTTTTTGTGGCCTTTTTGCGCTGGACGAACTTGGCGCCCCGGCCTTCGGGCTGTCATTTTTGGGCGCGGATTTGCCCGCGGCATATTTTTGGCACATGGAGGCCTCGCGCAAAGTCTCGCGGCATTCCGAGTCCGGCAGACGAAGTTGGCCAGCCCCACCCCCCAAGGCTATAGCCCACCCGTTTTTGTGGCCTTTTTCCGCTGGACGAACTTGGCGCCCCGGACTTGGGGCGGCTATTTTTGGGCGCGGCTTTGACCGCGGCCTATTTTTGACACATGGAGGCCCCTCGCAAATTCTCGCGGCATTCCGAGTCCGGCGGACGAAGTTGGCCAGCCCCACCCCCCAAGGCTATGGCCCACCCGTTTTTGTGGCATTTTTACGCTGGACGAATTTGGCGCCCCGGCCTTCAGGCGGTTATTTTTGGGCGCGGCTTTGCCCGCGGCCTATGTTTGGCACACGGAGGCCCCTCGCAAAGTCTCGCGGCATTCCGAGTCCGGCGGACGAAGTTGGCCAGCCCCACCCCCCAAGGCTATAGCCCACCCGTTTTTGTGGCCTTTTTCCGCTGGACGAACTTGGCGCCCCAACCTTCGGGCGGTTATTTTTGGGCGAAGCTTTGCCCGCGGCCTAATTTTAGCACATGGAGGCCCTTCGCAAAGTCTCGCGGCATTCCGAGTCCGGCGGACGAAGTTGGCCAGCCCCCTCCCCCCAAGGCTATAGCCCACCCGTTTTTATGGCCTTTTTACGCTGGACGAACTTGGCGCCCCGGCCTTCGGGCGGTTATTTTTGGGCGCACTTTCCCTGCGGCCTATGTTTGGCACACGGAGGCCCCTCCCAAAGTATCGCGGCATCCGAGTCCGGCGGACGAAGTTGGCCAGCCCCACCCCCCAAGGCTATAGCCCACCCGTTTTTGTGGCCTTTTTACGCTGGACGAACTTGGCGCCCCGGCCTTCGGGCTGTCATTTTTGGGCGCGGCTTTGCCCGCGGCATATTTTTGGCACACGGAGGCCTCGCGCAAAGACTCGCGGCATGCCGAGTCCGGCGGACGAAGTTGGCCAGCCCCACCCCCCAAGGCTATAGCCCACCCGTTTTTGTGGCCTTTTTCCGCTGGACGAAATTGGCACCCCGGCCTTCGGGCTGTTATTTTTGGGCAAAGCTTTGCCCGCGGCCTAATTTTAGCACACGGAGGCCCCTCGCAAAGTCTCGCGGAATTCCGAGTCCGGCGGACGAAGTTGGCCAGCCCTCCCCCCCAAGGCTATAGCCCACCCGTTTTTATGGCCTTTTTCCGCTGGACGAACTTGGCGCCCCGGCCTTCAGGCGGTTATTTTTGGGCGCGGCTTTGGCGGCGGCCTTTGTTTGGCACACGGAGGCCCCTCGTAAAGTCTCGCGGCATTCCGAGTACGGCGGACGAAGTGGGCCAGCCCCACCCCCACGGCTATAGCCCACCCGTTTTTGTGGCCTTTTTCCGCTGGACGAACTTGGCGCCCCGGCCTTCAGGCGGTTATTTTTGGGCGCGGCTTTGTCCGCGGCCTATTTTTGGCGTAAGGAGGCCCCTCGAAAAGTCTCGCGGCATTCCGAGTCCGGCGGACGAAGTTGGCCAGCCCCACCCCCCCAGGCTATAGCCCACCCGTTTTTGTGGCCTTTTTGCGCTGGACGAACTTGGCGCCCCGGCCTTCGGACTGTTATTTTTGGGTGCGGCTTTGCCTGCAGCCTGATTTTGGTAAATGGAGGCCCCTCGCAAAGTCTCGCGGCATTCCGAGTCCGGCGGACGAAGTGGGCCGGCCCCACCCCCGAAGGCTTTAGCCCGCCCGTTTTTGTGGCCTTTTTCCGCTGGACGAAGTTGGCGCCCCGGCCTTCGGGTGGTTATTTTTGGGCGCGGCTTTGACCGCGGCCTATTTTTGGCACATATAGGCCCCTCGCAAAGTCTCGCGGCATTCCGAGTCTGGCGGACGAAGTCGGCCGGCCCCACCCCCCAAGGCTATAGGCCACCCGTTTTTGTGGCCTTTTTGCGCTGGACGAACTTGGCGCCCCGGCCTTCGGGCTGTTATTTTTGGGCGCGGCTTTGCCCGCGGCCTATGTTTGGCACACGGAGGCCCCTCTCAAAGTCGCACGGCATTCCGATTCCGGGGGACGAAGTTGGCCAGCCCCACCCCTCAAGTCTATAGCCCACCCGTTTTTGTGGAATTTTTCTGCTGGACGAACTTGGCGCCCCAGCCTTCGGGCAGTTATTTTTGGGCGCGGTTTTGGCCGCGGCCTATGTTTGGTACATGGAGGCCCCTCGCAAAGTCTCGCGGCACTCCGAGTCCGGCGGACGAAGTTGGCCAGCCCCACCCCCCAAGGCTATAGCCCACCCGTTTTTGTGGCCTTTTTCCGCTGGACGAACTTGGCGCCCCGGCCTTCGGGCGCTTATTTTTGGGTGCGGCTTTGGGTATGGCCTATTTTTGGTACACGGATGCCCCTCGCAAAGTCTAGCGCCATTCCGAGTCCGGCGGACGAAGTTGGCCAGCCCCACCCCCCAAGGCTATAGCCCACCCGTTTTTGTGGCCTTTTTCCGCTGGACGAACTTGGCGCCCCGACCTTCGGGCGGTTATTTTTGGGCGAAGCTTTGCCCGCGGCCTAATTTTAGCACATGGAGGCCCTTCGCAAAGTCTCGCGGCATTCCGAGTCCGGCGGACGAAGTTGGCCAGCCCCCTCCCCCCAAGGCTATAGCCCACCCGTTTTTATGGCCTTTTTACGCTGGACGAACTTGGCGCCCCGGCCTTCGGGCGGTTATTTTTGGGCGCACTTTCCCTGCGGCCTATGTTTGGCACACGGAGGCCCCTCCCAAAGTATCGCGGCATCCGAGTCCGGCGGACGAAGTTGGCCAGCCCCACCCCCCAAGGCTATAGCCCACCCGTTTTTGTGGCCTTTTTGCGCTGGACGAACTTGGCGCCCCGGCCTTCGGGCTGTCATTTTTGGGCGCGGCTTTGCCCGCGGCATATTTTTGGCACACGGAGGCCTCGCGCAAAGACTCGCGGCATGCCGAGTCCGGCGGACGAAGTTGGCCAGCCCCACCCCCCAAGGCTATAGCCCACCCGTTTTTGTGGCCTTTTTCCGCTGGACGAAATTGGCACCCCGGCCTTCGGGCTGTTATTTTTGGGCAAAGCTTTGCCCGCGGCCTAATTTTAGCACACGGAGGCCCCTCGCAAAGTCTCGCGGAATTCCGAGTCCGGCGGACGAAGTTGGCCAGCCCTCCCCCCCAAGGCTATAGCCCACCCGTTTTTATGGCCTTTTTCCGCTGGACGAACTTGGCGCCCCGGCCTTCAGGCGGTTATTTTTGGGCGCGGCTTTGGCGGCGGCCTTTGTTTGGCACACGGAGGCCCCTCGTAAAGTCTCGCGGCATTCCGAGTACGGCGGACGAAGTGGGCCAGCCCCACCCCCACGGCTATAGCCCACCCGTTTTTGTGGCCTTTTTCCGCTGGACGAACTTGGCGCCCCGGCCTTCAGGCGGTTATTTTTCGGGCGCGGCTTTGTCCGCGGCCTATTTTTGGCGTAAGGAGGCCCCTCGAAAAGTCTCGCGGCATTCCGAGTCCGGCGGACGAAGTTGGCCAGCCCCACCCCCCCAGGCTATAGCCCACCCGTTTTTGTGGCCTTTTTGCGCTGGACGAACTTGGCGCCCCGGCCTTCGGACTGTTATTTTTGGGTGCGGCTTTGCCTGCAGCCTGATTTTGGTAAATGGAGGCCCCTCGCAAAGTCTCGCGGCATTCCGAGTCCGGCGGACGAAGTGGGCCGGCCCCACCCCCGAAGGCTTTAGCCCGCCCGTTTTTGTGGCCTTTTTCCGCTGGACGAAGTTGGCGCCCCGGCCTTCGGGTGGTTATTTTTGGGCGCGGCTTTGACCGCGGCCTATTTTTGGCACATATAGGCCCCTCGCAAAGTCTCGCGGCATTCCGAGTCTGGCGGACGAAGTCGGCCGGCCCCACCCCCCAAGGCTATAGGCCACCCGTTTTTGTGGCCTTTTTGCGCTGGACGAACTTGGCGCCCCGGCCTTCGGGCTGTTATTTTTGGGCGCGGCTTTGCCCGCGGCCTATGTTTGGCACACGGAGGCCCCTCTCAAAGTCGCACGGCATTCCGATTCCGGGGGACGAAGTTGGCCAGCCCCACCCCTCAAGTCTATAGCCCACCCGTTTTTGTGGAATTTTTCTGCTGGACGAACTTGGCGCCCCAGCCTTCGGGCAGTTATTTTTGGGCGCGGTTTTGGCCGCGGCCTATGTTTGGTACATGGAGGCCCCTCGCAAAGTCTCGCGGCACTCCGAGTCCGGCGGACGAAGTTGGCCAGCCCCACCCCCCAAGGCTATAGCCCACCCGTTTTTGTGGCCTTTTTCCGCTGGACGAACTTGGCGCCCCGGCCTTCGGGCGCTTATTTTTGGGTGCGGCTTTGGGTATGGCCTATTTTTGGTACACGGATGCCCCTCGCAAAGTCTCGCGGCATTCCGAGTCCGGCGGACGGTGTTGGCCAGCCCCACCCCCCAAGGCTATAGCCCACCCGTTTTTATGGCCTTTTTCCGCTGGACGAATTTGGCGCCCCGGCTTTCGGGCGGTTATTTTTGGGCGCGGCTTTGCCCGCGGCCTATGTTTGGCACACGGAGGCCCCTCGCAAAGTCTCGCGGCATTCCGAGTCTGGCAGACGAAGTGGGCCAGCCCCACCCCCCAAGGCTATAGCCCACCCGTTTTTGTGGCCTTTTTGCGATGGACGAAGTTGGCGCCCCGGCCTTCAGGCGGTTGTTTTTGGGCGTGGCTTTGCCCGCGGCCTATGTATTGCACACGGAGGCCCCTCGCAAAGTCTTGCGGCATTCCGAGTACGGCGGACGAAGTTGGCCAGCCCCACCCCCCAAGGCTATAGCCCACCCGTTTTTGTGGCCTTTGTCCGCCGGACGAACTTGGCGCCCCGGCCTTCGGGCGGTTATTTTTGGACGCGGCTTTGGCTACGGCCTATTTTTGGCACACGGAGGCCCCTCGCAAATTCTCGCGGCCTTCCGAGTCCGGCGGACGAAGTCGGCCGGCCCCACCCCCCAAGGCTATAGCCAACCCGTTTTTGTGGCCTATTTGCGCTGGACGAACTTGGCGCCCCGGCCTTCGGGCAGTTATTTTGGGGCGCGGCTTTGCCCGCGGCCTATGTTTGGCACACGGAGGCCCCTCGCAAAGTCGCACGGCATTCCGATTCTGGGGGACGAAGTTGGCCAGCCCCACCCCTCAAGTCTATAGCCCACCCGTTTTTGTGGCCTTTTTCTGCTGGACGAACTTGGCACCCCAGCCTTCGGGCAGTTATTTTTGGGTGCGGCTTTGGCCGCGGCCTATGTTTGGCACATGGAGGCCCCTCGCAAAGACTCGCGGCATTCCGATTCCGGGGGACGAATTTGGCTAGCCCCACCCCCCAAGTCTATAGCTCACCCGTTTTTGTGGCTTTTTTCTGCTGGACGAACTTGGCGCCCCAGCCTTCGGGCCGTTATATTTGGGCGCAGCTTTGACCGCGGCCTATGTTTGGCATATGGAGGCCCCTCGGAATGTCTCGCGGCATTCCGAGTCCTGCGGACGAAGTGGGTCAGCCCCACCCCCCAAGGCTATAGCCCACCCATTTTTGTGGCCTTTTTCCGCTGGACGAACTTGGCGCCCTGGCCTTCGGGCGCTTATTTTTGGGTGCGGCTTTGGATACGGCCTATTTTTGGTACACGGAGGCCCCTCGCAAAGTCTCGCGGCATTCCGAGTCCGGCGGACGGTGTTGGCCAGCCCCACCCCCCAAGGCTATAGCCAACCCGTTTTTATGGCCTTTTTCCGTTGGACGAATTTGGCGCCCCGGCCTTCGGGCGGTTATTTTTGGGCGCGGCTTTGACCGCGGCCTATGTTTGGCACACGGAGGCCCCTCGCAAAGTCTCGCGGCATTCCGAGTCTGGCAGACGAAGTGGGCCAGCCCCACCCCCCAAGGCTATAGCCCACCCGTTTTTGTGGCCTTTTTGCGATGGACGAAGTTGGCGCCCCGGCCTTCGGGCGGTTGTTTTTGGGCGTGGCTTTGCCCGCGGCCTATGTATTGCACACGGAGGCCCCTCGCAAAGTCTCGCGGCATTCCGAGTACGGCGGACGAAGTTGGCCAGCCCCACCCCCCAAGGCTATAGCCCACCCGTTTTTGTGGCCTTTGTCCGCCGGACGAACTTGGCGCCCCGGCCTTCGGGCGGTTATTTTTGGACGCGGCTTTGGCTACGGCCTATTTTTGGCACACGGAGGCCCCTCGCAAATTCTCGCGGCCTTCCGAGTCCGGCGGACGAAGTCGGCCGGCCCCACCCCCCAAGGCTATAGCCCACCCGTTTTTGTGGCCTATTTGCGCTGGACGAACTTGGCGCCCCGGCCTTCGGGCAGTTATTTTTGGGCGCGGCTTTGCCCGCGGCCTATGTTTGGCACACGGAGGCCCCTCGCAAAGTCGCACGGCATTCCGATTCTGGGGGACGAAGTTGGCCAGCCCCACCCCTCAAGTCTATAGCCCACCCGTTTTTGTGGCCTTTTTCTGCTGGACGAACTTGGCACCCCAGCCTTCGGGCAGTTATTTTTGGGTGCGGCTTTGGCCGCGGCCTATGTTTGGCACATGAAGGCCCCTCGCAAAGTCTCGCGGCATTCCGATTCCGGGGGACGAATTTGGCCAGCCCCACCCCCCAAGTCTATAGCTCACCCGTTTTTGTGGCTCTTTTCTGCTGGACGAACTTGGCGCCCCAGCCTTCGGGCCGTTATATTTGGGCGCAGCTTTGACCGCGGCCTATGTTTGGCACATGGAGGCCCCTCGGAATGTCTCGCAGCATTCCGAGTCCTGCGGACGAAGTGGGTCAGCCCCACCCCCCAAGGCTATAGCCCACCCGTTTTTGTGGCCTTTTTCCGCTGGACGAACTTGGCGCCCTGGCCTTCGGGCGCTTATTTTTGGGTGCGGCTTTGGATACGGCCTATTTTTGGTACACGGAGGCCCCTCGCAAAGTCTCGCGGCATTCCGAGTCCGGCGGACGGTGTTGGCCAGCCCCACCCCCCAAGGCTATAGCCAACCCGTTTTTATGGCCTTTTTCCGCTGGACGAATTTGGCGCCCCGGCCTTCGGGCGGTTATTTTTGGGCGCGGCTTTGCCCGCGGCCTATGTTTGGCACACGGAGGCCCCTCGCAAAGTCTCACGGCATTCCGAGTCTGGCGGACGAAGTGGGCCAGCCCCACCCCCCAAGGCTATAGCCCACCCGTTTTTGTGGCCTTTTTGCGATGGACGAACTTGGCGCCCCGGCCTTTGGGCTGTTGTTTTTGGGCGCGGCTTTGCCCGCGGCATATGTATTGCACATGGAGGCCTCTCGCAAAGCCTCGCGGCATTCCGAGTCCGGCGGACGAAGTTGGCCAGCTGCACCCCCCAAGGCTATAGCGCACCCGTTTTTGTGGCCTTTTTCCGCTGGACGAACTTGGCGCCCCGGCCTTCGGGCAGTTATTTTTGGGGACGGCTTTGGCCGCGGCCTATGTTTGGCACACGGTGGTCCCTCGCAAAGTCTCGCGGCATTCCAAGTCCGGCGGACGAAGTTGGCCAGCCGCACCCCCCAAGGCTATAGCCCACCCGTTTTTGTGGCCTTTTTCCGCTGGACGAACTTGGCGCCCCGGCCTTCGGGCGGTTATTTTTGGGCGCGGCTTTTCCCGCGGCCTATGTTTTGCACACGGAGGCCCCTCGCAAAGTCTCGCGGCATTCCGAGTCCGGCGGACGGAGTAGGCCAGCCGCACCCCCCAAGGCTATAGCCCACCCGTTTTGGTGGCCTTTTTCCGCTGGACGAACTTGGCGCCCTGGCATTCGGTTGGTTATTTTTGTGCACGGCCTTGCCCACGGCCTATTTTTGGCACACAGAGGTCCCTCGTAAAGTCTCGTGGCATTCGGAGTCCGGCGGACGAAGTCGGCCTGCCCCTAGCCCACCCGTTTTTGTGGCCTTTTTCCGCTGGACGAACTTGGCGTCCCGGCCTTCGTGCGGTTATTTTTGGACGCGGCTGCGTCCGCGGCCTATATTTGGCACATGGAGGTGCCTCGCAAAGTCTCGCACCATTCCGAGTCCGGCGGACGAAGTTGGCCAGCCCCACCCCCCAGGCTATAGCCCACCCATTTTTGTGGCCTTTTTGCGCTGGACGAACTTGGCGCCCCGGCCTTCGGACGGTTATTTTTGGGTGCGGCTTTGCCCGCGGTCTAATTTTGGCAAATGGAGGCCCCTCGCAAAGTCTTACGGCATTCCGAGTCCGGCGGACGAAGTGGGCCGGCCCCACCCCCCAAGGTTATAGCCCGCCCGTTTTTGTGGCCTTTTTCCGCTGGACGAACTTGGCGCCCCGGCCTTCGGGCGGTTATTTTTGGGCGCGGCTTTGCCCGCGGCCTATTTTTTGCACACAGAGGCCCCTCGCAAAGTCTCGCGGCATTCCGAGTACGGCGGACGAAGTTGGCCAGCCCCACCCCCCAAGGCTATAGCCCACCCGTTTTTGTGGCCTTTGTCCGCCGGACGAACTTGGCGCCCCGGCCTTCGGGCGGTTATTTTTGGACGCGGCTTTGGCTACGGCCTATTTTTGGCACACGGAGGCCCCTCGCAAATTCTCGCGGCCTTCCGAGTCCGGCGGACGAAGTCGGCCGGCCCCACCCCCCAAGGCTATAGCCCACCCGTTTTTGTGGCCTATTTGCGCTGGACGAACTTGGCGCCCCGGCCTTCGGGCAGTTATTTTTGGGCGCGGCTTTGCCCGCGGCCTATGTTTGGCACACGGAGGCCCCTCGCAAAGTCGCACGGCATTCCGATTCTGGGGGACGAAGTTGGCCAGCCCCACCCCTCAAGTCTATAGCCCACCCGTTTTTGTGGCCTTTTTCTGCTGGACGAACTTGGCACCCCAGCCTTCGGGCAGTTATTTTTGGGTGCGGCTTTGGCCGCGGCCTATGTTTGGCACATGAAGGCCCCTCGCAAAGTCTCGCGGCATTCCGATTCCGGGGGACGAATTTGGCCAGCCCCACCCCCCAAGTCTATAGCTCACCCGTTTTTGTGGCTCTTTTCTGCTGGACGAACTTGGCGCCCCAGCCTTCGGGCCGTTATATTTGGGCGCAGCTTTGACCGCGGCCTATGTTTGGCACATGGAGGCCCCTCGGAATGTCTCGCAGCATTCCGAGTCCTGCGGACGAAGTGGGTCAGCCCCACCCCCCAAGGCTATAGCCCACCCGTTTTTGTGGCCTTTTTCCGCTGGACGAACTTGGCGCCCTGGCCTTCGGGCGCTTATTTTTGGGTGCGGCTTTGGATACGGCCTATTTTTGGTACACGGAGGCCCCTCGCAAAGTCTCGCGGCATTCCGAGTCCGGCGGACGGTGTTGGCCAGCCCCACCCCCCAAGGCTATAGCCAACCCGTTTTTATGGCCTTTTTCCGCTGGACGAATTTGGCGCCCCGGCCTTCGGGCGGTTATTTTTGGGCGCGGCTTTGCCCGCGGCCTATGTTTGGCACACGGAGGCCCCTCGCAAAGTCTCACGGCATTCCGAGTCTGGCGGACGAAGTGGGCCAGCCCCACCCCCCAAGGCTATAGCCCACCCGTTTTTGTGGCCTTTTTGCGATGGACGAACTTGGCGCCCCGGCCTTTGGGCTGTTGTTTTTGGGCGCGGCTTTGCCCGCGGCATATGTATTGCACATGGAGGCCTCTCGCAAAGCCTCGCGGCATTCCGAGTCCGGCGGACGAAGTTGGCCAGCTGCACCCCCCAAGGCTATAGCGCACCCGTTTTTGTGGCCTTTTTCCGCTGGACGAACTTGGCGCCCCGGCCTTCGGGCAGTTATTTTTGGGGACGGCTTTGGCCGCGGCCTATGTTTGGCACACGGTGGTCCCTCGCAAAGTCTCGCGGCATTCCAAGTCCGGCGGACGAAGTTGGCCAGCCGCACCCCCCAAGGCTATAGCCCACCCGTTTTTGTGGCCTTTTTCCGCTGGACGAACTTGGCGCCCCGGCCTTCGGGCGGTTATTTTTGGGCGCGGCTTTTCCCGCGGCCTATGTTTTGCACACGGAGGCCCCTCGCAAAGTCTCGCGGCATTCCGAGTCCGGCGGACGGAGTAGGCCAGCCGCACCCCCCAAGGCTATAGCCCACCCGTTTTGGTGGCCTTTTTCCGCTGGACGAACTTGGCGCCCTGGCATTCGGTTGGTTATTTTTGTGCACGGCCTTGCCCACGGCCTATTTTTGGCACACAGAGGTCCCTCGTAAAGTCTCGTGGCATTCGGAGTCCGGCGGACGAAGTCGGCCTGCCCCTAGCCCACCCGTTTTTGTGGCCTTTTTCCGCTGGACGAACTTGGCGTCCCGGCCTTCGTGCGGTTATTTTTGGACGCGGCTGCGTCCGCGGCCTATATTTGGCACATGGAGGTGCCTCGCAAAGTCTCGCACCATTCCGAGTCCGGCGGACGAAGTTGGCCAGCCCCACCCCCCAGGCTATAGCCCACCCATTTTTGTGGCCTTTTTGCGCTGGACGAACTTGGCGCCCCGGCCTTCGGACGGTTATTTTTGGGTGCGGCTTTGCCCGCGGTCTAATTTTGGCAAATGGAGGCCCCTCGCAAAGTCTTGCGGCATTCCGAGTCCGGCGGACGAAGTGGGCCGGCCCCACCCCCCAAGGTTATAGCCCGCCCGTTTTTGTGGCCTTTTTCCGCTGGACGAACTTGGCGCCCCGGCCTTCGGGCGGTTATTTTTGGGCGCGGCTTTGCCCGCGGCCTATTTTTTGCACACAGAGGCCCCTCGCAAAGTCTCGCGGCATTCCGAGTCCGGCGGACAAAGTTGGCCCGCCCCACCCCCCAAGGCTATAGCCCACCCGTTTTTGTGGCATTTTTCCGCTGGACGAACTTGGCGCCCCGGCCTTTGGGCGGTTATTTTTGGGCGCGGCTTTGCCCGCGGCCTATTTTTGGCACACGGAGGACCCTCGCAAAGTCTCGCGGCATTCCGAGTCCGGCGGACGAAGTTGGCCAGCCCCATCCCCCAAGGCTATAACCCACCCGTTTTTGTGGCCTTTTTCTGCTGGACGAACTTGGCGCGCCGGCCTCCGGGCGGTCATTTTTGGACGCGGCTTTGGCCGCGGCCTATGTTTGGCACACGGAGGCCCCGCTCAAAGTCTCGCGGCATTCCGAGTCCGGCGGACGAAGTTGGCCAGCCCCACCCCCCAAGGCTATAGCCCACCCGTTTTTGTGGCCTTTGTCCGCTGGACGAACTTGGCGCCCCGGCCTTCGGGCGGTTATTTTTGGACGCGGCTTTGGCTACGGCCTATTTTTGGCACACGGAGGCCCCTCGTAAAGTCTCATGGCCTTCCGAGTCCGGCGAACGAAGTCGGCCGGCCCCACCCCCCAAGGCTATAGCCCACCCGTTTTTATGGCCTTTTTGCGCTGGACGAACTTGGCGCCCCGGCCTTCGGGCTGTTATTTTTGGGGGCGGCTTTGGCCGCGGCCTATGTTTGGCACACGGTGGTCCCTCGCAAAGTCTCGCGGCATTCCGAGTCCGGCGGACGAAGTTGGCCAGCCGCACCCCCCAAGGCTATAGCCCACCCGTTTTTGTGGCCTTTTTCTGCTGGACGAACTTGGCGCCCCGGCCTTCGGGTGGTTATTTTTGGGCGCGGCTTTTCCCGCGGCCTATGTTTTGCACACGGAGGCCCCTCGCAAAGTCTCGCGGCATTCCGAGTCCGGCGGACGGAGTAGGCCAGCCGCACCCCCCAAGGCTATAGCCCACCCGTTTTGGTGGCCTTTTTCCGCTGGATGAACTTGGCGCCCTGGCATTCGGTTGGTTATTTTTTTGCACGGCCTTGCCCACGGCCTATTTTTGGCACACAGAGGTCCCTCGTAAAGTCTCGCGGCATTCGGAGTCCGGCGGACGAAGTCGGCCTGCCCCTAGCCCACCCGTTTTTGTGGCCTTTTTCCGCTGGACGAACTTGGCGTCCCGGCCTTCGTGCCGTTATTTTTGGACGCGGCTGCGTCCGCGGCCTATATTTGGCTCATGGAGGTGCCTCGCAAAGTCTCGCACCATTCCGAGTCCGGCGGACGAAGTGGGCCGGCCCCACCCCCCAAGGCTATAGCCCGCCCGTTTTTGTGGCCTTTTTCCGCTGGACGAACTTGGCGCCCTGGCCTTTGGGCGGTTATTTTTGGGCGCGGCTTTGCCCGCGGCCTATTTTTGGCACATCGAGGCCCCTCGCAAAGTCTCGCGGCATTCCGAGTCCGGCGGACGAAGTTGGCCAGCCCCACCCCCCAAGGCTATAACCCACCCGTTTTTGTGGCCTTTTTCTGCTGGACGAACTTGGCGCGCCGGCCTCCGGGCGGTCATTTTTGGATGCGGCTTTGGCCACGGCCTATGTTTGGCACACGGAGGCCCCTCGCAAAGTCTCGCGGCATTCCGAGTCCGGCGGACGAAGTTGGCCAGCCCCACCCCCCAAGGCTATAGCCCACCCGTTTTTGTGGCCTTTGTCCGCTGGACGAACTTGGCGCCCCGGCCATCGGGCGGTTATTTTTGGACGCGGCTTTTGTTACGGCCTATTTTTGGCACACGGAGGCCCCTCGCAAAGTCTCACGGCCTTCCGAGTCCGGCGGACGAAGTCGGCCGGCCCCACCCCCCAAGGCTATAGCCCACCCGTTTTTGTGGCCTTTTTGCGCTGGACGAACTTGGCGCCCCGGCCTTCGGGCAGTTATTTTTGGGCGCGGCTTTGCCCGCGGCCTATGTTTGGCACACGGAGGCCCCTCGCAAAGTCACACGGCATTCCGATTCCGGGGGACGAAGTTGGCCAGCCCCACCCCTCAAGTCTATAGCCCACCCGTTTTTGTGGCCTTTTTCTGCTGGACGAACTTGGCGCCCCAGCCTTCGGGCAGTTATTTTTGGGTGCGGCTTTGGCCGCGGCCTATGTTTGGCACATGGAGGCCCCTCACAAATTCTCGCGCCATTCCGAGTCCGGCGGACGAAGTTGGCCATCCCCACTCCCCAAGGCTATAGCCCACCCGTTTTTGTGGCGTTTTTGCGATGGAGTAACTTGGCGCCCCGGCCTTCGGGCGGTTGTTTTTGGGCGCGGTTTTGTCTGTGGCCTATGTATTGCACACGGAGGCCCCTCACAAAGTCTCGTGGAATTCCGAGTCCGGCGGACGAAGTTGGCCAGCTGCACCCCCCAAGGCTATAGCCCACCCGTTTTTGTGGCCTTTTTCCGCTGGATGAACTTGGCGCCCCGGCCTTCGGGCAGTTATTTTTGGACGCGGCTTTGGCCGCGGCCTATGTTTGGCACACGGAGGCCCCTGGTAAAGTCCCGCGGCATTCCAAGTCCTGCGGACGAAGTTGGCCAGCCCCACCCCCAAGGCTATAGCCCACCCGTTTTTGTGGCGTTTTTGCGCTGGACAAACCTGGCGCCCCGGCCTTCGGGCGGTTATTTTTGGGCGCGGCTTTTTCCACGGCCTATGTTTTGCACACGGAGGCCCCTCGCAAAGTCTCGCGGCATTCCGAGTCCGGCGGACGAAGTTGGCCAGCCGCACCCACCAAGGCTATAGCCCACCCGTTTTTGTGGCCTTTTTCCGCTGGACGAACATGGCGCCCTGGCCTTCGGGCGGTTATTTTTGGGTACGGCTTTTCCTGCGGCCTATGTTTTGCACACGGAGGCCCCTCGCAAAGTCTCGCGGCATTCCGAGTCCGGCGGACGAAGTTGGCCAGCCGCACCCCCCAAGGCTATAGCCCACCCGTTTTTGTGGCCTTTTTTCGCTGGACGAACTTGGTGCCCCGGCCTTCGGGCGGTTATTTTTGGGCGCGGCTTTTCCCGCGGCCTATGTTTTGCACACGGAGGCCCCTCGCAAAGTCTCGCGGCATTCCGAGTCCGTCGGACGGAGTAGGCCAGCCGCACCCCCCAAGGCTATAGCCCACCCGTTTTGGTGGCCTTTTTCCGCTGGACGAACTTGGCGCCCTGGCATTCGGTTGGTTATTTTTGTGCACGGCCTTGCCCACGGCCTATTTTTGGCACACAGAGGTCCCTCGTAAAGTCTCGTGGCATTCGGAGTCCGGCGGACGAAGTCGGCCTGCCCCTAGCCCACCCGTTTTTGTGGCCTTTTTCCGCTGGACGAACTTGGCGTCCCGGCCTTCGTGCGGTTATTTTTGGACGCGGCTGCACCCGCGGCCTATATTTGGCACATGGAGGTGCCTCGCAAAGTCTCGCACCATTCCGAGTCCGGCGGACGAAGTTGGCCAGCCCCACCCCCCCAGGCTATAGCCCACCCATTTTTGTGGCCTTTTGGCGCTGGACGAACTTGGCGCCCCGGCCTTCGGACGGTTATTTTTGGGTGCGGCTTTGCCCGCGGTCTAATTTTGGCAAATGGAGGCCGCTCGCAAAGTCTTGCGGCATTCCGAGTCCGGCGGACGAAGTGGGCCGGCCCCACCCCCCAAGGCTATAGCCCGCCCGTTTTTGTGGCCTTTTTCCGCTGGACGAACTTGGCGCCCCGGCCTTCGGGCGGTTATTTTTGGACGCGGCTGTGCCCGTGGCCTATTTTTGGCACACAGAGGCGCTTCGCAAAGTCTCGCGCCATTCCGAGTCCGGCGGACGAAGTTGGCCAGCCCCACCCCCCAAGGCTATAGCCCACCCGTTTTTGTGGCCTTTTTCCGCTGGACGAACATGGCGCCCCGGCCTTCGGGCTGATATTTTTGGGCGCGGCTGTGCCCACGGCCTATTTTTGGCACTCGGAGACGCCTCGCAAAGTCTCGCGCCATTCCGAGTCCGGCGGACGAAGTTGGCCAGCCCCACCCCCCAGGGCTATAGCCCACCCGTTTTTGTGGCCTTTTTCCGCTGGACGAACATGGCACCCCGGCCTTCGGGCGGTTATTTTTGGACGCGGCTGTGCCCGTGGCCTATTTTTGGCACACAGAGGTGCTTCGTAAAGTCTCGCGCCATTCCGAGTCCGGCGGACGAAGTGGGCCTGCCCCACCCCCCAAGGCTATAGCCCACCTGTATTCGTGGCCTTTTTCCGCTGGATGAACTTGGCGCCCCGTCCTTCGGGAGGTTATTTTTGGGCGCGGCTGTGCCCGCGGCCTATTTTTGGCACACGGAGGTGCCTCGCAAAGTCTAGCGCCATTCCGAGTCCGGCGGATGAAGTTGGCCAGCCCCACCCCCCAAGGCTATTGCCCACCCGTTTTTGTGGCTTTTTTCCGCTGGACGAACTTCGCGCCCCGTCCTTCTGGCGGTTAATTTTGGGCGCGGCTGTGCCCGCGACCTATTTTTGGCACACGGAGGCGCGTCGCAAAGTCTCGCGCCATTCCAAGTCCGGCGGACGAAGTTGGCCAGCCCCACCCCCCAAGGCTATAGCCCACCCGTTTTTTTGGCCTTTTTCCGCTGGACGAACTTGGCGCCCCGGCCTTCGGGCGGTTATTTTTGTACGCGGCTGTGCCCGCGGCCTATTTTTGGCACACAGAGGAGCTTCGCAAAGTCTCGCGCCATTCCGAGTCCGGCGGACGAAGTGGGCCTGCCCCACCCCCCAAGGCTATAGCCCACCGTTTTTGTGGCCTTTTTCTGCTGGACGAACTTGGCGCCCCGGCCTTCGGGAGGTTATTTTTGGGCGCGGCTGTGCCCGCGGCCTATTTTTGGCACACGGAGGCGCCTCGCAAAGTCTAGCGCCATTCCGAGTCCGGCGGACGAAGTTGGCCAGCCCCACCCCCCAAGGCTATAGCCCACCCGTTTTTGTGGCCTTTTTCCGCTGGACGAACTTGGCGCCCCGGCCTTCGGGAGGTTATTTTTGGGCGCGGCTGTAGCGGCAAATTTTTGGCACACAGAGACGCATCGCAAAGTCTCGCGGCATTCCGTGTCCGGCGGACGAAGTTGGCCAGCCCCACCCCCCAAGGCTATAGCCCACCCGTTTTTCTGGCCTTTTTCCGCTGGACGAACTTCGCGCCCCGGCCTTCTGGCAGTTAATTTTGGGCGCGGCTGTGCCCGCGACCTATTTTTGGCACACGGAGGCGCGTCGCAAAGTCTCGCGCCATTCCAAGTCCGGCGGACGAAGTTGGCCAGCCCCACCCCCCAAGGCTATAGCCCACCCGTTTTTTTGGCCTTTTTCCGCTGGACGAACATGGCGCCCCGGCCTTCGGGAGGTTATTTTTGGGCGCGGCTGTGCCCGCGGCCTATTTTTGGCACACGGAGGCGCCTCGCAAAGTCTAGCGCCATTCCGAGTCCGGCGGACGAAGTTGGCCAGCCCCACCCCCCAAGGCTATAGCCCCCCCGTTTTTGTGGCCTTTTTCCGCTGGACGAACTTGGCGCCCCGGCCTTCGGGAGGTTATTTTTGGGCGCGGCTGTAGCGGCAAATTTTTGGCACACAGAGACGCATCGCAAAGTCTCGCGCCATTCCGAGTCCGGCGGACGAAGTTGGCCAGCCCCACCCCCCAAGGCTACAACCCACCCGTTTTTGTGGCCTTTTTGCGCAGGACGAACTTGGCGCCCCGGCCTTCGGGCTGTTATTTTTGGGCGCGGCTTTGGCTACGGCCAATTTTTGGAACACGGAGGCCCCTCGCAAAGTCTCGCGGCATTCCGAGTCCGGCGGACGAAGTGGGCCCGCCCCACCCCCCAAGGCTATAGCCCACCCGTTTTTGTGGCTTTTTCTGCTGGATGAACTTGGCGCCCCGGCCTTCGGATGGTTATTTTTGGGCGCGGCTATGGCTGCGGCCTATTTTTGGCACACGGAGGCCCCTCGCAAAGTCTCGCGGCATTCCGAGTCCGGCGGACGAAGTGGGCCAGCCCCACCCCCCAAGGCTATAGCCCACCCGTTTTTGTGGCCTTTTTCTGCTGAACGAACTTGGCGCCCCGGCCTTCGGTCGGTTATTTTTTGGGCGCGGCTTTGGCCGCGGCCTATTTTTGGCACACGGAGGCCCCACGCAAAGTCTCACGGCATTTCGATTCCGGCGGACGAAGTTGGCCAACCCCACCCCCCAAGGATATAGCCCACCCGTTTTTGTGGCCTTTTTGCGCTGGACGAACTTGGCGCCCCAGCCTTCGGGCGGTTATTTTTGGATGTGGCTTTTCCCGCGGCCTATGTTTGGCACACGGAGGCCCCTCGCAGAGTCTCGTGGCATTCCGAGTCCAGCGGACGAAGTTGGCCAGCCCCACCCCCCAAGGCTATAGCCCACCCGCTTTTGTGGCCTTTTTCCGCTGGACGAACTTGGCGCCCCGGCCTTCGGGCGGTTATTTTTGGGCGCGGCTTTGCCCGCGGCCAATTTTTGGAACACGGAGGCCCCTCGCAAAGTCTCGCGGCATTCCGATTCCGGCGGACGAAGTTGTCCAGCCCCACCCCCCAAGGATATAGCCCACCCGTTTTTGTGGCCTTTTTGCGCTGGACGAACTTAGCGCCCCGGCCTTCGGGTAGTTATTTTTTGGCGTGGTTTTGCCCATGGCCTATTTTTGGCACATGGAGGCCCCTCGCAAAGTCTCGCGGCATTCCGAGTCCGGCGGACGAAGTGGGCCGGCCGTACCCCCAAAGGCTATAGCCCACCCGTTTTTGTGGCCTGTTTGCGCTGGACGAACTTCGCGCCCTGGCCTTCGGGCGGTTATTTTTGGGCGCGGCTTTGCCCGCGGCCTATGTTTGGCACACGGAGGCCCCTCGCAAAGTCTCGCGGCATTCCGAGTCCAGCGGACGAAGTGGGCCGGCCCCACCCCCCAAGGCTATAGCCCACCCGTTTTGGTGGAGTTTTTCTGCTGGACGAACTTGGCGCCCCGGCCTTCGGGCGGTTATTTTTGGGCGCGGCTTCGGCCGCGGCCTATGTTTGGCACACGGAGGCCCCTCGTAAAGTCTCGCGGCATTCCGAGTCCGGCGGACGAAGTTGGCCAGCCCCACCCCCCAAGGTTACAGCCCACCCATTTTTGTGGCCTTTTTGCGCAGGACGAACTTGGCGCCCCGGCCTTCGGGCGGTTATTTTTGGGCGCAGCTTTTCCTGCGGCCTATTTTTCGCACACGGAGGATCCTCGCAAAGTCTCATGGCATTCCGAGTCCGGCGGACGAAGTGGGCCAGCCCCACCCCCCAAGGCTATAGCCCACCCGTTTTTGTGGCCTTTTTGCGCAGGACGAACTTGGCGCCCCGGCCTTCGGGCGGTTATTTTTGGGCGTGGGTTTGCCCGCGGCTTATGTTTGGCACACGCAGGACCCTCGCAAAGCCTCGCGGCATTCCGAGTCCGGCGGACGAAGTTGGCCAGCCCCACCCCCCAACCTATAGCCCACCCGTTTTTTTGGCCTTTTTGCGCTGGACGAACTTGGCACCCCGGCCTTCGGGTGTTTATTTTTTGGCGCGGCTTTGGCCACGGCCTATGTTTGGCACACGGAGGCCCTTCGCAAAGTCTCGCGGCATTCTGAGTCCGGCGGACGAAGTGGGCCAGCCCCACCCCCCAAGGCTATAGCCCACCCGTGTTTGTGGCCTTTTTGCGCTGGACGAACTTGGCGCCCCGGCCTTCGGGCGGTTATGTTTGGGCGCGGCTTTGCCCGCGGTCTATTTTTGGCACACGGAGGCCCCTCACAATGTCTCGCGGCATTCCGAGTCCGGCGGACTAAGTTGGCCAGCCCCACCCCACAAGGCTATAGCCCACCCCGTTTTGCGGCCTTTTTGCGCTGGTCGAACTTGGCGCCACAGCCTTCGGGTGGTTATTTTTGGGCGCGGCTTCGGCCGCGGCCTATGTTTGGCACACGGAGGCCCCTCGTAAAGTCTCGCGGCATTCCGAGTCCGGCGAACGAAGTTGGCCAGCCCCACCCCCCAAGGTTACAGCCCACCCATTTTTGTGGCCTTTTTGCGCAGGACGAACTTGGCGCCCCGATCTTCGGGCGGTTATTTTTGGGCGCAGCTTTTCCTGCGGCCTACTTTTTCACACGGAGGATCCTCGCAAAGTCTCACGGCATTCCGAGTCCGGCGGACGAAGTGGGCCAGCCCCACCCCCCAAGGCTATAGCCCACCCGTTTTTGTGGCCTTTTTGCGCAGGACGAACTTAGCGCCCCGGCCTTCGGATGGTTATTTTTGGACGTGGCTTTGGCCACGGCCTATGTTTGGCACACGGAGGCCCTTCGCAAAGTCTCGCGGCATTCTGAGTCCGGCAGATGAAGTTGGCCAGCCCCACCCCCCAAGGCTATAGCCCACCCGATTTTGTGGCCTTTTTCCGCTGGACGAACTTGGCACCCCGGCCTTCGGGTGTTTATTTTTTGGCGCGGCTTTGGCCACGGCCTATGTTTGGCACACGGAGGCCCTTCGCAAAGTCTCGCGGCATTCTGAGTCCGGCGGACGAAGTGGGCCAGCCCCACCCCCCAAGGCTATAGCCCACCCGTGTTTGTGGCCTTTTTGCGCTGGACGAACTTGGCGCCCCGGCCTTCGGGCGGTTATGTTTGGGCGCGGCTTTGCCCGCGGTCTATTTTTGGCACACGGAGGCCCCTCACAATGTCTCGCGGCATTCCGAGTCCGGCGGACTAAGTTGGCCAGCCCCACCCCACAAGGCTATAGCCCACCCGGTTTTGTGGCCTTTTTGCGCTGGTCGAACTTGGCGCCACAGCCTTCGGGCGGTTATTTTTGGGCGCGGCTTTGTCCACGGCCTATCATTGGCACACGGAGGCCCCTCGTAAAGTCTCGCGGCATTCTGAGTCCGGCAGATGAAGTTGGCCAGCCCCACCCCCCAAGGCTATAGCCCACCCGATTTTGTGGCCTTTTTCCGCTGGACGAACATGGCGCCACGGCCTTCGGGCGGTTATTTTTGGGTACGGCTTTGCCCGCGGCCTATTTTTGGCACACGGAGGCTCCTCCCAAAGTCTCGTGGCATTCCGAGTCCGGCGGACGAAGTTGGCCAGCCCCACCCCCCAAGGCTATAGCCCACCCGTTTTTATGGCCTTTTTGCGCTGGACGAACCTGGCGCCCCGGCCTTCGGGCGGTTATTTTTGGGCGCGGCTTTGTCCACGGCCTATGAGTGGCACACGGAGGCCCCTCGCAACTTCTCGCGGCATTCTGAGTCCGGCAGACGAAGTTGGCCAGCCCCACCCCCCAAGGATATAGCCCACCCGATTTTGTGGCCTTTTTCCGCTGGACGAACTTGGCGCCCCGGCCTTCGGGTGGTTACTTTTGGGTGCGGCTTTGTCCGCGGCCTATGTTTGGCACATGGAGGCCCCTCGCAAAGTCTCGCAGCATTCTGAGTCCGGCGGATGAAGTAGGCCAGCCCCACCCCCCAAGGCTATAGCCCACCCGATTTTGTGGCCTTTTTCCGCTGGACGAACTTGGCGCCCCGGCCTTCGGGTGGTTATTTTTGGGTACGGCTTTGTGCGCGGCCTATTATTGGCACACGGAGGCCCCTCGCAAAGTCTCGCGGCATTCCGAGTCCGGCGGACGAAGTTGGCCAGCCCCACCCCCCAAGGCTATAGCCCACCCGTTTTTATGGCCTTTTTCCGCTGGACGAACTTGGCGCCCCGGCCTTCGGGCGGTTATTTTTGGGCGCGGCTTCGGCCGCGGCCTATGTTTGGCACACGGAGGCCCCTCGTAAAGTCTCGCGGCATTCCGAGTCCGGCGGACGAAGTTGGCCAGCCCCACCCCCCAAGGTTACAGCCCACCCGTTTTTGTGGCCCTTTTGCCTAGGACGAACTTGGCGCCCCGGCCTTCGGGCGGTTATTTTTGGGCGCAGCTTTTCCTGCGGCCTATTTTTCGCACACGGAGGATCCTCGCAAAGTCTCACGGCATTCCGAGTCCGGCGGACGAAGTGGACCAGCCCCACCCCCCAAGGCTATAGCCCACCCGTTTTTGTGGCCTTTTTGCGCAGGACGAACTTGGCGACCCGGCCTTCGGGCGGTTATTTTTGGGCGTGGGTTTGCCCGCGGCTTATGTTTGGCACACGGAGGACCCTCGCAAAGTCTCGCGGCATTCCGAGTCCGGCGGACGAAGTTGGCCAGCCCCACCCCCCAACCTATAGCCCACCCGTTTTTTTGGCCTTTTTGCGCTGGACGAACTTGGCGCCCCGGCCTTCGGATGGTTATTTTTGGGCGTGGCTTTGCCCGCGGCCTATTTTTGGCACACGGAGGCCCCTCGCAAAGTCTTGCGGCATTCCGAATCCGGCGGACGAAGTTTGCCCGCCCCACCCCCCAAGGCTATAGCCCACCCGTTTTTATGGCCTTTTTTCGGTGGACGAACTTGGCACCCCGGCCTTCGGGTGTTTATTTTTTGGCGCGGCTTTGGCCACGGCCTATGTTTGGCACACGGAGGCCCTTCGCAAAGTCTCGCGGCATTCTGAGTCCGGCGGACGAAGTGGGCCAGCCCCACCCCCCAAGGCTATAGCCCACCCGTGTTTGTGGCCTTTTTGCGCTGGACGAACTTGGCGCCCCGGCCTTCGGGCAGTTATGTTTGGGCGCGGCTTTGCCCGCGGTCTATTTTTGGCACACGGAGGCCCCTCACAAAGTCTCACGGCATTCCGAGTCCGGCGGACTAAGTTGGCCAGCCCCACCCCACAAGGCTATAGCCCACTCGGTTTTGTGGCCTTTTTGCGCTGGTCGAACATGGCGCCACAGCCTTCGGGCGGTTATTTTTTGGCGCGGCTTTGTCCACGGCCTATCATTGGCACACGGAGGCCCCTCGTAAAGTCTCGCGGCATTCTGAGTCCGGCAGATGAAGTTGGCCAGCCCCACCCCCCAAGGCTATAGCCCACCCGATTTTGTGGCCTTTTTCCGCTGGACGAACATGGCGCCACGGCCTTCGGGCGGTTATTTTTGGGTACGGCTTTGCCCGCGGCCTATTTTTGGCACACGGAGGCTCCTCCCAAAGTCTCGCGGCATTCCGAGTCCGGCGGACGAAGTTGGCCAGCCCCACCCCCCAAGGCTATAGCCCACCCGTTTTTATGGCCTTTTTGCGCTGGACGAACCTGGCGCCCCGGCCTTCGGGCGGTTATTTTTGGGCGCGGCTTTGTCCACGGCCTATGAGTGGCACACGGAGGCCCCTCGCAACTTCTCGCGGCATTCTGAGTCCGGCAGACGAAGTTGGCCAGCCCCACCCCCCAAGGATATAGCCCACCCGATTTTGTGGCCTTTTTCCGCAGGACGAACTTGGCGCCCCGGCCTTCGGGTGGTTACTTTTGGGTGCGGCTTTGTCCGCGGCCTATGTTTGGCACATGGAGGCCCCTCGCAACTTCTCGCGGCATTCTGAGTCCGGCGGATGAAGTAGGCCAGCCCCACCCCCCAAGGCTATAGCCCACCCGATTTTGTGGCCTTTTTCCGCTGGACGAACTTGGCGCCCTGGCCTTCGGGTGGTTATTTTTGGGTACGGCTTTGTCCGCGGCCTATTATTGGCACACGGAGGCCCCTCGCAAAGTCTCGCGGCATTCCGAGTCCGGCGGACGAAGTTGGCCAGCCCCACCCCCCAAGGCTATAGCCCACCCGTTTTTATGGCCTTTTTCCGCTGGACGAACTTGGCGGCCCGGCCTTCGGGCAGTTATTTTTGGGCGCGGCTTTGCCCGCAGCCTTTGTTTGGCACACGGAGGTCCCTCGCAAAGTCTCGCGGCATTCCAAGTCTGGCGGACGAAGTAGGCCAGCCCCACCCCCCAAGGCTATAGCCCACCCGTTTTTATGGCCTTTTTCCGCTGGACGAACTTGGCGGCCCGGCCTTCGGGCAGTTATTTTTGGGCGCGGCTTTGGCCGCGGCCTTTGTTTGGCACACGCAGGCCCCTCACAAAGTCTCGCGGCATTCCGAGTCTGGCGGACGAAGTGGGCCAGCCCCACCCCCCAAGGCTATAGCCCACCCGTTCTTATGGCCTTTTTCCGCTGGACGAACTTGGCGCCCCGGCCTTCGGGCAGTTATTTTTGGGCGCGGCCTTCGCTGCGGCCTATGTTTGGCACACGGAGGCCCCTCGCAAAGTCTCGCGGCATTCCGAGTCCGGTGGACGAAGTTGGCCAGAACAACCCCCCAAGGCTATAGCCCACCCGTTTTTGTGGTCTTTTTCCGCTGGACGAACTTGGCGCCCCGGCCTTCGGGCGGTCATTTTTGGGCGCGGCTTTTGCGGCGGCCTATGTTTGGCACATGGAGGCCCCTTACAAAGTCTCGCGGCATTCCGAGTCCGGGGGACGAAGTTGGCCAGCCCCACCCCCCAAGGCTATAGCCCACCGTTTTTGTGGCCTTTTTCTGCTGGACGAACTTGGCGCCCCGGCCTTGGGGCGGTCATTTTTGGGCGCGGCATGGGCTGCGGCCTATGTTTTGTACACGGAGGCCCCTCGCAAAGTGTCGCGGCATTCCGAGTCCGGCGGACGAAGTGGGCCAGAACCACCCCCCAAGGCTATAGCCCACCCGTTTTGGTGGCCTTTTTGCGCTGGACGAACTTGGCGCCCCGGCCTTCGGCCGGTTATTTTTGGGCGTGGCTTTACCCGCTGCCTATGTTTGCCACACGGAGGCCGCTCGCAAAGTCTCGCGGCATTCCGAGTCCGGCGGACGAAGTGGGCCGGCCCCACCCCCCAAATTAATAGCCCACCCGTTTTTGTGGACTTTTTCCACTGGACGAACTTGGTGCCCCGGCCTTCGGGCGGTTATTTTTGGACACGGCTTTTCCCGCGGCCTATTTTTGGCACACGCAGGCCCCTCGCAAAGTCTCGCGGTATTCCGAGTCCGGCGGACGAAGTTGGCCAGCCCCACCCCCCAAGGCTATAGCCCACCCGTTTTTGTGACCTTTTTGCGCTGGACGAACTTGGTGCCCCGGCCTTCGGGCGGTTATTTTTGGTCGCGGCTTTTCCCGTGGCCTATTTTTGGCACACGGAGGCCCCTCGAAAATTCTTGTGGCATTCCGATTCCGGCGGACGAAGTCGGCCGGCCCCACCCCCCAAGGCTATAGCCCACCCGTTTTTGTGGCCTTTTTGCGCTGGACGAACTTGGCGCCCCGGCCTTCGGCCGGTTATTTTTGGACACGGCTTTTCCCGCGGCCTATTTTTGGCACACGGAGGCCCCTCGCAAAGTCTCGCGGTATTCCAAGTCCGGCGGACGAAGTTGGCCAGCCCCACCCCCCAAGGCTATAAACCAACCCGTTTTTGTGGCCTTTTTGCGCTGGACGAACTTGGTGCCCCGGCCTTCGGGCGGTTATTTTTGGGCGCGGCTTTTCCCGTGGCCTATTTTTGGCACACGGAGGCCCCTCGAAAATTCTTGTGGCATTCCGAGTCCGGCGGACGAAGTTGGCCGGCCCCACCCCCCAAGGCTATAGCCCACCCGTTTTTGTGGCCTTTTTCCGCTGGACGAACTTGGCGCCCCGGCCTGCGGGCGGTTATTTTTGGGCTCGACTTTGTCCGCGGCCTATGTTTGGCACACGGAGGCCCCTCGCAAATTCTCGCGGCATTCCGAGTCCGGCGGACGCATTTGGCCAGCCCGACCCCCCAAGGCTATAGCCCACCCGTTTTTGTGGCCTTTTTCCGCTGGACGAACTTGGCGCCCCGGCCTTCGGGCGGTTATTTTTGGGCACCGCTTTGGCCGCGGCCTATGTTTGGCACACGGAGGCCCCTCGCAAAGTCTCACGGCATTCCGAGTCAGGCAGACGAAGTTGGCCAGCCCCACCCCCCAAGGCTATTGCCCACCCGTTCTTATGGCCTTTTTCCGCTGGACGAACTTGGCGCCCCGGCCTTCGGGCCGTTATTTTTGGGCGCGGCCTTCGCTGCGGCCTATGTTTGGCACACGGAGGCCCCTCGCAAAGTCTCGCGGCATTCCGAGTCCGGCGGACGAAGTTGGCCAGAACAACCCCCCAAGGCTATAGCCCACCCGTTTTTGTGGTCTTTTTCCGCTGGACGAACTTGGTGCCCCGGCCTTCGGGCGGTCATTTTTGGGCGCGGCTTTTGCTGCGGCCTATGTTTGGCACACGGAGGCCCCTTACAAAGTCTCGCGGCATTCCGAGTCCGGGGGACGAAGTTGGCCAGCCCCACCCCCCAAGGCTATAGCCCACCGTTTTTGTGGCCTTTTTCTGCTGGACGAACTTGGTGCCCCGGCCTTGGGGCGGTCATTTTTGGGCGCGGCATTGGCTGCGGCCTATGTTTTGTACACGGAGGCCCCTCGCAAAGTGTCGCGGCATTCCGAGTCCGGCGGACGAAGTGGGCCAGAACCATCCCCCAAGGCTATAGCCCACCCGTTTTTGTGGCCTTTTTGCGCTGGACGAACTTGGCGCCCCGGCCTTCGGCCGGTTATTTTTGGGCGCGGCTTTACCCGCTGCCTATGTTTGCCACACGGAGGCCGCTCGCAAAGTCTCGCGGCATTCCGAGTCCGGCGGACGAAGTGGGCCGGCCCCACCCCCAAAATTAATAGCCCACCCGTTTTTGTGGACTTTTTCCGCTGGACGAACTTGGTGCCCCGGCCTTCGGGCGGTTATTTTTGGACACGGCTTTTCCCGCGGCCTATTTTTGGCACACGGAGGCCCCTCGAAAATTCTTGTGGCATTCCGAGTCCGGCGGACGAAGTTGGCCGGCCCCACCCCCCAAGGCTATAGCCCACCCGTTTTTGTGGCCTTTTTCCGCTGGACGAACTTGGCGCCCCGGCCTGCGGGCGGTTATTTTTGGGCTCGACTTTGTCCGCGGCCTATGTTTGGTACACGGAGGCCCCTCGTAATTTCTCGCGGCATTCCGAGTCCGGCGGACGCATTTGGCCAGCCTGACCCCCCAAGGCTATAGCCCACCCGTTTTTGTGGCCTTTTTCCGCTGGACGAACTTGGCGCCCCGGCCTTCGGGCGGTTATTTTTGGGCACCGCTTTGGCCGCGGCCTATGTTTGGCACACGGAGGCCCCTCGCAAAGTCTCACGGCATTCCGAGTCAGGCAGACGAAGTTGGCCAGCCCCACCCCCCAAGGCTATTGCCCACCCGTTTTTGTGGCCTTATTGCGCTGGACAAACTTGGCGCCCCGGCCTTCGGGAGGTTATTTTTGGGTTCGGCTTTGGCCGCGGCATATGTTTGGTACACGGAGGCCCCTCGTAAAGTCTCGCGGCATTCCGAATCCGGCGGACGAAGTTGGCCAGCCCCAACCCCCAAGGCTATAGCCCACCCGTATTTGTGGCCTTTTTGCGTTGGATGAACTTGGCGCCCCGGCCTTCGGGCGGTTATTTTTTGGCGCGGCTTTGCCCGCGGCCTATGTTTGGCACACGGCAGCCCCTCGCAAAGTCTCACGGCATTCCGAGTCCGGCGGACGAAGTGGGCCAGCCCCACCCCCCAGGGCTATAGCCCACCCGTTTTTGTGGCCTTTTTCCGCTGGACGAACTTGGCGCCCATGCCTTCGGGCGGTTATTTTTGCGCGCGGCTTTCCCGCGGCCTATTTTTGGTACATGGAGGCCCCTCGCAAAGTCTTCCGGCATTCCGCGTCCGGCGGAAGATGTTGGCCAGCCCCACCCCCCAAGGCTATAGCCCACCCGTTTTTGTGGCCTTTTTCCGCTGGACGAACTTGGCGCCCCGGCCTTCGGGCGGTTATTTTTGGGTGCGGCTTTGCCCGCGGCCTATGTTTGGCACACGGAGGCCCCTCGCAAAGTCTCACGGCATTCCGAGTCCGGCAGAGGAAGTTGGCCCGCCCCACCGCCCAAGGCTATAGCCCACACGTTTTTGTGGCCTTTTTGCTCTGGACGAACTTGGCGCCCCGGCCTTCGGGCCGTTATCTTTGGTCGCGGCTTTGGCCGCGGCCTATATTTGGCACGCGGAGGCCCATCGCAAAGTCTCGCAGCATTCCGAGTCCGGCGGACGAAGTTGGCCAGCCGCACCCCCCTAGGCTATAGCTCACCCGTTTTTGTGGCCTTTTTCCGCTGGACGAACTTGGCGCCCCGGCCTTCGGGCGGTTATTTTTGGGCGCGGCTTTGGCCACGGCCTATGTTTGGCACACGGAGGCCCCTCGCAAAGTCTCGCGGCATTCCGAGTGTGGCGGACGAAGTTGGCCAGCCCCACCCCCCAAGGCTATAGCCCACCCATTTTTGTGGCCTTTTTGCGCTGGACGAACATGGCGCCCCGGCCTTCGGGCGGTTATTTTAGGGCGCGGCTTTGCCCGAGGCCTATGTTTGGCACACAGAGGCCCTCGCAAAGTCTCGCGGCATTCCGAGTCCGGCGGACGAAGTTGGCCTGCCCCACCCCCCAAGGCTATAGCCCACCCGTTTTTGTCGCCTTTTTCCGCTGGACGAAGTTGGTGCCCCGGCCTTCGAACGGTTATTTTTGGGCGCGGCTTTGTCCGCGGCCTATTTTTGGCACACGGAGGCCCCTCGCAAAGTCTCGCGGCATTCCGAGTCCGGCGGACGAAGTGGCCAGCCCCAACCCCCAAGGCTATAGCCCACCCTTTTTGTGGCCTTTTTGCGCGGGACGAACATGGCGCCCCGGCCTTCGGGCGGTTATTTTTGGGAGCGGCTTCACCCGCGGCCTAATTTTGGCACACGGAGGCCCCTTACAAAGTCTCGCGGCATTCCGAGTCCGGGGGACGAAGTTGGCCAGCCCCACCCCCCAAGGCTATAGCCCACCGTTTTTGTGGCCTTTTTCTGCTGGACGAACTTGGCGCCCCGGCCTTGGGGCGGTCATTTTTGGGCGCGGCTTTCGCAGCGGCCTATGTTTGGTACACGGAGGCCCCTCGCAAAGTCTCGCGGCATTCCGAGTCCGGCGGACGAAGTGGGCCAGAACCACCCCCCAAGGCTATAGCCCACCCGTTTTTGTGGCCTTTTTGCGCTGGACGAACTTGGCGCCCCGGCCTTCGGGCGGTTATTTTTGGGCGTGGCTTTACCCGTGGCCTATGTTTGGTACATGGAGGCCACTCGTAAAGTCTCGCGGCATTCCGAGTCAGGGGGACGAAGTTGGCCAGCCCCACCCCCCAAGGCTATAGCCCACCCGTTTTTGTGGCTTTTTTGCGCTGGACGAACTTGGCGCCCCGGCCTTCGGGCAGTTATTTTTGGGCGCGGCTTTGCCCGCGGCCTATGTTTGGCACACAGAGGCCCCTCGCAAAGTCTCGGGGCATTCCGAGTCCGGCGGACGAAGTTGGCCAGCCCCACCCCCAAGGCTATAGCCCACCCATTTTTGCGGCCCTTTTGCACTGGACAAACTTGGCGCCCCGGCCTTCGGGCGGTTATTTTTGGGCGCGGCTTTACCCGTGGCCTATGTTTGGTACATGGAGGCCACTCGTAAAGTCTAGCGGCATTCCGAGTCAGGGGGACGAAGTTGGCCAGCCCCACCCCCCAAGGCTATAGCCCACCCGTTTTTGTGGCCTTTTTGCGCTGGAGGAACTTGGCGCCCCGGCCTTCGGGTGGTTAGTTTTGGGCGCGGCTTTGCCCGTGTCCTATGTTTGGAACACGGAGGGCCCTCGCAAAGGTTCGCGGCATTCCGAGTCCGGCGGACGAAGTTGGCCAGCCCCACCCCCCAAGGCTATAGCCCACCCGTTTTTGTGGCTTTTTTGCGCTGGACGAATTTGGCGCCCCGGCCTTCGGGCAGTTATTTTTGGGCGCGGCTTTGCCCGCGGCCTATGTTTGGCACACAGAGGCCCCTCGCAAAGTCTCGGGGCATTCCGAGTCCGGCGGACGAAGTTGGCCAGCCCCACCCCCAAGGCTATAGCCCACCCTTTTTGTGGCCTTTTTGCGCGGGACGAACATGGCGCCCCGGCCTTCGGGCGGTTATTTTTGGGAGCGGCTTCACCCGCGGCCTAATTTTGGCACACGGAGGCCCCTTACAAAGTCTCGCGGCATTCCGAGTCCGGGGGACGAAGTTGGCCAGCCCCACCCCCCAAGGCTATAGCCCACCGTTTTTGTGGCCTTTTTCTGCTGGACGAACTTGGCGCCCCGGCCTTGGGGCGGTCATTTTTGGGCGCGGCTTTCGCAGCGGCCTATGTTTGGTACACGGAGGCCCCTCGCAAAGTCTCGCGGCATTCCGAGTCCGGCGGACGAAGTGGGCCAGAACCACCCCCCAAGGCTATAGCCCACCCGTTTTTGTGGCCTTTTTGCGCTGGACGAACTTGGCGCCCCGGCCTTCGGGCGGTTATTTTTGGGCGTGGCTTTACCCGTGGCCTATGTTTGGTACATGGAGGCCACTCGTAAAGTCTCGCGGCATTCCGAGTCAGGGGGACGAAGTTGGCCAGCCCCACCCCCCAAGGCTATAGCCCACCCGTTTTTGTGGCTTTTTTGCGCTGGACGAACTTGGCGCCCCGGCCTTCGGGCAGTTATTTTTGGGCGCGGCTTTGCCCGCGGCCTATGTTTGGCACACAGAGGCCCCTCGCAAAGTCTCGGGGCATTCCGAGTCCGGCGGACGAAGTTGGCCAGCCCCACCCCCAAGGCTATAGCCCACCCGTTTTTGCGGCCCTTTTGCACTGGACAAACTTGGCGCCCCAGCCTTCGGGCGGTTATTTTTGGGCGCGGCTTTACCCGTGGCCTATGTTTGGTACATGGAGGCCACTCGTAAAGTCTCGCGGCATTCCGAGTCAGGGGGACGAAGTTGGCCAGCCCCACCCCCCAAGGCTATAGCCCACCCGTTTTTGTGGCCTTTTTGCGCTGGATGAACTTGGCGCCCCGGCCTTCGGGCGGTTAGTTTTGGGCGCGGCTTTGCCCGTGTCCTATGTTTGGCACACGGAGGGCCCTCGCAAAGGTTCGCGGCATTCCGAGTTTGGCGGACGAAGTTGGCCAGCCCCACCCCCCAAGGCTATAGCCCACCCGTTTTTGTGGCCTTTTTGTGCTGGACGAACTTGGCGCCCCGGCCTTCGGGCGGTTTTTTTTGGGTACGGCTTTGCCCGCGGCCTATTTTTGGCTCACGGAGGCCCCTCGCAAAGTCTCGGGGCATTCCGAGACCGGCGGACGAAGTTGGCCAGCCCCACCCCCCAAGGCTATAGCCCACCCGTTTTTGTGGCCTTTTTCTGCTGGACGAATTTGGCGCCCCGGCCATCGGACGGTTAGTTTTGGGCACGGCTTTGCCCGCGGCCTATTTTTGGCACATGGAGGCCGCTCGCAAAGTCTCGCGACATTCCGAGTCCGGCGGACGAAGTTGGCCAGCCCCACCCCCCAAGGCTATAGCCCACCCGTTTTTGTGGCCTTTTTGCGCTGGACGAACTTGGCGCCCCGGCCTTCGGGCAGTTATTTTTGGGCGCGGCTTTGCCGGCGGCCTAATTTTGGCACACGGAGGCCCCTCACAAAGTCTCGCGGCATTCCGAGTCCGGCGGACGAAGTTGCCCAGCCCCACCCCCAAAAGGCTATAGCCCACCCGTTTTTGTGGCCTTATTCCACTGGACAAACTTGGCGCCCCGGCCTTCGGGCAGTTATTTTTGGGCGCGGCTTTGCCGGCGGCCTAATTTTGGCACACGGAGGCCCCTCACAAAGTCTCGCGGCATTCCGAGTCCGGCGGACGAAGTTGGCCAGCCCCACCCCCAAAAGGCTATAGCCCACCCGTTTTTGTGGCCTTTTTCCGCTGGGCGAAATTGGCGCCCCGGCCTTCGGGCGGTTATTTTTGGGCTCGGCTTTGCGCGTGGCCTGTTTTTGGCACACGGAGGCCCCTCGCAAAGTCTCGCGGCATTCTGAGTCCGGTGGACGATGTTGGCCAGCCCCACCGCCCAAGCCTATAGCCCACCCATTTTTGTGGTCTTTTTGCGCTGGACGAACTTGGCGCCCCGGCCTTCGGGCGGTTATTTTTGGGTGCGGCTTTGCCCGCGGCCTATTTTTGGCACACGGAGGCCCCTCACAAAGTCTCACGGCATTCCGAGTCCGGCGGACGAAGTCGGCCAGCCCCAGTCCCCAATGCTATAGCCCACCCGTTTTTGTGGCCTTTTTCCGCTGGACGACCTTGGCGCCCCGGCCTTCGGGCGGTTATTTTTAGGCGCGGATTTACCCGCGGCCTATTTTTGGCACGTGGAGGCCCCTCGCAAAGTCTAAAGGCACCCGGAGCCCCCTCGCAAAGTCTAAAGGCATTCCGAGTCCGGCGGACGAAGTTGGCCAGCCCCACCCGCCAAGGCTATAGCCCACCCGTTTTTGTGGCCTTTTTCCGCTGGACGACCTTGGCGCCCCGGCCTTCGGGCGGTTATTTTTAGGCGCGGCTTTACCCGCGGCCTATTTTTGGAACGTGGAGGCCCCTCGCAAAGTCTCGCGGCATTCCGAGTCCGGCGGACGAAGGTGGCCAGCCCCACCCCGCAAGGCTATAGCCCACCCGTTTTTGTGGCCTTTTTGCACTGGACGACCTTGGCGCCCCGGCCTTCGGGCGGTTATTTTTAGACGCGGCTTTGCCCACGGCCTATTTTTTTGCACACGGAGGCCCCTCGCAAAGTCTCGCGGCATTCCGAGTCCGGCGGACGAAGTTGGCCAGCCCCACCGCCCAAGCCTATAGCCCACCCATTTTTGTGGCCTTTTTGCACTGGACGACCTTGGCGCCCCGGCCTTCGGGCGGTTATTTTTCGGCGCGGCTTTGCTCGCGGCCTATGTTTGGCACACGGAGGCCCCTCGCAAAGTCTCGCGGCATTCCGAGTCTGGCGGACGAAGTTGGCCAGCCCCATCCCCCAAGGCAATAGCCCACCCGTTTTGGTGGCCTTTTTCCGCTGGACGAACTTTGCGACCCGGCATTCGGGTGGTTATTTTTAGGCGCGGCTTTGCCCGCGGCTGATTTTTGGCACACGGAGGCCCCTCGCAAAGTCTCGCGGCATTCCGAGTCCGGCGGACGAAGGTGGCCAGCCCCACCCCCCAAGGCTATAGACCACCCGTTTTTGTGGCCTTTTTCCGCTGGACGAACTTGGCGCCCCGGCCTTCGGGCGGTTATTTTTGGGCACGGCTTTGCCCACGGCCTATTTTTGGCACACAGAGGCCCCTCGTAAAGTCTCATGGCATTCCGAGTCCGGCGGACGAAGTTGGCCAGCCCCACCCCCCCAAGGCTATAGCCCACCCGTTTTTGTGGCTTTTTTGCGCTGGACGAACTTGGCGCCCCGGCCTCGGGCGGTTATTTTTGGGCACAGATTTTCCCGCGGCCTATTTTTGGAACATGGAGGCCCCTCGTAAAGTCTCGCGGCATTCCGAGTCCGGCGGACGAAGTTGGCCAGCCCCACCCCCCAAGGCTATAGCCCACCCGTTTTAATGGCCTTTTTCCGGTGGACGAACTTGGCGCCCCGGCCTTAGGGCAGTAATTTTTGGGCGCGGCTTTGCCCGCGGACTATATTTGGCACATGGAGGCCCCTCGCAAAGTCTCGCCGCATTCCGAGTCCAGCGGACGAAGTTGGCAAGCCGCACCACCCTAGGCTATAGCCCACCCGATTTTGTGGCCTTTTTCCGCTGGACGAAATTGGCGCCCCGGCCTTCGGGCGGTTATTTTTGGGCACGGCTTGGCCCGCGGCCTATTGTTGGCACACAGAGGCCCCTCGCAAAGTCTCGCGGCATTCCGAGTCCGGCGGAAGAAGTTGGCCAGCCCCACCCCCAAAAGGCTATAGCACACCCATTTTTGTGGCCTTTTTGCGCTGGACGAACTTGGCGCCCCGGCCTTCGGGCGGTTATTTTTCGGTGCGGCTTTGCTCGCGGCCTATGTTTGGCACACGGAGGCCCCTTGCGAAGTCTCGCGGCATTCCGAGTCCGGCGGACGAAGTTGGCCAGCCCCACCCCCCAAGGCTATAGCCCACCCGTTTTGGTGGCCTTTTTCCGCTGGACGAACTTTGCGCCCCGTCCTTCGGGCGGTTATTTTTAGGCGCGGCCTTGTCCGCGGCCTATTTTTGGCACACGGAGGCCCCTCGCAAAGTCTCGCGGCATTCCGAGCCCGGCGGATGAAGGTGGCCAGCCCCACCCCCCAAGGCTATAGCCCACCCGTTTTTGTGGCCTTTTTCCGCTGGACGAACTTGGCGCCCCGGCCTTCGGGCAGTTATTTTTGGGCGCGGCTTTGCCGGCGGCCTATTTTTGGCACACGGAGGCCCCTCAAAAAGTCTCGCGGCATTCCGAGTCCGGCGGACGAAGTAGGCCAGCCCCACCCCCCAAGGCTATAGCCCACCCGTTTTTCTGGCCTTTTTGCGCTGGACGAACTTTGCGCCCCGGCCTTCGGGCGGTTATTTTTCGGCGCGGCTTTGCTCGCGGCCTATGTTTGGCACACGGAGGCCCCTCGCAAAGTCTCGCGGCATTCCGAGTCCGGCGGACGAAGTTGGCCTGCCCCACCCCCAAAAGGCTATAGCCCACCCGTTTTTGTGGCCTTTTTGCGCTGGACGAACTTGGCGCCCCGGCCTTCGGGCGGTTATTTTTGGGCGCGGCTTTGACTGCAGCCTATTATTGGCACAAGGAGACACCTCGCAAAGTCTCCCAGCATTCCGAGTCCGGCGGACGAAGTAGGCCGTCCCCACCCCCCAAGGCCATAGCCCACCCGTTTTTGTGGCCTTTTTGCGCTGGACGAACTTGGCGCCCCGGCCTTCGGGCGGTTATTTTTGGGAGAGGCTTTATTCGCGGCCTATGTTTGCACTCAGAGGCCTGTCGCAAAGTCTCGCGGCATTCCGAGTCCGGCGGACGAAGTTGGCCAGCCCCACCCCCCAAGGCTATAGCCCACCCGTTTTTGTGGCCTTTTTCCGCTGGACGAACTTGGCGCCCCGGCCTTCGGGCGGTTATTTTTGGGCGCGGCTTTGCCCGCGGCCTATTTTTGGCACACGGAGGCCCCTCGTAAAGTCTCGCGGCATTCCGAGTCCGGCGGATGATGTTGGCCAGCCCCACCCCCCAAGGCTATAGCCCACCCGTTTTTGTGGCCTTTTTGCGCTGGACGAACCTGGCGCCCCGGCCTTCGGGCGGTTATTTTTGGGTGCGGCTTTGACTGCAGCCTATTTTTGGCAGAAGGAGGCACCTCGTAAAGTCTCCCAGCATTCCGAGTCCGGCGGACAAAGTAGGCCAGCCCCACCCCCCAAGGCCATAGCCCACCCGTTTTTGTGGCCCTTTTGCGCTGGACGAACATGGCGCCCCGGCCTTCGGGCGGGTATTTTTGGGCGAGGCTTTATTCGCGGCCTATGTTTGGCACTCGGAGGCCCGTCGCAAAGTCTCGCGGCATTCCGAGTCCGGCGGACGAAGTTGGCCAGCCCCACCCCCCAAGGCTATAGCCCACCCGTTTTTGTGGCCTTTTTCCGCTGGACGAACTTGGCGCCCCGGCCTTCGGGCGGTTATTTTTGGGCGCGGCTTTGCCCACGGCCTATGTTTGGCACACGGAGACCCCTCGCAAAGTCTCGCGGCATTCCGAGTCCGGCGGATGATGTTGGCCAGCCCCACCCCCCAAGGCTATAGCCCACCTGTTTTTGTGGCCTTTTTGCGCTGGACGCACTTGGCGCCCCGGCCTTCGGGAGGTTATTTTTGGGCGCGGCTTTGCCTGCGGCCTATTTTTTGCACACGGAGGCCCCTCGTAAAGTCTCGCGGCATTCCGAGTCCGGCGGACGAAGTCGGCCAGCCCCACCCCCCAAGGCTATAGCCCACCCGTTTTTGTGGCCTTTTTGCGCTGGACGAACTTGGCACCGCGGCCTTCGGGCGGTTATTTTTGGCCGCGACTTTGCCCACGGCCTATGTTTGGCACACGGAGGCCCCTCGCAAAGTCCCACGGCATTCCGAGTCCGGCGGACGAAGTTGGCCAGCCCCACCCCCCAAGGCTATAGCCCACCCGTTTTTGCGGCCTTTTTCCGCTGGACGAACTTGGCGCCCCGGCCATCGGGTGGTTATTTTTGGGCGCGGCTTTGTCCGTGCCCTATTTTTGGCACACGGAGGCCCCCCCAAAAGTCTCGCGGCATTCCGAGTCCGGCGGACGAAGTTGGCCAGCCCCACCCCCCAAGGCTATAGCCCACCCGTTTTTGTGGCCTTATTGCGCTGGACGAACGTGGCGCCCCGGCCTTCGGGCGGTTATTTTTGGGCGCGGCTTTGTCCGCTGCCTATTTTTGGCACACGGAGGCCCCTCGCAAAGTCTCGCGGCATTCCGAGTCCGGCGGACGAAGTTGGCCAGCCCCACCCCCAAAAGGCTATAGCCCACCCGTTTTTGTGGTCTTTTTCCGCTGGACAAACTTGGCGCCCTGGCTTCGGGCGGTTATTTTTGGGCGCGGCTTTGCCGGCGGCCTAATTTTGGCACACGGAGGCCCCTCACAAAGTCTCGCGGCATTCCGAGTCCGGCGGACGAAGTTGGCCAGCCCCACCCCCAAAAGGCTATAGCCCACCCGTTTTTGTAGCCTTATTCCGCTGGACAAACTTGGCGCCCCGGCGTTCGGGAGGTTATTTTTGGGCGCGGCTTTGCCGGCGGCCTAATTTTGGCACACGGAGGCCCCTCACAAAGTCTCGCGGCATTCCGAGTCCGGCGGACGAAGTTGGCCAGCCCCACCCCCAAAAGGCTATAGCCCACCCGTTTTTGTGGCCTTTTTGCGCCGGACGAACTTGGCGCCCCGGCCTTCGGGCGGTTATTTTTGGGCGCGGCTTTGACTGCGGCCTATTATTGGCACAAGGAGACACCTCGCAAAGTCTCCCAGCATTCCGAGTCCGGCGGACGAAGTAGGCCAGCCCCACCCCCCAAGGCCATAGCCCACCCGTTTTTGTGGCCTTTTTGCGCTGGACGAACTTGGCGCCCCGGCCTTCGGGCGGTTATTTTTGGGCGAGGCTTTATTCGCGGCCTATGTTTGGCACTCGGAGGCCCGTCGCAAAGTCTCGCGGCATTTCGAGTCCGGCGGACGAAGTTGGCCAGCCCCACCCCCCAAGGCTATAGCCCACCCGTTTTTGTGGCCTTTTTCCGCTGGACGAACTTGGCGCCCCGGCCTTCGGGCTGTTATTTTTGGGCGCGGCTTTGCCCACGGCCTATGTTTGGCACACGGAGACCCCTCGCAAAGTCTCGCGGCATTCCGAGTCCGGCGGATGATGTTGGCCAGCCCCACCCCCCAAGGCTATAGCCCACCTGTTCTTGTGGCCTTTTTGCGCTGGACGCACTTGGCGCCCCGGCCTTCGGGAGGTTATTTTTGGGCGCGGCTTTGCCCGCGGCCTATTTTTTGCACACGGAGGCCCCTCGTAAAGTCTCGCGGCATTCCGAGTCCGGCGGACGAAGTCGGCCAGCACCACCCCCCAAGGCTATAGCCCACCCGTTTTTGTGGCCTTTTTGCGCTGGACGAACTTGGCACCGCGGCCTTCGGGCGGTTATTTTTGGCCGCGACTTTGCCCACGGCCTATGTTTGGCACACGGAGGCCCCTCGCAAAGTCCCACGGCATTCCGAGTCCGGCGGACGAAGTTGGCCAGCCCCACCCCCCAAGGCTATAGCCCACCCGTTTTTGTGGCCTTTTTCCGCTGGACGAACTTGGTGCCCCGGCCATCGGGTGGTTATTTTTGGGCGCGGCTTTGTCCGTGCCCTATTTTTGGCACACGGAGGCCCCCCCAAAAGTCTCGCGGCATTCCGAGTCCGGCGGACGAAGTTGGCCAGCCCCACCCCCCAAGGCTATAGCCCACCCGTTTTTGTGGCCTTATTGCGCTGGACGAACGTGGCGCCCCGGCCTTCGGGCGGTTATTTTTGGGCGCGGCTTTGTCCGCAGCCTATTTTGGCACACGGAGGCCCCTCGCAAAGTCTCGCGGCATTCCGAGTCCGGCGGACGAAGTTGGCCAGCCCCACCCCCAAAAGGCTATAGCCCACCCGTTTTTGTGGTCTTTTTCCGCTGGACAAACTTGGCGCCCCGGCCTTCGGGCGGTTATTTTTGGGCGCGGCTTTGCCGGCGGCCTAATTTTGGCACACGGAGGCCCCTCACAAAGTCTCGCGGCATTCCGAGTCCGGCGGACGAAGTTGGCCAGCCCCACCCCCAAAAGGCTATAGCCCACCCGTTTTTGTGGCCTTATTCCGCTGGACAAACTTGGCGCCCCGGCCTTCGGGCGGTTATTTATGGGCGCGGCTTTGCCGGCGGCCTAATTTTGGCACACGGAGGCCCCTCACAAAGTCTCGCGGCATTCCGAGTCCGGCGGACGAAGTTGGCCAGCCCCACCCCCAAAAGGCTATAGCCCACCCGTTTTTGTGGCCTTTTTGCGCCGGACGAACTTGGCGCCCCGGCCTTCGGGCGGTTATTTTTGGGCGCGGCTTTGACTGCGGCCTATTATTGGCGCAAGGAGACACCTCGCAAAGTCTCCCAGCATTCCGAGTCCGGCGGACGAAGTAGGCCAGCCCCACCCCCCAAGGCCATAGCCCACCCGTTTTTGTGGCCTTTTTGCGCTGGACGAACTTGGCGCCCCGGCCTTCGGGCGGTTATTTTTGGGCGAGGCTTTATTCGCGGCCTATGTTTGGCACTCGGAGGCCTGTCGCAAAGTCTCGCGGCATTCCGAGTCCGGCGGACGAAGTTGGCCAGCCCCACCCCCCAAGGCTATAGCCCACCCGTTTTTGATGTATTTTTCCGCTGGACGAACTTGGCGCCCCGGCCTTCGGGCGGTTATTTTTGGGTGCGGCTTTGCCCGCGGCCTATGTTTGGCACACGGAGGCCCCTCGCAAAGTCTCGCGGCATTCCGAGTCCGGCGGATGATGTTGGCCAGTCCCACCCCCCAAGGCTATAGCCCACCCGTTTTTGTGGCCGTTTTGCGCTGGACGAACTTGGCGCCCCTGCCTTCGGGCGGTTATTTTTGGGTGCGGCTTTGACTGCGGCCTATTTTTGGCACAAGGAGGCACCTCGCAAAGTCTCCCAGCATTCCGAGTCCGGCGGACGAAGTAGGCCAGCCCCACCCCCCAAGGCCATAACCCACCCGTTTTTGTGGCCTTTTTGCGCTGGACGAACTTGGCGCCCCGGCCTTCGGGCGGTTATTTTTGGGCGAGGCTTTATTCGCGGCCTATGTTTGGCACTCGGAGGCCTGTCGCAAAGTCTCGCGGCTTTCCGAGTCCGGCGGACGAAGTTGGCCAGCCCCACCCCCCAAGGCTATAGCCCACCCGTTTTTGTGGCCTTTTTCCGCTGGACGAACTTGGCGCCCCGGCCTTCGGGCGGTTATTTTTGGGCGCGGCTTTGCCCGCGGCCTATGTTTGGCACATGGAGACCCCTCGCAAAGTCTCGTGGCATTCCGAGTCCGGCGGATGATGTTGGCCAGCCCCACCCCCCAAGGCTATAGCCCACCTGTTTTTGTGGCCTTTTTGCGCTGGACGCACTTGGCGCCCCGGCCTTCGGGAGGTTATTTTTGGGCGCGGCTTTGCCCGCGGCCTATTTTTTGCACACGGAGGCCCCTCGTAAAGTCTCGCGGCATTCCGAGTCCGGCGGACGAAGTCGGCCAGCCCCACCCCCCAAGGCTATAGCCCACCCGTTTTTGTGGCCTTTTTGCGCTGGACGAACTTGGCACCGCGGCCTTCGGGCGGTTATTTTTGGCCGCGACTTTGCCCACGGCCTATGTTTGGTACACGGAGGCCCCTCGCAAAGTCCCACGGCATTCCGAGTCCGGCGGACGAAGTTGGCCAGCCCCACCCCCCAAGGCTATAGCCCACCCGTTTTTGTGGCCTTTTTCCGCTGGACGAACTTGGCGCCCCGGCCATCGGGTGGTTATTTTTGGGCGCGGCTTTGTCCGTGCCCTATTTTTGGCACACTGAGGCCTCCCCAAAAGTCTCGCGGCATTCCGAGTCCGGCGGACAAAGTTGGCCAGCCCCATCCCCCAAGGCTATAGCCCACCCGTTTTTGTGGCCTTATTGGGTTGGACGAACGTGGCGCCCCGGCCTTCGGGCGTTTATTTTTGGGTGCGGCTTTGCCCGCGGCCTATTTTTGGCGCACGGAGGCCCCTTGTAAAGTCTCGCGGCATTCCGAGTCCGGCGGACGAAGTTGGCCAGCCCCACCCCCCAAGCATATAGCCCACCCGTTTTTGTGGCCTTTTTCCGCTGGCCAAACTTGGCGCCCTGGCCTTCGGACCGTTATTTTTGGGCGCGGCTTCGGCCGCGGCCTATTTTTGGCACACGAAGGGCCCTCGCAAAGTCTCGCGGCATTCCGAGTCCGGCGGACGAAGTTGGCCAGCCCCACCCCCCAAGCCTATAGCCCAGCCGTTTTTGTGCCCTTTTTGCGCTCGACGAATTTGGCGCCCCGGCCTTCGGGCGGTTATTTTTGGGCGCCGCTTTGCCCGCGGCCTATGTTTGGCACACGGAGGCCCTTTGAAAAGTCTCGCGGCATTCCGAGTCCGGCGGACGAAGTGGGCCAGCTCCACCTCCCAAGGCTATAGCCCACCCGTTTTTGTGGGCTTTTTCCGCTGGACGAACTTGGCACCCCGGCGTTCGGGGGGTTATTTTGGGGCGCGGCTTTGCCCGCGGCCTATTTTTGGCACACGGAGGCCCCTCGCAAAGTCTCGCGGCATTCCGAGTCCGGCGGACGCATTTGGCCAGCCCGACCCCCCAAGGCTATAGCCCACCCGTTTTTGTGGCCTTTTTCCGCTGGACGAACTTGGCGCCCCGGCCTTCGGGCGGTTATTTTTGGGCGCGGCTTTGCCCGCGGCCTATGTTTGGCACACGGAGACCCCTCGCAAAGTCTCGCGGCATTCCGAGTCCGGCGGATGATGTTTGCCAGCCCCACCCCCCAAGGCTATAGCCCACCTGTTTTTGTGGCCTTTTTGCGCTGGACGCACTTGGCGCCCCGGCCTTCGGGAGGTTATTTTTGGGCGCGGCTTTGCCCGCGGCCTTATTTTTGCACACGGAGGCCCCTCGTAAAGTCTCGCGGCATTCCGAGTCCGGCGGACGAAGTCGGCCAGCCCCACCCCCCAAGGCTATAGCCCACCCATTTTTGTGGCCTTTTTGCGCTGGACGAACTTGGCACCGCGGCCTTCGGGCGGTTATTTTTGGCCGCGACTTTGCCCACGGCCTATGTTTGGCACACGGAGGCCCCTCGCAAAGTCCCACGGCATTCCGAGTCCGGCGGACGAAGTTGGCCAGCCCCACCCCCCAAGGCTATAGCCCACCCGTTTTTGTGGCCTTTTTCCGCTGGACGAACTTTGCGCCCCGGCCTTCGGGCGGTTATTTTTAGGCGCGGCTTTGCCCGCGGCCTATTTTTGACACACGGAGGCCCCTCGCAAAGTCTCGCAGCATTCCGAGTCCGGCGGACGAAGGTGGCCAGCCCCACCCCGCAAGGCTATAGCCCACCCGTTTTTGTGGCCTTTTTGCGCTGGACGAACTTGGCGCCCCGGCCTTCGGGCGGTTATTTTTAGGCGCGGCTTTGCCCGCGGCCTATTTTTGGCACACGGAGGCCCCTCGCAAAGTCTCGCGGCATTCCGAGTCCGGCGGACGAAGGTGGCAAGCCCCACCCCCCAAGGCTATAGCCCACCCGTTTTTGTGGCCTTTTTGCGCTGGACGAACTTGGCGCCCCGGCCTTCGGGCGGTTATTTTTGGGCGCGGCTTTGCCGGCAGCCTATTTTTGGCACACGGAGGCCCCTCACAAAGTCTAGCGGCATTCCGATTCCGGCGGACGAAGTTGGCCAGCCCCAACCCCCAAGGCTATAGCCCACCCGTTTTTGTGGCCTTAGTGCGCTGGACGAACGTGGCGCCCCGGCCTTCGGGCGGTTATTTTTGGGTGCGGCTTTGTCCGCAGCCTATTTTTGGCACACGGAGGCCCCTCGAAAAGTCTCACGGCATTCCGAGTCCGGCGGACGAAGTTGGACAGCCCCACCCCCAAAAGGCTATAGCCCACCCGTTTTTGTTGCCTTTTTGCGCTGGACGAACTTGGCGCCCCGGCCTTCGGGCGGTTATTTTTGGGCGCGGCTTTGACTGCGGCCTATTTTTGGCACACAGGGGCCCCTCGCAAAGTCTCCCGGCATTCCGAGTCCGGCGGACGAATTAGACCAGCCCCACCCCCCAAGGCTATAGCCCACCCGTTTTTGTGGCCTTTTTGCGCTGGACGAACTTGGCGCCCCGGCCTTCGGGCCGTTATTTTTGGGCGAGGCTTTGCTCGCGGCCTATGTTTGGCACACGGAGGCCCATCGCAAAGTCTCGCGGCATTCCAAGTCCGGCGGACGAAGTTGGCCAGCCCCCCCCCCAAGGCTATAGCCCACCCGTTTTTGTGGCCTTTTTCCGCTGGACGAACTTTGCGCCCCAGCCTTCGGGCAGTTATTTTTAGACGCGGCTTTGCCCGCGGCCTATTTTTGGCACACGGAGGCCCCTCGCAAAGTCTCGCAGCATTCCGTGTACGGCGGACGAAGGTGGCCAGCCCCACCCCGCAAGGCTATAGCCCACCTGTTTTTGTGGCCTTTTTGCGCTGGACGAACTTGGCGCCCCGGCCTTCGGGCGGTTAATTATGGGCGCGGCTTTGCCCGCGGCCTATATTTGGCACACGGAGGCCCCTCGCAAAGTCTCGCGGCATTCCGAGTCCGGCGGACGAAGTTGGCCAGCCCCACCCCCCATGGCTATAGCCCACCCGTTTTTGTGGCCTTTTTCCGCTGGACGAACGTGGCGCCCCGGCCTTCGGGCGGTTATTTTTGGCCGCGACATTGCCCACGGCCTATGTTTGGCACACGGTGGCCCCTCGCAAAGTCCCACGGCATTCCGAGTCCGGCGGACGAAGTTGGCCAGCCCCACCCCACCAAGGCTATAGCCCAGCCGTTTTTGTGGGCTCTTTCCGCTGGACGAACTTGGCGCCCCGGCCTGCGGGTTGTTATTTTTGGGCGCGGCTTTGCCCACGGCCTATTTTTAGTGCACGGAGGCCCCTCCCAAAGTCTCGCGGCATTCCGCTTCCGGCGGACGAAGTTGGCCAGCCCCACTCCCCAAGGCTATAGCCCACCCGTTTTTGTGGCCTTTTTCCGCGGGACGAACTTGGCGCCCCGGCCTTCGGGCGGTTATTTTTGGGCGCGGCATTGCCCGCGGCCTATGTTTGGCACACGGAGGCCACTGGGAAAGTCTCGCGGCATTCCGAGTCCGGCGGACGATGTTGGCCTGCCCCACCCCCCAAGGCTATAGCCCACCCGTTTTTGTGGCTTTTTTCCGCTGGACGAACTTTTCGCCCCGGCCTTCGGGCGGTTATTTATGGGCGCGGCTTTGTCCGCGGCCTATTTTTGGCACACGGAGGGCCCTCGGAAAGTCTCGCGGCATTCCGAGTCCGGCGGACGATGTTGGCCAGCCCCACCCCCCAAGGCTATAGCCCACCCGTTTTTGTGGCCTCGTTCCGCTGGACAAACTTGGCGCTCCGGCCTTCGGGTGGATATTTTTGGGCGCGGCTTTGCCCGCCGCCTATTTTTGGCGCACGGAGGCCCCTCCCAAAGTCTCGCGGCATTCCAAGTCCGCCAGACGAAGTGGGCCAGCCCCACCCCCCAAGGCTATAGCCCACCCGTTTTTGTGGCCTTTTTGTGCTGGACGAACTTGGCGCCCCGGCCTTCGGGTGGTTATTTTTGGGCGCGGCATTGCCCGCGGCATATGTTTGGCACACGGAGGCCTCTCGCAAAGTCTCACGGCATTCCGAGTCCGGCGGACGATGTTGGCAAGCCCCACCCCCCAAGGCTATACCCCACCCGTTTTTGTGGCCTTTTTCCGCTGGACGAACTTGGCGCCCCGGACTTCGGGCGGTTATTTTTGGGTGCGGCTTTGCCCGCGGTCTATGTTTGGCACACGGAGGCCCCTCCCAAAGTCTCGCGGCATTCCGTGTCCGGCGGACGAAGTTGGCCTGCCCCACCCCCCAAGGTTATAGCCCACCCGTTTTTGTTGCCTTTTTGTGCTGGACGAACTTGGCGCCCCGGCCTTCGGGCGGTTATTTTTGGGCGCGGCTTTGCCCGCGGCCTATATTTGGCACACGAAGGCCCCTCGTAAAGTCTCCCGGCATTCCGAGTCCGGCGGACGAAGTTGGCCAGCCCCACCCCCCAAGGCTATAGCGCACCCGTTTTTGTGGCCTTTTTGGGCTGGACGAACTTCGCGCCCCGGCCTTCGGGCGGTCGTTTTTAGGCGCGGCTTTGCCCACGGCCTATTTTTGGCACACGGAGGCCCCTGGCAAAGTCTCACGGCATTCCGAGTCCGGCGAACGAAGTTGGCCAGCCCCACCCCCCAAGGCTATAGCCCACCCGTTTTTGTGGCCTTTTTCCGCTGGACGAACTTGGCGCCCCGGACTTCGGGCGGTTATTTTTGGGTGCGGCTTTGCCTGCGGTCAATGTTTGGCACACGGAGGCCCCTCCCAAAGTCTCGCGGCATTCCGAGTCCGGCGGACGAAGTTGGCCTGCCCCACCCCCCAAGGTTATAGACCACCCGTTTTTGTGGCCTTTTTCCGCTGGACGAACTTGGCGCCCCGGCCTTCGTGCGGTTATTTTTGGGTGCGGCATTGCCTGCGGCCTATTTTTGGCGTATGGAGGCCCCTCCCAAAGTCTCGCGGCATTCCGAGTCCGGCGGACGAAGTTGGCCAGCCCCACCCCCCAAGGCTATAGCCCACCCGTTTTTGTGGCCTTTTTCCGCTGGACGAACTTGGCGCCCCGGCCTTCGGGCGGTTATTTTTGGGCGCGGCATTGCCCGCGGCATATGTTTGGCACACGGAGGCCCCTCACAAAGTCTCACGGCATTCCGAGTCCGGCGGACGAAGTTGGCCTGCCCCACCCCCCAAGGTTATAGCCCACCCGTTTTTGTGGCCTTTTTCCGCAGGACGAACTTGGCGCCCCGGCCTTCATGCGGTTATTTTTGGGTGCGGCATTGCCCGCGGCCTATTTTTGGCATATGGAGGCCCCTCCCAAAGTCTCGCGGCATTCCGAGTCCGGCGGACGAAGTTGGCCAGCCCCACCCCCCAAGGCTATAGCCCACCCGTTTTTGTGGCCTTTTTCCGCTGGACGAACTTGGCGCCCCGGCCTTCGGGCGGTTATTTTTGGGCGCGGCATTGCCCGCGGCCTATGTTTGGCACACGGAGGCCACTGGGAAAGTCTCGCGGCATTCCGAGTCCGGCGGACGATGTTGGCCAGCCCCACCCCCCAAGGCTATAGCCCACCCGTTTTTGTGGCTTTTTTCCGCTGGACGAACTTTGCGCCCCGGTCTTCGGGCGGTTATTTATGGGCGCGGCTTTGTCCGCGGCCTATTTTTGGCACACGGAGGCCCCTCGGAAAGTCACGCGGCATTCCGAGTCAGGCGGACGATGTTGGCCAGCCCCACCCACCAAGGCTATAGCCCAGCCGTTTTTGTGGGCTCTTTCCGCTGGACGAACTTGGCGCCCCGGCCTGCGGGTTGTTATTTTTGGGCGCGGCTTTGCCCGCGGCCTATTTTTGGCGCACGGAGGCCCCTCCCAAAGTCTCGCGGCATTCCGAGTCCGGCGGACGATGTTGGCCTGCCCCACCCCCCAAGGCTATAGCCCACCCGTTTTTGTGGCTTTTTTCCGCTGGACGAACTTTTCGCCCCGGCCTTCGGGCGGTTATTTATGGGCGCGGCTTTGTCCGCGGCCTATTTTTGGCACACGGAGGGCCCTCGGAAAGTCTCGCGGCATTCCGAGTCCGGCGGACGATGTTGGCCAGCCCCACCCCCCAAGGCTATAGCCCACCCGTTTTTGTGGCCTTTTTCCGCTGGACGAACTTGGCGCCCCGGCCTTCGGGCGGTTATTTTTGGGCGCGGCAGTGCCCGTGGTCTATGTTTGGCACACGGAGGCCACTCAGAAAGTCTCGCGGCATTCTGAGTCCGGCGGACGATGTTGGCCAGCCCCACCCCCCAAGGCTATAGCCCACCCGTTTTTGTGGGTTTATTCCGCTGGACGAACTTGGCGCCCCGGCCTTCGGGCGGTTATTTTTGGGCGCGGCTTTGCCCGCGGCCTATATTTGGCACACGAAGGCCCCTCGCAAAGTCTCCCGGCATTCCGAGTCCGGCGGACGTAGTGGGCCAGCCCCACCCCCCAAGGCTATAGCCCACCCGTTTTTGTGGCCTTTTTGTGCTGGACGAACTTGGCGCCCCGGCCTTCGGGCGGTTATTTTTGGGCGCGGCTTTGCCCGCGGCCTATATTTGGCACACGAAGGAACCTCGCAAAGTCTCCCGGCATTCCGAGTCCGGCGGACGAAGTGGGCCAGCGCCACCCCCCAAGGCTATAGCCCACCCGTTTTTGTGGCCTTTTTGTGCTGGACGAACTTGGCGCCCCGGCCTTCGGGCGGTTATTTTTGGGCGCGGCTTTGCCCGCGGCCTATATTTGGCACACGAAGGAACCTCGCAAAGTCTCCCGGCATTCCGAGTCCGGCGGACGAAGTTGGCCAGCCCCACCCCCCAAGGCTATAGCCCACCCGTTTTTGTGGCCTTTTTCCGCTGGACGAACTTGGCGCCCCGGACTTCGGGCGGTTATTTTTTGGTACGGCTTTGCCCGCGGTCTATTTTTGGCACACGGAAGCCCCTCGCAAAGTCTCGCGGCATTCCGAGTCCGGCGGACGAAGTTGGCCAGGCCCACCTCCCAAGGCTATAGCCCACCCGTTTTTGTGGCCTTTTTGCGCCGGACGAACTTGGCGCCCCGGCCTTCGGGCGGTTATTTTTAGACGCGGCTTTGCCCGCGGCCTATATTTGGCACACGAAGGCCCCTCGCAAAGTCTCCCGGCATTCCGAGTCCGGCGGACGAAGTTGGCCAGCCCCACCCCCCAAGGCTATAGCCCACCCGTTTTTGTGGCCTTTTTCCGCTGGACGAACTTGGCGCCCCGGACTTCGGGCGGTTATTTTTTGGTACGGCTTTGCCCGCGGTCTATTTTTGGCACACGGAAGCCCCTCGCAAATTCTCGCGGCATTCCGAGTCCGGCGGACGAAGTTGGCCAGGCCCACCTCCCAAGGCTATAGCCCACCCGTTTTTGTGGCCTTTTTGCGCTGGACGAACTTGGCGCCCCGGCCTTCGGGCGGTTATTTTTAGACGCGGCTTTGCCCGCGGCCTATATTTGGTACACGAAGGCCCCTCGCAAAGTCTCCCGGCATTCCGAGTCCGGCGGACGAAGTTGGCCAGCCCCACCCCCCAAGGCTATAGCCCACCCGTTTTTGTGGCCTTTTTCCGCTGGACGAACTTGGCGCCCCGGATTCGGGCGGTTATTTTTTGGTACGGCTTTGCCCGCGGTCTATTTTTGGCACACGGAAGCCCCTCGCAAAGTCTCGCGGCATTCCGAGTCCGGCGGACGAAGTTGGCCAGCCCCACCCCCCAAGGCTATAGCCCACCCGTTTTTGTGGCCTTTTTCCGCTGGACGAACTTGGCGCCCCGGACTTCGGGCGGTTATTTTTTGGTACGGCTTTGCCCGCAGTCTATTTTTGGCACACGGAAGCCCCTCGCAAAGTCTCGCGGCATTCCGAGTCCGGCGGACGAAGTGGGCCAGGCCCACCTCCCAAGGCTATAGCCCACCCGTTTTTGTGGCCTTTTTGCGCTGGACGAACTTGGCGCCCCGGCCTTCGGGCGGTTATTTTTAGACGCGGCTTTGCCCGCGGCCTATATTTGGCACACAAAGGCCCCTCGCAAAGTCTCCCGGCATTCCGAGTCCGGCGGACGAAGTTGGCCAGCCCCACCCCCCAAGGCTATAGCCCACCCGTTTTTGTGGCCTTTTTCCGCTGGACGAACTTGGCGACCCGGACTTCGGGCGGTTATTTTTTGGGATGGCTTTGCCCGCGGCCTATATTTGGCACACGAAGGCCCCTCGCAAAGTCTCCCGGCATTCCGAGTCCGGCGGACGAAGTGGGCCAGCCCCACCCCCCAAGGCTATAGCCCACCCGTTTTTGTGGCCTTTTTGTGTTGGACGAACTTGGCGCCCCGTCCTTCGGGTGGTTATTTTTGCGCGCGACTTTGCCCGCGGCCTATGTTTGGCACACGGAGGCCCCTCGCGAAGTCTCGCGGCATTCCGAGTCCGGCGGACGATGTTGGCCAGCCCCACCCCCCAAGGCTATAGCCCACCCGTTTTTGTGGCCTTTTTGTGTTGGACGAACTTGGCGCCCCGTCCTTCGGGCGGTTATTTTTGCGCGCGACTTTGCCCGCGGCCTATGTTTGGCACACGGAGGCCCCTCGCGAAGTCTCGCGGCATTCCGAGTCCGGCGGACGATGTTGGCCAACCCCACCCCCCAAGGCTATAGCCCACCCGTTTTTGTTGCCTTTTTGTGCTGGACGAACTTGGCGCCCCGGCCTTCGGGCGGTTATTTTTGGGCGCGGCTTTGGCCGGGGCCTATGTTTGGCACACAGAGGCCCCTCACAAATTCTCGCGGCATTCCGAGTCCGGCGGACGAAGTCGGCCAGCCCCACCCCCCAAGGCTATAGCCCACCCGTTTTTGTGGCCTTTTTGCGCTGGACGAACTTGGCGCCCCGGCCTTCGGGCCGTTATTTTTGGGCGCGGCTTGGCCCGCGGCCTATGTTTGGCACACGGAGGCCCCTCGCAATGTCTCGCAGCATTCCGAGTCCGGCGGACGATGTTGGCCAGCCCCATCACCCAAGGCTATAGCCCACCCGTTTTTGTGGCCTTTTTCCGCTGGACGAACTTGGCGCCCCGGCCTTCGGGCGGTTATTTTTGGGCGCGGCTTTGCCCGTGGCCTATGTTTTGCACACGGAGGCCCCTCGCAAAGTCTCGCGGCATTCCGAGTCCGGCGGACGATGTTGGCCAGCCCCATCACCCAAGGCTATAGCCCACCCGTTTTTGTGGCCTTTTTCCGCTGGAGGAACTTGGCGCCCCGGCCTTCGGGCTGTTATTTTTGGGTACGGCTTTGCCCGCGGCCTATATTTGGCACACGAAGGCTCTTCGTAAAGTCTCCCGGCAATCCGAGTCCGGCGGACGAAGTCGGCCAGCCCCACCCCCCAAGGCTATAGCCCACCCGTTTTTGTGGCCTTTTTGCGCTGGACGAACTTGGCACCCCGGCCTTCAGGCGGTTATTTTTGGGCGCGGCTTGGCCCGCGGCCTATGTTTGGCACACGGAGGCCCCTCGCAATGTCTCGCGGCATTCCGAGTCCGGCGGACGATGTTGGCCAGCCCCATCACCCAAGGCTATAGCCCACCCGTTTTTGTGGCCTTTTTCCGCTGGACGAACTTGGCGCCCCGGCCTTCGGGCGGTTATTTTTGGGCGCGGCTTTGCCCGTGGCCTATGTTTGGCACACGGAGGCCCCTCGCAAAGTCTCGCGGCAATCCGAGACCGGCGGACGATGTTGGCCAGCCCCATCACCCAAGGCTATAGCCCACCCGTTTTTGTGGCCTTTTTCCGCTGGAGGAACTTGGCGCCCCGGCCTTCGGGCGGTTATTTTTGGGTGCGGCTTTGCCCGCGGCCTATATTTGGCACACGAAGGCTCCTCGTAAAGTCTCCCGGCAATCCGAGTCCGGCGGACGAAGTCGGCCAGCGCCACCCCCCAAGGCTATAGCCCACCCGTTTTTGTGGCCTTTTTCCGCTGGACGAACTTGGCGCCCCGGACTTCGGGCGGTTATTTTTGGGTGCGGCTTTGCCCGCGGTCTATTTTTGGCACACGGAGGCCCCTCGCAAAGTCTCGCGGCATTCCGAGTCCGGCGGAGAAGTTGGCCAGCCGCACCCCCCAAGGCTATAGCCCACCCGTTTTTGTGGCCTTTTTGCGCTGGACGAACTTGGCGCCCCGGCCGTCGGGCAGTTATTTTTAGGCGCGGCTTTGCCCGCGTCCTATATTTGGCACACGAAGGCGCCTCGCAAAGTCTCCAGGCATTCCGAGTCCGGCGGACGAAGTGGGCCAGCCCCACCCCCCAAGGCTATAGCCCACACGTTTTTGTGGCCTTTTTGTGCTGGACGAACTTGGCGCCCCGGCCTTCGGGCGGTTATTTTTGGGCGCGGCTTTGCCCGCGGCCTATATTTGGCACACGAAGGCCCCTCGCAAAGTCTCCCGGCTTTCCGTGTCCGGCGGACGAAGTTGGCCAGCCCCACCCCCCAAGGCTATAGCCCACCCGTTTTTGTGGCCTTTTTGCGCTGGACGAACCTGGCGTCCCGACCTTCGGGCGGTTATTTTTAGGCGCGGCTTTGCCCGCGGCCTATATTTGGCACACGAAGGCCCCTCGTAAAGTCTCCCGGCATTCCGAGTCCGGCGGACGAAGTGGGCCAGCCCCACCCCCCAAGGCTATAGCCCACCCGTTTTTGTGGCCTTTTTGTGCTGGACAAACTTGGCGCCCCGGCCTTCGGGCGGTCATTTTTGGGCGCGGCTTTGCCCGCGGCCTATATTTGGCACACGAAGAAACCTCGCAAAGTCTCCCGGCATTCCGAGTCCGGCGGACGAAGCTGGCCAGCCACACCCCCCAAGGCTATAGCCCACCCGTTTTTGTGGCCTTTTTCCGCTGGACGGACTTGGCGCCCCGGACTTCGGGCGGTTATTTTTGGGTGCTACTTTGCCCGCGGTCTATTTTTGGCACAAGGAGGCCCCTCGCAAAGTCTCGCGGCATTCCGAGTCCGGCGGACGAAGTTGGCCAGCCCCACCCCCCAAGGCTATAGCCCACCCGTTTTTGTGGGCCTTTTTCCGCTGGACGAACTTGGCGCCCGGACTTCGGGCGGTTATTTTTGGGTGCGGCTTTGCCCGCGGTCTATTTTTGGCACACGGAGGCCCCTCGCAAAGTCTCGCGGCATTCCGAGTCCGGCGGACGAAGTGGGCCAGGCCCACCTCCCAAGGCTATAGCCCACCCGTTTTTGTGGCCTTTTTGTGCTGGACGAACTTGGCGCCCCGGCCTTCGGGCGGTTATTTTTGGGAGTGGCTTTGCCCGCGTCCTATGTTTGGCACACGGAGACCCCTCGCAAGGTCTCGCGGCATTCCGAGTCCGGCGGACGAAGTTGGCCAGCGCCACCCCCAAAGGCCATAGCCCACCCGTTTTTCTGGCCTTTTTCTGCTGGACGAACTTGGCTCACCGGCCTTCGGGCGGTTATTTTTGGGCGCGGCTTTGCCCGCGGCCTATTTTTGGCACACAGAGGCACCTCACAAATTCTCGTGGCTTTCCGAGTCCGGCGGACGAAGTCGGCCAGCCCCACCCCCCAAGGCTATAGCCCACCCGTTTTTGTGGCCTTTTTCCGCTGGACGAACTTGGCGCCCCGGACTTCGGGCGGTTATTTTTTGGTACGGCTTTGCCCGCGGTCTATTTTTGGCACACGGAAGCCCCTCGCAAAGTCTCGCGGCATTCCGAGTCCAGCGGACAAAGTTGGCCAGGCCCACCTCCCAAGGCTATAGCCCACCCGTTTTTGTGGCCTTTTTGCGCTGGACGAACTTGGCGCCCCGGCCTTCGGGCGGTTATTTTTAGACGCGGCTTTGCCCGCGGCCTATATTTGGCACACGAAGGCCCCTCGCAAAGTCTCCCGGCATTCCGAGTCCGGCGGACGAAGTTGGCCAGCCCCACCCCCCAAGGCTCTAGCCCACCCGTTTTTGTGGCCTTTTTCCGCTGGACGAACTTGGCGCCCCGGACTTCGGGCGGTTATTTTTTGGTACGGCTTTGCCCGCGGTCTATTTTTGGCACACGGAAGCCCCTCGCAAAGTCTCGCGGCATTCCAAGTCCGGCGGACGAAGTTGGCCAGGCCCACCTCCCAAAGCTATAGCCCACCCATTTTTGTGGCCTTTTTGCGCTGGACGAACTTGGCGCCCCGGCCTTCGGGCGGTTATTTTTAGACGCGGCTTTGCCCGCGGCCTATATTTGGCACACGAAGGCCCCTCGCAAAGTCTCCCGGCATTCCGAGTCCGGCGGACGAAGTGGGCCAGCCCCACCCCCCAAGGCTATAGCCCACCCGTTTTTGTGGCCTTTTTGTGTTGGACGAACTTGGCGCCCCGTCCTTCGGGTGGTTATTTTTGCGCGCGACTTTGCCCGCGGCCTATGTTTGGCACACGGAGGCCCCTCGCGAAGTCTCGCGGCATTCCGAGTCCGGCGGACGATGTTGGCCAGCCCCACCCCCCAAGGCTATAGCCCACCCGTTTTTGTGACCTTTTTGTGTTGGACGAACTTGGCGCCCCGTCCTTCGGGCGGTTATTTTTGCGCGCGACTTTGCCCGCGGCCTATGTTTGGCACACGGAGGCCCCTCGCGAAGTCTCGCGGCATTCCGAGTCCGGCGGACGATGTTGGCCAACCCCACCCCCCAAGGCTATAGCCCACCCGTTTTTGTGGCCTTTTTGTGCTGGATGAACTTGGCGCCCCGGCCTTCGGGCGGTTACTTTTGGGCGCGGCTTTGCCCGGGGCCTATGTTTGGCACACAGAGGCCCCTCACAAATTCTCGCGGCATTCCGAGTCCGGCGGACGATGTTGGCCAGCCCCATCACCCAAGGCTATAGCCCACCCGTTTTTGTGGCCTTTTTCCGCTGGAGGAACTTGGCGCCCCGGCCTTCGGGCGGTTATTTTTGGGTGCGGCTTTGCCCGCGGCCTATATTTGGCACACGAAGGCTCTTCGTAAAGTCTCCCTGCAATCCGAGTCCGGCGGACGAAGTCGGCCAGCCCCACCCCCCAAGGCTATAGCCCACCCGTTTTTGTGGCCTTTTTCCGCTGGACGAACTTGGCGCCCCGGACTTCGGGCGGTTATTTTTGGGTGCGGCTTTGCCCGCGGTCTATTTTTGGCACACGGAGGCCCCTCGCAAAGTCTCGCGGCATTCCGAGTCCGGCGGACGAAGTTGGCCAGCCGCACCCCCGAAGGCTATAGCCCACCCGTTTTTGTGGCCTTTTTGCGCTGGACGAACTTGGCGCCCCGGCCGTCGGGCGGTTATTTTTAGGCGCGGCTTTGCCCGCGTCCTATATTTGGCAAACGAAGGCCCCTCCCAAAGTCTCCCGGCATTCCGAGTCCGGCGGACGAAGTGGGCCAGCCCCACCCCCCAAGGCTATAGCCCACACGTTTTTGTGGCCTTTTTGTGCTGGACGAACTTGGCGCCCCGGCCTTCGGGCGGTTATTTTTGGGCGCGGCTTTGGCCGCGGCCTATATTTGGCACACGAAGGCCCCTCGCAAAGTCTCCCGGCTTTCCGTGTCCGGCGGACGAAGTTGGCCAGCCCCACCCCCCAAGGCTATAGCCCACCCGTTTTTGTGGCCTTTTTGCGCTGGACGAACCTGGCGTCCCGGCCTTCGGGCGGTTATTTTTAGGCGCGGCTTTGCCCGCGGCCTATATTTGGCACACGAAGGCCCCTCGCAAAGTCTCCCGGCATTCCGAGTCCGGCGGACGAAGTGGGCCAGCCCCACCCCCCAAGGCTATAGCCCACCCGTTTTTGTGGCCTTTTTGTGCTGGACAAACTTGGCGCCCCGGCCTTCGGGCGGTCATTTTTGGGCGCGGCTTTGCCCGCGGCCTATATTTGGCACACGAAGGCCCCTCGCAAAGTCTCCCGGCTTTCCGTGTCCGGCGGACGAAGTTGGCCAGCCCCACCCCCCAAGGCTATAGCCCACCCGTTTTTGTGGCCTTTTTGCGCTGGACGAACCTGGCGTCCCGGCCTTCGGGCGGTTATTTTTAGGCGCGGCTTTGCCCGCGGCCTATATTTGGCACACGAAGGCCCCTCGCAAAGTCTCCCGGCATTCCGAGTCCGGCGGACGAAGTGGGCCAGCCCCACCCCCCAAGGCTATAGCCCACCCGTTTTTGTGGCCTTTTTGTGTTGGACGAACTTGGCGCCCCGTCCTTCGGGTGGTCATTTTTGGGCGCGGCTTTGCCCGCGGCCTATATTTGGCACACGAAGAAACCTCGCAAAGTCTCCCGGCATTCCGAGTCCGGCGGACGAAGTCGGCCAGCCACACCCCCCAAGGCTATAGCCCACCCGTTTTTGTGGCCTTTTTCCGCTGGACGAACTTGGCGCCCCGGACTTCGGGCGGTTATTTTTGGGTGCTACTTTGCCCGCGGTCTATTTTTGGCACAAGGAGGCCCCTCGCAAAGTCTCGCGGCATTCCGAGTCCGGCGGACGAAGTTGGCCAGCCCCACCCCCCAAGGCTATAGCCCACCCGTTTTTGTGGGCCTTTTTCCGCTGGACGAACTTGGCGCCCCGGACTTCGGGCGGTTATTTTTGGGTGCGGCTTTGCCCGCGGTCTATTTTTGGCACACGGAGGCCCCTCGCAAAGTCTCGCGGCATTCCGAGTCCGGCGGACGAAGTGGGCCAGGCCCACCTCCCAAGGCTATAGCCCACCCGTTTTTGTGGCCTTTTTGTGCTGGACGAACTTGGCGCCCCGGCCTTCGGGCGGTTATTTTTGGGAGTGGCTTTGCCCGCTTTCTATGTTTGGCACACGGAGACCCCTCGCAAGGTCTCGCGGCATTCCGAGTCCGGCGGACGAAGTTGGCTAGCCCCACCCCCAAAGGCCATAGCCCACCCGTTTTTGTGGCCTTTTTCTGCTGGACGAACTTGGCTCACCGGCCTTCGGGCGGTTATTTTTGGGCGCGGCTTTGCCCGCGGCCTATTTTTGGCACACAGAGGCCCCTCACAAGTTCTCGCGGCATTCCGAGTCCGGCGGACGAAGTCGGCCAGCCCCACCCCCCAAGGCTATAGCCCACCCGTTTTTGTGGCCTTTTTGCGCTGGACGAACTTGGCGCCCCGGCCTTCGGGCGGTTATTTTTGGGCGCGGCTTTGCCCGCGGCCTATATTTGGCACACGAAGAAACCTCGCAAAGTCTCCCGGCATTCCGAGTCCGGCGGACGAAGTTGGCCAGCCACACCCCCCAAGGCTATAGCCCACCCGTTTTGGTGGCCTTTTTCCGCTGGACGAACTTGGCGCCCCGGCCTTCGGGCGGTTATTTTTGGGCGCGACTTTGCCCGCGGCCTATATTTGGCACACGAAGAAACCTCGCAAAGTCTCCCGGCATTCCGAGTCCGGCGGACGAAGTTGGCCAGCCACACCCCCCAAGGCTATAGCCCACCCGTTTTGGTGGCCTTTTTCCGCTGGACGAACTTGGCGCGCCGGACTTCGGGCGGTTATTTTTGAGCGCGGCTTTGCCCGCGGCCTATATTTGGCACACGAAGGAACCTCGCAAAGTCTCCCGGCATTCCGAGTCCGGCGGACGAAGTGGGCCAGCCCCACCCCCCAAGGCTGTAGCCCACCCGTTTTTGTGGGCCTTTTTCCGCTGGACGAACTTGGCGCCCTGGACTTCGGGCGGTTATTTTTGGGTACGGCTTTGCCCGCGGTCTATTTTTGGCACACGGAGGCCACTCGCAAACTCTCGCGGCATTCCGAGTCCGGCGGACGAAGTTGGCCAGGCCCACCTCCCAAGGCTATAGCCCACCCGTTTTTGTGGCCTTTTTGCGCTGGACGAACTTGGCGCCCCGGCCTTCGGGCGGTTATTTTTAGACGCGGCTTTGCCCGCGGCCTATATTTGGCACACGAAGGCCCCTCGCAAAGTCTCCCGGCATTCCGAGTCCGGCAGACAAAGTGGGCCAGCCCCACCCCCCAAGGCTATAGCCCACCCGTTTTTGTGGCCTTTTTGTGCTGGACGAACTTGGCGCCCCGGCCTTCGGGCGGTTATTTTTGGGCGCGACTTTGCCCGCGTCCTATGTTTGGCACACGGAGGCCCCTCGCGAAGTCTCGCGGGATTCCGAGTCCGGCGGACGATGTTGGCCATCCCCACCCCCCAAGGCTATAGCCCACCCGTTTTTGTGGCCTTTTTGCGCTGGACAAACTTGGCGCCCCGGCCTTCGGGCGGTTATTTTGGGCGCGGCTTTGCCCGCGGACTATGTTTGGCACACGGAGGCCCCTCGCGAAGTCTCGCGGGATTCCGAGTCCGGCGGACGATGTTGGCCATCCCCACCCCCCAAGGCTATAGCCCACCCGTTTTTGTGGCCTTTTTGCGCTGGACGAACTTGGCACCCCGGCCTTCGGGCGGTTATTTTTGGGCGTGGCTTTGCCCGCAGCCTATGTTTGGCACACGGAGGCCCCTCGCAAAGTCTCGCGGCATTCCGAGTCCGGCAGACGAAGTTGGCCAGCCCCACCTCCCAAGGCTATAGCCCACCCGTTTATGTGTCCTTTTTCCTATGGACGAACTTGGCACCCCGGCCTTCGGGTGGTTATTTTTGGGCGCGGCTTTTCCCGCAGCCTATGTTTGGCATACGGAGGCCCCTCGCAAAGTCTCGCGGCATTCCAAGTCCGGCGGACGAAGTTGGCCAGCCCCACCCCCCAAGGCTATAGCCCACCCGTTTTTGTGGCCTTTTTCCGCTGGACGAACTTGGCGCCCCAGCCTTCGGGTCGTTATTGTTGGGCGCAGCTATGCCCGCGGCCTATGTTTGGCACACAGAGGCCACTCGCAAAGTCTCGTGGCATTCCGAGTCCGGCGGACGATGTTGGCCAGCCCCACCCCCCAAGGCTATAGCCCACCGTTTTTGTGGCCTTTTTGCGCTGGACGAACTTGGCGCCCCGGCCCTCGGACGGTTATTTTTGGGCACAGCTTTGCCCGCGGCCTATTTTTGGCACACGGAGGCCCCTCGCAAAGACTCGCGGCATTCCGAGTCCGGCGGTCGAAGTGGGCCAGCCCCACCCGCCAAGGCTATAGCCCACCCGTTTATGTGGCCTTTTTCCGATGGACGAACTTGGCACCCCGGCCTTCGGGTGGTTATTTTTGCGGCTTTGCCCGCAGCCTATGTTTGGCATACGGAGGCCCCTCGCAAAGTCTCGCGGCATTCCAAGTCCGGCGGACGATTTTGGCCAGCCCCATCCCCCAAGGCTATAGCCCACCCGTTTTTGTGGCCTTTTTCCGCTGGACGAACTTGGCGCCCCGGCCTTCGGGTTGTTATTGTTGGGCGCAGCTATGCCCGCGGCCTATGTTTGGCACACAGAGGCCCCTCGCAAAGTCTTGTGGCATTCCGAGACCGGCGGACGAAGTTGGCCAGCCCCACCCGCCAAGGCTATAGCCCACCGTTTTTGTGGCCTTTTTGCGCTGGACGACCTTGGCGCCCCGGCCTTCGGACGGTTATTTTTGGGTGCAGCTTTGCCCGCGGCCGATTTTTGGCACACGGAGGCCCCTCGCAAAGTCTCGCGGCATTCCGAGTCCGGCGGACGAAGTTGGCCAGCCCCACCCCCCAAGGCTATAGCCCACCGTTTTTGTGGCCTTTTTGCGTTGGACGAACTTCGCGCCCCGGCCTTCGGGCGGTTATTTTTGGGCGCGGCTTTGCCCGCGGCCTATGTTTGGCACACGAAGGACCCTCGCAAAGTCTCGCGGCATTCCAAGTCCGGCGGACGAAGTTGGCCAGCCCCACCCCCCAAGGCTATAGCCCACCCGTTTTTGTGGCCTTTTTCCGCTGGACGAACTTGGCGCCCCGGCCTTCGGGTTGTTATTGTTGGGCGCAGCTATGCCCGCAGCCTATGTTTGGCACACAGAGGCCCCTCTCAATGTCTCGTGGCATTCCGAGTCCGGCGGACGAAGTTGGCCAGCCCCACCCCCCAAGGCTATAGCCCACCGTTTTTGTGGCCTTTTTGCGCTGGACGAACTTGGCGCCCCGGCCTTCGGACGGTTATTTTTGGGCGCGGCTTTGTCCACGGCCTATTTTTGGCACACGGACGCCCCTCACAAAGTCTCGCGGCATTCCGAGTCCGGCGGACGAAGTTGGCCAGCCCCACCCCCCAAGGCTATAGCCCACCCGTTTTTGTGGCCTTTTTGCGCGGGACGAACATGGCGCCCCGGCCTTCGGGCGGTTATTTTTGGGCGGGTTTGTCCACGGCCTCTGTTTGGCACCCGGAGGCCCCTCACAAAGTCTCGCGGCATTCCGAGTCCGGCGGACAAAGTTGGCCAGCCCCACCCCCCAAGGCTATAGCCCACCCGTTTTTGTGGCCATTTTCCGCTGGACGAACTTGGCGCCCCAGCCTTCGGGGGGTTATTTTTGGGCGCGGCTTTGCCCGCGGCCTAGTTTTGGCACACGGAGTCCCCTCGCAAAGTCTCACGGAATTCCGAGTCGGGCGGACGAAGTCGGCCAGCCCCACCCCCCAAGGCTATAGCCCACCCGTTTTTGTGGCCTTTTTGCGCTGGACGAACTTGGCGCCCCGGCCTTTGGATGGTTATTTTTGGGCGCAGCTTTGCCCGCGTCCTATTTTTGGCACACGGAGGCCCCACGGAAAGTCTCGCGGCATTCCGAGTCCGGCGGACGAAGTTGGCCAGCCCCACTCCCCAAGGCTATAGCCCACCCGTTTTTGTGGCATTTTTGCGCGGGACAAACTTGGCGCCCCGGCCTTCGGGCGGTTATTTTTGGGCGCGGCTTTGCCCGCGGCCAATTTTTAGCACACGGAGGCCCCTCGCAAAGTCTCGGCACTCCGAGTCCGGCGGACGAAGTTGGCCAGCCCCCCCCTCCCCCAAGGCTATAGCCCAACCGTTTTTGTGGCCTTTTTGCGCTGGACGAACTTGGCGCCCTGGCCTTCGGGTTGTTATTTTTGGGCGTGGCTTTGTCCGCGGCCTATGTTTGGCACACGGAGGCCACTCGCAAAGTGTCGCGGCATTCCGAGTCCGGCGGACGAAGTTGGCCAGCCCCACCCCCCAAGGCTATAGCCCACCCGTTTTTGTGGCCTTTTTCCGCTGGACGAACTTGGCGACCCGGTCTTCGGGCGGTTATTTTTGGGCGCGGCTTTGCCGGCGACCTATTTTTCGCACACGGAGGGCCCTCGCACAGTCTCGCGGCAATCCGAGTCCGGCAGACGAAGTGGGCCAGCCCCACCCCCCAAGGCTATAGCCCACCCGTTTTTGTGGCATTTTTGCGCTGGACGAACTTGGCGCCCCGGCCTTCGGGCGGTTATTTTTGGGCGCGGCTTTGCCCGCGGCTTATGTTTGGCACACGGAGGCCCCTCGCAAAGTCCAGCGGCAATCCGAGTCCGGCGGACGAAGTTGGCCAGCCCCACCCTCCAAGGCTTTCCGCTGGACGAACTTGGCGCCCCGGCCTTCGGGCGGTTATTTTTGGGCGCGGCTTTGCCCGCGGCCTATGTTTGGTACACGGAGGCCCCTCGCAAAGTCTCACGGCATTCCGAGTCCGGCGGACGAAGTCGGCCAGCACCACCCCCCAAGGCTATAGCCCACCCATTTTTGTGGCCTTTTTGCGCTGGACGAACTTTGCGCCCCGGCCTTCCGTCGGTTATTTTTGGGCGCGGCTTTGCCCACGGCCTATGTTTGGCACACGGAGGCCACTCGCAAAGTGTCGCGGCATTCCGAGTCCGGCGGACGAAGTTGGCCAGCCCCACCCCCCAAGGCTATAGCCCACCCGTTTTTGTGGCCTTTTTCCGCTGGACGAACTTGGCGACCCGGTCTTCGGGCAGTTATTTTTGGGCGCGGCTTTGCCCGCGACCTATTTTTCGCACACGGAGGGCCCTCGCACAGTCTCGCGGCAATCCGAGTCCGGCAGACGAAGTGGGCCAGCCCCACCCCCCAAGGCTATAGCCCACCCGTTTTTGTGGCATTTTTGCGCTGGACGAACTTGGCGCCCCGGCCTTCGGGCGGTTATTTTTGGGTGCGTCTTTGCCCGCGGCTTATGTTTGGCACACGGAGGCCCCTCGCAAAGTCCAGCGGCAATCCGAGTCCGGCGGACGAAGTTGGCCAGCCCCACCCTCCAAGGCTTTCCGCTGGACGAACTTGGCGCCCCGGCCTTCGGGCGGTTATTTTTGGGCGCGGCTTTGCCCGCGGCCTATGTTTGGTACACGGAGGCCCCTCGCAAAGTCTCACGGCATTCCGAGTCCGGCGGACGAAGTCGGCCAGCACCACCCCCCAAGGCTATAGCCCACCCATTTTTGTGGCCTTTTTGCGCTGGACGAACTTTGCGCCCCGGCCTTCCGTCGGTTATTTTTGGGCGCGGCTTTGCCCACGGCCTATGTTTGGCACACGGAGGCCACTCGCAAAGTGTCGCGGCATTCCGAGTCCGGCGGACGAAGTTGGCCAGCCCCACCCCCCAAGGCTATAGCCCACCCGTTTTTGTGGCCTTTTTCCGCTGGACGAACTTGGCGACCCGGTCTTCGGGCGGTTATTTTTGGGCGCGGCTTTGCCCACGACCTATTTTTCGCACACGGAGGGCCCTCGCACAGTCTCGCGGCAATCCGAGTCCGGCAGACGAAGTGGGCCAGCCCCACCCCCCAAGGCTATAGCCCACCCATTTTTGTGGCCTTTTTGCGGTGGACGAACTTTGCGCCCCGGCCTTCCGTCGGTTATTTTTGGGCGCGGCTTTGCCCCCGGCCTATGTTTGGCACACGGAGGCCCCTCGCAAAGTCCAGCGGCAATCCGAGTCCGGCGGACGAAGTTGGCCAGCCCCACCCTCCAAGGCTTTCCGCTGGACGAACTTGGCGCCCCGGCCTTCGGGCGGTTATTTTTGGGTGCGGCTTTGCCCGCGGCCTATGTTTGGTACACGGAGGCCCCTCGCAAAGTCTCACGGCATTCCGAGTCCGGCGGACGAAGTCGGCCAGCACCACCCCCCAAGGCTATAGCCCACCCATTTTTGTGGCCTTTTTGCGCTGGACGAACTTTGCGCCCCGGCCTTCCGTCGGTTATTTTTGGGCGCGGCTTTGCCCACGGCCTATGTTTGGCACACGGACGCCCCTCGCAAAGTCTCGCGGTATTCCGAGTCCGGCGGACGAAGTTGGCCAGGCCCACCCCCCAAGGCTATAGCCCACCCGTTTTTGTGGCCTTTTTCCGCTGGACGAACTTGGCGCCCCGGCCTTCGGGCGGTTATTTTTGGACGCGGCTTTGCCCGCGGCCTATTTTTAGCACACGGAGGCCCCTCGCAAATTCTCGGCACTCCGAGTCCGGCGGACAAAGTGGGCTGGCCCCCCCCCCCCCAAAGCTATAGCCCACCCGTTTTTGTGGCCTTTTTGCGCTGGACGAACTTGACGCCCTGGCCTTCGGGTTGTTATTTTAGGGCGCGACTTTGTCCGCGGCCTATGTTTGGCACACGGAGGCCACTCGCAATTCTCGCGGCAGTCCGAGTCCGGCGGACGAAGTTTGCCAGCCCCACCCCCCAAGGCTATAGCCCACCCGTTTTTGTGGCCTTTTTCCGCTGGACGAACTTGGCGCCCCGGCCTTCGGGTTGTTATTGTTGGGCGCAGCTATGCCCGCAGCCTATGTTTGGCACACAGAGGCCCCTCTCAAAGTCTCGTGGCATTCCGAGTCCGGCGGACGAAGTTGGCCAGCCCCACCCCCCAAGGCTATAGCCCACCGTTTTTGTGGCCTTTTTGCGCTGGACGAACTTGGCGCCCCGGCCTTCGGACGGTTATTATTGGGCGCGGCTTTGTCCACGGCCTATTTTTGGCACACGGACGCCCCTCACAAAGTCTCGCGGCATTCCGAGTCCGGCGGACGAAGTTGGCCAGCCCCACCCCCCAAGGCTATAGCCCACCCGTTTTTGTGGCCTTTTTGCGCGGGACGAACATGGCGCCCCGGCCTTCGGGCGGTTATTTTTGGGCGGGTTTGTCCACGGCCTATGTTTGGCACCCGGAGGCCCCTCACAAAGTCTCGCGGCATTCCGAGTCCGGCGGACAAAGTTGGCCAGCCCCACCCCCCAAGGCTATAGCCCACCCGTTTTTGTGGCCATTTTCTGCTGGACGAACTTGGCGCCCCAGCCTTCGGGGGGTTATTTTTGGGCGCGGCTTTGCCCGCGGCCTAGTTTTGGCACACGGAGTCCCTTCGCAAAGTCTCACGGCATTCCGAGTCCGGCGGACGAAGTCGGCCAGCCCCACCCCCCAAGGCTATAGCCCACCCGTTTTTGTGGCCTTTTTGCGCTGGACGAACTTGGCGCCCCGGCCTTTGGATGGTTATTTTTGGGCGCAGCTTTGCCCGCGTCCTATTTTTGGCACACGGAGGCCCCACGCAAAGTCTCGCGGCATTCCGAGTCCGGCGGACGAAGTTGGCCAGCCCCACTCCCCAAGGCTATAGCCCACCCGTTTTTGTGGCATTTTTGCGCGGGACGAACTTGGCGCCCCGGCCTTCGGGCGGTTATTTTTGGGCGCGGCTTTGCCCGCGGCCAATTTTTAGCACACGGAGGCCCCTCGCAAAGTCTCGGCACTCCGAGTCCGGCGGACGAAGTTGGCCAGCCCCCCCCTCCCCCAAGGCTATAGCCCAACCGTTTTTGTGGCCTTTTTGCGCTGGACGAACTTGGCGCCCTGGCCTTCGGGTTGTTATTTTTGGGCGTGGCTTTGTCCGCGGCCTATGTTTGGCACACGGAGGCCACTCGCAAAGTGTCGTGGCATTCCGAGTCCGGCGGACGAAGTTGGCCAGCCCCACCCCCCAAGGCTATAGCCCACCCGTTTTTGTGGCCTTTTTCCGCTGGACGAACTTGGCGCCCCGGTCTTCGGGCGGTTATTTTTGGGCGCGGCTTTGCCCGCGACCTATTTTTCGCACACGGAGGGCCCTCGCACAGTCTCGCGGCAATCCGAGTCCGGCAGACGAAGTGGGCCAGCCCCACCCGCCAAGGCTATAGCCCACCCGTTTTTGTGGCATTTTTGCGCTGGACGAACTTGGCGCCCCGGCCTTCGGGCGGTTATTTTTGGGCGCGGCTTTGCCCACGGCTTATGTTTGGCACACGGAGGCCCCTCGCAAAGTCTAGCGGCAATCCGAGTCCGGCGGACGAAGTTGGCCAGCCCCACCCTCCAAGGCTTTCCGCTGGACGAACTTGGCGCCCCAGCCTTCGGGCGGTTATTTTTGGGCGCGGCTTTGCCCGCGGCCTATGTTTGGTACACGGAGGCCCCTCGCAAAGTCTCACGGCATTCCGAGTCCGGCGGACGAAGTCGGCCAGCACCACCCCCCAAGGCTATAGCCCACCCATTTTTGTGGCCTTTTTGCGCTGGACGAACTTTGCGCCCCGGCCTTCCGTCGGTTATTTTTGGGCGCGGCTTTGCCCACGGCCTATGTTTGGCACACGAAGGCCCCTCGCAAAGTCTCGCGGCATTCCGAGTCCGGCGGACGAAGTTGGCCAGCCCCACCCCCCAAGGCTATAGCCCACCCGTTTTTGTGGCCTTTTTCCGCTGGACGAACTTGGCGCCCCGGCCTTCGGGCGGTTATTTTTGGGCGCGGCTTTGCCCGCGGCCTATTTTTAGCACACGGAGGCCCCTCGCAAATTCTCGGCACTCCGAGTCCGGCAGACAAAGTGGGCTGGCCCCCCCCCCCAAAGCTATAGCCCACCCGTTTTTGTGGCCTTTTTGCGCTGGACGAACTTGGCGCCCTGGCCTTCGGGTTGTTATTTTTGGGCGCGGCTTTGTCCGCGGCCTATGTTTGGCACACGGAGGCCACTCGCAAAGTCTCGCGGCAGTCCGAGTCTGGCGGACGAAGTGGGCCAGCCCCACCCCCCAAGGCTATAGCCCACCCGTTTTTGTGGCCTTTATCCGCTGGACGAACTTGGCGCCCCGGCCTTCGGGCGGTTATTTTTGGGCGCGGCTTTGCCCGTGGCCTATTTTTGGCACACAGAGGCCCCTCACAAAGTCTCGAGGGATTCCGAGTCCGGCGGACGAAGTTGGCCAGCCCCACCCCCCTAGGCTATAGCCCACCCGTTTTTGTTGTCTTTTTGCGCTGGACGAACTTGGCGCCCCGGCCTTCGGGCGGTTATGTTTGGGCGCGGCTATGTCCGCGGCCTATGTTTGGTACAATGAGGCCCCTCGGACAGTATCGCGGCATTCCGAGTCCGGCGGACGAAGTTGGCCAGGCCCACCCCCCAAGGCTGTAGCCCACCCGTTTTTGTGGCCTTTTTGCGCTGGACGAACTTGGCGCCCCGGCCTTCGGGTTGTTATTTTTGGGCGTGGCTTTCTCCGCGGCCAATGTTTGGCACACGCAGGCCCCTCGTAAAGTCTCGCGGCATTCCGAGTCCGGCGGATGAAGTTGGCCAGCCCCACCCCTCAAGGCTATAGCCCACCCGTTTTTGTGGCCTTTTTCCGCTGGACGAACTTGGCGCCCCGGCCTTCGGGCGGTTATTTTTGGGCGCAGATTTTCCCGCGGCCTATGTTTGGCACACGGAGGCCACTCGCAAAGTGTCGCGGCATTCCGAGTCCGGCGGACGAAGTTGGCCAGCCCCACCCCCCAAGGCTATAGCCCACCCGTTTTTGTGGCCTTTTTCCGCTGGACGAACTTGGCGCCCCGGTCTTCGGGCGGTTATTTTTGGGCGCGGCTTTGCCCGCGACCTATTTTTCGCACACGGAGGGCCCTCGCACAGTCTCGCGGCAATCCGAGTCCGGCAGACGAAGTGCGCCAGCCCCACCCCCCAAGGCTATAGCCCACCCGTTTTTGTGGGCCTTTTTCCGCTGGACGAATTTGGCACCCCGGCCTTCGGGCGGTTATTTTTGGGCGCGGCTTTGCCCGCGGCCTATTTTTGGCACACGGAGGCCCCTCGCAAAGTCTCACGGCATTCCGAGTCCGGCAAACGAGGTTGGCCAGCCCCACCCCCCAAGGCTATAGCCCACCCGTTTTTGTGGCCTTTTTCCGCTGGACGAACTTGGCGCCCCGGCCTTCGGGCGGTTATTTTTGGGCGCGGCTTTGGCTGCGGCCTATGTTTTGCACACGGAGGCCCCTCGCAAAGTCTCGCGGCATTCCGAGTCCGGCGGACGAAGTTGGCCAGCCCAACCCCCAAGGCTATAGCCCACCCGTTTTTGTGGTCTTTTTCCGCTGGACGAATTTGGCACCCCGGCCTTCGGGCGGTTATTTTTGGGCGCGGCTTCGCCCGCAGCCTATGTTTGGCACACGGAGGCCCCTCGCAAAGTCTCGCGGCATTCAGAGTCCGGCGGACGAAGTGGGCCTGCCCCACCCCCCAAGGCTATATCCCACCCGTTTATGTGGCCTTTTTCCGATGGACGAACTTGGCACCCCGGCCTTCGGGTGGGTATTTTTGGGTGCGGCTTTGCCCGCAGCCTATGTTTGGCATACGGAGGCCCCTCGCAAAGTCTCGCGGCATTCCAAGTCCGGCGGACGAAGCTGGCCAGCCCCACCCCCCAAGGCTAAAGCCCACCCGTTTTTGTGGCCTTTTTCCGCTGGACGAACTAGGCGCGCCGGCCTTCGGACGGTTATTTTTGGGCGCAGCTTTGTCCGCGGCCTATTTTTGGCACATGGAGGCCCCTCACAAAGTCTCGCGGCATTCCGAGTCCGGCGGACGAAGTTGGCTAGCCCCACCCCCCAAGGCTATAGCCCACCCGTTTTTGTGGCCTTTTTGCGCTGGACGAAATTGGCGCCCCGGTCTTCGGGCGGTTATTTTTGGGCCCGGCTTTGCCCGCGGCCTATTTTTGGCACACGGAGGCCCCTCGCAAAGTCTCACGGCATTCCGAGTCCGGCAAACGAGGTTGGCCAGCCCCACCCCCCAAGGCTATAGCCCACCCGTATTTGTGGCCTTTTTCCGCTGGACGAACTTGGCGCCCCGGCCTTCGGGCGGTTATTTTTGGGCGCGGCTTTGGCTGCGGCCTATGTTTTGCACACGGAGGCCCCTCGCAAAGTCTCGCGGCATTCCGAGTCCGGCGGACGAAGGAGGACAGCCCCACCCCCCAAGGCTATAGCCCACCCGTTTTTGTGGCCTTTTTCCACTGGACGAACATGGCGCCCCGGTCTTCGGGCGGTTATTTTTGTGCGCGACTTTGCCCGCGGCCTATTTTTGGCACACGGAGGCCGCTCGCAAAGTCTCGCGGCATTCCGAGTCCGGCAAACGAGGTTGGCCAGCCCCATCCCCCAAGGCTATAGCCCACCCTTTTTTGTGGCCTTTTTCCGCTGGACGAACTTGGCGCCCCGGCCTTCGGGTGGTTATTTTTGGGCGCGGCTTTGCCCGCGGCCTATCGTCGGCACATGGAGGCCCCTCGCAAAGTCTCACGGCATTCCGAGTCCGGCGGACGTAGTGGGCCAGCCCCAAGCCCCAAGCCTATAGCCCACCCGTTTTTGTGGCATTTTTGCGCTGGACGAACTTGGCGCCCCGGCCTTCGGGAGGTTATTTTTGGGTGCGGCTTTGGCTGCGGCCTATGTTTGGCACACGGAGGCCCCTCGCAAAGTCTCGCGGCATTCCGACTCCGGCGGACGAAGGAGGACCGCCCCACCCCCCAAGGCTATAGCCCACCCATTTTTGTGGCCTTTTTCCACTGGACGAACATGGCGCCCCGGTCTTCGGGCGGTTATTTTTGTGCGCGACTTTGCTCGCGGCCTATTTTTGGCACACGGAGGCCGCTCGCAAAGTCTCGCGGCATTCCGAGTCCGGCAAACGAGGTTGGCCAGCCCCACCCCCCAAGGCTATAGCCCACCCGTTTTTGTGGCCTTTTTCCGCTGGACGAACTTGGCGCCCCGGCCTTCGGGTGGTTATTTTTGGGCGCGGCTTTGCCCGCGGCCTATCGTCGGCACATGGAGGCCCCTCGCAAAGTCTCGCGGCATTCCGAGTCCGGCGGACGTAGTGGGCCAGCCCCACCCCCCAAGGCTATAGCCCACCCGTTTTTGTGGCATTTTTGCGCTGGACGAACTTGGCGCCCCGGCCTTCGGGCGGTTATTTTTGGGCGCGGCTTTGCCCGCGGCCTATCTTTGGCACACGGAGGCGCCTCGCAAAGTCTCGCGGCATTCCGAGTCCGGCGGACGAAGTGGGCCAGCCCCACCCCCCAAGGCTATAGCCCACCCGTTTTTGTGGACTTTTTCCGCTGGACAAACTTGGCGCCCCGGCCTTCGGGCGGTTATTTTTGGGCGCGGCTTTGCCCGCGGCCTATCTTTGGCACACGGAGGCCCCTCGCAAAGTCTCGCGGCATTCTGAGTCCGGCGGACGAAGTGTGCCAGCCCCACCCCCCAAGGCTATAGCCCACCCGTTTTTGTGGCCTTTTTGCGCTGGACGAACTTGACGCCCCGGCCTTCGTGCGGTTATTTTTGGGCGCGGCTTTGCCCGCGGCCTATTTTTGGCACACGGAGGCCAGTCGCAAAGTCTCGCGGCATTCCCAGTCCGGCGGACGAAGTTGGCCAGCCCCACCCCCCAAGGCTATAGCCGACCCGTTTATGTGGCCTTTTTCCGCTGGACGAACTTGGCGCCCCGGCCTTCGGGCTGTTATTTTTGGCAGCGGCTTTGCCCGCGGCCTATTTTTGGCACACGGAGGCCCCTCGCAAAGTCTCGCGGCATTCCGAGTCCGGCGGACGAAGTGGGCCAGCCCCACCCCCCAAGGCTATAGCCGACCCGTTTATGTGGCCTTTTTGCGCTGGACGAACTTGGCGCCCCGGCCTTCGGGCGGTTATTTTTGGGCGCGGCTTTGGCTGCGGCCTAGGTTTGGCACATGGAGGCCCCTCGCAAAGTCTCGCGGCATTCCGACTCCGGCGGACGAAGGAGGACCGCCCCACCCCCCAAGGCTATAGCCCACCCGTTTTTGTGGCCTTTTTCCACTGGACGAACATGGCGCCCCACTCTTCGGGCGGTTATTTTTGTGCGCGACTTTGCCCACGGCCTATTTTTGGCACACGGAGGCCGCTCGCAAAGTCTCGCGGCATTCCGAGTCCGGCAAACGAGGTTGGCCAGCCCCACCCCCCAAGGCTATAGCCCACCCGTTTTTGTGGCCTTTTTCCGCTGGACGAACTTGGCGCCCCGGCCTTCGGGTGGTTATTTTTGGGCGCGGCTTTGCCCGCGGCCTATCGTCGGCACATGGAGGCTCCTCGCAAAGTCTCGCGGCATTCCGAGTCCGGCGGACGAAGTGGGCCAGCCCCACCCCCCAAGGCTATAGCCCACCCGTTTTTGTGGAGTTTTTCCGCTGGACAAACTTGGCGCCCCGGCCTTCGGCGGTTATTTTTGGGCGCGGCTTTGCCCGCGGCCTATCTTTGGCACACGGAGGCCCCTCGCAAAGTCTCGCGGCATTCTGAGTCCGGCGGACGAAGTGTGCCAGCCCCACCCCCCAAGGCTATAGCCCACCCGTTTTTGTGGCCTTTTTGCGCTGGACGAACTTGACGCCCCGGCCTTCGGGCGGTTATTTTTGGGCGCGGCTTTGCTCGCGGCCTATTTTTGGCACACGGAGGCCCCTCGCAAAGTCTCGCGGCATTCCGAGTCCGGCGGACGAAGTTGGCCAGCCCCACCCCCCAAGGCTATAGCCGACCCGTTTATGTGGCCTTTTTCCGCTGGACGAACTTGGCGCCCCAGCCTTCGGGAGGTTATTTTTGGGTACGGCTTTCCCCGCGGCCTATGTTTGGCACACGGAGGACCCTCACAAAGTCTCGCGGCATTCCGAGTCCGTTGGACAAAGTTGGCCAGCCCCACCCCCCAAGGCTATAGCCCACCCGTTTTTGTGGCCTTTTTCCGCTGGACGAACTTGGCGCCCCGGCCTTCGGGCTGTTATTTTTGGCAGCGGCTTTGCCCGCGGCCTATTTTTGGCACACGGAGGCCCCTCGCAAAGTCTCGCGGCATTCCGAGTCCGGCGGACGAAATTGGCCAGCCCCACCCCCCAAGGCTATAGCCGACCCGTTTATGTGGCCTTTTTCCGCTGGATGAAGTTGGCGCCCCGGCCTTCGGGCGGTTATTTTTGGGCGTGGGTTTGCCTGCGGCCTATGTTTGGCACACGGAGGCCCCTCACAAAGTCTCGCGGCATTCCGAGTCCGGCGGACGAAGTTGGCCAGCCCCACCCCCCAAGGCTATAGCCCACCCGTTTTTGTGGCCTTTTTCCGCTGGATCAACTTGGCGCCCCGGCCTTCGGGCGGTTATTTTTGGGCGTGGGTTTGCCCGCAGCCTATGTTTGGCACACGGAGGCCCCTCGCAAAGTCTCGCGGCATTCCGAGTGCGGCGGACGAAGTGGGCCAGCCCCACCCCCCAAGGCTATAGCCCACCCGTTTTTGCGGCCTTTTTCCGCTGGACGAACTTGGCGCCCCGGCCTTCGGGCAGTTATTTTGGGTGCGGATTTGCCCGCGGCCTCTGTTTGGCACGCGGAGGCCCCTCGCAAAGTCTCACGGCATTCCGAGTCCGCCGGACGAAGTTGGCCAGCCCCACCCCCCAAGGCAATAGCCCACCCGGTTTTGTGGCCTTTTTGCGCTGGACGAACTTTGCGCCCCGGCCTTCGGGCGGTTATTTTTGGGCGTAGCTTTGTCTGCGGCCTATGTTTGGCACACGGAGGCCCCTCGCAAAGGCTCGCGGCATTCCGAGTCCGGCGGACGAAGTTGGCTAGCCCCAGCCCCCAAGGCTATAGCCCACCCGTTTTTGTGGCCTTTTTCCGCTGGACGAACTTGGCGCCCCGGCCTTCGGGCGGTTTTTTTTGGCAGCGGCTTTGCCCGCGCCCTATTTTTGGCACACGGAGGCCCCTCACAAAGTCTCGCGGCATTCCGAGTCCGGCGGACGAAGTTGGCCAGCCCCACCCCCCAAGGCTATAGCCCACCCATTTTTGTGGCCTTTTTCCGCTGGACGAACTTGACGCCCCGGCCTTCGGGCGGTTATTTTTGGGCGCGGCTTTGCCCGTGGCCTATTTTTGGCACACGGAGGCCCCTCGCAAAGTCTCGCGGCATTCCGAGTCCGGCGGACGAAGTTGGCCAGCCCCACCCCCCAAGGCTATAGCCCACCCGTTTTTGTGGCCTTTTTCGCTGGATGAACTTGGTGCCCCGGCGTTCGGGCGGTTATTTTTGGACGCGGCTTTGTCCGTGGCCTATTTTTGGCACACGGAGGCCCCTCGCAAAGTCTCGCGGCATTCCGAGTCCGGCGGACGAAGTTGGCCAGCCCCACCCCCCAAGGCTATAGCCCACCCGTTTTTGTGGCCTTTTTCCGCTGGATGAACTTGGCGCCCCGGCCTTCGGGCGGTTATTTTTCGGCGCGGCTTTGTCCGTGGCCTATTTTTGGCACACGAACGCCCCTGGCAAAGTCTCACGGTACTCTGAGTCCGGCGGACGAAGTTGGCCAGCCCCACCCCCCAAGGCTGTAGCCCACCCGTTTTTGTGGCCTTTTTGCGCTGGACGAATTTGGCGCCCCGGCCTTCGGGCGGTTATTTTTGGGCGTGGGTTTGCCCGCGGCCTATGTTTCGCACACGGAGGCCCCTCGCAATGTCTTGCGGCATTCCGAGTCCGGCGGACGAAGTTGGCCAGCCCCACCCCCCAAGGCTGTAGCCCACCCGTTTTTGTGGCCTTTTTGCGCTGGACGAACTTGGCGCCCCGGCCTTCGGGCAGTTATTTTTCGGCGCGGCTTTGTCCGTGGCCTATTTTTGGCACACGAACGCCCCTGGCAAAGTCTCACGGTACTCTGAGTCCGGCGGACGAAGTTGGCCAGCCCCACCCCCCAAGGCTGTAGCCCACCCGTTTTTGTGGCCTTTTTGCGCTGGACGAATTTGGCGCCCCGGCCTTCGGGCGGTTATTTTTGGGCGTGGGTTTGCCCGCGGCCTATGTTTCGCACACGGAGGCCCCTCGCAAAGTCTCGCGGCATTCCGAGTCCGGCGGACGAAGTTGGCCAGCCCCACCCCCCAAGGCTATAGCCCACCCGTTTTTGTGGCCTTTTTCCGCTGGATGAACTTGGCGCCCCGGCCTTCGGGCGGTTATTTTTCGGCGCGGCTTTGTCCGTGGCCTATTTTTGGCACACGAACGCCCCTGGCAAAGTCTCACGGTACTCTGAGTCCGGCGGACGAAGTTGGCCAGCCCCACCCCCCAAGGCTGTAGCCCACCCGTTTTTGTGGCCTTTTTGCGCTGGACGAACTTGGCGCCCCGGCCTTTGGGCGGTTGTTTTTGGGCGTGGGTTTGCCCGCGACCTATATTTGGCACACGGAGGCCCCTCGTAAAGTCTCGCGGCGTTCCGAGTCCGGCGGACGAAGTGGGCCAGCCCCACCCTCCAAGGCTATAGCCCACCCGTTTTTGTGGCCTTTCTCCGCTGGACGAACTTGGTGCCCGGCCTTCGGGCGGTTATTTTTGGCCGCGGCTTTGCCCGTGGCCTATTTTTGGCATACGGAGGCCCCTCGCAAAGTCTCGCGGCATTCCGAGTCCGGCGGACGAAGTTGGCCAGCCCCACACCCCAAGGCTATAGCGCACCCGCTTTTGTGGCCTTTTTCCGCTGGATGAACTTGGCGCCCCGGCCTTCGGGCGGTTATTTTTGGCCGCGGCTTTGTCCGCGGCCTATTTTTGGCACACGGAGGCCCCTCAAAAAGTCCCGCGGCATTCCGAATCCGGCGGACGAAGTTGGCCAGTCCCACCCCCCAAACTATAGCCCACCCGATTTTTTGGCCTTTTTGCGCTGGACGAACTTGGCGCCCCGGCCTTCGGACGGTTTTTTTTGGGCACGGCTTTGACCGCGGCCTATTTTTGGCACACGGAGGCCCCTCGCAAAGTCTCGCAGCATTCCAAATCCGGTGGACGGAGTTGGCCTGCCCCACCCCCCAAGGCTATAGCCCACCCGTTTTTGTGGCCTTTTTGCGCTGGACGAACTCGGCGCCCCGGCATTCAGGCGGTTATTTTTGGGCGCAGCTTTGCCCTTGGCCAATGTTTGGCACACGGAGGCCCCTCGCAAAGTCTCGCGGTATTCCGAGTCTGGCGGACGAAGTTGGCCATACCCACCCCCCAAGGCTATAGCCCACCCGTTTTTGTGGCCTTTTTCCGCTGGACGAACTTGGCGCCCCGGCCTTCGGGGGGTTATTTTTGGCCGCGGCTTTTCCCACGGCCTATGTTTGGCACACGGAGGCCCCTCGCAAAGTCTCGCGGCGTTCCGAGTCCGGCGGACGAAGTGGGCCAGCCCCACCCTCCAAGGCTATAGCCCACCCGTTTTTGTGGCCTTTTTCCGCTGGACGAACTTGGCGCCCCGGCCTTCGGGCGGTTATTTTTGGCCGCGGCTTTGCCCGTGGCCTATTTTTGACATACGGAGGCCCCTCACAAAGTCTCGTGGCATTCCGAGTCCGGCGGACGAAGTGGGCCAGCCCCACCCCCCAAGGCTATAGCCCACCCGTTTTTGTGGCCTCTTTCCGCTGGACGAACTTGGCGCCTCGGCCTTCGGGGTGTCTTTTTTGGGCGCGGCTTTGCCTGTGGCCTATGTTTGGCTCACGGAGGCCCCTCGCAAAGTCTCACGGCATTCCGAGTCTGGGGGACGAAGTTGGCCAGCCCCACCCCGCAAGGCTATAGCCCACCCGTTTTTGTGGCCTTTTTCCGCCAGACGAACTTGGCGCCCCATCCTTCGGGCGGTTATTTTTTAGCGCGGCTTTGCCCGTGGCCTATTTTTGGCTCACGGAGGCCCCTCGCAAAGTATCGCGGCATTCCGAGTCCGGTGGACGAAGTTGGCCAGCCCCACCACCCAAGGCTATAGCCCCCCCGTTTTTGTGGCCTTTTTGCGCTGGACGAACTTGGCGCCCCGGCCTTCGGGCGGTTATTTTTGGGCGCGGCTTTGCCCGCGGCCTATGTTTGCCAAACGGAGGCCCCTCGCAATGTCTCGCGGCATTCCGAGTATGGCGGACGAAGTTGACCGGCCCCACACCCCAAGGCTATATAGCCCACCCGTTTTTGTGGCCTTTTTCCGCTGGACGAACTTGGCGCCCCGGCCTTCGGGCCGTTATTTTGGGGCGCGGCTTTGCCAGCGGCCTATTTTTGGCAAACAGAGGCCCCTCGCAAAGTCTCGCGGCACTCCGAGTCCGGCGGACGAAGTTGGCCAGCCCCACCCCCCAAGGCTGTAGCCCACCCGTTTTTGTGGCCTTTTTGAGCTGGACGAACTTGGCGCCCCGGCGTTCGGGCGGTTATTTTTGGCCGCGGCTTTGCCCGCGGCCTATTTTTGGCACACGGAGGCCCCTCGAAAAGTCCCGCGGCATTCCAAATCCGGCGCACGAAGTTGGCCAGCCCCACCCCCCAAGGCTATAGCCCACCCGTTTTTGTGGCCTTTTTCCGCTGGACGAACTTGGCGCCCCCGCCTTCGGGCTGTTATTTTTGGTAGCGGCTTTCCCCGCGGTCTATGTTTGGCACACGGAGGACCCTCACAAATTCTCGCGGCATTACGAGTATGGCGGACGAAGTAGGCCAGCCGCACCCCCCAAGGCTATAGCCCACCCGTTTTTGTGGCCTTTTTCCGCTGGACAAATTTGGCGCCCCTGTCTTCGGGCGGTTATTTTTGGGCGCGGCTTTGCCCGCGGCCTATGTTTGGCACACGGAGGCCCCTCGCAAAGTCTCGCGGCATTCCGAGTCCGGCGGACGAAGTTGGCGAGCCCCACCCCCCAAGGCTGTAGCCTACCCGTTTTTGTGGCATTTTTACGCCGGACGAACTTGGCGCCCCGGCCTTCGGGCGGTTATTTTTGGGCACGGCTTTGCCAGCGGCCTATTTTTGGCGCACGGAGGCCCCTCGCAATGTCTCGCGGCATTCCGAGTCCGGCGGACGAAGTGGGCCAGCCCCACCCCCCAAGCCTGCAGCCCACCCGTTTTTGTGGCCTTTTTGCGCTGGACGAACTTGGCGCCCCGGCCTTCGGGCAGTTATTTTTGGGCGTTACTTTGCCCAGGGCCTATGTTTGGCACACGGAGGACCATTGCAAAGTCTCGCGGCATTCCGAGTCCGGCGGACGAAGTTGGCCAGTCCCACCCCCCAAACTATAACCCACCCGTTTTTTTGGCCTTTTTGCGCTGGACGAACTTGGCGCCCCGGCCTTCGGACGGTTTTTTTTGGGCACGGCTTTGACCGCGGCCGATTTTTGGCACACGGAGGCCCCTCGCAAAGTCTCGCAGCATTCCAAATCCGGCGGACGGAGTTGGCCCGCCCCACCCCCCAAGGCTATAGCCCACCCGTTTTTGTGGCCTTTTTGCGCTGGACGAACTCGGCGCCCCGGCCTTCAGGCTGTTATTTTTGGGCGCAGCTTTGCCCTTGGCCTTTTTTTGGCACAGGGAGGCCCCTCGCAAAGTCTCGCGGCACTCCGAGTCCGGCGGACGAAGTTGGCCAGCCCCACCCCCCAAGGCTGTGGCCCACCCGTTTTTGTGGCCTTTTTGCGCTGGACGAACTTGACGCCCCGGCCTTCGGGCGGTTATGTTTGGGCGCGGCATTGCCCGTGGCCTATTTTTGGCACACGGAGGCCCCTCACAAAGTCTTGCGGCATTACGAGTATGGCGGACGAAGTAGGCCAGCCGCACCCCCCAAGGCTATAGCCCACCCATTTTTGTGGCCTTTTTCCGCTGGACGAACTTGGCGCCCCGGGCTTCGGGCGATTATTTTTGGGCGCGGCTTTGCCCGCGGCCTATTTTTGGCACACGGAGGCCCCTCACAAAGTCTCGCGGCATTCCGAGTCCGGCGGACGAAGTGGGCCAGCCCCACCCGCCAAGGCTATAGCCCAACCGTTTTTGTGGCATTTTTGCGCCGGAAGAACATGGCGCCCCGGCCTTCGGGCGGTTATTTTTGGGCGCGGCTTTGTCCGTGGCCTATTTTGGACACACGGACGCCCCTCGCAAAGTCTCGCGGCATTCCGAGTCCGGCGGACGAAGTCGGCCAGCCCCACCCTCCAAGGCTATAGCCCACCCGTTTTTGTGGCCTTTTTACACTGGACGAACTTGGCGCCCCAGTCTTCGGGCGGTTATTTTTGGGCGCGGCTTTGCCCGCGGCCTATTTTCAGCACACGGAGGCCCCTCGCAAAGTCTCGCGTCATTCCGAGTCCGGCGGACGAATTTGGCCAGCCCCACCCCCCAAGGCTATAGCCCACCCGTTTTTGTGGCCTTTTTGCGCTTGACGAACTTCACGCCCTGGCCTTCGGGCGGTTATTTTTTGGCGCGGCTTTGCCTGCGCCCTATGTTTGGCACATGGAGGCCCCTCGCAAAGTCTCGCAGCATTCCAAATCCGGCGGACGGAGTTGGCCCGCCCCACCCCCCAAGGCTATAGCCCACCCGTTTTTGTGGCCTTTTTGCGCTGGACGAACTCGGCGCCCCGGCCTTCAGGCTGTTATTTTTGGGCGCAGCTTTGCCCTTGGCCTTTTTTTGGCACAGGGAGGCCCCTCGCAAAGTCTCGCGGCACTCCGAGTCCGGCGGACGAAGTTGGCCAGCCCCACCCCCCAAGGCTGTAGCCCACCCGTTTTTGTGGCCTTTTTGCGCTGGACGAACTTGACGCCCCGGCCTTCGGGCGGTTATGTTTGGGCGCGGCATTGCCCGTGGCCTATTTTTGGCACACGGAGGCCCCTCACAAAGTCTTGCGGCATTACGAGTATGGCGGACGAAGTAGGCCAGCCGCACCCCCCAAGGCTATAGCCCACCCATTTTTGTGGCCTTTTTCCGCTGGACGAACTTGGCGCCCCGGACTTCGGGCGATTATTTTTGGGCGCGGCTTTGCCCGCGGCCTATTTTTGGCACACGGAGGCCCCTCACAAAGTCTCGCGGCATTCCGAGTCCGGCGGACGAAGTGGGCCAGCCCCACCCGCCAAGGCTATAGCCCAACCGTTTTTGTGGCATTTTTGCGCCGGAAGAACATGGCGCCCCGGCCTTCGGGCGGTTATTTTTGGGCGCGGCTTTGTCCGTGGCCTATTTTGGACACACGGACGCCCCTCGCAAAGTCTCGCGGCATTCCGAGTCCGGCGGACGAAGTCGGCCAGCCCCACCCTCCAAGGCTATAGCCCACCCGTTTTTGTGGCCTTTTTACACTGGACGAACTTGGCGCCCCAGTCTTCGGGCGGTTATTTTTGGGCGCGGCTTTGCCCGCGGCCTATTTTCAGCACACGGAGGCCCCTCGCAAAGTCTCGCGGCATTCCGAGTCCGGCGGACGAATTTGGCCAGCCCCACCCCCCAAGGCTATAGCCCACCCGTTTTTGTGGCCTTTTTGCGCTTGACGAACTTCACGCCCTGGCCTTCGGGCGGTTATTTTTTGGCGCGGCTTTGCCTGCGCCCTATGTTTGGCACATGGAGGCCCCTCGCAAAGTCTCGCAGCATTCCAAATCCGGCGGACGGAGTTGGCCCGCCCCACCCCCCAAGGCTATAGCCCACCCGTTTTTGTGGCCTTTTTGCGCTGGACGAACTCGGCGCCCCGGCCTTCAGGCTGTTATTTTTGGGCGCAGCTTTGCCCTTGGCCTTTTTTTGGCACAGGGAGGCCCCTCGCAAAGTCTCGCGGCACTCCGAGTCCGGCGGACGAAGTTGGCCAGCCCCACCCCCCAAGGCTGTAGCCCACCCGTTTTTGTGGCCTTTTTGCGCTGGACGAAGTTGACGCCCCGGCCTTCGGGCGGTTATGTTTGGGCGCGGCATTGCCCGTGGCCTATTTTTGGCACACGGAGGCCCCTCACAAAGTCTTGCGGCATTACGAGTATGGCGGACGAAGTAGGCCAGCCGCACCCCCCAAGGCTATAGCCCACCCATTTTTGTGGCCTTTTTCCGCTGGACGAACTTGGCGCCCCGGACTTCGGGCGATTATTTTTGGGCGCGGCTTTGCCCGCGGCCTATTTTTGGCACACGGAGGCCCCTCACAAAGTCTCGCGGCATTCCGAGTCCGGCGGACGAAGTGGGCTAGCCCCACCCGCCAAGGCTATAGCCCAACCGTTTTTGTGGCATTTTTGCGCCGGAAGAACATGGCGCCCCGGCCTTCGGGCGGTTATTTTTGGGCGCGGCTTTGTCCGTGGCCTATTTTGGACACACGGACGCCCCTCGCAAAGTCTCGCGGCATTCCGAGTCCGGCGGACGAAGTCGGCCAGCCCCACCCTCCAAGGCTATAGCCCACCCGTTTTTGTGGCCTTTTTACACTGGACGAACTTGGCGCCCCAGTCTTCGGGCGGTTATTTTTGGGCGTGGCTTTGCCCGCGGCCTATTTTCAGCACACGGAGGCCCCTCGCAAAGTCTCGCGGCATTCCGAGTCCGGCGGACGAAGTTGGCCAGTCCCACCCCCCAAACTATAACCCACCCGTTTTTTTGGCCTTTTTGCGCTGGACGAACTTGGCGCCCCGGCCTTCGGACGGTTTTTTTTGGGCACGGCTTTGACCGCGGCTGATTTTTGGCACACGGAGGCCCCTCGCAAAGTCTCGCAGCATTCCAAATCCGGCGGACGGAGTTGGCCCGCCCCACCCCCCAAGGCTATAGCCCACCCGTTTTTGTGGCCTTTTTGCGCTGGACGAACTCGGCGCCCCGGCCTTCAGGCTGTTATTTTTGGGCGCAGCTTTGCCCTTGGCCTTTTTTTGGCACAGGGAGGCCCCTCGCAAAGTCTCGCGGCACTCCGAGTCCGGCGGACGAAGTTGGCCAGCCCCACCCCCCAAGGCTGTAGCCCACCCGTTTTTGTGGCCTTTTTGCGCTGGACGAACTTGACGCCCCGGCCTTCGGGCGGTTATGTTTGGGCGCGGCATTGCCCGTGGCCTATTTTTGGCACACGGAGGCCCCTCACAAAGTCTTGCGGCATTACGAGTATGGCGGACGAAGTAGGCCAGCCGCACCCCCCAAGGCTATAGCCCACCCATTTTTGTGGCCTTTTTCCGCTGGACGAACTTGGCGCCCCGGGCTTCGGGCGATTATTTTTGGGCGCGGCTTTGCCCGCGGCCTATTTTTGGCACACGGAGGCCCCTCACAAAGTCTCGCGGCATTCCGAGTCCGGCGGACGAATTTGGCCAGCCCCACCCCCCAAGGCTATAGCCCACCCGTTTTTGTGGCCTTTTTGCGCTTGACGAACTTCACGCCCTGGCCTTCGGGCGGTTATTTTTTGGCGCGGCTTTGCCTGCGCCCTATGTTTGGCACATGGAGGCCCCTCGCAAAGTCTCGCAGCATTCCAAATCCGGCGGACGGAGTTGGCCCGCCCCACCCCCCAAGGCTATAGCCCACCCGTTTTTGTGGCCTTTTTGCGCTGGACGAACTCGGCGCCCCGGCCTTCAGGCTGTTATTTTTGGGCGCAGCTTTGCCCTTGGCCTTTTTTTGGCACAGGGAGGCCCCTCGCAAAGTCTCGCGGCACTCCGAGTCCGGCGGACGAAGTTGGCCAGCCCCACCCCCCAAGGCTGTAGCCCACCCGTTTTTGTGGCCTTTTTGCGCTGGACGAACTTGACGCCCCGGCCTTCGGGCGGTTATGTTTGGGCGCGGCATTGCCCGTGGCCTATTTTTGGCACACGGAGGCCCCTCACAAAGTCTTGCGGCATTACGAGTATGGCGGACGAAGTAGGCCAGCCGCACCCCCCAAGGCTATAGCCCACCCATTTTTGTGGCCTTTTTCCGCTGGACGAACTTGGCGCCCCGGACTTCGGGCGATTATTTTTGGGCGCGGCTTTGCCCGCGGCCTATTTTTGGCACACGGAGGCCCCTCACAAAGTCTCGCGGCATTCCGAGTCCGGCGGACGAAGTGGGCCAGCCCCACCCGCCAAGGCTATAGCCCAACCGTTTTTGTGGCATTTTTGCGCCGGAAGAACATGGCGCCCCGGCCTTCGGGCGGTTATTTTTGGGCGCGGCTTTGTCCGTGGCCTATTTTGGACACACGGACGCCCCTCGCAAAGTCTCGCGGCATTCCGAGTCCGGCGGACGAAGTCGGCCAGCCCCACCCTCCAAGGCTATAGCCCAACCGTTTTTGTGGCATTTTTGCGCCGGAAGAACATGGCGCCCCGGCCTTCGGGCGGTTATTTTTGGGCGCGGCTTTGTCCGTGGCCTATTTTGGACACACGGACGCCCCTCGCAAAGTCTCGCGGCATTCCGAGTCCGGCGGACGAAGTCGGCCAGCCCCACCCGCCAAGGCTATAGCCCAACCGTTTTTGTGGCATTTTTGCGCCGGAAGAACATGGCGCCCCGGCCTTCGGGCGGTTATTTTTGGGCGCGGCTTTGTCCGTGGCTTATTTTGGACACACGGACGCCCCTCGCAAAGTCTCGCGGCATTCCGAGTCCGGCGGACGAAGTCGGCCAGCCCCACCCTCCAAGGCTATAGCCCACCCGTTTTTGTGGCCTTTTTACACTGGACGAACTTGGCGCCCCAGTCTTCGGGCGGTTATTTTTGGGCGTGGCTTTGCCCGCGGCCTATTTTCAGCACACGGAGGCCCCTCGCAAAGTCTCGCGGCATTCCGAGTCCGGCGGACGAATTTGGCCAGCCCCACCCCCCAAGGCTATAGCCCACCCGTTTTTGTGGCCTTTTTGCGCTTGACGAACTTCACGCCCTGGCCTTCGGGCGGTTATTTTTTGGCGCGGCTTTGCCTGCGCCCTATGTTTGGCACATGGAGGCCCCTCGCAAAGTCTCGCGGCATTCCGAGTCCGGCGGACGAAGTTGGCCAGCCCCACCTCCCAAGGCTATAGCCCACCCATTTTTGTGGCCTTTTTGCGTTGGACGAACTTTGCGCCCCGGCCTTCGGGTGGTTATTTTTGGGCGTGGCTTTGCACGCAGCCTATGTTTGGCACACGGAGGCACCGCGCAAAGTCTCACGGCATTCCGAGTCCGGCGGACGAAGGAGGACAGCCCCACCCCCCAAGGCGATAACCCACCCGTTTTTGTGGCCTTTTTCCGCTGGACAAACTTGGCGCCCCGGTCTTCGGGCAGTTATTTTTGGGCGCGGCTTTGCCCGCGGCCTTTTTTTGGCACACGGAGGCCCCTCGTAAAGTCTCGCGGCATTCCGAGTCCGGCGGACGAAGTTGGCCAGCCCCACCCCGCAAGGCTATAGCCCACCCGTTTTTGAGGCATTTTTGCGCTGGACGAACTTGGCGCCCCGGCCTTCGGGCGATTATTTTTGGGCGCGGCTTTGACCACGGCCTAAGTTTGGCACACGGAGGCCCCTCGCAAAGTCTCGCGGCATTCCGAGTCCGGCGGACGAAGTTGGACAGCCCAACCCCCCAAGGCTATAGCCCACCCGTTTTTGTGGCCTTTTTACGCTGGATGAACTTGGCGCCCCGGCCTTCGGGCGGTTATTATTCGGCACGGTTTTGTCCGTGGCCTATTTTTGGCACACGAACGCCCCTGGCAAAGTCTCGTGGCATTCTGAGTCCGGCGGACGAAGTTGGCCAGCCCCACCCCCCAAGGCTATAGCCCACCTGTTTTTGTGGCCTTTTTGCGCTGGACGAACTTAGCGCCCCAGCCTTCGGGCGGTTATTTTTAGGCGCGGCTTTGCCCGCGACCTATTTTTGGCACACGGAGGCCCCTCGTAAAGTCTCGCGGCATTCCGAGTCCGGCGGAGGAAGTTGGCCAGCCCCACCCCCCAAGGATATAGCCCACCCGTTTTTTTGGCCTTTTTGCGCTGGACGAACTTGGCGCCACGGCCTTCAGGCGGTTATTTTTGGGCGCGGCTTTGCCCGCGGCCTATGTTTGGCACACGGAGTTCCCTTGCAAAGTCTCGTGGCATTCCGAGTCCGGCGGACGAAGTTGGCCAGCCCCACCCCCCAAGGCTATAGCCCACCCGTTTTTGTGGCCTTTTTACGCTGGATGAACTTGGCGCCCCGGCCTTTGGGCGGTTATTTTTCGGCACGGCTTTGCCCGTGGCCTATTTTTGGCACACGAACGCCCCTGGCAAAGTCTCGCGGCATTCTGAGTCCGGCGGAAGAAGTTGGCCAGCCCCACCCCCCAAGGCTATAGCCCACCCGTTTTTGTGGCCTTTTTGCGCTGGACGAACTTGGCGCCCCAGCCTTCGGGCGGTTATTTTTTGGCGCGGCTTTGCCCGCGACCTATTTTTGGCACACGGAGGCCCCTCGTAAAGTCTCGCGGCATTCCGAGTCCGGCGGAGGAAGTTGGCCAGCCCCACCCCCCAAGGATATAGCCCACCCGTTTTTGTGGCCTTTTTGCGCTGGACGAACATGGCGCCCCGGCCTTCGGGCGGTTATTTTTGGGCGCGGCTTTGCCCGCGGCCTATGTTTGGCACATGGAGGCCCCTTGCAAAGTCTCGCGGCATTCCGAGTCCGGCGGACGAAGTTGGCCTGCCCCACCCCCCAAGCCTACAGCCCACCCGTTTTTGTGGCCTTTTTCTGCTGGACGAACTTGGCACCCCGGCCTTCGGCGGTTATTTTTGGGCGCGGCTTCGGCCGCGGCCAATGTTTGGCACACAGAGGCCCCTCGCAAAGTCTCACAGCATTCCGAGTCCGGCGGACGAAGTTGGCCAGCCCCACCCCCCAAGGCTACAGCCCACCCGTTTTTGTGGCCTTTTTACGCAGGACGAACTTGGCGCCCCGGCCTTCGGACGGTTTTTTTTGTGCGCGGCTTTGTCCGTGGCCTATTTTTGGCACACGGAGTCCCCTCGCAAAGTCTCACGGCAATCCGAGTCCGGCGGACGAAGTTGGCCAGCCCCACCCCCCAAGGCTATAGCCCACCCGTTTTTGTGACCTTTTTCTGCTGGACGAACTTGGCGCCCCGGCCTTCGGTCGGCTATTTTTGGGCGCGGCTTTGCCCTTGGCCTATGTTTGGCAGACGGAGGCCCCTCGCAAAGTCTCGCGGCATTCCGAGTCCGGCGGACGAAGTTGGCCATCCCCACCCCCCAAGGCTATAGCCCACCCGTTTTTGTGGCCTTTTTCCGCTGGACGAACTTGGCGCCCCGGCCTTCGGGCGGTTATTTTTAGGCGCGGCTTTGCCCGTGGCCTATATTTGGCACACGGAGGCCCCTCACAAAGTCTCGTGGCATTCCGAGTCCGGCCGACGAAGTGGGCCAGCCCCACCCCCCAAGGCTATAGCCCACCCGTTTTTGTGGCCTCTTTCTGCTGGACGAACGTGGCGCCTCGGCCTTCGGGCTGTAATTTTTGGGCGCGGCTTTGTCTGTGGCCTATGTTTGGCTCACGGAGGCCCCTCACAAAGTCTCACGGCATTCCGAGTCCGGCGGACAAAGTGGGCCAGCCCCACCCCCCAAGGATATAGCCCACCCGTTTTTGTGGCCTTTTTGCGCTGGACGAACTTGGCGCCCCGGCCTTCGGATGGTTTTTTTTGTGCGCGGCTTTTCCCGTGGCCTATTTTTGGCACACGGAGGCCCCTCGCAAAGTCTCGCGGCATTCCGAGTCCGGCGGACGAAGTTGGCCCGCCCCACCCCCCAAGGCTATAGCCCACCCGTTTTTATGGCCTTTTTCCGCTGGACGAACTTGGCACCCCGGCCTTCGGGCGGTTATTTTTTGGCGCGGCTTTGGCCGCGGCCTATGTTTGGTACACGGAGGCCCTTCGCAAAGTCTCGCGGCATTCCGAGTCCGGCGGACGAAGTTGGCCAGCCCCACCCCCCAAGGATATAGCCCACCCGTTTTTGTGGCCTTTTTGCGCTGGACGAACTTGGCGCCCCGGCCTTCAGGCGGTTATTTTTGGGCGCGGCTTTGCCCTTGGCCTATGTTTGGCAGACGGAGGCCCCTCGCAAACTCTCGCGGCATTCCGAGTCCGGCGGACGAAGTTGGCCAGCCCCACCCCCCAAGGATATAGCCCACCCGTTTTTGTGGCCTTTTTGCGCTGGACGAACTTGGCGCCCCGGCCTTCAGGCGGTTATTTTTGGGCGCGGCTTTGCCCTTGGCCTATGTTTGGTAGACGGAGGCCCCTCGCAAAGTCTCGCGGCATTCCGAGTCCGGCGGACGAAGTTGGCCATCCCCACCCCCCAAGGCTATAGCCCACCCGTTTTTGTGGCCTTTTTCCGCTGGACAAACTTGGCGCCCCGGCCTTCGGGCGGTTATTTTTGGGCGCGGCTTTTCCCGCGGCCTATTTTTGGCACACAGAGTCCCCTCGCAAAGTCTCGCGGCAATCCGAGTCCGGCGGACGAAGTTGGCCAGCGCCACCCCCCAAGGCTATAGCCCACCCGTTTTTGTGACCTTTTTCTGCTGGACGAACTTGGCGCCCCGGCCTTCGGTCGGCTATTTTTGGGCGCGGCTTTGCCCTTGGCCTATGTTTGGCAGACGGAGGCCCCTCGCAAAGTCTCGCGGCATTCCGAGTCCGGCGGACGAAGTTGGCCATCCCCACCCCCCAAGGCTATAGCCCACCCGTTTTTGTGGCCTTTTTCCGCTGGACGAACTTGGCGCCCCGGCCTTCGGGCGGTTATTTTTAGGCGCGGCTTTGCCCGTGGCCTATATTTGGCACACGGAGGCCCCTCACAAAGTCTCGTGGCATTCCGAGTCCGGCCGACGAAGTGGGCCAGCCCCACCCCCCAAGGCTATAGCCCACCCGTTTTTGTGGCCTCTTTCTGCTGGACGAACGTGGCGCCTCGGCCTTCGGGCTGTAATTTTTGGGCGCGGCTTTGTCTGTGGCCTATGTTTGGCTCACGGAGGCCCCTCACAAAGTCTCACGGCATTCCGAGTCCGGCGGACAAAGTGGGCCAGCCCCACCCCCCAAGGATATAGCCCACCCATTTTTGTGGCCTTTTTGCGCTGGACGAACTTGGCGCCCCGGCCTTCGGATGGTTTTTTTTGTGCGCGGCTTTTCCCGTGGCCTATTTTTGGCACACGGAGGCCCCTCGCAAAGTCTCGCGGCATTCCGAGTCCGGCGGACGAAGTTGGCCCGCCCCACCCCCCAAGGCTATAGCCCACCCGTTTTTATGGCCTTTTTCCGCTGGACGAACTTGGCACCCCGGCCTTCGGGCGGTTATTTTTTGGTGCGGCTTTGGCCGCGGCCTATGTTTGGTACACGGAGGCCCTTCGCAAAGTCTCGCGGCATTCCGAGTCCGGCGGACGAAGTTGGCCAGCCCCACCCCCCAAGGATATAGCCCACCCGTTTTTGTGGCCTTTTTGCGCTGGACGAACTTGGCGCCCCGGCCTTCAGGCGGTTATTTTTGGGCGCGGCTTTGCCCTTGGCCTATGTTTGGCAGACGGAGGCCCCTCGCAAACTCTCGCGGCATTCCGAGTCCGGCGGACGAAGTTGGCCAGCCCCACCCCCCAAGGATATAGCCCACCCGTTTTTGTGGCCTTTTTGCGCTGGACGAACTTGGCGCCCCGGCCTTCAGGCGGTTATTTTTGGGCGCGGCTTTGCCCTTGGCCTATGTTTGGTAGACGGAGGCCCCTCGCAAAGTCTCGCGGCATTCCGAGTCCGGCGGACGAAGTTGGCCATCCCCACCCCCCAAGGCTATAGCCCACCCGTTTTTGTGGCCTTTTTCCGCTGGACGAACTTGGCGCCCCGGCCTTCGGGCGGTTATTTTTGGGCGCGGCTTTGCCCGCGGCCTATTTTTGGCACACAGAGGCCCCTCACAAAGTCTCGCGGCATTCCGAGTCCGGCCGACGAAGTGGGCCAGCCCCACCCCCCAAGGCTATAGCCCACCCATTTTTGTGGCCTTTTTCCGCTGGACGAACTTGGCGCCCCGGCCTTCGGGCGGTTATTTTTAGGCGCGGCTTTGCCCGCGGCCTATTTTTGGCACACGGAGGCCCCTCACAAAGTCTCACGGCATTCCGAGTCCGGCGGACAAAGTGGGCCAGCCCCACCCCCCAAGGATATAGCCCACCCGTTTTTGTGGCCTTTTTGCGCTGGACAAACTTGGCGCCCCGGCCTTCGGATGGTTTTTTTTGTGCGCGGCTTTTCCCGTGGCCTATTTTTGGCACACGGAGGCCCCTCGCAAAGTCTCGCGGCATTCCGAGTCCGGCCGACGAAGTTGGCCCGCCCCACCCCCCAAGGCTATAGCCCACCCGTTTTTGTGGCCTTTTTCCGCTGGACGAACTTGGCGCCCCGGCCTTCGGGCGGTTATTTTTAGGCGCGGCTTTGCCCGTGGCCTATATTTGGCACACGGAGGCCCCTCACAAAGTCTCGTGGCATTCCGAGTCCGGCCGACGAAGTGGGCCAGCCCCACCCCCCAAGGCTATAGCCCACCCGTTTTTGTGGCCTCTTTCTGCTGGACGAACGTGGCGCCTCGGCCTTCGGGCTGTAATTTTTGGGCGCGGCTTTGTCTGTGGCCTATGTTTGGCTCACGGAGGCCCCTCACAAAGTCTCACGGCATTCCGAGTCCGGCGGACAAAGTGGGCCAGCCCCACCCCCCAAGGATATAGCCCACCCGTTTTTGTGGCCTTTTTGCGCTGGACAAACTTGGCGCCCCGGCCTTCGGATGGTTTTTTTTGTGCGCGGCTTTTCCCGTGGCCTATTTTTGGCACACGGAGGCCCCTCGCAAAGTCTCGCGGCATTCCGAGTCCGGCGGACGAAGTTGGCCCGCCCCACCCCCTAAGGCTATAGCCCACCCGTTTTTATGGCCTTTTTCCGCTGGACGAACTTGGCACCCCGGCCTTCGGGCGGTTATTTTTTGGCGCGGCTTTTGGCCGCGGCCTATGTTTGGTACACGGAGGCCCTTCGCAAAGTCTCGCGGCATTCCGAGTCCGGCGGACGAAGTTGGCCAGCCCCACCCCCCAAGGATATAGCCCACCCGTTTTTGTGGCCTTTTTGCGCTGGACGAACTTGGCGCCCCGGCCTTCAGGCGGTTATTTTTGGGCGCGGCTTTGCCCTTGGCCTATGTTTGGCAGACGGAGGCCCCTCGCAAACTCTCGCGGCATTCCGAGTCCGGCGGACGAAGTTGGCCAGCCCCACCCCCCAAGGATATAGCCCACCCGTTTTTGTGGCCTTTTTGCGCTGGACGAACTTGGCGCCCCGGCCTTCAGGCGGTTATTTTTGGGCGCGGCTTTGCCCTTGGCCTATGTTTGGCAGACGGAGGCCCCTCGCAAAGTCTCGCGGCATTCCGAGTCCGGCGGACGAAGTTGGCCATCCCCACCCCCCAAGGCTATAGCCCACCCGTTTTTGTGGCCTTTTTCCGCTGGACGAACTTGGCGCCCCGGCCTTCGGGCGGTTATTTTTGGGCGCGGCTTTGCCCGCGGCCTATTTTTGGCACACAGAGGCCCCTCACAAAGTCTCGCGGCATTCCGAGTCCGGCCGACGAAGTGGGCCAGCCCCACCCCCCAAGGCTATAGCCCACCCATTTTTGTGGCCTTTTTCCGCTGGACGAACTTGGCGCCCCGGCCTTCGGGCGGTTATTTTTAGGCGCGGCTTTGCCCGCGGCCTATTTTTGGCACACGGAGGCCCCTCACAAAGTCTCGTGGCATTCCGAGTCCGGCCGACGAAGTGGGCCAGCCCCACCCCCCAAGGCTATAGCCCACCCGTTTTTGTGGCCTCTTTCTGCTGGACGAACGTGGCGCCTCGGCCTTCGGGCTGTAATTTTTGGGCGCGGCTTTGTCTGTGGCCTACGTTTGGCTCACGGAGGCCCCTCACAAAGTCTCACGGCATTCCGAGTCCGGGGGATGAAGTTGGCCTGCCCCACCCCCCAAGGCTATAGCCCACCCGTTTTTGTGGCCTTTTTCCGCTGGACGAACTTGGCTCCCCGGCCTTCGGGCGGTTATTTTTGGGTACGGCTTTTCCCGCGGCCTATTTTTGGTACACGGAGGCCCCTCCCAAAGTCTCACGGCATTCCGAGTCCGGCGGACGAAGTTTAACAGCCCCACCCCCCAAGGTTATTGCCCACCTGTTTTTGTGGCCTTTTTGCGCTGGACGAACCTGGCGCCCCGGCATTCGGGCGGTTATTTTTGGGCGCGGCTGTGCCTCCGGCCTATTTTTGGTACACGGAGGCCCCTCGCAAAGTCTCGCGGCATTCCGAGTCCGGCGGACGAACTTGGCCACCCCCACCCCCCAAGGCTATAGCCCACCCGTTTTTGTGGCCTTTTTGCGCAGGACGAACTTGGCGCCCCGGCCTTCGGGTGGTTATTTTTGGGTGAGGCTTTGCCCGCGGCCTATTTTTGGCACACGGAGGCCCCTCGCAAAGTCTCGCGGCATTCCGAGTCCGGCCGACGAAGTTGGCCCGCCCCACCCCCCAAGGCTATAGCCCACCCGTTTTTATGGCCTTTTTCCGCTGGACGAACTTGGCACCCCGGCCTTCGGGCGGTTATTTTTTGGCGCGGCTTTGGCCGCGGCCTATGTTTGGTACACGGAGGCCCTTCGCAAAGTCTCGCGGCATTCCAAGTCCGGCGGACGAAGTTGGCCAGCCCCACCCCCCAAGGATATAGCCCACCTGTTTTTGTGGCCTTTTTGCGCTGGACGAACTTGGCGCCCCGGCCTTCAGGCGGTTATTTTTGGGCGCGGCTTTGCCGTTGGCCTATGTTTGGCAGACGGAGGACCCTCGCAAAGTCTCGCGGCATTCCGAGTCCGGCGGACGAAGTTGGCCATCCCCACCCCCCAAGGCTATAGCCCACCCGTTTTTGTGGCCTTTTTGCGCTGGACGAACCTGGCGCCCCGGCCTTCGGGCGGTTATTTTTGGGCGCGGCTTTGTCCGCGGCCTATTTTTGGTACACGAAGTCCCCTCGCAAAGTCTCGCGGAAATCCGAGTCCGGCGGACGAAGTTGGCCAGCCCCACCCCCCAAGGCTATAGCCCACCCGTTTTTGTGGCCTTTTTGCGCTGGACGAACTTGGCGCCCCGGCCTTCGGGCGGTTATTTTTGGGCATGGCTTTGCCCGCGGCCTATTTTTGGCACACAAAGGCCCCTCGCAAAGTCTCGGGGCATTCCGAGTCCGGCGGACGAAGTGGGCCAGCCCCACCCCCCAAGGCTATAGCCCACCCGTTTTTGCGGCCTTTTTCCGCTGGACGAACTTGGCGCCCCGGCCTTCGGGCGGTTATTTTTGGGCGCGGCTTTGCCCACGGCCTATGTTTGGTACACAGAGGCCCCTCGCAAAGTCTCGCGGCATTCCGAGTCCGGCGGACAAAGTTGGCCAGCCCCACCCCCCAAGGCTATAGCCCACCCGTTTTTGTGGCGTTTTTGCGCTGGACAAACTTGGCGCCTCGGCCTTCGGGCGGTTATTTTTGGGCGCGTCTTTGCCCGCGGCCTATTTTTGGTACACGGAGGCCCCTCGCAAAGTCTCGCGGCATTCCGAGTCCGGCGGACGAAGTTGGCCAGCCCCACCCCCCAAGGCTATAGCCCACCCGTTTTTGTGGCCTTTTGGCGCTGGACAAACATGGCGCCTCGGCCTTCGGGAGGTTATTTTTGGGCGCGTCCTTGCCCGCGGCCTATTTTGGGTACACGGAGGCCCCTCGCAAAGTCTCGCGGCATTCCGAGTCCGGCGGAGGAAGTAGGCCAGCCCCACCCCCCATGGCTATAGCCCACCCGTTTTTGTGGCCTTTTTGCGATGGACGAACTTGGCGCCCCGGCCTTCGGGCGGTTATTTTTGGGCGCGGCTTTGTCCGTGGCCTATTATTGGCACACGGAGACCCCTCGCAAAGTCTCGCGGCATTCCGAGTCCGGCGGACAAAGTTGGCCAGCCCCACCCCCCAAGGCTATAGCCCACCCGTTTTTGTGGCCTTTTTCCGCTGGACGAACATGGCGCCCCGGCCTTCGGGAGGTTATTTTTGGGCGCGGCTTTCCCAGCGTCCTATGTTTGGCACACGGAGGCCCCTCGCAAAGTCTCGCGGCATTCCGAGTCCGGCGGACGAACTTGGCCAGCCCCACCCCCCAAGGCTATAGCCCACCAGTTTTTGTGGCCTTTTTGCGCAGGACGAACTTGGCGCCACGGCCTTCGGGCTGTTATTTTTGGGCGTGGCTTTGCCCGCGGCCTATTTTTGGCACACGGAGACCCCTCGCAAAGTCTCGCGGCATTCCGAGTCCGGCGGACAAAGTTGGCCAGCCCCACCCCCCAAGGCTATAGCCCACCCGTTTTTGTGGCCTTTTTCCGCTGGACGAACTTGGCGCCCCGGCCTTCGGGAGGTTATTTTTGGGCGCGGCTTTCCCAGCGTCCTATGTTTGGCACACAGAGGCCCCTCGCAAAGTCTCGCGGCATTCCGAGTCCGGCGGACGAACTTGGCCAGCCCCACCCCCCAAGGCTATAGCCCACCAGTTTTTGTGGCCTTTTTGCGCAGGACGAACTTGGCGCCCCGGCCTTCAGGCGGTTATTTTTGGGCGCGGCTTTGCCGTTGGCCTATGTTTGGCAGACGGAGGCCCCTCGCAAAGTCTCGTGGCATTCCGAGTCCGGCGGACGAAGTGGGCCAGCTCCACCCCCCAAGGCTACAGCCCACCCGTTTTTGTGGCCTTTTTGCGCAGGACGAACTTGGCGCCCCATCCTTCGCGCGGTTATTTTTGGGTGTAGCTTTGGTTGCGGCCTATTTTTGGCACATGGAGGCCCCTCGCAAAGTCTCGCGGCATTCCGAGTCCGGCGGACGAAGATGGACAGCCCCACCCCCCAAGGCAATAGCCCACCCGTTTTTGTGGCCTTTTTCCGCTGGACGAACTTGGCGCCCCGGCCTTCGGGCTGTTATTTTTGGGCGCGGCTTTGCCCGCGGCCTATGTTTACCACACAGAGGCCCCTCGCAAAGTCTCGTGGCATTCCGAGTCCGGCGGACGAAGTGGGCCAGCCCCACCCCCCAAGGCTATAGCCCACCCGTTTTTGTGGCCTTTTTCCGCTGGACGAACTTGGCGCCCCGGCCTTCGGGCGGTTATTTTCGGGCACGGCTTTGCCCACTGCCTATGTTTGGCAAACGGAGGCCCCTCGCAAAGTCTCGCGGCATTCCGAGTCCGGCGGACGAAGTGGGCCAGCCCCACCCCCCAAGGTTATAGCCCACCCGTTTTTGTGGCCTTTTTCCGCTGGACGAACTTGGCGCCCTGGCCTTCGGGCGGTTATTTTTGGGCGCGGCTTTGTCCGTGGCCTATTTTTGGCACACGGAGGTCCCTCGCAAAGTCTCACGGCATTCCGAGTCCGGCGGACGAAGTTGGCGAGCCCCCCCCCCCCCCAAGGCTATAGGCCACCCGTTTTTGTGGCCTTTTTCCGCTGGACGAACTTGGCTCCCCGGCCTTCGGGCGGTTATTTTTGGGTACGGCTTTCCCCGCGGCCTATTTTTGGTACACGGAGGCCCCTCCCAAAGTCTCGCGGCATTCCGAGTGCGGCGGACGAAGTTGGCCAGCCCCACCCCCCAAGGTTATAGCCTACCCGTTTTTGTGGCCTTTTTGCGCTGGACGAACCTGGCGCCCCGGCCTTCGGGCGGTTATTTTTGGGCGCGGCTTTGCCCGCGGCCTATTTTTGGTACACGGAGTCCCCTCGCAAAGTCTCGCGGAAATCCGAGTCCGGCGGACGAAGTTGGCCAGCCCCACCCCCCAAGGCTATAGCCCACCCGTTTTTGTGGCCTTTTTGCGCTGGACGAACTTGGCGCCCCGGCCTTCGGGTGGTTATTTTTGGGCATGGCTTTGCCCGCGGCCTATTTTTGGCACACAAAGGCCCCTCGCAAAGTCTCGGGGCATTCCGAGTCCGGCGGACGAAGTGGGCCAGCCCCACCCCCCAAGGCTGTAGCCCACCCGTTTTTGTGGCCTTTTTCCGCTGGACGAACTTGGCGCCCCGGCCTTCGGGCGGTTATTTTTGGGCGCGGCTTTGCCCACGGCCTATGTTTGGTACACAAAGGCCCCTCGCAAAGTCTCGCGGCATTCCGAGTCCGGCGGACAAAGTTGGCCAGCCCCACCCCCCAAGGCTATAGCCCACCCGTTTTTGTGGCCTTTTTCCGCTGGACGAACTTGGCGCCCCGGCCTTCGGGCGGTTATTTTTGGGCGCGGCTTTGCCTGTGGCCTATGTTTGGCACACAGAGGCCCCTCGCAAAGTCTCGCGGCATTCCGAGTCCGGCGGACGAAGTGGGCCAGCCCCACCCCCCAAGGCTATAGCCCACCCGTTTTTGTGGCGTTTTTGCGCTGGACAAACTTGGCGCCTCGGCCTTCGGGCGGTTATTTTTGGGCGTGTCTTTGCCCGCGGCCTATTTTTGGTACACGGAGGCCCCTCGCAAAGTCTCGCGGCATTCCGAGTCCGGCGGACGAAGTTGGCCAGCCCCACCCCCCAAGGCTATAGCCCACCCGTTTTTGTGGCCTTTTTGCGCTGGACAAACTTGGCGCCTCGGCCTTCGGGAGGTTATTTTTGGGCGCGTCCTTGCCCGCGGCCTATTTTTGGTACACGGAGGCCCCTCGCAAAGTCTCGCGGCATTCCGAGTCCGGTGGACGAAGTGGGCCAGCCCCACCCCCCATGGCTATAGCCCACCCGTTTTTGTGGCCTTTTTGCGATGGACGAACTTGGCGCCCCGGCCTTCGGGCGGTTATTTTTGGGCGCGGCTTTGTCCATAGCCTATTATTGGCACACGGAGGCCCCTCGCAAAGTCTCGCGGCATTCCGAGTCCGGCGGACAAAGTTGGCCAGCCCACACCCCAAGGCTATAGCCCACCCGTTTTTGTGGCCTTTTTGCGCTGGACGAACTTGGCGCCCCGGCCTTCGGGAGGTTATTTTTGGGCGCGGCCTTGCCCATGGCCTATGTTTGGCACACGGAGGACCCTCGCAAAGTCTCGCGGCATTCCGAGTCCGGCGGACGAAGTTGGCCAGCCCCACCCCCCAAGCTATAGCCCACCCTTTTTTTTCGCCTTTTTGCGCAGGACGAACTTGGCGCCCCGGCCTTCCGACGGTTTTTTTTGGGCGCGGCTTTGCCCGCGGCCTATTTTTGGCACACGGAGGCCCCTCGCAAAGTCTCATGGCATTCCGATTCCGGCTGACGAAGTTGGCCAGCCCCACCCCCCAAGGCTATAGCCCACCCGTTTTTGTGGCCTTTTTCCGCTGGACGAACTTGGCGCCCCGGCCTTCGGGCGGTTATTTTTGGGTGCGGCTTTGCCCTCGGCCTATGTTTGGCACACGGAGGCCCCTCGCAAAGTCTCGCGGCATTCCGAGTCCGGCGGACGATGTTGGCCAGCCCCACCCCCCAAGGCTATAGCCCACCCGTTTTTGTGGCCATTTTGCGCTGGACGAACTTGGCGCCCCGGCCTTCGGGCGGTTATTTTTGGGCGCGGCTTTGTCCGTGGCCTATTATTGGCATACGGAGGCCCCTCGCAAAGTCTCGCGGCATTCCGAGTCCGGCGGACAAAGTTGGCCAGCCCACCCCCCAAGGCTATAGCCCACCCGTTTTTGTGGCCTTTTGGCGCTGGACGAACTTGGCGCCCCGGCCTTCGGGAGGTTATTTTTGGGCGCGGCCTTGCCCATGGCCTATGTTTGGCACACGGAGGACCCTCGCAAAGTCTCGCGGCATTCCGAGTCCGGCGGACGAAGTTGGCCAGCCCCACCCCCCAAGCTATAGCCCACCCTTTTTTTTCGCCTTTTTGCGCAGGACGAACTTGGCGCCCCGGCCTTCCGACGGTTTTTTTTGGGCGCGGCTTTGCCCGCGGCCTATTTTTGGCACACGGAGGCCCCTCGCAAAGTCTCATGGCATTCCGATTCCGGCTGACGAAGTTGGCCAGCCCCACCCCCCAAGGCTATAGCCCACCCGTTTTTGTGGCCTTTTTCCGCTGGACGAACTTGGCGCCCCGGCCTTCGGGCGGTTATTTTTGGGTGCGGCTTTGCCCTCGGCCTATGTTTGGCACACGGAGGCCCCTCGCAAAGTCTCGCGGCATTCCGAGTCCGGCGGACGATGTTGGCCAGCCCCACCCCCCAAGGCTATAGCCCACCCGTTTTTGTGGCCATTTTGCGCTGGACGAACTTGGCGCCCCGGCCTTCGGGCGGTTATTTTTGGGCGCGGCTTTGTCCGTGGCCTATTATTGGCATACGGAGGCCCCTCGCAAAGTCTCGCGGCATTCCGAGTCCGGCGGACAAAGTTGGCCAGCCCACCCCCCAAGGCTATAGCCCACCCGTTTTTGTGGCCTTTTGGCGCTGGACGAACTTGGCGCCCCGGCCTTCGGGAGGTTATTTTTGGGCGCGGCCTTGCCCATGGCCTATGTTTGGCACACGGAGGACCCTCGCAAAGTCTCGCGGCATTCCGAGTCCGGCGGACGAAGTTGGCCAGCCCCACCCCCCAAGCTATAGCCCACCCTTTTTTTTCGCCTTTTTGCGCAGGACGAACTTGGCGCCCCGGCCTTCCGACGGTTTTTTTTGGGCGCGGCTTTGCCCGCGGCCTATTTTTGGCACACGGAGGCCCCTCGCAAAGTCTCATGGCATTCCGATTCCGGCTGACGAAGTTGGCCAGCCCCACCCCCCAAGGCTATAGCCCACCCGTTTTTGTGGCCTTTTTCCGCTGGACGAACTTGGCGCCCCGGCCTTCGGGCGGTTATTTTTGGGTGCGGCTTTGCCCTCGGCCTATGTTTGGCACACGGAGGCCCCTCGCAAAGTCTCGCGGCATTCCGAGTCCGGCGGACGATGTTGGCCAGCCCCACCCCCCAAGGCTATAGCCCACCCGTTTTTGTGGCCATTTTGCGCTGGACGAACTTGGCGCCCCGGCCTTCGGGCGGTTATTTTTGGGCGCGGCTTTGTCCGTGGCCTATTATTGGCATACGGAGGCCCCTCGCAAAGTCTCGCGGCATTCCGAGTCCGGCGGACAAAGTTGGCCAGCCCACCCCCCAAGGCTATAGCCCACCCGTTTTTGTGGCCTTTTGGCGCTGGACGAACTTGGCGCCCCGGCCTTCGGGAGGTTTTTTTTGGGCGCGGCTTTGCCCATGGCCTATGTTTGGCACACGGAGGCCCCTCGCAAAGTCTCGCGGCATTCCGATTCCGGCGGACGAAGTTGGCCAGCCCCACCCCCCAAGGCTATAGCCCACCCGTTTTTGTGGCCTTTTTCCGCTGGACGAACTGGGCGCCCCGGCCTTCGGGCGGTTATTTTTGGGTGCGGCTTTGTCCATGGCCTATGTTTGGCACACGGAGGCCCCTCGTAAAGTCTCACGGCATTCCGAGTCCGGCGGACGAAGTTGGCCAGCCCCACCCCCCAAGGTTATAGCCCACCCGTTTTTGTGGCCTTTTTGCGCTGGACGAACTTGGCGCCCCGGCCTTCGGGCAGCTATTTTTGGGCGCGGCTTTGTCCGTGGTCTATTATTGGCACATGGAGGCCCCTCGCAAAGTCTCGCGGCATTCCGAGTCCGGCGGACAAAGAAGGCCAGCCCACCCCCCAAGGCTATAGCCCACCCGTTTTTGTGGCCTTTTTGCGCTGGACGAACTTGGCACCCCGGCCTTCGGGGGGTTATTTTTGGGCGCGGCTTTGTCCATGACCTATGTTTGGCACACTGAGGACCCTCGCAAAGTCTCGCGGCATTCCGAATCCGGCGGGCGGAGTTGGCCCGCCCCACCCCCCAAGGCTATAGCCCACCCGTTTTTATGGCCTTTTTCCGCTGGACGAACTTGGCGCCCCGGCCTTCGGGCGGTTATTTTTTGGTGCGGCTTGGCCACGGCCTATGTTTGGCACATGGAGGCCCTTCGCAAAGTCTCGCGGCATTCCGAGTCCGGCGGACGAAGTTGGCCAGCCCCACCCCCCAAGGCTATAGCCCACCCGTTTTTGTGGCCTTTTTGCGCTGGACGAACTTGGCGCCCCGGCCTTCGGGCGGTTATTTTTGGGCGTGGCTTTGCCCGCAGCCTATTTTTGGCAGGCGGAGGCCCCTCGCAAAGTCTCGCGGCATTCCGAGTCCGGCGGACGAAGTTGGCCAGCCCCACCCCCCAAGGCTATAGCCCACCCGTTTTTGTGGCCTTTTTCCGCTGGACGAACTTGGCGCCCCGGCCTTCGGGCAGTTATTTTTGGGCGCGGCTTTGTCCGCGGTCTATTATTGGCACATGGAGGCCCCTCGCAAAGTCTCGCGGCATTCCGAGTCCGGCGGACAAAGAAGGCCAGCCCACCCCCCAAGGCTATAGCCCACCCGTTTTTGTGGCCTTTTTGCGCTGGACGAACTTGGAACCCCGGCCTTCGGGGGGTTATTTTTGGGCGCGGCTTTGTCCATGGCCTATGTTTGGCACACTGAGGACCCTCGCAAAGTCTCGCGGCATTCCAAATCCGGCGGGCGGAGTTGGCCCGCCCCACCCCCCAAGGCTATAGCCCACCCGTTTTTATGGCCTTTTTCCGCTGGACGAACTTGGCGCCCCGGCCTTCGGGCGGTTATTTTTTGGTGCGGCTTTGGCCGTGGCCTATGTTTGGCACACGGAGGCCCTTCGCAAAGTCTCGCGGCATTCCGAGTCCGGCGGACGAAGTTGGCCAGCCCCACCCCCCAAGGATATAGCCCACCCGTTTTTGTGGCCTTTTTGCGCTGGACGAACTTGGCGCCACTGCCTTCAGGCGGTTATTTTTGGGCGCGGCTTTGCCCTTGGCCTATGTTTGGCACACGGAGGCCCCTCGCAAAGTCTCGCGGCATTCCGAGCCCGGCAGACGAAGTTGGCCAGCCCCACCCCCCAAGGCTATAGCCCACCCGTTTTTGTGGCCTTTTTCCGCTGGACGAATTTGGCGCCCCGGCCTTCGGGCAGTTATTTTTGGGCGCGGCTTTGTCCGCGGTCTATTATTGGCACATGGAGGCCCCTCGCAATGTCTCGCGGCATTCCGAGTCCGGCGGACAAAGAAGGCCAGCCCACCCCCCAAGGCTATAGCCCACCCGTTTTTGTGGCCTTTTTGCGCTGGACGAACTTGGAACCCCGGCCTTCGGGGGGTTATTTTTGGGCGCGGCTTTGTCCATGGCCTATGTTTGGCACACTGAGGACCCTCGCAAAGTCTCGCGGCATTCCAAATCCGGCGGGCGGAGTTGGCCCGCCCCACCCCCCAAGGCTATAGCCCACCCGTTTTTATGGCCTTTTTCCGCTGGACGAACTTGGCGCCCCGGCCTTCGGGCGGTTATTTTTTGGTGCGGCTTTGGCCGTGGCCTATGTTTGGCACACGGAGGCCCTTCGCAAAGTCTCGCGGCATTCCGAGTCCGGCGGACGAAGTTGGCCAGCCCCCACCCCCCAAGGATATAGCCCACCCGTTTTTGTGGCCTTTTTGCGCTGGACGAACTTGGTGCCACTGCTTCAGGCGGTTATTTTTGGGCGCGGCTTTGCCCTTGGCCTATGTTTGGCACACGGAGGCCCCTCGCAAAGTCTCGCGGCATTCCGAGCCCGGCAGACGAAGTTGGCCAGCCCCACCCCCCAAGGCTATAGCCCACCCGTTTTTGTGGCCTTTTTCCGCTGGACGAATTTGGCGCCCCGGCCTTCGGGCAGTTATTTTTTGGGCGCGGCTTTGTCCGCGGTCTATTATTGGCACATGGAGGCCCCTCGCAAAGTCTCGCGGCATTCGAGTCCGGCGGACAAAGAAGGCCAGCCCACCCCCCAAGGCTATAGCCCACCCGTTTTTGTGGCCTTTTTGCGCTGGACGAACTTGGAACCCCGGCCTTCGGGGGGTTATTTTTGGGCGCGGCTTTGTCCATGGCCTATGTTTGGCACACTGAGGACCCTCGCAAAGTCTCGCGGGCATTCCAAATCCGGCGGGCGGAGTTGGCCCGCCCCACCCCCCAAGGCTATAGCCCACCGTTTTTATGGCCTTTTTCCGCTGGACGAACTTGGCGCCCCGGCCTTCGGGCGGTTATTTTTTGGTGCGGCTTTGGCCGTGGCCTATGTTTGGCACACGGAGGCCCTTCGCAAAGTCTCGCGGCATTCCGAGTCCGGCGGACGAAGTTGGCCAGCCCCACCCCCCAAGGATATAGCCCACCCGTTTTTGTGGCCTTTTTGCGCTGGACGAACTTGGCGCCACTGCCTTCAGGCGGTTATTTTTGGGCGCGGCTTTGCCCTTGGCCTATGTTTGGCACACGGAGGCCCCTCGCAAAGTCTCGCGGCATTCCGAGCCCGGCAGACGAAGTTGGCCAGCCCCACCCCCCAAGGCTATAGCCCACCCGTTTTTGTGGCCTTTTTCCGCTGGACGAATTTGGCGCCCCGGCCTTCGGGCGGTTATTTTTGGGCACGGCTTTGCCCGAAGCCTATTTTTGGCACACAGAGGCCCCTCACAAAGTCTCGCGGCATTCCGAGTCCGGCGGACGAAGTGGGCCAGCCCCACCCGCCAAGGCTATAGCCCACCCGTTTTTGTGGCCTCTTTCCGCTGGACGAACTTGGCGCCTCGGCCTTCGGGTGGTAATTTTTGGGCGCGGCTTTGCCTGTGGCCTATGTTTGCCTCACGGAGGCCCCTCGCAAAGTCTCACGGCATTCCGAGTCCGGGGGACGAAGTTGGCCAGCCCCACCCCCCAAGGCTATAGCCCACCCGTTTTTGTGGCCTTTTTCCGCTGGACGAACTTGGCTCCCCGGCCTTCAGGCAGTTATTTTTGGGTACGGCTGTGCCCGCGGCCTATTTTTGGTACATCCCAAAGTCTCGCGGCATCCCGAGTCCGGCGGACGAAGTTGGCCAGCCCCACCCCCCAAGGTTATAGCCAACCCGTTTTTGTGGCCTTTTTGCGCTGGACGAACCTGGCGCCCCGGCCTTCGGGCGGTTATTTTTGGGCGCGGCTGTGCCCGCAGCCTATTTTTGGTACACGGAGGCCCCTTGCAGAGTGTCGCGGCATTCCGAGTTCGGCGGACGAAGTTGGCCAGCCCCACCCCCCAAGGCTATAGCCCACCCGTTTTTGTGGCCTTTTTGCGCTGGACGAACTTGGCGCCCCGGCCTTCGGGTGGTTATTTTTGGGCGTGGCTTTACCCGCGGCCTATTTTTGGCACACGGAGGCCCCTCGCAAAGTTTCGCGGCATTCCGAGTCCGGCGGATGTAGTTGGCCAGCCCCACCCCCCAAGGCTACAACCCACCCGTTTTTGTGGCCTTTTTGCGCAGGACGAACTTGGCGCCCCGGCCTTCGCACGGTTATTTTTGGGTGCGGCTTTGGCTGCGGCCTATTTTTGGCACACGGAGGCCCCTCGCAAAGTCTTGCGGCATTCCGAGACCGGCGGACGAAGTGGGCCAGCCCCATCCCCCAAGGCTATAGCCCACCCGTTTTTGTGGCCTTTTTCTGCTGGACGAACTTGGCGCCCCGGCCTTCGGTCGGTTATTTTTGGGCGCGGCTTTGACCGCGGCCTATTTTTGGCACACGGAGGCCCCTAGTAAAGTGTCGCGGCATTCCGAGTCCGGCGGACGAAGTGGGCCAGCCCCACCCCCCTAGGATATAGCCCACCCGTTTTTGTGGACTTTTTCCGCTGGACGACCTTGGCTCCCCGGCCTTCGGGCGGTTATTTTTGGGTACGGCTTTGTCCGCGGCCTATTTTTGGTACACGGAGGCCCCTCCCAAAGTCTCGCGGCATTCCGAGTCCGGCGGACGAAGTTGGCCAGCCCCACCCCCCAAGGTTATAGCCCACCCGTTTTTGTGACCTTTTTGCGCTGGACGAACCTGGCACCCCGGCCTTCGGGCGGTTACTTTTGGACGCGGCTGTGCCCGCGGCCTATTTTTGGAACACGTAGGCCCCTCGCAGAGTCTCACGGCATTCCGAGTCCGGCGGTCGAACTTGGCCAGCCCCACCCCCCAAGGCTACAGCCCAACCGTTTTTGTGGCCTTTTTGCGCAGGACGAACTTGGCGCCCCGGCCTTCGCGTGGTTATTTTTGGGCGCGGCATTGGCGGCGGCCTATTTTTGGCCCACGGAGGCCCCTCGCAAAGTCTCGCGGCATTCCGAGTCCGGCGGACGAAGTGGGCCAGCCCCACCCCTTAAGGCTATAGCCCACCCGTTTTTGTGGCCTTTTTCAGCAGGACGAACTTGGCGCCCCGGCCTTCGGTCGGCTATTTTTGGGCGTCGCTTTGCCCGCGGCCTATGTTTGGCACACAGGGGCCCCTCGCAATGTCTCGCGGTATTCCGAGTCCGGCGGACGAAGTTGGCCAGCCCCACCCCCCAAGGCTATAGCCCACCCGTTTTTGTGGCCTTTTTGCGCTGGACAAACTTGGCGCCCCGGCCTTCGGGCGGTTATTTTTGGGCGCGGCTTTGCCCGCGGCCTATTTTTGGCTCACGGAGGCCCCTCACAAAGTCTCGCGGCATTCCGAGTCCGGCGGACGAAGTTGGCCAGCCCCACCCCCCAAGGTTATAGCCCACCCGTTTTTGTGCCCTTTTTGCGCTGGACGAACCTGGCGCCCCGGCCTTCGGGCGGTTACTTTTGGACGCGGCTGTGCCCGCGGCCTATTTTTGGAACACGGAGGCCCCTCGCAGAGTCTCGCGGCATTCCGAGTCCGGCGGACGAAGTTGGCCAGCCCCACCCCCCAAGGCTATAGGCCACCCGTTTTTGTGGCCTTTTTGCGCTGGACGAACTTGGCGCCCCGGCCTACGGGCGGTTATTTTTGGGCGTGGCTTTGCCCGCGGCCTATTTTTGGCACACGGAGGCCCCTCGCAAAGTTTCGCGGCATTCCGAATCCGGCGGACGAAGTAGGCCGGCCCCACCCCCCAAGGCGATAGCCCACCCGTTTTTGTGGCCTTTTTCCGCTGGACGATCTTGGCGCCCCGGCCTTCGGGCGGTTATTTTTGGGCGTGGCTTTGCCCGCGGCCTATTTTTGGCACACGGAGGCCCCTCACAAAGTCTCGCGGCATTCCGAGTCCGGCGGACGAAGTTGGCCAGCCCCACCCCCCAAGGCTATAGCCCACCCGTTTTTGTGGCCTTTTTCCGTTGGACGAACTTGGCGCCCCGGCCTTCGGGAGGTTATTTTTGGGCGCGGGTTTGCCCACGGCCTATGTTTGGCACACAGAGGCCCCTCGCAAAGTCTCGCGGCATTCCGAGTCCGGCAGACAAAGTGGGCCAGCCCCACCCCCCAAGGCTATAGCCCACCCATTTTTGTGGCCTTTTTCAGTTGGACGAACTTGGCGCCCCGGCCTTCGGGCGGTTATTTTTGGGCGCGGCCTTGCCCGCAGCCTATGTTTGGCCCACAGAGGCCCCTCGCAAAGTCTCGCGGCATTCCGAGTCCGGCGGACGAAGTTGGCCAGCCCCACCCCCCAAGGCTATAGCCCACCCGTTTTTGTGGCCTTTTTGCGCAGGACGAACTTGGCGCCCCGGCCTTCGGGCAGTTATTTTTGGGCACGGCTATGTCCGTGTCCTATATTTGGCACACGGAGGCCACTCGCAAAGTCTGGCGGCATTCCGAGTCCGGCGGACGAAGTTGGCCAGCCCCACCCTCCAAGGGTATAGCCCACCCGTTTTTGTGCCCTTTTTCCGCTGGACGAACTTGGCGCCCCGGCCTTCGGGCGGTTATTTTTGGGCGCGGCTTTGTCCGCGTCCTATGTTTGGCACACAGAGGCCCCTCGCAAAGTCTCGCGGCATTCCGAGTCCGGCGGACGAAGTTGGCCAGCCCCACCCCCCAAGGCTATAGCCCACCCGTTTTTGTGGCCTTTTTGCGCTGGTCAAACATGGCGCCCCGGCCTTCGGGCGGTTATTTTTGGGCGCGGCTTTGTCCACGGCCTATTTTTGGCACACGGAGGACCCTCCCATAGTGTCGCGCCATTCCGAGTCCGGCGGACGAAGTTGGCCAGCCCCACCCCCGAAGGCTATAGCCCACCCGTTTTTGTGGCCTTTTTCCGCTGGACGATCTTGGCGCCCCGGCCTTCGGGCGGTTATTTTTGTGCGTGGCCTTGCCCGCGGCCTATTTTTGGCACACGGAGGCCCCTCGCAAAGTCTCGCGGCATTCCGAGTCCGGCGGACGAATGTGGGCCAGCCCCACCCCCCAAGGCTATAGCCCACCCGTTTTTGTGGCCTTTTTGCGCTGGACGAACTTGGCGCCCCGGCCTTCGGGCGGTTATTTTTGGGCGCGGCTTTGTCCACGGCCTATATTTGGCACACAGAGGCCCCTCGCAAAGTCTCACGGGATTCCGAGTCCGGCGGACAAAGTTGGCCAGCCCCACCCCCCAAGGCTATAGCCCACCCGTTTTTGTGGCCTTTTTCCGCTGGACGAACTTGGCGCCCCGGCCTTCGGGTGGTTATTTTTGGGCGCGGCTTTGCCCGCGTCCTATGTTTGGCACACAGAGGCCCCTCGCAAAGTCTCGCGGCATTCCGAGTCGGGCGGACGAATTTGGCCAGCCCCACCCCCCAAGGCTATAGCCCACCCGTTTTTGTGGCCTTTTTGCGCTGGACAAACATGGCGCCCCGGCCTTCGGGCGGTTATTTTTGGACGCGGCTTTGTCCACGGCCTATTTTTGGCACACGGAGGACCCTCCCATAGTGTCGCGCCATTCCGAGTCCGGCGGACGAAGTTGGCCAGCCCCACCCCCGAAGGCTATAGCCCACCCGTTTTTGTGGCCTTTTTCCGCGGGACGATCTTGGCGTCCCGGCCTTCGGGTGGTTATTTTTGGGCGTGGCTTTGCCCGCGGCCTAATTTTGGCACACGGAGGCCCCTCACAAAGTCTCGCGGCATTCCGAGTCCGGCGGACGAAGTTGGCCAGCCCCACCCCCCAAGGCTATAGCCCACCCGTTTTTGTGGCCTTTTTCCGCTGGACGAACTTGGCGCCCCGGCCTTCGGGAGGTTAGTTTTGGGCGCGGGTTTGGCCACGGCCTATGTTTGGCACACAGAGGCCCCTCGCAAAGTCTCGCGGCATTCCGAGTCCGGCGGACAAAGTGGGCCAGCCCCACCCCCCAAGGCTATAGCCCACCCGTTTTAGTGGCCTTTTTCAGTTGGACGAACTTGGCGCCCCGGCCTTCAGGCGGTTATTTTTGGGCGCGGCCTTGCCCGCGGCCTATGTTTGGCACACAGAGGCCCCTCGCAAAGTCTCGCGGCATTCGAGTCCGGCGGACGAAGTTGGCCAGCCCCACCCCCCAAGGCTATAGCCCACCCGTTTTTGTGCCTTTTTGCGCAGGACGAACTTGGCGCCCCGGCCTTCGGGTGGTTATTTTTGGGCACGGCTATGCCCGTGGCCTATTTTTGGCACACGGAGGCCACTCGCAAAGTCTGGCGGCATTCCGAGTCCGGCGGACGAAGTTGGCCAGCCCCACCCTCCAAGGGTATAGCCCACCCATTTTTGTGCCCTTTTTCCGCTGGACGAACTTGGCGCCCCGGCCTTCGGGCGGTTATTTTTGGGCGCGGCTTTGCCCGCGTCCTATGTTTGGCACACAGAGGCCCCTCGCAAAGTCTCGCGGCATTCCGAGTCCGGCGGACGAATTTGGCCAGCCCCACCCCCCAAGGCAATAGCCCACCCGTTTTTGTAGCCTTTTTGCGCTGGACAAACATGGCGCCCCGGCCTTCGGGCGGTTATTTTTGGGCGCGGCTTTGTCCATGGCCTATTTTTGGCACACGGAGGACCCTCCCATAGTGTCGCACCATTCCGAGTCCGGCGGACGAAGTTGGCCAGGCCCACCCCCGAAGGCTATAGCCCACCCGTTTTTGTGGCCTTTTTCCGCTGGACGAACTTGGCGCCCCGGCCTTCGGGTGGTTATTTTTGGGCGCGGCTTTGCCCGCGTCCTATGTTTGGCACACAGAGGCCCCTCGCAAAGTCTCGCGGCATTCCGAGTCCGGCGGACGAATTTGGCCAGCCCCACCCCCCAAGGCAATAGCCCACCCGTTTTTGTAGCCTTTTTGCGCTGGACAAACATGGCGCCCCGGCCTTCGGGCGGTTATTTTTGGGCGCGGCTTTGTCCATGGCCTATTTTTGGCGCACGGAGGACCCTCCCATAGTGTCGTACCATTCCGAGACCGGCGGACGAAGTTGGCCGGGCCCACCCCCGAAGGCTATAGCCCACCCGTTTTTGTGGCCTTTTTCCGCTGGACGATCTTGGCGCCCCGGCCTTCGGGCGGTTATTTTTGGGCGTGGCTTTGCCCGCGGCCTATTTTTGGCACACGGAGGCCCCTCGTAAAGTCTGGCGGCATTCCGAGTCCGGCGGACGAAGTTGGCCAGCCCCACCCTCCAAGGGTATAGCCCACCCATTTTTGTGCCCTTTTTCCGCTGGACGAACTTGGCGCCCCGGCCTTCGGGCGGTTATTTTTGGGCGCGGCTTTGTCCACGGCCTATATTTGGCACACAGAGGCCCCTCGTAAAGTCTCACGGCATTCCGAGTCCGGCGGATAAAGTTGGCCAGCCCCACCCTCCAAGGGTATAGCCCACCCGTTTTTGTGCCCTTTTTCCGCTGGACGAACTTGGCGCCCCGGCCTTCGGGCGGTTATTTTTGGGCGCGGCTTTGTCCACGGCCTATATTTGGCACCCAGAGGCCCCTCGTAAAGTCTCACGGCATTCCGAGTCCGGCGGATAAAGTTGGCCAGCCCCACCCTCCAAGGGTATAGCCCACCCGTTTTTGTGCCCTTTTTCCGCTAGACGAACTTGGCGCCCCGGCCTTCGGGCGGTTATTTTTGGGCGCGGCTTTGCCCGCGGCCTATGTTTGGCACACGGAGGCCCCTCGCAAAGTCACGCGGCATTTCGAGTCCGGCGGACGAAGTGGGCCAGCCCCGCCCCCCAAGGTTAGAGCCCACCCGTTTTTGTGGCCTTTTTGCGCTGGACGAACTTGGCGCCCCGGCCTTCGGGCAGTTATTTTTTGTTACGGCTTTGCCCGCGGCCTATTTTTGGCACACGGAGGCCCCTCGCAATGTCTCGCAGCATTCCGAGTCCGGCGGATGAAGTTGGCCAGCCCCACCCCCCAAGGCTATAGCCCACCCGTTTTTGTGGCCTTTTTGCGCTGGACGAACTTGGCGCCCCGGCCTTCGGGTGGTTATTTTTGGGCGCGGCTTTGCCCGCGTCCTATGTTTGGCACACAGAGGCCCCTCGCAAAGTCTCGCGGCATTCCGAGTCCGGCGGACGAATTTGGCCAGCCCCACCCCCCAAGGCAATAGCCCACCCGTTTTTGTAGCCTTTTTGCGCTGGACAAACATGGCGCCCCGGCCTTCGGGCGGTTATTTTTGGGCGCGGCTTTGTCCATGGCCTATTTTTGGCACACGGAGGACCCTCCCATAGTGTCGCACCATTCCGAGTCCGGCGGACGAAGTTGGCCAGGCCCACCCCCGAAGGCTATAGCCCACCCGTTTTTGTGGCCTTTTTCCGCTGGACGATCTTGGCGCCCCGGCCTTCGGGCGGTTATTTTTGGGCGTGGCTTTGCCCGCGGCCTATTTTTGGCACACGGAGGCCCCTCGTAAAGTCTGGCGGCATTCCGAGTCCGGCGGACGAAGTTGGCCAGCCCCACCCTCCAAGGGTATAGCCCACCCGTTTTTGTGCCCTTTTTCCGCTGGACGAACTTGGCGCCCCGGCCTTCGGGCGGTTATTTTTGGGCGCGGCTTTGCCCGCGGCCTATGTTTGGCACACGGAGGCCCCTCGCAAAGTCACGCGGCATTTCGAGTCCGGCGGACGAAGTGGGCCAGCCCCGCCCCCCAAGGTTAGAGCCCACCCGTTTTTGTGGCCTTTTTGCGCTGGACGAACTTGGCGCCCCGGCCTTCGGGCAGTTATTTTTTGTTACGGCTTTGCCCACGGCCTATTTTTGGCACATGGAGGCCCCTCATAAAGTCTCACAGCATTCCGAGTCCGGCGGATGAAGTTGGCCAGCCCCACCCCCCAAGGCTATAGCCCACCCGTTTTTGTGGCCTTTTTGCGCTGGACGAACTTGGCGCCCCGGCCTTCGGGTGGTTATTTTTGGGCGCGGCTTTGCCCGCGTCCTATGTTTGGCACACAGAGGCCCCTCGCAAAGTCTCGCGGCATTCCGAGTCCGGCGGACGAATTTGGCCAGCCCCACCCCCCAAGGCAATAGCCCACCCGTTTTTGTAGCCTTTTTGCGCTGGACAAACATGGCGCCCCGGCCTTCGGGCGGTTATTTTTGGGCGCGGCTTTGTCCATGGCCTATTTTTGGCACACGGAGGACCCTCCCATAGTGTCGCACCATTCCGAGTCCGGCGGACGAAGTTGGCCAGGCCCACCCCCGAAGGCTATAGCCCACCCGTTTTTGTGGCCTTTTTCCGCTGGACGATCTTGGCGCCCCGGCCTTCGGGCGGTTATTTTTGGGCGTGGCTTTGCCCGCGGCCTATTTTTGGCACACGGAGGCCTCTCGTAAAGTCTGGCGGCATTCCGAGTCCGGCGGACGAAGTTGGCCAGCCCCACCCTCCAAGGGTATAGCCCACCCATTTTTGTGCCCTTTTTCCGCTGGACGAACTTGGCGCCCCGGCCTTCGGGCGGTTATTTTTGGGCGCGTCTTTGCCCGCGGCCTATTTTTGGTACACGGAGGCCCCTCGCAAAGTCTCGCGGAATTCCGAGTCCGGCGGACGAAGTTGGCCAGCCCCACCCCCCAAGGCTATAGCCCACCCGTTTTTGTGGCCTTTTTGCGCTGGACAAACTTGGCGCCTCGGCCTTCGGGAGGTTATTTTTGGGCGCGTCCTTGCCCGCGGCCTATTTTTGGTACATGGAGGCCCCTCGCAAAGTCTCGCGGCATTCCGAGTCCGGCGGACGAAGTTGGCCAGCCCCACCCCCTATGGCTATAGCCCACCCGTTTTTGTGGCCTTTTTGCGATGGACGAACTTGGCGCCCCGGCCTTCGGGCGGTTATTTTTGGACGCGGCTTTGTCCATAGCCTATTATTGGCACACGGAGGCCCCTCGCAAAGTCTCGCGGCATTCCGAGTCCGGCGGACAAAGTTGGCCAGCCCACACCCCAAGGCTATAGCCCACCCGTTTTTGTGGCCTTTTTGCGCTGGACGAACTTGGCGCCCCGGCCTTCGGGAGGTTATTTTTGGGTGCGGCCTAGCCCATGGCCTATGTTTGGCACACGGAGGACCCTCGCAAAGTCTCGCGGCATTCCGAGTCCGGCGGACGAAGTTGGCCAGCCCCACCCCCCAAGCTATAGCCCACCCTTTTTTTTGGCCTTTTTGCGCAGGACGAACTTGGCGCCCCGGCCTTCGGGTGGTTATTTTTGGGCGCGGCTTTGCCCGCGTCCTATGTTTGGCACACAGAGGCCCCTCGCAAAGTCTCGCGGCATTCCGAATCCGGCGGACGAATTTGGCCAGCCCCACCCCCCAAGGCAATAGCCCACCCGTTTTTGTAGCCTTTTTGCGCTGCACAAACATGGCGCCCCGGCCTTCGGGCGGTTATTTTTGGGCGCGGCTTTGTCCATGGCCTATTTTTGGCACACGGAGGACCCTCCCATAGTGTCGCACCATTCCGAGTCCGGCGGACGAAGTTGGCCAGGCCCACCCCCGAAGGCTATAGCCCACCCGTTTTTGTGGCCTTTTTCCGCTGGACGATCTTGGCGCTCCGGCCTTCGGGCGCTTATTTTTGGGCGTGGCTTTGCCCGCGGCCTATTTTTGGCACACGGAGGCCCCTCGTAAAGTCTGGCGGCATTCCGAGTCCGGCGGACGAAGTTGGCCAGCCCCACCCTCCAAGGGTATAGCCCACCCATTTTTGTGCCCTTTTTCCGCTGGACGAACTTGGCGCCCCGGCCTTCGGGCGGTTATTTTTGGGCGCGGCTTTGTCCACAGCCTATATTTGGCACACAGAGGCCCCTCGTAAAGTCTCACGGCATTCCGAGTCCGGCGGATAAAGTTGGCCAGCCCCACCCTCCAAGGGTATAGCCCACCCGTTTTTGTGCCCTTTTTCCGCTGGACGAACTTGGCGCCCCGGCCTTCGGGCAGTAATTTTTTGTTACGGCTTTGCCCGCGGCCTATTTTTGGCACACGGAGGCCCCTCGCAAAGTCTCGCAGCATTCCGAGTCCGGCGGATGAAGTTGGCCAGCCCCACCCCCCAGGCTATAGCCCACCCGTTTTTGTGGCCTTTTTCCGCTGTAAGAACTTGGCACCCCGGCCTTCGGGTGGTTATTTTTGGGCGTGGCTTTGCCCGCGGCCTATTTTTGGCACACGGAGGCCCCTCGTAAAGTCTCGCGGCATTCCGATTCCGACGGACGAATTTGGCCATCCCCACCCGCCATGGCTATAGCCCACCCGTTTTTGTGGCCTTTTTCCGCTGGACGAACTATGCGCCCCGGCCTTCGGGCGGTTATTTTTGGGCGCGGTTTGCCCGCGGCCTATATTTGGCACACGGACGCCCCTCGCAAAGTGTCATGGCATTCGGAGTCCGGCGGACGAAGTGGGCCAGCCCCACCCTCCAAGGCTATAGCCCACCCGTTTTGTGGCCTTTTTCTGCTGGACGAACTTGGCGCCCCGGCCTTCGGGCGGTTATTTTTGGGCGCGGCTTTGGGCGAGGACTATTTTTGGCACACGGAGTCCCCTCACAAAGTCTCGCGGCATTCCGAGTCCAGCGGACGAAGTTGGCCAGCCCCACCCCCCAAGGCTATAGCCCACCCGTTTTTGTGGCCTTTTTCCGCTGGACGAACTCGGCGCCCCGGCCTTCGGGTGGTTATTTTTGGGCGCGGCTTTGTCCGCGGCCTATTTTTGGCACAAGGAGGCCCCTCGCAAAGTCTTGCGGCATTCTGAGTCCGGTGGACGAAGTTGGCCAGCCCCACCCCCCAAGGCTATAGCCCACCCGTTTTGTGGCCTTTTTCCGCTGGACGAACTCGGCGCCCCGGCCTTCGGGCGGTTATTTTTGGGCGCGGCTTTGTCCGCGGCCTATTTTTGGCACAAGGAGGCCCCTCGCAAAGTCTCGCGGCATTCCGAGTCCGGCGGACGAAGTTGGCCAGCCCCACCTCCCAAGGCTATAGCCCACCCGTTTTTGTGGCCTTTTTCCGCTGGACGAACTGGGCGCCACGGCCTTCGGGCGGTTATTTTTGTGCGCGGCTTTGCCCGCGGCCTATGTTTGGCACACGGAGGCCCCTCCCAAAGTCTCGCGGCATTCCGAGTCCGGCGGATGAGGTTGACCAACCCACCCTCCAAGGCTATAGCCCACCCGTTTTTGTGGCCTTTTTCCGCTGGACGAACTCGGCGCCCCGGCCTTCGGGCTGTTATTTTTGGGCGCGGCTTTGCCCACGGCCTATTTTTGGCACAATTAGGCCCCTCGCGAAGTCTTGCGGCATTCCGAGTCCGGCGGACGAAGTTGGCCAGCCCCACCCCCCAAGGCTATAGCCCACCCGTTTTTGTGGCCTTTTTCCGCTGGACGAACTGGGCGCCACGGCCTTCGGGCTTTTATTTTTGTGCGCGGCTTTGCCCGCGGCCTATGTTTGGCACATGGAGGCCCCTCCCAAAGTCTCGCAGCATTCCGAGTCCGGCGGATGAGGTTGGCCAACCCACCCTCCAAGGCTATAGCCCACCCGTTTTTGTGGCCTTTTTCCGCTGGACGAACTCGGCGCCCCGGCCTTCGGGCGGTTATTTTTGGGCGCCGCTTTGTCCGCGGCCTATTTTTGGCACAAGGAGGCCCCTCGCAAAATCTCGCGGCATTCTGAGTCCGGCGGACGAAGTTGGCCAGCCCCACCCCCCAAGGCTATAGCCCACCCGTTTTGTGGCCTTTTTCCGCTGGACGAACTTGGCGCCTCGGCCTTCGGGCGGTTATTTTTGTGCACGGCTTTGGGCGCGGCCAATTTTTGGCACATGGAGTCCCCTCACAAAATCTCGCGGCATTCCGAGTCCGGCGGACGAAGTTGGCCAGCCCCACCCCCCTAGGCTATAGCCCACCTGTTTTTGTGGCCTTTTTCCGCTGGACGAACTTGGCGCCTCGGCCTTCGGGCGGTTATTTTTGTGCGCGGCTTTGCCCACGGCCTATGTTTGGCACATGGAGGCCACTCGCAAAGTCTCGGGGCATTCCGAGTCCGGCGGACGAGGTTGGCCAGCCCCACCCCCCAAGGCTATAGCCCACCCGTTTTTGTGGCCTTTTTCCGCAGGACGAACTTGGCGCCCCGGCCTTCGGGCGGTTATTTTTGGGCGCGGCTTTGCCCGTGGCCTATGTTTGGAACACGGAGGCCCCTCGCAAAGTCTCGCGGCATTCCGAGTCCGGCGGACGACGTTGGCCAGCCCCACCCCCCAAGGCTATAGCCCACCCGTTTTGTGGCCTTTTTCCGCAGGACGAACTTGGCGCCCCGGCCTTCGGGCGGTTATTTTTGGGCGCGGCTTTGCCCGTGGCCTATGTTTGGAACACGGAGGCCCCTCGCAAAGTCTCGCGGCATTCCGAGTCCGGCGGACGACGTTGGCCAGCCCCACCCCCCAAGGCTTTAGCCCACCCGTTTTTGTGGCCTTTTTCCGCTGGACGAACTTGGCGCCCCGGCCTTCGGGCTGTTATTTTTGGGCGCGGGTTTGCCAGCAGCCTATTTTTGGCATATGGTGGCCCCTCGCAAAGTCTCACAGCATTCCGAGTCCGGCGGACGAAGTGGGCCAGCCCCACCCCCCAAGGCTATAGCCCACCCGTTTTGTGGCCTTTTTCCGCAGGACGAACTTGGCGCCCCGGCCTTCGGCTGGTTATTTTTGGGCGCGGCTTTGCCCGTGGCCTATGTTTGGAACACGGAGGCCCCTCCCAAAGTCTCGCGGCATTCCGAGTCCGGCGGACGAAGTTGGCCAGCCCCACCCCCAAAGGCTATAGCCCTTCCGTTTTTGTGGCCTTTTTGCGTTGGACGAACTTGGCGCCCCGGTCTTCGGGCGGTTATTTTTGGGCGCAGCTTTGCCCGCGGCCTATCTTTGGAACACGGAGGCCCCTCCCAAAGTCTCGCGGCATTCCGAGTCCGGCGGACGAAGTTGGCCAGCCCCACCCCCCAAGGCTATAGCCCACCCGTTTTGTGGCCTTTTTCCGCAGGACGAACTTGGCGCCCCGGCCTTCGGGCGGTTATTTTTGGGCGCGGCTTTGCCCGTGGCCTATGTTTGGAACACGGAGGCCCCTCCCAAAGTCTCGCGGCATTCCGAGTCCGGCGGACGAAGTTGGCCAGCCCCACCCCCCAAGGCTATAGCCCACCCGTTTTTGTGGCCTTTTTCCGCTGGACGAACTTGGCGCCTCGGCCTTCGGGCAGTTATTTTTGTGCGCGGCTTTGCCCACGGCCTATGTTTGGCACATGGAGGCCACTCGCAAAGTCTCGGGGCATTCCGAGTCCGGCGGACGAGGTTGGCCAGCCCCACCTTCCAAGGCTATAGCCCACCCGTTTTTGTGGCCTTTTTCCGCAGGACGAACTTGGTGCCCCGGCCTTCGGGCGGTTATTTTTGGCGCGGCTTTGCCCACGGCATTGTTTGGCACATGGAGGCCACTTGCAAAGTCTCGGGGCATTCCGAGTCCGGCGGACGAAGTTGGCCAGCCCCACCCCCAAAGGCTATAGCCCACCCGTTTTTGTGGCCTTTTTGCGTTGGACGAACTTGGCGCCCCGGTCTTCGGGTGGTTATTTTTGGGCGCAGCTTTGCCCGCGGCCTATCTTTGGCACATGGAGGCCACTCGCAAAGTCTCGGGGCATTCCGAGTCCGGCGGACGAGGTTGGCCAGCCCCACCTTCCAAGGCTATAGCCCACCCGTTTTTGTGGCCTTTTTCCGCAGGACGAACTTGGCGCCCCGGCCTTCGGGCGGTTATTTTTGGGCGCGGCTTTGCCCGTGGCCTATGTTTGGAACACGGAGGCCCCTCCCAAAGTCTCCCGGCATTCCGAGTCCGGCGGACGAAGTTGGCCAGCCCCACCCCCAAAGGCTATAGCCCACCCGTTTTTGTGGCCTTTTTGCGTTGGACGAACTTGGCGCCCCGGTCTTCGGGTGGTTATTTTTGGGCGCAGCTTTGCCCGCGGCCTATCTTTGGAACACGGAGGCTCCTCCCAAAGTCTCGGGGCATTCCGAGTCCGGCGGACGAAGTTGGCCAGCCCCACCCCCAAAGGCTATAGCCCACCCGTTTTTGTGGCCTTTTTGCGTTGGACGAACTTGGCGCCCCGGTCTTCGGGTGGTTATTTTTGGGCGCAGCTTTGCCCGCGGCCTATCTTTGGCACATGGAGGCCACTCGCAAAGTCTCGGGGCATTCCGAGTCCGGCGGACGAGGTTGGCCAGCCCCACCTTCCAAGGCTATAGCCCACCCGTTTTTGTGGCCTTTTTCCGCTGGACGAACTTGGCGCCTCGGCCTTCGGGCAGTTATTTTTGTGCGCGGCTTTGCCCACGGCCTATGTTTGGCACATGGAGGCCACTCGCAAAGTCTCGGGGCATTCCGAGTCCGGCGGACGAGGTTGGCCAGCCCCACCCCCCAAGGCTATAGCCCACCCGTTTTTGTGGCCTTTTTCCGCTGGACGAACTTGGCGCCTCGGCCTTCGGGCGGTTATTTTTTTGCACGGCTTTGGGCGCGGCCAATTTTTGGCACATGGAGTCCCCTCACAAAATCTCGCGGCATTCCGAGTCCGGCGGACGAAGTTGGCCAGCCCCACCCCCCTAGGCTATAGCCCACCTGTTTTTGTGGCCTTTTTCCGCTGGACGAACTTGGCGCCTCGGCCTTCGGGCGGTTATTTTTGTGCGCGGCTTTGCCCACGGCCTATGTTTGGCACATGGAGGCCACTCGCAAAGTCTCGGGGCATTCCGAGTCGGGCGGACGAAGTTGGCCAGCCCCACCCCCAAAGGCTATAGCCCACCCGTTTTTGTGGCCTTTTTGCGTTGGACGAACTTGGCGCCCCGGTCTTCGGGTGGTTATTTTTGGGCGCAGCTTTGCCCGCGGCCTATCTTTGGAACACGGAGGCTCCTCCCCAAGTCTCGCGGCATTCCGAGTCCGGCGGACGACGTTGGCCAGCCCCACCCCCCAAGGCTATAGTCCACCCGTTTTTGTAGCTTTTTTGCGCTGGACGAACTTGGCGCCCCGGCCTTCGGGCGGTTATTGTTGGGCGCGGCTTTGCCCGCGGCCTATGTTTAGAACACGGAGGCCCCTCCCAAAGTCTCGCGGCATTCCGAGTCCGGCGGACGAAGTTGGCCAGCCCCACCCTCCAAGGCTATAGCCCACCCGTTTTTGCGGCCTTTTTCCGCTGGACGAACTTGGCGCCTCGGCCTTCGGGCAGTTATTTTTGTGCGCGGCTTTGCCCACGGCCTATGTTTGGCACATGGAGGCCACTCGCAAAGTCTCGGGGCATTCCGAGTCCGGCGGACGAGGTTGGCCAGCCCCACCTTCCAAGGCTATAGCCCACCCGTTTTTGTGGCCTTTTTCCGCTGGACGAACTTGGCGCCCCGGCCTTCGGGCTGTTATTTTTGGGCGCGGCTTTGTCCGCGGCCTATTTTTGGCACAAGCAGGCCCCTCGCAAAGTCTCGCGGCATTTCGAGTCCGGCGGACGAAGTTGGCCAGCCCCACCCCCCAAGGCTATAGCCCACCCGTTTTGTGGCCTTCTTCCGCAGGACGAACTTGGCGCCCCGGCCTTCGGCTGGTTATTTTTGGGCGCGGCTTTGCCCGTGGCCTATGTTTGGAACACGGAGGCCCCTCCCAAAGTCTCGCGGCATTCCGAGTCCGGCGGACGAAGTTGGCCAGCCCCACCCCCAAAGGCTATAGCCCTTCCGTTTTTGTGGCCTTTTTGCGTTGGACGAACTTGGCGCCCCGGTCTTCGGGCGGTTATTTTTGGGCGCAGCTTTGCCCGCGGCCTATCTTTGGAACACGGAGGCCCCTCCCAAAGTCTCGCGGCATTCCGAGTCCGGCGGACGAAGTTGGCCAGCCCCACCCCCCAAGGCTATAGCCCACCCGTTTTGTGGCCTTTTTCCGCAGGACGAACTTGGCGCCCCGGCCTTCGGGCGGTTATTTTTGGGCGCGGCTTTGCCCGTGGCCTATGTTTGGAACACGGAGGCCCCTCCCAAAGTCTCGCGGCATTCCGAGTCCGGCGGACGAAGTTGGCCAGCCCCAACCCCCAAGGCTATAGCCCACCCGTTTTTGTGGCCTTTTTCCGCTGGACGAACTTGGCGCCTCGGCCTTCGGGCAGTTATTTTTGTGCGCGGCTTTGCCCACGGCCTATGTTTGGCACATGGAGGCCACTCGCAAAGTCTCGGGGCATTCCGAGTCCGGCGGACGAGGTTGGCCAGCCCCACCTTCCAAGGCTATAGCCCACCCGTTTTTGTGGCCTTTTTCCGCAGGACGAACTTGGCGCCCCGGCCTTCGGGCGGTTATTTTTGGCGCGGCTTTGCCCACGGCCTATGTTTGGCACATGGAGGCCACTTGCAAAGTCTCGGGGCATTCCGAGTCCGGCGGACGAAGTTGGCCAGCCCCACCCCCAAAGGCTATAGCCCACCCGTTTTTGTGGCCTTTTTGCGTTGGACGAACTTGGCGCCCCGGTCTTCGGGTGGTTATTTTTGGGCGCAGCTTTGCCCGCGGCCTATCTTTGGCACATGGAGGCCACTCGCAAAGTCTCGGGGCATTCCGAGTCCGGCGGACGAGGTTGGCCAGCCCCACCTTCCAAGGCTATAGCCCACCCGTTTTTGTGGCCTTTTTCCGCAGGACGAACTTGGCGCCCCGGCCTTCGGGCGGTTATTTTTGGGCGCGGCTTTGCCCGTGGCCTATGTTTGGAACACGGAGGCCCCTCCCAAAGTCTCCCGGCATTCCGAGTCCGGCGGACGAAGTTGGCCAGCCCCACCCCCAAAGGCTATAGCCCACCCGTTTTTGTGGCCTTTTTGCGTTGGACGAACTTGGCGCCCCGGTCTTCGGGTGGTTATTTTTGGGCGCAGCTTTGCCCGCGGCCTATCTTTGGAACACGGAGGCTCCTCCCAAAGTCTCGGGGCATTCCGAGTCCGGCGGACGAAGTTGGCCAGCCCCACCCCCAAAGGCTATAGCCCACCCGTTTTTGTGGCCTTTTTGCGTTGGACGAACTTGGCGCCCCGGTCTTCGGGTGGTTATTTTTGGGCGCAGCTTTGCCCGCGGCCTATCTTTGGCACATGGAGGCCACTCGCAAAGTCTCGGGGCATTCCGAGTCCGGCGGACGAGGTTGGCCAGCCCCACCTTCCAAGGCTATAGCCCACCCGTTTTTGTTGCCTTTTTCCGCTGGACGAACTTGGCGCCTCGGCCTTCGGGCAGTTATTTTTGTGCGCGGCTTTGCCCACGGCCTATGTTTGGCACATGGAGGCCACTCGCAAAGTCTCGGGGCATTCCGAGTCCGGCGGACGAGGTTGGCCAGCCCCACCCCCCAAGGCTATAGCCCACCCGTTTTTGTGGCCTTTTTCCGCTGGACGAACTTGGCGCCTCGGCCTTCGGGCGGTTATTTTTTTGCACGGCTTTGGGCGCGGCCAATTTTTGGCACATGGAGTCCCCTCACAAAATCTCGCGGCATTCCGAGTCCGGCGGACGAAGTTGGCCAGCCCCACCCCCCTAGGCTATAGCCCACCTGTTTTTGTGGCCTTTTTCCGCTGGACGAACTTGGCGCCTCGGCCTTCGGGCGGTTATTTTTGTGCGCGGCTTTGCCCACGGCCTATGTTTGGCACATGGAGGCCACTCGCAAAGTCTCGGGGCATTCCGAGTCCGGCGGACGAAGTAGGCCAGCCCCACCCCCCAAGGCTATAGCCCACCCGTTTTTGTGGCCTTTTTGTGCTGGACGAACTTAGTGCCCCGGCCTTCGGACGGTTATTTTTGGGCGCGGCTTTGCCCGTGGTCTATTTTGGGCACACGGAGGCCCCTCGCGAAGTGTCGCGGCATTCCGAGCCCGGCGGATGAAGTCGGCCAGCCCCACCCCCCAAGGCTATAGCCCACCTGTTTTTGTGGCCATTTTCCGCTGGACGAACTTGGCGCCCCGGCTTCGGGGAGTTATTTTTGGGCGCGGCTTTGGCCACTGCCTATGTTTGGCACACGGAGGCCCCTTGCAAAGTCTCGCCGCATTCCGAGTCCGGCGGACGAAGTTGGCCAGCCCCACCCCCCAAGGCTATAAGCCACCCGTTTTGGTGGCCTTTTTCCGCTGGACGAACTTGGCGCCCCGGCCTTCGGGCGGTTATTTTTGGGCGCGGCTTTACCCACGTCCTATTTTTGGTACACGGAGGCCCCTCGCAAAGTCTCGCGGCATTCCGAGTCCGGCGGATGAAGTTGGCCAGCCCCAACCCCCAAGGCTATAGCCCACCCGTTTTTGTGGCCTTTTTGCGCTGGACGAACTGGGCGCCCCGGCCTTCGGGCGGTTATTTTTGGGCGTCGCTTTGCCCGCCGCCTATGTTTGGCATACGGAGGCCGCTCGCAAAGTCACGCGGCATTCCGAGTCCGGCGGACAAAGTTGGCCAGCCCCACCCCCCAAGGCTATAGCCCACCCATTTTTGTGGCCTTTTTGCGCTGGACGAACTTAGCGCCCCGGCCTTCGGACGGTTATTTTTGGGCGCGGCTTTGCCCGCGGCCTATTTTTGGCACACGGAGGCCCCTCTCAAAGTCTCGCGGCATTCCGAGTCCGGCGGACGAAGTAGGCCAGCCACACCCCCCATGGCTGTAGCCTACCCGTTTTTGTGGCCTTTTTCCGCTGGACGAACTTGGCAGCCCGGCCTTCGGGCGGTTATTTTTGGCCGCGGCTTTGCCCGCGGCATATTTTTCGCACACGGAGGCCCCTCCCAAAGTCTCACGGCATTCCAAGTCCGGCGGACGAAGTCGGCCAGCCCCACCCCCAAGGCTATAGCCTACCCGTTTTTGTGGCCTTTTTGCGCTGGACGAACTTGGCGCCTTCGCCTTCGGGCGGTTATTTTTGGGCGCGGTTTTACCCGCGTCCTATTTTTGGTACACGGAGGCCCCTCTCAAAGTCTCGCGGCATTCCGAGTCCGGCGGACGAAGTAGGCCAGCCACACCCCCCAAGGCTACAGCCCACCCATTTTTGAGGCCTTTTTCCGCTGGACGAACTTGGTGCCCCGGCCTTCGGGCGGTTATTTTTTTACGCGGCTTTCGCCGCGGCCTATTTTTGGCACACGGAGACCCCTCGCAAAGTCTCGCGGCATTCCGAGTCCGCCGGACGAAGTTGGCCAGCCCCACCCCCCAAGGCTATAGCCCACCCGTTTTTGTGGCCTTTTTCCACTGGACGAACTTGGCGCCCCGGCCTTCGGGCGGTTATTTTTGGGCACGGCTTTGCCCGTGGTCTAGTTTTGGTACACGGAGGCCCCTCGCAAAGTCTCGCGGCATTCCGAGCCCGGCGGACGAAGTCGGCCAGCCCCACCCCCCAAGGCTATAGCCCACCCGTTTTTGTGGCCTTTTTCCGCTGGACGAGCTTGGCGCCCCGGCTTCGGGGGGTTATTTTTGGGCGCGGCTTTGGCCACTGCCTATGTTTGGCACACGGAGGCCCCTTGCAAAGTCTCGCGGCATTCCGAGTCCGGCGAACGAAGTTGGCCAGCCCCACCTCCCAAGGCTATAGCCCACCCGTTTTTGTGGCCTTTTTCCGCTGGACGAACTTGGCGCCCCGGCCATCGGGCGGTTATTTTTGGGCGCGGCTTTGCCCGCGTCCTATTTTTATCAAACGGAGGCCCCTCGCAAAATCTCGCGGCATTCCGAGTCCGGCGAACGAAGTTGGCCAGCCCCACCTCCCAAGGCTATAGCCCACCCGTTTTTGTGGCCTTTTTCCGCTGGACGAACTTGGCGCCCCGGCCATCGGGCTGTTATTTTTGGGCGCGGCTTTGCCCGCGTCCTATTTTTATCAAACGGAGGCCCCTCGCAAAATCTCGCGGCATTCCGAGTCCGGCGGACGAAGTAGGCCAGCCCCACCCCCCAAGGCTATAGCCCACCCGTTTTTGTGGCCTTTTTGTGCTGGACGAACTTAGCGCCCCGGCCTTCGGACGGTTATTTTTGGGCGCGGCTTTGCCCGTGGCCTATGTTTAGTACACGGAGGCCCCTCGCAATGTCTTGCGGCATTCCTAGATTGGCGGACGAAGTGGGCCAGCGCCACCCCCCAAGTCTATAGCCCACCCGTTTTTGTGGCCTTTTTCCGCTGGACGAACTTGGCGCCCCGGCCTTCGGGCGGTTATTTTTGGGCGCGGCTTTACCCGCGGCCTATTTTTGGAGCACGGAGGCCCCTCGTAAAGTCTCGCGGCATTCCGAGTCCGGCGGACGAAGTTGGCCAGCCCCAACCCCCAAGGTTAAGCCCACCTGTTTTTGTGGCCTTTTTGCGCTGGACGAACTGGGTGCCCCGGCCTTCGGGCGGTTATTTTTGGGCGCCGCTTTGCCCGCCGCCTATGTTTGGCATACGGAGGCCCCTCGCAAAGTCTCGCGGCATTCCAAGTCCGGCGGACGAAGTGGGCCGGCCCCACCCCCCATGGCTACAACCCACCCGTTTTTGTGGCCTTTTTGCGCTGGACGAACTTGGCGCCCCGGCCTTCGGGCGGTTATTTTTCGGTGTGGCTTTGCCCGCGGCTTATGTTTGGCACATAGAGGCCCCTCGCAAAGTCTCGCGGCAGTCCGAGTCCGGCGGACGAAGTTGGCCAGCCCCACCCCCCAAGGCTATAGCCCACCCATTTTTGAGGCCTTTTTCCGCTGGACGAACTTGGTGCCCCGGCCTTCGGGCGGTTATTTTTTTACGCGGCTTTCGCCGCGGCCTATTTTTGGCACACGGATGCCCCTCGTAAAGTCTCGCGGCATTCCGAGTCCGGCGGACGAAGTCGGCCAGCCCCACCCCCCAAGGCTATCGCCCACCCGTATTTGTGGCCTTTTTGCGCTGGAAGAACTTGGCGCCCCGGCCTTCGGGTGGTTATTTTTGTCCGCGAATTTTCCCGTGGCCTATGTTTGTCACACGGAGGCCCCTCTCAAAGTCTCGCAGCATTCCGAGCCCGGCGGACGAAGTTGGCCAGCCCCACCCCCCAAGGCTACAGCCCACCCGTTTTTGTGGCCTTTTTGCGCTGGACGAACTTGGCGCCCTGGCCTTCGGGCGGTTATTTTTGGGTGCGGCTTTGCCCGTGGCTTATGTTTGGCACACAGAGGCCCCTCGCAAAGTCTCGCGGCAGTCCGAGTCCGGCAGACGAATTTGGCCAGCCCCACCCCCCAAGGCTATAGCCCACCCATTTTTGAGGCCTTTTTCCGCTGGACGAACTTGGCGCCCCGGCCTTCGGGCGGTTATTTTTGGGCGCGGCTTTGGCCGCGGCCTATGTTTGGCACACGGAGGCCCCTCGCAAAGTTTCGCGGCATTCCGAGTCCGGCGGACGAAGTTGGCCAGCCCCACCCCCCAAGGCTATAGCCCACCCGTTTTTGTGGCCTTTTTCCGCTGGACGAACTTGGCGCCCCGGCCTTCGGGCGGTTATTTTTGGGCGCGGCTATGCCCGCGGCCTATGTTTTTCACACGGAGGCCCCACGCAAAGTGTCGCGGCATTCCACGTCCGGCGGACGAAGTTGGCCAGCCCCACCCCCCAAGGCTATAGCCCACCCGTTTTTGTGGCCTTTTTCCGCTGGACGAACTTGGCGCCCCGGCCTTCGGGCGGTTATTTTTGGGCGCGGCTTAGTCCGCTGCCTATGTTTGGCACACGGAGGCCCCACGCAAAGTCTCGTAGCATTCCGAGTCCGGTGGACGAAGTTGGCCAGCCCTACCCCCCATGGCTGTAGCCTACCCGTTTTTGTGGCCTTTTTCCGCTGGACGAACTTGGCAGCCCGGCCTTCGGGCGGTTATTTTTGGCCGCGGCTTTGCCCGCGGCATATTTTTCGCACACGGAGGCCCCTCACAAAGTCTCACGGCATTCCAAGTCCGGCGGACGAAGTCGGCCAGCCCCACCCCCAAGGCTATAGCCTACCCGTTTTTGTGGCCTTTTTGCGCTGGACGAACTTGGCGCCTTCGCCTTCGGGCGGTTATTTTTGGGCGTGGCTTTGCACGCGGCCTATGTTTGGCATACGGAGGCCGCTCGCAAAGTCACGCGGCATTCCGAGTCCGGCGGACAAAGTTGGCCAGCCCCACCCCCCAAGGCTATAGCCCACCCGTTTTTGTGGCCTTTTTCCACTGGACGAACTTGGCGTCCCGGCCTTCGGGTGGTTATTTTTGGGCGCGGCTATGCCTGCAGCCAATGTTTTGCACACGGAGGCCCCTCACAAAGTCTCGCGGCATTTCGAGTCCGGCGGACGAAGTTGGCCAGCCCCACCCCCCAAGGCTATAGCCCACCCGTTTTTGTGGCCTTTTTCCGCTGGACGAACTTGGCGCCCCGGCCTTCGGGCGGTTATTTTTGGGCGCGGCTTAGTCTGCTTCCTATGTTTGGCACACAGAGGCCCCACGCAAAGTCTCGTAGCATTCCGAGTCCGGTGGACGAAGTTGGCAAGCCCTACCCCCCATGGCTGTAGCCTACCCGTTTTTGTGGCCTTTTTCCGCTGGACGAACTTGGCAGCCCGGCCTTCGGGCGGTTATTTTTGGCCGCGGCTTTGCCCGCGGCATATTTTTCGCACACGGAGGCCCCTCACAAAGTCTCACGGCATTCCAAGTCCGGCGGACGAAGTCGGCCAGCCCCACCCCCAAGGCTATAGCCTACCCGTTTTTGTGGCCTTTTTGCGCTGGACGAACTTGGCGCCTTCGCCTTCGGGCGGTTATTTTTGGGCGTGGCTTTGCACGCGGCCTATGTTTGGCATACGGAGTCCGCTCGCAAAGTCACGCGGCATTCCGAGTCCGGCGGACAAAGTTGGCCAGCCCCACCCCCCAAGGCTATAGCCCACCCGTTTTTGTGGCCTTTTTCCACTGGACGAACTTGGCGTCCCGGCCTTCGGGCGGTTATTTTTGGGCGCGGCTATGCCTGCAGCCAATGTTTTGCACACGGAGGCCCCTCACAAAGTCTCGCGGCATTTCGAGTCCGGCGGACGAAGTTGGCCAGCCCCACCCCCCAAGGCTATAACCCACCCGTTTTTGTGGCCTTTTTCCGCTGGACGAACTTGGCGCCCCGGCCTTCGGGCGGTTATTTTTGGGCACGGCTTTGCCAGCGGCCTATGTTTGGCACACGGAGGCCCCTCGCAAAGTCTCGCGGCATTCCGAGTCCGGCCGACGAAGTTGGCCAGCCCCACCCCCCAAGGCTATAGCCCACCCGTTTTTCTGGCCTTTTTCCGCTGGACGAACTTGGTGCCCCGGCCTTCGGGCGGTAATTTTTGGGCGCGCTTTACCCGCGGCCTATTTTTGGCACACGGAGGCCCCTCGCAAAGGCTCGCGGCATTCCGAGACCGGCGGACGAAGTTGGCCAGCCCCACCCCCCAAGGCTATAGCCCACCCGTTTTTGTGGCCTTTTTCCGCTAGATGAACTTGGCGCCCCGGCCTTCGGGCGGTTATTTTTGGGCGCGGGTTTACCCGTGGCCTATTTTTGGCACACGGAGGCCCCTCGCAAAGTCTCGCGGCATTCCGAGTCCGGCGTACGAAGTTGGCTAGCCCCACCCCCCAAGGCTATAGCCCACCCGTTTTTGTGGCCTTTTTGCGCTGGCCGAACTTGGCACCCCGGCCTTCGGGCGGTTATTTTTGGGCGCGGCTATGCCTGCGGCCTATGTTTTGCACACGGAGGACCCTCGCAAAGTCTCGCGGCATTTTGAGTCCGGCGGACGAAGTTGGCCAGCCCCACCCCCCAAGGCTATAGCCCACCCGTTTTTGTGGCCTTTTTCCGCTGGACGAACTTGGCGCCCCGGCCTTCGGGCGGTTATTTTTGGGTGCGGTTTTGACCGCGGCCTATTTTTGGCACACAGCGGCCCCTCGCAAAGTCTCGCGGCATTCCGAGTCCGGCGGACGAAGTTGGCCAGCCCCACCCCCCAAGGCTATAGCACACCCATTTTTGTGGCCTTTTCCCGCTGGACGAACTTGGTGCCCCGGCCTTCGGGCGGTTATTTTTGGGCGCGGCTTTACCCGCGGCCTATTTTTGGCACACGTAGGCCCCTCGCAAAGGCTCGCGGCATTCCGAGACCGGCGGACGAAGTTGGCTAGCCCCACCCCCCAAGGCTATAGCCCACCCGTTTTTCTGGCCTTTTTCCGCTGGACGAACTTGGTGCCCCGGCCTTCGGGCGGTAATTTTTGGGCGCGGCTTTACCCGCGGCCTATTTTTGGCACACGGAGGCCCCTCGCAAAGGCTCGCGGCATTCCGAGACCGGCGGACGAAGTTGGCCAGCCCCACCCCCCAAGGCTATAGCCCACCCGTTTTTGTGGCCTTTTTCCGCTGGACGAACTTGGCGCCCCGGCCTTCGGTCGGTTATTTTTGGGCGCGGCTTTGACCGCGGCCTATTTTTGGCACACAGCGGCCCCTCGCAAAGTCTCGCGGCATTCCGAGTCCGGCGGACGAAGTTGGCCAGCCCCACCCCCCAAGGCTATAGCACACCCATTTTTGTGGCCTTTTCCCGCTGGACGAACTTGGTGCCCCGGCCTTCGGGCGGTTATTTTTGGGCGCGGCTTTACCCGCGGCCTATTTTTGGCACACGGAGGCCCCTCGCAAAGTCTCGCGGCATTCCGAGTCCGGCGGGCGAAGTTGGCTAGCCCCACCCCCCAAGGCTATAGCCCACCCGTTTTTGTGGCCTTTTTGCGCTGGCCGAACTTGGCACCCCGGCCTTCGGGCGGTTATTTTTGGGCGCGGCTATGCCCGCGGCCTATGTTTTGCACACGGAGGCCCCTCGCAAAGTCTCACGGCATTTCGCGTCCGGCGGACGAAGTGGGCCAGCCCCACCCCCCAAGGCTATAGCCCACCCGTTTTTGTGGCCTTTTTCCGCTGGACGAACTTGGCGCCCCGGCCTTCGGGCGGTTATTTTTGGGCCCGGCTTTGACCGCGGCCTATTTTTGGCACACGGAGGCCCCTCGAAAAGGCTTGCGGCATTCCGAGACCGGCGGACGAAGTTGGCCAGCCCCACCCCCCAAGGCTATAGCACACCCATTTTTGTGGCCTTTTCCCGCTGGACGAACTTGGTGCCCCGACCTTCAGGCGGTTATTTTTGGGCGCGGCTTTACCCGCGGCCTATTTTTGGCACACGGAGGCCCCTCGCAAAGTCTCGCGGCATTCCGAGTCCGGCGGACGAAGTTGGCTAGCCCCACCCCCCAAGGCTATAGCCCACCCGTTTTTGTGGCCTTTTTGCGCTGGCCGAACTTGGCACCCCGGCCTTCCTGCGGTTATTTTTGGGCGCGGCTATGCACGCGGCCTATGTTTTGCACACGGAGGCCCCTCGCAAAGTCTCGCGGCATTTCGCGTCCGGCGGACGAAGTTGGCCAGCCCCACCCCCCAAGGCTATAGCCCACCCGTTTTTGTGGCCTTTTTTCGCTGGACGAACTTGGCGCCCCGGCCTTCGGGCGGTTATTTTTGGGCGCGGCTTTGACCGCGGCCTATTTTTGGCACACGGAGGCCCCTCGAAAAGGCTTGCGGTATTCCGAGACCGGCGGACAAAGTTGGCCAGCCCCACCCCCCAAGGCTATAGCACACCCATTTTTGTGGCCTTTTCCCGCTGGACGAACTTGGTGCCCCGGCCTTCGGGCAGTTATTTTTGGGCGCGGCTTTACCCGCGGCCTATTTTTGGCACACGGAGGCCCCTCGCAAAGTCTCGCGGCATTCCGAGTCCGGCGGACGAAGTTGGCTAGCCCCACCCCCCAAGGCTATAGCCCACCCGTTTTTGTGGCCTTTTTGCGCTGGACGAACTTGGCACCCCGGCCTTCCTGCGGTTATTTTTGGGCGCGGCTATGCACGCGGCCTATGTTTTGCACACGGAGGCCCCTCGCAAAGTCTCGCGGCATTTCGCGTCCGGCGGACGAAGTTGGCCAGCCCCACCCCCCAAGGCTATAGCCCACCCGTTTTTGTGGCCTTTTTCCGCTGGACGAACTTGGCGCCCCGGCCTTCGGGCGGTTATTTTTGGGAGCGGCTTTGCCCGCGGCCTATGTTTGGCACACAGAAGCCCCTCGCAAAGTCTCGTGGCATTCCGAGTCCGGCGGACGAAGTTGGCTAGCCCCACCCCCCAAGGCTATAGCCCACCCGTTTTTGTGGCCTTTTTGCGCTGGCCGAACTTGGCGCCCCGGCCTTCCTGCGGTTATTTTTGGGCCCGGCTTTGACCGCGGCCTATTTTTGGCACACGGAGGCCCCTCGAAAAGGCTTGCGGCATTCCGAGACCGGCGGACGAAGTTGGCCAGCCCCACCCCCCAAGGCTATAGCCCACCCGTTTTTGTGGCCTTTTCCCGCTGGACGAACTTGGTACCCCGGCATTCGGGCAGTTATTTTTGGGCGCGGCTTTACCCGCGGCCTATTTTTGGCACACGGAGGCCCCTCGCAAAGTCTCGCGGCATTCCGAGTCCGGCGGACGAAGTTGGCGAGCCCCACCCCCCAAGGCTATAGCCCACCCGTTTTTGTGGCCTTTTTGCGCTGGCCGAACTTGGTGCCCCGGCCTTCGGGCGGTTATTTTTGGGCGCGGCTATGCCCGCGGCCTATGTTTTGCACACGGAGGCCCCCGCAAAGTCTCGCGGCATTCCGAGTCCGGCGGACGAAGTGGGCCAGCCCCACCCCCCAAGGCTATAGCCCACCCGTTTTTGTGGCATTTTTGCGCTGGACGAACTTGGCGCCCCGGCCTTCGGGCGGTTATTTTTGGGCGCGGCTTTGACCACGGCCTATTTTTGGCACACGGAGGCCCCTCGCAAAGTCTCGCGGCATCCGAGTCCGGCGGACGAAGTTGGCCAGCCCCACCCCCCAAGGCTATTGCCCACCCGTTTTTGTGGCCTTTTTCCGCTGGACGAACTTGGCGCCCCGGCCTTCGGGCGGTTATTTTTGGGCGCGGCTATGCCCGCGGCCTATGTTTTGCACACGGAGGCCGCACGTAAAGTCTCGCGGCATTCCGAGTCCGGCGGACGAAGTGGGCCAGCCCCACCCCCCAAGGCTATAGCCCACCCCTTTTTGTGGCATTTTTGCGCTGGACGAACTTGGCGCCCCGGCCTTCGGGCGGTTATTTTTGGGCGCGGCTTTGACCGCGGCCTATTTTTGGCACACGGAGGCCCCTCGCAAAGTCTCGCGGCATCCGAGTCCGGCGGACGAAGTTGGCCAGCCCCACCCCCCAAGGCTATTGCCCACCCGTTTTTGTGGCCTTTTTCCGCTGGACGAACTTGGCGCCCCGGCCTTCGGGCGGTTATTTTTGGGCGCGGCTATGCCCGCAGCCTATGTTTTGCACACGGAGGCCGCACGTAAAGTCTCGCGGCATTCCGAGTCCGGCGGACGAAGTGGGCCAGCCCCACCCCCCAAGGCTATAGCCCACCCCTTTTTGTGGCATTTTTGCGCTGGACGAACTTGGCGCCCCGGCCTTCGGGCGGTTATTTTTGGGCGCGGCTTTGACCGCGGCCTATTTTTGGCACACGGAGGCCCCTCGCAAAGTCTCGCGGCATCCGAGTCCGGCGGACGAAGTTGGCCAGCCCCACCCCCCAAGGCTATTGCCCACCCGTTTTTGTGGCCTTTTTCCGCTGGACGAACTTGGCGCCCCGGCCTTTGGGCGGTTATTTTTGGGCGCGGCTTTGCCCGCGGCCTATTTTTGGCACACGGAGCCCCCTCGCAAAGTCTCGCGGCATTCCGAGTCCGGCGGACGAAGTTGGCCAACCCCACCCCCCAAGGCTATAGCACACCCGTTTTTGTGGCCTTTTTCCGCTGGACGAACTTGGCGCCCCGGTCTTCGGGCGGTTATTTTTGGGCGCGGCTTTGACCGCGGCCTATTTTTGGCACACGGAGGCCCCTCGCAAAGGCTCGCGGTATTCCGAGTCCGGCGGACATAGTTGGCCAGCCCCACCCCCCAAGGCTATAGCCCACCCGTTTTTGTGGCCTTTTTCCGCTGGATGAAATTGGCGCCCCGGCCTTCGGGCGGTTATTTTTGGGCGCGGCTATGGCCATGGCCTATTTTTGGCACACGGAGGCCCCTCGTAAAGTCTTGCGGCATTCCGAGTCTGGCGGACGAAGTTGGCCAGCCCCACCCCCCAAGGCTATAGCCCACCCGTTTTTGTGGCCTTTTTACGCTGGCCGAACTTGGCACCCCGGCCTTCGGGCGGTTATTTTTGGGCGCGGCTATGCCCGCAGCCTATGTTTTGCACACGGAGGCCCCACGCAAAGTCTCGCGGCATTCCAAGTCCGGCGGACGAAGTGGGCCAGCCCCACCCCCCAAGGCTATAGCCCACCCGTTTTTGTGGCATTTTTGCGCTGGACGAACTTGGCGCCCCGGCCTTCGGGAGGTTATTTTTGGGCGCGGCTTTGCCCGTGGCCTATGTTTGGCACACGGAGACCCCTCGCAAAGTCTCGCGGCATCCGAGTCCGGCGGACGAAGTTGGCAAACCCCACCCCCCAAGGCTATAGCCCACCCGTGTTTGTGGCCTTTTTCCGCTGGACGAACTTGGCGCCCCGGCCTTCGGGCGGTTATTTTTGGGCGCGGCTATGCCCGCGGCCTAAGTTTTGCACACGGAGGCCCCTCGCAAAGTCTCGCGGCATTTCGCGTCCGGCGGACGAAGTTGGCCAGCCCCACCCCCCAAGGCTATAGCCCACCCGTTTTTGTGGCCTTTTTCCGCTGGACGAACTTGGCGCCCCGGCCTTCGGGCGGTTATTTTTGGGCGCGGCTTTGGCCGCGGCCTATTTTTGGCACACGGAGGCCCCTCGCAAAGGCTCGCGGCATTCCGAGACCGGCGGACGAAGTTGGCCAGCCCCACCCCCCAAGGCTATAGCACACCCGTTTTTGTGGCCTTTTCCCGCTGGACGAACTTGGTGCCCCGGCCTTCGGGAGGTTATTTTTTTACGCGGCTTTACCCGCGGCCTATTTTTGGCACACGGAGGCCCCTCGCAAAGTCTCGCGGCATTCCGAGTCCGGCGGACGAAGTTGGCTAGCCCCACCCCCAAGGCTATAGCCCACCCGTTTTTGTGGCCTTTTTGCGCTGGCCGAACTTGGCACCACGGCCTTCGGGCGGTTATTTTTGGGCGCGTCTATGCCCGCGGCCTATGTTTTGCACACGGAGGCCCCACGTAAAGTCTCGCGGCATTCCAAGTCCGGCGGACGAAGTGGGCCAGCCCCACCCCCCAAGGCTATAGCCCACCCGTTTTTGTGGCATTTTTGCGCTGGACGAACTTGGCGCCCCGGCCTTCGGGAGGTTATTTTTGGGCGCGGCTTTGCCCGCGGCCTATGTTTGGCACACGGAGACCCCTCGCAAAGTCTTGCGGCATCCGAGTCCGGCGGACGAAGTTGGCCAACCCCACCCCCCAAGGCTATAGCCCACCCGTGTTTATGGCCTTTTTCCGCTGTACGAACTTGGCGCCCCGGCCTTCGGGCGGTTATTTTTGGGCGCGGCTATGCCCGCGGCCTATGTTTTGCACACGGAGGCCCCTCGCAAAGTCTCGCGGCATTTCGCGTCCGGCGGACAAAGTTGGCCAGCCCCACCCCCCAAGGCTATACCCCACCCGTTTTTGTGGCCTTTTTCCGCTGGACGAACTTGGCGCCACGGCCTTCGGGCGGTTATTTTTGGGCGCGGCTTTGACCGCGGCCTATTTTTGGCACACGGAGGCCCCTCGCAAAGTCTCGCGGCATTCCGAGTCCGGCGGACGAAGTTGGCTAGCCCCACCCCCCAAGGCTATAGCCCACCCGTTTTTGTGGCCTTTTTGCGCTGGCCGAACTTGGCACCCCGGCCTTCCGGCGGTTATTTTTGGGCGCGGCTATGCCCGCGGCCTATGTTTTGCACACGGAGGCCGCTCGCAAAGTCTCGCGGCATTTCGCGTCCGGCGGACGAAGTCGGCCAGCCCCACCCCCCAATGCTATAGCCCACCCGTTTTTGTGGCCTTTTTCCGCTGGACGAACTTGGCGCCCCGGCCTTCGGGCGGTTATTTTTGGGCGCATCATTGTCCGCGGCCTATATTTGGCACACGGAGGCCCCTCGCAAAGTTTCGCGGCATTCCGAGACCGGCGGACGAAGTTGGCCAGCCCCATCCCCCAAGGCTATAGCACACCCGTTTTTGTGGCCTTTTCCCGCTGGACGAACTTGGTGCCCCGGCCTTCGGGCGGTTATTTTTTTGCGCGGCTTTACCCACGGCCTATTTTTGGCACACGGAGGCCCCTCGCAAAGCCTCGCGGCATTCCGAGTCCGGCGGACGAAGTTGGCTAGCCCCACCCCCCAAGGCTATAGCCCACCCGTTTTTGTGGCCTTTTTGCGCTGGCCGAACTTGGCACCCCGGCCTTCCGGCGGTTATTTTTGGGCGCGGCTATGCCCGCAGCCTATGTTTTGCACACGGAGGCCCCTCGCAAAGTCTCGCGGCATTTCACATCCGGCGGACGAAGTCGGCCAGCCCCACCCCCCAATGCTATAGCCCACCCGTTTTTGTGGCGTTTTTCCGCTGGAAGAACTTGGCGCCCCGGCCTTCGGGCGGTTATTTTTGGGCGCATCATTGTCCGCGGCCTATGTTTGGCACACGAAGGCCCCTCGCAAAGTTTCGCGGCATTCCGAGTCCGGGGGACGAAGTTGCCCAGCCTCACCCCCCAAGGCTATAGCCCACCCGTTTTTGTAGCCTTTTTCCGCTGGACGAACATGGCGCCCCGGCCTTCGGTCGGTTATTTTTGGGAGCGACTTTGTCCGCGGCCTCTTTTTGGCACACGGAAGCCCCTCGCAAAGTCTCACGGCATTCCGAGTCCGGCGGACGAAGTTGGCCAGCCCCACCCCCCAAGGCTAAGCCCACCCGTTTTTGTGACCTTTTTGCCCTGGACGAACTCGGCGCCCCGGCCATCGGGCGGTTATTTTTGGACACGGCTTTGTCCGCGGCCTATTTTTAGCACACGGAGGCCCCTCACAATGTCTCGCGGCATTCCGAGTCCGGCGGACAAAGTTGGCCAGCCCCACCCCCCAAGGCTATTGCCCACCCGTTTTTGTGGCCTTTTTCCGCTGGACGAACTTGGCGCCCCGGCATTCGGGCGGTTATTTTTGGTCGCGGCTTTGCACGCGGCCTATTTTTGGCACACGGAGGCCCCTCGCAAAGTCTCGCGGCATTCCGAGTCCGGCGGACGTAGTTGGCCAGCCCCACCCCCCAAGGCTATAGCCCACCCGTTTTTGTGGCCTTTTTCCGCTGGATGAACTTGGCGCCCCGGCCTTCGGGCGGTTATTTTTGGGCGCGGCTATGGCCGCGGCCTATTTTTGGTACACGGAGGCCCCTCGCAAAGTCTTGCGGCATTCCGAGTCCGGCGGACGAAGTTGGCCAGCCCCACCCCCCAAGGCTATAGCCCACCCGTTTTTGTGGCCTTTTTGCGCTGGCCGAACTTGGCACCCCGGCCTTCGGGCGGTTATTTTTGGGCGCGGCTATGCCCGCGGCCTATGTTTTGCACACGGAGGCCCCACGCAAAGTCTTGCGGCATTCCAAGTCCGGCGGACGAAGTGGGCCAGCCCCACCCCCCAAGGTTATAGCCCACCCGTTTTTGTGGCATTTTTGCGCTGGACGAACTTGGCGTCCCGGCCTTCGGGAGGTTATTTTTGGGCGCGGCTTTGCCCGCGGCCTATGTTTGGCACACGGGGACCCCTCGCAAAGTCTCGCGGCATCCGAGTCCGCCGGACGAAGTTGGCCAGCCCCACCCCCCAAGGCTATAGCCCGCCCGTGTTTGTGGCCTTTTTCCGCTGGACGAACTTCGCGCCCCGGCCTTCGGGCGGTTATTTTTGGGCGCGGCTTTGCCCGCGGCATATTTTTGGCGCCCAGAGGCCACGCGCAAAGTCTCGCGGCATTCCGAGTCCGGCGGACGAAATTGGCCAGCCCCACCCCCCAAGGATATAGCCCACCCGTTTTTGTGGCCCTTTTGCACTGGACGAACTTGGCGCCCTGGCCTTCGGGCGGTTATTTTTGGGCGCGGCTTTGCCAGCGGCCTATATTTGGCACACGGAGGCCCCTCGCAAAGGCTCGCGGCATTCCGAGTCCGGCGGACGAAGTTGGCCAGCCCCACCCCCCAAGGCTATAGCCCACCCGTTTTTGTGGCCTTTTTGCGCTGGCCGAACCTGGCACCCCGGCCATCGGGTGGTTATTTTTGGGCGCGGCTATGCCCGCGGCCAATGTTTTGCACATGGAGGCCCCTCGCAAAGTCTCGCAGCATTCCGAGTCCGACGGACGAAGTTGGCCAGCCCCACCCCCCAAGGCTATAGCCCACCCGTTTTTGTGGCCTTTTTCCACTGGACGAACTTGGCGTCCCCGCCTTCGGGCGGTTATTTTTGGCCGCGGCCTATTTTTGGCACACGGAGGCCCCTCGCAAAGTCTCGCGGCATTCCGAGTCCGGCGGACGAAGTTGGCCAGCCCCACCCCCCAAGGCCGTAGCCCACCCGTTTTTGTGGCCTTTTTCCGCTGGACGAACTTGGCGCCCCGGCCTTCGGGCGGTGATTTTTTAGCGGGGCTTTGCCCGCGGCCTATGTTTTACACATGGAGGCCCCTCGCAAAGTCTCGCAGCATTCCGAGTCCGGCGGACGAAGTTGGCCAGCCCCACCCCCCAAGGCTATAGCCCACCCGTTTTTGTGGCCTTTTTCCGCTGGACGAACATGGGGCCCCGGCCTTTGGGCGGTTATTTTTGGCCGCGGCTTTGACCGCGGCCTATTTTTGGCACACGGAGGCCCCTCGCAAAGTCTCGCGGCATTCCGAGTCCGGCGGACGAAGTTGGCCAGCCCCACCCCCCAAGGCTATAGCCCACCCGTTTTTGTGGCCTTTTTCCGCTGGACGAACTTGGCGCCCCGGCCTTCGGGCGGTGATTTTTTAGCGGGGCTTTGCCCGTGGCCTATGTTTTACACATGGAGGCCCCTCGCAAAGTCTCGCAGCATTCCGAGTCCGGCGGACGAAGTTGGCCAGCCCCACCCCCCAAGGCTATAGCCCACCCGTTTTTGTGGCATTTTTCCGCTGGACGAACTTGGCGCCCGGCCTTCGGGCGCTTATTTTTGGGCGTGGCTGTGCCCGCGGCCTATTTTTGGTACACGGAGGTGCCTCGCAAAGTCTCGCGCCATTCCGAGTCCGGCGGACGAAGTTGGCCAGCCCTACCCCCCAAGCCTATAGCCCACCCGTTTTGGTGGCCTTTTTCCGCTGGACGAACTTGGCGTCCCGGCCTTCGGGCAGTTATTTTTGGGCGCGGCTGTGCCCGCGGCTTATTTTTGGCACACGGAGGATCCTCGCAAAGTCTCGCGCCATTCTGAGTCCGACGGACGAAGTTGGCCAGCCCCACCCCGCAAGGCTATAGCCCACCCGTTTTTGTGGCCTTTTTGCGCTGGCCGAACTTGGCACCCCGGCCTTCGGGTGGTTATTTTTGGGCGCGGCTATGCCCGCGGCCTATGTTTTGCACACGGAGGCCCCTCGCAATGTCTCGCGGCATTTCGAGTCCGACGGACGAAGTTGGCCAGCCCCACCCCCCAAGGCTATAGCCCACCCGTTTTTGTGGCCTTTTTCCACTGGACGAACTTGGCGTCCCGGCCTTTGGGCGGTTATTTTTGGCCGCGGCTTTGACCGCGGCCTATTTTTGGCACACGGAGGCCCCTCGCAAAGTCTCGCGGCATTCCGAGTCCGGCGGACGAAGTTGGCCAGCCCCACCCCCCAAGGCTATAGCCCACCCGTTTTTGTGGCCTTTTTCCGCTGGACGAACTTGGCGCCCCGGCCTTCGGGCGGTGATTTTTTAGCGGGGCTTTGCCCGTGGCCTATGTTTTACACATGGAGGCCCCTCGCAAAGTCTCGCAGCATTCCGAGTCCGGCGGACGAAGTTGGCCAGCCCCACCCCCCAAGGCTATAGCCCACCCGTTTTTGTGGCCTTTTTCCGCTGGACGAACTTGGCGCCCCGGCCTTCGGGCGGTTATTTTTGGGCGCGGCTTTGCCCGCAGCCTATTTTTGGCACACGGAGGCCCCTTGCAAAGTCTCACGGAGTTCCGAGTCCGGCGGACGAAGCTGGCAAGCCGCACCCCCCAAGGCTATAGCCCACCCGTTTTTGTGGCCTTTTTCCGTAGGACGAACTTGGCGCCCCGGCCTTCGGCGTTTATTTTTTGGCGCGGCCTTGCCCACGGCCTATTTTTGGCACACGGAGGCGCCTCCCAAAGTATCGCGCCATCCCGAGTCCGGCAGACAAAGTTGGCCAGCCCCCACCCCCAAGGCTATAGCCCACCCGTTTTTGTGGCCTCTTTCCGTAGGACGAACTTGGCGCCCCGGCCTTCGGCGTTTATTTTTTGGCGCGGCCTTGCCTGCGGCCTATTTTTGGCACACGGAGGCGCCTCCCAAAGTATCGCGCCATCCCGAGTCCGGCAGACAAAGTTGGCCAGCCCCCACCCCCCAAGGCTATAGCCCACCCGTTTTTGTGGCCTTTTTCCGCTGGACGAACTTGGCACCCCGGTCTTCGGGCGGTTATTTTTGGACGCGGCTTTGACCGCGGCCTATTTTTGGCACACGGAGGCCCCTCGCAAAGGCTCGCGGAATTCCGAGTCCGGCGGACGAAGTTGGCCAGCCCCACCCCCCAAGGCTATAGCCCACCCGTTTTTGTGGCCTTTTTCCGCTGGATGAACTTGGCGCCTCGGCCTTCGGGTGGTTATTTTTGGGCGCGGCTATGGCCGCGGCCTATTTTTGGCACACGGAGGCCCCTCACAAAGTCTTGCGGCATTCCGAGTCCGGCGGACGAAGTTGGCCAGCCCCACCCCCCAAGGCTATAGCCCACCCGTTTTTGTGGCCTTTTTGCGCTGGCCGAACTTGGCACCCCGGCCTTCGGGCGGTTATTTTTGGGCGCGGCTATGCCCGCGACCTATGTTTTGCACACGGAGGCCCCACGCAAAGTCTCGCAGCATTCCAAGTCTGGCGGACGAAGTGGGCCAGCCCCACCCGCCAAGGCTATAGCCCACCCGTTTTTGTGGCATTTTTGCGCTGGACAAACTTGGCGCCCCGGCCTTCGGGAGGTTATTTTTGGGCGCGGCTTTGCCCGCGGCCTATGTTTGGCACACGGAGACCCCTCGCAAACTCTCGCGGCATCCGAGTCCGGCGGACAAAGTTGGCCAGCCCCACCCCCCAAGGCTATAGCCCACCCGTTTTTGTGGCCTTTTTCCACTGGACGAACTTGGCGTCCCGGCCTTCGGGCGGTTATTTTTGGCCGCGGCTTTGACTGCGGCCTATTTTTGGCACACGGAGGCCGCTCGCAAAGTCTCGCGGCATTCCGAGTCCGGCGGACGAAGTTGGCCAGCTCCACCCCCCATGGCCATAGCCCACCCGTTTTTGTGGCCTTTTTCCGCTGGACGAACTTGGCGCCCCGGCCTTCAGGCGGTTATTTTTTAGCGGGGCTTTGCCCACGGCCTATGTTTTACACACGGAGGCCCCTCGCAAAGTCTCGCGGCATTCCGAGTCCGGCGGACGAAGTTGGCCAGCCCCACCCCCCAAGGCTATAGCCCACCCGTTTTTGTGGCCTTTTTCCGCTGGACGAACTTGGCGCCCCGGCCTTCGGGTGTTTATTTTTGGGCGCGGCTTTGCCCGCGGCCTATTTTTGGCACACGGAGGCCCCTCGCAAAGCCTCGCGGAATTCCGAGTCCGGCGGACGAAGCTGGCAAGCCGCACCCCCCAAGGCTATAGCCCACCCGTTTTTGTGGCCTTTTTCCGTTGGACGAACTTGGCGCCCCCGCCTTCGGCGTTTATTTTTTGGCGCAGCTATGCCCGCGGCCTATTTTTGGCACACGGAGGATCCTCGCAAAGTCTCGCGCCATTCTGAGTCCGACGGACGAAGTTGGCCAGCCCCACCCCGCAAGGCTATGGCCCACCCGTTTTTATGGCATTTTTCCGCTGGACGAACTTGGCGTCCCGGCCTTCGGGCAGTTATTTTTGGGCGCGGCTGTGCCCGCGGCTTATTTTTGGCACACGGAGGATCCTCGCAAAGTCTCGCGCCATTCTGAGTCCGACGGACGAAGTTGGCCAGCCCCACCCCGCAAGGCTATAGCCCACCCGTTTTTGTGGCCTTTTTGCGCTGGCCGAACTTGGCACCCCGGCCTTCGGGTGGTTATTTTTGGGCGCGGCTATGCCCGCGGCCTATGTTTTGCACACGGAGGCCCCTCGCAATGTCTCGCGGCATTTCGAGTCCGACGGACGAAGTTGGCCAGCCCCACCCCCCAAGGCTATAGCCCACCCGTTTTTGTGGCCTTTTTCCACTGGACGAACTTGGCGTCCCGGCCTTCGGGCGGTTATTTTTGGCCGCGGCTTTGACTGCGGCCTATTTTTGGCACACGGAGGCCGCTCGCAAAGTCTCGCGGCATTCCGAGTCCGGCGGACGAAGTTGGCCAGCTCCACCCCCCATGGCCATAGCCCACCCGTTTTTGTGGCCTTTTTCCGCTGGACGAACTTGGCGCCCCGGCCTTCAGGCGGTTATTTTTTAGCGGGGCTTTGCCCACGGCCTATGTTTTACACACGGAGGCCCCTCGCAAAGTCTCGCGGCATTCCGAGTCCGGCGGACGAAGTTGGCCAGCCCCACCCCCCAAGGCTATAGCCCACCCGTTTTTGTGGCCTTTTTCCGCTGGACGAACTTGGCGCCCCGGCCTTCGGGTGTTTATTTTTGGGCGCGGCTTTGCCCGCGGCCTATTTTTGGCACACGGAGGCCCCTCGCAAAGCCTCGCGGAATTCCGAGTCCGGCGGACGAAGCTGGCAAGCCGCACCCCCCAAGGCTATAGCCCACCCGTTTTTGTGGCCTTTTTCCGTTGGACGAACTTGGCGCCCCCGCCTTCGGCGTTTATTTTTTGGCGCGGCTATGCCCGCGGCCTATTTTTGGCACACGGAGGATCCTCGCAAAGTCTCGCGCCATTCTGAGTCCGACGGACGAAGTTGGCCAGCCCCACCCCGCAAGGCTATGGCCCACCCGTTTTTATGGCATTTTTCCGCTGGACGAACTTCCCGCCCGGCCTTCGGGCGGTTATTTTTGGGCGTGGCTGTGCCCGCGGCCTATTTTTGGTACACGGAGGTGCCTCGTAAAGTCTCGCGCCATTCCGAGTTTGGCGGGCGAAGTTGGCCAGCCCTACCCCCCAAGGCTATAGCCCACCCGTTTTTGTGGCCTTTGTCCGTTGGACGAACTTGACGCCCCGGCCTTCGGGCAGTTATTTTTGGGCACGGCTTTGCCCGCGGCCTATTTTTGGCACACGGAGGCGCCTCTTAAAGTCTCGCGCCATTCCGAGTCCGGCGGACGAAGTTTGCCAGCCCCACCCCCCAAGGCTATAGCCCACCCGTTTTTGTGGCCTTTTTCCGCTGGACGAACTTGGCGCCCCGGCCTTCGGGCGGTTATTTTTGGGCACGGCTGAGCCCGCGGCCTATTTTTGGCACATGGAGGTGCCTCGCAAAGTCTCGCGCCATTCTGAGTCCGACGGACGAAGTTGGCCAGCCCCACCCCGTAAGGCTATAGCCCACCCATTTTTGTGGCCTTTTTCCGCTGGACGAACTTGGCGCCCCGGCCTTCGGGTGGTTATTTTTCGACGCGGCTTTGCCCGTGGCCTATTTTTGGCACACGGAGGAGCCTCAAAAAGTCCCGCGCCATTCCGAGTCTGGCGGGCGAAGTTGGCCAGCCCCACCCCCCAAGGCTATATAGCCCACCCGTTTTTGTGGCCTTTTTCCGCTGGACGAACTTGGCGCCCCGGCCTTCGGGCAGTTATTTTTGGGCGCGGCTGTGCCCACCGCCTATTTTTGGCACATGGAGGCGCCTCGCAAAGCCTCGCGCCGTTCCGAGTCCGGCGGATGAAGTTGGCCGGCCCCACCCCCCAAGGCTATAGCCCACCCGTTTTTGTGGCCTTTTTCCGCTGGACGAACTTGGTACCCCCGGCCTTCGGGCAGTTATTTTTGGGCGCGGCTGTGCCTGCGGCCTATTTTTTTCACACGGAGCCGCCTCACAAAGTCTCACGCCATTCCGAGTGCGGCGGACAAAGTTGCCCAGCCCCACCCCCCAAGGCTATAGCCCACCCGTTTTTATGGCCATTTTCCGCTGGATGAACTTGGTACCCTGGCCTTCGGGCGGTTATTTTTGGTCGCGGCTGTGCCCGCGGCCTATTTTTTTCACACGGAGGCCCCTCGCAAAGTCTCAAGCCGTTCCGAGTCCGGCGGACGAAGTGGGCCAGCCCCACCCCCCAAGGCTATAGCCCACCCATTTTTGTGGCCTTTTTCCGCTGGACGAACTTGGCACCCCGGCCTTCGGGCGGTTATTTTTCGGCGCGGCTGAGCCCGCGGCCTATTTTTGCCACACGGAGGAACCTCGCAAAGTCTCACGCCATTCCGAGTTCGGCGGACGAAGTTGGCCAGCCCCACCCCCCAAGGCTATAGCCCACCCATTTTTGTGGCCTTTGTCCGCTGGACGAACTTGGCGCCCGGGCCTTCGGGCGGTTATTTTTGGGCGCGGCTGTGTCCGCGGCCTATTTTTTTCACACGGAGGCTCCTCGCAAAGTCTCGCGCCATTCCGAGTCCGGCGGACGAAGTTGGCCAGCCCCACCCCCCAAGGCTATAGCCCACCCGTTTCTGTGGCCTTTTTCCGCTGGACGAACTTGGCGCCCCGGCCTTCGGGCGGTTATTTTTGGGCGCGGCTGTGCCCGCGGCCTATTTTTGGCACACGGAGGTGCCTCAAAAAGTCTCGCCCCATACCGAGTCCGGCGGACGAAGTTGGCCAGCCCCACCCCCCAAGGCTATAGCCCACCCGTTTTTCTGGCCTTTTTCCGCTGGACGAACTTGGCGCCCCGGCCTTCGGGCGGTTATTTTTCGGCGCGGCTGAGCCCGCGGCCTATTTTTGCCACACGGAGGCACCTCGCAAAGTCTTACGCCATTCCGAGTGCGGCGGACGAAGTTGGCCAGCCCCACCCCCCTAGGCTATAGCCCACCCGTATATGTGGCCTTTTTCCGCTGGACGAACTTGGCGCCCCGGCCTTCGGGCGGTTATTTTTGGGCGCGGCTGTGCCTGCGGCCTATTTTTTTCACACGGAGGCGCCTCGCAAAGTCTCGCGCCATTCCGAGTTCGGCGGACGAAGTCGGCCAGCCCCACCCCCCAAGGCTATTGCCCACCCGTATTTGTGGGCTTTTTCCGCAGGACGAACTTGGCGCCCCGGCCTTCGGGCGGTTATTTTTGGGCACGGCTGTGCCCGTGGCCTATTTTTGTCACACGGAGGTACCTCGCAAATTCTCGCGCCATTACGAGTCCGGCAGACGAAGTTGGCCAGCCCCACCCCCCAAGGCTATAGTCCACCCGTTTTTGTGGCCTTTTTCCGCTGGACGAACTTGGCGCCCCGGCCTTCGGGCCGTTATTTTTGGGCGCGGCTGTGCCCGCGGCCTATTTTTCGCACACGGAGGCACCTCGCAAAGTCTCGCGCCATTCCGAATCCGGCGGACGAAGTTGGCCAGCCCCACCCCCCAAGGCTATAGCCCACCCGTTTTTGTGGCCTTTTTCCGCTGGACGAACTTGGCGCCCCGGCCTTCGGGCGGTTATTTTTGTGTGCGGCTGCGCCCGTGGCCTACTTTTGGGACACGGAGGCGCCTCGCAAAGTCTCGCGCCATTCCGAGTCCGGCGGACGAAGTGGGCCAGCCCCACCCCCCAAGGCTATAGCCCACCCGTTTTTATGGGCTTTTTCTGCTGTACAAACTTGGCGCCCCGGCATTCGGGTGGTTATTTTTGGGCGCGGCTGTGCCCGCGGACTATTTTCGGCACACGGAGGCGCCTCGCAAAGTCTCGCACCATTCCGAGTCCGGCGGACGAAGTGGACCAGCCCCACCCCCCTAGGCTATAGCCCACCTGTTTTTGTGGCCTTTTTCCGCTGGACGAACTTGGCGCCCCGGCCTTCGGGCGGTTATTTTTGGGCGCGGCTGTGCCCGCGGCCAATTTTTCGCACACGGAGGCACCTCGCAAAGTCTCGCGCCATTCCGAGTCCGGCGGACGAAGTTGGCCAGCCCCACCCCCCAAGGCTATAGCCCACCCGTTTTTTTGGCCTTTTTCCGCTGGACGAACTTGGCGCCCCTGCCTTAGGGTGGTTATTTTTGGGCAAGGCTGTGCCCGCGGCCTATTTTTGGCACACGGAGGTGCCTCGCAAAGTCTCGCGCCATTCCGAGTCCGGCGGATGAAGTTGGCAAGCCCCACCCCCCAAGGCTATAGCCCACCCGTTTTTGTGGCCTTATTCCGCTGGACGAACTTGGCGCCCCGGCCTTCGGGCAGTTATTTTTGGGCGCGGCTGTGCCCGCGGTATATTTTTGGCACACGGAGGTGCCTCACAAACTCTTGCGCCGTTCCGAGTCCGGCGGACGGAGTTGGCCAGCCCCAGCCCCCAAGGCTATATCCCACCCGCTTTTGTGGCCATTTTCCGCTGGACGAACTTGGCGCCCCGGCCTTCGGGCGGATATTTTTAGGCGCGGCTTTGGCCGTAGCCTATTTTTGGCACACAGAGGCGCCTCGCAAAGTCTCGCACCATTCCGAGTCCGGCGGACGAAGTTGGCCAGCCCCACCCCCCTAGGCTATAGCCCACCTGTTTTTGTGGCCTTTTTCCGCTGGACGAATTTGGCGCCCCGGCCTTCAGGCGGTTATTTTTGGGCGCTGCTGAGCCCGCGGCCTATTTTTGGCTCACGGAGCTACCTCGCAAAGTCTCGCGCCATTCCGAGTCCGGCGGACGAAGTTGGCCAGCCCCACCCCCCTAGGCTATAGCCGACCTGTTTTTGTGGCCTTTTTCCGCTGGACGAACTTGGCGCCCCGGCATTCGGGCGGTTATTTTTGGGCGCGGCTGTGTCCGCGGCCATTTTTTCGCACACGGAGGCGCCTCGCAAAGTCTCGCGCCATTCCGAGTCCGGCAGACGAAGTTGGCCAGCCCCACCCCCCTAGGCTATAGCCCACCCGTTTTTTTGGCCTTTTTCCGCTGGACGAATTTGGCGCCCCGGCCTTCGGGCGGTTATTTTTGGGCGCGGCCGTACCCGCGGCCTATTTTTGGCACACGGAGGCGCCTCGCAAAGTCTCACGCCATTCCGAGTCCGGCGGACGAAGTTGGCCAGCCCCACCCCCCAAGGCTATAGCCCACCTGTTTTTGTGGCCTTTTTCTGCTGTACGAACTTGGCGCCCCGGCATTCGGGTGGTTATTTTTGGGCGCGGCTGTGCCCGCGGACTATTTTTGGCTCACGGAGCTACCTCGCAAAGTCTCACGCCATTCCGAGTCCGGCGGACGAAGTTGGCCAGCCCCACCCCCCAAGGCTATAGCCGACCTGTTTTTGTGGCCTTTTTCCGCTGGACGAACTTGGCGCCCCGGCATTCGGGCGGTTATTTTTGGGCGCGGCTGTGCCCGCGGCCTATTTTTGGCCCACGGAGGCGCCTCGCAAAGTCTTGCGCCATTCCGAGTACGACGGACGAAGTTGGCCAGCCCCACCCCCCAAGGCTATAGCCCACCCGTTTTTGTGGCCTTTTTCCGCTGGACGAACTTGGCGCCCCGGCCTTAGGGCGGTTATTTTTGGGCGCGGCTGTGCCCGTAGCCTATTTTTGGTACACGGAGGCGCTTCCCAAAGTCTCGCGCCATTCCGAGCCCGGCGGACGAAGTTGGCAAGCCCCACCCCCCAAGGCTATAGCCCACCCGTTTTTGTGGCCTTTTTCCGCTGGACTAACTTGGCGCCCCGGCCTTCGGGCAGTTATTTTTGGGCGCGGCTGTGCCCGCGGTATATTTTTGGCACACGGAGGTGCCTCACAAACTCTTGCGCCGTTCCTAGTCCGGCGGACGGAGTTGGCCAGCCCCAGCCCCCAAGGCTATAGCCCACCCGCTTTTGTGGCCATTTTCCGCTGGACGAACTTGGCGCCCCGGCCTTCGGGCGGATAATTTTAGGCGCGGCTTTGGCCGTAGCCTATTTTTGGTACACAGAGGCGCCTCGCAAAGTCTCGCACCATTCCGAGTCCGGCGGACGAAGTTGGCCAGCCCCACCCCCGAAGGCTATAGCCCACCCGTTTTTGTGGCCTTTTTCCGCTGGACGAACTTGGCGCCCCGGCCTTCGGGCGGTTATTTTTGTGCGCGGCTGTGCCCGTGGCCTACTTTTGGGACACGGAGGCGCCTCGCAAAGTCTCGCACCATTCCGAGTCCGGCGGACGAAGTGGGCCAGCCCCACCCCCCAAGGCTATAGCCCACCCGTTTTTATGGCCTTTTTCTGCTGTACAAACTTGGCGCCCCGGCATTCGGGTGGTTATTTTTGGGCGCGGCTGTGCCCGCGGACTATTTTCGGCACACGGAGGCGCCTCGCAAAGTCTCGCACCATTCCGAGTCCGGCGGACGAAGTGGACCAGCCCCACCCCCCTAGGCTATAGCCCACCTGTTTTTGTGGCCTTTTTCCGCTGGACGAACTTGGCGCCCCGGCCTTCGGGCGGTTATTTTTGGGCGCGGCTGTGCCCGCGGCCAATTTTTCGCACACGGAGGCACCTCGCAAAGTCTCGCGCCATTCCGAGTCCGGCGGACGAAGTTGGCCAGCCCCACCCCCCAAGGCTATAGCCCACCCGTTTTTTTGGCCTTTTTCCGCTGGTCGAACTTGGCGCCCCTGCCTTAGGGTGGTTATTTTTGGGCAAGGCTGTGCCCGCGGCCTATTTTTGGCACACGGAGGTGCCTCGCAAAGTCTCGCGCCATTCCGAGTCCGGCGGATGAAGTTGGCAAGCCCCACCCCCCAAGGCTATAGCCCACCCGTTTTTGTGGCCTTATTCCGCTGGACGAACTTGGCGCCCCGGCCTTCGGGCAGTTATTTTTGGGCGCGGCTTTGCCCGCGGTATATTTTTGGCACACGGAGGTGCCTCACAAACTCTTGCGCCGTTCCGAGTCCGGCGGACGGAGTTGGCCAGCCCCAGCCCCCAAGGCTATATCCCACCCGCTTTTGTGGCCATTTTCCGCTGGACGAACTTGGCGCCCCGGCCTTCGGGCGGATATTTTTAGGCGCGGCTTTGGCCGTAGCCTATTTTTGGCACACAGAGGTGCCTCGCAAAGTCTCGCACCATTCCGAGTCCGGCGGACGAAGTTGGCCAGCCCCACCCCCCTAGGCTATAGCCCACCTGTTTTTGTGGCCTTTTTCCGCTGGACGAATTTGGCGCCCCGGCCTTCAGGCGGTTATTTTTGGGCGCTGCTGAGCCCACGGCCTATTTTTGGCTCACGGAGCTACCTCGCAAAGTCTCGCGCCATTCCGAGTCCGGCGGACGAAGTTGGCCAGCCCCACCCCCCTAGGCTATAGCCGACCTGTTTTTGTGGCCTTTTTCCGCTGGACGAACTTGGCGCCCCGGCATTCGGGCGGTTATTTTTGGGCGCGGCTGTGTCCGCGGCCATTTTTTCGCACACGGAGGCGCCTCGCAAAGTCTCGCGCCATTCCGAGTCCGGCAGACGAAGTTGGCCAGCCCCACCCCCCTAGGCTATAGCCCACCCGTTTTTTTGGCCTTTTTCCGCTGGACGAATTTGGCGCCCCGGCCTTCGGGCGGTTATTTTTGGGCGCGGCCGTACCCGCGGCCTATTTTTGGCACACGGAGGCGCCTCGCAAAGTCTCACGCCATTCCGAGTCCGGCGGACGAAGTTGGCCAGCCCCACCCCCCAAGGCTATAGCCCACCTGTTTTTGTGGCCTTTTTCTGCTGTACGAACTTGGCGCCCCGGCATTCGGGTGGTTATTTTTGGGCGCGGCTGTGCCCGCGGACTATTTTTGGCTCACGGAGCTACCTCGCAAAGTCTCACGCCATTCCGAGTCCGGCGGACGAAGTTGGCCAGCCCCACCCCCCAAGGCTATAGCCGACCTGTTTTTGTGGCCTTTTTCCGCTGGACGAACTTGGCGCCCCGGCATTCGGGCGGTTATTTTTGGGCGCGGCTGTGCCCGCGGCCTATTTTTGGCCCACGGAGGCGCCTCGCAAAGTCTTGCGCCATTCCGAGTACGACGGACGAAGTTGGCCAGCCCCACCCCCCAAGGCTATAGCCCACCCATTTTTGTGGCCTTTTTCCGCTGGACGAACTTGGCGCCCCGGCCTTAGGGCGGTTATTTTTGGGCGCGGCTGTGCCCGTAGCCTATTTTTGGTACACGGAGGCGCTTCCCAAAGTCTCGCGCCATTCCGAGCCCGGCGGACGAAGTTGGCAAGCCCCACCCCCCAAGGCTATAGCCCACCCGTTTTTGTGGCCTTTTTCCGCTGGACTAACTTGGCGCCCCGGCCTTCGGGCAGTTATTTTTGGGCGCGGCTGTGCCCGCGGTATATTTTTGGCACACGGAGGTGCCTCACAAACTCTTGCGCCGTTCCGAGTCCGGCGGACGGAGTTGGCCAGCCCCAGCCCCCAAGGCTATAGCCCACCCGCTTTTGTGGCCATTTTCCGCTGGACGAACTTGGCGCCCCGGCCTTCGGGCGGATAATTTTAGGCGCGGCTTTGGCCGTAGCCTATTTTTGGCACACAGAGGCGCCTCGCAAAGTCTCGCACCATTCCGAGTCCGGCGGACGAAGTTGGCCAGCCCCACCCCCCTAGGCTATAGCCCACCTGTTTTTGTGGCCTTTTTCCGCTGGACGAATTTGGCGCCCCGGCCTTCAGGCGGTTATTTTTGGGCGCTGCTGAGCCCGCGGCCTATTTTTGGCTCACGGAGCTACCTCGCAAAGTCTCGCGCCATTCCGAGTCCGGCGGACGAAGTTGGCCAGCCCCACCCCCCTAGGCTATAGCCGACCTGTTTTTGTGGCCTTTTTCCGCTGGACGAACTTGGCGCCCCGGCATTCGGGCGGTTATTTTTGGGCGCGGCTGTGTCCGCGGCCATTTTTTCGCACACGGAGGCGCCTCGCAAAGTCTCGCGCCATTCCGAGTCCGGCAGACGAAGTTGGCCAGCCCCACCCCCCTAGGCTATAGCCCACCCGTTTTTTTGGCCTTTTTCCGCTGGACGAATTTGGCGCCCCGGCCTTCGGGCGGTTATTTTTGGGCGCGGCCGTACCCGCGGCCTATTTTTGGCACACGGAGGCGCCTCGCAAAGTCTCACGCCATTCCGAGTCCGGCGGACGAAGTTGGCCAGCCCCACCCCCCAAGGCTATAGCCCACCTGTTTTTGTGGCCTTTTTCTGCTGTACGAACTTGGCGCCCCGGCATTCGGGTGGTTATTTTTGGGCGCGGCTGTGCCCGCGGACTATTTTTGGCTCACGGAGCTACCTCGCAAAGTCTCACACCATTCCGAGTCCGGCGGACGAAGTTGGCCAGCCCCACCCCCCAAGGCTATAGCCGACCTGTTTTTGTGGCCTTTTTCCGCTGGACGAACTTGGCGCCCCGGCATTCGGGCGGTTATTTTTGGGCGCGGCTGTGCCCGCGGCCTATTTTTGGCCCACGGAGGCGCCTCGCAAAGTCTTGCGCCATTCCGAGTACGACGGACGAAGTTGGCCAGCCCCACCCCCCAAGGCTATAGCCCACCCGTTTTTGTGGCCTTTTTCCGCTGGACGAACTTGGTGCCCCGGCCTTAGGGCGGTTATTTTTGGGCGCGGCTGTGCCCGTAGCCTATTTTTGGTACACGGAGGCGCTTCCCAAAGTCTCGCGCCATTCCGAGCCCGGCGGACGAAGTTGGCAAGCCCCACCCCCCAAGGCTATAGCCCACCCGTTTTTGTGGCCTTTTTCCGCTGGACTAACTTGGCGCCCCGGCCTTCGGGCGGTTATTTTTAGGCGCGGCTGTGGCCGCCGCCTATTTTTAGCACACAGAGGCGCCTCGTAATGTCTCGCGCAATGCCGAGTTTGGCGGATGAAGTTGGCCAGCCCCACCCCCCAAGGCTATAGCCCACCCGTATTTGTGGCCTTTTTCCGCTGGACGAACTTGGTGCCCCGGCCTTAGGGCAGTTATTTTTGGGCGCGGGTTTGCCCGCGGCCTATTTTTGGCATACGGAAGGGCCTCGCAAAGGCTCGCTGCATTCCGAGTCCGGCGGACGATATTGGCCAGCCCCACCCCCCTAGGCTATAGCCCACCCGTTTTTGTGGCCTTTTTCCGCTGGACGAACTTGGCGCCCCGGCCTTCGGGCGGTTTTTTTTGGACGCGGCTGCCCGCGGCCTATTTTTGGCACACGGAGGCACCTCGCAAAGTTTCGTACCATTCCGAGTCCGGCGGACGAAGTTGGCCAGCCCCACCCCCCTAGGCTATAGCCCACCCGTTTTTTTGTCCTTTTTCCGCTGGACGAATTTGGCGCCCCGGCCTTCGGGCGGTTGTTTTTGGGCGCGGCTGTGCCCGCGGCCTATTTTTGGCACACTGAGCCGCCTCGCAAAGTCTCGCACCATTCCGAGTCCGGCGGACGAAGTTGGCCAGCCCCACCCCCCAAGGCTATAGCCCACCCGTTTTTTTGTCCTTTTTCCGCTGGACGAATTTGGCGCCCCGGCCTTTGGGCGGTTATTTTTGGGCGCGGCTGTGCCCGCGGCCTATTTTTGGCACACGGAGGTGCCTCGCAAAGTCTCGCGCCATTCCGAGTCCGGCGGACGAAGTTGGCCAGCCCCACCCCCCAAGGCTATAGCCCACCCGTTTTTTTGTCCTTTTTCCGCTGGACGAATTTGGCGCCCCGGCCTTTGGGCGGTTATTTTTGGGCGCGGCTGTGCCCGCGGCCTATTTTTGGCACACGGAGGTGCCTCGCAAAGTCTCGCGCCATTCCGAGTCCGGCGGACGAAGTTGGCCAGCCCCACCCCCCAAGGCTATGCCCACCCGTTTTTGTGGCCTTTTTCCGCTGGACGAACTGGGCGCCCCGGCATTCAGGCGGTTATTTATGGCGCTGCTGAGCCCGCGGCCTATTTTTGGGACACGGAGGCATCTCTCAAAGTCTCGCGCCATTCCGAGTCCGGCGGACGAAGTTGGCCAGCCCCACCCCCCAAGGCTATAGCCCACCCGTTTTTGTGGCCTTTTTCCGCTGGACAAACTTGGCGCCCCGGCCTTAGGGCGGTTATTTTTGGGCGCGGCTGTGCCCGCGGCCTATTTTTGGCACACGGAGGCGCCTCGCAAAGTCTCGCGCCATTCCGAGTCCGGCGGACGAAGTTCGCAAGCCCCACCCCCCAAGGCTATAGCCCACCCGTTTTTGTGGCCTTTTTCCGCTGGACGAACTTGGCGCCCCGGCCTTCGGGCAGTGATTTTTGGGCGCGGCTGTGCCCGCGGCCTATTTTTGGCACACTGAGCCGCCTCGCAAAGTCTCGCGCCATTCCGAGTCCGGCGGACGAAATTGGCCAGCCCCAGCCCCCAAGGCTATAGCCCACCCGCTTTTGTGGCCTTTTTCCGCTGTACGAACTTGGCGCCCCGGCCTTCGGGCGGTTATTTTTATGCGCGGCTGTGGCCGCCGCCTATTTTTGGCACACAGAGGCGCCTCGCAAAGTCTCGCGCAATGCCGAGTCCGGCGTATGAAGTTGGCCAGCCCCACCCCCCAAGGCTATAGCCCACCCGTATTTGTGGCCTTTTTCCGCTGGACGAACTTGGCGCCCCGGCCTTCGGCTGTTATTTTTGGGCGCGGCTGTGCCCGCGGCCTATTTTTGGCACACGGAGGCGCCTCGCAAAGTCTTGCGCCATTCCGAGTCCGGCGGACGAAGTTGGCCAGCCCCACCCCCCAAGGCTATAGCCCACCCGTTTTTGTGGCCTTTTTCCGCTGGACGAACTTTGCGCCCCGGCCTTCGGGCGGTTATTTTTATGCGCGGCTGTGGCCGCCGCCTATTTTTGGCACACAGAGGCGCCTCATAAAGTCTCGCGCAATGCCGAGTCCGGCGTATGAAGCTGGCCAGCCCCACCTCCCAAGGCTACAGCCCACCCGTTTTTGTGGCCTTTTTGCGCTGGACGAACTTGGCGCCCCGGCCTTCGGGCGGTTATTTTTAGGCGCGGCTGTGGCCGCAGCCTTTTTTGGCACACAGACGCGCCTCACAAAGTCTCGCACCATTCCGAGTCCGGCGGACGAAGTTGGCCAGCCCCACCCCCCTAGGCTATAGCCCACCCGTTTTTGTGGCCTTTTTCCGCTGGACGAACTTGGCGCCCCGGCCTTCGGGCGGTTATTTTTGGACGAGACTGTGCCCGCGGCCTATTTTTGGCACACGGAGGCGCCTCGTAAAGTCTCGCGCCATTCCGAGTCCGGCCGACGAAGTTGGCCCGCCCCACCCCCCAAGGCTATAGCCCACCCGTTTTTGTGGCCTTTTTCCGCTGGACGAACTGGGCGCCCCGGCATTCAGGTGGTTATTTATGGCGCTGCTGAGCCCGCGGCCTATTTTTGGGACACGGAGGCACCTCTCAAAGTCTCGCGCCATTCCGAGTCCGGCGGAAGAAGTTGGCCCTCCCCACCCCCCAAGGCTATAGCCCACCCATTTTTGTGGCCTTTTTCCGCTGGACGAACTTGGCGCCCCGGCCTTCGTGCAGTTATTTTTGGCCGCGGCTGTGCCCGCGGCCTATTTTTGGCACACTGAGCCGCCTCGCAAAGTCTCGCGCCATTCCGAGTCCGGCAGACGAAGTTGGCCAGGCCCAGCCCCCAAGGCTATAGCCCACCCGCTTTTGTGGCCTTTTTCCACTGGACGAACTTGGCGCCCCGGCCTTCGGCGGTTATTTTTGGGCGCGGCTGTGCCCGCGGCCTATTTTTGGCACATGGAGGCACCTCGCAAAGTCTTGCGCCATTCCGAGTACGACGGACGAAGTTGGCCAGCCCCACCCCCCAAGGCTATAGCCCACCCGTTTTTGTGGCCTTTTTACGCTGGACGAATTTGGCGCCCCGGCCTTAGGGCGGTTATTTTTGGGCGCGGCTGTGCCCGCAGCCTATTTTTGGTACACGGAGGCTCCTCCCAAAGTCTCGCGCCATTCCGAGTCCGGCGGACGAAGTTGGCAAGCCCCACCCCCCAAGGCTATAGCCCACCCGTTTTTGTGGCCTTTTTCCGCTGGACGAACTTAGCGCCCCGGCCTTCGGGCGGTTATTTTTAGGCGCGGCTGTGGCCGCCGCCTATTTTTGGCACACAGAGGTGCCTCGCAAAGTCTCGCGCAATGCCGAGTCCGGCGGATGAAGTTGGCCAGCCCCACCCCCCAAGGCTATAGCCCACCCGTATTTGTTGCCTTTTTCCGCTGGACGAACTTGGTGCCCCGGCCTTAGGGAAGTTATTTTTGGGCGCGGGTTTGCCCGCGGCCTATTTTTGGCACACGGAGGGGCCTCGCAAAGTCTCGCTCCATTCCGAGTCCGGCGGACGATATTGGCCAGCCCCACCCCCCAAGGCTACAGCCCACCCGCTTTTGTGGCCTTTTTCCGCTGGACGAAGTTGGCGCCCCGGCCTTCGGGCGGTTATTTTTGGGCGCGGCTTTGCCCGCGGCCTATTTTTGGTGCACGGAGGCCCCTCACAAAATCTCACGGCATCCCGAGTCCGAGTCCGGCGGATGAAGTTGGCCAGCCCCACCCCCCAAGGCTATAGCCCACCCGTTTTTGTGGCCTTTTTCCGCTGGACGAACATGGCGCCCCGGCCTTCGGGCGGTTATTTTTTAACGCGGATTTGCCCGCGGCCTATTTTTGGCACAAGGAGGCCCCTCGCAAAGTCTCGCGGCATTCCGAGTCCGGCGGACGAAGTTGGCCAGCCCCAACCCCCAAGGCTATAGCCCGCCCGTTTTTGTGGCCTTTTTCCGCTGGACGAACTTGGCGCCCCGGCCTTCGGGCAGTTATTTTTGGGGGCGGCTTTGCCCACGGGCTTCTTTTGGCACACGGAGGCCCCTCGCAAAGTCTCGCAGCATTCCGAGTCCGGCGGACGAAATTGGCCAGCCCCACCCCCCAAGGCTATAGCCCACCCATTTTTGTGGCCTTTTTCCGCTGGACGAACTTGGCGCCCCGGCCTTCGGGCGGTTATTTTTGGGTGCGGCTTTGCCCGCGGCCTATGTTTGGCACATGGGGGCCCCTCGCAAAGTCTCGCGGCATTCCTAGTCCGGCGGACGAAGTGGGCCAGCCCCACCCCCCAAGGCTATAGCCCACCCGTTTTGGTGGCCTTTTTCCGCTGCACGAACTTTGCGCCCCGGCCTTCGGGCGGTTATTTTTAGGCGCGGCTTTGCCCGCTGCCTATTTTTGGCACACGGAGGCCCCTCGTAAAGTCTCGCGGCATTCCGAGTCCGGCGGACGAAGGTGGCCAGCCCCGCCCCCCAAGGCTATAGCCCACCCGTTTTGGTGGCCTTTTGCCGCTGGACGAACTTTGCGCCCCGGCCTTCGGGTGGTTATTTTTAGGCGCGGCTTTGGCCGCAGCCTATTTTTGGCACACGGAGGCCCCTCGCAAATTCTCACGGCATTCCGAGTCCGGCGGACGAAGTAGGCCAGCCCCACCCCCCAAGGCTATAGCCCAACCGTTTTTGTGGCCTTTTTGCGCTGGACGAACTTGGCGCCCTAGCCTTCGGGCGGTTATTTTTGGGCGCGGCTTTGCCCGCGCCCGATTTTTGGCACACGGAGGCCCCTTGTAATGTCTCGCGGCATTCCGAGTCCGGCGAACGAAGTTGGCCAGCCCCACCCCACAAGGCTATAGCCCACCCGTTTTTGTGGCCTTTTTGCGCTGGACGAACTCGGCGGCCCGGCTTTCGGGCGGTTATTTTTGGGGGCGGCTTTGCCCGCGGCCTATTTTTGGGACACGAAGGCCCCTCGCAACGTCTCGTGGCATTCCGAGTCCGGCGGACGAAGTTGGCCAGCCCCACCCCCCAAGGCTATAGCCCACCCGTTTTTGTGGATTTTTTCCGCTGGACGAACTTGGCGCCCCGGCCTTCGGGCATTTATTTTTAGGCGCGGCTTTGCCCGCGGCCTATTTTTGGCACACGGGGGCCCCTCGCAAAGTCTCGCGGCATTCCGAGTCCGGCGGACGAAGTTGGCCAGCCCCACCCCCCAAGGCTATAGCCCACCCGTTTTTGTGGCCTTATTGCGCTGGACGAACGTGGCGCCCCGGCCTTCGGGCGGTTATTTTTGGGCGCTGCTTTGTCCGCAGCCTATTTTTGGCACACGGAGGCCCCTCGCAAAGTCACGCGGCATTCCGAGTCCGGCGGACGAAGTGGGCCAGCCCCACCCCCCAAGGCTATAGCCCACCCGTTTTTGTGGCCTTTTCGCGCTGGACGAACTCGGCGGCCCGGCCTTCGGGCGGTTATTTTTGGGCGCGGCTTTGCCCGCGGCCTATTTTTGGGACACGGAGGCCCCACGCAAAGTCTCGCGGCATTCCCAGTCCGGCGGATGAAGTGGGCCAGCCCCACCCCCCAAGGCTATAGCCCACCCATTTCTGTGGCCTTTTTGCGCTGGACGAACTTGGCGCCCCGGCCTTTGGGCGTTTATTTTTGGGCGCGGCTTTACCCGCGGCCTATTTTTCGCACACGGAGGCCCCTCGAAAAGTCTCGCGGCATTCCGAGTCCGGCGGACGAAGTTGGCCAGCCCCACCCCACAAGGCAATAGCCCACCCGTTTTTGTGGCCTTTTTGCGGTGGACGAACATGGCGGCCCGGCCTTCGGACGGTTATTTTTGGGCACGGCTTTGCCCGCGGCCTATTTTTGGGACACAGAGGCCCCTCGCAAAGTCTCACGGCATTCCGAGTCCGGCGGACGAAGTGGGCCAGCCCCACCCCCCAAGGTTATAGCCCAACCGTTGTTGTGGCCTTTTTGCGCTGGACGATCACGTAGGCCCGGCCTTCGGGCGGTTATTTTTGGGCGCGGCTTTGCCCGTGGCCTATTTTTGGGACAGGGAGGCCCCTCGTAAAGTCTCGCGGCATTCCGAGTACGGCAGACGAGGTGGTCCAGCCCCACCCCCCAAGGCTATAGCCCAACCGTTTTTGTGGCCTTTTTGCGCTGGACGAACTTGGCGACCCGGCCTTCGGGCGGTTATTTTTGGGCGCGACTTTGCCGACGGCCTATGTTTGGCACACGGAGGCCCCTCGCAAAGTCTCGCGGCATTCCGAGCCCGGCGGACGAAGTTGGCCAGCCCCACCCCCCAAGGCTATAGCCCACCCGTTTTTGTGGATTTTTTCCGCCGGACGAACTTGGCGCCCCGGCCTTCGGGCGGTTATTTTTGGGCGCGGCTATGTCCACAGCCTATTTTTGGCACACGGAGGCCTCTCGCAAAGGCTCGCGGCATTCCGAGTCCGGCGGACGAAGTGGGCCAGCCCCACCCCCCAAGGCTATAGCCCACCCGTTTTTGTGGCCTTATTGCGCTGGACGAACGTGGCGCCCCGGCCTTCGGGCGGTTATTTTTTGGCGCTGCTTTGTCCGCAGCCTATTTTTGGCACATGGAGGCCCCTCGCAAAGTCTCGCGGCATTCCGAGTCCGGCGGACGAAGTGGGCCAGCCCCACCCCCCAAGGCTATAGCCCACCCGTTTTTGTGGCCTTTTCGCGCTGGACGAACTTGGCGGCACGGCCTTCGGGCGGTTATTTTTGGGCGCGGCTTTGCCCGCGGCCTATTTTTGGGACACGGAGGCCCCTCGCAAAGTCTCGCGGCATTCCCAGTCCGGCGGATGAAGTGGGCCAGCCCCACCCACCAAGGCCATAGCCCACCGGTTTTTGTGGCCTTTTTGCGCTGGACGAACATGGCGCCCCGGCCTTCGGGCGTTTATTTTTGGGCGCGGCTTTGCCCGCGGCCTATTTTTCGCACACGGAGGTCCCTCGTAAAGTCTCGCGGCATTCCGAGTCCGGCGGACGAAGTTGGCCAGCCCCACCCCTCAAGGCTATAGCCCACCCGTTTTTGTGGCCTTTTTGCGCTGGACGAACACGGCGGCCCGGCCTTCGGGCGGTAATTTTTGGGCGCGTCTTTTCCCGCGGCCTATTTTTGGGACACGGAGGCCCCTCGCAAAGTCTCGCGGCATTCCGAGTCCGGCGGACGATGTGGGGCAGCCCCACCCCCCAAGGCTATAGCCCAACCGTTTTTGTGGCCTTTTTGCGCTGGACGAACACGGCGGCCCGGCCTTCGGGCGGTTATTTTTGGGAGCGGTCTTGCCCGCGGCCTATTTTTGGGACACGGAGGCCCCTCGCAAAGTCTCGCGGCATTCCGAGTCCGGCGGATGAAGTGGGCCAGCCCCACCCCCCAAGGCTATAGCCCACCGGTTTTTGTGGCCTTTTTGCGCTGGACGAACTTGGCGCCCCGGCCTTCGGGCGTTTATTTTTGGGCGCGGCTTTGCCCGCGGCCTATTTTTCGCACACGGAGGTCCCTCGTAAAGTCTCGCGGCATTCCGAGTCCGGCGGACAAAGTTGGCCAGCCCCACCCCTCAAGGCTATAGCCCACCCGTTTTTGTGGCCTTTTTGCGCTGTTGGAACACGGCGGCCCGGCCTTCGGGCGGTTATTTTTGGGCGCGGCTTTGTCCGCGGCCTATTTTTGGGACACGGAGGCCCCTCGCAAAGTCTCGCGGCATTCCGAGTCCGGCGGACGATGTGGGGCAGCCCCACCCCCCAAGGCTATAGCCCAACCGTTTTTGTGGCCTTTTTGCGCTGGACGAACACGGCGGCCCGGCCTTCGGGCGGTTATTTTTGGGAGCGGTCTTGCCCGCGGCCTATTTTTGGGACACGGAGGCCCCTCGCAAAGTCTCGCGGCATTCCGAGTCCGGCGGATGAAGTGGGCCAGCCCCACCCCCCAAGGCTATAGCCCACCGGTTTTTGTGGCCTTTTTGCGCTGGACGAACTTGGCGTCCCGGCCTTCGGGCGTTTATTTTTGGGCGCGGCTTTGCCCGCGGCCTATTTTTTGCACATGGAGGTCCCTCGTAAAGTCTCGCGGCATTCCGAGTCCGGCGGACGAAGTTGGCCAGCCCCACCCCACAAGGCTATAGCCCACCCGTTTTTGTGGCCTTTTTGCGCTGGATGAACACGGCGGCCCGGCCTTCGGGCGGTTATTTTTGGGCGCGGCTTTGCCTGCGGCCTATTTTTGGGACACGGAGGCCCCTCGCAAAGTCTCGCGGCATTCCGAGTCCGTCGGACGATGTGGGCCAGCCCCACCCACCAAGGCTATAGCCCAACCGTTTTTGTGGCCTTTTTGCGCTGGACGAACACGGCGGCCCGGCATTCGGGCGGTTATTTTTGGGAGCGGTCTTGCCCGCGACCTATTTTTGGGACACGGAGGCCCCTCGCAAAGTCTCGCGGCATTCCGAGTCCGGCGGACGAAGTGGGCCAGCCCCACCCCCCAAGGCTATAGCCCAACCGTTTTTGTGGCCTTTTTGTGCTGGACAAACTTGGCGCCCCGGCCTTCGGGCGGTTATTTTTGGGCGCGGCTTTGGCCGCGGCCTATGTTTGGCACATGGAGGCCCCTCGCAAAGTCTCGCGGCATTCCGAGTCCGGCGGACGAAGTGGGCCAGCCCCACCCCACAAGGCTATAGCCCATCCGTTTTTGTGGCCTTTTTGCGCTGGACGAACACGGCGGCCCGGCCTTCGGGCGCTTATTTTTTGGCGCGGCTTTGCCCGCGGCCTATTTTTGGGACACGGAGGCCCCTCGCAAAGTCTCGCGGCATTCCGAGTCCGGCGGACGAAGTGGGCCAGCCCCACCCCCCAAGGCTATAGCCCAACCGTTTTTGTGGCCTTTTTGCTCTAGACGAACACGGCGGCCCGGCCTTCGGGCGGTTATTTTTGGGCGCGGCTTTGCCCGCGGCCTATTTTTGGGACACGGAGGCCCCTCGCAAAGTCTCGCGGCATTCCGAGTCCGGCGGACGAAGTGGGCCAGCCCCACCCCCCAAGGCTATAGCCCAACCGTTTTTGTGGCCTTTTTGTGCTGGACAAACTTGGCGCCCCGGCCTTCGGGCGGTTATTTTTGGGCGCGGCTTTGGCCGCGGCCTATGTTTGGCACATGGAGGCCCCTCGCAAAGTCTCGCGGCATTCCGAGTCCGGCGGACGAAGTTGGCCAGCCCCACCCCACAAGGCTATAGCCCACCCGTTTTTGTGGCCTTGTTGCGCAGGACGAACTTGGCGCCCCGGCCTTCAGGCGTTTATTGTTGGCCGTGACTTTGCCCGCGGCCTATGTTTGGCACACGGAGGCCCCTCACAAAGTCTCGCGGCATTCCGAGTCCGACGGGCGAAGTTGGCCAGCCCCACCCCCCAAGGCTATAGCCCACCCGTTTTGGTGGCCTTTTTGCGCTGGACGAACTTGGCGCCCCGACCTTCAGGCGGTTATTTTTGGGCACGGCTTTGTCCGCAGCCTATTTTTGGCACATGGAGACCCCTCACCAAGTCTCGCGGCATTCCGAGTCCGGCGGATGAAGTTGGCCAGCCCCACCCCACAAGGCTATAGCCCACCCGTTTTTGTGGCCTTTTTCCGCAGGACGAACATGGCGCCCCGGCCTTCGGGCGGTTATTTTTAGGCGCGGCTTTGCCCGCGGACTATTTTTGGCACACGGAGGCCCCTCGCAAAGTCTCGCGGCATTCCGAGTCCGGCGGACGAAGTTGGCCAGCCCCACCCCACAAGGTTATAGCCCACCCGTTTTTGTGGCCTTGTTGCGCTGGACGAACTTGGCGCCCCGGCCTTCGCGCGGTTATTTTTTACCGCGACTTTGCCCGCGGCCTATATTTGGCACACGGAGGACCCTCGCAAAGTCTCGCGGCATTCCGAGTCCAGCGGACGAAGTGGGCCAGCCCCACCCCCCAAGGCTATAGCCCACCCGTTTTTGTGGCTTTTTTCCGCTGGACGAACTTGGCGCCCCGGCCTTCGGGCGGTTATTTTTAGGCGCGGCTTTGCCCGCGGCCAATTTTGCATACGGAGGCCCCTCGCAAAGTCTCGCGGCATTCCGAGTCCGGCGGACGAAGTGGGCCAGCCCCACCCCCCAAGGCTATAGCCCACCCGTTTTTGTGGCCTTTTTCCGCTGGACGAACTTGGCGCCCCGGCCTTCGGGTGGTTATTTTTGGGCGCGGCTCTGCCCGCGGCCTATTTTTCGCATACGGAGGCCCCTCGCAAAGTCTCGCGGCATTCCGAGTCCGGCGGACGAAGTTGGCCAGCCCCACCCCACAAGGCTATAGCCCACCCGTTTTTGTGGCCTTTTTGCGCTGGACGAACTCGGCGGCCCGGCCTTCGGGCGGTTATTTTTGGGTGCGGCTTTACCCGCGGCCTATTTTTGGCACATGGAGGCCGTTCGCAAAGTCTCGCGGGATTCCGAGTCCGGCGGACGAAGTTGGCCAGCCCCACCCCACAAGGCTATAGCCCACCCGTTTTTGTGGCCTTTTTCCGCTGGACGAACTTGGCGCCCCGGCCTTCGGGCGGTTATTTTTAGGCGCGGCTTTGTCCGTGGCCTATTTTTGGCACACGGATTCCCCTCGCAAAGTCTCGCGGCATTGCGAGTCCGGCGGACGAAGTTGGCCAGCCCCACCCCACAAGTTTATAGCCCCACCCGTTTTTGTGGCCTTGTTGCGCTGGACGAACTTGGCGCCCCGGCCTTCGGGCGGTTATTTTTTACCGCGACTTTGCCCGCGGCCTATATTTGGCACACGGAGGCCCGTCACAAAGTCTCGCGGCAGTCCGAGTACGGCGGACGAAGTGGGCCAGCCCCACCCCCCAAGGCTATAGCCCACCCGTTTTTGTGGCCTTTTTCCGCTGGACGAACTTGGCGCCCCGGCCTTCGGGCGGTTATTTTTAGGCGCGGCTTTGCCCGCGGCCAATTTTGTCAAACGGAGGCCCCTCGCAAAGTCTCGCGGCATTCCGAGTCCGGCGGACGAAGTGGGCCAGCCCCACCCACCAAGGCTATAGCCCACCCGTTTTTGTGGCCTTTTTCCGCTGGACGAACTCGGCGGCCCGGCCTTCGGGCGGTTATTTTTGGGCGAGGCTTTGCCCGCGGCCTATTTTTGGGACACGGAGGCCCCTCGCAAAGTCTCGCGGCATTCCCAGTGCGGCGGATGAAGTGGGCCAGCCCCACCCCCCAAGGTTATAGCCCACCCGTTTTTGTGGCCTTTTTGCGCTGGACGAACTTGGCGCCCCGGCCTTCGGGCGTTTATTTTTGGGCGCGGCTTTGCCCGCGGCCTATTTTTCGCACACGAATGTCCCTCGTAAAGTCTCGCGGCATTCCGAGTCCGGCGGACGAAGTGGGCCAGCCCCACCCCCCAAGGCTATAGCCCACCCGTTTTTGTAGCTTTTTTGCGCTGGACGAACTTGGCGCCCCGGCCTTCGGGCGGTTATTGTTGGGCGCGGCTTTGCCCGCGGCCTATGTTTGGAACACGGAGGCCCCTCCCAAAGTCTCGCGGCATTCCGAGTCCGGCGGACGAAGTTGGCCTGCCCCACCCCACAAGGCTATAGCCCACCCGTTTTTGTGGCCTTTTTGCGCTGGACGAACTCGGCGGCCCGGCCTTCGGGCGGTTATTTTTGGGCGCGGCTTTGCCCGCGGCCTATTTTTGGGACACGGAGGCCCCACCAAAAGTCTCGCCGCATTCCGAGTCCGGCGGACGAAGTGGGCCAGCCCCATCCCCCCAGGCTATAGCCCACCCGTTTTTGTGGCCTTTTTCCGCTGGACGAACTTGGCGCCCCGGCCTTCAGGCGGTTATTTTTGGGCGCGGCTCTGCCCGTGGCCTATTTTTCGCATGCGGAGGCCCCTCGCAAAGTCTCGCAGCATTCCGAGTCCGGCGGACGAGGTTGGCCAGCCCCACCCCACATGGCTATAGCCCACCCGTTTTTGTGGCCTTTTTGCGCTGGACGAACTCGGCGACCCAGCCTTCGGGCGGTTATTTTTGGGCGCGGCTTTGCCCGCGCTCTAATTTTGGGACACGGACGCCCCTCGCAAAGTCTCGCTGCATTCCGAGTCCGGCGGACGAAGTGGGGCAGCCCCACCCCCCAAGGCTATAGCCCACCCGTTTTTGTGGCCTTTTTCCGCTGGACGAACTCGGCGGCCCGGCCTTCGGGCGGTTATTTTTGGGCGAGGCTTTGCCCGCGGCCTATTTTTGGGACACGGAGGCCCCTCGCAAAGTCTCGCGGCATTCCCAGTGCGGCGGATGAAGTGGGCCCGCCCCACCCCCCAAGGCTATAGCCCACCCGTTTTTGTGGCCTTTTTGCGCTGGACGAACTTGGCGCCCCGGCCTTCGGGCGTTTATTTTTGGGCGCGGCTTTGCCCGCGTCCTATTTTTCGCACACGGAGGTCCCTCGTAAAGTCTCGCGGCATTCCGAGTCCGGCGGACGAAGTTGGCCAGCCCCACCCCGCAAGGCTATAGCCCACCCGTTTTTTGTGGCCTTTTTGCGCTGGACGAACTCGGCGGCCCAGCCTTCGGGCGGTTATTTTTGGGCGCGGCTTTGCCCGCGGCCTATTTTTGGGACTCGGAGGCCCCACCAAAAGTCTCGCCGCATTCCGAGTCCGGCGGACAAAGTGGGCCAGCCCCACCCCCCAAGGCTATAGCCCACCCGTTTTTGTGGCCTTTTTCCACTGGACGAACTTGGCGCCCCGGCCTTCGGGCGGTTATTTTTGGGCGCGGCTCTGCCCGCGGCCTATTTTTCGCAGACGGAGGCCCCTCGCAAAGTCTCGCGGCATTCCGAGTCCGGCGGGCGAAGTTGGCCAGCCCCATCCCCCAAGGTTATAGCCCACCCGTTTTTGTGGCCTTGTTGCGCTGGACGAACTTGGCGCCCCGGCCTTCGGGCGGTTATTTTTTGACCGCGACTTTGCCCGCGGCCTATATTTGGCACACGGAGGCCCCTCGCAAAGTCTCGCGGCATTCCGAGTCCGGCGGACGAAGTGGGCCAGCCCCACCCCCCAAGGCTATAGCCCACCCGTTTTTGTGGCTTTTTTCCGCTGGACGAACTTGGCGCCCCGGCCTTCGGGCGGTTATTTTTAGGCGCGGCTTTGCCCGCGGCCGATTTTGGCGGACGGAGGCCCCTCGCAAAGTCTCGTGGCATTCCGAGTCCGGCGGACGAAGTGGGCCAGCCCCACCCCCCAAGGCTATAGCCCACCCGTTTTTGTGGCCTTGTTGCGCTGGACGAACTTGGCGCCCCGGCCTTCGGGCGGTTATTTTTTGACCGCGACTTTGCCCGCGGCCTATATTTGGCACACGGAGGCCCCTCGCAAAGTCTCGCGGCATTCCGAGTCCGGCGGACGAAGTGGGCCAGCCCCACCCCCCAAGGCTATAGCCCACCCGTTTTTGTGGCTTTTTTCCGCTGGACGAACTTGGCGCCCCGGCCTTCGGGCGGTTATTTTTAGGCGCGGCTTTGCCCGCGGCCGATTTTGGCGGACGGAGGCCCCTCGCAAAGTCTCGTGGCATTCCGAGTCCGGCGGACGAAGTGGGCCAGCCCCACCCCCCAAGGCTATAGCCCACCCGTTTTTGTGGCCTTTTTCCGCTGGACGAACTTGGCGCCCCGCCCTTCGGGCGGTTATTTTTGGGCGCGGCTCTGCCCGCGCCCTATTTTTCGCATACGGAGGCCCCTCGCAAAGTCTCGCGGCATTCCGAGTCCGGCGGACGAGGTTGGCCAGCCCCACCCCACAAGGCTATAGCCCACCCGTTTTTGTGGCCTTTTTGCGCTGGACGCACTTGGCGCCCCGGCCTTCGGGCGGTTATTTTTGGACGTGGCTTTGCCCGCGGCCTATTTTTCGCACACGGAGGCCCCTCGTAACGTCTCACGGCATTCCGAGTCCGGCGGACGAAGTTGGCCAGCCCCACCCCCCCAGGCTATAGCCCACCCGTTTTTGTGGCCTTTTTCTGCTGGACGAACTTGGCGCCCCGGCCTTCGGGCGGTTATTTTTGGGCGCGGCTTTGCCCGCGGCCTATTTTCGGCACACGGAGGCCCCTCGCAAAGTCTCACGGCATTCCGATCCGGCGGAGGAAGTTGGCCAGCCCCACCCCCCAAGGCTATAGCCCACCCGTTTTTGTGGCCTTTTTCCGCTGGGCGAACTTGGCGCCCCGGCCTTCGGGCGGTTATTTTTGGGCGCTGCTTTCTCCGCAGCCTATTTTTGGCACACGGAGGACCCTCGGAAAGTCTTGCGGCATTCCGAGTCCGGCGGACGAAGTAGGCCAGCCCCACCCCCCAAGGCTATAGCCCACCCGTGTTTGTGGCCTTTTTCCGCTGGACGAACTTGGCGCCCCGGCCTTCGGGCGGTTATTTTTTAGCGCGGCTTTGCCCGCGGCCTATTTTTGGTGCACGGAGGCCCCTCGGAAACTCTTGCGGCATTCCGAGTCCGGCGGACGAAGTTGGCCAGCCCCACCCCCCAAGCCTATAGCCCGTCCGTTTTTGTGGCCTTTTTGCGCTGGACGAACTTGGCGCCCCGGCCTTCGGGCGGTTATTTTTGGGCGCGGCTTTGTTCACGGCCTTTTTTTGCCGCACGGAGGCCCCTCGCAAAGTCTCGCGGCATTCCGAGTCCGGCGGACGAAGTTGGCCAGCCCCACCCCCCAAGGCTATAGCCCACCCGTTTTTGTGCCCTTTTTGCGCTGGACGAACTTGGCGCCCCGGCCTTCGGGTGGTTATTTTAGGGTGCGGCTTTGCCCGCGGCCTATGTTTGGCACACGTAGGCCCCTCGCAAAGGCTCGCGGCATTCCGAGTCCGGCGGACGAAGTTGGCCAGCGCCCCCCCCAAGGCTATAGCCCACCCGTTTTTGTGCCCTTTTTGCGCTGGACGAACTTGGCGCCCCGGCCTTCGGGCGGTTATTTTAGGGCGCGGCATTGCCCGCGGCCTATTTTTTGCACACGGAGGCCCCTCGCAAAGTCTGGCGGCATTCCGAGTCCGGCGGACGAAGTTGGCCAGCCCCACCCCCAAAGGCTATAGCCCACCCGTTTTTGTGGCCTTTTTGCGCTGGACGAACTTGGCGCCCCGACCTTCGGGGGGTTATTTTTGGTCGCGGCTTTGCCCACAGCCTATGTTTGGCGCACGGAGGCCCCTCGCAAAGTCTCGCGGCGTTCCGAGTCCGGCGGACGAAGTCGGCCAGCCCCACCCCCCAAGGCTATCCCACCCGTTTTTGTGGCCTTTTTCCGCTGGACGAACTTGGCGCCCCGGCCTTCGGGCGGTTATTTTTGGGCGTAGCTTTGCCCGCGGCCTATTTTTGGTACACGGACGCCCCTCGCAAAGTCTCACGGCATTCCGAGTCCGGCGGACGAAGTTGGCCAGCGCCACCCCCAAAGGCTATAGCCCACCCGTTTTTGTGGCCTTTTTGCGCTGGACGAACTTGGCGCCCCGGCCTTCGGGGGGTTTTTTTTGGGCGCGGCTTTGCCCGCAGCCTATGTTTGGCACACGGAGGCCCCTCGCAAAGTCTCGCGGCATTCCGAGTACGGCGGACGAAGTCGGCCAGCCCCACCCCCCAAGGCTAGCCCACCCGTTTTTGTGGCCGTTTTCCGCTGGACGAACTTGGCGCCCCGGCCTTCGGGTGGTTATTTTTGGGCGCGGCTTTGGCCGCGGACTATTTTTGGCGCACGGAGGCCCCTCGCAAAGTCTCACGGCATTCCGAGTCCAGCGGACGATGTTGCCCAGCCCCACCCCCCAAGGCTATAGCCCACCCGTTTTTGTGGCCTTTTTCCGCTGGACGAACTTGGCGCCCCGGCCTTTGGGTGGTTATTTTTGGGCGCGGGTTTGCCCGCGGCCTATGTTTGGCACACGGAGGCCCCTCACAAATTCTCACGGCATTCCGAGTCCGGCGGACGAAGTTGGCCAGCCCCACCCCCTAAGGCTATAGCCCACCTGTTTTTGGGGCCTTTTTGCGCTGGACGAACTTAGCGCCCCAGCCTTCGGGCGGTGATTTTTGGGCGCGGCTTTGGCTGCGGCCTATTTTTGGCGCACGGAGGCCCCTCGCAAAGTCTCACGGCATTCCGAGTCCGGCGGACAAAGTTGGCCAGCCCTACCCACCAAGGCTATAGCCCACCCGTTTTTGCGGCCTTTTTGCGCTGGACGAACTTGGCGCCCCGGCCTTTGGGCGGTAATTTTTGGGCGCGGGTTTGCCCGCGGCCTATGTTTGGCACACGGAGGCCCCTCACAAATTCTCACGGCCTTCCGAGTCCGGCGGACGAAGTTGGCCAGCCCCACCCCCTAAGTCTATAGCCCACCTGTTTTTGGGGCCTTTTTGCGCTGGACGAACTTGGCACCCCGGCCTTCGGGCGGTAAATTTTGGGCGCGGTATTGCCTGCGGCCTATGTTTGGCACACGGAGGCCCCTCAGAAAGTCTCGCGGTATTCCGAGTCCGGCGGACGAAGTTGGCCAGCCCCACCCCCCAAGGCTATAGCCCACCCGTTTTTCTGGCCTTTTTGCATTGGACGAACTTGGCGCCCCGGCCTTCGGGCGGTTATTTTTGGGCGCGGCTTTGCCCGCGGCCTATGTTTGGCACACGGAGGCCCCTCACAAAGTCTCGCGGCATTCCGAGTCGGGCGGACGAAGTTGGCCAGCCCCACCCCCCAAGGCTATAGCCCACCCGTTTTTGTGGCCTTTTTCCACTGGACGAACTTGGCGCCCCGGCCCTCGGGCAGTTATTTTGTGACGCTGCTTTGCCCGCGGCCTATTTTTAGCACATGGAGGCCCCTCGCAAAGTCTCGCGGCATTCCGAGTCCGGCGGACGAAGTTGGCCAGCCCCACCCCCTAAGGCTATAGCCCACCTGTTTTTGGGGCCTTTTTGCGCTGGACGAACTTGGCGCCCTGGCCTTCGGGCGGTGATTTTTGGGCGCGGCTTTGGCCGCGGACTATTTTTGCCGCACGGAGGCCCCTCGCAAAGTCTCACGGCATTCCGAGTCCGGCGGACAAAGTTGGCCAGCCCCACCCCCCAAGGCTATAGCCCACCCGTTTTTGTGGCCTTTTTCCGCTGGACGAACTTGGCGCCCCGGCCTTCGGGCGGTTATTTTTGGGCGCGGCTGTGCCCGCGGCCTATTTTTGGCACACGGAGGTGCCTCGCAGAGTCTCGCACCATTCCGAGTCCGGCGGACGAAGTTGGCCTGCCCCACCCCCCAAGGCTATAGCCCACCCGTTTTTGTGGCCTCTTTCCGCTGGACGAACTTGGCGCCCCGGCCTTCGGGCGGTTATTTTTGGGCGCGGCTGTGCCCGCGGCCTATTTTTGGCACACGGAGGCGCCTCACAGAGTCTCGCACCATTCCTAGTCCGGCGGACGAAGTTGGCCAGCCCCACCCCCCAAGGCTATAGCCCACCCGTATTTGTGGCCTTTTTCCGCTGGATGAACTTAGCGCCCCGGCCTTCGGGCAGTTATTTTTGGATGCGGCTGCGCCCATGGACAATTTTGGGTACACGGAGGCTCGTCGCAAAGTCTCGCGCCATTCCGAGTCCGGCGGACGAAGTTGGACAGCCCCACCCTCCAAGGCTATGGCCCACCATATTTGTGGCCTTTTTCCGCTGGACGAACTTGGTGCCCCGGCCTTCGGGCGGTTATTTTTCGGCGCGGCTGTGCCCGCAGCCTATTTTTGGCATATGGAGGTGCCTCGCAAAGTCTCGCGCCATGCCGAGTCTAGCGGACGACGTTGGCCAGCCCCACTCCCCAAGGCTTTGGCCCACCCGTTTTTGTGGCCTTTTTCCGCTGGACAAACTTGGGTCCCCGGCCTTCGGGTGGTTATTTATGGGCGCAGCTGTGCCCGCGGCCTATTTTTGGCACACGGAGGAGCCTCGCAAAGTCTCACGCCATTCCGAGTCCGGCGGACGAAGTTGGCCAGCCCCACCCCCCAAGGCTATAGCCCACCCGTTTTTGTGGCCTTTTTCCGCTGGATGAACTTGACGCCCCGGCCTTCGGGCGGTTATTTATGGGCGCAGCTGTGCCCGCGGCCTATTTTTGGCACACGGAGGAGCCTCGTAAAGTCTTGCGCCATTCCGAGTCCGGCGGACGAAGTGGGCCAGCCCCACCCCCCAAGGCTATAGCCCACCCGTTTTTGTGGGCTTTTTCCGCTGGATGAACATGGCGCCCCGGCCTACGGCTGTTATTTATGGGCGCAGCTGCGCCCACGGCCTATTTTTGGCACACGGAGGAGCCTCGCAAAGTCTCGCGCCATTCCGAGTCCGGCGGACGAAGTGGGCCAGCCCCACCCCCCAAGGCTATAGCCCACCCGTTTTTGTGGCCTTTTTCCGCTGGATGAACTTGACGCCCCGGCCTTCGGGTGGTTATTTATGGGCGCAGCTGTGCCCGCGGCCTATTTTTGGCACACGGAGGAGCCTCGCAAAGGCTCGCGCCTTTCCGAGTCCGGCGGACGAAGTTGGCCAGCCCCACCCCCCAAGGCTATAGCCCACCCGTTTTTGCGCCCTTTTTGCGCTGGACGAACTTGGCGCCCCGGCCTTCGGGCGGTTATTTTTGGGCGCGGGTTTGCCCGCGGCCTATGTTTGGCACACGGAGGCCCCTCACTAATTCTCACGGCCTTCCGAGTCCGGCGGACGAAGTTGGCCAGCCCCACCCCCTAAGTCTATAGCCCACCTGTTTTTGGGGCCTTTTTGCGCTGGACGAACTTGGCGCCCCGGCCTTCGGGCGGTGATTTTTGGGCGCGGCTTTGGCCGCGGCCTATTTTTGGCGCACGGAGGCCCCTCGCAAAGTCTCACGGCATTCCGAGTCCGGCGGACAAAGTTGGCCAGCCCTACCCACCAAGGCTATAGCCCACCCGTTTTTGCGGCCTTTTTGCGCTGGACGAAGTTGGCGCCCCGGCCTTCGGGCGGTTATTTTTGGGCGCGGGTTTGCCCGCGGCCTATGTTTGGCACACGGAGGCCCCTCACAAATTCTCACGGCCTTCCGAGTCCGGCGGACGAAGTTGGCCAGCCCCACCCCCTAAGGCTATAGCCCACCTGTTTTTGGGGCCTTTTTGCGCTGGACGAACTTGGCGCCCCGGCCTTCGGGCGGTTATTTTTGGGCGCGGCTGTGCCCGCGGCCTATTTTTGGCACACGGAGGTGCCTCGCAGAGTCTCGCACCATTCCGAGTCCGGCGGACGAAGTTGGCCAGCCCCACCCCCCAAGGCTATAGCCCACCCGTTTTTGTGGGCTTTTTCCGCTGGATGAACATGGCGCCCCGGCCTTCGGCTGTTATTTATGGGCACAGCTGTGCCCACGGCCTATTTTTGGCACACGGAGGAGCCTCGCAAAGTCTCGCGCCATTCCGAGTCCGGCGGACGAAGTGGGCCAGCCCCACCCCCCAAGGCTATAGCCCACCCGTTTTTGTGGCCTTTTTCCGCTGGATGAACTTGACGCCCCGGCCTTCGGGTGGTTATTTATGGGCGCAGCTGTGCCCGCGGCCTATTTTTGGCACACGGAGGAGCCTCGCAAAGTCTCGCGCCATTCCGAGTCCGGCGGACGAAGTTGGCCAGCCCCACCCCCCAAGGCTATAGCCCACCCGTTTTTGTGGCCTTTTTCCGCTGGACGAACTTGGCGCCCCGGCATTCGGGTGGTTATTAATGGCGCTGTTGATTCCGCGGACTATTTTTGGGACACGGAGGCACCTCGCAAAGTCTCGCGCCATTCCGAGTCCGGCGGACGAAGTGGGCCAGCCCCACCCCCCAAGGCTATAGGCCACCCATTTTTGTGGCCTTTTTCCGCTGGATGAACTTGGCGCCCCGGCCTTCAGGCTGTTATTTTTTGACGCGGCTGTGCCCACGGAGTATTTTTGGCACACGGAGGTGCCTCGCAAAGTCTCGCGCCGTTCCGAGTCCGGTGGACGAAGTGGGCCAGCCCCACCCCCCAAGGCTATAGCCCACCCGTTTTTGTGGCCTTTTTCCGCTGGACAAACTTGGCGCCCCGGCCTTTGGGCAGTTATTTTTGGGCGCGGCTGTGCCCGCGGCATATTTTTGGCACACGGAGGTGCCTCGCAAAGTCTCGCGCCATTCCGAGTCCGGCGGACGCAGTTGGCCAGCCCCACCCCCCAAGGCTATAGCCCACCCGTATTTGTGGCCTTTTTCCGCTGGACGAACTTGGCGTCCCGGCCTTCGGGCGGTTATTTTTTGGTACGGCTGTGCCCGTGGCCTATTTTTGGTACACGGAGGTGCCTCGCAAAGTCTCGCGCCATTCCGAGTCCGGTGGACGAAGTTGGACAGCCCCACCCTCCAAGGCTATGGCCCACCCATATTTGTGGCCTTTTTCCGCTGAACGAACTTGGCGCCCCGGCCTTCGGGCGGTTATTTTTCGGCGCGGCTGTGCCCGCAGCCTATTTTTGGCATACGGAGGTGCCTCACAAAGTCTCGCGCCATGCCGAGTCCGGCGGACGACGTTGGCCAGCCCCACCCCCCAAGGCTTTGGCCCACCCGTTTTTGTGGCCTTTTTCCGCTGGACGAACTTGGGTCCCCGGCCTTCGGGCGGTTATTTATGGGCGCAGCTCTGCCCGCGGCCTATTTTTGGCACACGGAGGAGCCTCGCAAAGTCTCGCGCCATTCCGAGTCCGGCGGACGAAGTTGGCCAGCCCCACCCCCCAAGGCTATAGCCCACCCGTTTTTGTGGCCTTTTTCCGCTGGATGAACTTGACGCCCCGGCCTTCGGGTGGTTATTTATGGGCGCAACTGTGCCCGCGGCCTATTTTTGGCACACGGAGGAGCCTCGCAAAGTCTCGCGCCATTCCGAGTCCGGCGGACGAAGTTGGCCAGCCCCACCCCCCAAGGCTATAGCCCACCCGTTTTTGTGGCCTTTTTCCGCTGGACGAACTTGGCGCCCCGGCATTCGGGCGGTTATTAATGGCGCTGCTGATTCCACGGACTATTTTTGGGACACGGAGGCACATCGCAAAGTCTCGCGCCATTCCGAGTCCGGCGGACGAAGTGGGCCAGCCCCACCCCCCAAGGCTATAGGCCACCCGTTTTTGTGGCCTTTTTCCGCTGGATGAACTTGGCGCCCCGGCCTTCGGGCTGTTATTTTTTGACGCGGCTGTGCCCACGGAGTATTTTTGGCACACGGAGGTGCCTCGCAAAGTCTCGCGCCGTTCCGAGTCCGGTGGACGAAGTGGGCCAGCCCCACCCCCCAAGGCTATAGCCCACCCGTTTTTGTGGCCTTTTTCCGCTGGACAAACTTGGCGCCCCGGCCTTTGGGCAGTTATTTTTGGGCGCGGCTGTGCCCGCGGCATATTTTTGGCACACGGAGGTGCCTCGCAAAGTCTCGCGCCATTCCGAGTCCGGCGGACGCAGTTGGCCAGCCCCACCCCCCAAGGCTATAGCCCACCCGTATTTGTAGCCTTTTTCCGCTGGACGAACTTGGCGTCCCGGCCTTCGGGCGGTTATTTTTGGGTACGGCTGTGCCCGTGGCCTATTTTTGGTACACGGAGGTGCCTCGCAAAGTCTCGCGCCGTTCCGAGTCCGGTGGACGAAGTTGGACAGCCCGACCCTCCAAGGCTATGGCCCACCCATATTTGTGGCCTTTTTCCGCTGGACGAACTTGGCGCCCCGGCCTTCGGGCGGTTATTTTTCGGCGCGGCTGTGCCCGCAGCCTATTTTTGGCATACGGAGGTGCCTCGCAAAGTCTCGCGCCATGCCGAGTCCGGCGGACGACGTTGGCCAGCCCCACCCCCCAAGGCTTTGGCCCACCCGTTTTTGTGGCCTTTTTCCGCTGGACGAACTTGGGTCCCCGGCCTTCGGGCGGTTATTTATGGGCGCAGCTGTGCCCGCGGCCTATTTTTGGCACACGGAGGAGCCTCGCAAAGTCTCGCGCCATTCCGAGTCCGGCGGACGAAGTTGGCCAGCCCCACCCCCCAAGGCTATAGCCCACCCGTTTTTGTGGCCTTTTTCCGCTGGATGAACTTGACGCCCCGGCCTTCGGGTGGTTATTGATGGGCGCAGCTGTGCCCGCGGCCTATTTTTGGCACACGGAGGAGCCTCGCAAAGTCTCGCGCCATTCCGAGTCCGGCGGACGAAGTTGGCCAGCCCCACCCCCCAAGGCTATAGCCCACCCGTTTTTGTGGCCTTTTTCCGCTGGACGAACTTGGCGCCCCGGCATTCGGGCGGTTATTAATGGCGCTGCTGATTCCGCGGACTATTTTTGGGACACGGAGGCACCTCGCAAAGTCTCGCGCCATTCCGAGTCCGGCGGACGAAGTGGGCCAGCCCCACCCCCCAAGGCTATAGGCCACCCGTTTTTGTGGCCTTTTACCGCTGGATGAACTTGGCGCCCCGGCCTTCGGGCTGTTATTTTTGGGCGCGGCTTTGCCCGTGCCATATTTTTGGCACACGGAGGCACCTCGTAAAGTCTCACGCCATTCCAAGTCCGGCGGACGAAGTTGGCCAGCCCCACCCCCCAAGGCTATAGCCCACCCGTATTTGTGGCCTTTTACCGCTGGACGAACTTGGCGCCCCAGCCTTCGGGTGGTTATTTTTGGGCGCGGCTGTGCCCGCAGCCTATTTTTGGCACACGGAGGTGCCTCGCAAAGTCTCGCGCCATTCCGAGTCCGGCGGACGAAGTTGGCCAGCCCCATCCCCCAAGGCTATAGGCCACCCGTTTTTGTGGTCTTTTTCCGCTGGATGAACTTGCCGCCCCGGCCTTCGGGCCGTTATTTTTGGGCGCGGCTGTGCCCGCAGCCTATTTTTGGCACACGGAGGTGCCTCGCAAAGTCTCGCGCCATTCCGAGTCCGGCGGACGCAGTTGGCCAGCCCCACCCCCCAAGGCTATAGCCCACCCGTATTTGTGGCCTTTTTCCGCTGGACGAACTTGGTGTCCCGGCCTTCGGGCGGTTATTTTTTGGTACGGCTGTGCCCGTGGCCTATTTTTGGTACACGGAGGTGCCTCGCAAAGTCTCGCGCCGTTCCGAGTCCGGTGGACGAAGTTGGACAGCCCGACCCTCCAAGGCTATGGCCCACCCATATTTGTGGCCTTTTTCCGCTGGACGAACTTGGCGCCCCGGCCTTCGGGCGGTTATTTTTTCGGCGCGGCTGTGCCCGCAGCCTATTTTTGGCATACGGAGGTGCCTCGCAAAGTCTCGCGCCATGCCGAGTCCGGCGGACGACGTTGGCCAGCCCCACCCCCCAAGGCTTTGGCCCACCCGTTTTTGTGGCCTTTTTCCGCTGGACGAACTTGGGTCCCCGGCCTTCGGGCGGTTATTTATGGGCGCAGCTGTGCCCGCGGCCTATTTTTGGCACACGGAGGAGCCTCGCAAAGTCTCGCGCCATTCCGAGTCCGGCGGACGAAGTTGGCCAGCCCCACCCCCCAAGGCTATAGCCCACCCGTTTTTGTGGCCTTTTTCCGCTGGATGAACTTGACGCCCCGGCCTTCGGGTGGTTATTGATGGGCGCAGCTGTGCCCGCGGCCTATTTTTAGCACACGGAGGAGCCTCGCAAAGTCTCGCGCCATTCCGAGTCCGGCGGACGAAGTTGGCCAGCCCCACCCCCCAAGGCTATAGCCCACCCGTTTTTGTGGCCTTTTTCCGCTGGACGAACTTGGCGCCCCGGCATTCGGGCGGTTATTAATGGCGCTGCTGATTCCGCGGACTATTTTTGGGACACGGAGGCACCTCGCAAAGTCACGCGCCATTCCGAGTCCGGCGGACGAAGTGGGCCAGCCCCACCCCACAAGGCTATAGGCCACCCGTTTTTGTGGCCTTTTACCGCTGGATGAACTTGGCGCCCCGGCCTTCGGGCTGTTATTTTTGGGCGCGGCTTTGCCCTTGCCATATTTTTGGCACACGGAGGCACCTCATAAAGTCTCGCGCCATTCCGAGTCCGGCGGACGAAGTTGGCCAGCCCCACCCCCCAAGCCTATAGCCCACCCGTATTTGTGGCCTTTTACCGCTGGACGAACTTGGCGCCCCAGCCTTCGGGAGGTTATTTTTGGGCGCGGCTGTGCCCGCAGCCTATTTTTGGCACACGGAGGAGCCTCGTAAAGTCTCGCGCCATTCCGAGTCCGGCGGACGAAGTTGGCCAGCCCCACCCCCCAAGGCTATAGCCCACCCGTTTTTGTGGCCTTTTTCCGCTGGACGAACTTGGCGCCCCGGCCTTCGGGTGGTTATTTTTGGGCGCGGCTGTGCCCGCGGCCTATTTTTGGCACACGGAGGCACCTCGCAAAGTCTCGCGCCATTCCGAGTCCGGCGGACGAAGTTGGCCAGCCCCATCCCCCAAGGCTATAGGCCACCCGTTTTTGTGGTCTTTTTCCGCTGGATGAACTTGCCGCCCCGGCCTTCGGGCCGTTATTTTTGGGCGCGGCTGTGCCTGCAGTCTATTTTTGCCACACGGAGGCCCCCCGCAAAGTCTCGCGCCATTCCGAGTCCGGCGGACGAAGTTGGCCAGCCCCACCCCCCAAGGCTATAGCCCACCCGTATTTGTGGCCTTTTTCCGCTAGACGAACTTGGCGCCCCGGCCTTCGGGATGTTATTTTTGGGCGCGGCTTTGCCCGCGGACTATTTTTGGCACACGGAGGTGCCTCGTAAAGTCTCGCGCCATTCCGAGTCCGGCGGACGAAGTTGGCCAGCCCCACCCCGCAAGGCTATAGCCCACCCGTTTTTGTGGCCTTTTTCCGCTGGACGAACTTGGCGCCCCGGCCTTTGGGAGGTTATTTTTGGGTGCGGCTGTGCCCGCGGCCTATTTTTGGTACACGGAGGCACCTCGTAAAGTTTCGCGCCATTCCGAGTCCTGTGGACGAAGTTGGCCAGCCCCACACCCCAAGGCTATAGCCCACCCGTTTTTGTGGCCTTTTTTCGCTGGACGAACTTGGCGCCCCAGCCTTCGGGCGGTTATTTTTAGGCGCGGCTGTGCCCGCGGCCTATTTTTGGCACACGGAGGTGCCTCGCAAAGTCGCACGCCATTCCGAGTCCGGCGGACGAAGTTGGCCAGCCCCACACCCCGAGGCTATAGCCCACCCGTTTTTGTGGCCTTTTTCCAATGGACGAACTTGGCGCCCCGGCCTTCAGGCGGTTATTTTTGGCGCGGCTTTGCCCGCGGCCTATTTTTGGCACACGAGGCCCCTCATAAAGTCTCGCGGCATTCCGAGTCCGAGTCCGGCGGACGAAGTGGGCCAGCCCCACCCCCCAAGGCTATAGCGCACCCGTTTTTGTGGCCTTTTTCCGCTGGATGAACTTGACGCCCCGGCCTTCGGGTGGTTATTTATGGGCGCGGCTGTGCCCGCAGCCTATTTTTGACACACGGAGGCGCCTCGCAAAGTATCGCGCCATTCCGAGTCCGGCGGACAAAGTGGGCCAGCCCCACCCCCCAAGGCTATAGCCCACCCGTATTTGTGGCCTTTTTCCGCTAGACGAACTTGGCGCCCCGGCCTTCGGGATGTTATTTTTGGGCGCGGCTTTGCCCACGGACTATTTTTGGCACACGGAGGTGCCTCGTAAAGTCTCGCGCCATTCCGAGTCCGGCGGACGAAGTTGGCCAGCCCCACCCCGCAAGGCTATAGCCCACCCGTTTTTGTGGCCTTTTTCCGCTGGACGAACTTGGCGCCCCGGCCTTTGGGAGGTTATTTTTGGGTGCGGCTGTGCCCGCGGCCTATTTTTGGTACACGGAGGCACCTCGTAAAGTTTCGCGCCATTCCGAGTCCTGTGGACGAAGTTGGCCAGCCCCACACCCCAAGGCTATAGCCCACCCGTTTTTGTGGCCTTTTTTCGCTGGACGAACTTGGCGCCCCAGCCTTCGGGCGGTTATTTTTAGGCGCGGCTGTGCCCGCGGCCTATTTTTGGCACACGGAGGTGCCTCGCAAAGTCGCACGCCATTCCGAGTCCGGCGGACGAAGTTGGCCAGCCCCACACCCCGAGGCTATAGCCCACCCGTTTTTGTGGCCTTTTTCCAATGGACGAACTTGGCGCCCCGGCCTTCAGGCGGTTATTTTTGGCGCGGCTTTGCCCGCGGCCTATTTTTGGCACACGAGGCCCCTCATAAAGTCTCGCGGCATTCCGAGTCCGAGTCCGGCGGACGAAGTGGGCCAGCCCCACCCCCCAAGGCTATAGCGCACCCCGTTTTTGTGGCCTTTTTCCGCTGGATGAACTTGACGCCCCGGCCTTCGGGTGGTTATTTATGGGCGCGGCTGTGCCCGCAGCCTATTTTTGACACACGGAGGCGCCTCGCAAAGTATCGCGCCATTCCGAGTCCGGCGGACAAAGTGGGCCAGCCCCACCCCCCAAGGCTATAGCCCACCCGTTTTTGTGGCCTTTTTCCGCTGGACGAACTTGGCGCCCCGGCCTTCGGGTGGTTATTTTTGGGCGCGGCTGTGCCCGCGGCCTATTTTTGGCACACGGAGGCACCTCGCAAAGTCTCGCGCCATTCCGAGTCCGGCGGACGAAGTTGGCCAGCCCCACACCCCGAGGCTATAGCCCACCCGTTTTTGTGGCCTTTTTCCAATGGACGAACTTGGCGCCCCGGCCTTCAGGCGGTTATTTTTGGCGCGGCTTTGCCCGCGGCCTATTTTTGGCACACGAGGCCCCTCATAAAGTCTCGCGGCATTCCGAGTCCGAGTCCGGCGGACGAAGTGGGCCAGCCCCACCCCCCAAGGCTATAGCGCACCCGTTTTTGTGGCCTTTTTCCGCTGGATGAACTTGACGCCCCGGCCTTCGGGAGGTTATTTTTGGGTGCAGCTGTGCCCGCGGCCTATTTTTGGTACACGGAGGCACCTCGTAAAGTTTCGCGCCATTCCGAGTCCTGTGGACGAAGTTGGCCAGCCCCACACCCCAAGGCTATAGCCCACCCGTTTTTGTGGCCTTTTTTCGCTGGACGAACTTGGCGCCCCAGCCTTCGGGCGGTTATTTTTAGGCGCGGCTGTGCCCGCGGCCTATTTTTGGCACACGGAGGTGCCTCGCAAAGTCGCACGCCATTCCGAGTCCGGCGGACGAAGTTGGCCAGCCCCACACCCCGAGGCTATAGCCCACCCGTTTTTGTGGCCTTTTTCCAATGGACGAACTTGGCGCCCCGGCCTTCAGGCGGTTATTTTTGGCGCGGCTTTGCCCGCGGCCTATTTTTGGCACACGAGGCCCCTCATAAAGTCTCGCGGCATTCCGAGTCCGAGTCCGGCGGACGAAGTTGGCCAGCCCCACCCCCCAAGGCTATAGCCCACCCGTTTTTGTGGCCTTTTTCCGCTGGACGAACTTGGCGCCCCGGCCTTCGGGTGGTTATTTTTGCGCGCGGCTGTGCCCGCGGCCTATTTTTGGCACACGGAGGCACCTCGCAAAGTCTCGCGCCATTCCGAGTCCGGCGGACGAAGTTGGCCAGCCCCACCCCCCAAGGCTATAGGCCACCCGTTTTTGTGGTCTTTTTCCACTGGATGAACTTGCCGCCCCGGCCTTCGGGCCGTTATTTTTGGGCGCGGCTGTGCCCGCAGTCTATTTTTGGCACACGGAGGTACCCCGCAAAGTCTCGCGCCATTCCGAGTCCGGCGGACGAAGTTGGCCAGCCCCACCCCCCAAGGCTATAGCCCACCCGTATTTGTGGCCTTTTTCCGCTGGACGAACTTGGCGCCCCGGCCTTCGGGATGTTATTTTTGGGCGCGGCTTTGCCCGCGGACTATTTTTGGTACACGGAGGCGCCTCGTAAAGTCTCGCGCCATTCCGAGTCCGGCGGACGAAGTTGGCCAGCCCCACCCCGCAAGCCTATAGCCCACCCGTTTTTGTGGCCTTTTTCCGCTGGACGAACTTGGCGCCCCGGCCTTTGGGAGGTTATTTTTGGGCGCGGCTGTGCCCGCGGCCTATTTTTGGTACACGGAGGCACCTCGCAAAGTTTCGCGCCATTCCGAGTCCGGTGGACGAAGTTGGCCAGCCCCACACCCCAAGGCTATAGCCCACCCGATTTTGTGGCCTTTTTCCGCTGGACGAACTTGGCGCCCCGGCCTTCGGGTGGTTATTTTTGGGCGCGGCTGTGCCCGCGGCCTATTTTTGGCACACGGAGGCACCTCGCAAAGTCTCGCGCCATTCCGAGTCCGGCGGACGAAGTGGGCCAGCCCCACCCGCCAAGGCTATAGCCCACCCATATTTGTGGCCTTTTTCCGCTGGACGAACATGGCTCCCCGGCCTTCGGGCGGTTATTTTTGGGCGCGACTGTGCCCGCAGCCTATTTTTGGCACACGGTGGCGCCTCGTAAAGTCTCGCGCCATTCCGAGTCCGGCGGACGAAGTTGGCCAGCCCCACCCCCCAAGGCTATAGCCCACCCGTTTTTGTGGCCTTTTTCCGCTGGACGAACTTGGCGCCCCGGCCTTCGGGTGGTTATTTTTGGGCGCGGCTGTGCCCGCGGCCTATTTTTGGCACACGGAGGCACCTCGCAAAGTCTCGCGCCATTCCGAGTCCAGCGGACGAAGTTGGCCAGCCCCACCCCCCAAGGCTATAGGCCACCCGTTTTTGTGGTCTTTTTCCGCTGGATGAACTTGCCGCCCCGGCCTTCGGGCCGTTATTTTTGGGCGCGGCTGTGCCCGCAGTCTATTTTTGGCACACGGAGGCACCCCGCAAAGTCTTGCGCCATTCCGAGTCCGGCGGACGAAGTTGGCCAGCCCCACCCCCCAAGGCTATAGCCCACCCGTATTTGTGGCCTTTTTCCGCTGGACGAACTTGGCGCCCCGGCCTTCGGGATGATATTTTTGGGCGCGGCTTTGCCCGCGGACTATTTTTGGTACACGGAGGCGCCTCGTAAAGTCTCGCGCCATTCCGAGTCCGGCGGACGAAGTTGGCCAGCCCCACCCCGCAAGGCTATAGCCCACCCGTTTTTGTGGCCTTTTTCCGCTGGACGAACTTGGCGCCCCGGCCTTTGGGAGGTTATTTTTGGGCGCGGCTGTGCCCGCGGCCTATTTTTGGTACACGGAGGCACCTCGCAAAGTTTCGCGCCATTCCGAGTCCGGTGGACGAAGTTGGCCAGCCCCACACCCCAAGGCTATAGCCCACCCGATTTTGTGGCCTTTTTCCGCTGGACGAACTTGGCGCCCCGTCCTTCGGGTGGTTATTTTTGGGCGCGGCTGTGCCCGCGGCCTATTTTTGGCACACGGAGGCACCTCGTAAAGTCTCACGCCTTTCCGAGTCCGGCGGACGAAGTTGGCCAGCCCCACCCCCCAAGGCTATAGCCCACCCGTTTTTGTGGCCTTTTTCCGCTGGACGAACATGGCGCCCCGGCCTTCGGGCGGTTATTTTTGGGCGCGGCTTTGCCCGAGGCCTATTTTTGGCACACGGAGGCCCCTCGCAAAGTCTCCCGGCATTCCGAGTCCGGCGGACGAAGTCGGCCAGCCACACCCCACAAGGCTATTGCCCACCCGTTTTTGTGGCCTTTTTCCGCTGGACGAACTTGGTGCCCCAGCCTTCGGGTGGTTATTTTTGGGCAAGGCTTTGTCCGCGGCCTATTTTTGCCACACGGAGGCCCCTCGCAAAGTCTCGCGGCATTCCGAGTCCGGCGGACGAAGTTGGCCAGCCCCACCCCCCAAGGCTATAGCCCACCGGTTTTTGTGGCCTTTTTCCACTGGACGAACTTGGCGCCCCGGCCTTCAGGCGGTTATTTTTGGCGCGGCTTTGCCCGCGGCCTATTTTTGGCACACGAGGCCCCTCATAAAGTCTCGCGGCATTCCGAGTCCGAGTCCGGCGGACGAAGTTGGCCAGCCCCACCCCCCAAGGATATAGCCCACCCGTTTTTGTGGCCTTTTTCTGCTGGACAAACTTGGCGCCCCGGCCTTTGTGCAGTTATTTTTGGGCGCGGCTGTGCCCGCGGCATATTTTTGGCACACGGAGGTGCCTCGTAAAGTCTCGCGCCATTCCGAGTCCGGCGGACGCAGTTGGCCAGCCCCACCCCCCAAGGCTATAGCCCACCCGTATTTGTGGCCTTTTTACGCTGGACGAACTTGGCGTCCCGGCCTTCGGGTGGTTATTTTTGGGTACGGCTGTGCTCGTGGCCTATTTTTGGTACACGGAGGTGCCTCGCAAAGTCTCGCGCCATTCCGAGTCCGGCGGACGAAGTTGGCCAGCCCCACACCCCAAGGCTATAGCCCACCCGTTTTTGTGGCCTTTTTCCGCTGGACGAACTTGGCGCCCCAGCCTTCGGGCGGTTATTTTTGGGCGCGGCTGTGCCCGCGGCCTATTTTTGGTACACGGAGGTGCCTCGGAAAGTCTCGCGCCATTCCGAGTCCGGCGGACGAAGTTGGCCAGCCCCACCCCCCAAGGCTATAGGCCACCCGTTTTTGTGGCCTTTTACCGCTGGATGAACTTGGCGCCCCGGCCTTCGGGCTGTTATTTTTGGGCACGGCTTTGCCCGCGGCAAATTTTTGGCACACGGAGGCACCTTGCAAAGTCTCACGCCATTCCGAGTCCGGCGGACAAAGTTGGCCAACCCCACCCCCTAAGGCTATCGCCCACCCGTATTTGTGGCCTTTTACCGCTGGACGAACTTGGCGCCCCAGCCTTCGGGAGGTTATTTTTGGGCGCGGCTGTGCCCGCGGCCTATTTTTGGCACACGGAGGAGCCTCGTAAAGTCTCGCGCCATTCCGAGTCCGGCGGACGAAGTTGGCGAGCCCCACCCCCCAACGCTATAGACCACCCGTTTTTTTGGCCTTTTCCCGCTGGACGAACTTGGCGCCCCGGCCTTTGGGCGGTTATTTTTGGGCGCGGCTGTGGCAGCGGCCTATTTTTGGCACACGGAGGTGCCTCGCAAAGTCTCGCGCCGTTCCGAGTCCGGCGGACGAAGTGGGCCAGCCCCACCCGCCAAGGCTATAGCCCACCCGTATTTGTGGCCTTTTTCCGCTGGACGAACTTGGCTCCCCGGCCTTCGGGCGGTTATTTTTGGGCGCGACTGTGCCCGCAGCCTATTTTTGGCACACGGTGGCGCCTCGTAAAGTCTCGCGCCATTCCGAGTCCGGCGGACGAAGTGGGCCAGCCCCACCCCCCAACGCTATAGCCCACCCGTTTTTGTGGCCTTTTTCCGCTGGACGAACTTGGCGCCCCGGCCTTCGGGTGGTTATTTTTGGGCGCGGCTGTGCCCGCGGCCTATTTTCGGCACACGGAGGCACCTCGCAAAGTCTCGCGCCATTCCGAGTCCGGAGGACGAAGTTGGCCAGCCCCACCCCCCAAGGCTATAGGCCACCCGTTTTTGTGGTCTTTTTCCGCTGGATGAACTTGCCGCCCCGGCCTTCGGGCCGTTATTTTTGGGCGCGGCTGTGCCCGCAGTCTATTTTTGGCACACGGAGGCACCCCGCAAAGTCTCGCGCCATTCCGAGTCCGGCGGACGAAGTTGGCCAGCCCCACCCCCCAAGGCTATAGCCCACCCGTTTTTGTAGCCTTTTTCCGCTGGACGAACTTGGCGCCCCGGCCTTCGGGCGGTTATTTTTGGGTACGGCTTTGCCCGTGACCAATTTTTGGCACACGGAGGCCCCTCGCAAAGTCTCGCGGCATTCCGAGTACGGCGGACGAAGTTGGCCAGCCCCACTCCCCAAGGCTATACTCCACCCGTTTTTGTGGTCTTTTTCCGCTGGATGAACTTGCCGCCCCGGCCTTCGGGCCGTTATTTTTGGGCGCGGCTGTGCCCGCAGTCTATTTTTGGCACACGGAGGCACCCCGCAAAGTCTCGCGCCATTCCGAGTCCGGCGGACGAAGTTGGCCAGCCCCACCCCCCAAGGCTATAGCCCACCCGTTTTTGTGGCCTTTTTCCGCTGGACGAGCTTGGCGCCCCGGCCTTTGGGATGTTATTTTTGGGCGCGGCTTTGCCCGCAGACTATTTTTGGCACACGGAGGTGCCTCGTAAAGTCTCGCACCATTCCGAGTCCGGCGGACGAAGTTGGCCATCCCCACCCCGCAAGGTTATAGCCCACCCGTTTTTGTGGCCTTTTTCCGCTGGACGAACTTGGCGCCCCGGCCTTTGGGAGGTTATTTTTGGGCGCGGCTGTGCCCGCGGCCTATTTTTGGTACACGGAGGCACCTCGCAAAGTTTCGCGCCATTCCGAGTCCGGCGGACGAAGTTGGCCATCCCCACCCCGCAAGGCTATAGCCCACCCGTTTTTGTGGCCTTTTTCCGCTGGACGAACTTGGCGCCCCAGCCTTCGGGCGGTTATTTTTAGGCGCGGCTGTGCCCGCGGCCTATTTTTGGGACACGGAGGTGCCTCGCAAAGTCGCGCGCCATTCCGAGTCCGGCGGACGAAGTTGGCCAGCCCCACACCCCGAGGCTATAGCCCACCCGTTTTTGTGGCCTTTTTCCAATGGACGAACTTGGCGCCCCGGCCTTCAGGCGGTTATTTTTGGCGCGGCTTTGCCCGCGGCCTATTTTTGGCACACGAGGCCCCTCATAAAGTCTCGCGGCATTCCGAGTCCGAGTCCGAGTCCGGCGGACGAAGTTGGCCAGCCCCACCCCCCAAGGATATAGCCCACCCGTTTTTGTGGCCTTTTTCCGATGGACGAACTTGGTGCCCCGGCCTTCGGGTGGTTATTTTTGGGCGCGCCTTTTCCGCGGCCTATTTTTGGCACACGGAGGCCCCTCGCAAAGTCTCGCGGCATTCCGAGTCCGGCGGACGAAGTTGGCCAGCCCCACCCCCCAAGGCTATACTTCACCCGTTTTTGTGGCCTTTTTCCGCTGGACGAACTTGGCGCCCCGGCCTTCGGGTGGTTATTTTTGGGCGCGGCTGTGCCCGCGGCCTATTTTTGGCACACGGAGGCGCCTCAAAAAGTCTGGCGCCATTCCGAGTCCGGCGGACGAAGTTGGCCAGCCCCACCACCCAAGGCTATAGCCCACCCGTTTTTGTGGCCTTTTTCCGCTGGACGAACTTGGCGCCCCGGCTTTCGGGCGGTAATTTTTGGGCACGGCTTTGCCCGCGGCCTATTTTTGGCACGCGGAGGCCCCTCGCAAAGTCTCGCGGCATTCCAAGTCCAGCGGACGAAGTTGGCCAGCCCCACCCCCCAAGCCTATAGCCCACCCGTTTTTTTGTGGCCTTTTTCCCCTGGACGAACTGTGCGCCCCAGCGTTCGGGCGGTTATTTTTGGGCGCGGCTTTGCCCGCGGCCTATTTTTGGCGCACGGAGGCGCCTCGCAAAGTCTCGCGGCATTCCGAGTCCGAGTCCGGCGGACGAAGTTGGCCAGCCCCACCCCCCAAGGCTATAGCCCACCCGTTTTTATGACTTTTTTCCGGTGGACGAACTTGGCGCCCCGGCCTTCGGGCGGTTATTTTTGGGCGCGGCCTTGCCCGCGGCCTATTTTTGGCACACGGAGGCCCTTCGCAATGTCTCGCGGCATTCCGAGTCCGGCGGACGAAGTTGGCCAGCCCCACCCCCCAAGGCTATAGCCCACCCGTTTTTGTAGCCTTTTTCCGCTGGACGAACTTGGCGCCCCGGCCTTCGGGCGGTTATTTTTGGGTACGGCTGTGCCCGTAGCCAATTTTTGGCACACGGAGGCCCCTCGCAAAGTCTCGCGGCATTCCGAGTACGGCGGACGAAGTTGGCCAGCCCCACTCCCCAAGGCTATACTCCACCCGTTTTTGTGGCCTTTTTGCGCTGGATGTACTTGGCGCCCCGGCCTTCGGGCTGTTATTTTTGGGCGCGGCTTTGTCCGCGGCCTACTTTTGGCGCACGGAGGCCCTTCGCAAAGTCTCGCGGCATTCCGAGTCCGGCGGACGAAGTTGGCCAGCCCCACCCCCCAAGGCTATAGCCCACCCGTTTTTGTAGCCTTTTTCCGCTGGACGAACTTGGCGCCCCGGCCTTCGGGCGGTTATTTTTGGGTACGGCTTTGCCCGTGACCAATTTTTGGCACACGGAGGACCCTCGAAAAGTCTCGCGGCATTCCGAGTCCGGCGGACGAAGTTGGCCAGCCCCACCCCCCAAGGCTATAGCCCACCCGTTTTTGTGGCCTATTTCCGCTGGACGAACTTGGCGCCCCGGCCTTCGGGTGATTATTTTTGGGCGCGGCTTTGTCCGCGGCCTATTTTTGTCACACGGAGGCCCCTCGCAAAATCTCGCGGCATTCCGAGTCCGGCGGACGAAGTGGGCCAGCCCCACCCCCCAACGCTATAGCCCACCCGTTTTTGTAGCTTTTTTCCGCTGGACGAACTTGGCGCCCCGGCCTTCAGTCGGGTATTGTTGGGCGCGGCTTTGCCCACGGCCTATTTTTGGCACACGGAGGCCCTTCGCAAAGTCTCGCGGCATTCCGAGTCCGGCGGACGAAGTTGGCCAGCCCCACCCCCCAAGGCTATAGCCCAACCGTTTTTGTAGCCTTTTTCCGCTGGACGAAATTGGCGCCCCGGCCTTCGGACGGTTATTTTTGGGTGCGGCTTTGCCCGCGGCCTATTTTTGGCACACGGAGGCCCCTCGCAAAGTCTCGCGGCATTCCGTGTCCGGCGGACGAAGTGGGCCAGCCGAAGCCCCCAAGGCTATAGCCCACCCGTTTTTGTGGCCTTTTTCCGCTGGACGAACTTGGCGCCCTGGCCTTCGGTCGGGTATTGCTGGGCGCGGCTTTACCCGCGGCCTATTTTTGGCACACGGAGGCCCTTCGCAAAGTCTCGCGGCATTCCGAGTCCGGCGGACGAAGTTGGCCAGCCCCACCCCCCAAGGCTATAGCCCACCCGTTTTTGTAGCCTTTTTCCGCTGGACGAACTTGGCGCCCCGGCCTTCGGGCGGTTATTTTTGTGTACGGCTTTGCCCGTGACCAATTTTTGGCACACGGAGGACCCTCGAAAAGTCTCGCGGCATTCCGAGTCTGGCGGACGAAGTTGGCCAGCCCCACCGCCCAAGGCTGTAGCCCACCCGTTTTTGTAGCCTTTTTCCGCTGGACGAACTTGGCGCCCCGGCCTTCGGACGGTTATTTTTGGGTGCGGCTTTGCTCGCGGCCTTTTTTTTGCACATGGAGGCCCCTCGCAAAGTCTCGCAGCATTCCGAGTCCGGCGGACGAAGTTGGCCAGCCCCACGCCCCAAGGCTATAGCCCACCCGTTTTTGTGGCCTTTTTCAGCTGGACGAACTTGGCGCCCCGGCCTTCGGTCGGGTATTGTTGGGCGCGGCTTTGCCCGCGGCCTATTTTTGGCACACGGAGGCCCTTCGCAAAGTCTCGCGGCATTCCGAGTCCGGCGGACGAAGTTGGCTAGCCCCACCCGCCAAGGCTATAGCCCACCCGTTTTTGTGGCCTTTTTCCGCTGGACGAACTTGGCGCCCTGGCCTTCGGGCGGTTATTTGTGGGCGCGGCTTTGCGCACGGCCTATTTTTGGCACACGGAGGCCCCTCGCAAAGTCTCGCGGCATTCCGAGTCCGGCGGACGAAGTTGGCCAGCCCCACCCCCCAAGGCTATACCCCATCCGTTTTTGTGGCCTATTTGCGCTGGACGAACTTGGCGCCCCGGCCTTCGGGTGGTTATTTTTGGGCGCGGCTTTCCGCGCGGCCTATTTTTGCCACATGGAGGCCCCTCGCAAAGTCTCGCGGCATTCCGAGTCCGGCGGACGAAGTTGGCCAGCCCCACCCCCCAAGGCTATAGCCCACCCGTTTTTGTAGCCTTTTTCTGCTGGACGAACTTGGCGTCCCGGGCTTCGGACGGTTATTTTTGGGTGCGGCTTTGCTCGCGGCCTATTTTTTGCACACGGACGCCCCTCGCAAAGTCTCGCGGCATTCCGAGTCCGGCGGACGAAGTTGGCCAGCCCCACCCCCCAAGGCTATAGCCCACCCGTTTTTGTGGCCTTTTACCGCTGGACGAACTTGGCACCCCGGCCTTCGGGCGGTTATTTTTGGGCACGGCTTTGCCCGCGGCCTATGTTTGGCACACGGAGGCCCCTCCCAAAGTCTCGCGGCATTCCGAGTCCGGCGGACGAAGTTGGCCAGCCCCATCCCCCAAGGCTATAGCCCACCCGTTTTTGTGGCCTTTTACCGCTGGACGAACTTGGCGTCCCGGGCTTCGGACGGTTATTTTTGGGTGCGGCTTTGCTCGCGGCCTATTTTTTGCACACGGACGCCCCTCGCAAAGTCTCGCGGCATTCCGAGTCCGGCGGACGAAGTTGGCCAGCCCCACCCCCCAAGGCTATAGCCCACCCGTTTTTGTGGCCTTTTACCGCTGGACGAACTTGGCGCCCCGGCCTTCGGGCGGTTATTTTTGGGCACGGATTTGCCCGCGGCCTATGTTTGGCACACGGAGGCCCCTCGCAAAGTCTCGCGGCATTTCGAGTCTGGGGGACGAAGTAGGCCAGCCCCACCCCCCAAGGCTATAGCCCACCCGTTTTTGTGGCGTTTTTCCGCTGGACGAACTTGGCGCCCCGGCCTTCGGGCGGTTATTTTTGTGCGCGGCTATGCCCGCGGCCTATTTTTTGCAAACGGAGGCCCCTCGCAATGTCTCGCGGCATTCCGAGTCCGGCGGACGAAGTTGGCCAGCCCCACCCCCCAAGGATATAGCCCACCCGTTTTTGTGGCCTTTTTCCGCTGGACGAACATGGTGCCCCGTCCTTCGGGCTGTTATTTTTGGGCGCAGCTTTGCCCGTGGCCTAGTTTTGGCACACAGAGGCCCCTCGCAAAGTCTCGCGGCATTCCGAGTCCGGCGGACGAAGTTGGCCAGCCCCACCCCCCAAGGCTATAGCCCACCCGTTTTTGTGGCCTTTTTCCGGTGGACGAACTTGGCGACCCGGCCTTCGGGCGGTTATTTTTGGGCGCGGCTTTGCCCGTGGCCTATTTCTTGCACACGGAGTCCCCTCGTAAAGTCTCACGGCATTCCGAGTCCGGCGGACGAATTTGGCCAGCCCCACCCCTCAAGGCTATAGCCCACCCGTTTTTGTGGCCTTTTTCCGCTGGACGAAGTTGGCGCCCCGGCCTTCGGGCGGTTATTTTTGGGCGCGGCATTGTCTGCTGCCTATTTTTGGCACATGGAGGTCCCTCGCAAAGTCTTGCGCCATTCCGAGTCCGGCGGACGAAGTTGGCCAGCCCCACCCCCCAAGGCTATAGCCCACCTGTTTTTGTGGCCTTTTTCCGCTGGACGAACATGGCGTTCCGGCCTTCGGGCGGTTATCTTTGGGCGCTGCTTTGTCCGCAGCCTATTTTTGGCACACGGAGGCCGCTCGCAAAGTCTTACGGCATTCCGAGTCCGGCGGACGAAGTAGGCCAGCCCCACCCCCCAAGGCTTATAGCCCACCCGTTTTTGTGGCCCGTTTCCGCTGGATGAACTTGGCACCCCGTCCTTCGGGCGGTTATTTTTGGGCGCGGCTTTGTCCGCGCCTTATTTTTGGCACACGGAGGCCCCTCGCAAAGTCTTGCGGCATTCCGAGTCCGGCGGACGAAGTTGCCCAGCCCCACCCCCCTAGGCTATAGCCCACCCGTTTTTGTGGCCTTTGTCCGCTGGACGAACTTGGCGCCCCGGGCTTCGGGCTGTTATTTTTGGGCGCGGCTTTGTCCAAACCCTATTTTTGGCGCACGGAGGCCCCTCGCAATGTCTCGCGGCATTTCGAGTCTGGGGGACAAAGTTGGCCAGCCCCACCCCCCAAGGCTATAGCCCACCCGTTTTTGTGACCTTTTTCCGCTGGACGAACTTGGCGCCCCGGCCTTCGGGCGGTTATTTTTGGGCGCGGCTTTGCCCGCGGCCTATTTTTGGCAAACGGAGGCCCCTCGCAATGTCTCGCGGCATTCCGAGTCCGGCGGACGAAGTTGGCCAGCCCCACCCCCCAAGGGTATAGCCCACCCGTTTTTGTGGCCTTTTTCCGCTGGACGAACTTGGCGCCCTGGCCTGCGGGCGGTTATTTTTGGGCGCGGCTTCGCCCGCGGCCTATTTTTGGCACATGGAGGCCCCTCGCAAAGTCTCGCGGCATTCCGAGTCCGGCAGACGAAGTTGGCCAGCCCCACCCCCCAAGGATATAGCCCACCCATTTTTGTGACCTTTTTCCGCTGGACGAACTTGGCGCCCCGGCCTTCGGGGGGTTATTTTTGGGCGCGGCTTTGCCCGCGGCCTATTTTTGGCAAACGGAGGCCCCTCGCAATGTCTCGCGGCATTCCGAGTCCGGCGGACGAAGTTGGCCAGCCCCACCCCCCAAGGCTATAGCCCACCCGTTTTTGTGGCCTTTTTCCGCTGGACGAACTTGGCGCCCTGGCCTGCGGGCGGTTATTTTTGGGCGCGGCTTCGCTCGCGGCCTATTTTTGGCACATGGAGGCCCCTCGCAAAGTCTCGCGGCATTCCGAGTCCGGCAGACGAAGTTGGCCAGCCCCACCCCCCAAGGATATAGCCCACCCATTTTTGTGGCCTTTTTCCGCTGGACGAACTTGGCGCCCCGGCCTTCGGGCGGTTATTTTTGGGAGCGCCTTTGCCCGCGGCCTATTTTTTGCACACGGAGGCCCCTCGCAAAGTCTCGCGGCATTCCGAGTCCGGCGGACGAAGTCGGCCAGCCCCACCCCCCAAGGCTGTAGCCCACCCGTTTTTGTGACCTTTTTCCACTGGACGAACTTGGTGCCCCGGCCTTCGGGCGGTTATTTTTGGGCGCGGAATTTCCTGCGGCCTATGTTTGGCACACGGAGGCCCCTCGGAAAGTCTCATGGCATTCCGAGTCCGGCGGATGATGTTGGCCAGCCCCACCCCCCAAGGCTATAGCCCACCCGTTTTTGTGGCCTTTTTCCGCTGGACGAACTTGGCGCCCCGGCCTTCGGGCGGTTATTTGTTGGCGCGGCTATGCCCGCGGCCTATTTTTGGCACATCGAGGCCCCTCGCAAAGTCTCGAGGCATTCCGAGTCCGGCGGACTATGTTGGCCAGCCCCACCCCCCAACGCTATAGCCGACCCGTTTTTGTGGCCTTTTTCCGCTGGACGAACTTGGCTCCCCGGCCTTCGGGAGGTTATTTTTGGGTGCGGCTTTGACCGCGGCCTATTTTTGGTAGACGGAGGCCCCTCGCAAAGTCCCGCGGCATTCCGAGTCCGGCGGACGAAGTGGGCCAGCCCCACCCCTCAAAGCTATAGCCGACCCGTTTTTGTGGCCTTTTTCCGCTGGACGATCTCGGCGCCCCGGCCTTCGGGAGGTTATTTTTGGGCGCGGCTTTGCCCGCGGCCTATTTTTGGCAAACGGAGGCCCCTCGTAATGTCTCGCGGCATTCCGAGTCCGGCGGACGAAGTTGGCCAGCCCCACCCCCCAAGGCTATGGCCCACCCGTTTTTGTAGCCTTTTTCCGCTGGACGAACTTGGTTCCCCGGCCTTGGGGAGGTTATTTTTGGGCACGGTTTTGCCTGCGGCCTATTTTTGGCAAACGGAGGCCCCTCGCAATGTCTCGCGGCATTCCGAGTCCGGCGGACGAAGTTGGCCATCCCCACCCCCCAAGGCTATAGCCGACCCGTTTTTGTGGCCTTTTTCCGCTGGACGAACTTGGCGCCCCGGCCTTCGGGCTGTTATTTTTGGGCGCGGCTTTGCCAGCGGCCTATTTTTGGCATACGAAGGCCCTTCACAAAGTCTCGCGGCATTCCGAGTCCGGCGGAAGATTTTGGCCAGCCCCACCCCCCAAGGCTATAGCCCACCCGTTTTTGTGGCCTTTTTCCGCTGGACGAACTTGGCGCCCCGGCCTTCGGGTGGTTATTTTTGGGCGCGGCTTTGCCAGCGGCCTATTTTTGGCATACGGAGGCCCTTCACAAAGTCTCGCGGCATTCCGAGTCCGAGTCCGGCGAACGAAGTTGGCCAGCCCCACCCCCCAAGGCTATAGCCCACCCGTTTTTGTGGCCTTTTTGCGCTGGACGAACTTGGCGCGCCGGCCTTCGGGCGGTTAATTTTGGGCGTGGCATTGTCCGCGGCCTATTTTTGGCACACGGAGGCCCCTCGCAAAGTCTCACGGCATTCCGAGTCCGGCGGTCGAAGTTGGCCAGCCCCACCCCCCAAGGCTATAGCCCACCCGTTTTTGTGGCCTTTTTCTGCTGGACGAACTTGGCGCCCCGGCATTCGGGCGGTTATTTTTGGGCGCGACCTATTTTTGGCACACGGAGGCCCCTCGGAAAGTCTCGCGGCATTCCGAGTCTAGTGGACAATGTTGGCCAGCCCCACCCCCCAAGGCTATAGCCCACCCGTTTTTGTGGCCTTTTTCCGCTGGACGAACTTGGCGCCCCAGCCTGCGGGCGGTTATTTTTGGGCGCGGCTTTGCCCGCGGCCTATTTTTGGCACACGGAGGCCCCTCGGAAAGTCTCGCGGCATTCCGAGTCCGGCGGAAGATGTTGGCCAGCCCCACCCCCCAAGGCTATAGCCCACCCGTTTTTGTGGCCTTTTTCCGCTGGACGAACTTGGCGCCCCGGCCTTCGGGCAGTTATTTTTGGGCTCGGCTTTGCCCGTGGCCTATTTTTCGCACACGGAGGCCCCTCGCAAAGTCTCGCGGCATTCCGATTCCGGCGGACGAAGTTGGCCAGCCCCACCCCCCAAGGCTATAGCCCACCCGTTTTTGTGGTCTTTTTCCGCTGGACGAACATGGCGCCCCGGCCTTCGGGCGGTTATTTTTGGGCGCGGCTTTGCCCGCGGCCTATTTTTGGAACACGGAGGCCCCTAGCAAAGTCTCGCGGCATTCCGAGTCCGGCGGACGAAGTTGGCCAGCCCCACCCGCCAAGGCTATAGCCCACCCGTTTTTGTGGCCTTTTTCCGCTGGACGAACTTGGCGCCCCGGCCTTCGGGTGGTTATTTTTGGGCGCGGCTTTGCGCGTGGCCTATTTTTGGCACACGGAGGCCCCTCGCAAAGTCTCGCGGCATTCCGAGTCCGGCGGACGAAGTTGGGCAGCCCCACCCCCCAAGGCTATAGCCCACCCGTTTTTGTGGCCTTTTTCCGCTGGACGAACTTGGCGCCCCGGCCTTCGGTCGGGTATTGTTGGACGCGACTTTGCCCGCGGCCTATTTTTGGCACACGGAGGCCCTTCAAAAAGTCTCGCGGCAGTCCGAGTCCGGCGGACGAAGTTCACCAGCCCCACCCCCCAAGGCTATAGCCCACCTGTTTTTGTGGCCTTTTTCCGCTGGACGAACTGGGCGCCCCGGCCTGCGGGCGGTTATTTTTGGACGCGGCCTATTTTTGGCACACGGAGGCCCCTCGGAAAGTCTCACGGCATTCCGAGTCCGGCGGTCGAAGTTGGCCAGCCCCACCCCCCAAGGCTATAGCCCACCCGTTTTTGTGGCCTTTTTCTGCTGGACGAACTTGGCGCCCCGGCATTCGGGCGGTTATTTTTGGGCGCGGCTTTACCCGCGGCCTATTTTTGGCACACGGAGGCCCCTCGCGAAGTGTCGCGGCATTCCGAGTCCGGCGGAAGATTTTGGCCAGCCCCACCCCCCAAGGCTATAGCCCACCCGTTTTTGTGGCCTTTTTCCGCTGGACGAACTTGGCGCCCCGGCCTTCGGGTGGTTATTTTTGGGCGCGGCTTTGCCAGCGGCCTATTTTTGGCATACGGAGGCCCTTCACAAAGTCTCGCGGCATTCCGAGTCCGAGTCCGGCGAACGAAGTTGGCCAGCCCCACCCCCCAAGGCTATAGCCCACCCGTTTTTGTGGCCTTTTTGCGCTGGACGAACTTGGCGCGCCGGCCTTCGGGCGGTTAATTTTGGGCGCGGCATTGTCCGCGGCCTATTTTTGGCACACGGAGGCCCCTCGCAAAGTCTCACGGCATTCCGAGTCCGGCGGTCGAAGTTGGCCAGCCCCACCCCCCAAGGCTATAGCCCACCCGTTTTTGTGGCCTTTTTCTGCTGGACGAACTTGGCGCCCCGGCATTCGGGCGGTTATTTTTGGGCGCGGCTTTACCCGCGGCCTATTTTTGGCACACGGAGGCCCCTCGCGAAATGTCGCGGCATTCCGAGTCCGGCGGAGGAAGTTGACCCGCCCCACCCCCCAAGGCTATAGCCCACCCGTTTTTGTGGCCTTTTTCCGCTGGACGAACTTGGCGCCCCAGCCTGCGGGCGGTTATTTTTGGGCGCGGCTTTGCCCGCGGCCTATTTTTGGCACACGGAGGCCCCTCGGAAAGTCTCGCGGCATTCCGAGTCCGGCGGAAGATGTTGGCCAGCCCCACCCCCCAAGGCTATAGCCCACCCGTTTTTGTGGCCTTTTTCCGCTGGACGAACTTGGCGCCCCGGCCTTCGGGCAGTTATTTTTGGGCTCGGCTTTGCCCGTGGCCTATTTTTCGCACACGGAGGCCCCTCGCAAAGTCTCGCGGCATTCCGATTCCGGCGGACGAAGTTGGCCAGCCCCACCCCCCAAGGCTATAGCCCACCCGTTTTTGTGGTCTTTTTCCGCTGGACGAACATGGCGCCCCGGCCTTCGGGCGGTTATTTTTGGGCGCGGCTTTGCCCGCGGCCTATTTTTGGAACACGGAGGCCCCTCGCAAAGTCTCGCGGCATTCCGAGTCCGGCGGACGAAGTTGGCCAGCCCCACCCGCCAAGGCTATAGCCCACCCGTTTTTGTGGCCTTTTTCCGCTGGACGAACTTGGCGCCCCGGCCTTCGGGTGGTTATTTTTGGGCGCGGCTTTGCGCGCGGCCTATTTTTGGCACACGGAGGCCCCTCGCAAAGTCTCGCGGCATTCCGAGTCCGGCGGACGAAGTTGGGCAGCCCCACCCCCCAAGGCTATAGCCCACCCGTTTTTGTGGCCTTTTTCCGCTGGACGAACTTGGCGCCCCGGCCTTCGGTCGGGTATTGTTGGACGCGACTTTGCCCGCGGCCTATTTTTCGCACACGGAGGCCCTTCAAAAAGTCTCGCGGCATTCCGAGTCCGGCGGACGAAGTTCACCAGCCCCACCCCCCAAGGCTATAGCCCACCTGTTTTTGTGGCCTTTTTCCGCTGGACGAACTGGGCGCCCCGGCCTGCGGGCGGTTATTTTTGGACGCGGCCTATTTTTGGCACACGGAGGCCCCTCGGAAAGTCTCACGGCATTCCGAGTCCGGCGCAGGAAGTTGGCCAGCCCCACCCCCCAAGACTATAGCCCACCCGTTTTTGTGGCTTTTTTGCGCTGGACGAACTTGGCGCCCCGGACTTTGGGCGGTTATTTTTGGGCGCGGCTTTGCCCGCGGCCTATTTTTCGAACAACGGAGGCCCCTCGCAAAGTCTCGCGGCATTCCGATTCCGGCGGACGAAGTTGGCCAGCCCCACCCCCCAAGGCTATAGCCCACCCGTTTTTGTGGACTTTTTCCGCTGGACGAACTTGGCACCGCGGCCTTCGGGCGGTTATTTTTGGGCGCAGATTTGACCGCGGCCTATTTTTGGTACACGGAGGCCCCTCGTAAAGTCTCATGGCATTCCGAGTCCGGCGGACGAAGTTGGCCAGCCCCAATCCCCAAGGCTATAGCCCACCCATTTTTGTGGCCTTTTTGCGCTGGACGCACTTGGCGCCCCGGCCTTCGGGAAGTTATTTTTGGGCGCGGCTTTGCCCGTGGCCTATTTTTTGCACACGGAGGCCCCTCGTAAAGTCTCGCGGCATTCCGAGTCCGGCGGACGAAGCTGGCCAGCCCCACCCCCCAAGGCTATAGCCCACCCGTTTTTGTGGCCTTTTTGCGCTGGACGAACTTGGCGCCCCGGCCTTCGGGCGGTTGTTTTTGGCCGCGACTTTGACCACGGCCTATGTGTGGCACACGGAGGCCCCTCGCAAAGTCCCGCGGCATTCCGAGTCCGGCGGACGAAGTTGGCCAGCCCCACCCCCCAAGGCTACAGCCCACCCGTTTTTGTGGCCTTTTTCCGCTGGACGAACTTGGCGCCCCGGCCATCGGGTGGTTATTTTTGGGCGCAACTTTGCCCGTGGCCTATTTTTGGCACACGGAGGCCCCTCCAAAAGTCTCGCGGCATTCCGAGTCCGGCGGACGAAGTAGGCCGGCCCCACCCCCCACGGCTATAGCCCACCCGTTTTTGTGGCCTTATTGGGTTGGAAGAACGTGGCGCCCCGGACTTCGGGCGGTTATTTTTGGGCGCGGCTTGGTCCGCAGCCTATTTTTGGCACACGGAGGCCCCTCGCAATGTCTCGCGGCATTCCGAGTCCGGCGGACGAAGTTGGCCAGCCCCACCCCCCAAGGCTATAGCCCACCCGTTATTGTGGCCTTTTTGCGCTGGACGAACTTGGCGCCCCGGCCTTCGGGCGGTTTTTTTTGGGCGCGGCATTGTCCGCGGCCTATTTTTGGCACACGGAGGCCCCTCGCAAAGTCTCGCGGCATTCCTAGTCCGGCGGACAAAGTTGGCCAGCCCCACCCCCCAAGGCTATAGCCCACCCGTTTTTGTGGCCTTTTTCCGCTGGACGAACTTGGCGCCCCGGCGTTCGGGCGATTATTTTTGGGCGCGGCTTTGCCCGCGGCCTATTTTTGGCACACGGAGGCCCCTCGCAAAGTCTCGCGGCATTCCGAGTCCGGCGGACGATGTTGGCCAGCCCCACCCCCCAAGGCTATAGCCCACCCGTTTTTGTGGCCTTTTTCCACTGGTCGAACTTGGCGCCCCGGCCTTCGGGCGGTTATTTGTTGGCGCGGCTTTGCCCGCGGCCTATGTTTGGCACACGGAGGCCCCTCGCAAAGTCTCACGGCATTCCGAGTCCGGCGGACGAAGTGGGCCAGCCCCACCCCCCAAGGCTATAGCCCACCCGTATTGGTGGCCTTTTTGCGCTGGACGAACTTGGCGCCCCGGCCTTCGGGCGGTTATTTTTGGGCGCGACATTGTCCGCGGCCTATTTTTGGCACATCGAGGCCCCTCGCAAAGTCTCGAGGCATTCCGAGTCCGGTGGACTATGTTGGCCAGCCCCACCCCCCAACGCTATAGCCGACCCATTTTTGTGGCCTTTTTCCGCTGGACGAACTTGGCTCCCCGGCCTTCGGGAGGTTATTTTTGGGTGCGGCTTTGACCGCGGCCTATTTTTGGTAGACGGAGGCCCCTCGCAAAGTCCCGCGGCATTCCGAGTCCGGCGGACGAAGTGGGCCAGCCCCACCCCTCAAAGCTATAGCCGACCCGTTTTTGTGGCCTTTTTCCGCTGGACGATCTCGGCGCCCCGGCCTTCGGGAGGTTATTTTTGGGCGCGGCTTTGCCCGCGGCCTATTTTTGGCAAACGGAGGCCCCTCGTAATGTCTCGCGGCATTCCGAGTCCGGCGGACGAAGTTGGCCAGCCCCACCCCCCAAGGCTATGGCCCACCCGTTTTTGTAGCCTTTTTCCGCTGGACGAACTTGGTTCCCCGGCCTTGGGGAGGTTATTTTTGGGCACGGTTTTGCCTGCGGCCTATTTTTGGCAAACGGAGGCCCCTCGCAATGTCTCGCGGCATTCCGAGTCCGGCGGACGAAGTTGGCCATCCCCACCCCCCAAGGCTATAGCCGACCCGTTTTTGTGGCCTTTTTGCGCTGGACGAACTTGGCGCCCCGGCCTTCGGGCGGTTATTTTTGGGCGCGGCTTTGCCAGCGGCCTATTTTTGGCATACGAAGGCCCTTCACAAAGTCTCGCGGCATTCCGAGTCCGGCGGAAGATTTTGGCCAGCCCCACCCCCCAAGGCTATAGCCCACCCGTTTTTGTGGCCTTTTTCCGCTGGATGAACTTGGCGCCCCGGCCTTCGGGTGGTTATTTTTGGGCGCGGCTTTGCCAGCGGCCTATTTTTGGCATACGGAGGCCCTTCACAAAGTCTCGCGGCATTCCGAGTCCGAGTCCGGCGAACGAAGTTGGCCAGCCCCACCCCCCAAGGCTATAGCCCACCCGTTTTTGTGGCCTTTTTGCGCTGGACGAACTTGGCGCGCCGGCCTTCGGGCGGTTAATTTTGGGCGCGGCATTGTCCGCGGCCTATTTTTGGCACACGGAGGCCCCTCGCAAAGTCTCACGGCATTCCGAGTCCGGCGGTCGAAGTTGGCCAGCCCCACCCCCCAAGGCTATAGCCCACCCGTTTTTGTGGCCTTTTTCTGCTGGACGAACTTGGCGCCCCGGCATTCGGGCGGTTATTTTTGGGCGCGGCTTTACCCGCGGCCTATTTTTGGCACACGGAGGCCCCTCGCGAAGTGTCGCGGCATTCCGAGTCCGGCGGAGGAAGTTGACCCGCCCCACCCCCCAAGGCTATAGCCCACCCGTTTTTGTGGCCTTTTTCCGCTGGACGAACTTGGCGCCCCAGCCTGCGGGCGGTTATTTTTGGGCGCGGCTTTGCCCGCGGCCTATTTTTGGCACACGGAGGCCCCTCGGAAAGTCTCGCGGCATTCCGAGTCCGGCGGACGAAGTTGGGCAGCCCCACCCCCCAAGGCTATAGCCCACCCATTTTTGTGGCCTTTTTCCGCTGGACGAACTTGGCGCCCCGGCCTTCGGTCGGGTATTGTTGGACGCGACTTTGCCCGCGGCCTATTTTTGGCACACGGAGGCCGTTCAAAAAGTCTCGCGGCATTCCGAGTCCGGCGGACGAAGTTCACCAGCCCCACCCCCCAAGGCTATAGCCCACCTGTTTTTGTGGCCTTTTTCCGCTGGACGAACTTGGCGCCCCGGCCTTCGGGTGGTTATTTTTGGGCGCGGCTTTGCCAGCGGCCTATTTTTGGCATACGAAGGCCCTTCACAAAGTCTCGCGGCATTCCGAGTCCGGCGGACGATGTTGGCCAGCCCCACCCCCCAAGGCTATAGCCCACCCGTTTTTGTGGCCTTTTTCCACTGGTCGAACTTGGCGCCCCGGCCTTCGGGCGGTTATTTGTTGGCGCGGCTTTGCCCGCGGCCTATGTGTGGCACACGGAGGCCCCTCGGAAAGTCTCGCGGCATTCCGAGTCTAGTGGACGATGTTGGCCAGCCCCACCCCCCAAGGCTATAGCCCACCCGTTTTTGTGGCCTTTTTCCGCTGGACGAACTTGGCGCCCCAGCCTGCGGGCGGTTATTTTTGGGCGCGGCTTTGCCCGCGGCCTATTTTTGGCACACGGAGGCCCCTCGGAAAGTCTCGCGGCATTCCGAGTCCGGCGGAAGATGTTGGCCAGCCCCACCCCCCAAGGCTATAGCCCACCCGTTTTTGTGGCCTTTTTCCGCTGGACGAACTTGGCGCCCCGGCCTTCGGGCAGTTATTTTTGGGCTCGGCTTTGCCCGTGGCCTATTTTTCGCACACGGAGGCCCCTCGCAAAGTCTCGCGGCATTCCGATTCCGGCGGACGAAGTTGGCCAGCCCCACCCCCCAAGGCTATAGCCCACCCGTTTTTGTGGTCTTTTTCCGCTGGACGAACATGGCGCCCCGGCCTTCGGGCGGTTATTTTTGGGCGCGGCTTTGCGCGCGGCCTATTTTTGGCACACGGAGGCCCCTCGCAAAGTCTCGCGGCATTCCGAGTCCGGCGGACGAAGTTGGGCAGCCCCACCCCCCAAGGCTATAGCCCACCCATTTTTGTGGCCTTTTTCCGCTGGACGAACTTGGCGCCCCGGCCTTCGGTCGGGTATTGTTGGACGCGACTTTGCCCGCGGCCTATTTTTGGCACACGGAGGCCGTTCAAAAAGTCTCGCGGCATTCCGAGTCCGGCGGACGAAGTTCACCAGCCCCACCCCCCAAGGCTATAGCCCACCTGTTTTTGTGGCCTTTTTCCGCTGGACGAACTGGGCGCCCCGGCCTGCGGGCGGTTATTTTTGGACGCGGCCTATTTTTGGCACACGGAGGCCCCTCGGAAAGTCTCACGGCATTCCGAGTCCGGCGGTCGAAGTTGGCCAGCCCCACCCCCCAAGGCTATAGCCCACCCGTTTTTGTGGCCTTTTTCTGCTGGACGAACTTGGCGCCCCGGCATTCGGGCGGTTATTTTTGGGCGCGGCTTTACCCGCGGCCTATTTTTGGCACACGGAGGCCCCTCGCGAAGTGTCGCGGCATTCCGAGTCCGGCGGAAGATTTTGGCCAGCCCCACCCCCCAAGGCTATAGCCCACCCGTTTTTGTGGCCTTTTTCCGCTGGACGAACTTGGCGCCCCGGCCTTCGGGTGGTTATTTTTGGGCGCGGCTTTGCCAGCGGCCTATTTTTGGCATACGGAGGCCCTTCACAAAGTCTCGCGGCATTCCGAGTCTGAGTCCGGCGAACGAAGTTGGCCAGCCCCACCCCCCAAGGCTATAACCCACCCGTTTTTGTGGCCTTTTTGCGCTGGACGAACTTGGCGCGCCGGCCTTCGGGCGGTTAATTTTGGGCGCGGCATTGTCCGCGGCCTATTTTTGGCACACGGAGGCCCCTCGGAAAGTCTCACGGCATTCCGAGTCCGGCGGTCGAAGTTGGCCAGCCCCACCCCCCAAGGCTATAGCCCACCCGTTTTTGTGGCCTTTTTCTGCTGGACGAACTTGGCGCCCCGGCATTCGGGCGGTTATTTTTGGGCGCGGCTTTACCCGCGGCCTATTTTTGGCACACGGAGGCCCCTCGCGAAGTGTCGAGGCATTCCGAGTCCGCCGGACGAAGTTGGCCAGCCCCACCCCCCAAGGCTATAGCCCACCCGTTTTGGTGGCCTTTTTGCGCTGGACGAACTTGGCGCACCGTCCTTCGGGCGCGGCATTGTCCACAGCCTATTTTTGGCACACGGAGGCCCCTCGCGAAGTCTCGCAGCATTCCGAGTCCGGCGGACGAAGTTGGCCAGCCCCACCCCCCAAGGCTATAGCCCACCCGTTTTGGTGGCCTTTTTGCGCAGGACGAACGTTGGCGCCCCGGCCTTCGGGCGGTTATTTTTGGGCGCGGCATTGTCCGTGGCCTATTTTTGGCACACGGAGGCCCCTCGCAAAGTCTCGCGGCATTCCGAGTCCGGCGGACGAAGTTGGCCAGCCCCACCCCCCAAGGCTATAGCCCACCCGTTTTTGTGGCCTTTTTCCCCTGGACGAAGTTGGCGCCCCGGCCTTCGGGCGGTTATTTTTGGGCGCGGCTTTGACCGCGGCCTATTTTTGGCAGACGGAGGCCCCTCGCAAAGTCTCACGGCATTCCAAGTCCGGCGGACGAAGTTGGCCAGCCCCACCCCTCAAGGCTATAACCCACCCGTTTTTGTGGCCTTTTTCCGCTGGACGAACTTGGCGCCCCGGCCATCGGGCGGTTATTTTTGGGTGCGGCTTTGGCCGCGGCCTATTTTTGGCACACGGAGGCCCCTCGCAAAGTCTTGCGGCATTCCGAGTCCGGCGGACCAAGCTGGCCAGCCCCCCCCCAAGGCTATAGCCCACCCGTTTTTGTGGCCTTTTTGCGGTAGACGAACTTGGCACCCCGGCCTTCGGGCTGTTATTTTTGGGCGCGGCATTGTCCACGGCCTATTTTTGGCACACGGAGGCCCCTCGCAAAGTCTCGCAGCATTCCGAGTCCGGCGGACGAAGTTGGCCAGCCCCACCCCCCAAGGCAATAGCCCACCCGTTTTGGTGGCCTTTTTGCGCTGGACGAACTTGGCGCCCCGGCCTTCGGGCGGTTATTTTTGGGTGCGGCATTGTCCACGGCCTATTTTTGGCACACGGAGGCCCCTCGCAAAGTCTCGCAGCATTCCGAGTCCGGCGGACGAAGTTGGCCTGCCCCACCCCCCAAGGCTATAGCCCACCCGTTTTTGTGGCCTTTTTGCACAGGACGAACGTTGGCACCCCGGCCTTCGGGCTGTTATTTTTGGGCGCGGCATTGCCTGCGGTCCATGTTTGGCACACGGAGGCTCCTCGTAAAGTCTCGCGGCATTCCGAGTCCGGCAGACGAAGTTGGCCAGCCCCACCCCCCAAGGCTATAGCCCACCCGTTTTTGTGGCCTTTTTCCCCTGGACGAAGTTGGCGCCGCGGCCTTCGGGCGGTTATTTTTGGGCGCGGCTTTGCCCGCGGCCTATGTTTGGCACACGGAGGCCCCTCGCAAAATCTCGCGGCATTCCGAGTCCGGCGGATGAAGTTGGCCAGCCCCACCTCCCAAGGCTATACCCCACCCGTTTTTGTGGCCTTTTTCCGCTGGACGAACTTGGCGCCCCGGCCTTTGGGCGGTTATTTTTGGGTGGGGGTTTACCCGCGGCCTATTTTTGGCACACGGAGGCCCCTCGCAGAGTCTCGCGGCATTCCGAGTCCGGCGGACGAAGTTTGCCAGCCCCACCCCCCAAGGCTATAGCCCACCCGTTTTTGTGGCCTTTTTCCGCTGGACGAACTTGGCGCCCCGGCCTTCGGGCGGTTATTTTTGGGCGCGGCTTTGCCTGCGGTCCATGTTTGGCACACGGAGGCTCCTCGTAAAGTCTCGCGGCATTCCGAGTCCGGCGGACGAACTTGGCCAGCCCCACACCCCAAGGCTATAGCCCAACCGTTTTTGTGGCCTTTTTCCGCTGGACGAACTTGGCGCCCCGGTCTTCGGGCGGTTATTTTTGGGCGCGGCTTTGCCCGCGGCCTATGTTTGGCACACGGAGGCCCCTCGCGAAGTCTCGTGGCATTCCGAGTCCCGCAGATGAAGTTGGCCAGCCCGACCCCCCAAGGCTATAGCCCACCCGTTTTTGTGACCTTTTTCCGCTGGACGAACTTGGCGCCCCGGCCGTCGGGCGGTTATTTTTGGGTGCGGCAATTCCCGCGGCCTATTTTTGGCACGCGGAGGCCCCTCGCAAAGTCTCGCGGCATTCCGAGTCCGGCGGATGAAGTTGGCCAGCCCCACCCCCCAAGGCTATAGCCCAACCGTTTTTGTTGTCTTTTTGCGCTGGACGAACTTGGCGCCTCGGCCTTCGGGCTGTTATTTTTGGGCGCGACTTTGTCCGCGGCCTATTTTTGGCACACGGAGGCCCATCGCCAAGTCTCGCGGCATTCCAAGTCTGGCGGACGAAGTTGGCTAGCCCCACCCCCAAAGGCTATAGCCCACCCGTTTTTGTGGCCTTTTTCCGCTGGACGAACTTGGCACCCCGGCCTTCGGGCCATTATTTTTGGGCGCGGCATTGGCCGCGGCCTTTTTTTGGCACATGGAGGCCCCTCGCAGAGTCTCGCGGCATTCCGAGTCCGGCGGACGAAGTTGGCCAGCCCCACCCCCCAAGGCTATAGCCCACCCGTTTTTGTGGCCTTTTTCTGCTGGACGAACTTGGCGCCCCGGCCTTCGGGCTGTTATTTTTGGGTGCGGCATTGCCTGCGGTCCATGTTTGGCACACGGAGGCTCCTCGTAAAGTCTCGCGACATTCCGAGTCCGGCGGACGAAGTTGGCCCGCCCCACGCCCCAAGGCTATAGCCCAACCGTTTTTGTGGCCTTTTTCCGCTGGACGAACTTGGCGCCCCAGCCTTCGGGTGGTTATTTTTGGGCGCGGCTTTGCCCGCGGCCTATGTTTGGCACACGGAGGCCCCTCGCAAAGTCTCGTGGCATTCCGAGTCCGGCAGATGAAGTTGGCCAGCCCCACCCCCCAAGGCTATAGCCCACCCGTTTTTGTGGCCTTTTTCCGCTGGACGAACTTGGCGCCCCGGCCTTTGGGTGGTTATTTTTGGGTGCGGGTTTACCCGCGGCCTATTTTTGGCACACGGTGGCCCCTCGCAGAGTCTCGCGGCATTCCAAGTCCGGCGGACGAAGTTGGCCAGCCCCACCCCCCAAGGCTATAGCCCACCCATTTTTGTGGCCTTTTGGCGCTGGACGAACTTGGCACCCCGGCCTTCGGGCTGTTATTTTTGGTTGCGGTTTTGCCTGCGGTCCATGTTTGGCACACGGAGGCTCCTCGTAAAGTCTCGCGACATTCCGAGTCCGGCGGACAAAGTTGGCCAGCCCCACGCCCCAAGGCTATAGCCCAACCGTTTTTGTGGCCTTTTTCCGCTGGACGAACTTGGCGCCGCGGCCTTCGGGCGGTTATTTTTGGGCGCGGCTTTGCCCGCGGCCTATGTTTGGCACACGGAGGCCCCTCGCAAAATCTCGCGGCATTCCGAGTCCGGCGGATGAAGTTGGCCAGCCCCACCTCCCAAGGCTATACCCCACCCGTTTTTGTGGCCTTTTTCCGCTGGACGAACTTGGCGCCCCGGCCTTTGGGCGGTTATTTTTGGGTGGGGGTTTACCCGCGGCCTATTTTTGGCACACGGAGGCCCCTCGCAGAGTCTCGCGGCATTCCGAGTCCGGCGGACGAAGTTTGCCAGCCCCACCCCCCAAGGCTATAGCCCACCCGTTTTTGTGGCCTTTTTCCGCTGGACGAACTTGGCGCCCCGGCCTTCGGGCGGTTATTTTTGGGCGCGGCTTTGCCTGCGGTCCATGTTTGGCACACGGAGGCTCCTCGTAAAGTCTCGCGGCATTCCGAGTCCGGCGGACGAACTTGGCCAGCCCCACACCCCAAGGCTATAGCCCAACCGTTTTTGTGGCCTTTTTCCGCTGGACGAACTTGGCGCCCCGGTCTTCGGGCGGTTATTTTTGGGCGCGGCTTTGCCCGCGGCCTATGTTTGGCACACGGAGGCCCCTCGCGAAGTCTCGTGGCATTCCAAGTCCGGCAGATGAAGTTGGCCAGCCCCACCCCCCAAGGCTATAGCCCACCCGTTTTTGTGACCTTTTTCCGCTGGACGAACTTGGCGCCCCGGCCTTCGAGCGGTTATTTTTGGGTGCGGCAATTCCCGCGGCCTATTTTTGGCACACGGAGTCCCCTCACAAAGTCTCGCGGTATTCCGAGTCCGGCGGACGAAGTTGGCCAGCCGCACCCCCCAAGGCTATAGGCCAACCGTTTTTGCGGCCTTTTTGCGCTGGACGAACTTGGCGCCCCGGCCTTCGGGCGGTTATTTTTGGGCGCGGCTTTGTCCGCGGCCTATTTTTGGCACGCGGAGGCCCTTCGCAAAGTCCAGCAGCATTCCGAGTCCGGCGGACGTAGTGGGCCAGCCCCACCCCCCAAGGTTATAGCCCAACCGTTTTTGTGGCCTTTTTCTGCTGGACGAACTTGGCACCCCGGCCTTCGGGCCGTTATTTTTGGGATCGGCTTTGCCCGTGGCCTATTTTTGGCACATGGAGGCCCCTCGCAAAGTCTCGCGGCATTCCGAGTGGGGCGGACGAAGTTGGCCGGCCCCACCCCCCAAGGCGATAGCCCACCCATTTTTGTAGCCTTTTTCCGCTGGACGAACTTGGCGCCCCGGCCTTCGGGTGGTTATTTTTTTGTATGCGGCTTTGCCCGCGGCCTATTTTTGGCACACGGAGGCCCCACCAAATGTCTCGCGGCATTCCGAGTCCGGCGGACGAAGTTGGCCAGCCCCACCCCCCAAGGCTATAGCCCACCCGTTTTTGTGGCCTTTTTGCGCTGGACGAACTTCGCGCCCCGGCCTTCGGGCGGTTATTTTTGGGCGCGGCTTTGCCCGCAGCCTATGTTTCGCACACGGAGGCTCCTCGGAAAGTCTCGCGGCATTCCGAGTCCGGCGGACGAAGTCGGCCAGCCCCACCCCCCAAGGCTATAGCCCACCCGTTTTTGTGGCCTTTTTCCGCTGGACGAACTTGGCGCCCCGGCCTTCGGGCGGTTATTTTTTTGCGCGGCTTTGCCCACGGCCTATTTTTTGAACACGGAGGCCCCTCGTAAAGTCTCGCGGCATTCCGAGTCCGGCGGACGAAGTTCGCCAGCCCCACCCCCCAAGGCTATAGCCCACCCGTTTTTGTGGCCTTTTTGCGCTGGACGAACTTGGCGCCCTGGCCTTCGGGCGGTTATTTTTGGGAGCGGCTTTGCCCGCGGCCTATGTTTGGCACCTGGAGGCCCCTCGCAAAGTCTCGCGGCATTCCGAGTCCGGCGGACGAAGTTGGCCAGCCCCACCCCCCAAGGCTATAGCCCACCCATTTTTGTGGCCTTTTTGCGCTGGACGAACTTGGCGCCCCGGCCTTCGGGCGTTTATTTTTGCGCGCGGCTTTGCCCGCGCCCTATTTTTGGAACACGGAAGGAACTCGCAAAGTCTCGCGGCATTCCGAGTCCGGCGGACGAAGTTGGCCAGCCCCAATCCGCAAAGCTATTGCCCACCCGTTTTTGTGGCCTTTTTCCGCTGGACGAACTTGGCGCCCCGGCCTTCGGGCGGTTATTTTTGGGCACGGCTTTCCCCGCAGCCTATGTTTGGCACACGGAGGCCCCTCGCAAAGACTCGCGGCATTCCGAGTCCGGCGGACGAAGTTGGCCAACCCCACCCCCCAAGGCTATAGCCCACCCGTTTTTGTGGCCTTTTTCCGCTGGACGAACTTGGCGCCCCGGCCTTCGGGTGGTTATTTTTTTGTGCGTGGCTTTGCTCGCGGCCTATTTTTGGCACACGGAGGCCCCACCAAAAGTCTCGCGGCATTCCGAGTCCGGCGGACGAAGTTGGCCAGCCCCACCCCCCAAGGCTATAGCCCACCCGTTTTTGTGGCCTTTTTGCGCTGGACGAACTTCGCGCCCCGGCCTTCGGGCGGTTATTTTTGGGCGCGGCTTTGCCCGCAGCCTATGTTTCGCACATGGAGGCTCCTCGCAAAGTCTCGCGGCATTCCGAGTCCGGCGGACGAAGTCGGCCAGCCCCACCCCCCAAGGCTATAGCCCACCCGTTTTTGTGGCCTTTTTCCGCTGGACGAACGTGGCGCCCCGGCCTTCGGGCGGTTATTTTTGGGCGTGGCTTTGCCCACGGCCTATTTTTTGAACACGGAGGCCCCTCGCAAAGTCTCGCAGCATTCCGAGTCCGGCGGACGACGTTCGCCAGCCCCACCCCCCAAGGCTATAGCCCACCCGTTTTTGTGGCTTTTGGCGCTGGACGAACTTGGCGCCCTGGCCTTCGGGCGGTTATTTTTGGGAGCGGCTTTGCCCGCGGCCTACGTTTGGCACCTGGAGGCCCCTCGCAAAGTGTCACGGCATTCCGAGTCCGGCGGACGAAGTTGGCCAGCCCCACCCCGCAAAGCTATAGCCCACCCGTTTTTGTGGCCTTTTTCCGCTGGACGAAATTGGCGCCCCGGCCTTCGGGCGGTTATTTTGGGGCGCGGCTTTGTCCGCAGCCTATTTTTGGCAAACGGAGGCCCCTCGCAAAGTATCGCGGGATTCCGAGTCCGGCGGACGAAGTTGGCCAGCCCCACCCCCCAAGGTTATAGCCCACCCGTTTTTGTGGCCTTTTTGCGCTGGATGAACTTGGCGCCCCGGCCTTTGGGCGTTTATTTTTACGCGCGGCTTTGCCCGCGGCTTATTTTTGGCACACGGAGGCCCCTCGCAAAGTCTCGCGGCATTCCGAGTCCGGCGGACGAAGTTGGCCAGCCCCACCCCCCAAGGCTGTAGCCCACCCGTTTTTGTGGCCTTTTTGTGCTGGACGAACTTGGCGCCCCGGCCTTCGGGCTTTTATTTTTGCGCACGGCTTTGCCCGCGGCCTATTCTTGGCACATGGAGGACCCTAGCAAAGTCTCGCGGCATTCCGAGTCCGGCGGACGAAGTTTGCCAGCCCCACCCCCCAAGGCTATAGCCCACCCGTTTTTGTGGCCTTTTTGCGCTGGACGAACTTGGCGCCCAGGCCTTCGGTCGGTTATTTTTGGGCGCGGCTTTGTCCGCGGCCTATGTTTGGCACACAGAGGCCCCTCACAAAGTCTCGCGGCATTGCGAGTCTGGCGGATGAAGTGGGCCAGCCCCACCCCCCAAGGCTATAGCCCACCCGTTTTTGCGGCCTTTTTCCGCCGGACGAACTTGGCGCCCCGGCCTTCGGGCGGTTCTTTTTGGGCGTGGCTTTGCCCGCGGCCTATTCTTGGCACATGGAGGCCCCTCGCAAAGTCTCGCGGCATTCCGAGTCCGGAGGACGAAGTTTGCCTGCCCCACCCCCCAAGGCTATAGCCCACCCGTTTTTGTGGCCTTTTTCCGCTGGACGAACTTCGCGCGCCGGCCTTCGGGCGGTTCTTTTTGGGTGCGGCTTTGTCCGCGGCCTATTTTTGGCACACGGAGGCCCCTCACAAAGTCTCGCGGCATTCCAAGTCCGGTGGACGAAGTTGGCCAGCCCCACCCCCCAAGGCGATAGCCCACCCGTTTTTGTGGCCTTTTTGCGCTGGACGAACTTGGCGCCCCGGCCTTCGGGCGGTTATTTTTGGGCGCGGCTTTACCCGTGGCCTATGTTTGTCTCACGGAGGCCCCTCGCAAAGTCTCGCGGCATTCCGAGTCTGGCGGACGAAGGAGGACAGCCCCAACCCCCAAGGCTATAGCCCACCCGTTTTTGTGGCCTTTTTGCGCCGGACGAACTTGGCTCCCCGGCCTTCGGGTGATTATTTTTACGTGCGGCTTAGCCCGCGGCCTATTTTTGGCACACGGAGGCCCCTCGCAAAGTCTCGCGGCATTTCGAGTCCGGTGGACGAAGTTGGCCAGCCCCACCCCCCAAGGCTATAGCCCACCCGTTTTTGTGGCCTTTTTGCGCTGGACGAACTTGGCGCCCCGGCCTTCGGTCGGTTATTTTTGGGTACGGCTTTGTCCGCGGCCTATGTTTGCCACACGGAGGCCCCTCGCAAAGTCTCGCGGCATTCCGAGTCCGGCGGACGAAGGAGGACAGCCCCACCCCCCAAGGCTATAGCCCACCCGTTTTTGTGGCCTTTTTGCGCTGGACGAACTTGGCGCCCCGGCCTTCGGGCGGTTATTTTTGGGCGCGGCTTTGCACGTGGCCTATGTTTGTCACACGGAGGCCCCTCGCAAAGTCTCACGGCATTCCGAGTCCGGCGGACGAAGGAGGACAGCCCCACCCCCCAAGGCTATAGCCCACCCGTTTTTGTGGCCTTTTTGCGCTGGACGAACTTGGCGCCCCGGCCTTCGGGCGTTTATTTTTACGCGCGGCTTTGCCCGTGGCCTATTTTTGGCACACGGAGGCCCCTCGCAAAGTCTCGCGGCATTCCGAGTCCGGTGGACGAAGTTGGCCAGCCCCACCCCCCAAGGCTATAGCCCACCCGTTTTTGTGGCCTTTTTGCGCTGGACGAACTTGTCGCCCCGGCCTTCGGGCTTTTATTTTTATGCACGGCTTTGCCCGCGGCCTATTCTTGGCACACGGAGGGACCTCGCAAAGTCTCGCGGCATTCCGAGTCCGGCGGACGAAGTTGGCCAGCCCCACCCCCCAAGGCTATAGCCCACCCGTTTTTGTGGCCTTTTTCCGCTGGACGAACTTGGCGCCCCGGCCTTCGGGCGGTTCTTTTTGGACGCGGCCTTGCCCGCGGCCTATTTTTGGCACACGGAGGCCCCTCACAAAGTCTCGCGGCATTCCGAGTCCGTCGGACGAAGTGGGCCAGCCCCACCCCCCAAGGCTATAGCCCACCCGTTTTTGTGGCCTTTTTGCGCTGGACGAACTTGGCGCCCCGGCCTTCGGGCGGTTATTTTTGGGCGTGGCTTACCCCGCGGCCTATGTTTGGCACACGGAGGCCCCTCGCAAAGTCTCGCGGCATTCCGAGTCCGGCGAACGAAGTTGGCCAGCCCCACCCCCCAAGGCTATAGCCCACCCGTTTTTGTGGTCTTTTTCCGGTGGACAAACTTGGCACCCCGGCCTTCGGGCTGTTATTTTTGGGCGCGACTTTGACCGCGGCCTATTTTTGGCACAGGAGGCCCCTCGTAAAGTCTCGCGGCATTCCGAGTCCGGCGGACGAAGTTGGCCAGCCCCACCCGCCTAGGCTATAGCCCACCCGTTTTTGTGGCCTTTTTGCGCTGGACGAACTTGGCGCCCCGGCCTTCGGGTGGTTATTTTTGGGTGCGGCTTTGTCCGCGGCCTATGTTTGGCACCTGGAGGCCCCTCGCAAAGTCTCGCGGCATTCCGAGTCCGGCGGACGAAGTGGGCCAGCCCCACCCCCCAAGGCTATAGCGCACCCGTTTTTGTGGCCTTTTTGCGATGGACGAACTTGTCGCCCCGGCCTTCGGGCGTTATTTTTACTCGCGGCTTTGCCCGCGGCCTATTTTTCGCACACGGAGGCCCCTCGCAAAGTCTCGCGGCATTCCGAGTCCGGCGGACGAAGTTGGCCTGCCCCACCCCCCAAGGCTATAGCCCACCCGTTTTTGTGGCCTTTTTGCGCTGGACGAACATGGCGCCCCGGCGTTCAGGCTTTTATTTTTGCGCACGGCTTTGCCCGCGGCCTAATCTTGGCACACGGAGGCCCCTCGCAAAGTCTCGCGGCATTCCGAGTCCGGCGGACGAAGTTTGCCAGCCCCACCCCCCAAGGCTATAGCCCACCCGTTTTTGTGGCCTTTTTGCGCTGGACGAACTTAGCGCCCCGGCCTTCGGGTGGTTATTTTTGGGCGCGGCTTTGCCTGCGGCCTATTTTTGGCACACGGAGGCCCCTCGCAAAGTCTCGCGGCATTCCGAGTCCGGTGGACGAAGTTGGCCAGCCCCACCCCCCAAGGCTATAGCCCCCCCGTTTTTGTGGCCTTTTTGCGCTGGACGAACTTGGCGCCCCGGCCTTCGGTCGGTTATTTTTGGGTGCGGCTTTGTCCGCGGCCTATGTTTGCCACACGGAGGCCCCTCGCAAAGTCTCGCGGCATTCCGAGTCCGGCGGACGAAGGAGGACAGCCCCACCCCCCAAGGCTATAGCACACCCGTTTTTGTGGCCTTTTTGCGCTGGACGAACTTGGCGCCCCGGCCTTCGGGCGTTTATTTTTACTCGCGGCTTTGTACGCGGCCTATTTTTGGCACACGGAGGCCCCTCGCAAAGTCTCGCGGCATTCCGAGTCCGGTGGACGAAGTTGGCCAGCCCCACCCCCCAAGGCTATAGCCCACCCGTTTTTGTGGCCTTTTTGCGCTGGACGAACTTGGCGCCCCGGCCATCGGGCGTTTATTTTTACGCGCGGCTTTGCCCGCGGCCTATTTTTGGCACACAGAGGCCCCTCGCAAAGTCTCGCGGCATTCCGAGTCCGGTGGAGGAAGTTGGCAAGCCCCACCCCCCGAGGCTATAGCCCACCCGTTTTTGTGGACTTTTTGCGCTGGACGAACTTGGCGCCCCGGCCTTCGGGCTTTTATTTTTGCGTACGGCTTTGCCCGCGGCCTATTCTTGGCACACGGAGGCCCCTCGCAAAGTCTCGCGGCATTCCGAGTCCGGCGGACGAAGTTTGCCAGCCCCACCCCCCAAGGCTATAGCCCACCCGTTTTTGTGGCCTTTTTGCGCTGGACGAACTTCGCGCGCCGGCCTTCGGGCTGTTCTTTTTGGGCGCGGCTTTGTCCACGGCCTATTTTTGGCACACGGAGGCCCCTCACAAAGTCTCGCGGCATTCCGAGTCCGGCGGACGAAGTTGGCCAGCCCCACCCCCCAAGGCTATAGCCCACCCGTTTTTGTGGCCTTTTTCCGCTGGACGAACTTGGCGCCCCGACCTTCGGTCGGTTATTTTTGGGTGCGGCTTTGTCCGCGGCCTATGTTTTCCACACGGAGGCCCCTCGCAAAGTCTCGCGGCATTCCGAGTCCGGCGGACGAAGTTGGCCAGCCCCACCCCCCAAGGCTATAGCCCACCCGTTTTTTATGGCCTTTTTCCGCTGGACGAACTTCGCGCGCCGGCCTTCGGGCGGTTCTTTTTGGGCGCGGCATTGTCCGCGGCCTATTTTTGGCACACGGAGGCCCCTAACAAAGTCTCGCGGCATTCCGAGTCCGGCGAAGGAAGTTGGCCAGCCCCACCCCCCAAGGCTATAGCCCACCCGTTTTTGTGGCCTTTTTCCGCTGGACGAACTTGGCGCCCCGGCCTTCGGGCGGTTATTTTTGGGTGCGGCTTTGCCCGTGCCCTATGTTTGGCACACGGAGGCCCCTCGCAAAGTCTCGCGGCATTCCGAGTCCGACGGACGAAGTTGGCCAGCCCCACCCCCCAAGGCTATAGCCCACCCGTTTTTGTGGCCTTTTTCCGCTGGACGAAATTGGCACCCCGGCCGTCGGGCGGTTATTTTTGGGCGCGAATTTGCCCGCGGCCTATATTTGGCACATGGAGGCCCCTCGCAAAGTCTCACGGCATTCCGAGTCCGGCGGACAAAGTTGGCCAGCCCCACCCCCCAAGGCTATAGCCCACCCGTTTTTGTGGCCTTTTTGCGCTGGACGAACTTTGCGCCCCGGCCTTCGGGCGGTTATTTTTGGGCGCGGCTTTGTCCGCGGCCTATGTTTGGCACACGGAGGCCCCTCGCAAAGTCTCGCGGCATTCCGAGTGCGGCGGACGAAGTCGGCCAGCCCCACCCCCCAAGGCTATAGCCCACCCGTTTTTGTGGCCTTTTTGCGCTGGACGAACTTGGCGCCCCGGCCTTCGGGCGGTTATTTTTGTGCGCGGCTTTGCCCGTGGCCTATGTTTGGCACACGGAGGCCCCTCGCAATGTCTCACGGCATTCCGAGTCCGGCGGACGAAGTTGGCCAGCCCCATCCCCAAGGCTATAGCCCACCCGTTTTTGTGGCCTTTTTGCGCTGGACGAACTTGGCGCCCCGGCCTTCGGTCGGTTATTTTTGGGTGCGGCTTTGTCCACGGCCTATGTTTGCCACACGGAGGCCCCTCGCAAAGTCTCGCGGCATTCCGAGTCTGGCGGACGAAGTTGGCCAGCCCCACCCCCCAAAGCTATAGCCCACCCGTTTTTGTGGCCTTTTTGCGCTGGACGAACTTTGCGCCCCTGCCTTCGGGCGGTTACTTTTGGGCGCGGCTTTGTCCGCGGCCTATGTTTGGCACACGGAGGCCCCTCGCAAAGTCTCGCGGCATTCCGAGTGCGGCGGACGAAGTCGGCCAGCCCCACCCCCCAAGGCTATAGCCCACCCGTTTTTGTGGCCTTTTTGCGCTGGACGAACTTGGCGCCCCGGCCTTCGGGCAGTTATTTTTGGGCGCGGCTTTGCCCGTGGCCTATGTTTGGCACACGGAGGCCCCTCGCAAAGTTTCGCGGCATTCCGAGTCCGGCGGACGAAGTTGGCCAGCCCCATCCCAAGGGCTATAGCCCACCCGTTTTTGTGGCCTTTTTGCGCTGGACGAACTTGGCGCCCTGGCCTTCGGTCGGTTATTTTTGGGTGCGGCTTTGTCCACGGCCTATGTTTGCCACACGGAGGCCCCTCGCAAAGTCTCGCGGCATTCCGAGTCCGGCGGACGAAGTTGGCCAGCCCCACCCCCCAAGGCCATAGCCCACCCGTTTTTGTGGCCTTTTTCCGCTGGACGAACTTGGCGCCCCGGCCTTTGGGAGGTTATTTTTGGGCGCGGATTTTCCCACGGCCTATGTTTGGCACACGGAGGCCCCTCGCAATGTCTCATGGCATTCCGAGTCCGACGGACGAAGTTGGCCAACCCCACCCCCCAAGGCTGTGGCCCACCCGTTTTTGTGGCCTTTTTCCGCAGGACGAACTTAACACGCCAGCCTTCGGGCGGTTATTTTTTAGCGCGACTTTGTCCGCGGCCTATTTTTGGCCCATGGAGGCCCCTCGCAAAGTCTCGCGGCATTCCGAGTCCGGCGGACGAAGTTGGCCAGCCCCACCCCCCAAGGCTATAGCCCACCCGTTTTTGTGGCCTTTTTGCGCTGGACGAACTTGGCGCCCCGGCCTTCGGGCGGTTATTTTTGGGCGCGGCTTTGCCCGTGGCCTATGTTTGCCACACGAAGGCCCCTCGTAATGTCTCGCGGCATTCCGAGTATGGCGGAAGAAGTGGGCCAGCCCCACCCCCCAAGGCTATAGCCCACCCGTTTTTGTGGCCTTTTTACGTTGGACGAACTTGGCGCCCCGGCCTTCGGGTTGTTATTTTTGGGCACGGCTTTATCCACGGCCTATGTTTGGCACACGGAGGCCCCTCGCAAAGGCTCGCGGCATTCCGAGTCCGGCGGACGAAATTGGCCAGCCCCACCCCCCAAGGCTATAGCCCACCCGTTTTTGTGGCCTTTTTCCGCTGGACGAACTTGGCGCCCCGGCCTTCGGGCGGTTATTTTTGGCAGCGGCTTTGCCCGCGGCCTATTTTTGGTACACGGAGGCCCCTCACAAAGTGTCGCGGCATTCCGAGTCCGGCGGACGAAGTTGGCCAGCCCACCCGTTTTTGTGGCCTTTTTGCGCTGGATTAACTTGACGGCCCGGCCTTCGGGCGGTTATGTTTGGGCGCGGCTTTGCCCGCGGCCTATTTTTGGCACACGGAGGCCCCTCGCAAAGTCTCACGGCATTCTGAGTCTGGCGGACGAAGTGGGCCAGCCCCACCCCCCAAGGCTATAGCCAACCCGTTTTTGTGGCCTTTTTCCGCTGGACGAACTTGGCGCCCCGGTCTTCGGGCGGTTATTTTATGGCGCGGCTTTGCCCGCGGCCTATTTTTGGCACACGGAGGCCCCTAACAAAGTGTCGCGGCATTCCGAGTCCGGCGGACGAAGTTGGCCAGCCCCACCCCCCAAGGCTATAGCCGACCCGTTTTCGTGGCCTTTTTCCGCTGGACGAACTTGGCGCCCCGGCCTTCGGGCGGTTATTTTTGGGTACGGCTTTGCCCGCGGCCTATGTTTGGCACACGGAGGCACCTCGCAAAGTCTCGCGACATTCCGAGTATGGCGGACGAAGTGGTCCAGCCCCACCCCCCAAGGCTATAGCCCACCCGTTTTTGTGGCCTTTTTCCGCTGGACGAACTTGGCGCCCCGGCCTTCGGGCGGTTATTTTATGGTGCGGCTTTGCCCGCGGCCTATGTTTGGCACACGGAGGCCCCTCGGAATGTCTCGCGGCATTCCGAGTATGGCGGACGAAGTTGGCCAGTCCCACCCCCCAAAGCTATAGCCCACCCGTTTTTGTGGCCTTTTTCCGCTGGACGAACTTGGCGCCCCGGTCTTCGGGCGGTTATTTTTGGGCCCGGCTTTGGCCGCGGCCTATTTTTGGCACACGGAGGCCCCTCGCAAAGTCTCGCGGCATTCCGAGTCCGGCGGACGAAGTTGGGCAGCCCCACCACCCAAGGCTATAGCCCACCCGTTTTTGTGGCCTTTTTCCGCTGGACGAACTTGGCGCCCCGGCCTTCGGGCGGTTACTTTTAGCAGCGGCTTTGCCCACGGCCTATTTTTGGCACACGGTGGCCCCTCACAAAGTCTCGCGGCATTCCGAGTCCGGCGGACGAAGTTGGCAAGCCCACCCCGCAAGGCTATAGCCCACCCGTTTTTGTGGCCTTTTTGCGCTGGACGAACTTGACGCCCCGGCCTTCGGGCGGTTACTTTTAGCAGCGGCTTTTCCCGCGGCCTATTTTTGGCCCATGGAGGCCCCTCGCAAAGTCTCGCGGCATTCCGAGTCCGGCGGACGAAGTTGGCCAGCCCCACCCCCCAAGGCTATAGCCCACCCGTTTTTGTGGCCTTTTTGCGCTGGACGAACTTGGCGCCCCGGCCTTCGGGCGGTTATTTTTGGGCGCGGCTTTGCCCGTGGCCTATGTTTGCCACACGAAGGCCCCTCGTAATGTCTCGCGGCATTCCGAGTATGGCGGAAGAAGTGGGCCAGCCCCACCCCCCAAGGCTATAGCCCACCCGTTTTTGTGGCCTTTTTACGTTGGACGAACTTGGCGCCCCGGCCTTCGGGTTGTTATTTTTGGGCACGGCTTTATCCACGGCCTATGTTTGGCACACGGAGGCCCCTCGCAAAGGCTCGCGGCATTCCGAGTCCGGCGGACGAAATTGGCCAGCCCCACCCCCCAAGGCTATAGCCCACCCGTTTTTGTGGCCTTTTTCCGCTGGACGAACTTGGCGCCCCGGCCTTCGGGCGGTTATTTTTGGCAACGGCTTTGCCCGCGGCCTATTTTTGGTACACGGAGGCCCCTCACAAAGTCTCGCGGCATTCCGAGTCCGGCGGACGAAGTTGGCCAGCCCACCCCCCAAGGCTATAGCCCACCCGTTTTTGTGGCCTTTTTGCGCTGGATTAACTTGACGGCCCGGCCTTCGGGCGGTTATGTTTGGGCGCGGCTTTGCCCGCGGCCTATTTTTGGCACACGGAGGCCCCTCGCAAAGTCTCGCGGCATTCTGAGTCTGGCGGACGAAGTGGGCCAGCCCCACCCCCCAAGGCTATAGCCAACCCGTTTTTGTGGCCTTTTTCCGCTGGACGAACTTGGCGCCCCGGCCTTCGGGCGGTTATTTTATGGCGCGGCTTTGCCCGCGGCCTATTTTTGGCACACGGAGGCCCCTAACAAAGTGTCGCGGCATTCCGAGTCCGGCGGACGAAGTTGGCCAGCCCCACCCCCCAAGGCTATAGCCGACCCGTTTTCGTGGCCTTTTTCCGCTGGACGAACTTGGCGCCCCGGCCTTCGGGCGGTTATTTTTGGGTACGGCTTTGCCCGCGGCCTATGTTTGGCACACGGAGGCACCTCGCAAAGTCTCGCGACATTCCGAGTATGGCGGACGAAGTGGTCCAGCCCCACCCCCCAAGGCTATAGCCCACCCGTTTTTGTGGCCTTTTTCCGCTGGACGAACTTGGCACCCCGGCCTTCGGGCGGTTATTTTATGGCGCGGCTTTGCCCGCGGCCTATGTTTGGCACACGGAGGCCCCTCGGAATGTCTCGCGGCATTCCGAGTATGGCGGACGAAGTTGGCCAGTCCCACCCCCCAAAGCTATAGCCCACCCGTTTTTGTGGCCTTTTTCCGCTGGACGAACTTGGCGCCCCGGTCTTCGGGCGGTTATTTTTGGGCCCGGCTTTGGCCGCGGCCTATTTTTGGCACACGGAGGCCCCTCGCAAAGTCTCGCGGCATTCCGAGTCCGGCGGACGAAGTTGGGCAGCCCCACCACCCAAGGCTATAGCCCACCCGTTTTTGTGGCCTTTTTCCGCTGGACGAACTTGGCGCCCCGGCCTTCGGGCGGTTACTTTTAGCAGCGGCTTTGCCCGCGGCCTATTTTTGGCACACGGTGGCCCCTCACAAAGTCTCGCGGCATTCCGAGTCCGGCGGACGAAGTTGGCAAGCCCACCCCGCAAGGCTATAGCCCACCCGTTTTTGTGGCCTTTTTGCGCTGGACGAACTTGACGCCCCGGCCTTCGGGCGGTTACTTTTAGCAGCGGCTTTTCCCGCGGCCTATTTTTGGCACACGGAGGCCCCTCACAAAGTCTCGCGGCATTCCGAGTCCGGCGGACGAAGTTGGCCAGCCACCACCCAAGGCTATAGCCCACCCGTTTTTGTGGCCTTTTTCCGCTGGACGAACTTGGCGCCCCGGCCTTCGGGCGGTTACTTTTAGCAGCGGCTTTGCCCGCGGCCTATTTTTGGCACACGGAGGCCCCTCGCAAAGTCTCGCGGCATTCCGAATCCGGCGGACGAAGTTGGCCAGCCCCACCCCCCAAGGCTATAGCCCACCCGTTTTTGTGGCCTTTTTCCGCTGGACGAACTTGGCGCCCCGGCCTTCGGGCGGTTACTTTTAGCAGCGTCTTTGCCCGCGGCCTATTTTTGGCACACGGTGGCCCCTCACAAAGTCTCGCGGCATTCCGAGTCCGGCGGAGGAAGTTGGCAAGCCCACCCCTCAAGGCTATAGCCCACCCGTTTTTGTGGCCTTTTTGCGCTGGACGAACTTGACGCCCCGGCCTTCGGGCAGTTACTTTTAGCAGCGGCTTTACCCGCGGCCTATTTTTGGCACACGGAGGCCCCTCACAAAGTCTCGCGGCATTCCGAGTCCGGCGGACGAAGTTGGCCAGCCCACCCCCCAAGGCTATAGCCCACCCGTTTTTGTGGCCTTTTTGCGCTGGACGAACTTGACGCCCCGGCCTTCGGGCAGATATGTTTGGGCACGGCTTTGCCCGTGGCCTATTTTTGGTACACGGAGGCCCCTCGCAAAGTCTCGCGGCATTCCGAGTCCGGTGGACGAAGTTGGCCAGCCCCACCCCCCTAGGCTATAGCCGATCCGTTTTTGTGGCCTTTTTCCGCTGGACGAACTTGGCGCCCCGGCCTTCGGGCAGATATGTTTGGGCACGGCTTTGCCCGCAGCCTATTTTTGGCACACGGAGGCCCCTCGCAAAGTCTCGCGGCATTCCGAGTCCGGCAGACGAAGTTGGCCAGCCCCACCCCCCAAGGCTATAGTCGACCCGTTTTTGTGGCCTTTTTCCCCTGGACGAACTTGGCGCCCCGGCCTTCGGGCGGTTATTTTTGGGTACGGCTTTGCCCGCGGCCTATGTTTGGCACACGGAGGACCCTCACAAAGTTTCGCGGCATGCCGAGTATGGCGGACGAAGTAGGCCAGCCCCACCCCCCAAGGCTATAGCCCACCCGTTTTTGTGGCCTTTTTCCGCTGGACGAACTCGGCGCCCCGGCCTTCGGGCGGTTATTTTAGGGTGCGGCATTAGCCGTGGCCTATTTTTCGCACCCGGAGGCCCCTCGTAAAGTCTCGCGATATTCCGAGTCCGGCGGACGAAGTTGGCCAGCCCCACCCCCCAAGGCTATAGCCCACCCGTTTTTGTGGCCTTTTTGCGCTGGACGAACTTGGCGCCCCGGCCTTCGGGCGGTTATTTTTGGGCGTGGCTTTTCCCGCGGTCTATGTTTGGCACACGGAGGCCCCTCGCAGAGTCTCGCGGCATTCCTAGTCCAGCGGACGAAGTTGGCCAGCCCCACCCCCCAAGGCTATAGCCCACCCGCTTTTGTGGCCGTTTTGCGCTGGACGAACTTGGCGCCCCGGCCTTCGGGCGGTTATTTTTGGGCGCGGCTTTGCCCATGGCCAATTTTTGGAACACGGAGGCCCCTCGCAAAATCTAGCGGCATTCCGAGTCCGGCGGACGAAGTTGGCCAGCCCCACCCCCCAAGGATATAGCCCACCCGTTTTTGTGGCCTTTTTGCGCTGGACGAACTTAGCGCCCCGGCCTTCGGGTGGTTATTTTTGGGCGCGGTTTTGCCCGCGGCCTATTTTTGGCACATGGAGGCCCCTCGCAAAGTCTCGCGGCATTCCGAGTCCGGCGGACGAAGTGGGCCGGCCCCACCCCCAAAGGCTATAGCCCACCCGTTTTTGTGGCCTGTTTGCGCTGGAAGAACTTCGCGCCCCGGCCTTCGGGCGGTTATTTTTGAGCGCGGCTTTTCCCGTGTCCTATTTTTGGCACACGGAGGGCCATCGCTAAGTCTCGCGGCATTCCGAGTCCGGCGGACGAAGTTGGCCAGCCCCACCCCCCAAGGCTATAGCCCACCCGTTTTTGTGGCCTTTTTCCGCTGGACGAACTTGGCGCCCCGGCCTTCGGGCGGTTATTTTATGGCGCGCCTTTGCCCGCGGGCTATGTTTGGCACACGGAGGCCCCTCGCAAAGTCTCGCGGTATTCCGAGTATGGCGGACGAAGTGGGCCAGCCCCACCCCCTAAGGCTATAGCCCACCCGTTTTTGTGGCATTTTTGCGCTGGACGAACTTGGCGCCCTGGCCTTCGGGCGGTTATTTTTTGGCGCGGCTTTGCCCGCGGCCTATTTTTGGCACACGGAGGCCCCACACAAAGTCTCACGGCATTCCGAGTCCGGCGGACGAAGTTGGCCAGCCCCACCCCTCAAGGCTATAACCCACCCGTTTTTGTGGCCTTTTTCCGCTGGAAGAACTTGGCGCTCCGGCCTTCGGGCGGTTATTTTTGGGCGTGGCTTTGTCCGTGGCCTATTTTTGGCACACGGAGGCCCCTCGAAAAGTCTCGCGGCATTCCGAGTCCGGTGGACGAAGTTGGCCAGCCCCACCCCCAAAGGTTATAGCCCACCCGTTTTTGTGACCTTTTTGCGCTGGACGAACTTGGCGCCCTGGCCTTCGGGCGGTTATTTTTTGGTGCGGCTTTTCCCACGGCCTATTTTTGGCACACGGAAGCCCCTCGCAAAGTCTCGTGGCATTCCGAGTCCGGCGGACGAAGTAGGCCAGCCCCACCCCTCAAGGCTATAACCCACCCGTTTTTGTGGCCTTTTTCCACTGGACGAACTTGGCGCCCCGGCCTTCGGGCTGTTATTGTTGGGCGCGGCTTTGTCCGTGGCCAATTTTTGGCACACGGAGGCCCCTCGAAAAGTCTCGCGGCATTCCGAGTCCGGCGGACGAAGTTGGCCAGCCCCACCCCCCAAGGTTATAGCCCACCCGTTTATGTGGCCTTTTTGCGCTGGACGAACTTGACGCCCCGGCCTTCGGGCAGATATGTTTGGGCGCGGCTTTGCCCGCGGCCTATTTTGGCACACGGAGGCCCCTCGCAAAGTCTCGCGGCATTCCGAGTCCGGCGGACGAAGTTGGCCAGCCCCACCCCCCAAGGCTATAGCCGACCCGTTTTTGGGGCCTTTTTCCGCCGGACGAACTTGACGCCCCGGCCGTCGGGCAGTTATTTTTGGGTACGGCTTTGTCCGCGGCCAATGTTTGGCACACGGAGGCCCCTCGCAAAGTCTCGCGGCATTCCGAGTATGGCGGACGAAGTGGGCCAGCCCCACCCCCTAAGGCTATAGCCCACCCGTTTTTGTGGCCTTTTTCCGCTGGACGAACTTGGCGCCCCGGCCTTCGGGCGGTAATTTTTGGGCGCGGCATTGCCCGTGGCCTATTTTTCGCACCCGGAGGACCCTGGTAACGTCTCGCGGCATTCCGAGTCCGGCGGACGAAGTTGGCCAGCCCCACCCCTCTACGCTATAGCCGATCCGTTTTTGTGGCCTTTTTCCGCTGGACGAACTTGGCGCCCCGGCCTTCGGGCGGTTATTTTATGGCGCGGCTTTGCCCGCGGCCTATGTTTGGCACACGGAGGCCCCTCGCAAAGTCTCGCGGCATTCCGAGTATGGCGGACGAAGTTGGCCAGCCCCACCCCCCAAAGCTATAGCCCACCCGTTTTTGTGGCCTTTTTCCGCTGGATGAACTTGGCGCCCCGGTCTTCGGGCTGTTATTTTTGGGCGCGGATTTCGCCGCGGCGTATTTTTGGCACACGGAGGCCCCTGGTAACGTCTCGCGGCATTCCGAGTCCGGCGGACGAAGTTGGCCAGCCCCACCCCCCTAGGCTATAGCCGATCCGTTTTTGTGGCCTTTTTCCGCTGGACGAACTTGGCGCCCCGGCCTTCGGGCGGTTATTTTATGGCGCGGCTTTGCCCGCGGCCTATGTTTGGCACACGGAGGCCCCTCGTAAAGTCTCGCGGCATTCCGAGTATGGCGGACGAAGTCGGCCAGCCCCACCCCCCAAAGCTATAGCCCACCCGTTTTTGTGGCCTTTTTCCGCTGGATGAACTTGGCGCCCCGGTCTTCGGGCGGTTATTTTTGGGTGCGGCTTTTGCCGCGGCCTATTTTTGGCACACGGAGGCCCCTCGCAAAGTCTCGCGGCATTCCGAGTCCGGCGGACGAAGTGGGCCAGCCCCACCCCCCAAGGCTATGGCCCACCCGTTTTTGTGGCCTTTTTCCGCTGGACGAACTTGGCGCCCCGGCCTTCGGGCGGTAATTTTTGGGCGCGGCATTGCCCGTGGCTTATTTTTCGCACCCGGAGGCCCCTGGTAACGTCTCGCAGCATTCCGAGTCCGGCGGACGAAGTTGGCCAGCCCCACCCCCCTAGGCTATAGCCGATCCGTTTTTGTGGCCTTTTTCCGCTGGACGAACTTGGCGCCCCGGCCTTCGTGCGGTTATTTTATGGCGCGGCTTTGCCCGCGGCCTATGTTTGGCACACGGAGGCCCCTCGCAAAGTCTCGCGGCATTCCGATTATGGCGGACGAAGTTGTCCAGCCCCACCCCCCAAAGCTATAGCCCACCCGTTTTTGTGGCCTTTTTCCGCTGGATGAACTTGGCGCCCCGGTCTTCGGGCGGTTATTTTTGGGCGCGGCTTTTTTAGCCGCGGCCTATTTTTGGCACACGGAGGCCCCTGGTAACGTCCCGCGGCATTCCGAGTCCGGCGGACGAAGTTGGCCAGCCCCACCCCCCAAGGCTATAGCCGACCCGTTTTTGGGGCCTTTTTCCGCTGGACGAACTTGACGCCCCGGCCGTCGGGCGGTTATTTTTGGGTACGGCTTTGTCCGCGGCCAATGTTTGGCACACGGAGGCCCCTCACAAAGTCTCGCTGCATTCCGAGTATGGCGGACGAAGTGGGCCAGCCCCACCCCCCAAGGCTATAGCCCACCCGTTTTTGTGGCCTTTTTCCGCTGGACGAACTTGGCGCCCCGGCCTTCGGGCGGTAATTTTTGGGCGCGGCATTGCCCGTGGCCTATTTTTTGCACCCGGAGGCCCCTGGTAACGTCTCGCGGCATTCCGAGTCCGGCGGACGAAGTTGGCCAGCCCCACCCCCCTAGGCTATAGCCGATCCGTTTTTGTGGCCTTTTTCCGCTGGACGAACTTGGCGCCCCGGCCTTCGGGCGGTTATTTTACGGCGCGGCTTTGCCCGCGGCCTATGTTTGGCACACGGAGGCCCCTCGCAAAGTCTCGCGGCATTCCGAGTATGGCGGACGAAGTGGGCCAGCCCCACCCCCCAAGGCTATAGCCCACCCGTTTTTGTGGCCTTTTTCCGCTGGACGAACTTGGCGCCCCGGCCTTCGGGCGGTAATTTTTGTGCGCGGCATTGCCCGTGGCCTATTTTTCGCACCCGGAGGCCCCTGGTAACGTCTCGCGGCATTCCGAGTCCGGCGGACGAAGTTGGCCAGCCCCACCCCCCTAGGCTATAGCCGATCCGTTTTTGTGACCTTTTTGCGCTGGACGAACTTGGCGCCCTGGCCTTCGGGCGGTTATTTTTGCGCGCGGCTGTGCCCGCGGCCTATTTTTGGCACACGGAGGCACCTCGTAAAGTCTCACGCCTTTCCGAGTCCGGTGGACGAAGTTGGCCAGCCCCACCCCCAAAGGTTATAGCCCACCCGTTTTTGTGACCTTTTTGCGCTGGACGAACTTGGCGCCCTGGCCTTCGGGCGGTTATTTTTTGGTGCGGCTTTTCCCACGGCCTATTTTTGGCACACGGAAGCCCCTCGCAAAGTCTCGTGGCATTCCGAGTCCGGCGGACGAAGTAGGCCAGCCCCACCCCTCAAGGCTATAACCCACCCGTTTTTGTGGCCTTTTTCCACTGGACGAACTTGGCGCCCCGGCCTTCGGGCTGTTATTGTTGGGCGCGGCTTTGTCCGTGGCCAATTTTTGGCACACGGAGGCCCCTCGAAAAGTCTCGCGGCATTCCGAGTCCGGCGGACGAAGTTGGCCAGCCCCACCCCCCAAGGTTATAGCCCACCCGTTTATGTGGCCTTTTTGCGCTGGACGAACTTGACGCCCCGGCCTTCGGGCAGATATGTTTGGGCGCGGCTTTGCCCGCGGCCTATTTTGGCACACGGAGGCCCCTCGCAAAGTCTCGCGGCATTCCGAGTCCGGCGGACGAAGTTGGCCAGCCCCACCCCCCAAGGCTATAGCCGACCCGTTTTTGGGGCCTTTTTCCGCCGGACGAACTTGACGCCCCGGCCGTCGGGCAGTTATTTTTGGGTACGGCTTTGTCCGCGGCCAATGTTTGGCACACGGAGGCCCCTCGCAAAGTCTCGCGGCATTCCGAGTATGGCGGACGAAGTGGGCCAGCCCCACCCCCTAAGGCTATAGCCCACCCGTTTTTGTGGCCTTTTTCCGCTGGACGAACTTGGCGCCCCGGCCTTCGGGCGGTAATTTTTGGGCGCGGCATTGCCCGTGGCCTATTTTTCGCACCCGGAGGACCCTGGTAACGTCTCGCGGCATTCCGAGTCCGGCGGACGAAGTTGGCCAGCCCCACCCCTCTACGCTATAGCCGATCCGTTTTTGTGGCCTTTTTCCGCTGGACGAACTTGGCGCCCCGGCCTTCGGGCGGTTATTTTATGGCGCGGCTTTGCCCGCGGCCTATGTTTGGCACACGGAGGCCCCTCGCAAAGTCTCGCGGCATTCCGAGTATGGCGGACGAAGTTGGCCAGCCCCACCCCCCAAAGCTATAGCCCACCCGTTTTTGTGGCCTTTTTCCGCTGGATGAACTTGGCGCCCCGGTCTTCGGGCTGTTATTTTTGGGCGCGGATTTCGCCGCGGCGTATTTTTGGCACACGGAGGCCCCTGGTAACGTCTCGCGGCATTCCGAGTCCGGCGGACGAAGTTGGCCAGCCCCACCCCCCTAGGCTATAGCCGATCCGTTTTTGTGGCCTTTTTCCGCTGGACGAACTTGGCGCCCCGGCCTTCGGGCGGTTATTTTATGGCGCGGCTTTGCCCGCGGCCTATGTTTGGCACACGGAGGCCCCTCGTAAAGTCTCGCGGCATTCCGAGTATGGCGGACGAAGTCGGCCAGCCCCACCCCCCAAAGCTATAGCCCACCCGTTTTTGTGGCCTTTTTCCGCTGGATGAACTTGGCGCCCCGGTCTTCGGGCGGTTATTTTTGGGTGCGGCTTTTGCCACGGCCTATTTTTGGCACACGGAGGCCCCTTGCAAAGTCTCGCGGCATTCCGAGTCCGGCGGACGAAGTGGGCCAGCCCCACCCCCCAAGGCTATGGCCCACCCGTTTTTGTGGCCTTTTTCCGCTGGACGAACTTGGCGCCCCGGCCTTCGGGCGGTAATTTTTGGGCGCGGCATTGCCCGTGGCTTATTTTTCGCACCCGGAGGCCCCTGGTAACGTCTCGCAGCATTCCGAGTCCGGCGGACGAAGTTGGCCAGCCCCACCCCCCTAGGCTATAGCCGATCCGTTTTTGTGGCCTTTTTCCGCTGGACGAACTTGGCGCCCCGGCCTTCGTGCGGTTATTTTATGGCGCGGCTTTGCCCGCGGCCTATGTTTGGCACACGGAGGCCCCTCGCAAAGTCTCGCGGCATTCCGATTATGGCGGACGAAGTTGTCCAGCCCCACCCCCCAAAGCTATAGCCCACCCGTTTTTGTGGCCTTTTTCCGCTGGATGAACTTGGCGCCCCGGTCTTCGGGCGGTTATTTTTGGGCGCGGCTTTTTTAGCCGCGGCCTATTTTTGGCACACGGAGGCCCCTGGTAACGTCCCGCGGCATTCCGAGTCCGGCGGACGAAGTTGGCCAGCCCCACCCCCCAAGGCTATAGCCGACCCGTTTTTGGGGCCTTTTTCCGCTGGACGAACTTGACGCCCCGGCCGTCGGGCGGTTATTTTTGGGTACGGCTTTGTCCGCGGCCAATGTTTGGCACACGGAGGCCCCTCACAAAGTCTCGCTGCATTCCGAGTATGGCGGACGAAGTGGGCCAGCCCCACCCCCCAAGGCTATAGCCCACCCGTTTTTGTGGCCTTTTTCCGCTGGACGAACTTGGCGCCCCGGCCTTCGGGCGGTAATTTTTGGGCGCGGCATTGCCCGTGGCCTATTTTTTGCACCCGGAGGCCCCTGGTAACGTCTCGCGGCATTCCGAGTCCGGCGGACGAAGTTGGCCAGCCCCACCCCCCTAGGCTATAGCCGATCCGTTTTTGTGGCCTTTTTCCGCTGGACGAACTTGGCGCCCCGGCCTTCGGGCGGTTATTTTACGGCGCGGCTTTGCCCGCGGCCTATGTTTGGCACACGGAGGCCCCTCGCAAAGTCTCGCGGCATTCCGAGTATGGCGGACGAAGTGGGCCAGCCCCACCCCCCAAGGCTATAGCCCACCCGTTTTTGTGGCCTTTTTCCGCTGGACGAACTTGGCGCCCCGGCCTTCGGGCGGTAATTTTTGGGCGCGGCATTGCCCGTGGCCTATTTTTCGCACCCGGAGGCCCCTGGTAACGTCTCGCGGCATTCCGAGTCCGGCGGATGAAGTTGGCCAGCCCCACCCCCCTAGGCTATAGCCGATCCGTTTTTGTGACCTTTTTGCGCTGGACGAACTTGGCGCCCTGGCCTTCGGGCGGTTATTTTTTGGCGCGACTTTTCCCGCGGCCTATTTTTGGCACACGGAGGCCCCTCGCAAAGTCTCGCGGCATTCCGAGACCGGCGGACGAAGGAGGACAGCCCCACCCCCCAAGGCTATAGCCCACCCGTTTTTGTGGCCTTTTTCCGCTGGACGAACTTGGCGCCCCGGTCTTCGGGTGGTTATTTTTGCGCGCGGCTTTGCCCACGCCCTATTCTTGGCACACGGAGGCCCCTCGCAAAGTCTCGCGGCATTCTGAGTCCGGCGGACGAAGTTGGCCAGCCCCGCCCCCCAAGGCTATAGCCCACCCGTTTTTGTGGCATTTTTGCGCAGGACGAACTTGGCGCCCCGGCCTTCGGACGGTTATTTTTGGGTGCGGCTTTGCCCGCGGTCTATTTTTGGCACACGGAGGCCCCTCGCAAAGTCTCGCTGCATTCCGAGTCCGGCGGACGGAGTTGGCCCGCCCCACCCCCCAAGGCTATTGCCCACCCGTTTTTGTGGCCTTTTTGCGCAGGGCGAACTTGGCGCCCCGGCCTTCGGGCGGTTATTTTTGGGCTCGGCTTCGACCGCGGCCTATGTTTGGCAGACGGAGGCCCCTCGCAAAGTCTCGCGGCATTCCGAGTCCGGCGGACGAAGTTGGCCAGCCCCACCCCCCAAGGCTACAACCCCCCCGTTTTTGTGGCCTTTTTGCGGAGGACGAACTTGGCGCCCCGGCCTTCGGGCTGTTATTTTTGGGCGCGGCTTTGGCTACGGCCAATTTTTGGAACACGGAGGCCCCTCGCAAAGTCTCGCGGCATTCCGAGTCTGGCGGACGAAGTGGGCCGGCCCCACCCCCCAAGGCTATAGCCCACCCGTTTTTGTGGCCTTTTTCTGCTGGACGAACTTGGCGCCCCGGCCTTCGGACGGTTATTTTTGGGCGCGGCTTTGGCGGCGGCCTATTTTTTGCACACGGAGGCCCCTCGCAAAGTCTCGCGGCATTCCGAGTCCGGCGGACGAAGTGGGCCAGCCCTACCCCCCAAGGCTATAGCCCACCCGTTTTTGTGGCCTTTTTCTGCTGAATGAACTTGGCGCGCCGGCCTTCGGTCGGTTATTTTTTGGGCACGGCTTTGGCCGCGGCCTATTTTTGCCACACGGAGGCCCCTCGCAAAGTCTCGCTGCATTCCGAGTCCGGCAGACGAAGTTGGCCAGCCCCACCCCCCAAGGATATAGCCCACCCGTTTTTGTGGCCTTTTTGCGCTGGACGAACTTGGCGCCCCGGCCTTCGGGCGGTTATTTTTGGGCGTGGCTTTTCCCGCGGCCTATGTTTGGCACACGGAGGCCCCTCGCAGAGTCTCGCGGCATTCCGAGTCCAGCGGACGAAGTTGGCCAGCCCCACCCCCCAAGGCTATAGCCCACCCGCTTTTGTGGCCTTTTTGCGCTGGACGAACTTGGCGCCCCGGCCTTCGGGCGGTTATTTTTGGGCGCGGCTTTGCTCATGGCCAATTTTTGGAACACGGAGGCCCCTCGCAAAATCTAGCGGCATTCCGAGTCCGGCGGACGAAGTTGGCCAGCCCCACCCCCCAAGGATATAGCCCACCCGTTTTTGTGGGCTTTTTGCGCTGGACGAACTTCGCGCCCCGGCCTTCGGGCGGTTATTTTTGGGCGCGGCTTTGCCCGCGTCCTATGTTTGGCACACGGAGGCCCCTCGCAAAGTCTCACGGCATTCCGAGTCCGGCGGACGAAGTGGGCCAGCCCCACCCCCAAATGCTATAGCCCACCCGTTTTGGTGGCCATTTTCTGCTAGACGAACTTGGCGCCCCGGCCTTCGGGCGGTTATTTTTGGGCGCGGCTTCGACCGCGGCCTATGTTTGGCACACGGAGGCCCCTCGTAAAGTCTCGCGGCATTCCGAGTCCGGCGGACGAAGTTGGCCAGCCCCACCCCCCAAGGTTACACCCCAACCGTTTTTGTGGCCTTTTTGCGCAGGACGAACTTGGCGCCCCGGCCTTCGGGCAGTTATTTTTGGGCGCAGCTTTGCCTGCGGCCTATTTTTCGCACACGGAGGATCCTCGCAAAGTCTCAAGGCATTCCGAGTCCGGCGGACGAAGTGGGCCAGCCCCACCCCCCAAGGCTATAGCCCACCCGTTTTTGTGGCCTTTTTGCGCTGGACGAACTTGGCGCCCCGGCCTTCGGGCGGTTATTTTTGGGCGTGGGTTTGCCCACGGCTTATGTTTGGCACATGGAGGCCCCTCGCAAAGTCTCGCGGCATTCCGAGTCCGGCGGACGAAGTTGGCCAGCCCCACCCCCCAAGCTATAGCCCACCCGTTTTTTTGGCCTTTTTGCGCTGGACGAACTTGGCGCCCCGGCCTTCGGATGGTTATTTTTGGGTACGGCTTTGCCCGCGGCCTATTTTTGGCACACGGAGGCCCCTCGCAAAGTCTCGCGGCATTCCGAATCCGGCGGACGAAGTTGGCCCGCCCCACCCCCCAAGGCTATAGGCCACCCGTTTTTATGGCCTTTTTCCGGTGGACGAACTTGGCACCCCGGCCTTCGGGTGTTTATTTTTTGGCGCGGCTTTGGCCACGGCCTATGTTTGGCACACGGAGGCCCTTCGTAAAGTCTCGCGGCATTGTGAGTCCGGCGGACGAAGTGGGCCAGCCCCACCCCCCAAGGCTATAGCCCACCCGTGTTTGTGGCCTTTTTGCGCTGGACGAACTTGGCGCCCTGGCCTTCGGGCGGTTATTTTTGGGCGCAGCTTTGCATACGGCCTATTTTTCGCACACGGAGGATCCTCGCAAAGTCTCACGGCATTCCGAGTCCGGCGGACGAAGTGGGCCGGCCCCACCCTCCAAGCCTATAGCCCACCCGTTTTTGTGGCATTTTTGCGCTGGACGAACTTGGCGCCCCGGCCTTCGGGCGGTTATTTTTGGGCGCGGATTTGCCCGCGGCCTATGTTTGGCACACGGAGGCCCCTCGCAAAGTCTCGCGGCATTCCGAGTCCGGCGGATGAAGTGGGCCAGCCCCACCCCCCAAGGCAGCCCACCCGTTTTTGTGGCATTTTTGCGCTGGACGAACTTGGCGCCCCGGCCTTCGGGCGATTATTTTATGGCGCGGCTTTGCCCGCGGCCTATGTTTGGCAAACGGAGGCCCCTCGCAAAGTCTCGCGGCATTCCGAGTCCGGCGGACGAAGTTGGCCAGCCCCACCCCCCAAGGCTATAGCCCACCCATTTTTGTGGCCTTTTTGCGCAGGACGAACTTGGCGCCCCGGCCTTCGGGCGGTTATTTTTGGGCGCAGCTTTGCATACGGCCTATTTTTCGCACACGGAGGATCCTCGCAAAGTCTCACGGCATTCCGAGTCCGACGGACGAAGTGGGCCAGCCCCACCCCCCAAGCTTATAGCCCACCCGTTTTTGTGGCATTTTTGCGCTGGACGAACTTGGCGCCCCGGTCTTCGGGCGGTTATGTTTGGGCGCGGCTTTGCCCGCGGCCTATTTTTGGCACACGGAGGCCCTCGCAAAGTCTCGCGGCATTCCGAGTCCGGCGGACGTAGTTGGCCAGCCTCACCCCCCAAGGCTATAGCCGACCCGTTTTTGTGGCCTTTTTCCGCTGGACGAACTAGGCGCCCCGGCCTTCGGGCAGTTATTTTTGGGCACGGCTTTGTCCGCGGCCTATGTTTGGCACACAGAGGACCCTCGCAAAGTCTCGCGGGATTCCGAGTATGGCGGACGAAGTTGGCCAGCCCCACCCCCCAAGGCTATAGCCCACCCGTTTTTGTGTCCTTTTTTCCGCTGGACGAACTTGGTGCCCCGGCCTTCGGGCGGTTATTTTTGGGCCCGGCATTGCCCGTGGCCTATTTTTCGCACCCGGAGGCCCCTGGCAAAGTCTCGCGGCATTCCGAGTCCGGCGGACGAAGTTGGTCAGCCCCACCCCCCAAGGCTATAGCCCACCCGTTTTTGTGGCCTTTTTGCGCTGGACGAACTTGGCGCCCTGGCCTTCGGGCGGTTATTTTTGGACGCGGCTTTTCCCGCGGCCTATTTTTGGCACACGGAGGCCCCTCGCAAAGTCTCGCGGCATTCCGAGTCCGGCGGACGAAGTTGGCCAGCCCCTCCCCCAAAGGCTATAACCCACCCGTTTTTGTGGCCTTTTTCCGCTGGACGAACTTGGCGCCCCAGCCTTCGGGCGGTTATTTTTTAGCGCGGCTTAGCCCGTGGCCTATTTTTGGCACACGGAGGCCCCTCGCAAAGTCTCACGGCATTCCGAGTATGCCGGACGAAGTTGGCCAGCCCCACCCCCCAAGGCTATAGCCCACCCGTTTTTGTGGCATTTTTGCGTTGGATGAACTTGGCGCCCCGGCCTTCGGGCGGTTATTTTTGGGCGCGGCTTTGCCCGCGGCCTATTTTTGGCACACGAAGGCCCCTCGCAAAGTCTCGCGGCATTCCGAGTCCGGCGGACGAAGTTGGCCAGCCCCACCCTCCAAGCCTATAGCCCACCCGTTTTTGTGGCCTTTTTCCGCTGGACGAACTTGGCGCCCCGGCCTTCGGGTGGTTATTTTTGGGTGCGGCTTTGCCCGCGGCCTATGTTTGGCAAACGGAGGCCCCTCGCAAAGTCTCGCGGCATTCCGAGTCCGGCGGACGAAGTTGGCCAGCCCCACGGCCCAAGGCTATAGCCCACCCATTTTTGTGGCCTTTTTCCGCTGGACGAACTTGGCGCCCCGGCCTTCGGGCGATTATTTTTGGGCGCGGCTTTGCCCGCGGCCTTTGTTTGGCACACGGAGGCCCCTCCCAAAGTCTCACGGCATTCCGAGTCCGGCGGACAGAGTTGGCCAGCCCCACCCCTCAAGGCTATAGCCCACCCGTTTTTGTGGCCTTTTTCCGCTGGACGAATTTGGCGCCCCGGCCTTCGGGCGGTTATTTTATGGCGCGGCTTTGCCCGCGGCCGATTTTTGGCACACGGAGGCCCCTCGCAAAGTCTCGCGGCATTCCGAGTCCGGCGGACGAAGGTGGCCAGCCCCACCCCCCAAGGCTATAGCCCACCCGTTTTTGTGGCCTTTTTCCGCTGGATGAACTTGGCGCCCCGGCCTTCGGGCGGTTATTTTTGGGTACGGCATTGCCCGCGGCCTATTCTTGGTACACGGAGGTGCTTCACAAAGTCTGGCGCCATTCCGAGTCCGGCGGACGAAGTTGGCCAGCCCCACTCCCCAAGGCTATAGCCCACCCGTTTTTGTGGCCTTTTTCCGCTGGATGAACTTGGCGCCCCGGCCTTCGGGCAGTTATTTTTGGGTACGGCATTTCCCGCGGCCTATTCTTGGTACACGGAGGTGCTTCGCAAAGTCTGGCGCCATTCCGAGTCCGGCGGACGAAGTTGGCCAGCCCCACCCTCCAAGCCAATAGCCCACCCGTTTTTGTGGCATTTTTGCGCTGGACGAACTTGGCGCCCCGGCCTTCGGGCAGTTATTTTTGGGCGCGGATTTGCCCACGGCCTATGTTTGGCACACGGAGGCCCCTCGCAAAGTCTCGCGGCATTCCGAGTATGGCGGACGGAGTTGGCCAGCCCAACCCCCCAAGGCAGCCCACTCGTTTTTGTGGCCTTTTGGGGCTGGACGAACATGGCGCCCCGGTCTTCGGGCGGTTCTTTTTGGGCGCGGATTTTCCCGCGGCCTATTTTTGGCACACGGAGGCACCTCGCAAAGTCTCGCGGCATTCCGAGTCCGGCGGGCGAAGTTGGCCAGCCCCACCCCCCAAGGCTATAGCCCACCCGTTTTTGTAGCCTTTTTGCGCTGGACGAACTTGGCGCCACGGCCTTCGGGCGGTTATTTTTGGGCGCGGCTTTGCCCGCTGCCTATGTTTGGCATACGGAGGCCCCTCGCAAAGTCTCGCGGCATTCCGAGTCCGGCGGACGAAGTAGGCCAGCCCCACCCCCCAAGGCTATAGCCCACCCGTTTTTGTGGCCTTTTTCCGCTGGACGAACTTGGCGCCCCGGCCTGCGGGCGGTTATTTTTGGGCGCGGCTTTGCCCGCGGCCTATTTTTAGCACACGGAGGCCCCTCGCAAAGTCTCGCAGCATTCCGAGTCCGGCGGACGAACTTGGCCAGCCCCACCCCCCAAGGCTATAGCCCACCCGTTTTTGTGGCCTTTTTCTGCTGGACGAACTTGGCGCCCCGGCCTTCGGGCGGTCATTTTTGGGCGTGGCTTTGGCTGCGGCCTATGTTTGGCACACGGAGGCCCCTCGCAAAGTCTCGCGGCATTCCGAGTCCGGCGGACGAAGTTGGCCAGAACCACCCCCCAAGGCTATAGCCCACCCGTTTTTGTGGCCTTTTTCCGCTGGACAAACTTGGCGCCACGGCCTTCGGGTGGTTATTTTTGGGCGCGGCTTTACCCACGGCCTATTTGTGGCACACGGAGGCCCCTCGCAAAGTCTCGCGGCATTCCGAGTCCGGCGGGCGAAGTTGGCCAGCCCCACCCCCCAAGGCTATAGCCCACCCGTTTTTGCAGCCTTTTTGCGCTGGACGAACTTGGCGCCACGGCCTTCGGGCGGTTATTTTTGGGCGTGGCTTTGCCCGCTGCCTATGTTTGGCATACGGAGGCCCCTCGCAAAGTCTCGCGGCATTCCGAGTCCGGCGGACGAAGTAGGCCAGCCCCACCCCCCAAGGCTATAGCCCACCCGTTTTTGTGGCCTTTTTCCGCTGGACGAACTTGGCGCCCCGGCCTGCGGGCGGTTATTTTTGGGAGCAGCTTTGCCTGCGGCATATGTTTGGCACACGGAGGCCCCTCACAAAGTCTCGCGGCATTCCGAGTCCGGCGGACGAAGTTGGCCAGCCCCACCCCACAAGGCTATAGCCCACCCGGTTTTGTGGCCTTTTTCCGCTGGATGAACTTGGCGCCCCGGCCTTCGGGCAGTTATTTTTGGGTACGGCATTTCCCGCGGCCTATTCTTGGTACACGGAGGTGCTTCGCAAAGTCTGGCGCCATTCCGAGTCCGGCGGACGAAGTTGGCCAGCCCCACCCTCCAAGCCAATAGCCCACCCGTTTTTGTGGCATTTTTGCGCTGGACGAACTTGGCGCCCCGGCCTTCGGGCAGTTATTTTTGGGCGCGGATTTGCCCACGGCCTATGTTTGGCACACGGAGGCCCCTCGCAAAGTCTCGCGGCATTCCGAGTCCGGCGGACGAAGTGGGCCAGCCCAACCCCCCAAGGCAGCCCACTCGTTTTTGTGGCATTTTTGCGCTGGACGAACTTGGCGCCCCGGCCTTCGGGCGATTATTTTTGGGCGCGGCTTTGCCCGCGGCCTTTGTTTGGCACACGGAGGCCCCTCGCAAAGTCTCACGGCATTCCGAGTCCCGCGGACAAAGTTGGCCAGCCCCACCCCTCAAGGCTATAGCCGACCCGTTTTTGTGGCCTCTTTCCGCTGGACGAATTTGGCGCCCCGGCCTTCGGGCGGTTATTTTATGGCGCGGCTTTGCCCGTGGCCTATTTTTGGCACACGGAGGCCCCTCGCAAAGTCTCGCGGCATTCCGAGTATGGCGGACGGAGTTGGCCAGCCCCACCCCCCAAGGCTATAGCCCACCCGTTTTTGCAGCCTTTTTGCGCTGGACGAACTTGGCGCCCCGGCCGTCGGGCGGTTATTTTTGGACGAGGCTTTCCCCGTGGACTATTTTTGGCACACGGAGGCCCCTCGCAAAGTCTCGCGGCATTCCGAGTCCGGCGGACGAAGTTGGCCAGCCCCACCCCCCAAGGCTATAGCCCACCCGTTTTTGTGGACTTTTTCCGCTGGACGAACTTGGCGCCCCGGCCTTCGGGCGGTTCTTTTTGGGTGCGGATTTGTCCGCGGCCTATGTTTGGCACACGGAGGCCCCTCGCAAAGTCTCGCGGCATTCCGAGTCCGGCGGGCGAAGTTGGCCAGTCCCACCCCCCAAGGCTATAGCCCACCCGTTTTTGTGGCCTTTTGGGGCTGGACGAACATGGCGCCCCGGTCTTCGGGCGGTTCTTTTTGGGCGCGGATTTTCCCGCGGCCTATTTTTGGCACACGGAGGCACCTCGCAAAGTCTCGCGGCATTCCGAGTCCGGCGGGCGAAGTTGGCCAGCCCCACCCCCCAAGGCTATAGCCCACCCGTTTTTGTAGCCTTTTTGCGCTGGACGAACTTGGCGCCACGGCCTTCGGGCGGTTATTTTTGGGCGCGGCTTTGCCCGCTGCCTATGTTTGGCATACGGAGGCCCCTCGCAAAGTCTCGCGGCATTCCGAGTCCGGCGGACGAAGTAGGCCAGCCCCACCCCCCAAGGCTATAGCCCACCCGTTTTTGTGGCCTTTTTCCGCTGGACGAACTTGGCGCCCCGGCCTGCGGGCGGTTATTTTTGGGCGCGGCTTTGCCCGCGGCCTATTTTTAGCACACGGAGGCCCCTCGCAAAGTCTCGCAGCATTCCGAGTCCGGCGGACGAAGTTGGCCAGCCCCACCCCCCACGGCTATAGCCCACCCGTTTTCGTGGCCTTTTTCTGCTGGACGAACTTGGCGCCCCGGCCTTCGGGCGGTCATTTTTGGGCGTGGCTTTGGCTGCGGCCTATGTTTGGCACACGGAGGCCCCTCGCAAAGTCTCGCGGCATTCCGAGTCCGGCGGACGAAGTTGGCCAGAACCACCCCCCAAGGCTATAGCCCACCCGTTTTTGTGGCCTTTTTCCGCTGGACAAACTTGGCGCCACGGCCTTCGGGTGGTTATTTTTGGGCGCGGCTTTACCCACGGCCTATTTGTGGCACACGGAGGCCCCTCGCAAAGTCTCGCGGCATTCCGAGTCCGGCGGGCGAAGTTGGCCAGCCCCACCCCCCAAGGCTATAGCCCACCCGTTTTTGCAGCCTTTTTGCGCTGGACGAACTTGGCGCCACGGCCTTCGGGCGGTTATTTTTGGGCGTGGCTTTGCCCGCTGCCTATGTTTGGCATACGGAGGCCCCTCGCAAAGTCTCGCGGCATTCCGAGTCCGGCGGACGAAGTAGGCCAGCCCCACCCCCCAAGGCTATAGCCCACCCGTTTTTGTGGCCTTTTTCCGCTGGACGAACTTGGCGCCCCGGCCTGCGGGCGGTTATTTTTGGGAGCAGCTTTGCCTGCGGCATATGTTTGGCACACGGAGGCCCCTCACAAAGTCTCGCGGCATTCCGAGTCCGGCGGACGAAGTTGGCCAGCCCCACCCCACAAGGCTATAGCCCACCCGGTTTTGTGGCCTTTTTGCGCTGGTCGAACTTGGCGCCACGGCCTTCGGGCGGTTATTTTTGGGTGCGGCTTTGTCCACGGCCTATCATTGGCACACGGAGGCCCCTCGAAAAGTCTCGCGGCATTCTGAGTCCGGCAGATGAAGTTGGCCAGCCCCACCCCCCAAGGCTATAGCCCACCCGATTTTGTGGCCTTTTTCCGCTGGACGAACATGGCGCCACGGCCTTCGGGCGGTTATTTTTGGGTATGGCTTTGCCCGCGGCCTATTTTTGGCACACGGAGGCTCCTCCCAAAGTCTCGCGGCATTCCGAGTCCGGCGGACGAAGTTGGCCAGCCCCACCCCCCAAGGCTATAGCCCACCCGTTTTTATGGCCTTTTTGCGCTGGACGAACCTGGCGCCCCGGCCTTCGGGCGGTTATTTTTGGGCGCGGCTTTGTCCACGGCCTATGTGTGGCACACGGAGGCCCCTCGCAACTTCTCGCGGCATTCTGAGTCCGGCAGACGAAGTTGGCCAGCCCCACCCCCCAAGGATATAGCCCACCCGATTTTGTGGTCGTTTTCCGCTGGACGAACTTGGAGCCCCGGCCTTCGGGTGGTTACTTTTGGGTGCGGCTTTGTCCGCGGCCTATGTTTGGCACACGGAGGCCCCTCCCAAAGTCTCGCGGCATTCCGAGTCCGGCGGACGAAGTTGGCCAGCCCCACCCCCCAAGGCTATAGCCCACCCGTTTTTATGGCCTTTTTCCGCTGGACGAACTTGGCGGCCCGGCCTTCGGGCAGTTATTTTTGGGCGCGGCTTTGGCCGCGGCCTTTGTTTGGCACACGGAGGCCCCTCGCAAAGTCTCGCGGCATTCTGAGTCTGGCGGACGAAGTAGGCCAGCCCCACCCCCCAAGGCTATAGCCCACCCGTTTTTATGGCCTTTTTCCGCTGGACGAACTTGGCGGCCCGGCCTTCGGGCAGTTATTTTTGGGCGCGGCTTTGGTCGCGGCCTTTGTTTGGCACACGGAGGCCCCTCACAAAGTCTCGCGGCATTCCGAGTCTGGCGGATGAAGTTGGCCAGCCCCACCCCCCAAGGCTATAGCCCACCCGTTTTTATGGCCTTTTTCCGCTGGACGAACTTGGCGCCCCGGCCTTCGGGCAGTTATTCTTTGGGCGCGGCCTTCGCTGCGGCCTATGTTTGGCACACGGAGGCCCCTCGCAAAGTCTCGCGGCATTCCGAGTCCGGCGGACGAAGTTGGCCAGAACCACCCCCCAAGGCTATAGCCCACCCGTTTTTGTGGCCTTTTTCCGCTGGACGAACTTGGCGCCCCGGCCGTCGGGCAGTCATTTTTGGGCGCGGCTTTGGCTGCGGCCTATGTTTGGCACACGGAGGCCCCTTACAAAGTCTCGCGGCATTCCGAGTCCGGGGGACGAAGTTGGCCAGCCCCACCCCCCAAGGCTATAGCCCACCGTTTTTGTGGCCTTTTTCTGCTGGACGAACTTGGCGCCCCGGCCTTGTGGCGGTCATTTTTTGGGCGCGGCTTTGGCTGCGGCCTATGTTTGGTACACGGAGGCCCCTCGCAAAGTCTCGCGGCATTCCGAGTCCGGCGGACGAAGTGGGCCAGAACCACCCCCCAAGGCTATAGCCCACCCGTTTTTGTGGCCTTTTTGCGCTGGACGAACTTGGCGCCCCAGCCTTCGGGCGGTTATTTTTGGGCGCGGCTTTGCCCGCTGCCTATGTTTGCCACACGGAGGCCCCTCGCAAAGTCTCGCGGCATTCCGAGTCCGGCGGACGAAGTTGGCCGGCCCCACCCCCCAAAGCAATAGCCCACCCGTTTTTGTGGACTTTTTCCGCTGGACGAACTTGGTGCCCCGGCCTTCGGGCGGTTATTTTTGGACACGGCTTTCGCCGCGGCCTATTTTTGGCACACGGAGGCCCCTCGCGGTATTCCTAGTCCGGCGGACGAATTTGGTGCCCCGGCCTTCGGGCGGTTATTTTTGGACACGGCTTTGCCCGCTGCCTATTTTTGCCACACGGAGGCCCCTCGCAAAGTCTCGCGGTATTCCGAGTCCGGCGGACGAAGTTGGCCAGCCCCACCCCCCAAGGCTATAGCCCACCCGTTTTTGTGGCCTTTTTGCGCTGGACGAACTTGGCGCCCCGGCCTTCGGGCGGTTATTTTTGGGCGCGGCTTTTCCCGAGGCCTATTTTTGGCACACGGAGGCCCCTCGAAAATTCTCGTGGCATTCCGAGTCCGGCGGACGAAGTTGGCCAGCCCCACCCCCAAGGCTATAGCCCACCCGTTTTTGTGGCCTTTTTGCGCTGGACGAACTTGGCGCCCCGGCCTTTGGGCGGCTATTTTTGGGCGCGGCATTGGTCGCGGCCTATGTTTGGCACATGGAGGCCCCTCGCAAAGTCTCGCGGCATTCCTAGTCCGGCGGACCAAGTTGGCCAGCCCCACCCCCCAAGGCTATAGCCCACCCGTTTTTGTGGCCTTTTTGCGCTGGACGAACTTGGCGCCCCGGCCTTCGGGCGGTTATTTTTGGGCGCGGCATTGGTCGCGGCCTATGTTTGGCACACGGAGGCCCCTCGCAAAGTCTCGCTGCATTCCGAGTCCGGCGGACGAAGTGGGCCGGCCCCACCCCCCAAGGCTATAGCCCACCCGTTTTTGTGGCCTTTTTCCGCTGGACGAACTTGGCGCCCCGGCCTGCGGGTGGTTATTTTTGGGGATTAGCTTTGCCCGCGGCATATTTTTGGCAGACAGAGGACCCTCGCAAAGTCTCGCGGCATTCCGATTCCGGCGGACGGAGTTGGCCAGCCCCACCCCCCAAGGCTATACCCCACCCGTTTTTGTGGCCTTTTTCCGCTGGACGAACTTTGTGCCCCGGCCTTCGGGCGGTTATTCTTGGGCGCGGCTTTGCCCGCGGCCTATTTTTGGCACACGGAGGCCCCTCGCAAAGTCTCGCGGCATTCCGAATCCGACGGACGAAGTTGGCCCGCCGCACCCCCCAAGGCTATAGCCCACCCGTTTTTGTGGCCTTTTTGCGCTGGACGAACTTGGCGCCCCGGCCTTTGGGCGGTTATTTTTGGGCTCGACTTTGTCCGCGGCCTATGTTTGGCACACGGAGGCACCTCGCAAAGTCTCACGGCATTCCGAGTCCGGCGGACGCATTTGGCCAGCCCGACCCCCCAAGGCTATAGCCCACCCGTTTTTGTGGCCTTTTTCCGCTGGACGAACTTGGCGCCCCGGCCTTCGGGCGGTTATTTTTGGTCACCGCTTTGGCCGCGGCCTATGTTTGGCACACGGAGGCCCCTCGCAAAGTCTCACGGCATTCCGAGTCAGGCAGACGAAGTTGGCCAGCCCCACCCCCCAAGGCTATTGCCCACCCGTTTTTGTGGCCTTTTTGCGCTGGACAAACTTGGCGCCCCGGCCTTCGGGAGGTTATTTTTGGGGTCGGCTTTGGCCGCGGCATATTTTTGGTACACGAAGGCCCCTCACAAAGTCTCGCGGCATTCCGAATCCGGCGGACGAAGTTGGCCAGCCCCAACCCCCAAGGCTATTGCCCACCCGTATTTGTGGCCTTTTTGCGTTGGATGAACTTGGCGCCCCGGCCTTCGGGCGGTTATTTTTGGGCGCGGCTTTGCCCGCGGCCTATGTTTGGCACACGGCAGCCCCTCGCAAAGTCTCACGGCATTCCGAGTCCGGCGGACGAAGTGGGCCAGCCCCACCCCCCAAGGCTATAGCCCACCCGTTTTTGTGGCCTCTTTCCGCTGGACGAACTTGGCGCTCCGGCCTTCGGGTGGATATTTTTGGGTGCGGCTTTGCCCGCGGCCTATTTTTAGCGCACGGAGGCCCCTCCCAAAGTCTCGCGGCATTCCGAGCCCGGCGGACGATGTTGGCCAGCCCCACCCCCCAAGGCTATAGCCCACCCGTTTTTGTGGCCTCTTTCCGCTGGACGAACTTGGCGCGCCGGCCTTCGGGAGGATATTTTTGGATGCGGCTTTGCCCGCGGCCTATTTTTGGTGCACGGAGGCCCCTCCCAAAGTCTCGCGGCATTCCGAGTCCGGCGGACGAAGTGGGCCAGCCCCACCCCCCAAGGCTATAGCCCACCCGTTTTTGTGGCCTTTTTCCGCTGGACGAACTTGGCGCCCCGGCCTTCGGGCGGTTATTTTTGGGCGCGGCATTGCCCGCGGCCTATGTTTGGCACACGGAGGCCACTCGGAAAGTCTCGCGGCATTCCGAGTCCGGCGGACGATGTTGGCCAGCCCCACCCCCCGAGGCTATAGCCCACCCGTTTTTGTGGCTTTTTTCCGCTGGACGAACTTTGCGCCCCGGCCTTCGGGCGGTTATTTTTGGGCGAGGCTTTGTCCGCGGCCTATTTTTGGCACACGGAGGCCCCTCGCAAAGTCTCGCGGCATTCCGAGTCCGGCGGACGAAGTGGGCCAGCCCAACCCCCCAAGGCAGCCCACTCGTTTTTGTGGCATTTTTGCGCTGTACGAACTTGGCGCCCCGGCCTTCGGGCGATTATTTTTGGGCGCGGCTTTGCCCGCGGCCTTTGTTTGGCACACGGAGGCCCCTCGCAAAGTCTCACGGCATTCCGAGTCTGGCGGACGATGTTGGCCAGCCCCACCCCCCAAGGCTATAGCCCACCCGTTTTTGTGGCCTCTTTCCGCTGGACGAACTTGGCGCTCCGGCCCTTGGGTGGATATTTTTGGGCGCGGCTTTGCCCGCGGCCTATTTTTGGCGCACGGAGGTCCCTCGTAAAGTCTCGCGGCATTCCGAGTCCGGCGGACGAAGTGGGCCAGCCCCACCCCCCAAGGCTATAGCCCACCCGTTTTTGTGGCCTTTTTCCGCTGGAAGAACTTGGCGCCCCGGCCTTCGGACGGTTATTTTTGGGCGCGGCATTGGTCGCGCCCTATGTTTGGCACACGGAGGCCCCTCGCAAAGTCTCGCTGCATTCCGAGTCCGGCGGACGAAGTGGGCCGGCCCCACCCCCCAAGGCTATAGCCCACCCGTTTTTGTGGCCTTTTTCCGCTGGACGAACTTGGCGCCCCGGCCTGCGGGTGGTTATTTTTGGGGATTAGCTTTGCCCGCGGCATATTTTTGGCAGACAGAGGACCCTCGCAAAGTCTCGCGGCATTCCGATTCCGGCGGACGAAGTTGGCCAGCCCCACCCCCCAAGGCTATACCCCACCCGTTTTTGTGGCCTTTTTCCGCTGGACGAACTTTGTGCCCCGGCCTTCGGGCGGTTATTCTTGGGCGCGGCTTTGCCTGCGGCCTATTTTTGGCACACGGAGGCCCCTCGCAAAGTCTCGCGGCATTCCGAATCCGACGGACGAAGTTGGCCCGCCGCACCCCCCAAGGCTATAGCCCACCCGTTTTTGTGGCCTTTTTGCGCTGGACGAACTTGGCGCCCCGGCCTTTGGGCGGTTATTTTTGGGCTCGACTTTGTCCGTGGCCTATGTTTGGCACACGGAGGCCCCTCGCAAAGTCTCACGGCATTCCGAGTCCGGCGGACGCATTTGGCCAGCCCGACCCCCCAAGGCTATAGCCCACCCGTTTTTGTGGCCTTTTTCCGCTGGACGAACTTGGCGCCCCGGCCTTCGGGCGGTTATTTTTGGTCACCGCTTTGGCCGCGGCCAATGTTTGGCACACGGAGGCCCCTCGCAAAGTCTCACGGCATTCCGAGTCAGGCAGACGAAGTTGGCCAGCCCCACCCCCCAAGGCTATAGCCCACCGTTTTTGTGGCCTTTTTCTGCTGGACGAACTTGGCGCCCCGGCCTTGGGGCGGTCATTTTTTGGGCGCGGCTTTGGCTGCGGCCTATGTTTGGTACACGGAGGCCCCTCGCAAAGTCTCGCGGCATTCCGAGTCCGGCGGACGAAGTGGGCCAGAACCACCCCCCAAGGCTATAGCCCACCCGTTTTTGTGGCCTTTTTCCGCTGGACGAACTTGGCGCCCCGGCCTTCGGGCGGTTATTTTTGGGTGCGGCTTTGCCCGCGGCCTATTTTTAGCGCACGGAGGCCCCTCGCAAAGTCTCGTGGCATTCCGAGTCCGGCGGACGATGTTGGCCAGCCCCACCCCCCAAGGCTATAGCCCACCCGTTTTTGTGGCCTCTTTCCGCTGGACGAACTTGGCGCTCCGGCCCTTGGGTGGATATTTTTGGTCGCGGCTTTGCCCGCGGCCTATTTTTGGCGCACGGAGGCCCCTCGTAAAGTCTCGCGGCATTCCGAGTCCGGCGGACGAAGTGGGCCAGCCCCACCCCCCAAGGCTATAGCCCACCCGTTTTTGTGGCCTTTTTCCGCTGGAAGAACTTGGCGCCCCGGCCTTCGGACGGTTATTTTTGGGCGCGGATTTGCCCGCGGCCTATGTTTGGCACACAGAGGCCCCTCGCAAAGTCTCGCGGCATTCCGAGTCCGGCGGATGAAGTTGGCCAGCCCCACCCCCCAAGGCTATAGCCCACCCGTTTTTGTGGCCTTTTTCAGCTGGACGAACTTGGCGCCCCGGCCTGCGGGTGGTTATTTTTGGGGATTAGCTTTGCCCGCGGCATATTTTTGGCAGACAGAGGACCCTCGCAAAGTCTCGCGGCATTCCGATTCCGGCGGACGAAGTTGGCCAGCCCCACCCCCCAAGGCTATACCCCACCCGTTTTTGTGGCCTTTTTCCGCTGGACGAACTTTGTGCCCCGGCCTTCGGGCGGTTATTCTTGGGCGCGGCTTTGCCTGCGGCCTATTTTTGGCACACGGAGGCCCCTCGCAAAGTCTCGCGGCATTCCGAATCCGACGGACGAAGTTGGCCCGCCGCACCCCCCAAGGCTATAGCCCACCCGTTTTTGTGGCCTTTTTGCGCTGGACGAACTTGGCGCCCCGGCCTTTGGGCGGTTATTTTTGGGCTCGACTTTGTCCGTGGCCTATGTTTGGCACACGGAGGCCCCTCGCAAAGTCTCACGGCATTCCGAGTCCGGCGGACGCATTTGGCCAGCCCGACCCCCCAAGGCTATAGCCCACCCGTTTTTGTGGCCTTTTTCCGCTGGACGAACTTGGCGCCCCGGCCTTCGGGCGGTTATTTTTGGTCACCGCTTTGGCCGCGGCCAATGTTTGGCACACGGAGGCCCCTCGCAAAGTCTCACGGCATTCCGAGTCAGGCAGACGAAGTTGGCCAGCCCCACCCCCCAAGGCTATAGCCCACCGTTTTTGTGGCCTTTTTCTGCTGGACGAACTTGGCGCCCCGGCCTTGGGGCGGTCATTTTTTGGGCGCGGCTTTGGCTGCGGCCTATGTTTGGTACACGGAGGCCCCTCGCAAAGTCTCGCGGCATTCCGAGTCCGGCGGACGAAGTGGGCCAGAACCACCCCCCAAGGCTATAGCCCACCCGTTTTTGTGGCCTTTTTCCGCTGGACGAACTTGGCGCCCCGGCCTTCGGGCGGTTATTTTTGGGTGCGGCTTTGCCCGCGGCCTATTTTTAGCGCACGGAGGCCCCTCGCAAAGTCTCGTGGCATTCCGAGTCCGGCGGACGATGTTGGCCAGCCCCACCCCCCAAGGCTATAGCCCACCCGTTTTTGTGGCCTCTTTCCGCTGGACGAACTTGGCGCTCCGGCCCTTGGGTGGATATTTTTGGTCGCGGCTTTGCCCGCGGCCTATTTTTGGCGCACGGAGGCCCCTCGTAAAGTCTCGCGGCATTCCGAGTCCGGCGGACGAAGTGGGCCAGCCCCACCCCCCAAGGCTATAGCCCACCCGTTTTTGTGGCCTTTTTCCGCTGGAAGAACTTGGCGCCCCGGCCTTCGGACGGTTATTTTTGGGCGCGGATTTGCCCGCGGCCTATGTTTGGCACACAGAGGCCCCTCGCAAAGTCTCGCGGCATTCCGAGTCCGGCGGATGAAGTTGGCCAGCCCCACCCCCCAAGGCTATAGCCCACCCGTTTTTGTGGCCTTTTTCAGCTGGACGAACTTGGCGCCCCGGCCTGCGGGTGGTTATTTTTGGGGATTAGCTTTGCCCGCGGCATATTTTTGGCAGACAGAGGACCCTCGCAAAGTCTCGCGGCATTCCGATTCCGGCGGACGAAGTTGGCCAGCCCCACCCCCCAAGGCTATACCCCACCCGTTTTTGTGGCCTTTTTCCGCTGGACGAACTTTGTGCCCCGGCCTTCGGGCGGTTATTCTTGGGCGCGGCTTTGCCTGCGGCCTATTTTTGGCACACGGAGGCCCCTCGCAAAGTCTCGCGGCATTCCGAATCCGACGGACGAAGTTGGCCCGCCGCACCCCCCAAGGCTATAGCCCACCCGTTTTTGTGGCCTTTTTGCGCTGGACGAACTTGGCGCCCCGGCCTTTGGGCGGTTATTTTTGGGCTCGACTTTGTCCGTGGCCTATGTTTGGCACACGGAGGCCCCTCGCAAAGTCTCACGGCATTCCGAGTCCGGCGGACGCATTTGGCCAGCCCGACCCCCCAAGGCTATAGCCCACCCGTTTTTGTGGCCTTTTTCCGCTGGACGAACTTGGCGCCCCGGCCTTCGGGCGGTTATTTTTGGTCACCGCTTTGGCCGCGGCCAATGTTTGGCACACGGAGGCCCCTCGCAAAGTCTCACGGCATTCCGAGTCAGGCAGACGAAGTTGGCCAGCCCCACCCCCCAAGGCTATAGCCCACCGTTTTTGTGGCCTTTTTCTGCTGGACGAACTTGGCGCCCCGGCCTTGGGGCGGTCATTTTTTGGGCGCGGCTTTGGCTGCGGCCTATGTTTGGTACACGGAGGCCCCTCGCAAAGTCTCGCGGCATTCCGAGTCCGGCGGACGAAGTGGGCCAGAACCACCCCCCAAGGCTATAGCCCACCCGTTTTTGTGGCCTTTTTCCGCTGGACGAACTTGGCGCCCCGGCCTTCGGGCGGTTATTTTTGGGTGCGGCTTTGCCCGCGGCCTATTTTTAGCGCACGGAGGCCCCTCGCAAAGTCTCGTGGCATTCCGAGTCCGGCGGACGATGTTGGCCAGCCCCACCCCCCAAGGCTATAGCCCACCCGTTTTTGTGGCCTCTTTCCGCTGGACGAACTTGGCGCTCCGGCCCTTGGGTGGATATTTTTGGTCGCGGCTTTGCCCGCGGCCTATTTTTGGCGCACGGAGGCCCCTCGTAAAGTCTCGCGGCATTCCGAGTCCGGCGGACGAAGTGGGCCAGCCCCACCCCCCAAGGCTATAGCCCACCCGTTTTTGTGGCCTTTTTCCGCTGGAAGAACTTGGCGCCCCGGCCTTCGGACGGTTATTTTTGGGCGCGGATTTGCCCGCGGCCTATGTTTGGCACACAGAGGCCCCTCGCAAAGTCTCGCGGCATTCCGAGTCCGGCGGATGAAGTTGGCCAGCCCCACCCCCCAAGGCTATAGCCCACCCGTTTTTGTGGCCTTTTTCAGCTGGACGAACTTGGCGCCCCGGCCTTCGGACGGTTATTTTTGGGCGCGGCTTTGCGCGCGGCCTATTTTTGGTGCACGGAGGCCCCTCCCAAAGTCTCGCGGCATTCCGAGTCCGGCGGACGAAGTGGGCTAGCCCCACCCCCCAAGGCTATAGCCCACCCGTTTTTGTGGCCTTTTTCCGCTGGACGAACTTGGCGCCCCGGCCTTCGGGTGGTTATTTTTGGGCGCGGCATTGCCCGCGGCATATGTTTGGCACACGGAGGCCACTCGGAAAGTCTCGCGGCATTCCGAGTCCGGCGGACGATGTTGGCCAGCCCCACCCCCCAAGGGTATAGCCCACCCGTTTTTGTGGCCTTTTTCCGCTGGACGAACTTGGCGCCCTGGCCTTCGGGCGGTTATTTTTGGGCGCGGCATTGCCCGCGGCCTATGTTTGGCACACGGAGGCCACTGGGAAAGTCTCGCGGCATTCCGAGTCCGGCGGGCGATGTTGGCCAGCCCCACCCCCCAGGGCTATAGCCCACCCGTTTTTGTGGCTTTTTTCCGCTGGACGAACTTTGCGCCCCGGCCTTCGGGCGGTTATTTATGGGCGCGGCTTTGTCCGCGGCCTATTTTTGGCACACGGAGGCCCCTCGGAAAGTCTCGCGGCATTCCAAGTCCGGCGGACGATGTTGGCCAGCCTCACCCCACAAGGCTATAGCCCACCCGTTTTTGTGGCCTCGTTCCGCTGGACGAACTTGGCGCTCCGGCCTTCGGGTGGATATTTTTGGGCGCGGCTTTGCCCGCGGCTTATTTGTGGCACACGGAGGCCCCTCCCAAAGTCTCGCGGCATTCCAAGTCCGCCAGAAGAAGTGGGCCAGCCCCACCCCCCAAGGCTATAGCCCACCCGTTTTTGTGGCCTTTTTGTGCTGGACGAACTTGGCGCCCCGGCCTTCGGGTGGTTATTTTTGGGCGCGGCATTGCCCGCGGCATATGTTTGGCACACGGAGGCCTCTCGCAAAGTCTCACGGCATTCCGAGTCCGGCGGACGATGTTGGCCAGCCCCACCCCCCAAGGCTATAGCCCACCCGTTTTTGGGGCCTTTTTCCGCTGGAAGAACTTGGCGCCCCGGCCTTCGGGCGGTTATTTTTGGGCGCGGCTTTGCCCGCGGCCTATGTTTGGCACATGGAGGCCCCTCGCAAAGTCTCGCGGCATTCCGAGTCCGGCGGACGATGTTGGCCAGCCCCACCCCCCAAGGCTATAGCCCACCCGTTTTTGTGGCCTCGTTCCGCTGGACGAACTTGGCGCTCCGGCCTTCGGGTGGATATTTTTGGGTGCGGCTTTGCCCGCGGCCTATTTTTGGCGCACGGAGGCCCCTCCCAATGTCTCGCGGCATTCCAAGTCCGCCAGACGAAGTTGGCCAGCCCCACCCCCCAAGGCTATAGCCCACCCGTTTTTGTGGCCTTTTTGCGCTGGACGAACTTGGCGCCCCGGCCTTCGGGCGGTTATTTTTCGATGCGGCTTTGCCCGCGGCCTATATTTGGCACACGAGGGCCCCTCGCAAAGTCTCCCGGCATTCCGAGTCCGGCGGACGAAGTGGGCCAGCCCCACCCCCCAATGCTATAGCCCACCCGTTTTTGTGGCCTTTTTGTGCTGGACGAACTTGGCGCCCCGGCCTTCGGGCGGTTATTTTTGGGCGCGGCTTTGCCCGCAGCCTATATTTGGCACACGAAGGACCCTCGCAAAGTCTCCCGGCATTCCGAGTCCGGCGGACGAAGTTGGCCAGCGCCACCCCCCAAGGCTATAGCGCACCCGTTTTTGTGGCCTTTTTGCGCGGGACGAACTTCGCGCCCCGGCCTTCGGGCGGTTGTTTTTATGCGCGGCTTTGCCCCCGGCCTATTTTTGGCACACGGAGGCCCCTGGCAAAGTCTCACAGCATTCCGATTCCGGCGGACGAAGTTGGCCAGCCCCACCCCCCAAGGCTATAGCCCACCCGTTTTTGTGGCCTTTTTCCGCTGGACGAACTTGGCGCCCCGGACTTCGGGCTATTATTTTTGGGTGCGGCTTTGCCCGCGGTCTATTTTTCGCACACGGAGAACCCTCGCAAAGTCTCACGGCATTCCGAGTCCGGCGGACGAAGTGGGCCAGCGCCACCCCCCAAGGCTATAGCCCACCCGTTTTTGTGGCCTTTTTGTGCTGGACGAACTTGGCGCCCCGGCATTCGGGCGGTTATTTTTGGGCGCGACTTTGCCCGCGGCCTATGTTTGGCACAGGGAGGCCCCTCGCGAAGTCTCGCGGCATTCCGAGTCCGGCGGACGATGTTGGCCAGCCCCACCCCCCAACGCTATAGCCCACCCGTTTCTGTGGCCTTTTTGCGCTGGACGTACAAGGCGCCCCGGCCTTCGGGCGGTTATTTTTGGGCGCGGCTTTGCCCGCGGCCTATATTTGGCACACGAAGTCCCCTCACAAAGTCTCCCGGCATTCCGAGTCCGGCGGACGAAGTGGGCCAGCCCCACCCCCCAAGGCTATAGCCCACCCATTTTTGTGGCCTTTTTGTGTTGGACGAACTTGGCGCCCCGGCCTTCGGGCTGTTATTTTTGGGCGCGGCTCTGCCCGCGGCCTATATTTGGCACACGAAGGAACCTCGCAAAGTCTCCCGGCATTCCGAGTCCGGCGGACGAAGTTGGCCAGCCCCACCCCCAAGGCTATAGCCCACCCGTTTTTGTGGGCCTTTTTCCGCTGGACGAACTTGGCGCCCCGGACTTCGGGCGGTTATTTTTGGGTACGGCTTTGCCCGCGGTCTATTTTTGGCACACGGAGGCCCCTCGCAAAGTCTCGCGGCATCCGGAGTCCGGCGGACGAAGTTGGCCAGGCCCACCTCCCAAGGCTATAGCCCACCCGTTTTTGTGGCCTTTTTGCGCTGGACGAACTTGGCGCCCCGGCCTTCGGGCGGTTATTTTTAGACGCGGCTTTGCCCGCGGCCTATATTTGGCACAAGAAGGCCCCTCGCAAAGTCTCCCGGCATTCCGAGTCCGGCGGACGAAGTGGGCCAGCCCCACCCCCCAAGGCTATAGCCCACCCATTTTTGTGGCCTTTTTGTGCTGGACGAACTTGGCACCCCAGCCTTCGGGCGGTTATTTTTGGGCGCGACTTTGCCCGCGGCCTATGTTTGGCACACGGAGGCCCCTCGCGAAGTCTCGCGGCATTCCGAGTCCGGCGGACGATGTTGGCCAGCCCCACCCCCCAAGGCTATAGCCCACCCGTTTTTGTGGCCTTTTTGTGCTGGACGAACTTGGCGCCCCGGCCTTCGGGCGGTTATTTTTGGGCGCGGCTTTGCCCGGGGCCTATGTTTGGCACACAGAGGCCCCTCACAAATTGTCGCGGCATTCCGAGTCCGGCGGACGAAGTCGGCCAGCCCCACCCCCCAAGGCTATAGCCCACCCGTTTTTGTGGCCTTTTTGCGCTGGACGAACTTGGCGCCCCGGCCTTCGAGCGGTTATTTTTGGGCGCGGCTTGGCCCGCGGCCTATGCTTGGCACACGGAGGCCCCTCGCAATGTCTCGCGGCATTCCGAGTCCGGCGGACGATGTTGGCCAGCCCCATCCCCCAAGGCTATAGCCCACCCGTTTTTGTGGCCTTTTTCCGCTGGACGAACTTGGCTCACCGGCCTTCGGGCGGTTATTTTTGGGCGCGGCTTTGCCCACGGCCTATTTTTGGCACACGGAGGCCCCTCGCAAAGTCTCGCGGCATTCCAAGTCCGGCGGACGAAGTCGGCCAGCACCACCCCCCAAGGCTATAGCTCACCCGTTTTTGTGGCCTTTTTCCGCTGGAGGAAGTTGGCGCCCCGGCCTTCGGGTGGTTATTTTTGGGCGCGGCTTTGTCCGCGGCCTATTTTTGGCGCAGGGGGGCCCCTCCCAAATTCTCGCGGCATTCCGAGTCCGGCGGACGAAGTAGGCCAGCCCCACCCCCCAAGGCTATAGCCCACCCTTTTTTTTGGCCTTTTTGCGCTGGACGAACTTGGCGCCCCGGCCTTCGGGCGGTTATTTTTAGACGCGGCTTTGCCCGCGGCCTATATTTGGCACACGAAGGCCCCTCGCAAAGTCTCCCGGCATTCCGAGTCCGGCAGACGAAGTGGGCCAGCCCCACCCCCCAGAGCTATAGCCCACCCGTTTTTGTGGCCTTTTTGTGCTGGACGAACTTGGCGCCCTGGCATTCGGGCGGTTATTTTTGGGCGCGACTTTGCCCGCGGCCTATGTTTAGCACACGGAGGCCCCTCGCGAAGTCTCGCGGCATTCCGAGTCCGGCGGACGATGTTGGCCAGCCCCACCCCCCAAGGCTATAGCCCACCCGTTTTTGTGGCCTTTTTGTGCTGGACGAACTTGGCGCCCCGGCCTTCGGGCGGTTATTTTTGGGCGCGGCTTTGCCCGGGGCCTATGTTTGGCACACAGAGGCCCCTCACAAATTCTCGTGGCATTCCGAGTCCGGCGGACGAAGTCGGCCAGCCCCACCCCCCAAGGCTATAGCCCACCCGTTTTTGTGGCCTTTTTGCGCTGGACGAACTTGGCGCCCCGGCCTTCGGGCGGTTATTTTTGGGCGCGGCTTGGCCCGTGGCCTATGTTTGGCACACGGAGGCCCCTCGCAATGTCTCACGGCATTCCGAGTCCGGCGGACGATGTTGGCCAGCCCCATCCCCCAAGGCTATAGCCCACCCGTTTTTGTGGCCTTTTTGCGCTGGACGAATTGGCGCCCCGGCCTTCGGGCGGTTATTTTTGGGCGCGGCTTTGTCCGCGGCCTATGTTTGGCACATGGAGGCCCCTCGCAAAGTCTCGCGGCATTCCGAGTCCGGCGGACGAAGTGGGCCAGCCCCACCCCCCAAGGCTATAGCCCACCCGTTGTTCTGGCCGTTTTGCGCTGGACGAACATGGTGCCCCGGCCTTCGGGCAGTTATTTTTGGGCGTAGCTTTTCCCGCAGCCCATTTTAGCACATGGAGGCCCCTTGCAAAGTCTCGCGGCATTCCGAGTCCGGCAGACGAAGTTGGCCAGCCCCACCCCCCAAGGCTATAGCCCACCCGTTTTTGTGGCCTTTTTCCGCTGGACGAACTTGGCGCCCCGGACTTCGGGCGGTTATTTTTGGGCGCGGCTTTGTCCGTGGCCTATATTTGGCACACGGAAGCCCCTCGCAATGTCTCGCGGCATTCCGAGTCCGGCGGACGAAGTTGGCCAGCCCCACTCCCCAAGGCTATAGCCCACCCGTTTTTGTGGCCTTTTTGCGCTGGACGAACTTGGCGCCCCGGCCTTCGGGCGGTTATTTTTGGGCGCGGCTTTGTCCGCGGCCTATGTTTGGCACACGGAGGCCCCTCTTAAAGTCTCGCGGCATTCCGAGTCCGGTGGACGAAGTTGGCCAGCCCCACCCCCCAAGGCTAGAGCCCACCCGTTTTTGTGGCCTTTTTCCGCTGGACGAACTTGGCGCCCCAGCCTTTGGACGGTTATTTTTGGGCGCGGCTTTGCCCGCTGCCTATTTTTAGCACACGGAGGCCCCTCGCAAAGTCTCACGGTATTCCGAGTCCGGCGGACGAAGTCGGCCAGCCCCACCCCCCAAGGCTATAGCCCACCCGTTTTTGTGGCCTTTTTGCGCTGGACGAACTTGGTGACCCGGCCTTCGGGCAGTTATTTTTGGGTGCGGCATTGTCCACGGCCTATTTTTGGCACTCGGACGCCCCTCGCAAAGTCTCGCGGCATTCCGAGTCCGGCGGACGAAGTTGGCCAGCCCCACCCCCCAAGGCTATAGCCCACCCGTTTTTGTGGCCATTTTCGGTTGGACGAACTTGGCGCCCCGGCCTTCGGGCTGTTATTTTTGGGCGCGGCTTTGTCCACGGCCTATTTTTCGCACATGGAGGCCCCTCGCAAAGTCTCGCGGCATTCCAAGTCCGGCGGACGAAGTGGGTCAGCCCCACCCCCCAAGGCTATAGCCCACCCTTTTTTGTGGCCTTTTTCCGCTGGACGAACTTGGCGCCCCGGCCTTCATGCGATTATTTTTGGGCGCGGCTTTGCCCACGGCCTATGTTTGGAACAAGGAGGCCCCTCGGAAAGTCTCGCGGCATTCCGAGTCCGGCGGACAAAGTTGGCCAGCCCCACCCCCCAAGGCTATAGCCCACCCATTTTTGTGGCCTTTTTCCACTGGACGAACTTGGCGCCCCGGCCCTCGGGCAGTTATTTTTGGACGCTACTTTGCCCGCGGCCTATTTTTGGCCTACGGAGGCCCCTCGCAAAGTCTCGCGGCATTCCGAGTCCGGCGGGCGACGTTGGCCAGCCCTACCCCCCAAGGCTATAGCCCACCCGTTTTTGTGGCCTTTTTCCGCTGGACGAACTTGGCGCCCCAGCCTTCGGACGCTTATTTTTGGGCACGGCTTTGCCCGCTGCCTATTTTTAGCACACGGAGGCCCCTCGCAAAGTCTCACGGTATTCCGAGTCCGGCGGACGAAGTTGGCCAGCCCCACCCCCCAAGGCTATATCCCACCCGTTTTTGTGGCCTTTTTGCGCTGGACGAACTTGGTGACCCGGCCTTCGGGCGGTTATTTTTGGACGCGGCATTGTCCACGGCCTATTTTTGGCACTCGGACGCCCCTCGCAAAGTCTCACGGCATTCCGAGTCCGGCGGACGAAGTTGGCCAGCCCCACCCCCCAAGGCTATAGCCCACCCGTTTTTGTGGCCATTTTCGGTTGGACGAACTTGGCGCCCCGGCCTTCGGGCTGTTATTTTTGGGTACGGCTTTGCCCACGGCCTATTTTTCGCACATGGAGGCCCCTCGCAAAGTCTCGCGGCATTCTGAGTCCGGCGGACGAAGTGGGTCAGCCCCACCCCCCAAGGCTATAGCCCACCCGTTTTTGTGGCCTTTTTCCACTGGACGAACTTGGCGCCCCGGCCCTCGGGCAGTTATTTTTGGACGCTGCTTTGCCCGCGGCCTATTTTTGGCCTACGGAGGCCCCTCGCAAAGTCTCGCGGCATTCCGAGTCCGGCGGGCGACGTTGGCCAGCCCTACCCCCCAAGGCTATAGCCCACCCGTTTTTGTGGCCTTTTTGCGCGGGACAAACTTGGCGACCCGGCCTTCGGGCAGTTATTTTTGGGCGCGGCATTGTCCGCGGCATATTTTTGGCACACAGAGACCCTCGCAAAGTCTCACGGCATTTCGAGTCCGGCGGACGAAGTTGGCCAGCCCCACCCCCCAAGGCTATAGCCCACCCGTTTTTGTGGCCTTTTTCCGCTGGACGAACTTGGCGCCCTGGCCTTCGGGGGGTTATTTTCGGGCGTGGCTTTTCCCGCGGCCTATTTTTGGCACACGGAGGCCCCTCGCAAAGTCTCGCGGCATTCCGAGTCCGGCGGACGAAGTTGGCCAGCCCCACCCCCCAAGGCTATAGCCCTCCCGTTTTTGTGGCCTTTTTCCGCTGGACGAACTTGGCGCCCCGACCTTCGGGGGGTTATTTTTGGGCGTCGCTTTTCCCGCGGCCTATTTTTGGCACACGGAGGCCCCTCGCAAAGTCTCGCGGCATTCCGAGTCCGGCGGACGAAGTGGGCCAGCCCCACCCCCCAAGGCTATAGCCCACCCGTTTTTGTGGCCTTTTTGCGCGGGACGAACTTGGCGCACCGGCCTTCGGGCGGTTATTTTTGGTTGCGGCTTTGCCCGCGTCCTATGTTTGGCACACGGAGACCCCTCGCAAGGTCTCGCTGCATTCCGAGTCCGGCGGACGAAGTTGGCCAGCCCCACCCCCCAAGGCTATAGCCCACCCGTTTTTGTGGCCTTTTTGCGCGGGACGAACTTGGCGACCCGGCCTTCGGGCAGTTATTTTTGGGCGCGGCATTGTCCGCGGCATATTTTTGGCACACGGAGACCCTCGCAAAGTCTCGCGGCATTTCGAGTCCGGCGGACGAAGTTGCCCAGCCCCACCCCCCAAGGCTATAGCCCACCCGTTTTTGTGGCCTTTTTCCGCTGGACGAACTTTGCGCCCTGGCCTTCGGGGGGTTATTTTCGGGCGTGGCTTTTCCCGCGGCCTATTTTTGGCACACGGAGGCCCCTCGCAAAGTCTCGCGGCATTCCGAGTCCGGCGGACGAAGTTGGCCAGCCCCACCCCCCAAGGCTATAGCCCTCCCGTTTTTGTGGCCTTTTTCCGCTGGACGAACTTGGCGCCCCGACCTTTGGGGGGTTATTTTTGGGCGTCGCTTTCCCCGCGGCCTATTTTTGGCACACGGAGGCCCCTCGCAAAGTCTCCCGGCATTCCGAATCCGGCGGACGAAGTTGGCCAGCCCCACCCCCCAAGGCTATAGCCCACCCGTTTTTGTGGCCTTTTTGCGCGGGACGAACTTGGCGCACCGGCCTTCGGGCGGTTATTTTTGGTTGCGGCTTTGCCCGCGTCCTATGTTTGGCACACGGAGACCCCTCGCAAGGTCTCGCTGCATTCCGAGTCCGGCGGACGAAGTTGGCCAGCCCCACCCCCGAAGGCTATAGCCCACCCGTTTTTGTGGCCTTTTTCCGCTGGACGAACTTGGCTCCCCGGCCTTCGGGCGGTTATTTTTGGGCGCGGCTTTGCCCGCGGCCTATTTTTGGCACACGGAGGCCCCTCGCAAAGTCTCGCGGCATTCCGAGTCCGGCGGACGAAGTTGGCCAGCACCACCCCCCAAGGCTTTAGCCCACCCGTTTTTGTGGCCTTTTTCCGCTGGACGAACTTGGCGCCCCAGCCTTCGGACGGTTATTTTTGGGCGCGGCTTTGCCCGCTGCCTATTTTTAGCACACGGAGGCCCCTCGCAAAGTCTCACGGTATTCCGAGTCCGGCGGACGAAGTGGGCCAGCCCCACCCCCCAAGGCTATAGCCCACCCGTTTTTGTGGCCTTTTTGCGCTGGACGAACTTGGTGACCCGGCCTTCGGGCGGTTATTTTTGGGCGCGGCATTGTCCACGGCCTATTTTTGGCACTCGGACACCCCTCGCAAAGTCTCGCGGCATTCCGAGTCCGGCGGACGAAGTTGGCCAGCCCCACCCCCCAGGGCTATAGCCCACCCGTTTTTGTGGCCATTTTCGGTTGGACGAAATTGGCGCCCCGGCCTTCGGGCTGTTATTTTTGGGCGCGGCTTTGCCCACGGCCTATTTTTCGCACATGGAGGCCCCTCGCAAAGTCTCGCGGCATTCCGAGTCCGGCGGACGAAGTGGGTCAGCCCCACCCCCCAAGGCTATAGCCCACCCTTTTTTGTGGCCTTTTTCCGCTGGACGAACTTGGCGCCCCGGCCTTCATGCGATTATTTTTGGGCGCAGCTTTGCCCACGGCCTATGTTTGGAACAAGGAGGACCCTCGGAAAGTCTCGCGGCATTCCGAGTCCGGCGGACAAAGTTGGCCAGCCCCACCCCCCAAGGCTATAGCCCACCCGTTTTTGTGGCCTTTTTCCACTGGACGAACTTGGCGCCCCGGCCTTCGGGCGGTTATTTTTGGTTACGGCTTTGCCCGTGTCCTATGTTTGGCACACGGAGACCCCTCGCAAAGTCTCGCTGCATTCCGAGTCCGGCGGACGAAGTTGGCCAGCCCCACCCCCCAAGGCTATAGCCCACCCGTTTTTGTGGCCTTTTTCCGCTGGACGAACTTGGCTCCCCGGCCTTCGGGCGGTTATTTTTGGGCGCGGCTTTGCCCGCGGCCTATTTTTGGCACACGGAGGCCCCTCGCAAAGTCTCGCGGCATTCCGAGTCCGGCGGACGAAGTTGGCCAGCACCACCCCCCAAGGCTATAGCCCACCCGTTTTTGTGGCCTTTTTCCGCTGGACGAACTTGGCGCCCCGGCCTTCGAGCGGTTATTTTTGGGCGCGGGTTTGCCCGCGGCCTATTTTTGGCACACGGAGGCCCCTCGCAAAGTCTCGCGGCATTCCGATTCCGGCGGACAACGTTGGCCAGCCCCACCCCCCAAGGCTATAGCCCACCCGTTTTTGTGGCCTTTTTGCGCTGGATGAACTTAGCGCCCCGGCCTTTGGGCGGTTATTTTTGGGCGCGGCTTTACCCGCGGCCTATGTTTGGCACACGGAGGCCCCTCGCAAAGTCTCGCGGCATTCCGAGTCCGGCGGACGAAGTGCGCCAGCCCCACCCCCCAAGGCTATAGCCCACCCGTTTTTGTGGCCTTTTTCCGCTGGCCGAACTTGGCGCCCCGGGCTTCGGGTGGTTATTTTTGGGCGCGGGTTTGCCCGCGGCCTATTTTTGGCACACGGAGGCCCCTCGCAAAGTCTTGCGGCATTCCGAGTCCGGCGGACGAAGTTGGCCAGCCCCACCCCCCAAGGCTATAACCCACCCGTTTTTGTGGCCTTTTTCCGCTGGACGAACTTGGCGCCCCGGCCTTTGGGCGGTTATTTTTGGGCGCCGCTTTGTCCGCAGCCTATTTTTGGCACACTGAAGCCCCTCACAAGGTCTCGCGGCATTCCGAGTCCGGCGGACGAAGTTGGCCAGCCCCACCCCCCAAGGCTTTAGCCCACCCGTTTTTGTGGCCTTTTTCCGCTGGACGAACTTGGCTCCCCGGCCTTCAGGCGGTTATTTTTGGGCGCGGCTTTGTCCGCGGCCTATTTTTGGCACACGGAGGCCCCTAGCAAAGTCTCGCGGTATTCCGAGTCCGGCGGACGAAGTTGGCCAGCCCCACCCCCCAAGGCTATAGCCCACCCGTTTTTGTGGCCTTTTTCCGATGGCCGAACTTGGCGCCCCGGCCGTCGGGCGGTTATTTTTGGGCGCGGGTTTGCCCGCGCCCTATTTTTGGCACACGGAGGGCCCTTGCAAAGTCTCACGGCATTCCGAGTCCGGCGGACGATGTTGGCCAGCCCCACCCCCCAAGGCTATAGCCCACCCGTTTTTGTGGCCTTTTTCCGCTGGACGAACCTGGCGCCCCGGCCTTCGGGCGGTTATTTTTGGGCGCGGCTTTGTCCGCGACCTATTTTTGGCACATGGAGGCCCCTTGCAAAGTCTCGCGGCATTCCGAGTCCGGCAGACGAAGTGCGCCAGCCCCACCCCCCAAGGCTATAGCCCACCCGTTTTTGTGGCCTTTTTCCGCTGGCCGAACTTGCCGCCCCAGCCTTCGGGTGGTTATTTTTGGGCGCGGGTTTGCCCACGGCCTATTTTTGGCACAAGGAGGCCCGTCGCAAAGTCTTGCGGCATTCCGAGTCCGGCGGACGAAGTTGGCCAGCCCCACCCCCCAAGGCTATAGCCCACCCGTTTTTGTGGCCTTTTTGCGTTGGACGAACTTGGCGCCCCAGCCTTCAGGCGGTTATTTTTAGGCGCGGGTTTACCCGCGGCCTATTTTTGGCATACGGAGGCCCCTTGCAAAGTCTCACGGTATTCCGAGTCCGGCGGACGAAGTTGGCCAGCCCCACCCCCCAAGGCTATAGCCCACCCGTTTTTGTGGCCTTTTTCCGCTGGACGAACTTGGCGCCCCGGCCTTCGGGCGGTTATTTTTGGGCGCGGCTTTGCCCGCGGCCTATTTTTGGCTCATGGAGGCCCCTTGCAAAGTCTCGCGGCATTCCGAGTCCGGCGGATGAAGTTGGCCATCTCCACCCCCCAACGCTATAGCCCACCCGTTTTTGTGGCCTTTTTCTGCTGGACGAACTTGGCTCCCCGGCCTTCGGGCCGTTATTTTTGGGCGCGGCTTTGTCCACGGCCTATGTTTGGCACACGGAGGCCCCTCGCAAAGTCTCGCGGCATTCCGAGTCCGGCGGATGAAGTTGGCCTGCCCCACCCCCCAAGGCTATAGCCCACCCGTTTTTGTGGCCTTTTTCCGCTGGACGAACATTGCGCCCCGGCCTTCGGGCGGTTATTTTTGGACGGGCTTAGCCCGCAGCCTATGTTTGGCACACGGAGGCCCCTCGTAAAGTCTCGCGGCATTCCGAGTCCGGCGGACGAAGTGGGCCAGCCCCATCCCCCAAGGCTATAGCCCACCCGTTTTTGTGGCCTTTTTCCGCTGGACGAACTTGGCGCCCCGGCCTTCGGTCGGTTATTTTTGGGTACGGCTTTGCCTACGGCCTATGTTTGGCACACGGAGGACCCTCGCAAAGTCTCGCGGCATTCCGAGTCCGGCGGACGAAGTTGGCCAGCCCCACCCCCCAAGGCTATAGCCCAACCGTTTTTGTGGCCTTTTTGCGCTGGACGAACTTGGCGCCCCGGCCTTCGGGCGGTTATTTTTGGAGTGACTTTGCCCGCGGTCTATGTTTTGCACACGGAGGCCCCTCGTAAAGTCTCGCGGCATTCCGTGTCCGGCGGATGAAGTTGGGCAGCCCCACCCCCCAAGGCTATAGCCCAACCGTTTTTGTGGCCTTTTTGCGCTGGACGAACTTGGCACCCCGACCTTCGGGCGGTTATTTTTGGGGGCGGCTGTGCCCGTAGCCTATGTTTGGCACACGGAGGCCCCTCGCAAAGTCTCGCGGCATTCCGAGTCCGGCGGACGAAGTTGGCCAGCCGCACCCCCCAAGGCTATAGCCCACCCGTTTTTGTGGCCTTTTTGCGCTGGACGAACTTGGCTCCCCGGCCTTCGGACGGTTATTTTTGGACGTAGCTTTGCCCGCGGCCTATTTTTAGCACACGGAGGACCCTCGCAAAGTCTCGCGGCATTCCGAGTCCGGCGGATGAAGTTGGCCAGCCCCACCCCCCAAGGCTATAGCCCACCCGTTTTTGTGGCCTATTTCCGCTGGACGAACTTGGCGCCCCGGCCTTCGGACGGTTATTTTTGGGCACGGCTTTGCCCGTGGCCTATTTTTGGTACATGGAGGCCCCTCACAAAGTCTCGCGGCATTCCGAGTCCGGCGGACGAAGTTGGCCAGCCCCACCCCCCAAGGCTATAGCCCACCCGTTTTTGTGGCCTTTTTGCGCTGGACGAACTTGCGCCCCGGCCTTCGGACGGTTATTTTTGGCCGCGACTTTGCCCGCGGCCTAGTTTTGGCACACGGAGGCCCCTCGCAAAGTCTCGCGGCATTCCGAGTCCGGCGGACGATGTTGGCCGGCCCCACCCCCCAAGGCTATAGCCCACCCGTTTTTGTGGTCTTTTTCCGCTGGACGAACTTGGCACCCCGACCTTCGGGCGGTTATTTTTGGGTGCGGATTTGCCCACAGCCTATGTTTGGCACACGGAGGCCCCTCGCAAAGTCTCGCGGCATTCCGAGTCCGGCGGACGAAGTTGGCCAGCCGCACCCCCCAAGGCTATAGCCCACCCGTTTTTGTGGCCTTTTTGCGCTGGACGAACTTGGCGCCCCGGCCTTCGGACGGTTATTTTTGGCCGCAGCTTTGCCCGCGGCCTATTTTTGGCACACGGAGGACCCTCGCAAAGTCTCACGGCATTCCGAGTCCGGCGGATGAAGTTGGCCAGCCCCACCCCCCAAGGCTATAGCCCAACCGTTTTTGTGGCCTTTTTCCGCTGGACGAACTTGGCGCCTCGGCCTTCGGACGGTTATTTTTGGGCGCGGCTTTGCCCGCGGCCTATTTTTGGCACATGGAGGCCCCTCACAAAGTCTCGCGGCATTCCGAGTCCGGCGGACGAAGTTGGCCAGCCCCACCCCCCAAGGCTATAGCCCACCCGTTTTTGTGGTCTTTTTCCGCTGGACGAACTTGGCCCCCAGCCTTCGGGGGGTTATTTTTGGGCGCAGCTTTCCCCGCGGCCTAGTTTTGGCACAAGGAGGCCCCTCGCAAATTCTCGCGGCATTCCGAGTCCGGCGGACGATGTTGGCCAGCCCCACCCCCCAAGGCTATAGCCCACCCGTTTTTGTGGTCTTTTTCCGCTGGACGAACTTGGCACCCCGGCCTTCGGGCGGTTATTTTTGGGCGCGGCTTTGCCCGCAGCCTATGTTTGGCACACGGAGGCCCCTCGCAAAGTCTCGCGGCATTCCGAGTCCGGCGGACGATGTTGGCCGGCCCCACCCCCCAAGGCTATAGCCCACCCGTTTTTGTGGTCTTTTTCCGCTGGACGAACTTGGCACCCCGACCTTCGGGCGGTTATTTTTGGGCGCGGATTTGCCCACAGCCTATGTTTGGCACATGGAGGCCCCTCGCAAAGTCTCGCGGCATTCCGAGTCCGGCGGACGAAGTTGGCCAGCCGCACCCCCCAAGGCTATAGCCCACCCGTTTTTGTGGCCTTTTTGCGCTGGACGAACTTGGCGCCCCGGCCTTCGGACGGTTATTTTTGGCCGCAGCTTTGCCCGCGGCCTATTTTTGGCACACGGAGGACCCTCGCAAAGTCTCACGGCATTCCGAGTCCGGCGGATGAAGTTGGCCAGCCCCACCCCCCAAGGCTATAGCCCAACCGTTTTTGTGGCCTTTTTCCGCTGGACGAACTTGGCGCCTCGGCCTTCGGACGGTTATTTTTGGGCGCGGCTTTGCCCGCGGCCTATTTTTGGCACATGGAGGCCCCTCACAAAGTCTCGCGGCATTCCGAGTCCGGCGGACGAAGTTGGCCAGCCCCACCCCCCAAGGCTATAGCCCACCCGTTTTTGTGGTCTTTTTCCGCTGGACGAACTTGGCGCCCCAGCCTTCGGGGGGTTATTTTTGGGCGCAGCTTTCCCCGCGGCCTAGTTTTGGCACAAGGAGGCCCCTCGCAAATTCTCGCGGCATTCCGAGTCCTGCGGACGATGTTGGCCAGCCCCACCCCCCAAGGCTATAGCCCACCCGTTTTTGTGGTCTTTTTCCGCTGGACGAACTTGGCACCCCGGCCTTCGGGCGGTTATTTTTGGGCGCGGCTTTGCCCGCAGCCTATGTTTGGCACACGGAGGCCCCTCGCAAAGTCTCGCGGCATTCCGAGTCCGGCGGACGAAGTTGGCCAACCCCACCCCCCAATGCTATAGCCCACCCGTTTTTTTGGCCTTTTTCAGCTGGACGAACTTGGCGCCCCGGCCTTCGGGCGGTTATTTTTGGGCGCGGCTTTGCCCGCGGCCTATGTTTGGCACACGGAGGCCCCTCGCAAAGTCTCGTGGCATCCGAGTCCGGCGGACGAAGTCGGCCAGCCCCACCCCCCAATGCTATAGCCCACCCGTTTTTGTGGCCTTTTTGCGCTGGACGAACTTGGCGCCCCGGCCTTCGGGCGGTTAATTTTTGGCGCAGCTTTTACCGCGGCCTATGTTTGGCACACGGAGGCCCCTCGCAAAGTTTCGCGGCATTCCGAGTCCGGGGGACGAAGTTGCCCAGCCTCACCCCCCAAGGCTATAGCCCACCGTTTTTGTGGCCTTTTTGCGCTGGACGAACTTGGCGCCCCGGCCTTCGGACGGTTATTTTTGGGCGCAGCTTTGCCCGCGGCCTATTTTTGGCACACGGAGGCCCCTCGCAAAGTTTCGCGGCATTCCGAGTCCGGGGGACGAAGTTGCCCAGCCTCACCCCCCAAGGCTATAGCCCACCGTTTTTGTGGCCTTTTTGCGCTGGACGAACTTGGCGCCCCGGCCTTCGGACGGTTATTTTTGGGCGCGGCCTTGCCCGTGGCCTATTTTTGGCACATGGAGGCCCCTCACAAAGTCTCGCGGCATTCCGAGTCCGGCGGACGAAGTTGGCCAGCCCCACCCCCCAAGGCTATAGCCCACCCGTTTTTGTGGCCTTTTTGCGCTGGACGAACTTGCGCCCCGGCCTTCGGACGGTTATTTTTGGCCGCGGCTTTGCCTGCGGCCTAGTTTTGGCACACGGAGGCCCCTCGCAAAGTCTCGCGGCATTCTGAGTCCGGCGGACGATGTTGGCCGGCCCCACCCCCCAAGGCTATAGCCCACCCGTTTTTGTGGTCTTTTTCCGCTGGACGAACTTGGCACCCCGGCCTTCGGGCGGTTATTTTTGGGCGCGGCTTTGCCCGCAGCCTATGTTTGGCACACGGAGGCCCCTCGCAAAGTCTCGCGGCATTCCGAGTCCGGCGGACGAAGTTGGCCAACCCCACCCCCCAATGCTATAGCCCACCCGTTTTTTTGGCCTTTTTCAGCTGGACGAACTTGGCGCCCCGGCCTTCGGGCGGTTATTTTTGGGCGCGGCTTTGCCCGCGGCCTATGTTTGGCACATGGAGGCCCCTCGCAAAGTCTCGTGGCATCCGAGTCCGGCGGACGAAGTCGGCCAGCCCCACCCCCCAATGCTATAGCCCACCCGTTTTTGTGGCCTTTTTCCGCTGGACGAACTTGGCGCCCCGGCCTTCGGGCGGTTAATTTTTGGCGCAGCTTTTACCGCGGCCTATGTTTGGCACACGGAGGCCCCTCGCAAAGTTTCGCGGCATTCCGAGTCCGGGGGACGAAGTTGCCCAGCCTCACCCCCCAAGGCTATAGCCCACCGTTTTTGTGGCCTTTTTGCGCTGGACGAACTTGGCGCCCCGGCCTTCGGACGGTTATTTTTGGGCGTAGCTTTGCCCGCGGCCTATTTTTGGCACACGGAGGCCCCTCGCAAAGTCTCGCGGCATTCCGAGTCCGGCGGACGAAGTGGGCCAGCCCCACCCGCCAAGGCTATAGCCCACCCGTTTATGTGGCCTTTTTCCGATGGACGAACTTGGCACCCCGGCCTTCGGGTGGTTATTTTTGCGGCTTTGCCCGCAGCCTATGTTTGGCATATGGAGGCCCCTCGCAAAGTCTCGCGGCATTCCAAGTCCGGCGGACGAAGTTGGCCAGCCCCACCCCCCAAGGCTATAGCCCACCCGTTTTTGTGGCCTTTTTCCGCTGAACGAACTTGGCGCCCCGGCCTTCGGGTTGTTATTGTTGGGCGCAGCTATGCCCGCAGCCTATGTTTGGCACACAGAGGCCCCTTGCAAAGTCTCGTGGCATTCCGAGTCCGGCGGACGAAGTTGGCCAGCCCCACCCCCCAAGGCTATAGCCCACCGTTTTTGTGGCCTTTTTGCGATGGACGAACTTGGCGCCCCAGCCTTCGGACGGTTATTTTTGGGCGCAGCTTTGCCCGCGGCCTATTTTTGGCACACGGAGGCCCCTCCCAAAGTCTCGCGGCATTCCGAGTCCGGCGGACGAAGTAGGCCAGCCCCACCCCCCAAGGCTATAGCCCACCGTTTTTGTGGCCTTTTTGCGTTGGACGAACTTCGTGCCCCGGCCTTCGGGCGGTTATTTTTGGGCGCGGCTTTTCCCGCGGCCTATGTTTGGCACACGAAGGACCCTCGCAAAGTCTCACGGCATTCTGAGTCTGGCGGACGAAGTTGGCCAGCCCCACCCCCCAAGGCTATAGCCCACACGTTTTTGTGGCCTTTTTCCGCTGGACGAACTTGGCGCCCCGGCCTTCGGACGGTTATTTTTGGGCGCGGCTTTGCCCGTGGCCTATTTTTGGCACATGGAGGCCCCTCACAAAGTCTCGCGGCATTCCGAGTCCGGCGGACGAACTTGGCCAGCCCCACCCCCCAAGGCTATAGCCCACCCGTTTTTGTGGCCTTTTTGCGCTGGACGAACTTGCGCCCCGGCCTTCGGACGGTTATTTTTGGCCGCGGCTTTGCCCGCGGCCTAGTTTTGGCACACGGAGGCCCCTCGCAAAGTCTCGCGGCATTCCGAGTCCGGCGGACGATGTTGGCCGGCCCCACCCCCCAAGGCTATAGCCCACCCGTTTTTGTGGTCTTTTTCCGCTGGACGAACTTGGCACCCCGACCTTCGGGCGGTTATTTTTGGGCGCGGATTTGCCCACAGCCTATGTTTGGCACACGGAGGCCCCTCGCAAAGTCTCGCGGCATTCCGAGTCCGGCGGACGAAGTTGGCCAGCCGCACCCCCCAAGGCTATAGCCCACCCGTTTTTGTGGCCTTTTTGCGCTGGACGAACTTGGCGCCCCGGCCTTCGGACGGTTATTTTTGGCCGCAGCTTTGCCCGCGGCCTATTTTTGGCACACGGAGGACCCTCGCAAAGTCTCACGGCATTCCGAGTCCGGCGGATGAAGTTGGCCAGCCCCACCCCCCAAGGCTATAGCCCAACCGTTTTTGTGGCCTTTTTCCGCTGGACGAACTTGGCGCCTCGGCCTTCGGACGGTTATTTTTGGGCGCGGCTTTGCCCGCGGCCTATTTTTGGCACATGGAGGCCCCTCACAAAGTCTCGCGGCATTCCGAGTCCGGCGGACGAAGTTGGCCAGCCCCACCCCCCAAGGCTATAGCCCACCCGTTTTTGTGGTCTTTTTCCGCTGGACGAACTTGGCGCCCCAGCCTTCGGGGGGTTATTTTTGGGCGCAGCTTTCCCCGCGGCCTAGTTTTGGCACAAGGAGGCCCCTCGCAAATTCTCGCGGCATTCCGAGTCCGGCGGACGATGTTGGCCAGCCCCACCCCCCAAGGCTATAGCCCACCCGTTTTTGTGGTCTTTTTCCGCTGGACGAACTTGGCACCCCGGCCTTCGGGCGGTTATTTTTGGGCGCGGCTTTGCCCGCAGCCTATGTTTGGCACACGGAGGCCCCTCGCAAAGTCTCGCGGCATTCCGAGTCCGGCGGACGAAGTTGGCCAACCCCACCCCCCAATGCTATAGCCCACCCGTTTTTTTGGCCTTTTTCAGCTGGACGAACTTGGCGCCCCGGCCTTCGGGCGGTTATTTTTGGGCGCGGCTTTGCCCGCGGCCTATGTTTGGCACACGGAGGCCCCTCGCAAAGTCTCGTGTCATCCGAGTCCGGCGGACGAAGTCGGCCAGCCCCACCCCCCAATGCTATAGCCCACCCGTTTTTGTGGCCTTTTTCCGCTGGACGAACTTGGAGCCCCGGCCTTCGGGCGGTTATTTTTTGGCGCAGCTTTTACCGCGGCCTATGTTTGGCACACGGAGGCCCCTCGCAAAGTTTCGCGGCATTCCGAGTCCGGGGGACGAAGTTGCCCAGCCTCACCCCCCATGGCTATAGCCCACCGTTTTTGTGGCCTTTTTGCGCTGGACGAACTTGGTGCCCCGGCCTTCGGACGGTTGTTTTTGGGCGCAGCTTTGCCCGCGGCCTATTTTTGGCACACGGAGGCCCCTCGCAAAGTCTCGCGGCATTCCGAGTCCGGCGGACGAAGTGGGCCAGCCCCACCCGCCAAGGCTATAGCCCACCCGTTTATGTGGCCTTTTTCCGATGGACGAACTTGGCACCCCGGCCTTCGGGTGGTTATTTTTGCGGCTTTGCCCGCAGCCTATGTTTGGCATATGGAGGCCCCTCGCAAAGTCTCGCGGCATTCCAAGTCCGGCGGACGAAGTTGGCCAGCCCCACCCCCCAAGGCTATAGCCCACCCGTTTTTGTGGCCTTTTTCCGCTGGACGAACTTGGCGCCCCGGCCTTCGGGTTGTTATTGTTGGGCGCAGCTATGCCCGCAGCCAATGTTTGGCACACAGAGGCCCCTTGCAAAGTCTCGTGGCATTCCGAGTCCGGCGGACGAAGTTGGCCAGCCCCACCCCCCAAGGCTATAGCCCACCCGTTTTTGTGGCCTTTTTGCGCTGGACGAACTTGCGCCCCGGCCTTCGGACGGTTATTTTTGGCCGCGGCTTTGCCCGCGGCCTAGTTTTGGCACACGGAGGCCCCTCGCAAAGTCTCGCGGCAGTCCGAGTCCGGCGGACGATGTTGGCCGGCCCCACCCCCCAAGGCTATAGCCCACCCGTTTTTGTGGTCTTTTTCCGCTGGACGAACTTGGCACCCCGACCTTCGGGCGGTTATTTTTGGGCGCGGATTTGCCCACAGCCTATGTTTGGCACACGGAGGCCCCTCGCAAAGTCTCGCGGCATTCCGAGTCCGGCGGACGAAGTTGGCCAGCCGCACCCCCCAAGGCTATAGCCCACCCGTTTTTGTGGCCTTTTTGCGCTGGACGAACTTGGCGCCCCGGCCTTCGGACGGTTATTTTTGGCCGCAGCTTTGCCCGCGGCCTATTTTTGGCACACGGAGGACCCTCGCAAAGTCTCACGGCATTCCGAGTCCGGCGGATGAAGTTGGCCAGCCCCACCCCCCAAGGCTATAGCCCAACCGTTTTTGTGGCCTTTTTCCGCTGGACGAACTTGGCGCCTCGGCCTTCGGACGGTTATTTTTGGGCGCGGCTTTGCCCGCGGCCTATTTTTGGCACATGGAGGCCCCTCACAAAGTCTCGCGGCATTCCGAGTCCGGCGGACGAAGTTGGCCAGCCCCACCCCCCAAGGCTATAGCCCACCCGTTTTTGTGGTCTTTTTCCGCTGGACGAACTTGGCGCCCCAGCCTTCGGGGGGTTATTTTTGGGCGCAGCTTTCCCCGCGGCCTAGTTTTGGCACAAGGAGGCCCCTCGCAAATTCTCGCGGCATTCCGAGTCCGGCGGACGATGTTGGCCAGCCCCACCCCCCAAGGCTATAGCCCACCCGTTTTTGTGGTCTTTTTCCGCTGGACGAACTTGGCACCCCGGCCTTCGGGCGGTTATTTTTGGGCGCGGCTTTGCCCGCAGCCTATGTTTGGCACACGGAGGCCCCTCGCAAAGTCTCGCGGCATTCCGAGTCCGGCGGACGAAGTTGGCCAACCCCACCCCCCAATGCTATAGCCCACCCGTTTTTTTGGCCTTTTTCAGCTGGACGAACTTGGCGCCCCGGCCTTCGGGCGGTTATTTTTGGGCGCGGCTTTGCCCGCGGCCTATGTTTGGCACACGGAGGCCCCTCGCAAAGTCTCGTGTCATCCGAGTCCGGCGGACGAAGTCGGCCAGCCCCACCCCCCAATGCTATAGCCCACCCGTTTTTGTGGCCTTTTTCCGCTGGACGAACTTGGAGCCCCGGCCTTCGGGCGGTTATTTTTTGGCGTAGCTTTTACCGCGGCCTATGTTTGGCACACGGAGGCCCCTCGCAAAGTTTCGCGGCATTCCGAGTCCGGGGGACGAAGTTGCCCAGCCTCACCCCCCATGGCTATAGCCCACCGTTTTTGTGGCCTTTTTGCGCTGGACGAACTTGGTGCCCCGGCCTTCGGACGGTTGTTTTTGGGCGCAGCTTTGCCCGCGGCCTATTTTTGGCACACGGAGGCCCCTCGCAAAGTCTCGCGGCATTCCGAGTCCGGCGGACGAAGTGGGCCAGCCCCACCCGCCAAGGCTATAGCCCACCCGTTTATGTGGCCTTTTTCCGATGGACGAACTTGGCACCCCGGCCTTCGGGTGGTTATTTTTGCGGCTTTGCCCGCAGCCTATGTTTGGCATATGGAGGCCCCTCGCAAAGTCTCGCGGCATTCCAAGTCCGGCGGACGAAGTTGGCCAGCCCCACCCCCCAAGGCTATAGCCCACCCGTTTTTGTGGCCTTTTTCCGCTGGACGAACTTGGCGCCCCGGCCTTCGGGTTGTTATTGTTGGGCGCAGCTATGCCCGCAGCCAATGTTTGGCACACAGAGGCCCCTTGCAAAGTCTCGTGGCATTCCGAGTCCGGCGGACGAAGTTGGCCAGCCCCACCCCCCAAGGCTATAGCCCACCGTTTTTGTGGCCTTTTTGCGATGGACGAACTTGGCGCCCCAGCCTTCGGACGGTTATTTTTGGGCGCAGCTTTGCCCGCGGCCTATTTTTGGCACACGGAGGCCCCTCCCAAAGTCTCGCGGCATTCCGAGTCCGGCGGACGAAGTAGGCCAGCCCCACCCCCCAAGGCTATAGCCCACCGTTTTTGTGGCCTTTTTGCGTTGGACGAACTTCGCGCCCCGGCCTTCGGGCGGTTATTTTTGGGCGCGGCTTTTCCCGCGGCCTATGTTTGGCACATGAAGGACCCTCGCAAAGTCTCACGGCATTCTGAGTCTGGCGGACGAAGTTGGCCAGCCCCACCCCCCAAGGCTATAGCCCACACGTTTTTGTGGTCTTTTTCCGCTGGACGAACTTGGCACCCCGCCCTTCGGGCGGTTATTTTTGGGCGCGGCTTTGCCCGCAGCCTATGTTTGGCACACGGAGGCCCCTCGCAAAGTCTCGCGGCATTCCGAGTCAGGCGGACGAAGTGGGCCAGCCCCACCCCCCAAGGCTATAGCCCACCCGTTTATGTGGCCTTTTTGCGTTGGACGAACTTCGCGCCCCGGCCTTCGGGCGGTTATTTTTGGGCGCGGCTTTGCCCGCGCCCTATGTTTGGCACACGAAGGACCCTCGCAAAGTCTCACGGCATTCTGAGTCTGGCGGACGAAGTGGGCCAGCCCCACCCCCCAAGGCTATAGCCCACACGTTTTTGTGGTCTTTTTCCGCTGGACGAACTTGGCACCCCGCCCTTCGGGCGGTTATTTTTGGGCGCGGCTTTGCCCGCAGCCTATGTTTGGCACACGGAGGCCCCTCGCAAAGTCTCGCGGCATTCCGAGTCAGGCGGACGAAGTGGGCCAGCCCCACCCCCCAAGGCTATAGCCCACCCGTTTATGTGGCCTTTTTGCGCTGGACGAACTTGGCGCCCCGGCCTTCGGACGGTTATTTTTGGGCGCAGCTTTGCCCGCGGCCTATTTTTGGCACACGGAGGCTCCTCGCAAAGTCTCGCGGCATTCCGAGTCCGGCGGACGAAGTAGGCCAGCCCCACCCCCCAAGGCTATAGCCCACCGTTTTTGTGGCCTTTTTGCGTTGGACGAACTTCGCGCCCCGGCCTTCGGGCGGTTATTTTTGGGCGCGGTTTTGCCCGCGGCCTATGTTTGGCACACGAAGGACCCTCGCAAAGTCTCACGGCATTCTGAGTCTGGAGGACGAAGTTGGCCAGCCCCACCCCCCAAGGCTATAGCCCACACGTTTTTGTGGTCTTTTTCCGCTGGACGAACTTGGCACCCCGCCCTTCGGGCGGTTATTTTTGGGCGCGGCTTTGCCCGCAGCCTATGTTTGGCACACGGAGGCCCCTCGCAAAGTCTCGCGGCATTCTGAGCCAGGCGGACGAAGTGGGCCAACCCCACCCCCCAAGGCTATAGCCCACCCGTTTATGTGGCCTTTTTCCGATGGACGAACTTGGCACCCCGGGCTTCGGGTGGTTATTTTTGGGCGCGGCTTTGCCCGCAGCCTATGTTTGGCATACGGAGGCCCCTCGCAAAGTCTCGCGGCATTCCAAGTCCGGCGGACGAAGTTGGCCAGCCCCACCCCCCAAGGCTATAGCCCACCCGTTTTTGTGGCCTTTTTCCGCTGGACGAACTTGGCGCCCCGGCCTTCGGGTTGTTATTGTTGGGTGCAGCTATGCCCGCGGCCTATGTTTGGCACACAGAGGCCCCTCTCAAAGTCTCGTGGCATTTCGAGTCCGGCGGACGAAGTTGGCCAGCCCCACCCCCCAAGGCTATAGCCCACCCGTTTATGTGGCCTTTTTCCGATGGACGAACTTGGCACCCCGGCCTTCGGGTGGTTATTTTTGGGCGCGGCTTTGCCCGCAGCCTATGTTTGGCATACGGAGGCCCCTCGCAAAGTCTCGCGGCATTCCAAGTCCGGCGGACGAAGTTGGCCAGCCCCACCCCCCAAGGCTATAGCCCACCCGTTTTTGTGGCCTTTTTCCGCTGGACGAACTTGGCGCCCCGGCCTTCGGGTTGTTATTGTTGGGTGCAGCTATGCCCGCGGCCTATGTTTGGCACACAGAGGCCCCTCTCAAAGTCTCGTGGCATTTCGAGTCCGGCGGACGAAGTTGGCCAGCCCCACCCCCCAAGGCTATAGCCCACCCGTTTATGTGGCCTTTTTCCGATGGACGAACTTGGCACCCCGGCCTTCGGGTGGTTATTTTTGGGCGCGGCTTTGCCCGCAGCCTATGTTTGGCATACGGAGGCCCCTCGCAAAGTCTCGCGGCATTCCAAGTCCGGCGGACGAAGTTGGCCAGCCCCACCCCCCAAGGCTATAGCCCACCCGTTTTTGTGGCCTTTTTCCGCTGGACGAACTTGGCGCCCCGGCCTTCGGGTTGTTATTGTTGGGTGCAGCTATGCCCGCGGCCTATGTTTGGCACACAGAGGCCCCTCTCAAAGTCTCGTGGCATTTCGAGTCCGGCGGACGAAGTTGGCCAGCCCCACCCCCCAAGGCTATAGCCCACCCGTTTATGTGGCCTTTTTCCGATGGACGAACTTGGCACCCCGGCCTTCGGGTGGTTATTTTTGGGCGCGGCTTTGCCCGCAGCCTATGTTTGGCATACGGAGGCCCCTCGCAAAGTCTCGCGGCATTCCAAGTCCGGCGGACGAAGTTGGCCAGCCCCACCCCCCAAGGCTATAGACCACCCGTTTTTATGGCCTTTTTCCGCTGGACGAACTTGGCGCCCCAGCCTTCGGGTTGTTATTGTTGGGCGTAGCTATGCCTGCGGCCTATGTTTGGCACACAGAGGCCCCTCGCAAAGTCTCGTGGCATTCCGAGTCCGGCGGACGAAGTTGGCCAGCCCCACCCCCCAAGGCTATAGCCCACCGTTTTTGTGGACTTTTTGCGCTGGACGAACTTGGCGCCCCGGCCTTCGGACGGTTATTTTTGGGCGCAGCTTTGCCCGCAGCCTATTTTTGGCTCACGGAGGCCCCTCATAAAGTCTCGCGGCATTCCGAGTCCGGCGGACGAAGTTGGCCAGCCCCACCCCCCAAGGCTATAGCCCACCGTTTTTGTGGCCTTTTTGCGTTGGACGAACTTCGCGCCCCGGCCTTCGGGCGGTTATTTTTGGGCGCGGCTTTGCCCGCGGCCTATGTTTGGCACACGAAGGACCCTCGCAAAGTCTCGCGGCATTCTGAGTCTGGCGGACGAAGTGGGCCAGCCCCACCCCCCAAGGCTATAGCCCACACGTTTTTGTGGTCTTTTTCCGCTGGATGAACTTGGCACCCCGCCGTTCGGGCGGTTATTTTTGGGCGCGGCTTTGCCCGCAGCCTGTGTTTGGCACACGGAGGCCCCTCGCAAAGTCTCGCGGCATTCCGAGTCCGGCGGACGAAGTGGGCCAGCCCCACCCCCCAAGGCTATAGCCCACCCGTTTATGTGGCCTTTTTCCGATGGACGAACTTGGCACCCCGGCCTTCGGGTGGTCATTTTTGGGCGCAGCTTTGCCCGCAGCCTATGTTTGGCACACGGAGGCCCCTCGCAAAGTCTCGCGGTATTCCGAGTCCGGCAGACGAAGTTGGCCAGCCCCACCCCCCAAGGCTATAGCCCACCCGTTTTTGTGGCCTTTTTGCGCTGGACGAACTTGGCGCCCCGGCCTTCGGACGGTTATTTTTGGGCGCGGCTTTGCCCGCGGCCTATTTTTGGCACACGGACGCCCCTCACAAAGTCTCGCGGCATTCCGAGTCCGGCGGACGAAGTTGGCCAGCCGCACCCCCCAAGGCTATAGCCCACCCGTTTTTGTGGCCTTTTTGCGCGGGACGAACATGGCGCCCCGGCCTTCGGGCGGTTATTTTTGGGCGGGTTTGTCCATGGCCTATGTTTGGCACCCGGAGGCCCCTCACAAAGTCTCGCGGCATTCCGACTCCGGCGGACAAAGTTGGCCAGCCCCACCCCCCAAGGCTATAGCCCACCCGTTTTTGTGGCCATTTTCCGCTGGACGAACTTGGCGCCCCAGCCTTCGGGGGGTTATTTTTGCGCGCGGCTTTGGCCGCGGCCTAGTTTTGGCACACGGAGTCCCCTCGTAAAGTCTCGCGGCATTCCGAGTCCGGCGGACGAAGTCGGCCAGCCCCACCCCCCAAGGCTATAGCCCACACGTTTTTGTGGCCTTTTTGCGCTGGACGAACTTGGCGCCCCGGCCTTCGGACGGTTATTTTTGGCCGCCGCTTTGCCCGCGGCCTATTTTTGGCACACGGAGGCCCCACGCAAAGTCTCGCGGCATTCCGAGTCCGGCGGACGAAGTTGGCCAGCCACACCCCCCAAGGCTATAGCCCACCCGTTTTTGTGGCCTTTTTCCGCTGGACGAACTTGGCGCCCCGGTCTTCGGGCGGTTATTTTTGGGCCCGGCGTTGCCCGCGACCTATTTTTGGCACACGGAGGGCCCTCGCAAAGTCCCGCGGCAATCCGAGTCCGGCAGACGAAGTGGGCCAGCCCCACCCCCCAAGGCTATAGCCCACACGTTTTTGTGGCATTTTTGCGCTGGACGAACTGGGCGCCCCGGCCTTCCGTCGGTTATTTTTGGGCGCGGCTTTGCCCGCGGGCTATGTTTGGCACACGGAGTCCCCTCGAAAAGTCTAGCGGCAATCCGAGTCCAGCGGACGAAGTTTGCCAGCCCCACCCTCCAAGGCTTTCCGCTGGACGAACTTGGCGCCCCGGCCTTCGGGCGGTTATTTTTGGGCGCGGCTTTGCCCGCGGCCTATGTTTGGTACGCGGAGGCCCCTCGCAAAGTCTCACGGCATTCGGAGTCCGGCGGACGAAGTTGGCCAGCCCCACCCCCCAAGGCTATAGCCCACCCGTTTTTGTGGCCTTTTTCCGCTGGACGAACATGGCGCCCCGGCCTTCGGGCGGTTATTTTTGGGAGCGGCTTTGCCCGTGGCCTATTTTTGGCACACAGCGGCCCCTCACAAAGTCTCGAGGGATTCCGAGTCCGGCGGACGAAGTTGGCCAGCCCCACCCCCCTAGGCTATAGCCCACCCGTTTTTGTTGTCTTTTTGCGCTGGACGAACTTGGCGCCCCGGCCTTCGGGCGGTTATTTTTGGGCGCGGCTATGTCCGCGGCCTATGTTTGGTACAATGAGGCCCCTCGCAAAGTCTTGCGGCATTCCGATTCCGGCGGACGAAGTTGGCCAGCCCCCCCCTCCCCCAAGGCTATAGCCCCCTCGTTTTTGTGGCCTTTTTGCGCTGGACGAACTTGGCGCCCCGGCCGTCGGGCGGTTATTTTTGGGCGCGGCTTTGCCAGCGGCCTATTTTTAGCACACGGAGTCCCCTCGCAAAGTCTCGGCACTCCGAGTCCGGCGGACGAATTTGTCCAGCCCCACCCCCCAAGGCTATAGCCCACCCGTTTTTGTGGCCTTTTTGCGCTGGACGAACTTGGCGCCCCGGCCTTCGGGCGGTTATTTTTGGGCGCGGCTTTGTCCGCGGCCTATGTTTGCCACACGGAGGCCCCTCCCAATGTCTCGCGGCATTCCGAGTATGGCGGACGAAGTTGGCTGGCCCCACACCCCAAGGCTATATAGCCCAACCGTTTTTGTGGCCTTTTTCCGCTGGACGAACTTGGCGCCCCGGCCTTCGGGCTGTTATTTCGGGGCACGGCTTTGCCAGCGGCCTATTTTTGGCACACGGAGGCCCCTCGCAAAGTCTCGCGGCACTCCGAGTTCGGCAGACGAAGTTGGCCTGCCCCACCCCCCAAGGCTGTAGCCCACCCGTTTTTGTGGCCTTTTTGCGCTGGACGAACTTGGCGCCCCGGCCTTCGGGATGTTATTTTTGGGCGTGGCTTTCTCCGCAGCCAATGTTTGGCACACGGAGGCCCCTCGTAAAGTCTCGCGGCATTCCGAGTCCGGCGGATGAAGTTGGCCAGCCCCACCCCTCAAGGCTATAGCCCACCCGTTTTTGTGGCCTTTTTCCGCTGGACGAACTTGGCGCCCCGGCCTTCGGGCGGTTATTTTTGGGCGCAGATTTTCCCACAGCCTATGCTTGGCACACGGAGGACCCTCGCAATGTCTCACGGCATTCCGAGTCTGGCGGACGAAGTTGGCCAGCCCCACCCCCCAAGGCTATAGCCCACCCGTTTTTGTGGCCTTTTTCCGCTGGACGAACTTGGCGCCCCATCCTTCGGGCGGTTATTTTTTAGCGCGGCTTTGCCCGCGGCCTATTTTTGGCACACGGAGGCCCCTCGCAAAGTATCGCGGCATTCCGAGTCCGGCGGACAAAGTTGGTCAGCCCCACCACCCAAGGCTATAGCCCACCCGTTTTTGTGGCCTTTTTGCGCTGGACGAACTTGGCGCCCCGGCCTTCGGGCGGTTATTTTTGGGCGCGGCTTTGCCCGCGGCCTATGTTTGGCACACGGAGGCCCCTCACAAAGTCTCGCGGCATTCCGAGTCCGGCGGACGAAGGAGGACTGCCCCACCCCCCAAGGCTATAGCCCACCCGTTTTTGTGGCCTTTTTCCGCTGGACGAACTTGGCGCCCCGGTCTTCGGGCGGTTATTTTTGGGCGCGGCTTTGCCCGCGGCCTATTTTTGGCACACGGAGGCCCCTCGTAAAGTCTCGCGGCATTCCTAGACCGGCGGACGAATTTGGCCAGCCCCACCCCCCAAGGCTATAGCCCACCCGTTTTTGTGGCCTTTTTGCGCTGGACGAACTTGGCGCCCCAGCCTTCGGGCCGTTGTTTTTGGGTGCGGCTTTTCCCGCGTCCTATGTTTGGCACACGGAGGCCCCTTGCAAAGTCTCGCGGCATTCCGAGTCCGGCGGACGAAGTTGGCCAGCCCCACCCGCCAAGGCTATAGCCCACCCGTTTTTGTGGCCTTTTTCCGCTGGACGAACTTGGCGCCCCGGCCTTCGGGCGGTTATTTTTGGGCGCGGCTTTTTCTGCGGCTTATTTTTTGCACACGGAGGCCCCACGCAAAGTCTCGCGGCATTCCGAGTCCGGCGGACGAAGTTGGCCAGCCCTACCCCCCAAGGTATAGCCCACCCGTTTTTGTGGCCTTTTTCCGCGGGACGAACTTGGCGCCCCGGCTTTCGTTCAGTTATTTTTGGGCGCGGCTTTGCCCGCGGCCTATTTTTGGCATACGGAGGCCCCTCGCAAAGTCTCGCGGCATTCCGAGTTCGGCGGACGAAGTGTGCCAGCCCCACCCCCCAAGGCTATAGCCCACCCATTTTTGTGGCCTTTTTGCGCTGGACGAACTTGAAGTCCCGGCCTTCAGGCGGTTATTTTTGGGCGCGGCTTTGCCCGCGGCCTATTTTTGGCACACGGAGGCCCCTCACAAAGTCTCGCGGCATTCCAAGTCCGGCGGACGAAGTTGGCCAGCCCCACCCCCCAAGGCTATAGCCCACCGTTTTTGTGGCCTTTTTGCGCTGGACGAACTTGGCGCCCCGGCCTTCGGGCGGTTATTTTTGGGCGCGGCTTTACCCGCGTCCTATGTTTGGCACACAAAGGACCCTCCAAAGTCTCGCGGCATTCTGAGTCCGGCGGACGAAGTTGGCCAGCCCCACCCCCCAAGGCTATAGCCCACCCGTTTTTGTGGTCTTTTTCCGCTGGACGAACTTGGCGCCCCGGCCTTTGGGCGGTTATTTTTGGGCGCGGCTTTGGCTGCGGCCTATGTTTGGCACACGGAGGCCCCTCGCAAAGTCTCGCGGCATTTTGAGTCCGGCGGACGAAGGAGGACAGCCCCACCCCCCAAGGCTATTGCCCACCCGTTTTTGTGGCCTTTTTCCACTGGACGAACATGGCGCCCCGGTCTTCGGGCGGTTATTTTTGTGCGCGGCTTTGCCCGTGGCCTATTTTTGGCATACGGAGGCCCCTCACAAAGTCTCACGGCATTCCGAGTCCGGCGGACGAAGTTGGCCAGCCCCACCCCCCAAGGCTATAGCCCACCCGTTTTTGTGGCCTTTTTCCGCAGGACGAACTTGGCGCCCCGGCCTTCGGGTGGTTATTTTTGGGCGCGGCTTTGCCCACGGCCTATCGTTGGCACATGGAGGCCCCTCGCAAAGTCTCGCGGCATTCCGAGTCCGGCGGACGTAGTGGGCCAGCCCCACCCCCCAAGGCTATAGCCCACCCATTTTTGTGGCATTTTTGCGCTGGACGAACTTGGCGCCCCGGCCTTCGGGCGGTTATTTTTGGGCGCGGCTTTGCACGCGGCCTATCTTTGGCACACGGAGGCCCCTCGCAAAGTCTCGCGGCATTCCGAGTCCGGCGGACGAAGTTGGCCAGCCCCACCCCCCAAGGTTATGGCCCACCCGTTTTTGTGGCCTTTTTCCGCTGGACGAACTTGGCGCCCCGGCCTTCGGGCGGTTATTTTTGGGCGCGGCTTTGTCCGTGGCCTATTTTTGGCACACGGAGGCCCCTCGCAAAGTCTCACGGCATTCCGAGTCCGGCGGACGAAGTTGGCCAGCCCCACCCCCCCCAAGGCTATAGCCCACCCGTATTTGTGGCCTTTTTCCGCTGGACGAACTTGGCTCCCCGGCCTTCGGGCGGTTATTTTTGGGTACGGCTTTCCCTGCGGCCTATTTTTGGTACACGGAGGCCCCTCCCAAAGTCTCGCGGCATTCCGAGTCCGGCGGACGAAGTGGGCCAGCCCCACCCCCCAAGGCTATAGCCCACCCGTTTTTGTGGCCTTGTTGCGCTGGACGAACTTGGCGCCCCGGCCTTCGGGCGGTTATTTTTGGGCGCGGCTTTGCCCGCCGCCTCTGTTTGGAACACGGAGGCCCCTCCCAAAGTCTCGCGGCATTCGGAGTCCGGCGGACGAAGTGGGCCAGCCCCACCCTCCAAGGCTATAGCCCACCCGTTTTTGTGGCTTTTTTCCGTTGGACGAACTTGGCGCCCCGGCCTTCGGGTGGTTATTTTTGGGCGCGGGTTTGCAAGCGGCCTATTTTTGGCACACGGAGGCCCCTCGCAAAGTTTCACGGCATTCCGAGTCCGGCGGACAAAGTTGGCCAGCCCCACCCCCCAAGGCTATAGCCCACCCGTTTTTGTGGCCTTTTTCCGCTGGACGAACTGGGCGCCTCGGCCTTCGGGCGGTTATTTTTGTGCGCGGGTTTGCCCGCGGCCTATGTTTGGCACATGGAGGCCCCTCCCAAAGTCTCGCGGCATTCCGAGTCCGGCGGATGAGGTTGGCCAGCCCCACCCTCCAAGGCTATAGCCCACCCGTTTTTGTGGCCTTTTTCCGCTGGACGAACTCGGCGCCCCGGCCTTCGGGCGGTTATTTTTGGGCGCGGCTTTGTCCGCGGCCTATTTTTGGCACAAGGAGGCCCCTCGCATAGTCTCGTGGCATTCTGAGTCCGGCGGACGAAGTTGGCCAGCCCCACCCCCCAAGGCTATAGCCCACCCGTTTTGTGGCCTTTTTCCGCTGGACGAACTTGGCGCCCCGGCCTTCGGGCGGTTATTTTTGGGCGCGGCCTTGGGTTCGGCATATTTTTGGCACACGGAGTCCCCTCGCAAAGTCTCGCGGCATTCCGAGTCCGGCGGACGAAGTTGGCCAGCCCCACCCCCCAACGCTATAGCCCACCCGTTTTTGTGGCCTTTTTCCGCTGGACGAACTTGGCGCGTCGGCCTTCAGGGGGTTATTTTTGAGCGCGGCTTTGGGCGCGGCCTATTTTTGGCACACGGAGTCCCCTCGCAAAGTCTCGCGGCATTCCGAGTCCGGCGGACGAAGTTGGCCAGCCCCACCCCCCAAGGCTATAGCCCACCCGTTTTTGTGCCCTTTTTCCGCTGGACGAACTTGGCGCCTCTGCCTTCGGGTGGTTATCTTTGTGCGCGGCTTTGCCCACGACCTATGTTTGGAACATGGAGGCCCCTCGCAAAGTCTCGGGACATTCCGAGTCCGGCGGACGAGGTTGGCCAGCCCCACCCTCCAAGCCTATAGCCCACCCGTTTTTGTGGCCTTTTTCCGCTGGACGAACTCGGCGCCCCGGCCTTCGGGCGGTTATTTTTGGGCAGGGCTTTCCCGCGGCCTATTTTTGGCACAAGGAGGCCCCTCGCAAAGTCTCGCGGCATTCCGAGTCCGGCGGACGAAGTTGGCCAGCCCCACCCCCCAAGGCTATAGCCCACCCGTTTTGTGGCCTTTTTCCGCTGGACGAACTTGGCGCCCCGGCCTTCCGGCGGTTATTTTTGGGCGCGGCTTTGGGCGCGGACTATTTTTAGCACATGGAGTCCCCTCACAAAGTCTCGCGGCATTCCGAGTCCGGCGGACGAAGTTGGCCAGCCCCACACCCCAAGGCTATAGCCCACACGTTTTTGTGGCCTTTTTCCGCTGGACGAACTCGGCGCCCCGGCCTTCGGGTGGTTATTTTTGGGCGCGGCTTTCCCCGCGGCCTAATTTTGGCACACGGAGGCCCCTCACAAAGTCTCGCGGCATTCCGAGTCCGGCGGACGAAGTTGGCTAGCCCCACCCCCCAAGGCTATAGCCCACCCGTTTTTGTGGCCTTTTTGCGCTGGCCGAACTTGGCACCCCGGCCTTCCGGCGGTTATTTTTGGGCGCGGCTATGCCCGCGGCCTATGTTTTGTACACGGAGGCCCCTCGCAATGTCTCGCGGCATTTCGCGTCCGGCGGACGAAGTTGGCCAGCCCCACCCCCCAAGGCTATAGCCCACCCGTTTTTGTGGCCTTTTTCCGCTGGACGAACTTGGCGCCCCGGCCTTCGGGCGGTTATTTTTGGGCGCGGCTTTGGCCGCGGCCTATGTTTGGCACACGGAGGCCCATCGCAAAGTCTCGTGGCATCCGAGTCCGGCGGACTAAGTCGGCCAGCCCCACCCCCCAATGCTATAGCCCACCCGTTTTTGTGGCCTTTTTCCGCTGGACGAACTTGGCGCCCCGGCCTTCGGGCGGTTATTTTTGGGCGCATCTTTGTCCGCGGCCTATGTTTGGCACACGGAGGCCCCTCGTAAAGTTTCGTGGCATTCCGAGTCCGGGGGACGAAGTTGCCCAGCCTCACCCCCCAAGGCTATAGCCCACCCGTTTTTGTAGCCTTTTTCCGCTGGACGAACTTGGCGCCCAGGCCTTCGGGCGGTTATTTTTGGGAGCGACTTTGTCCGCGCCCTCTTTTTGGCACACGGAAGCCCCTCGCAAAGTCTCGCGGCATTCCGAGTCCGGCGGCCGAAGTTGGCCAGCCCCACCCCCCAAGGCTAAGCCCACCCGTTTTTGTGGCCTTTTTGCCCTGGACAAACTCGGCGCCCCGGCGGTTATTTTTGGACACGGCTTTGTCCGCGGCCTATTTTTAGCACACGGAGGCCCCTCGCAAAGTCTCGCGGCATTCCGAGTCCGGCGGACGAAGTTGGCCAGCCCCACCCCCCAAGGCTATTGCCCACCCGTTTTTGTGGCATTTTTCCGCTGGACGAACTTGGCGCCCCGGCCTTCGGGCGGTTATTTTGGGGCGCGGCTTTGCACGCGGCCTATTTTTGGCACACGGAGGCCCCTCGCAATGTCTCGCGGCATTCCGAGTCCGGCGGACGAAGTTGGCCAACCCCACCCCCCAATGCTATAGCCCACCCGGTTTTTTGGCCTTTTTCCGCTGGACGAACTTGGCGCCCCGGCCTTCGGGCGGTTATTTTTGGGCGCGGCTTTGCCCGCGGCCTATGTTTGGCACACGGAGGCCCCTCGCAAAGTCTCGTGGCATCCGAGTCCGGCGGACGAAGTCGGCCAGCCCCACCCCCCAATGCTATAGCCCACCCGTTTTTGTGGCCTTTTTGCGCTGGCCGAACTTGGCACCCCGGCCTTCCGGCGGTTATTTTTGGGCGCGGCTATGCCCGCGGCCTATGTTTTGTACACGGAGGCCCCTCGCAATGTCTCGCGGCATTTCGCGTCCGGCGGACGAAGTTGGCCAGCCCCACCCCCCAAGGCTATAGCCCACCCGTTTTTGTGGCCTTTTTCCGCTGGACGAACTTGGCGCCCCGGCCTTCGGGCGGTTATTTTTGGGCGCGGCTTTGCCGCGGCCTATGTTTGGCACACGGAGGCCCATCGCAAAGTCTCGTGGCATCCGAGTCCGGAGGACGAAGTCGGCCAGCCCCACCCCCCAATGCTATAGCCCACCCGTTTTTGTGGCCTTTTTCCGCTGGACGAACTTGGCGCCCAGGCCTTCGGGCGGTTATTTTTGGGAGCGACTTTGTCCGCGGCCTCTTTTTGGCACACGGAAGCCCCTCGCAAAGTCTCGCGGCATTCCGAGTCTGGCGGACGAAGTTGGCCAGCCCCACCCCCCAAGGCTAAGCCCACCCGTTTTTGTGGCCTTTTTGCCCTGGACGAACTCGGCGCCCCGGCCATCGGGCGGTTATTTTTGGACACGGCTTTGTCCGCGGCCTATTTTTAGCACACGGAGGCCCCTCGCAAAGTCTCGCGGCATTCCGAGTCCGGCGGACGAAGTGGGCCAGCCCCACCCCCCAAGGCTATTGCCCACCGTTTTTGTGGCCTTTTTCCGCTGGACGAACTTGGCGCCCCGGCCTTCGGGCGGTTATTTTTGGGCGCGGCTTTGCACGCGGCCTATTTTTGGCACACGGAGGCGCCTCGCAAAGTCTCGCGGCATTCCGAGTCCGGCGGACGAAGTTGGCCAGCCCCACCCCCCAATGCGATAGCCCACCCGTTTTTGTGGCCTTTTTCCGCTGGACGAACTTGGCGCCCCGGCCTTCGGGCGGTTATTTTTGGGCGCATCTTTGTCCGCAGCCTATGTTTGGCACACGGAGGCCCCTCGCAAAGTTTCGTGGCATTCCGAGTCCGGGGGACGAAGTTGCCCAGCCTCACCCCCCAAGGCTATAGCCCACCCGTTTTTGTAGCCTTTTTCCGCTGGACGAACTTGGCGCCCAGGCCTTCGGGCGGTTATTTTTGGGAGCGGCTTTGTCCGCGGCCTCTTTTTGGCACACGGAAGCCCCTCGCAAAGTCTCGCGGCATTCCGAGTCCGGCGGACGAAGTTGGCCAGCCCCACCCCCCAAGGCTAAGCCCACCCGTTTTTGTGGCCTTTTTGCCCTGGACGAACTCGGCGCCCCGGCCATCGGGTGGTTATTTTTGGACACGGCTTTGTCCGCGGCCTATTTTTAGCACACGGAGGCCCCTCGCAAAGTCTCGCGGCATTCCGAGTCCGGCGGACGAAGTTGGCCAGCCCCACCCCCCAAGGCTATTGCCCACCCGTTTTTGTGGCCTTTTTCCGCTGGACGAACTTGGCGCCCCGGCCTTCGGGCGGTTATTTTTGGGCGCGGCTTTGCACGCGGCCTATTTTTGGCACACGGAGGCCCCTCGCAAAGTCTCGCGGCATTCCGAGTCCGGCGGACGAAGTTGGCCAACCCCACCCCCCAATGCTATAGCCCACCCGTTTTTTTGGCCTTTTTCCGCTGGACGAACTTGGCGCCCCGGCCTTCGGGCGGTTATTTTTGGGCGCGGCTTTGCCCGCGGCCTATGTTTGGCACACGGAGGCCCCTCGCAAAGTCTCGTGGCATCCGAGTCCGGCGGACGAAGTCGGCCAGCCCCACCCCCCAATGCTATAGCCCACCCGTTTTTGTGGCCTTTTTCCGCTGGACGAACTTGGCGCCCCGGCCTTCGGGCGGTTATTTTTTGGCGCAGCTTTTACCGCGGCCTATGTTTGGCACACGGAGGCCCCTCGCAAAGTTTCGCGGCATTCCGAGTCCGGGGGACGAAGTTGCCCAGCCTCACCCCCCAAGGCTATAGCCCACCCGTTTTTGTAGCCTTTTTCCGCTGGACGAACTTGGCGCCCCGGTCTTCGGGCGGTTATTTTTGGGAGCGACTTTGTCCGCGGCCTCTTTTTGGCACACGGAAGCCCCTCGCAAAGTCTCGCGGCATTCCGAGTCCGGCGGACGAAGTTGGCTAGCCCCACCCCCCAAGGCTATAGCCCACCCGTTTTTGTGGCCTTTTTGCGCTGGCCGAACTTGGCACCCCGGCCTTCCGGCGGTTATTTTTGGGCGCGGCTATGCCCGCGGCCTATGTTTTGTACACGGAGGCCCCACGCAATGTCTCGCGGCATTTCGCGTCCGGCGGACGAAGTTGGCCAGCCCCACCCCCCAAGGCTATAGCCCACCCGTTTTTGTGGCCTTTTTCCGCTGGACGAACTTGGCGCCCCGGCCTTCGGGCGGTTATTTTTGGGCGCGGCTTTGGCCGCGGCCTATGTTTGGCACACGGAGGCCCATCGCAAAGTCTCGTGGCATCCGAGTCCGGCGGATGAAGTCGGCCAGCCCCACCCCCCAATGCTATAGCCCACCCGTTTTTGTGGCCTTTTTCCGCTGGACGAACTTGGCGCCCCGGCCTTCGGGTGGTTATTTTTTGGTGCATCTTTGTCCGCGGCTTATGTTTGGCACACGGAGGCCCCTCGCAAAGTTTCTTGGCATTCCGAGTCCCGGGGACGAAGTTGCCCAGCCTCACCCCCCAAGGCTATAGCCCACCCGTTTTTGTAGCCTTTTTCCGCTGGACGAACTTGGCGCCCAGGCCTTCGGGCGGTTATTTTTGGGAGCGACTTTGTCCGCGGCCTCTTTTTGGCACACGGAAGCCCCTCGCAAAGTCTCGCGGCATTCCGAGTCCGGCGGACGAAGTTGGCCAGCCCCACCCCCCAAGGCTAAGCCCACCCGTTTTTGTGGCCTTTTTGCCCTGGACGAACTCGGCGCCCCGTCCATCGGGCGGTTATTTTTGGACACGGCTTTGTCCCCGGCCTATTTTTAGCACACGGAGGCCCCTCGCAAAGTCTCGCGGCATTCCGAGTCCGGCGGACGAAGTTGGCCAGCCCCACCCCCCAAGGCTATTGCCCACCCGTTTTTGTGGCCTTTTTCCGCTGGACGAACTTGGCGCCCCGGCCTTCGGGCGGTTATTTTTGGGCGCGGCTTTGCACGCGGCCTATTTTTGGCACACGGAGGCCCCTCGCAAAGTCTCGCGGCATTCCGAGTCCGGCGGACGAAGTTGGCCAACCCCACCCCCCAATGCTATAGCCCACCCGTTTTTTTGGCCTTTTTCCGCTGGACGAACTTGGCGCCCCGGCCTTCGGGCGGTTATTTTTGGGCGCGGCTTTGCCCGTGGCCTATGTTTGGCACACGGAGGCCCCTCGCAAAGTGTCGTGGTATCCGAGTCCGGCGGACGAAGTCGGCCAGCCCCACCCCCCAATGCTATAGCCCACCCGTTTTTGTGGCCTTTTTCCGCTGGACGAACTTGGCGCCCCGGCCTTCGGGCGGTTATTTTTGGGCGCAGCTTTTACCGCGGCCTATGTTTGGCACACGGAGGCCCCTCGCAAAGTTTCGCGGCATTCCGAGTCCGGGGGACGAAGTTGCCCAGCCTCACCCCCCAAGGCTATAGCCCACCCGTTTTTGTAGCCTTTTTCCGCTGGACGAACTTGGCGCCCCGGCCTTCGGGCGGTTATTTTTGGGAGCGACTTTGTCCGCGGCCTCTTTTTGGCACACGGAAGCCCCTCACAAATTCTCGCGGCATTCCGAGTCCGGCGGACGAAGTTGGCCAGCCCCACCCCCCTAGGCTAAGCGCACCCGTTTTTGTGGCCTTTTTGCCCTGGACGAACTCGGCGCCCCGGCCTTCGGGCGGTTATTTTTGGACACGGCTTTGTCCGCGGCCTATTTTTAGCACACGGAGGCCCCTCGCAAAGTCTCGCGGCATTCCGAGTCCGGCGGACGAAGTTGGCCAGCCCCACCCCCCAAGGCTATTGCCCACCCGTTTTTGTGGCCTTTTTCCGCTGGACGAACTTGGTGCCCCGGCCTTCGGGCGGTTATTTTTGGGCGCGGCTTTGCACGCGGCCTATATTTGGCACACGGAGGCCCCTCGCAATGTCTCGCGGCATTCCGAGTCCGGCGGACGAAGTTGGCCAACCCCACCCCCCAATGCTATAGCCCACCCGGTTTTTTGGCCTTTTTCCCCTGGACGAACTTGGCGCCCCGGTCTTCGGGCGGTTATTTTTGGGCGCGGCTTTGACCGCGGCCTATTTTTGGCACACGGAGGCCCCTCGCAAAGGCTCGCAGTATTCCGAGTCCGGCGGACGTAGTTGGCCAGCCCCATCCCCCAAGGCTATAGCCCACCCGTTTTTGTGGCCTTTTTCCGCTGGATGAACTTGGCGCCCCGGCCTTCGGGCGGTTATTTTTGGGCGCGGCTATGGCCGCGGCCTATTTTTAGCACATGGAGGCCCCTCGCAAAGTCTTGCGGCATTCCGAGTCCGGCGGACGAAGTTGGCCATCCCCACCCCCCAAGGCTATAGCCCACCCGTTTTTGTGGCCTTTTTGCGCTGGCCGAACTTGGCACCCCGGCCTTCGGGCGGTTATTTTTGGGCGCGGCTATGCCCGTGGCCTATGTTTTGCACACGGAGGCCCCACGCAAAGTCTCGCGGCATTCCAAGTCCGGCGGACGAAGTGGGCCAGCCCCACCCCCCAAGGCTATAGCCCACCCGTTTTTGTGGCATTTTTGCGCTGGACGAACTTGGCGTCCCGGCCTTCGGGAGGTTATTTTTGGGCGCGGCTTTGCCCACGGCCTATGTTTGGCACACGGAGACCCCTCGTAAAGTCTAGCGGCATCCGAGTCCGGCGGACGAAGTTGGCCAGCCCCACCCCCCAAGGCTATAGCCCACCCGTGTTTGTGGCTTTTTTCCGCTGGACGAACTTCGCGCCCCGGCCTTCGGGCGGTTAATTTGGGCGCGGCTTTGCCCGCGGCATATTTTTGGCACCCAGAGGCCACGCGCAAAGTCTAGCGGCATTCCGAGTCCGGCGGACGAAATTGGCCAGCCCCACCCCCCAAGGATATAGCCCACCCGTTTTTGTGGCCCTTTTGCACTGGACGAACTTGGCGCCCCGGCCTTCGGGCGGTTATTTTTGGGTGCGGCTTTGCCAGCGGCCTATATTTGGCACACGGAGGCCCCTCGCAAAGGCTCGCGGCATTCCGAGTCCGGCGGACGAAGTTGGCCAGCCCCACCCCCCAAGGCTATAGCCCACCCGTTTTTGTGTCCTTTTTGCGCTGGCCGAACTTGGCACCCCAGCCTTCGGGTGGTTATTTTTGGGTGCGGCTATGCCCGCGGCCAATGTTTTGCACACGGAGGCCCCTCGCAAAGTCTCGCGGCATTCCGAGTCCGGCGGACGAAGTTGGCCAGCCCCACCCCCCAAGGCTATAGCCCACCCGTTTTTGTGGCCTTTTTCCACTGGACGAACTTGGCGTCCCGGCCTTCGGGCGGTTATTTTTGGCCGCGGCTTTGACCGCGGCCTATTTTTGGCACAGGGAGGCCACTCGCAAAGTCTCGCGGCATTCCGAGTCCGGCGGACGAAGTTGGCCAGCCCCACCCCCCAAGGCCATAGCCCACCCGTTTTTGTGGCCTTTTTCCGCTGGACGAACTTGGCGCCCCGGCCTTCGGGCGGTTATTTTTTAGCGGGGCTTTGCCCGCGGCCTATGTTTTACACACGGAGGCCCCTCGCAAAGTCTCGCAGCATTCCGAGTCCGGCGGACGAAGTTGGCCGGCCCCACCCCCCAAGGCTATAGCCCACCCGTTTTTGTGGCCTTTTTCCGCTGGACGAACTTGGCGCCCCGGCCTTCGGGCGGTTATTTTTGGGCGTGGCTTTTCCCGCAGCCTATTTTTGGCACACGGAGGCCCCTTGCAAAGTCTCACGGAATTCCGAGTCCGGCGGACGAAGCTGGCAGGCCGCACCCCCCAAGGCTATAGCCCACCCGTTTTTGTGGCCTTTTTCCGTAGGACGAACTTGGCGCCCCGGTCTTCGGCGTTTATTTTTTGGCGCGGCCTTGCCTGCGGCCTATTTTTGGCACACGGAGGCGCCTCCCAAAGTATCGCGCCATTCCGAGTCCGGCAGACAAAGTTGGCCAGCCCCCACCCCCAAGGCTATAGCCCACCCGTTTTTGTTGCCTTTTTCCGCTGGACGAACTTGGCGCCCCGGCCTTCGGGCGGTTATTTTTGGGCGCGGCTGTGCCCGCAGCATATTTTTGGTACACGGAGGTGCCTCGCAAACTCTCGCACCATTCCGAGTCCGGCCGACGAAGTTGACCAGCCCCACCCCCCAAGGCTATAGCCCACCCGTTTTTGTGGCCTTTTTCAGCTGGACGAACTTGGCGCCCCGGCCTTCGAGCGGTTATTTTTGGGCGCGGCTGTGCCTGTGGCCTATTTTTTGCACACGGAGGCGCCTCGCAAAGTCTCGCGACATTCCGAGTCCGGCGGACGAAGTTTGCCAGCCCTACCCCCCAAGGCTATAGCCCACCCGTTTTGGTGGCCTTTTTCCGCTGGACGAACTTGGCGCCCCGGCCTTCGGGCAGTTATTTTTGGGCGCGGCTGTGCCCGCGGCTTATTTTTGGCACACGGAGGCCCCTCGCAAAGGCTCGCGGTATTCCGAGTCCGGCGGACGAAGTTGGCCAGCCCCACCCCCCAAGGCTATAGCCCACCCGTTTTTGTGGCCTTTTTCCGCTGGATGAACTTGGCGCCCCGGCCTTCGGGCGGTTATTTTTGGGCGCGCCTATGGCCGCAGCCTATTTTTGGCACACGGAGGCCCCTCGCAAAGTCTGGCGGCATTCCGAGTCCGGCGGACGAAGTTGGCCAGCCCCACCCCCCAAGGCTATAACCCACCCGTTTTTGTGGCCTTTTTGCGCTGGCCGAACTTGGCACCCCGGCCTTCGGGCGGTTATTTTTGGGCGCGGCTATGCCCGCGACCTATGTTTTGCACACGGAGGCCCCACGCAAAGTCTCGCGGCATTCCAAGTCCGGCGGACGAAGTGGGCCAGCCCCACCCCCCAAGGCTATAGCCCACCCGTTTTTGTGGCCTTTTTCCGCTGGATGAACTTGGCGCCCCGGCCTTCGGGCGGTTATTTTTGGGCGCGGCTATGGCCGCGGCCTATTTTTGGCACACGGAGGCCCCTCGCAAAGTCTTGCAGCATTCCGAGTCCGGCGGACGAAGTTGGCCGGCCCCACCCCCCAAGGCTATAGCCCACCCGTTTTTGTGGCCTTTTTGCGCTGGCCGAACTTGGCACCCCGGCCTTCGGGCGGTTATTTTTGGGCGCGGCTGTGCCCGCGGCCTATTTTTGGCACACGGAGGCGCCTCGTAAAGTCTCGCGCCATTCCGAGTCCGGCGGACGAAGTTGGCCGGCCCCACCCCCCAAGGCTATAGCACACCCATTTTTGTGGCCTTTTTCCGCTGGACGAACTTGGCGCCCCGGCCTTCATGCGGTTATTTTTGGACGCGGCTGTGCCCACGGCCTATTTTTGGCACACGGAGGCGCCTCGTAAAGTCTCGCGCCGTTCCGAGTCCGGCGGACGAAGTTGGCCTGCCCCACCCCCCAAGGCTATAGCCCACCCGTTTTTGTGGCCATTTCCCGCTGGACGAACTTGGCTCCCCGGCCTTCGGGCGGTTATTTTTGGGCGCGGCTGTGCCCACGGCCTATTTTTGGCTCACGGAGGCGCCTCGCAAAGTCTCGCGCCATTCCGAGTCCGGCGGACGAAGTTGGCCGGCCCCACCCCCCAAGGCTATAGCACACCCGTATTTGTGTCCTTTTTCCCCTGGACGAACTTGGCGCCCCGGCCTTCGGGCGGTTATTTTTTGGCGCGGCTGTGCCCGCGGCCTATATTTGGCACACGGAGGCGCCTCGCAAAGACTCACGCCATTCCGAGTGCGGCGGACGAAGTCGGCCAGCCCCACCCCCCAAGGCTATAGCCCACCCGTTTTTGTGGCCTTTTTCCGTAGGACGAACTTGGCGCCCCGGCCTTCGGGCGGTTATTTTTGGGCGCGGCTTTGTCCGAGGCCTATTTTTCGCACACGGAGGCGCCTCGCAAAGTCTCGCCCCATTCCAAGTCCAGCGGACGAAGTTGGCCAGCCCCACCCCCCAAGGCTATAGCCCACCCGTATTTGTGGCCTTTTTCCGCTGGACGAACTTGGCACCCCGCCCTTCGGGCGGATATTTTTGGGCGCGGCTTTGTCCGCGGCCTATTTTTGGCACACGGAGGGGCCTCGCAAAGTCTCGCTCCATTCCGAGTCCGGCGGACGAAGTTGGCCAGCCCCACCCCGCAAGGCTATAGCCCACCCGTTTTTGTGGCCATTTTCCGCTGGACGAACTTGGCGCCCCGGCCTTCGAGCGGTTATTTTTGGGAACGCTGTTCCCGCGGCCTATTTTTGGCACACGGAGGCACCTCGTAAAGTCTCACACCATTCCGAGTCCGGTGGACGAAGTTGGCCCGCCCCACCCCCCAAGGCTATAGCCCACCCGTTTTTATGGCTTTTTTCCGCTGGACGAACTTGGTGCCCCGGCATTCGGGTGGTTATTTTTGTGCGCGGCTGTGCCCGTGGCCTATTTTTGGCACACGGAGGTGCGTCGCAAAGTCTCGCGCCATTCCGAGTCCGGCGGACGAAGTTGGCCAGCCCCACCCCCCAAGCCTATAGCCCACCCGTTTTTGTGGCCTTTTTCCGCTGGTCGAACTTGGCGGCCCGGCCTTCGGGTGGTTATTCTTGGGCGCGGCTGTGCCCGCGGCCTATTTTTGGCACACGGAGGCGCCTCGTAAAGTCTCGCGCCATTCTGAGTCCGGCGGACGAAGTTGGCAAGCCCACCCCCCAAGGCTATAGCCCACCCGTATTTGTGGCCTTTTTCCGCTGGATGAACTTGGCGCCCCGGCCTTCGGGTGGTTATTTTTGGGCGCGGCTGTGGTCGCGGCCTATTTTTGGCACACGGAGGCACCTCGCAAAGTCTCGCGCCATTCCGAGTCTGGCAGACGAAGTTGGCCAGCCCCACCCCCCAAGGCTATAGCCCACCCGTTTTTGTGGCCTTTTTCCGCTGGATGAACTTGGCGCCCCGGCCTTCGGGCGGTTATTTTTGGGCGCGGATATGGCCGCGGCCTATTTTTGGCACACGGAGGCCCCTCGCAAAGTCTTGCAGCATTCCGAGTCCGGCGGACGAAGTTGGCCAGCCCCACCCCCCAAGGCTATAGCCCACCCGTTTTTGTGGCCTTTTTGCGCTGGCCGAACTTGGCACCCCCGGCCTTCGGGCGGTTATTTTTGGGCGCGGCTGTGCCCGCGGCCTATTTTTGGCACACGGAGGCGCCTCGTAAAGTCTCGCGCCATTCCGAGTCCGGCGGACGAAGTTGGCCGGCCCCACCCCCCAAGGCTATAGCACACCCATTTTTGTGGCCTTTTTCCGCTGGACGAACTTGGCGCCCCGGCCTTCATGCGGTTATTTTTGGACGCGGCTGTGCCCACGGCCTATTTTTGGCACACGGAGGCGCCTCGTAAAGTCTCGCGCCGTTCCGAGTCCGGCGGACGAAGTTGGCCAGCCCCACCCCCCAAGGCTATAGCCCACCCGTTTTTGTGGCCATTTCCCGCTGGACGAACTTGGCTCCCCGGCCTTCGGGCGGTTATTTTTGGGCGCGGCTGTGCCCACGGCCTATTTTTGGCTCACGGAGGCGCCTCGCAAAGTCTCGCGCCATTCCGAGTCCGGCGGACGAAGTCGGCCGGCCCCACCCCCCAAGGCTATAGCACACCCGTATTTGTGTCCTTTTTCCCCTGGACGAACTTGGCGCCCCGGCCTTCGGGCGGTTATTTTTTGGCGCGGCTGTGCCCGCGGCCTATATTTGGCACACGGAGGCGCCTCGCAAAGACTCACGCCATTCCGAGTGCGGCGGACGAAGTCGGCCAGCCCCACCCCCCAAGGCTATAGCCCACCCGTTTTTGTGGCCTTTTTCCGTAGGACGAACTTGGCGCCCCGGCCTTCGGGCGGTTATTTTTGGGCGCGGCTTTGTCCGAGGCCTATTTTTCGCACACAGAGGCGCCTCGCAAAGTCTCGCCCCATTCCAAGTCCAGCGGACGAAGTTGGCCAGCCCCACCCCCCAAGGCTATAGCCCACCCGTATTTGTGGCCTTTTTCCGCTGGACGAACTTGGCACCCCGCCCTTCGGGCGGATATTTTTGGGCGCGGCTTTGTCCGCGGCCTATTTTTGGCACACGGAGGGGCCTCGCAAAGTCTCGCTCCATTCCGAGTCCGGCGGACGAAGTTGGCCAGCCCCACCCCGCAAGGCTATAGCCCACCCGTTTTTGTGGCCATTTTTCGCTGGACGAACTTGGCGCCCCGGCCTTCGAGCGGTTATTTTTGGGAACGCTGTTCCCGCGGCCTATTTTTGGCACACGGAGGCACCTCGTAAAGTCTCACACCATTCCGAGTCCGGTGGACGAAGTTGGCCCGCCCCACCCCCCAAGGCTATAGCCCACCCGTTTTTATGGCTTTTTTCCGCTGGACGAACTTGGTGCCCCGGCATTCGGGTGGTTCTTTTTGTGCGCGGCTGTGCCCGTGGCCTATTTTTGGCACACGGAGGCGCGTCGCAAAGTCTCGCGCCATTCCGAGTCCGGCGGACGAAGTTGGCCAGCCCCACCCCCCAAGCCTATAGCCCACCCGTTTTTGTGGCCTTTTTCCGCTGGTCGAACTTGGCGCCCCGGCCTTCGGGTGGTTATTCTTGGGCGCGGCTGTGCCCGCGGCCTATTTTTGGCACACGGAGGCGCCTCGTAAAGTCTCGTGCCATTCTGAGTCCGGCGGACGAAGTTGGCAAGCCCACCCCCCAAGGCTATAGCCCACCCGTATTTGTGGCCTTTTTCCGCTGGATGAACTTGGCGCCCCGGCCTTCGGGTGGTTATTTTTGGGCGCGGCTGTGGTCGCGGCCTATTTTTGGCACACGGAGGCACCTCGCAAAGTCTCGCGCCATTCCGAGTCTGGCAGACGAAGTTGGCCAGCCCCACCCCCCAAGGCTATAGCCCACCCGTTTTTGTGGCTTTTTTCCGCTGGACGAAATTGGTGCCCCGGCCTTCGGGTGGATATTTTTGTACGCGGCTGTGCCCGCGGCCAATTTTTGGCACAGGGAGGCGCATCGCAAAGTCTTGCGCCATTCCGAGTCCGGCGGACGAAGTTGGCAAGCCCCATCCCCCAAGGCTATAGCCCACCCGTATTTGTGGCCTTTTTCCGCTGGACGAACTTGGCGCCCCGGCCTTCGGGTGGTTATTTTTGGGCGCGGCTGTGCCCGCGGCGTATTTTTTGGCACACGGAGGCGCCTCGCAAAGTCTCGCGCCATTCCGAGTCCGGCGGACGAAGTTGGCAAGCCCCACCCCCGAAGGCTATAGCCCACCCGTATTTGTGGCCTTGTTTCGCTGGATGAACTTGGCGCCCCGGCATTCGGGTGGTTATTTTTGTGCGCGGCTGTGCCCGAGGCCTATTTTTGGCACACGGAGGCGCGTCGCAAAGTCTCGCGCCATTCCGAGTCCGGCGGACGTAGTTGGCCAGCCCCACCCCCCAAGCCTATAGCCCACCCGTTTTTGTGGCCTTTTTCCGCTGGACGAACTTGGCGCCCCGGCCTTCGGGTGGTTATTCTTGGGCGCGGCTGTGCCCGCGGCCTATTTTTGGCAAACGCAGGCGCCTCGTAAAGTCTCGCGCCATTCTGAGTCCGGCGGACGAAGTTGGCAAGCCCACCCCCCAAGGCTATAGCCCACCCGTATTTGTGGCCTTTTTCCGCTGGATGAACTTGGCGCCCCGGCCTTCGGGTGGTTATTTTTGGGCGCGGCTGTGGCCGCGGCCTAGTTTTGGCACACGGAGGCACCTCGCAAAGTCTCGCGCCATTCCGAGTCTGGCAGACGAAGTTGGCCAGCCCCACCCCCCAAGGCTATAGCCCACCCGTTTTTGTGGCTTTTTTCCGCTGGACGAAACTGGTGCCCCGGCCTTCGGGTGGATATTTTTGTACGCGGCTGTGCCCGCGGCCAATTTTTGGCACAGGGAGGCGCATCGCAAAGTCTTGCGCCATTCCGAGTCCGGCGGACGAAGTTGGCCAGCCCCACCCCCCAAGGCTATAGCCCACCAGTATTTGTGGCTTTTTTCCGCTGGACGAACTTGGCGCCCCGGCCTTCGGGTGGTTATTTTTGGGCGCGGCTGTGCCCGCGGCGTATTTTTTGGCACAGGGAGGCGCCTCGCAACGTCTCGCGCCATTCCGAGTCCGGCGGACGAAGTTGGCAAGCCCCACCCCCGAAGGCTATAGCCCACCCGTATTTGTGGCCTTGTTCCGCTGGACGAACTTGGCGCCCCGGCCTTCGGGCGGTTATTTTTGGGCGCGGCTGTGCCCGCGGCGTATTTTTTGGCACACGGAGGCGCCTCGCAAAGTCTCGCGCCATTCCGCGTCCGGCGGACGAAGTTGGCAAGCCCCACCCCCCAAGGCTATAGCCCACCCGTATTTGTGGCCTTGTTCCGCTGGACGAACTTGGCGCCCCGGCCTTCGGGTGGTTATTTTTGGGCGCGGCTGTGTCCGCGGCCTATTTTTGGCACACGGAGGCGCCTCGCAAAGTCTCGCGGCATTCCGAGTCCGGCAGACCCAGTTGGCCAGCCCCACCCCCCAAGCCTATGGCCCACCAGTATTTGTGGCGTTTTTCCGCTGGACGAACTTGGCGCCCCGGCCTTCGGGCGGTTATTTTTGGGGACGGTTGTGACCTCGGCCTATTTTCGGTACACGGAGGCGCCTCGCAAAGTCTCACGCCATTCCGAGTCCGGCGGAGGAAGTTGGCCAGCCCCACCCCCCAAGGCTATAGCCCACCCGTTTTTGTGGCTTTTTTCCGCTGGACGAAGTTGGTGCCTCGGCCTTCGGGTGGTTATTTTTGTGCGCGGCTGTGCCCGCGGTCTATTTTTGGCACACGGAGGCGCGTCGCAAAGTCTCGCGCCATTCCGAGTCCGGCGGACGAAGTTGGCCAGCCCCACCCCCCAAGGCTATAGCCCACCCGTATTTGTGGCGTTTTTCCGCTGGACGAACTTGGTGCCCCGGACTTTGGGCGGTTATTTTTAGGCGCGGCTGTGCCCGCGGCCTATTTTTGGCACCCGGAAGTGCCTCGCAAAGTATCGTGCCATTCCGAGTCCGGCGGACGAAGTCGGCCAGCCCCACCCCCCAAGGCTATAGCCCACCTGTATTTGTGGCTTTTTTCCGCTGGACGAACTTGGCACCCCGGCCTTCGGGCGGTTATTTTTGGGCGTGGCTGCGACCACGGCCTATTTTTGGTACACGGAGGCGCCTCGCAAAGTCTCGCGCCATTCCGAGTCCGGTGGACGAAGTTCGCCAGCCCCACCCCCCAAGGCTATAGCCCACCCGTTTTTGTGGCCTTTTTCCGCTGGACGAACTTGGCGCCCCGGCCTTCGGGCGGTTATTTTTGGGCGCGGCTGGGCCCGCGGCCTATTTTTGGTACACAGAAGTGCCTCGCAAAGGCTCGCGCCATTCCGAGTCCGGCGGACGAAGTTGGCCAGCCCCACCCCCCAAGGCTATAGCCCACCCGTTTTTGTGGCCTTTTTCCGCTGGACGAACTTGGTGCCCCGGCATTCGGGTGGTTATTTTTGTGCGCGGCTGTACCCGCGGCCTGTTTTTGGCACACGGAGGCGCGTCGCAAAGTCTCGCGCCATTCCGAGTCCGACGGACGAAGTTGGCCAGCCCCACCCCCCAAGCCTATAGCCCACCCGTATTTATGGCCTTTTTCCGCTGGACGAACTTGGCGCCCCGGTCTTCGAGTGGTTATTTTTGGGCGCGGCTGTCCCCATCAGCCTATTTTTGGCACACGGAGGCGCCTCGCAAAGTCTCTTACCATTCCGAGTCCGGCGGACGAAGTTGGCCAGCGGCACCCCCCAAGCCTATAGACCACCCATTTTTGTGGCCTCTTTCCGCTGGACGAACGTGGCGCCCCGGCCTTCGGGCGGTTAGTTTTGGGCGTGGCTGGTGCCTGCGGCCTATTTTTGGCAAACGGAGGTGCCTCGCAAAGTCTCGCGCCATTCCCAGTCCAGCGGATGAAGTTGGCCAGCCCCACCCCCCAAGGCTATAGCCCACCCGTTTTTGTGGCCTTTTTCCGCTGGACGAACTTGGCGCCCCGGCCTTTGGGCGGTTAGTTCTGGGCGCGGCTGTGCCGCGACCTATTTTTGGCACACGGAGGCGCCTCGCAAAGTGTCGCGCCATTGCCAGTCCGGCGGACGAAGTTGGCCAGCCCCACCCCCCAAGGCTATAGCCCACCCTTTTTTGTGGCCTTTTTCCGCTGAACGAACTTGGCGCCCCGGCCTTCGGGCGGTTATTTTTGGGCGTGGCCGTGCCCGCGGCCTATTTTTGGCAAACTGAGGCCCCTCGCAAATTCTCGTGCCATTCCGAGTCCGGCGGACGAAGTTGGCCAGCCCCACCCCCCAAGGCTATGGCCCACCCGTATTTGTGGCGTTTTTCCGCTGGACGAACTTGGCGCCCCGGCCTTTGGGCGGTTATTTTTGGGCGCGGCTGTGCCCGCGGCCTATTTTTTGCACACGGAGACAACTCGCAAAGTCTCACGCCATTCCGAGTCCGGCGGACGAAGTTGGCCAGCCCCACCCCCCAAGGCTATAGCCCACCTGTATTTGTGGCTTTTTTCCGCTGGACGAACTTGGCACCCCGGCCTTCGGGCGGTTATTTTTGGGGACGGTTGTGACCACGGCCTATTTTCGGTACACGGAGGCGCCTCGCAAAGTCTCACGCCATTCCGAGTCCGGCGGACGAAGTTGGCCAGCCCCACCCCCCAAGGCTATAGCCCACCCGTTTTTGTGGCTTTTTTCCGCTGGACGAAGTTGGTGCCTCGGCCTTCGGGTGGTTATTTTTGTGCGCGGCTGTGCCCGCGGTCTATTTTTGGCACACGGAGGCGCGTCGCAAAGTCTCGCGCCATTCCGAGTCCGGCGGACGAAGTTGGCCAGCCCCACCCCCCAAGGCTATAGCCCACCCGTATTTGTGGCGTTTTTCCGCTGGACGAACTTGGTGCCCCGGACTTTGGGCGGTTATTTTTGGGCGCGGCTGTGCCCGCGGCCTATTTTTGGCACCCGGAAGCGCCTCGCAAAGTATCGTGCCATTCCGAGTCCGGCGGACGAAGTTGGCCAGCCCCACCCCCCAAGGCTATAGCCCACCCGTTTTTGTGGCCTCTTTCCGCTGGACGAACGTGGCGCCCCGGCCTTCGCGCGGTTAGTTTTGGGCGTGGCTGGTGCCTGCGGCCTATTTTTGGCAAACGGAGGTGCCTCGCAAAGTCTCGCGCCATTCCCAGTCCAGCGGATGAAGTTGGCCAGCCCCACCCCCCAAGGCTATAGCCCACCCGTTTTTGTGGCCTTTTTCCGCTGGACGAACTTGGCGCCCCGGCCTTTGGGCGGTTAGTTTTGGGCGCGGCTGTGCCGCGACCTATTTTTGGCACACGGAGGCGCCTCGCAAAGTATCGTGCCATTCCGAGTCCGGCGGACGAAGTTGGCCAGCCCCACCCCCCAAGGCTATAGCCCACCCGTTTTTGTGGCCTTTTTCCGCTGGACGAACTTGGCGCCCCGGCCTTCGGGCGGTTATTTTTGGGCGCGGCTGGGCCCGCGGCCTATTTTTGGTACACAGAAGTGCCTCGCAAAGGCTCGCGCCATTCCGAGTCCGGCGGACGAAGTTGGCCAGCCCCACCCCCCAAGGCTATAGCCCACCTGTATTTGTGGCTTTTTTCCGCTGGACGAACTTGGCACCCCGGCCTTCGGGCGGTTATTTTTGGGCGTGGCTGCGACCACGGCCTATTTTTGGTACACGGAGGCGCCTCGCAAAGTCTCGCGCCATTCCGAGTCCGGTGGACGAAGTTCGCCAGCCCCACCCCCCAAGGCTATAGCCCACCCGTTTTTGTGGCCTCTTTCCGCTGGACGAACGTGGCGCCCCGGCCTTCGGGCGGTTAGTTTTGGGCGTGGCTGGTGCCTGCGGCCTATTTTTGGCAAACGGAGGTGCCTCGCAAAGTCTCGCGCCATTCCCAGTCCAGCGGATGAAGTTGGCCAGCCCCACCCCCCAAGGCTATAGCCCACCCGTTTTTGTGGCCTCTTTCCGCTGGACGAACGTGGCGCCCCGGCCTTCGGGCGGTTAGTTTTGGGCGTGGCTGGTGCCTGCGGCCTATTTTTGCCAAACGGAGGTGCCTCGCAAAGTCTCGCGCCATTCCCAGTCCAGCGGATGAAGTTGGCCAGCCCCACCCCCCAAGGCTATAGCCCACCCGTTTTTGTGGCCTTTTTCCGCTGGACGAACTTGGCGCCCCGGCCTTTGGGCGGTTAGTTTTGGGCGCGGCTGTGCCGCGACCTATTTTTGGCACACGGAGGCGCCTCGCAAAGTGTCGCGCCATTGCCAGTCCGGCGGACGAAGTTGGCCAGCCCCACCCCCCAAGGCTATAGCCCACCCGTTTTTGTGGCCTTTTTCCGCTGGACGAACTTGGCGCCCCGGCCTTCGGGCGGTTATTTTTGGGCGCGGCTGGGCCCGCGGCCTATTTTTGGTACACAGAAGTGCCTCGCAAAGGCTCGCGCCATTCCGAGTCCGGCGGACGAAGTTGGCCAGCCCCACCCCCCTAGGCTATAGCCCACCCGTTTTTGTGGCCTTTTTCCGCTGGACGAACTTGGTGCCCCGGCCTTCGGGTGGTTATTTTTGTGCGCGGCTGTACCCGCGGCCTGTTTTTGGCACACGGAGGCGCGTCGCAAAGTCTCGCGCCATTCCGAGTCCGACGGACGAAGTTGGCCAGCCCCACCCCCCAAGCCTATAGCCCACCCGTATTTATGGCCTTTTTCCGCTGGACGAACTTGGCGCCCCGGCCTTCGAGTGGTTATTTTTGGGCGCGGCTGTCCCCATCAGCCTATTTTTGGCACACGGAGGCGCCTCGCAAAGTCTCTTACCATTCCGAGTCCGGCGGACGAAGTTGGCCAGCGGCACCCCCCAAGCCTATAGCCCACCCATTTTTGTGGCCTCTTTCCGCTGGACGAACGTGGCGCCCCGGCCTTCGGGCGGTTAGTTTTGGGCGTGGCTGGTGCCTGCGGCCTATTTTTGGCAAACGGAGGTGCCTCGCAATGTCTCGCGCCATTCCCAGTCCAGCGGATGAAGTTGGCCAGCCCCACCCCCCAAGGCTATAGCCCACCCGTTTTTGTGGCCTTTTTCCGCTGGACGAACTTGGCGCCCCGGCCTTTGGGCGGTTAGTTTTGGGCGCGGCTGTGCCGCGACCTATTTTTGGCACACGGAGGCGCCTCGCAAAGTGTCGCGCCATTGCCAGTCCGGCGGACGAAGTTGGCCAGCCCCACCCCCCAAGGCTATAGCCCACCCGTATTTGTGGCCTTTTTCCGCTGGAGGAACATGGCGCCCCGGCCTTCGGGCGGCTATTTTTGGGCGCGACTGTTCCCACGGCCTATTTTTGGCACACGGAGGTGCCTCGCAAAGTCTCGCACCATTCCAAGCCCGGCGGACGAAGTCCGCCAGCCCCACCCCCCAAGGCTATAGCCCACCCGTTTTTGTGGCCTTTTTCCGCTGGACGAACTTGGCGCCCCGGCCTTCGGGCGGTTATTTTTGTGCGCGGCTGGGCCCGCTGCCTACTTTTGGTACACAGAAGTGCCTCGCAAAGGCTCGCGCCATTCCGAGTCCGGCGGACGAAGTCCGCCAGCCCCACCCCCCAAGGCTATAGCCCACCCGTTTTTGTGGCCTTTTTCCGCTGGACGAACTTGGCGCCCCGGCCTTCGGGCGGTTATTTTTGGGCGCGGCTGGGCCCGCTGCCTACTTTTGGTACACAGAAGTGCCTCGCAAAGGCTCGCGCCATTCCGAGTCCGGCGGACGAAGTTGGCCAGCCCCACCCCCCAAGGCTATAGCCCACCCGTTTTTGTGCCCTTTTTCCGCTGGACGAACTTGGCGTCCCGGCCTTTGGGCGGTTATTTTTGGGTGCGGCTGTGCCCGCGGCCTATTTTTGGCACACGTAGGCACCTCGCAAATTCTCGCGCCATTCCGAGTCCGGCGGGCGAAGTTGGCCAGCCCCACCCCCCAAGGTTATAGCCCACCTGTATTTGTGGCCTTTTTTCGCTGGACGAACTTGGCGCCCCGGCCGTCCTGCGGTTATTTTTGGACGCGGCTGTGCCCACGGCCTATTTTTGGCACACGGAGGCGCCTCGCAAAGTCTAGCTCCATTCCGAGTCCGGCGGACGAAGTTGGCCAGCCCCACCCCCCAAGGCTATAGCCCACCCGATTTTGTGGCCTTTTTCCGCTGGACGAACTTGGCGCCCCGACCTTCGGGCGGTTATTTTTGGGCGCGGCTGAGCGCGCGGCCTATTTTTGGCACACGGAGGTGCCTCACAAAGTCTCGCGCCATTCCGAGTCCGGCGGGCGAAGTTGGCCAGCCCCACCCCCCAAGGCTATAGCCCACACGTATTTGTGGCCTTTTTCCGCTGGACGAACTTGGGGCCCCGGCCTTCGGGCAGTTATTTTTGAGAGCGGCTGTGCCCGAGGCCTATATTTGGCACACGGAGGTGCGTCGCAAAGTCTCGCGCCATTCCGAGTCCGGCGGACGAAGTTGGCTGGCCCCACCCCCAAAAGCTATAGCTCACCTGTTTTTGTGGCCTCTTTCCGCTGGACGAACTTGGCGCCCCGGCCTTCGATCGGTTATTTTTGGGCGCGGCTGTCGACGCGGCCTATTTTTGGCACACAGACGCGCCTCGTAAAGTCTCGCGCCATTCCGAGTCCGGCGGACGAAGTTGGCCAGCCCCACCCCCCAAGGTTATAGCCCACCCGTATTTGTGGCCTTTTTCCGCTGGACGAACTTGGAGCCCCGGCCTTCGGGCGGTTATTTTTTAGCTCGGCTGTGCCCGCCGCCTATTTTTTGCACACGGAGGCGCCTCGCAAAATCTCGCGCCATTCCGAGTCCGGCGGACATGTTGGCCAACCCCACACCCCAAGGCTATAGCCCACCCGTATTTGTGGCCTTTTTCCGCTGGACGAACTTGGCACCCTGACCTTCGGGCGGCTATTTTTGAGCTCGACTGTGCCCGCGGCCTATTTTTGGCACACGGAGGTGCCTCGAAAAGTCTCGCACCATTCCAAGCCCGGCGGACGAAGGCCGCCAACCCCACCCCCCAAGGCTATAGCCCACCCGTTTTTGTGGCCTTTTTCCGCTGGACGAACTTGGCGCCCCGGCCTTCGGGCGGTTGTTTTTGGGCGCGGCTGTGCCCGCGGCCTATTTTTGGTACACGGAGGCACCTCGCAAATTCTCGCGCCATTCCGAGTCCGGCGGGCGAAGTTGGCCAGCCCCACCCCCCAAGGTTATAGCCCACCTGTATTTGTGGCCTTTTTTCGCTGGACGAACTTGGCGCCCCGGCCTTCCGGCGGTTATTTTTGGACGCGGCTGTGCCCACGGCCTATTTTTGGCACACGGAGGCGCCTCGCAAAGTCTAGCTCCATTCCGAGTCCGGCGGACGAAGTTGGCCAGCCCCACCCCCCAAGGCTATAGCCCACCCGTTTTTGTGGCCTTTTTCCGCTGGACGAACTTGGCGCCCCGGACTTCGGGCGGTTATTTTTGGGTGCGGCTGTGTCCGCGGCATATTTTTGGCACACGGAGACGCCTTGCAAAGCCTCGGGCCATTCCGAGTCCAGCGGACAAAGTTGGCCAGCGCCACCCCCCAAGGCTATAGCCCACCCGTTTTTGTGGCCTTTTTCCGCTGGACGAACTTTGCGCCCCGGCCTTCGGGCGGTTATTTTTGGGCTCGGCCGTGCCCGCGGCCTATTTTTTGTACACAGAGGTGCCTCGCAAAGTCTCGCCCCATTCCGAGTCCGGTGGACGAAGTTGGCCAGCCCCACCCCCCAAGGTTATAGCCCACCCGTTTTTGTGGCCTTTTTCCGCTGGATGAACTTGGCGCGCCGGCCTTCGGGCGGTTATTTTTGGGCGCGGCTGTTCCCACGGCCTATCTTTGGCACACGGAGGCACCTCGAAAAGTCTCGCGCCATTCCGAGTCCGGCGGACGAAGTTGGCCAGCCCCACCCCCTAAGACTATAGCCCACCCGTATTTGTGGCCTTTTTCCGCTGGACGAACTTGGCGCCCCGGTCTTCGGGTGGTTATTTTTGGGCGCGGCTGTGCCCGCGGCCTATTTTTGGCACACGGAGGCACCCCGTAAAGTCTCGCGCCATTCCGAGTCCGGCGGACGAAGTTGGCCAGCCCCACCCCCCAAGGCTATAGCCCACCCGTTTTTGTGGCCTTTTTCCGCTGGACGAACTTGGCGCCCCGGCCTTCGGGCAGTTATTTTTGGGCGCGGCTGTGTCCGCGGCCTATTTTTGGCACACGGAGGCGCCTCGCAAAGTCTCGCACCAATCCGAGTCCGGCGGACGAAGTTGGCCAGCCCCACCCCCCAAGGCTATTGCCCACCTGTATTTGTGGCCTTTTTCCGCTGGACGAACTTGGCGACCCGGCCTTCGGGCGGTTATTTTTGGGAGCGGCTGTGCCCGCGGCCTATTTTTGGCACACGGAGGCACCTCGCAAATTCTCGCGATTCCGAGTCCGGCGGACGAAGTGGGCTAGCCCCACCCCCGAAGGCTATAGCCCACCCGTTTTTGTGGCCTTTTTCCGCTGGACGAACTTGGCGCCCCGGCCTTAGGGCGGTTATTTTTGGGCGCGGCTGTGCCCACGGCGTATTTTTGGCACACGGAGGCGCCTCGCAAAGTCTCGCGCCATTCCGAGTCCGGCGGACGAAGTTGGCCAGACCCACCCCCCAAGGCTATAGCCCACCCGTTTTTGTGGCCTTTTTCCGCTGGATGAACTTGGCGCCCCGGCCTTCGGGCGGTTATTTTTGGGCGCGGCTGTGCCCGCGGTCTATTTTTGGCACACGGAGGCGCCTCGAAAAATCTCGCGCCATTCCGGGTCCGGCGGACGAAGTTGGCCAGCCCCACCCCCCAAGGCTATAGCCCACCCGTTTTTGTGGCCTTTTTCCGCTGGACGAACTTGGCGCCCCGGCCTTCGGGCGGTTATTTTTGGACGTGGCTGTGCCCGCGGCTTATTTTTGGCACACGGAGGCGCCCCGCAAAGTCTCGCGCCATTCCGAGTCCGGCGGACGAAGTTGGCCAGCCCCACCCCCCAAGGCTATACCCCACCCGTTTTTGTGGCATTTTTCCGCAGGACGAACTTGCCGGCCCAGCCTTCGGGCAGTTATTTTTGGGCGCGGCTGTGCCCGCTGCCTATTTTTGGCACACGGAGGCGCCTCGTAAAGTCTCGCGACATTCCGAGTGCGGCGGACGAAGTTGGCCAGCCCCACCCCCCAAGGCTATAGCCCACCCGTTTTTGTGGCCTTTTTCACCTGGACGAACTGGGCGCCCCGGCCTTCGGGCAGTTATTTTTGGGCGCGGCTGTGGCCGCGGTCTATTTTTGGCTCACGGAGGCGCCTCGCAAAGTCTCGCACCATTCCAAGTCCGGCGGACGAAGTTGGCCAGCCCCACCCCCCTAGGCTATAGCCCACCCATATTTGTGGCCTTTTTCCTCTGGACGAACTTGGCGCCCCGGCCTTGGGGCGGTTATTTTTGGGCGCGGCCGTGCCCACGGCCTATTTTTGGCACATGGAGGCGCCTCACAAAGTCTCGCACCATTCCGAGTCCGGCGGACGAAGTTGGCCAGCCCCACCCCCCAAGGCTACAGCCCACCCGTTTTTGTGTCCTTTTTCCGCTGGACGAACTTGGCGCCCTGGCCTTCCGGTGGTTATTTTTGGGCACGGCTATGTCCGCGGCCTATTTTTGGCACACGGAGGCGCCTCGCAGTGTCTCGCGCCATTCCGAGCCCGGCGGACGAAGTTGGCCAGCCCCACCCCCCAAGGCTAAAGCCCACCCGTTTTTGTGGCCTTTTTCCGCAGGACGAACTTCGGGCCCCGGCCTTCGGGCAGTTATTTTTGGGCGCGCCAGTGCCCGCGGCCTATTTTTGGCACACGGAGGTGCCTCGAAAAGTCTCGCGCCATTCCGAGTCCGGCGGATGAAGTTGGCGAGCCCCACCCCCCAAGGCTATAGCCCACCCGTTTTTGTGGCATTTTTCCGCTGGATGAACTTGCCGCCTGGGCCTTCGGGCGGTTATTTTTGGGCGCGGCTGTGACCGCGGCCTATTTTTTGCACACCGAGGTGCCTCGTAAAGTCTCGCGCCATTCCGAGTGCGGCGGACGAAGTGGGCCTGCTCCACCCCCCAAGGCTATAGCCCACCCGTTTTTGTGGCCTTTTCCCGCTGGACGAACTTGGCGCCCCGGCCTTCGGGCGGTTATTTTTGGGCGCGGCTGTGCCCGTGGCCTATTTTTAGCACATGGAGGTGCCTCGCGAAGTCTAGCGCCATTCCGAGTACGGCGGACGAAGTTGGCCAGCCCCACCCCCCAAGGCTATAGCCCACCCGTTTTTGTGGCCTTTTTCCGCTGGACAAACTTGGCGCCCCGGCCTTCGGGCGGTTATTTTTGTGCGCGGCTGTGCCCGCGGCCTATTTTTGGCACACGGAGGCGCCTCGCAAAGTCGCGCGCCATTCCGAGTCCGGCGGACGAAGTTGGCCAGCCCCACCCCCCAAGGCTATAGCCCACCCGTTTTTCTGGCCTTTTTCCGCTGGACGAACTTGGCGCCCCGGCCTTCGGGCGGTTATTTTTGGACGTGGCTGTGCCCGCGGCCTACTTTTGGAACACGGAGGTGCCTCGAAAAGTCTCACGCCATTAGAAATCCGGCGGACGAAGTTGGCCAGCCCCACCCCACAAGGCTATAGCCCACCCGTTTTTGCGGCCTTTTTCCGCTGGACGAACTTGGCGCCCCGGCCTTCGGGCGGTTATTTTTCGGCGCGGCTGTGACCGCGGCCTATTTTCTGCACACGGAGGTGCCTCGCAAAGTCTCGCGCCATTCCGAGTGCGGCGGACGAAGTGGGCCAGCCCCACCCCCCAAGGCTATAGCCCACCCGTTTTTGTGGCCTTTTCCCGCTGGACGAACTTGGCGCCCCGGTCTTCGGGCGGTTATTTTTGGGCGCGGCTGTGCCCGCGGCCTATTTTTGGCACATGGAGGAGCCTCGCAATGTCTCGCGCCATTCCGAGTCCGGCGTACGAAGTTGGCCAGCTCCACCCCCAAGGCTATAGCCCACCCGTTTTTGTGGCCTTTTTCCGCTGGACGAACTTGGCGCCCCGGCCTTCGGGCGGTTATTTTTTGGCGCGGCTGTGGCCGCGGCCTATTTTTTTCTAACGGAGGCTTGTCACAAAGCCTCGCGCCATTCCGAGTCCGGCGGACGAAGTTGGCCAGCCCCACCCCCCAAGGCTATAGCCCACCCGTTTTTGTGGCCTTTTTCCGCTGGACGAACTTGGCGCCCCGGCCTTTGCGCGGTTATTTTTGGGCGCGGCTGAGCCCGCGGCCTATTTTTGGCACACGGAGGCACCTCGTAAAGTCTCGTGCCATTCCGAGTCCGGCGGACGAAGTTGGCCAGCCCCACCCTCCAAGGCTATAGCCCACCCGTTTTTGTGGCCTTTTTCCGCTGGACGAACTTGGCGCCCCGGCCTTCGGGTGGTTATTTGTGGGCACGGCTGTGCCCGCGGCCTATTTTTGGAACACGGAGGTGCCTCGCAAAGTCTCGCACCATTCCGAGTCCGGCGGGCGAAGTTGGCCAGCCCCATCCCCTAAGGCTATAGCCCACAGTATTTGTGGCCTTTTTCCGCTTGACGAAATTTGCGCCCCGGCCTTCGGGCGGTTATTTTTGGGCGCGGCTGTGCCCGCGGCCTATTTTTGGCACACGGAGACGCCTCCTAAAGTCTCACGCCATTCCGAGTCCGGCGGACGAAGTTGGCCAGCCCCACCCCCCAAGGCTATAGCCCACCCGTTTTTGTGGCCTTTTTCCGCTGGACGAACTTGGCGCCCCGGCCTTCGGGCGGTTATTTTTGTGCGCGGCTCTGTCCACGGCCAATTTTTGGCACACGGAGTTGCCTCACAAAGTCTCGCGCCATTCCGAGTCCGACGGACGAAGTTGGCCAGCCCCACCCCCCAAGGGTATAGCCCGCCCGTTTTTGTGGCCTTTTTCCGCGGGACAAACTTGGCGCCCCGGCCTTCGGGCGATTATTTTTGGGCGCGGCTGTGCCCGCGGCCTATTTTTGGCACACGGAGGTGCCTCGTAAAGTCTCGCGCCATTCCAAGTCCGGCGGACGAAGTTGGCCAGCCCCACCCCGCAAGGCTATAGCCCACCCGTTTTTGTGGCCTTTTTCAGCTGGACGAACTTGGCGCCCCGGCCTTCGGGCGGTTATTTTTGGGCGTGGCTGTGTCCGAGGCCTATTTTTTGCACACGGAGGCACCTTGCAAAGTCTCGTGGCATTCCGAGTTCGGCGGACGAAGTTGGCCAGCCCCACCCCCCAAGGCTATAGCCCACCCGTTTTTGTGGCCTTTTTCCGCTGGACGAACTTGGCGCCCCGGCCTTCGGGCGGTTATTTTTGGGCGCGGCTGTGCCCGCGGCCTATTTTTGGCACATGGAGGCGCCTCGCAATGTCTGGCGCAATTCCGAGTCCGGCGGACGAAGTTGGCCATCCCCACCCCCCAAGGCTATAGCACACGCGTATTTGTGGCCTTTTTCCGCTGGACGAACTTGGCGCCCCGGCCTTCGGGCAGTGATTTTTGGGGGCGGCTGTGCCCGCGGCCTATTTTTGGCACACGGAGGGGCCTCGCAAAGTCTCGCGCCATTCCGAGTCCGGCAGACGAAGTTGGCCAGCCCCACACCCCCAAGGATATAGCCCACCCGTTTTTGTGGACTTTATCCGCTGGACGAACTTGGCGGCCCGGCCTTCGGGCAGTAATTTTTGGGTGCGGCTGTGCCCGCGTTCTATGTTTGGCACACGGAGGCGCCTCGCAAAGTCTCGCGCCATTCCGAGTCCGGGGGACGAGGTTGGCCAGCCCCACCCCCCAAGGCTATAGCCCACCCGTTTTTGTGGCCTTTTTCCGCTGGACGAACTTGGCGGCCCGGCCTTCGGGCGGTTATTTTTGGCCGCAGCTGTGCCCGCGGCCTATTTTTGGCAGATGGAGGAGCCTCGCAATGTCTCGCGCCATTCCGAGTCCGGCGTACGAAGTTGGCCAGCCCCACCCCCAAGGCTATAGCCCACCCGTTTTTGTGGCCTTTTTCCGCTGGGCGAAGTTGGCGCCCCGGCCTTCGGACAGTTATTTTTTGGCGCGGCTATGCCCGCGGCCTATTTTTTTCACACGGAGGCGCCTCACAAAGTCTCGCGCCATTCCGAGTCCGGCGGACGAAGTTGGCCAGCCCCACCCCCAAGGCTATAGCCCACCCGTTTTTGTGGCCTTTTTCCGCTGGACGAACTTGGCGCCCCGGCCTTTGGGCGGTTATTTTTGGGCGCGGCTGAGTCCGCGGCCTATTTTTGGCACACGGAGGCACCTCGCAAAGTCTCGTGCCATTCCGAGTCCGGCGGACGAAGTTGGCCAGCCCCACCCCCCAAGGCTATAGCCCACCCGTTTTTGTGGCCTTTTTCCGCAGGACGAACTTGGCGCCCCGGCCTTCGGGTGGTTATTTTTGGGCACGGCTGTGCCCGCAGCCTATTTTTGGCACATGGAGGCGCCTCGCAAAGTGTCGCGCCATTCCGAGTCCCGCGGACGAAGTTGGCCAGCCCCACCCCCCAAGGCTATAGCCCACCCGTTTTTGTGGCCTTTTTCCGCTGGACGAACTTGGCGCCCCGGCCTTCGGGCGGTTATTTTTGGGCACGGCTGTGCCGGCGTCCTATTTTTGGAACACGGAGGTGCCTCGCAAAGCGTCGCGCCATTCCGAGTCCGGAGGGCGAAGTTGGCCAGCCCCATCCCCCAAGGCTAGAGCCCACAGTATTTGTGGCCTTTTTCCGCTGGACGAAATTTGCGCCCCGGCCTTCGGGCGGTTATTTTTGGGCACGGTTGTGCCCGAGGCCTATTTTTGGCACACGGAGATGCCTCGCAATGTCTCGCGCCATTCCGAGTCCGGCGGACGATGTCGGCCACCCCCACCCCCCAAGACTATAGCCCACCCGTTTTTGTGGCCTTTTTCCGCTGGACGAACTTGGCGCCCCGGCCTTCGGGCGGTTATTTTTCGGCGTGGCTGTCCCCGCGGATTAGTTTTGGCACACGGAGGCGCCTAGCAAAGTCTCGCGCCATTCCGAATCCGGCGGAGGAAGTTGGCCAGCCCCACCCCCCAAGGCTATAGCCCACCCGTTTTTGTGGCCTTTTTCCGCTGGCCGAACTTGGCGCCCCGACCTTCGGGTGGTTTTTTTTGGACGTGGCTGTGCCCGCGGCCTATTTTTGGCACACGGAGTCGCCTTGCAATGTCTCGCGCCAGTCCGAGTCCGGCGGACGAAGTGGGCCAGCCCCACCCCCCAAGGCTATAGCCCACCCGTTTTTGTGGCTTTTTCCACTGGACGAACTTGGCGCCCCGGCCTTCGGGCGGTTATTTTTGGGCGTGGCTGTGCCCGCGGCCTATTTTTGGCACACGGAGGCACCTCGCAAAGTCACGCACCATTCCGAGTCCGGCGGACGAAGTTGGCCAGCCCCGCCCCCCCAGGCTATAGCCCACCCGTATTTGTGGCCTTTTTCCGCTGGACGAACTTCGCGCCCCGGCCTTCGGGCGGTTATTTTTGGGTGCGGCTGTGCCCGCGGCCTATTTTTGGCACACGGAGGCGTCTCACGAAGTCTTGCACCATTCCGAGTCCGGCGGACGAAGTTGGCCAGCCCCACCCCCCAAGGCTGTAGCCCACCCGTACTTGTGGCCTTTTTCCGCTGGATGAACTTGGCGACCCGGCCTTCAAGCTGTTATTTTTGGGCGCGGCTGTGTCCGCGGCCTATTTTTGGCACACGGACGTGCCTCCTAAAGTCTCGCGCCATTCTGAGTCCGGCGGACGAAGTTCGCCAGCCCCACCCCCCAAGGCTATAGCCCACCCGTTTTTGTGGCCTTTTTCCGCTGGACGAACTTGGCGCCCCGGCCTTCGGGCGGTTATTTTTGGGCGCGGCTGTGCCCGCGGCCTATTTTTGGCACATGGAGGCGCCTCGCAATGTCTGGCGCAATTCCGAGTCCGGCGGACGAAGTTGGCCATCCCCACCCCCCAAGGCTATAGCACACGCGTATTTGTGGCCTTTTTCCGCTGGACGAACTTGGCGCCCCGGCCTTCGGGCAGTGATTTTTGGGGGCGGCTGTGCCCGCGGCCTATTTTTGGCACACGGAGGGGCCTCGCAAAGTCTCGCGCCATTCCGAGTCCGGCAGACGAAGTTGGCCAGCCCCACACCCCCAAGGATATAGCCCACCCGTTTTTGTGGACTTTATCCGCTGGACGAACTTGGCGGCCCGGCCTTCGGGCAGTAATTTTTGGGTGCGGCTGTGCCCGCGTTCTATGTTTGGCACACGGAGGCGCCTCGCAAAGTCTCGCGCCATTCCGAGTCCGGGGGACGAGGTTGGCCAGCCCCACCCCCCAAGGCTATAGCCCACCCGTTTTTGTGGCCTTTTTCCGCTGGACGAACTTGGCGGCCCGGCCTTCGGGCGGTTATTTTTGGCCGCAGCTGTGCCCGCGGCCTATTTTTGGCAGATGGAGGAGCCTCGCAATGTCTCGCGCCATTCCGAGTCCGGCGTACGAAGTTGGCCAGCCCCACCCCCAAGGCTATAGCCCACCCGTTTTTGTGGCCTTTTTCCGCTGGGCGAAGTTGGCGCCCCGGCCTTCGGACAGTTATTTTTTGGCGCGGCTATGCCCGCGGCCTATTTTTTTCACACGGAGGCGCCTCACAAAGTCTCGCGCCATTCCGAGTCCGGCGGACGAAGTTGGCCAGCCCCACCCCCAAGGCTATAGCCCACCCGTTTTTGTGGCCTTTTTCCGCTGGACGAACTTGGCGCCCCGGCCTTTGGGCGGTTATTTTTGGGCGCGGCTGAGTCCGCGGCCTATTTTTGGCACACGGAGGCACCTCGCAAAGTCTCGTGCCATTCCGAGTCCGGCGGACGAAGTTGGCCAGCCCCACCCCCCAAGGCTATAGCCCACCCGTTTTTGTGGCCTTTTTCCGCAGGACGAACTTGGCGCCCCGGCCTTCGGGTGGTTATTTTTGGGCACGGCTGTGCCCGCAGCCTATTTTTGGCACATGGAGGCGCCTCGCAAAGTGTCGCGCCATTCCGAGTCCCGCGGACGAAGTTGGCCAGCCCCACCCCCCAAGGCTATAGCCCACCCGTTTTTGTGGCCTTTTTCCGCTGGACGAACTTGGCGCCCCGGCCTTCGGGCGGTTATTTTTGGGCACGGCTGTGCCGGCGTCCTATTTTTGGAACACGGAGGTGCCTCGCAAAGCGTCGCGCCATTCCGAGTCCGGAGGGCGAAGTTGGCCAGCCCCATCCCCCAAGGCTAGAGCCCACAGTATTTGTGGCCTTTTTCCGCTGGACGAAATTTGCGCCCCGGCCTTCGGGCGGTTATTTTTGGGCACGGTTGTGCCCGAGGCCTATTTTTGGCACACGGAGATGCCTCGCAATGTCTCGCGCCATTCCGAGTCCGGCGGACGATGTCGGCCACCCCCACCCCCCAAGACTATAGCCCACCCGTTTTTGTGGCCTTTTTCCGCTGGACGAACTTGGCGCCCCGGCCTTCGGGCGGTTATTTTTCGGCGTGGCTGTCCCCGCGGATTAGTTTTGGCACACGGAGGCGCCTAGCAAAGTCTCGCGCCATTCCGAATCCGGCGGAGGAAGTTGGCCAGCCCCACCCCCCAAGGCTATAGCCCACCCGTTTTTGTGGCCTTTTTCCGCTGGCCGAACTTGGCGCCCCGACCTTCGGGTGGTTTTTTTTGGACGTGGCTGTGCCCGCGGCCTATTTTTGGCACACGGAGTCGCCTTGCAATGTCTCGCGCCAGTCCGAGTCCGGCGGACGAAGTGGGCCAGCCCCACCCCCCAAGGCTATAGCCCACCCGTTTTTGTGGCTTTTTCCACTGGACGAACTTGGCGCCCCGGCCTTCGGGCGGTTATTTTTGGGCGTGGCTGTGCCCGCGGCCTATTTTTGGCACACGGAGGCACCTCGCAAAGTCACGCACCATTCCGAGTCCGGCGGACGAAGTTGGCCAGCCCCGCCCCCCCAGGCTATAGCCCACCCGTATTTGTGGCCTTTTTCCGCTGGACGAACTTCGCGCCCCGGCCTTCGGGCGGTTATTTTTGGGTGCGGCTGTGCCCGCGGCCTATTTTTGGCACACGGAGGCGTCTCACGAAGTCTTGCACCATTCCGAGTCCGGCGGACGAAGTTGGCCAGCCCCACCCCCCAAGGCTGTAGCCCACCCGTACTTGTGGCCTTTTTCCGCTGGATGAACTTGGCGACCCGGCCTTCAAGCTGTTATTTTTGGGCGCGGCTGTGTCCGCGGCCTATTTTTGGCACACGGACGTGCCTCCTAAAGTCTCGCGCCATTCTGAGTCCGGCGGACGAAGTTCGCCAGCCCCACCCCCCAAGGCTATAGCCCACCCGTTTTTGAGGCCTTTTTCCGCTGGACGAACTTGGCGCCCCGGCCTTCGGGCGGTTATTTTTGTGCGCAGCTCTGTCCGCGGCCAATTTTTGGTACACGGAGGCGCCTCGCAAAGTCTCGCGCCATTCCGAATCCGGCGGAGGAAGTTGGCCAGCCCCACCCCCCAAGGCTATAGCCCACCCGTTTTTGTGGCCTTTTTCCGCTGGCCGAACTTGGCGCCCCGACCTTCGGGTGGTTTTTTTTGGGCGTGGCTGTGCCCGCGGCCTATTTTTGGCACACAGAGGCACCTCGCAAAGTCACGCACCAATCCGAGTCCGGCGGACGACGTTGGCCAGCCCCGCCCCCCCAGGCTATAGCCCACCCGTATTTGTGGCCTTTTTCCGCTGGACGAACTTGGCGCCCCAGCCTTCGGGCGGTTATTTTTGGGCGCGGCTGTGCCCGCAGCCTATTTTTGGCACATGGAGGCGCCTCGCAAAGTGTCGCGCCATTCCGAGTCCCGCGGACGAAGTTGGCCAGCCCCACCCCCCAAGGCTATAGCCCACCCGTTTTTGTGGCCTTTTTCCGCTGGACGAACTTGGCGCCCCGGCCTTCGGGCGGTTATTTTTGGGCACGGCTGTGCCCGCGTCCTATTTTTGGAACACGGAGGTGCCTCGCAAAGTCTCGCGCCATTCCGAGTCCGGAGGGCGAAGTTGGCCAGCCCCATCCCCCAAGGCTAGAGCCCACAGTATTTGTGGCCTTTTTCCGCTGGACGAAATTTGCGCCCCGGCCTTCGGGCGGTTATTTTTGAGCACGGTTGTGCCCAAGGCCTATTTTTGGCACACGGAGGTGCCTCGCAATGTCTCGCGCCATTCCGAGTCCGGCGGACGATGTCGGCCGCCCCCACCCCCCAAGACTATAGCCCACCCGTTTTTGTGGCCTTTTTCCGCTGGACGAACTTGGCGCCCCGGCCTTCGGGCGGTTATTTTTCGGCGCGGCTGTCCCCGCGGATTAGTTTTGGCACACGGAGGTGCCTCGCAAAGTCTCGCGCCATTCCGAATCCGGCGGAGGAAGTTGGCCAGCCCCACCCCCCAAGGCTATAGCCCACCCGTTTTTGTGGCCTTTTTCCGCTGGCCGAACTTGGCGCCCCGACCTTCGGGTGGTTTTTTTTGGGCGTGGCTGTGCCCGCGGCCTATTTTTGGCACACGGAGTCGCCTTGCAATGTCTCGCGCCAGTCCGAGTCCGGCGGACGAAGTGGGCCAGCCCCACCCCCCAAGGCTATAGCCCACCCGTTTTTGTGGCTTTTTCCACTGGACGAACTTGGCGCCCCGGCCTTCGGACGGTTATTTTTGGGCGTGGCTGTGCCCGCGGCCTATTTTTGGCACACGGAGGCACCTCGCAAAGTCACGCACCATTCCGAGTCCGGCGGACGAAGTTGGCCAGCCCCGCCCCCCCAGGCTATAGCCCACCCGTATTTGTGGCCTTTTTCCGCTGGACGAACTTCGCGCCCCGGCCTTCGGGCGGTTATTTTTGGGTGCGGCTGTGCCCGCGGCCTATTTTTGGCACACGGAGGCGTCTCACGAAGTCTTGCACCATTCCGAGTCCGGCGGACGAAGTTGGCCAGCCCCACCCCCCAAGGCTGTAGCCCACCCGTACTTGTGGCCTTTTTCCGCTGGATGAACTTGGCGACCCGGCCTTCAAGCTGTTATTTTTGGGCGCGGCTGTGTCCGCGGCCTATTTTTGGCACACGGACGTGCCTCCTAAAGTCTCGCGCCATTCTGAGTCCGGCGGACGAAGTTCGCCAGCCCCACCCCCCAAGGCTATAGCCCACCCGTTTTTGAGGCCTTTTTCCGCTGGACGAACTTGGCGCCCCGGCCTTCGGGCGGTTATTTTTGTGCGCGGCTCTGTCCGCGGCCTATTTTTGGTACACGGAGGGGCCTCGCCAAGTCTCGCGCCATTCCGAATCCGGCGGAGGAAGTTGGCCAGCCCCACCCCCCAAGGCTATAGCCCACCCGTTTTTGTGGCCTTTTTCCGCTGGCCGAACTTGGCGCCCCGACCTTCGGGTGGTTTTTTTTGGACGTGGCTGTGCCCGCGGCCTATTTTTGGCACACAGAGGCACCTCGCAAAGTCACGCACCATTCCGAGTCCGGCGGACGAAGTTGGCCAGCCCCGCCCCCCCAGGCTATAGCCCACCCGTATTTGTGGCCTTTTTCCGCTGGACGAACTTGGCGCCCCAGCCTTCGGGCGGTTATTGTTGGGCGCGGCTGTGCCCGCAGCCTATTTTTGGCACATGGAGGCGCCTCGCAAAGTGTCGCGCCATTCCGAGTCCCGCGGACGAAGTTGGCCAGCCCCACCCCCCAAGGCTATAGCCCACCCGTTTTTGTGGCCTTTTTCCGCTGGACGAACTTGGCGCCCCGGCCTTCGGGCGGTTATTTTTGGGCACGGCTGTGCCCGCGTCCTATTTTTGGAACACGGAGGTGCCTCGCAAAGTCTCGCGCCATTCCGAGTCCGGAGGGCGAAGTTGGCCAGCCCCATCCCCCAAGGCTAGGGCCCACAGTATTTGTGGCCTTTTTCCGCTGGACGAAATTTGCGCCCCGGCCTTCGGGCGGTTATTTTTGAGCACGGTTGTGCCCAAGGCCTATTTTTGGCACACGGAGGTGCCTCGCAATGTCTCGCGCCATTCCGAGTCCGGCGGACGATGTCGGCCACCCCCACCCCCCAAGACTATAGCCCACCCGTTTTTGTGGCCTTTTTCCGCTGGACGAACTTGGCGCCCCGGCCTTCGGGCGGTTATTTTTCGGCGCGGCTGTCCCCGCGGATTAGTTTTGGCACACGGAGGTGCCTCGCAAAGTCTCGCGCCATTCCGAATCCGGCGGAGGAAGTTGGCCAGCCCCACCCCCCAAGGCTATAGCCCACCCGTTTTTGTGGCCTTTTTCCGCTGGCCGAACTTGGCGCCCCGACCTTCGGGTGGTTTTTTTTGGGCGTGGCTGTGCCCGCGGCCTATTTTTGGCACACGGAGTCGCCTTGCAATGTCTCGCGCCAGTCCGAGTCCGGCGGACGAAGTGGGCCAGCCCCACCCCCCAAGGCTATAGCCCACCCGTTTTTGTGGCTTTTTCCACTGGACGAACTTGGCGCCCCGGCCTTCGGGCGGTTATTTTTGGGCGCGGCTGTGCCCGCGGCCTATTTTTGGCACACGGAGGCACCTCGCAAAGTCACGCACCATTCCGAGTCCGGCGGACGAAGTTGGCCAGCCCCGCCCCCCCAGGCTATAGCCCACCCGTATTTGTGGCCTTTTTCCGCTGGACGAACTTCGCGCCCCGGCCTTCGGGCGGTTATTTTTGGGTGCGGCTGTGCCCGCGGCCTATTTTTGGCACACGGAGGCGTCTCACGAAGTCTTGCACCATTCCGAGTCCGGCGGACGAAGTTGGCCAGCCCCACCCCCCAAGGCTGTAGCCCACCCGTATTTGTGGCCTTTTTCCGCTGGATGAACTTGGCGACCCGGCCTTCAAGCTGTTATTTTTGGGCGCGGCTGTGTCCGCAGCCTATTTTTGGCACACGGACGTGCCTCCTAAAGTCTCGCGCCATTCCGAGTCCGGCGGACGAAGTTCGCCAGCCCCACCCCCCAAGGCTATAGCCCACCCGTTTTTGAGGCCTTTTTCCGCTGGACGAACTTGGCGCCCCGGCCTTCGGGCGGTTATTTTTGTGCGCGGCTCTGTCCGCGGCCTATTTTTGGCACACGGAGGCGCCTCGCAAAGTCTCGCGCCATTCCGAATCCGGCGGAGGAAGTTGGCCAGCCCCACCCCCCAAGGCTATAGCCCACCCGTTTTTGTGGCCTTTTTCCGCTGGCCGAACTTGGCGCCCCGACCTTCGGGTGGTTTTTTTTGGGCGTGGCTGTGCCCGCGGCCTATTTTTGGCACACGGAGTCGCCTTGCAATGTCTCGCGCCAGTCCGAGTCCGGCGGACGAAGTGGGCCAGCCCCACCCCCCAAGGCTATAGCCCACCCGTTTTTGTGGCTTTTTCCACTGGACGAACTTGGCGCCCCGGCCTTCGGGCGGTTATTTTTGGGCGTGGCTGTGCCCGCGGCCTATTTTTGGCACACGGAGGCACCTCGTAAAGTCACGCACCATTCCGAGTCCGGCGGACGAAGTTGGCCAGCCCCGCCCCCCCAGGCTATAGCCCACCCGTATTTGTGGCCTTTTTCCGCTGGACGAACTTCGCGCCCCGGCCTTCGGGCGGTTATTTTTGGGTGCGGCTGTGCCCGCGGCCTATTTTTGGCACACGGAGGCGCCTCACAAATTCTCACGCCATTCCGAGTCCGGCGGACGAAGTTGGCCAGCTCCACCCCCCAAGGCTGTAGCCCACCCGTATTTGTGGCCTTTTTCCGCTGGATGAACTTGGCGACCCGGCCTTCAAGCTGTTATTTTTGGGCGCGTCTGTGTCCGCGGCCTATTTTTGGCACACGGACGTGCCTCCTAAAATCTCGCGCCATTCCGAGTCCGGCGGACGAAGTTCGCCAGCCCCACTCCCCAAGGCAATAGCCCACCCGTTTTTGAGGCCTTTTTCCGCTGGACGAACTTGGCGCCCCGGCCTTCGGGCGGTTATTTTTGTGCGCGGCTCTGTCCGCGGCCTATTTTTGGCACACGGAGGCACCTCGCAAAGTCTCACGCCTTTCCGAGTCCGGCGGATGAAGTTGGCCAGCCCCACCCCCCAAGGCTATAGCCCACCTGTTTTTGAGGCTTTTTTCCGCTGGACGAACTTGGCGCCCCGGCCTTCGGGCGGTTATTTTTGTGCGCGGCTCTGTCCGCGGCCTATTTTTGGCACACGGAGGCACCTCGCAAAGTCTCACGCCTTTCCGAGTCCGGCGGATGAAGTTGCCCAGCCCCACCCCCCAAGGCTATAGCCCACCCGTATTTGTGGCCTTTTTCCGCAGGACGAACTTGGCACCCCGGCCTTCGGGCGGTTATTTTTGGGTGCGGCTGTGCCCGCGGCCTATTTTTGGCACACGGAGGTGCCTCGCAAACTCTCACGCCATTCCGAGTCCGGCGGACGAAGTTGGCCAGCCCCACCCCCCAAGGCTGTAGCCCACCCGTATTTGTGGCCTTTTTCCGCTGGATGAACTTGGGGACCCGGCCTTCAAGCTGTTATTTTTGGGCGCGGCTGTGTCCGCGGCCTATTTTTGGCACACGGACGTGCCTCCTAAAGTCTCACGCCATTCCGAGTCCGGCGGACGAAGTTGGCCAGCCCCACCCCCCAAGGCTATAGCCCACCCGTTTTTGTGGCCTTTTTCCGCTGGACGAACTTGGCGCCCCGGCCTTCGGGCGGTTATTTTTGTGCGCGGCTCTGTCCGCGGCCTATTTTTGGCACACGGAGGCACCTCGCAAAGTCTCACGCCTTTCCGAGTCCGGCGGATGAAGTTGGCCAGCCCCACCCCCCAAGGCTATAGCCCACCTGTTTTTGAGGCCTTTTTCCGCTGGACGAACTTGGCGCCCCGGCCTTCGGGCGGTTATTTTTGTGCGCGGCTCTGTCCGCGGCCTATTTTTGGCACACGGAGGCACCTCGCAAAGTCTCACGCCTTTCCGAGTCCGGCGGATGAAGTTGCCCAGCCCCACCCCCCAAGGCTATAGCCCACCCGTATTTGTGGCCTTTTTCCGCTGGACGAACTTGGTACCCCCGGCCTTCGGGCGGTTATTTTTGGGTGCGGCTGTGCCCGCGGCCTATTTTTGGCACACGGAGGTGCCTCGCAAACTCTCACGCCATTCCGAGTCCGGCGGACGAAGTTGGCCAGCCCCACCCCCCAAGGCTGTAGCCCACCCGTATTTGTGGCCTTTTTCCGCTGGATGAACTTGGGGACCCGGCCTTCAAGCTGTTATTTTTGGGCGCGGCTGTGTCCGCGGCCTATTTTTGGCACACGGACGTGCCTCCTAAAGTCTCACGCCATTCCGAGTCCGGCGGACGAAGTTGGCCAGCCCCACCCCCCAAGGCTATAGCCCACCCGTTTTTGTGGCCTTTTTCCGCTGGACGAACTTGGCGCCCCGGCCTTCGGGCGGTTATTTTTGTGCGCGGCTCTGTCCACGGCCTATTTTTGGCACACGGAGTTGCCTCACAAAGTCTCGCGCCATTCCGAGTCCGACGGACGAAGTTGGCCAGCCCCACCCCCCAAGGGTATAGCCCGCCCGTTTTTGTGGCCTTTTTCCGCGGGACAAACTTGGCGCCCCGGCCTTCGGGCGATTATTTTTGGGCGCGGCTGTGCCCGCGGCCTATTTTTGGCACACGGAGGTGCCTCGTAAAGTCTCGCGCCATTCCAAGTCCGGCGGACGAAGTTGGCCAGCCCCACCCCGCAAGGCTATAGCCCACCCGTTTTTGTGGCCTTTTTCAGCTGGACGAACTTGGCGCCCCGGCCTTCGGGCGGTTATTTTTGGGCGTGGCTGTGTCCGAGGCCTATTTTTTGCACACGGAGGCACCTTGCAAAGTCTCGTGGCATTCCGAGTTCGGCGGACGAAGTTGGCCAGCCCCACCCCCCAAGGCTATAGCCCACCCGTTTTTGTGGCCTTTTTCCGCTGGATGAACTTGGCGCCCCAGCCTTTGGGCAGTTTTTTTTTGGCGCGGCTGTGCCCGCGGCCTTTTTTTGGTACACGTAGGCGCCTCGCAAAGTCTCACGCCATTCCGAGTTTGGCGGACGAAGTTGGCCAGCCCCACCCCCCAAGGCTATAGCCCACCCGTTTTTGTGGCCTTTTTCCGCTGGACGAAGTTGGCGCCCCGGCCATCGGGCGGTTATTTATGGGAGAGGCTGTGTCCGCGGCCTATTTTTTGCACACAGAGGCCCTCGCAAAGTCTCGCGCCATTCCGAGTCCGGCGGACGAAGTTGGCCAGCCCCACCCCCCAACGCTATAGCCCACCCGTTTTTGTGGCCTTTTTCCGCTGGACGAACTTGGCGCCCCGGCCTTCGGGTGTTTATTTTTGGACGCGGCTGTGCCCACGGCCTATTTTTGGCACACGGAGGCGCCTCGTAAAGTCTCACGCCTTTCCGAGTCCGGCGGACGAAGTTGGCCAGCCCCACCCCCCCAGGCTATAGCCCACCCGTTTTTGTGGCCTTTTTCCGCTGGACGAACTTGGCGCCCCGGCCTTCGGGCGGTTATTTTTGGGCGCGGCTGTGCCCGCAGCCTATTTTTTGCACACGGAGGTGCCTCGCAAAGTCTCGCGCGATTCCGAGTCCGGCGGACGAAGCTGGCCAGCCCCACCCCCCAAGGCTATAGCCCACCCGTTTTTGTGGCCTTTTTCCACTGGACGAACTTGGCGCCCCAGACTTCGGGCGATTATTTTTGGGCGCAGCTGTGCCCGCGGCCTATTTTTAGCACACGGAGGCGCCTCACAAAGTCTCGCGCCATTCCGAGTCCGGCGGACGAAGTTGGCCAGCCCCACCCCGCAAGGCTATAGCCCACCCGTTTTTGTGGCCTTTTTCCGCTGGACGAATTGGCGCCCAGGCCTTCAGGCGGTTATTTTTGGGCGCGGCTGTGCCCGCGGCCTATTTTTGGCACATGGAGGCACCTCGCAATGTCTCGCGCCATTCCGAGTTCGGCAGACGAAGTTGGCCAGCCCCACCCCCCAAGGCTATAGCCCACCCGTTTTTGTGGCCTTTTTCCGCTGGACAAACTTGGCGCCCCGGCCATCGGGTGGTTATTTATGGGAGAGGCTGTGCCCGCGGCCTATTTTTGGCACACGGAGGTGTCTCACAAAGTCTCGCGCCATTCCGAGTCCGGCGGACGAAGTGGGCCAGCCCCACCCCCCAAGGCTATAGCCCACCCGTTTTTGTGGCCTTTTTCCGCTGGACGAACTTGGCGCCCAGGCCTTCAGGCAGTTATTTTTTAGCGCGGCTGTGCCCGCGGCCTTTTTTGGCACACGGAGGCACCTCGTAAAGTCTCGCGCCATTCCGAGTTCGGCAGACGAAGTTGGCCAGCCCCACTCCCCAAGGCTATAGCCCACCCATTTTTGTGGCCTTTTTCCGCTGGATGAACTTGGCGCCCCGGCCTTCGGGCGATTATTTTTGGGCGCGGCTGTGTCCGCGGCCTATTTTTGGCACACGGAGTTGCCTCGCAAAGTCTCGCGCCATTCCGAGTCCGACGGACGAAGTTGGCCAGCCCCACCCCCCAAGGCTATAGCCCACCCGTATTTGTGGCCCTTTTCCGCTGGACGAACTTGGCGCCCCGGCCTTCGGGCGGTTATTTTTGGGTGCGGCTGTGCCCGCGGCCTATTGTTGGCACACGGAGGTGCCTCATAAAGTCTCGTGCCATTCCGTGTCCGGCAGAGGAAGTTGACCAGCCCCATCCCCCAAGGCTATAGCCCACCCGTATTTGTGTCCTTTGTCCGCTGGACGAACTTGGCGCCCCGGCCTTCGGGCGGTTATTTTTGGGCGCGCCTGTGCCCGCGGCCTATTTTTGGCACACGGAGGTGCCTCGTAAAGTCTCGCGCCATTCCAAGTCCGGTGGACGAAGTGGGCCAGCCCCACCCCCCAAGGCTATAGCCCACCCGTTTTTGTGGCTTTTTCCGCTGGACGAACTTGGCGCCCCGGCCTTCGGGCGGTTGTTTTTTGGCGCGGCTTTGTCCGCGGCCTATTTTTGGTACACGGAGGTGCCTCGCAAAGTCTCGCGCTATTCCGAGTCCGGCGGACGAAGTTGGCCAGCCCCACCCCTCAAGGCTATAGCCCACCCGTTTTTCTGGCCTTTTTCCGCTGGACGAACTTGGCGCCCCGGCCTTCGGGATGTTATTTTTGGGTGCGGCTGTGCCCGCGGCCTATTTTAGGCACACGGAGGCGCCTCGCAAATCTCGCGCTATTCCGAGTCCGGCGGACGAAGTAGGCCAGCCCCACCCCCCAAGGCTATAGCCCACCCGTTTTTGTGGCCTTTTTCCGCAGGACGAACTTGGCGCACCGGCCTTCGGGCGGTTATTTTTGGGCGCGGCTGAGCCCGTGGCCTATTTTTGGCACACGGAGGTGCCTCGTAAAGTCTCACGCCATTCCAAGTCCGGCGGACGAAGTGGGCCAGCCCCACCCCCCAAGGCTATCGCCCACCCGTTTTTGTGGCCTTTTTCCGCTGGATGAACTTGGCGCCCAGGCCTTCGGGCGGTTATTGTTGGACGCGGCTGTGCCCGCGGCCTTTATTTGGCACACGGAGGTGCCTCACAAAGTCTCACGCCATTCCGAGTCCGGCGGACGAAGTAGGCCAGCCCCACCCCCCAAGGCTATAGCCCACCCGTTTTTGTGGCCTTTTTCCGCAGGACGAACTTGGCGCACCGGCCTTCGGGCGGTTATTTTTGGGCGCGGCTGTGCCCGCGGCCTATTTTTGGCACACGGAGGCGCCTCGTAAAGTCTCGCGTCATTCCAAGTCCGGCGGACGAAGTTGGCCAGCCCCACCCCCCAAGGCTATAGCCCACCCGTTTTTTTGGCCTTTTTCCGCTGGACGAACTTGGCGCCCCGGCCTTCAGGCGGTTATTTCTGGGCGCGGCTGTATCCGCGGCCTATTTTTGGCACACGGAGGTGCCTCGCAAAGTTTCGCACCATTCCGAGTTCGACGGACGAAGTTGGCCAGCCCCACCCCCCAAGGCTATAGCCCACCCGTTTTTGTGGCCTTTTTCCGCTGGACGAACTTGGAGCCCCGGCCTTCGGGCGGTTATTTTTTGGCGCGGCTTTGCCCGCAGCCTATTTTTGGTACACGGAGGTGCCTCGCAAAGTCTCGCGCTATTCCGAGTCCGGCGGACGAAGTTGGCCAGCCCCACCCCTCAAGGCTATAGCCCACCCGTTTTTCTGGCCTTTTTCCGCTGGACGAACTTGGCGCCCCGGCCTTCGGGATGTTATTTTTGGGCGCGGCTGTGCCCGCGGCCTATTTTAGGCACACGGAGGTGCCTCGCAAATCTCGCGCTTTTCCGAGTCCGGCGGACGAAGTTGGCCAGCCCCACCCCCCAAGCCTATAGCCCACCCGTATTTGTGGCCCTTTTCCGCTGGACGAACTTGGCGCCCCGGCCTTCGGGCGGTTATTTTTGGGTGCGGCTGTGCCCGCGGCCTATTGTTGGCACACGGAGGTGCCTCATAAAGTCTCGCGCCATTCCGTGTCCGGCGGAGGAAGTTGGCCGGCCCCACCCCCCAAGGCTATAGCCCACCCGTTTTTGTGGCCTTTTTCCGCTGGACGAACTTGGCGCCCCGGCCTTCGGGCGGTTAATTTTTGGCGCGGCTTTGTCCGCGGCCTATTTTTGGTACACGGAGGTGCCTCGCAGAGTCTCGCACTATTCCGAGTCCGGCGGACGAAGTTTGCCAGCCCCACCCCTCAAGGCTATAGCCCACCCGTTTTTCTGGCCTTTTTCCGCTGGACGAACTTGGCGCCCCGGCCTTCGGGATGTTATTTTTGGGCGCGGCTGTGCCCGCGGCCTATTTTAGGCACACGGAGGCGCCTCGCAAATCTCGTGCTTTTCCGAGTCCGGCGGACGAAGTTGGCCAGCCCCACCCCCCAAGGCTATAGCCCACCCGTATTTCTGGCCCTTTTCCGCTGGACGAACCTGGCGCCCCGGCCTTCGGGCGGTTATTTTTGGGTGCGGCTGTGCCCGCGGCCTATTGTTGGCACCCGGAGGTGCCTCATAAAGTCTCGCGCCATTCCGTCTCCGGCGGAGAAAGTTGACCAGCCCCACCCCCCAAGGCTATAGCCCACCCGTATTTGTGTCCTTTTTCCGCTGGACGAACTTGGCGCCCCGGCCTTCGGGCGGTTATTTTTGGGCGCGGCTTTGCCCGCGGCCTATTTTTGGCACACGGAGGCCCCTCGCAATGTCTCGCGTCATTCCGAGTCCGGCGGACGAAGTTGGCCAGCCCACCCCCCAAGGCTATAGCCCACCCGTTTTTGTGGCCTTTTTCCGAAGGATGAACTTGGCGCCCAGGCCCTCGGGCGGTTATTTTTGGGCGCGGCTGTGCCTGCGGCCTTTTTTTGGCACACGGAGGTGCCTCACAAAGTCTCACGCCATTCCGAGTCCGGCGGACGAAGTAGGCCAGCCCCACCCCCCAAGGCTATAGCCCACTCGTTTTTGTGGCCTTTTTCCGCAGGACGAACTTGGCGCACCGGCCTTCGGGCGGTTATTTTTGGGGCGGCTGTACCCGCGGCCTATTTTTGGCACACGGAGGTGCCTCGTAAAATCTCGCGCCATTCCAAGTCCGGCGGACGAAGTTGGCCAGCCCCACCCCCCAAGGCTATTGCCCACCCGTTTTTGTGGCCTTTTTCCGCTGGACGAACTTGGCGCCCCGGCCTTCGGGCGGTTATTTTTGGGTGCGGCTGTGCCCGTGGCCTATTTTTGGCACACGGAGGTGCCTCATAAAGTCTCGCGCCATTCCGTGTCTGGCGGAGGAAGTTGACCAGCCCCACCCCCAAAGGCTATAGCCCACCCGTATTTGTGTCCTTTTTCCGCTGGACGAACTTGGCGCCCCGGCCTTCGGGCGGTTATTTTTGGGCGCGGCTGTGCCCGCGGCCTATTTTTGGCACACGGAGGCGCCTCGCAATGTCTCGCGTCATTCCGAGTCCGGCGGACGAAGTTGGCCAGCCCACCCCCCAAGGCTATAGCCCACCCGTTTTTGTGGCCTTTTTCCGATGGATGAACTTGGCGCCCAGGCCCTCGGGCGGTTATTTTTGGGCGCGGCTGTGCCTGCGGCCTTTTTTTGGCACACGGAGGTGCCTCACAAAGTCTCACGCAATTCCGAGTCCGGCGGATGAAGTAGGCCAGCCCCACCCCCCAAGGCTATAGCCCACCCGTTTTTGTGGCCGTTTTCCGCAGGACGAACTTGGCGCACCGGCCTTCGGGCGGTTATTTTTGGGGGCGGCTGTGCCCGCGGCCTATTTTTGGCACACGGAGGTGCCTCGTAAAATCTCGCGCCATTCCAAGTCCGGCGGACGAAGTTGGCCAGCCCCACCCCCCAAGGCTATAGCCCACCCGTTTTTGTGGCCTTTTTCCGCTGGACGAACTTGGCGCCCCGGCCATCAGGCGGTTATTTTTGGGTGCGGCTGTGCCCGCGGCGTATTTTTGGCACACGGAGGTGCCTCATAAAGTCTCGCACCATTCCGTGTCTGGCGGAGGAAGTTGACCAGTCCCACCCCCAAAGGCTATAGCCCACCCGTATTTGTGTCCTTTTTCCGCTGGACGAACTTGGCGCCCCGGCCTTCGGGCAGTTATTTTTGGGCGAGGCTGTGCCCGCAGCCTATATTTGGTACCCGGTGGTGCCTCGTAAAGTTTCGCGCCATTCCGAGTCCGGCGGACGAAGTTGGCCAGCCCCACCCCCCAAGGCTATAGGCCACCCATTTTTGTGGCCTTTTTTCCGCTGGACGAACTTGGCGCGCCGGCCTTTGGGAGGTTATTTTTGGGCGTGTCTGCGCCTGCGGCTTATTTTTAGCACACGGAGGTGCCTCGCAAAATCTCGCGCCATTCCGAGTCCAGCGGACGAAGTTGGCCAGCCCCAACCCCCAGGCTATAGCCCACCCGTTTTTGTGGCCTTTTTCCGCTGGACGAACGTGGCGCCCCGGCCTTAGGGATGTTATTTTTGGGCGCGGCTGTGTCTGCGGCCTATTTTTGACCCATGGAGGCGCCTCGTAAAGTCTCGCACCATTGCGAGTCCGGCGGACGAAGTTGGCCAGCCCCACCCCCCAAGGCTATAGCCCACCCGTTTTTGTGGCCTTTTTCCGCTGGACGAACGTGGCGCCCCGGCCTTCGGGATGTTATTTTTGGGCGTGGCTGTGCCTGCGGCCTTTTTTTGGTACACGGAGGCGCCTCGCAAAGTCTCGCGCTATTCCGAGTCCGGCGGACGAAGTTGGCCAGTCCCACCCCTCAAGGCTATAGCCCACCCGTTTTTCTGGCCTTTTTCCGCTGGACGAACTTGGTGCCCCGGCCTTCGGGATGTTATTTTTGGGCGCGGCTGTGCCCGCGGCCTATTTTAGGCACACGGAGGCGCCTCGCAAAGTCTCGCGCTATTCCGAGTCCGGCGGACGAAGTTGGGCAGCCCCACCCCCCAAGGCTATAGCCCACCCGTATTAGTGGCCCTTTTCCGCTGGACGAACTTGGCGCCCCGGCCTTCGGGCGGTTATTTTTGGGTGCGGCTGTGCCCGCGGCCTATTGTTGGCACACGGAGGTGCCTCATAAATTCTCGCGCCATTCCGTGTCCGGCGGAGGAAGTTGGCCAGCCCCACCCCCCAAGGCTATAGCCCACCCGTATTTGTGTCCTTTTTCCGCTGGACGAACTTGGCGCCCCGGCCTTCGGGCGGTTATTTTTGGGCGAGACTGTGCCCGCCGCCTATTTTTGGTACCCGGAGGTGCCTCGTAAAGTTTCGCTTCATTCCGAGTCCGGCGGACGAAGTTGGCCAGCCCCACCCCCCAAGGCTATAGGCCACCCATTTTTGTAGCCTTTTTCCGCCGGACGAACTTGGCGCGCCGGCCTTTGGGAGGTTATTTTTGGGCGCGGCTGCGCCTGCTGCTTATTTTTGGCACACGGAGGTGCCTCGCAAAGTCTCGCGCCATTCCGAGTCCGGCGGACGAAGTTGGCCAGCCCCACCCCCCACGGCTATAGCCCACCCGTTTTTGTGGCCTTTTTCCGCTGGACGAACTTGGCGCCCCAGCCTTCGGGCGGTTATTTTTGGGCACGGCTGTGCCCGCGGCCTATTTTTGGAACACGGAGGCACCTCACAAAGTCTCGCACCATTCCGAGTCCGGCGGACGAAGTTGGCCAGCCCCACCCCCCAAGGCTATAGGCCACCCATTTTTGTGGCCTTTTTCCGCTGGACGAACTTGGCGCGCCGGCCTTTGGGAGGTTATTTTTGGGCGCAGCTGCGCCTGCGGCTTATTTTTGGCACACGGAGGTGCCTCGCAAAGGCTCGCGCCATTCCGAGTCCGGCGGACGAATTTGGCCAGCCCCACCCCCCAAGGCCATAGCCCACCCGTTTTTGTGGCCTTTTTCCGCTGGACGAACTTGGCGCCCCAGCCTTTGGGCGGTTATTTTTGGGACGGCTGTGCCCGCGGCCTATTTTTGGAACACGGAGGCACCTCACAAAGTCTCGCACCATTCCGAGTCCGGCGGACGAAGTTGGCCAGCCCCACCCCCCAAGGCTATAGCCCACCCGTATTTGTGGCCTTTTTCCGTTGGACGAACTTGGCGCCCCGGCCTTCGGGGGGTTATTTTTGGTCGCGGCTGTGCCCGCGGCGTAGTTTTGGCACACGGAGGTGCCTCGTAAAGTCTCACGCCATTCCGAGTCCGGCGGACGAAGTTGGCCAGCCCCACCCCCCAAGGCTATAGCCCACCCGTTTTTGTGGCCTTTTTCCGCTGGACGAACTTGTCGCCCCGGCCTTCGGGATGTTATTTTTGGGCGCGGCTGTGCCCGCGGCCTATTTTTGGCACACGGAGGCGCCTCGTAAAGTCTAGCGCCATTCCAAGTCCGCCGGACGAAGTTGGCCAGCCCCACCCCCCAAGGCTATAGCCCACCCGTTTTTGTGGCCTTTTTCCGCTGGACGAACATGGCGCCCCGGCCTTCGGGCGATTATTTTTGGTCGCGGCTGTGCACGCGGCCAATTTTTGGCACATGGAGGTGCCTCGCAAAGTCTCGCGCCATTCCGAGTCAGGCGGACGAAGTTGGCCAGCCCCACCCCCCAAGGCTATAGCCCACCCGTTTTTGTGGCCTTTTTCCGCTGGACGAACTTAGCGCCACGGCCTTTGGGCGGTTATTTTTGGGCGCGGCTGCGTCCGCAGCCTATTTTTGGCACACGGAGGCGCCTCGCAAAGTCTCGTGCCATTCCGAGTCCGGCGGACGAAGTTGGCCAGCCCCACCCCCCAAGGCTATAGCCCACCCGTATTTGTGGCCTTTTTCCGCTGGAGGAACTTGGCGCCCCGGCCTTCGGGCGGTTATTTTGCGGCGCGGCAGTGCCCGCGGCCTATTTTTTGCACACGGAGGCGCCTCGCAAAGTCTCGCGCCTTTCCGAGTCCGGCGGACGAAGTTGGCCAGCCCCACCCCCCAAGGCTATAGCCCACCCGTTTTTGTGTCCTTTTTCCGCTGGGCGAACTTGGCGCCCCGGCCTTCGGGCGGTTATTTTTGGGCCCGGCTGTGCCGGAGGCCTATTTTTGGCACACGGAGGCGCCTCTTAAAGTCTAGCGCCATTCCAAGTACGGCGGACGAAGTTGGCCAGCCCCACCCCCCAAGGCTATAGCCCACCCGTTTTTGTGGACTTTTTCCGCTGGACGAACTTGGCGCCCCGGCCTTCGGGTGGTTATTTTTGGACGCAGCTGTGGCCACGGCCTATTTTTGGCACACAGAGGGGCCTCGCAAAGTCTCGCGCCATTCCGAGTCCAGCAGACGAAGTTCGCCAGCCCCACCCCCCAAGGCTATAGCCCACCCGTTTTTGTGGCCTTTTTCCGCTGGACGAACTTAGCGCCCCGGTCTTCGGGCGGTTATTTTTGGGCGCGGTTGTGTCCAATGCCTATTTTTGGCACACGGAGACGCCTCGCAATGTCTCGTGCCATTCCGAGTCCGGCGGACGAAGTTCGCCTGCCCCACCCCTCAAGGCTATCGCCCACCCGTATTTGTGGCCTTTTTCCGCCGGACGAACTTGGCGCCCCGGCCTTCGGGCGGTTATTTTTGGGCGCGGCTGTGCCCGTGGCCTATTTTTGGCACACGGAGGCGCCTCGCAAAGTCTCTCGCCATTCCGAGTCCGCCCCACCCCCCAAGTCTATAGCCCACCCGTTTTTGTGGCCTTTTTCCGCTGGACGAACTTGGCGCCCCGGCCTTCGGGCGGTTATTTTTGGGCGCGGCTGTGCTCGCGGCCTATTTTTGGCACACGGAGGGTCCTCGCAAAGTCTCGCGCCATTCCGAGTCCGGCAGATGAAGTTCGCCAGCCCCACCCCCCAAGGCTATAGCCCACCCGTTTTTGTGGCCTTTTTCCGCTGGACGAACTTGGCGCCCCGGCCTTCGGGCGGTTATTTTCTGGTACGGCTGTGCTCGCGGCCTATTTTTGGCACACGGAGGGGCCTCGCAATGTCTCGCGCCATTCCGAGTCCGGCAGATGAAGTTCGCCAGCCCCACCCCCCAAGGTTATAGCCCACCCGTTTTTGTGGCCTTTTTCCGCTGGACGAACTTAGCGCCACGGCCTTTGGGCGGTTATTTTTGGGCGCGGCTGCGTCCGCAGCCTATTTTTGGCACACGGAGGTGCCTCGCAATGTCTCGTGCCATTCCGAGTCCGGCGGACGAAGTTGGCCAGCCCCACCCCCCAAGGCTATAGCCCACCCGTATTTGTGGCCTTTTTCCGCTGGAGGAACTTGGCGCCCCGGCCTTCGGGCGGTTATTTTGCGGCGCGGCTGTGCCCGCGGCCTATTTTTTGCACACGGAGGCGCCTCGCAAAGTCTCGCGCCTTTCCGAGTCCGGCGGACGAAGTTGGCCAGCCCCACCCCCCAAGGCTATAGCCCACCCGTTTTTGTGTCCTTTTTCCGCTGGGCGAACTTGGCGCCCCGGCCTTCGGGCGGTTATTTTTGGGCCCGGCTGTGCCCGCGGCCTATTTTTGGAACACGGAGGCACCTCACAAGGTCTCGCACCATTCCGAGTCCGGCGGACGAAGTTGGCCAGCCCCACCCCCCAAGGCTATAGGCCACCCATTTTTGTAGCCTTTTTCCGCTGGACGAACTTGGCGCGCCGGCCTTTGGGAGGTTATTTTTGGGCGCGGCTGCGCCTGCGGCTTATTTTTGGCACACGGAGGTGCCTCGCAAAGTCTCGCACCATTCCGAGTCCGGCGGACGAAGTTGGCCAGCTCCACTCCCCAAGGCTATAGCCCACCCGTTTTTGTGGCCTTTTTCCGCTGGACGAACTTGGCGCCCCAGGCTTTGGGCGGTTATTTTTGGGCACGGCTGTGCCCGCGGCCTATTTTTGGAACACGGAGGCACCTCACAAAGTCTCGCACCATTCCGAGTCCGGCAGACGATGTTGGCCAGCCCCACCCCCCAAGGCTATAGCCCACCCGTATTTGTGGCCTTTTTCCGTTGGACAAACTTGGCGCCCCGGCCTTCGGGGGGTTATTTTTGGTCGCGGCTGTGCCCGCGGCCTATTTTTGGCACACGGAGGTGCCTCGTAAAGTCTCACGCCATTCCGAGTCCGGCGGACGAAGTTGGCCAGCCCCACCCCTCAAGGCTATAGCCCACCCGTTTTTGTGGCCTTTTTCCGCTGGACGAACTTGTCGCCCCGGTCTTCGGGATGTTATTTTTGGGCGCGGCTGTGCCCGCGGCCTATTTTTGGCACACGGAGGCGCCTCGTAAAGTCTAGCGCCATTCCAAGTCCGCCGGACGAAGTTGGCCAGCCCCACCCCCCAAGGCTATAGCCCACCCGTTTTTGTGGCCTTTTTCCGCTGGACGAACATGGCGCCCCGGCCTTCGGGCGATTATTTTTGGTCGCGGCTGTGTACGCGGCCAATTTTTGGCACATGGAGGTGCCTCGCAAAGTCTCGCGCCATTCCGAGTCAGGCGGACGAAGTTGGCCAGCCCCACCCCCCAAGGCTATAGCCCACCCATTTTTGTGGCCTTTTTCCGCTGGACGAACTAGGCGCCCCGGCCTTCGGGCGGTTATTTTTGGGCGCGGCTGTGCTCGCGGCCTATTTTTGGCACACGGAGGGTCCTCGCAAAGTCTCGCGCCATTCCGAGTCCGGCAGATGAAGTTCGCCAGCCCCACCCCCCAAGGCTATAGCCCACCCGTTTTTGTGGCCTTTTTCCGCTGGACGAATTTGGCGCCCCGGCCTTCGGGCGGTTATTTTTGGGTGCGGCTGTGCTCGCGGCCTATTTTTGGCACACGGAGGGGCCTCGCAAAGTCTCGCGCCATTCCGAGTCCGGCAGATGAAGTTCGCCAGCCCCACCCCCCAAGGTTATAGCCCACCCGTTTTTGTGGCCTTTTTCCGCTGGACGAACTTAGCGCCACGGCCTTTGGGCGGTTATTTTTGGGCGCGGCTGCGTCCGCAGCCTATTTTTGGCACACGGAGGCGCCTCGCAAAGTCTCGTGCCATTCCGAGTCCGGCGGACGAAGTTGGCCAGCCCCACCCCCCAAGGCTATAGCCCACCCGTATTTGTGGCCTTTTTCCGCTGGAGGAACTTGGCGCCCCGGCCTTCGGGCGGTTATTTTGTGGCGCGGCTGTGCCCGCGGCCTATTTTTTGCACACGGAGGCGCCTCGCAAAGTCTCGCGCCTTTCCGAGTCCGGCGGACGAAGTTGGCCAGCCCCACCCCCCAAGGCTATAGCCCACCCGTTTTTGTGTCCTTTTTCCGCTGGGCGAACTTGGCGCCCCGGCCTTCGGGCGGTTATTTTTGGGCCCGGCTGTGCCCGAGGCCTATTTTTGGCACACGGAGGCGCCTCTTAAAGTCTAGCGCCATTCCAAGTACGGCGGACGAAGTTGGCCAGCCCCACCCCCCAAGGCTATAGCCCACCCGTTTTTGTGGCCTTTTTCCGCTGGACGAACTTGGCGACCCGGCCTTCGGGCGGTTATTTTTGGACGCAGCTCTGCCCACGGCCTATTTTTAGCACACAGAGGTGCCTCGCAAAGTCTCGCGCCATTCCGAGTCCAGCAGACGAAGTTCGCCAGTCCCACCCCCCAAGGCTATAGCCCACCCGTTTTTGTGGCCTTTTTCCGCTGGACGAACTTAGCGCCCCGGTCTTCGGGCGGTTATTTTTGGGCGTGGTTGTGTCCAATGCCTATTTTTGGCACACGGAGATGCCTCGCAATGTCTCGTGCCATTCCGAGTCCGGCGGACGAAGTTGGCCTGCCCCACCCCTCAAGGCTATCGCCCACCCGTATTTGTGGCCTTTTTCCGCCGGACGAACTTGGCGCCCCGGCCTTCGGGCGGTTATTTTTGGGCGCGGCTGTGCCCGCGGCCTATTTTTGGCACACGGAGACGCCTCACAAAGTCTCTCGCCATTCCGAGTCCGCCCCACCCCCCAAGTCTATTGCCCACCCGTTTTTGTGGCCTTTTTCCGCTGGACGAACTTGGCGCCCCGGCCTTCGGGATGTTATTTTTGGGTGCGGCTGTGCCCACGGCCTATTTTTAGCACACGGAGGTGCTTCTTAAAGTCTAGCGCCATTCCAAGTCCGGCGGACGAAGTTGGCCAGCCCCACCCCCCAAGGCTATAGCCCACCCGTTTTTGTGGCCTTTTTCCGCTGGACGAACTTGGCGCGCCGGCCTTTGGGAGGTTATTTTTGGGCGCGGCTGTGCCTGCGGCTTATTTTTGGCACACGGAGGTGCCTCGCAAAGTCTCGCGCCATTCCGAGTCCGGCGGACGAAGTTGGCCAGCCCCACCCCCCAAGGCTATAGCCCACCCGTTTTTGTGGCCTATTTCCGCTGGACGAACTTGTCGCCCCGGCCTTCGGGGGGTTATTTTTGGTCGCGGCTGTGCCCGCGGCCTATTTTTGGCACACGGAGGTGCCTCGTAAAGTCTCAGGCCATTCCGAGTCCGGCGGACGAAGTTGGCCAGCCCCACCCCCCAAGGCTATAGCCCACCCGTTTTTGTGGCCTATTTCCGCTGGACGAACTTGTCGCCCCGGCCTTCGGGATGTTATTTTTGGGCGCGGCTGTGCCCGCAGCCTATTTTTGGCACACGGAGGCGCCTCGTAAAGTCTAGCGCCATTCCAAGTCCGGCGGACGAAGTTGGCCAGCCCCACCCCCCAAGGCTATAGCCCACCCGTTTTTGTGGCCTTTTTCCGCTGGACGAACATGGCGCCCCGGCCTTCGGGCGATTATTTTTGGTCGCGGCTGTGCACGCGGCCAATTTTTGGCACATGGAGGTGCCTCGCAAAGTCTCGCGCCATTCCGAGTCAGGCGGACGAAGTTGACCAGCCCCACCCCCCAAGGCTATAGCCCACCCGTTTTTGTGGCCTTTTTCCGCTGGACGAACTTGGTGCCCCGGCCTTCGGGCGGTTATTTTTGGGCGCGGCTGTGCTCGCGGCCTATTTTTGGCACACGGAGGGGCCTCGCAAAGTCTCGCGCCATTCCGAGTCCGGCAGATGAAGTTCGCCAGCCCCACCCCCCAAGGCTATAGCCCACCCGTTTTTGTGGCCTTTTTCCGCTGGACGAACTTGGCGCCCCGGCCTTCGGACGGTTATTTTTGGGCGCGGCTGTGCTCGCGGCCTATTTTTGGCACACGGAGGGGCCTCGCAAAGTCTCGCGCCATTCCGAGTCCGGCATATGAAGTTCGCCAGCCCCACCCCCCAAGGCTATAGCCCACCCGTTTTTGTGGCCTTTTTCCGCTGGACGAACTTAGCGCCACGGCCTTTGGGCGGTTATTTTTGGGCGCGGCTGCGTCTGCAGCCTATTTTTGGCACACGGAGGCGCCTCGCAAAGTCTCGTGCCATTCCGAGTCCGGCGGACGAAGTTGGCCAGCCCCACCCCCCAAGGCTATAGCCCACCCGTATTTGTGGCCTTTTTCCGCTGGAGGAACTTGGCGCCCCGGCCTTCGGGCGGTTATTTTGCGGCGCGGCTGTGCCCGCGGCCTATTTTTTGCACACGGAGGCTCCCCGCAAAGTCTCGCGCCTTTCCGAGTCCGGCGGACGAAGTTGGCCAGCCCCACCCCCCAAGGCTATAGCCCACCCGTTTTTGTGTCCTTTTTCCGCTGGGCGAACTTGGCGCCCCGGCCTTCGGGCGGTTATTTTTGGGCCCGGCTGTGCCCGAGGCCTATTTTTGGCACACGGAGGCGCCTCTTAAAGTCTAGCGCCATTCCAAGTACGGCGGACGAAGTTGGCCAGCCCCACCCCCCAAGGCGATAGCCCATCCGTTTTTGTGGCCTTTTTCCGCTGGACGAACTTAGCGCCCCGGTCTTCGGGCGGTTATTTTTGGGCGCGGTTGTGTCCAATGCCTATTTTTGGCACACGGAGATGCCTCGCAAAGTCTCGTGCCATTCCGAGTCCGGCGGACGAAGTTGGCCTGCCCCACCCCTCAAGGCTATCACCCACCCGTATTTGTGGCCTTTTTCCGCCGGACGAACTTGGCGCCCCGGCCTTCGGGCGGTTATTTTTGGGCGCGGTTGTGTCCAATGCCTATTTTTGGCACACGGAGATGCCTCACAAAGTCTCGTGCCATTCCGAGTCCGGCGGACGAAGTTGGCCTGCCCCACCCCTCAAGGCTATCGCCCACCCGTATTTGTGGCCTTTTTCCGCCGGACGAACTTGGCGCCCCGGCCTTCGGGCGGTTATTTTTGGGCGCGGCTGTGCCCGCGGCCTATTTTTGGCACACGAAGGCGCCTCGCAAAGTCTCTCGCCATTCCGAGTCCACCCCACCCCCCAAGTCTATAGCCCACCCGTTTTTGTGGCCTTTTTCCGCTGGACGAACTTGGCGCCCCGGCCTTCGGGATGTTATTTTTGGGTGCGGCTGTGCCCACGGCCTATTTTTGGCACACGGAGGTGCCTCTTAAAGTCTAGCGCCATTCCAAGTCCGGCGGACGAAGTTGGCCAGCCCCACCCCCCAAGGCTATAGCCCACCCGTTTTTGTGGCCTTTTTCCGCTGGACGAACTTGGCGCCCCGGCCTTCGGGCGGTTATTTTTGGACGCGGCTGTGCCCGCGGCCTATTTTTGGCACACGGAGGGGCCTCGCAAAGTCTCGCGCCATTCCGAGTCCGGTAGACGAAGTTCGCCAGCCCCACCCCCCAAGTCTATAGCCCACCCGTTTTTGTGGCCTTTTTCCGCAGGATGAACTAGGCGCCCCGGCCTTCGGGTGGTTATTTTGCGGCGCGGCTGTGCCCACGGCCTATTTTTGGCACACGGAGGCGCCTCGCAAAGTCTCGCGCCATTCCGAGTCCGGCAGACGAAGTTGGCCAGCCCCAACCCCCAAGGCTATAGCCCACCCGTTTTTGTGGCCTTTTTCCGCTGGACGAACTTGGCGCCCCGGCCTTCGGGATGTTATTTTTGGGTGCGGCTGTGCCCGCGGCCTATTTTTGGCACACGGAGGCGCCTCTTAAAGTCTAGCGCCATTCCAAGTCCGGCGGACGAAGTTGGCCAGCCCCACCCCCCAAGGCGATAGCCCACCCGTATTTGTGGCCTTTTTCCGCTGGAGGAACTTGGCGCCCCGGCCTTCGGGCGGTCATTTTGCGGCGCGGCTGTGCCCACGGCCTATTTTTGGCACACGGAGGCGCCTCGCAAAGTCTCGCACCATTCCGAGTCCGGCGGACGAAGTTGGCCAGCCCCACCCCCCAAGTCTATAGCCCACCCGTATTTGTGGCCTTTTTCCGCTGGAGGAACTTGGCGCCCCGGCCTTCGGGCGGTCATTTTGTGGCGCGGCTGTGCCCGCGGCCTATTTTTGGCACACGGAGGCGCCTCGCAAAGTCTCGCACCATTCCGAGTCCGGCGGACGAAGTTGGCCAGCCCCACCCCCCAAGGCTATAGCCCCCCCGTTTTTGTGTCCTTTTTCCGCTGGACGAACTTGGCGCCCCGGCCTTCGTGCGGTTATTTTTGGGTGCGGCTGTGCCCGAGGCCTATTTTTGGCACACGGATGCGCCTCACAAAGTCTCGCGCCATTCCGACTCCCGTAGACGAAGTCGGCCAGCCCCACCCCCCAAGGCTATCGCCCACCCGTATTTGTGGCCTTTTTCCGCCGGACGAACTTGGCACCCCGGCCTTCGGGCGGTTATTTTTGGGAGCGGCTGTGCCGGCGGCCTATTTTTGGCACACGGAGGTGCCTCGCAAAGTCTCGCGCCATTCCGAGTCCGGCAGACGAAGTTGGCCAGCCCCACCCCCCAAGGCTATAGCCCACTCGTTTTTGTGGCCTTTTTCCGCTGGACGAACTTGGCGCCCCGGCCTTCGGGATGTTATTTTTGGGCGCGGCTGTGCCCGCGGCCTATTTTTGGCACACGGAGGCGCCTCTTAAAGTCTAGCACCACTGCAAGTCCGGCGGACGAAGTCGGCCAGCCCCACCCCCCAAGGCTATAGCCCACCCGTTTTTGTGGCCTTTTTCCGCTGGACGAACTTGGCGCCCCGGCCTTCGGGCGGTTATTTTTGGACGCGGCTGTGCCCGCAGCCTATTTTTGGCACACGGAGGGGCCTCGCAAACTCTCGCGCCATTTCGAGTCCGGCAAACGAAGTTTACCAGCCCCACCCCCCAAGGCTATAGCCCACCCGTTTTTGTGGCCTTTTTCCGCTGGACGAACTTAGCGCCCCGGTCTTCGGGCGGTTATTTTTGGGCGCGGCTGTGTCCACAGCCTATTTTTGGCACACGGAGATGCCTCGCAAAGTCTAGTGCCATTCCGAGTCCGGCGGACGAAGTTGGCCAGCCCCACCCCCCAAGGCTATAGCCCACCCGTTTTTGTGTCCTTTTTCCGCAGGACGAACTTGGCGCCCCGGCCTTCGTGCGGTTATTTTTGGGCGCGGCAGTGCCCGAGGCCTATTTTTGGCACACGGATGCGCCTCACAAAGTCTCGCGCCATTCCGAGTCCCGTAGACGAAGTCGGCCAGCCCCACCCCCCAAGGCTATAGCCCACCCGTATTTGTGGCCTTTTTCCGCCGGACGAACTTGGCGCCCCGGCCTTCGGGTGGTTATTTATGGGCGTGGCTGTGCCCGTGGCCTATTTTTGGCACACGGAGGCGCCTCGCAAAGTCCCGCGCCATTCCGAGTCCGGCAGATGAAGTTGGCCAGCCCCACCCCCCAAGGCTATAGCCCACCCGTTTTTGTGGCCTTTTTCCGCTGGACGAACTTAGCGCCCCGGCCTTCGGGATGTTTTTTGTGGGCGCGGCTGTGCCCGCGGCCTATTTTTGGCACACGGAGGCACCTCTTAAAGTCTAGCACCATTCCAAGTCCGGCGGACGAAGTCGGCCAGCCCCACCCCCCAAGGCTATAGCCCACCCGTTTTTGTGGCCTTTTTCCGCTGGACGAACATGGCGCCCCGGCCTTCGGGCGGTTATTTTTTGGCGCGGCAGTTCCCGCGGCCTATTTTTGGCACACGGAGGTGCCTCGCAAAGTCTCGTACCATTCCGAGCCCGGCGGACGAAGTTTGCAAGCCCCACCCCCCAATGCCATAGCCCACCCGTATTTGTGGCCTTTTTACTCTGGACGAACTTGGCGCCCCGGCCTTCGGGCGGTTATTTTTTGGCGCGGCAGTTCCCGCGGCCTATTTTTGGCACACGGAGGTTTCTCGCAAAGTCTCGTACCATTCCGAGCCCGGCGGACGAAGTTGGCCAACCCCACCCCCCAACGCCATAGCCCACCCGTATTTGTGGCCTTTTTCCGCTGGACGAGCTTGGCGGCCCGGCCTTCGGTCGGTTATTTTTGGACGCGGCTGTGACCGCGGCCTATTTTTGGCACACGGAGGCGCCTCGCAATGTCTCGCGCAATTCCGAGTCCGGCGGACGAAGTTGGCCAGCCCCACCCCCCAAGGCTATAGCCCACCCGTATTTGTGGCCTTTTTCCGCTGGACGAACTTGGCGCCCCGGCCTTTGGGCTGTTATTTTTGGGCGCAGGCACTATTTTTGGCACACGGAGGCAGCTCGCAAAGTCTCGCGCCATTCCGAGTCCGGTGGACGAAGTTGGCCAGCCCCACCCCCCAAGGCTATAGCCCACCCGTTTTTGTAGCCTTTTTCCGCTGGACGAACTTGGCGCCCCGGCCTTCTGGGGGTTATTTTTGGGCGCGGCTGTGCCCGCGGCCTATTTTTGGTACACGGAGGCGCCTCGCAAAGTCTCGCGCCATTCCGAGTACGGCAGACGAAGTTGGCCAGCCCCACCCCCCAAGGATATAGCGCTCCCCGTTTTTGTGGCCTTTTTCCGCTGGACGAACTTGGCGCCCCGGCCTTCGGGCGGTTATTTTTAGCCGCGGCTGTGCCCGCAGCCTATTTTTGCCACACGGACGCACCTCGAAGAGTCTCGCGCCATTCCGAGTCCGGCGGACGAAGTTATGCAGCCCCACCCCCCAAGGCTATAGCCCACCCGTTTTTCTGGCCATTTTCCGCTGGACGAACTTGGCGCCCCGGCCATCGGGCGGTAATTTTTGGGCGCGGCTGTGTCCGCAGCCTATTTTTGGCACACGGAGGGGACTCGCAAAGTCTCGCGCCATTCCGAGTCCCGCAGACGAAGTTGGCCAGCCCCACCCCCCAAGGCTATAGCCCACCCGTATTTGTGGCCTTTTTCCACTGGACGAACTTGGCGCCCCGGCATTCGGGCGGTTATGTTGCGACGCGGCTGTGCCCGCGGCCTATTTTTGGCACACGGAGGTGCCTCGTAAAGTCTCGCGCCATTCCGACTCCGGCGGACGAAGTTGGCCAGCCCCACCCCCCAAGGCTATAGCCCACCCGTTTTTGTGTCCTTTTTCCGCTGGACGAACTTGGCGCCCCGGCCTTCGGGCGGTTATTTTTGGGCGCGGCTGTGCCCGAGCACTATTTTTGGCACACGGATGCGCCTCACAAAGTCTCGCGCCATTCCGAGTCTGGCGGACGAAGTTGGCCAGCCCCACCCCCCAAGCCTATAGCCCACCCGTTTTTGTGGCCTTTTTCCGCTGGACGAACTTGGCGCCCCGGCCTTCGGGCGGTTATTTTTGGACGCGGCTGTGGCCGCCCCCTATATTTGGCACACGGAGGCAGCTCGCAATGTCTTGCGCTATTCCGAGTCCGGCGGACGAAGTTGGCCAGCCCCACCCCCCAAGGCTATAGCACACCCGTTTTTGTAGCCTTTTTCCGCTGGACGAACGTGGCGCCCCGGCCTTCGGGTTGTTATTTTTGGGCGCGGCTGAGCCCGCGGCCTATTTTTGGCACACGGAGGCGCCTCGCAAAGTCTCGCGCCATTCCGAGTCCGGCGGACGAAGTTGGCCAGCCCCACCCCCCAAGGCTATAGCCCACCCGTTTTTGTGTCCTTTTTCCGCTGGACGAACTTGGCGCCCCGGCCTTCGGGCCGTTATTTTTGGGCGCGGCTGTGCCCGAGCACTATTTTTGGCACACGGATGCGCCTCACAAAGTCTCGCGCCATTCCGAGTCCGGCGGACGAAGTTGGCCAGCCCCACCCCCCAAGCCTATAGCCCACCCGTTTTTGTGGCCTTTTTCCGCTGGACGAACTTGGCGCCCCGGCCTTCGGGCGGTTATTTTTGGACGCGGCTGTGGCCGCCCCCTATATTTGGCACACGGAGGCAGCTCGCAATGTCTTGCGCTATTCCGAGTCCGGCGGACGAAGTTGGCCAGCCCCACCCCCCAAGGCTATAGCCCACCCGTTTTTGTAGCCTTTTTCCGCTGGACGAACTTGGCGCCCCGGCCTTCGGGTTGTTATTTTTGGGCGCGGCTGAGCCCGCGGCCTATTTTTGGCACACGGAGGCGCCTCACAAAGTCTCGCGCCATTCCGAGTCCGGCGGACGAAGTTGGCCAGCCCCACCCCCCAAGGCTATAGCCCACCCGTTTTTGTGTCCTTTTTCCGCTGGACGAACTTGGCGCCCCGGCCTTCGGGCCGTTATTTTTGGGCGCGGCTGTGCCCGAGCCCTATTTTTGGCACACGGATGCACCTCACAAAGTCTTGCGCCATTCCGAGTCCCGCAGACGAAGTTGGCCAGCCCCACCCCCCAAGGCTATAGCCCACCCGTATTTGTGCCCTTTTTCCGCCAGACGAACTTGGAGCCCCGGCCTTCGGGCGGTTATTTTTGGGCGCGGCTGTGCCCGCGTCCTATTTTTGCCAAACAGAGGCACCTCGCAAATACTCGCGCCATTCCGAGTCCGGCGGACGAAGTTGGCCAGCCCCACCCCCCAAGCCTATAGCCCACCCGTTTTTGTGGCCTTTTTCCGCTGGACGAACTTGGCGCCCCGGCCTTCGGGCGGTTATTTTTGGACGCGGCTGTGGCCGCCCCCTATATTTGGCACACGGAGGCAGCTGGCAATGTCTCGCGCTATTCCGAGTCCGGCGGACGAAGTTGGCCAGCCCCACCCCCCAAGGCTATAGCCCACCCGTTTTTGTAGCCTTTTTCCGCTGGACGAACTTGGCGCCCCGGCCTTCGGGTGGTTATTTTTGGGCGCGGCAGAGCCCGCGGCCTATTTTTGGCACACGGAGGCGCCTCACAAAGTCTCGCCCTATTCCGAGTCCGGCGGACGAAGTTGGCCAGCCCCACCCCCCAAGGCTATAGCCCACCCGTATTTGTGGCCTTTTTCCGCTGGACGAACTTGGCGGCCCGGCCTTCGGGCGGTGATTTTTGGGCGCGGCTGTGACCGCGGCCTATTTTTGACACACGGAGGTGCCTCACAATGTCTCGCGCCATTCCGAGTCCGGCAGACGAAGTTGGCCAGCCCCACCCCCCAAGGCTATAGCCCACCCGTTTTTGTGGCCTTTTTCCGCTGGACGAACTTGGCGCCCCGGCCTTCGGGCGGTTATCTTTGGGTGCGGCTGTGTCCACGGCCTATTTTTGGCACACGGAGGTGCCTCGGAAAGTCTCGCGCCAATCCGAGTCCGGCGGACGAAGTTGGCCAGCCCCAGCCCCAAAGGCTATACCCCACCCGTTTTGTGGCCTTTTCCCGCTGGACAAACTTGGCGCCCCGGCCTTCGGGCAGTTATTTTTGGGCGCGGCTGTGCCCGCGGCCTATTTTTGGCACACGGAGGCTCCTCGCAAAGTCTCGCGCCGTTCCGAGTCCGGCGGACGAAGTTGGCCAGCCCCACCCCCCATGGCTATAGCCCACCCGTATTTGTGGCCTTTTTCCGCTGGACTAACTTGGCGGCCCGGCCTTCGGGCGGTTATTTTTGGACGCGGCTGTGCCCGCGGCCTATTTTTGGCACACGGAGTTGCCTCGCAAAGTCTCGCGCCATTCTGAGTCCGGCGGACGAAGTTTGCCAGCCCCACCCCCAAAGGCTATAGCCCACCCGTTTTTGTGGCCTTTTTCCGCTAGACGAACTTGGCGCCCCGGCCTTCGGGCAGTTATTTTTGGGCGCGGCAGTGCCCACAGCCTATTTTTGGCACACGGAGGCACCTCGCAAAGTCTCGCGCCATTCCGAGTCCGGCAGACGAAGTTGGCCAGCCCCACCCCTCAAGGCTATAGCCCACCCGTATTTGTGGCCTTTTTCCGCTGGACGAACTTGGCGTCCAGGCCTTCGGGAGGTTATTTTTGGGCGCGGCTGTGCCCGCGGCCTATTTTTGGCACACGGAGGCGCGTCGCAAAAGTCTCGCGCCATTCCGAGTCCGGCGGACAAAGTTGGCCAGCCCCACCCCCCAAGGCTATAGCCCACCCGTATTTGTGGCCTTTTTCCGCTGGAAGAACTTGGCGCTCCGGCCTTCGGGCGGTTATTTTTGGGCGCGGCTGTGCCCGCGGCTTATTTTTGGCACACGGAGGCACCTCCCAAAGTCTCGCGCCATTCCGAGTCCGGCGGACGAAGTTGGCCAGCCCCACCCCTCAAGGCTATAGCCCACCCGTTTTTGTGGCCTTTTTCCGCTGGACGAACTTGGAGCCCCGGCCTTCGGGCGGTTATTTTTGGGCTCGGCTGTACCCGCGGCCTATTTTTGGCACACGGAGGCGCCTCGCAAAGTCCCGCGCCATTCCGAGTCCGGTGGACGATGTTGGCCAGCCCCACCCCCCAAGGCTATAGCCCACCCGTATTTGTGGCCTTTTTCCGCTGGACGAACTTGGCACCCCGTGTTAACATATATGTTTCCATAATATTGATTTTGATGATAACAAACAAGATTAAGAATGATTAATCTTTTAAGCTCAAATTATTTAATATTCTTTTTAAATAAATCATTATTTTCACATTATAAATGTTTTATATTTAATGGAAAAATGATTTTATGAAATTGATTGTTTTTATTCTTTTTAAATAAGTCATTATTTTCACATTATAAATGTTTCATATTTAATGGAAAAATGATTTTATGAAATTGGTTGTTTTTCAAAGTTTATGGTTTAATTGAAAGAATTTTGAAAACTTTGAAATAAACATGTATTGCTTGAAATCTTGGTAAAGGACTTATTTGAAAAGTGTCATAACATTTTGGGCTATACCATAATTTCAGAAAGTTTTGGGATTAACAAAGCATTACTTAGAAATTCTGAAATTAGACCTATGTGCAAAGTTTCATAACGTTTTGGGCCGTAATATAGTTTTATAAAGTTTTGGGGTCAAATTGTAAATTTGGAAAATATTTTCACTGTAGCAATCACTTTAGCAAACGGCTAACCGTTGATTTAAAACGGCTAACCGTTTATTTAAAACGGCTAACCGATAATTTCCAGAAAGCATGTTCTGCAAAGTATTGTTAAAATGATGATTCTGGAAACTAACGGTGAACCGTTTACGGAAAACGGTTAACCGATTATTTCCAGATTGCTAACCTTGAACCGTTTAGTAAGAACGGTTAAACCAAATTTGTTTTGCAGGTCTCTGGAAATTAACGGCGAAAGGGTAAGCCTAAATGACTAACCATTTATTTGAAAATTGGCCCAACGGTAACTTTGACCGGCCTAAACGGTTAACCGTTAATGGTTAACGGCGAACCGTTTTCGAGCAGACAGTCTATAACGGCTAATTTTTCAGCTCCAACTATAAATAAGCTCAATCCAATTCAAACAAGAAGAATTCCAACGATCATCATTGAGCAAAATATTGAGAATACAACTTTCATTGAGCTTTAAATTCTTGTATTCATCTCATTCATTCACACATTGAGCTTTCACTTGTGATCAAACACATTGTGTGAGAGAGATTCATTTGTAATCTTTTTTTTGTAAAATCAAGTTAAAAGATTGTAAGTGTTGGGATACACTTGGGTTAAGAGATTGGGGATAATCTCTTGTTGTAAAGGTCCATTGACACCTTGGAAGTCAATTGTAAGCGTTTGAAGCCTTGGGAGGCTAGCTTAGTGAAATCCTCAAGCCCGGTGTGCTTGGAGGCGTGGACGTAGGCGGGGATTGCCGTACCACTTAAAAATCCTTGAGTTTGCTTTCTCTTCCCTTACTCATTTATTATTGTGCTTTTATTGAATTAATTGTTTTCGAATTTATTAAGGCATCAGATTAAATTGTTGTGTGGTTTGCCTAGGATAATTTTAAAATCCCAATTCACCCCCCCCTCTTGGGTTGCCTAGTTAGTATTTCACCCCGGCCTTCAGGCGGTTATTTTTGGGCGCGGCTGTGCCCGCAGCCTATTTTTGGCGCACGGAGGCGTCTCGTAAAGTCTCGCGCCATTCCAAGTCCGGCGGACGAAGTTGGCCAGCCCCACCCCCAAAGGCTATAGCCCACCCGTATTTGTGGCCTTTTTCCGCTGGACGAACTTGGCGCCCCGGCCTTCGCGCGGTTATTTTTGGGCGCGGCTGAGCCCGCGGCCTATTTTTGGCACACGGAGGTGCCTCCCAAAGTCTCGCACCATTCCGAGTCCGGCGGACGAAGTTGGCCAGCCCCACCCCCCAAGGCTATAGCCCACCCGTATTTGTGGCCTTTTTCCGCTGGACGAACTTGGCGCCCCGGCCTTCGGGCGGTTATTTTTGGGCGTGGCTGAGCCCGCGGCCTATTTTTGACACACGAAGCTGCCTCGCAAAGTCTCGCACCATTCCGAGTCCGGCGGACGAAGTTGGCCAGCCCCACCCCCCAAGGCTATAGCCCACCCGTATTTGTGGCCTTTTTCCGCTGGACGAACTTGGAGGCCCGGCCTTCGGGCAGTTATTTTTGGGCGCGGCTGTGACCGCAGCCTATTTTTGACACACGGAGGCGCCTCGAAAAGTCTCGCGCCATTCCGAGTCCGGCGGACGAAGTTGGCCAGCCCCACCCCCAAAGGCTATAGCCCACCCGTATTTGTGGCCTTTTTCCGCTGGAAGAACTTGGCGCTCCGGCCTTCGGGCAGTTATTTTTGGGCGCGGCTGTGCCCACGGCCTATTTTTGGCACACGGAGGCGCCTCGCAAAGTCTCGCACCATTCCGAGTCCGGCGGACAAAGTTGGCCAGCCCCACCCCCCAAGGCTATAGCCCACCCGTATTTGTGGCCTTTTTCCGCTGGAAGAACTTGGCACTCCGGCCTTCGGGCAGTTATTTTTGGGCACGGCTGTGCCCGCGGCCTATTTTTGGCACACGGAGGCACCTCCCAAAGTCTCGCGCCATTCCGAGTCCGGCGGACGAAGTTGGCCAGCCCCACCCCTCAAGGCTATAGCCCACCCGTTTTTGTGGCCTTTTTCCGCTGGACGAACTTGGCGCCCCGGCCTTCGCGCGGTTATTTTTGGGCGCGGCTGAGCCCGCGGCCTATTTTTGGCACACGGAGGCGCCTCACAAAGTCTCGCACCATTCCGAGTCCGGCGGACGAAGTTTGCCAGCCCCACCCCCCAAGGCTATAGCCCACCCGTATTTGTGCCCTTTTTCCGCTGGACGAACTTGGCGCCCCGGCCTTCGGGCGGTTATTTTTGGGCGTGGCTGAGCCCGCGGCCTATTTTTGACACACGGAGCTGCCTCGCAAAGTCTCGCACCATTCCGAGTCCGGCGGACGAAGTTGGCAAGCCCCACCCCCCAAGGCTATAGCCCACCCGTATTTGTGGCCTTTTTCCGCTGGACGAACTTGGCGCCCCGGCCTTCGGGCGGTTATTTTTGGGCGCAGCTGTGCCCACGGCCTATTTTTGGCACACGGAGGCACCTCGCAAAGTCTCGCGCCATTCCGAGACCGGCGGACGAAGTTGGCTAGCCCCACCCACCAAGGCTATAGCCCACCCGTTTTTGTGGACTTTTTCCGCTGGACGAACATGGCGCCCCGGCCTTCGGGCGGTTATTTTTTGGCGCGGCAGTTCCCGCGGCCTATTTTTGGCACACGGAGGTGCCTCGCAAAGTCTCGTACCATTCCGAGCCCGGCGGACGAAGTTTGCAAGCCCCACCCCCCAATGCCATAGCCCACCCGTATTTGTGGCCTTTTTACTCTGGACGAACTTGGCGCCCCGGCCTTCGGGCGGTTATTTTTTGGCGCGGCAGTTCCCGCGGCCTATTTTTGGCACACGGAGGTTTCTCGCAAAGTCTCGTACCATTCCGAGCCCGGCGGACGAAGTTGGCCAACCCCACCCCCCAACGCCATAGCCCACCCGTATTTGTGGCCTTTTTCCGCTGGACGAGCTTGGCGGCCCGGCCTTCGGTCGGTTATTTTTGGACGCGGCTGTGACCGCGGCCTATTTTTGGCACACGGAGGCGCCTCGCAATGTCTCGCGCAATTCCGAGTCCGGCGGACGAAGTTGGCCAGCCCCACCCCCCAAGGCTATAGCCCACCCGTATTTGTGGCCTTTTTCCGCTGGACGAACTTGGCGCCCCGGCCTTCGGGCGTTTATTTTTGGGCGTGGCTGAGTCCGCACCCTATTTTTGGCACACGGAGGCGCCTCGCCAAGTCTCGCACCATTCCGAGTCCGGCGGACGAAGTTGGCCAGCCCCACCCCCCAAGGCTATAGCCCACCCGTATTTGTGGCCTTTTTCCGCTGGACGAGCTTGGCGGCCCGGCCTTCGGTCGGTTATTTTTGGACGCGGCTGTGACCGCGGCCTATTTTTGGCACACGGAGGCGCCTCGCAATGTCTCGCGCAATTCCGAGTCCGGCGGACGAAGTTGGCCAGCCCCACCCCCCAAGGCTATAGCCCACCCGTATTTGTGGCCTTTTTCCGCTGGACGAACTTGGCGCCCCGGCCTTCGGGCCGTTATTTTTGGGCGCGGCTGTGGCCGCGGCCTATTTTTGGAAGACGGAGGCACCTCACAAAGTCTCGCGCCATTCCGAGTCCGGCGGACGAAGTTGGCCAGCCCCACCCCCCAAGGCTGTAGCCCACCCGTTTTTGTGGCCTTTTTCCGCTGGACGAACTTGGCGCCCCGGCCTTCGGGCGGTTATTTTTGGGCACAGCTGTGCCCACGGCCTATTTTTGGCACACGGAGGCACCTCGCAAAGTCTCGCGCCATTCCGAGACCGGCGGACGAAGTTGGCTAGCCCCACCCCCCAAGGCTATAGCCCACCCGTTTTTGTGGACTTTTTCCGCTGGACGAACATGGCGCCCCGGCCTTCGGGCGGTTATTTTTTGGCGCGGCAGTTCCCGCGGCCTATTTTTGGCACACGGAGGTGCCTCGCAAAGTCTCGTACCATTCCGAGCCCGGCGGACGAAGTTGGCAAGCCCCACCCCCCAATGCCATAGCCCACCCGTATTTGTGGCCTTTTTCCTCTGGACGAACTTGGCGCCCCGGCCTTCGGGCAGTTATTTTTTGGCGCGGCAGTTCCCGCGGCCTATTTTTGGCACACGGAGGTTTCTCGCAAAGTCTTGTACCATTCCGAGCCCGGCGGACGAAGTTGGCCAACCCCACCCCCCAACGCCATAGCCCACCCGTATTTGTGGCCTTTTTCCTCTGGACGAACTTGGCGCCCCGGCCTTTGGGCGGTTATTTTTGGGCGCGGCTGTGCCCGCGGCCTATTTTTGGCACACGGAGGCGCCTTGGAAAGTCTCGCGCCATTCCGAGTCCAGCGGACGAAGTTGGCAAGCCCCACCCCCCAAGGCTATAGCCCACACGTTTTTGTGGCCTTTTTCCGCTGGACGAACTTGGCGCCCCGGCCTTCGGGCAGTTATTTTTGGGTGTGGCTGTGCCCGCGGCCTATTTTTGGCACACGGAGGCACCTCGCAAAGTCTCGCGCCATTCCGAGTCCGGCGGACGAAGTTGGCCAGCCCCACACCCCAAGGCTATATCCCACCCGTTTTTGTGGCCTTTTTCCGCTGGACGAACTTGGCGCCCCGGCCTTCGGGCGGTTATTTTTTTGGTGCGGCTGTGCCCGCCGCCTATTTTTGGCAAACGGATGTGCCTCGCAAAGTCTCGCGCCATTCCGAGTCCGGCGGACGAAGTTGGCCGGCCCCACCCCCCAAGGCTATAGCACACCCGTTTTTGTGGCCTTTTTCCGCTGGACGAACTTGGCGCCCCGGCCTTCGGGCGGTTATTTTTGGGCGCGGCTGTGCCCGCGGCCTATTTTTCTCACACGGAGGTGCATCGCAAAGCCTCGCGCCATTCCGAGTCCTGCGGACGAAGTTGGCCAGCCCCACCCCCCAAGGCTATAGCCCGCCCGTTTTTGTGGACTTTTTTCGCTGGACGAACTTGGCGCCCCGGCCTTCGGGCGGTTATTTTTGGGCGCAGCTGTGCCCGCGGCCTATTTTTGGCACAGGAAGGCACCTCGCAAAGTCTCGCGCCATTCCGAGACCGGCGGACGAAGTTGGCTAGCCCCACCCCCCAAGGCTATAGCCCACCCGTTTTTGTGGACTTTTTCCGCTGGACGAACATGGCGCCCCGGCCTTCGGGCGGTTATTTTTTGGCGCGGCAGTTCCCGCGGCCTATTTTTGGCACACGGAGGTGCCTCGCAAAGTCTCGTACCATTCCGAGCCCGGCGGACGAAGTTGGCAAGCCCCACCCCCCAATGCCATAGCCCACCCGTATTTGTGGCCTTTTTCCTCTGGACGAACTTGGCGCCCCGGCCTTCGGGCGGTTATTTTTTGGCGCGGCAGTTCCCGCGGCCTATTTTTGGCACACGGAGGTTTCTCGCAAAGTCTCGTACCATTCCGAGCCCGGCGGACGAAGTTGGCCAACCCCACCCCCCAACGCCATAGCCCACCCGTATTTGTGGCCTTTTTCCTCTGGACGAACTTGGCGCCCCGGCCTTCGGGCGGTTATTTTTGGGCGCGGCTGTGCCCGCGGCCTATTTTTGGCACATGGAGGCACCTCGGAAAGTCTCGCGCCATTCCGAGTCCAGCGGACGAAGTTGGCAAGCCCCACCCCCCAAGGCTATAGCCCACCCGTTTTTGTGGCCTTTTTCCGCTGGACGAACTTGGCGCCCCGGCCTTCGGGCGGTTATTTTTGGGTGTGGCTGTGCCCGCGGCCTATTTTTGGCACACGGAGGCACCTCGCAAAGTCTCGCGCCATTCCGAGTCCGGCGGACGAAGTTGGCCAGCCCCACACCCCAAGGCTATATCCCACCCGTTTTTGTGGCCTTTTTCCGCTGGACGAACTTGGCGCCCCGGCCTTCGGGCGGTTATTTTTTCGGCGCGGCTGTGCCCGCCGCCTATTTTTGGCAAACGGATGTGCCTCGCAAAGTCTCGCGCCATTCTGAGTCCGGCGGACGAAGTTGGCCGGCCCCACCCCCCAAGGCTACAGCACACCCGTTTTTGTGGCCTTTTTCCGCTGGACGAACTTGGCGCCCCGGCCTTCCGGCGGTTATTTTTGGGCGCGGCTGTGCCCGCGGCCTATTTTTCTCACACGGAGGTGCATCGTAAAGCCTCGCGCCATTCCGAGTCCTGCGGACGAAGTTGGCCAGCCCCACCCCCCAAGGCTATAGCCCGCCCGTTTTTGTGGACTTTTTCCGCTGGACGAACTTGGCACCCCGGCCTTCGGGAGGTTATTTTTGGGTGCGGCTGTGCCCGCGGCCTATATTTGGCACACGGAGGCACCTCGCAAAGTCTCGCGCCATTCCGAGCCCGGCGGACGAAGTTGTCAAGCCCCACCCCCCAATGCCATAGCCCACCCGTATTTGTGGCCTTTTTCCTCCGGACGAACTTGGCGCCCCGGCCTTCGGGCGGTTATTTTTTGGCGCGGCAGTTCCCGTGGCCTATTTTTGGCACACGGAGGTTTCTCGCAAAGTCTCGTACCATTCCGAGCCCGGCGGACGAAGTTGGCCAACCCCACCCCCCAACGCCATAGCCCACCCGTATTTGTGGCCTTTTTCCTCTGGACGAACTTGGCGCCCCGGCCTTCGGCGGTTATTTTTGGGCGCGGCTGTGCCCGCGGCCTATTTTTGGCACATGGAGGCACCTCGGAAAGTCTCGCGCCATTCCGAGTCCAGCGGACGAAGTTGGCAAGCCCCACCCCCCAAGGCTATAGCCCACCCGTTTTTGTGGCCTTTTTCCGCTGGACGAACTTGGCGCCCCAGCCTTCGGGCGGTTATTTTTGGGTGTGGCTGTACCCGCGGCCTATTTTTGGCACACGGAGGCACCTCGAAAAGTCTCGCGCCATTCCGAGTCCGGCGGACGAAGTTGGCCAGCCCCACACCCCAAGGCTATATCCCACCCGTTTTTGTGGCCTTTTTCCGCTGGACGAACTTGGCGCCCCGGCCTTCGGGCGGTTATTTTTTCGGCGCGGCTGTGCCCGCCGCCTATTTTTGGCACACGGAGGCACCTCGCAAAGTCTCGCGCCATTCCGAGTCCAGCGGACGAAGTTGGCAAGCCCCACCCCCCAAGGCTATAGCCCACCCCGTTTTGGTGGCCTTTTTCCGCTGGACGAACTTGGTGCCCCGGCCTTCGGGCGGTTATTTTTTGGGTGCGGCTGTGCCCGCGGCCTATTTTTGGCAAACGGAGGCACCTCGCAAAGTCTCACGCCATTCCGAGTCCGGCGGACGAAGTTGGCCAGCCCCACACCCCAAGTCTATATCCCACCCGTTTTTGTGGCCTTTTTCCGCTGGACGAACTTGGCGCCCCGGCCTTCGGGCGGTTATTTTTTGGGTGTGGCTGTGCCCGCGGCCTATTTTTGGCACACGAAGGCACCTCGCAAAGTCTCGCGCCATTCCGAGTCCGGCGGACGAAGTTGGCCAGCCGCACACCCCAAGGCTATCTCCCACCCGTTTTTGTGGCCTTTTTCCGCTGGACGAACTTGGCACACCGGCCTTTGGGCGGTTATTTTTAGGCGCGGCTGTGTCCGCGGCCTATTTTTGGCACACGGATGCACCTCGTAAAGCCTCGCGCCATTCCGAGTCCGGCGGACGAAGTGGGCCGCCCCACCCCCCAAGGCTATAGCCCACCCGTATTTGTGGACTTTTTCCGCTGGACGAACTTGGCGCCCCGGCCTTCGGGCGGTTATTTTCGGGCGCGGCTGTGCCCGCGGCCTATTTTTGGCACACGGAGGTGCCTCGCAAAGCCTCGCGCCATTCCGAGTCCTGCGGACGAAGTTGGCCCGCCCCACCCCCGAAGGCTATAGCCCGCCCGTTTTTGTGGCCTTTTTCCGCTGGACAAACTTGGCACCCCGGCCTTCGGGCAGTTATTTTTGGCTGCGGCTGTGCCCGCGGCCTATTTTTGGCACACGGAGGCGCCTCACAAAGTCTCGCGCAATTCCGAGTCCGGCGGACGAAGTTGGCAAGCCCCAACCCCCAAGGCTATAGCCCACCCGTTTTTGTGGCCTTTTTCCTCTGGACGAAGTTGGCGCCCCGGCCTTCGGGCGGTTATTTTTTGGTGTGGCAGTTCCCGCGGCCTAGTTTTAGCACACGGAGGTGCCTCGCAAAGTCTCGTACCATTCCGAGCCCGGCGGACGAAGTTGGCCAGCCCCACCCCCCAACGCCATAGCCCACCCGTATTTGTGGCCTTTTTCCGCTGGACGAACTTGGCGCCCCGGCCTTCGGGCAGTTATTTTTTGGGCACGGCTGTGCCCGCCGCCTATTTTTGGCAAATGGATGTGCCTCGCAAAGTCTCGCACCATTCCGAGTCCGGCGGACGAAGTTGGCCAGCCCTACCCCCCAAGGCAATAGCCCACCCGTTTTTGTGGCCTTTTTCCGCTGGACGAACTTGGCGCCGTAGCCTTCGTGCGGTTATTTTTGGGTGTGGCTGTGCCCGCGGCCTATTTTTGGCACACGGAGGCACCTCGCAAAGTCTCGCGCCATTCCGAGTCCGGCGGACGAAGTTGGCCAGCCCCACACCCCCAGGCTATATCCCACCCGTTTTTGTGGCCTTTTTCCGCTGGACGAACTTGGCGCACCGGCCTTCGGGCGGTTATTTTTTGGGCGTGGCTGTGCCCGCCGCCTATTTTTGGCAAACGGATGTGCCTTGCAAAGTCTCGCGCCATTCCGAGTCCGGCGGACGAAGTTGGCCAGCCGCACACCCCAAGGCTATCTCCCACCCGTTTTTGTGGCCTTTTTCCGCTAGACGAACTTGGCGCACCGGCCTTCGGTCGGTTATTTTTGGGTGCGGCTGTGCCCGCGGCCTATTTTTGGCACACGGATGCACCTCGCAAAGTCTCGCGCCATTCCGAGTCCGGCGGACGAAGTGGGCCGGCCCGACCCCCCAAGGCTATAGCCCACCCGTATTTGTGGACTTTTTCCGCTGGACGAACTTGGCGCCCCGGCCTTCGGGCGGTTATTTTTTCGGCGCGGCTGTGCCCGCCGCCTATTTTTGGCAAACGGATGTGCCTCGCAAAGTCTCGCGCCATTCCGAGTCCGGCGGACGAAGTTGGCCAGCCCCACACCCCCAGGCTATATCCCACCCGTTTTTGTGGCCTTTTTCCACTGGACGAACTTGGCGCACCGGCCTTCGGGCGGTTATTTTTTGGGCGTGACTGTGCCCGCCGCCTATTTTTGCCAAACGGATGTGCCTTGTAAAGTCTCGCGCCATTCCGAGTCCGGCGGACGAAGTTGGCCAGCCGCACACCCCAAGGCTATCTCCCACCCGTTTTTGTGGCCTTTTTCCGCTGGACGAACTTGGCGCACCGGCCTTCGGGCGGTTATTTTTGGGTGCGGCTGTGCCCGCGGCCTATTTTTGGCACACGGATGCCCCTTGCAAAGTCTCGCGCCATTCCGAGTCCGGCAGACGAAGTAGGCCAGCCCCACTCCCCAAGGCTATAGCCCACCCGTTTTTGTGGCCTTTTTCCGCTGGACGAACTTGGCGCCCCGGCCTTCGGGCGGTTATTTTTGGACGCGGCTGTGCCCGCGGCCTATTTTTGGCACACGGAGGGGCCTCGCGAAGTCTCGCGCCATTCCGAGTCCGGCGGACGAAGTTGGCCAGCCCCACCCCCGAAGGCTATAGCCCGCCCGTTTTTGTGACCTTTTTCCGCTGAACGAACTTGGCACCCCGGCCTTCGGGCTGTTATTTTTGGGTGAGGCTGTGCCCGCGGCCTATTTTTGGCACACGGAGGCGCCTCACAAGATCTCGCGCCATTCCGAGTCCGGCGGACGAAGTTGGCAAGCCCCAACCCCCAAGGCTATAGCCCACCCGTTTTTGTGGCCTTTTTCCTCTGGACGAAGTTGGCGCCCCGGCCTTTGGGCGGTTATTTTTTGGCGCGGCAGTTCCCGCGGCCTAGTTTTAGCACACGGAGGTGCCTCGCAAACTCTCGTACCATTCCGAGCCCGGCGGACGAAGTTGGCCAGCCCCACCCCCCAACGCCATAGCCCACCCATATTTGTGGCCTTTTTCCACTGGACGAACTTGGCGCCCCGGCCTTCGGGCGGTTATTTTTGGGGCGCGGCTGTGCCCGCCGCCTATTTTTGGCAAACGGATGTGCCTCGCAAAGTCTCGCACCATTCCGAGTCCGGCGGACGAAGTTGGCCAGCCCCACGCCCCAAGGCTATAGCCCACCCGTTTTTGTGGCCTTTTTCCGCTGGACGAACTTGGTGCCCCGGCCTTCGGGCGTTTATTTTTTGGCGCGGCTGTGCCCGCGGCCTATTTTTGGCACACGGAGGCGCCTCCCAAAGTATCGCGCCATTCCGAGTCTGGCGGACGAAGTTGGCCAGCCCCACCCCCCAAGGCTATAGCCCACCCGTTTTTGTGGCCTTTTTCCGCTGGACGAACTTGGGGCCCCGGCCTTCAGGCGTTTATTTTCTGGCGCGGCTGTACCCACGGCCTATTTTTGGCAGACGGAGGCGCCTCCCAAAGTATCGCGCCTTTCCGAGTCCGGCGGACGAAGTTGGCCAGCCCCACGCCCCAAGGCTATAGCCCACCCGTTTTTGTGGCCTTATTCCGCTGGACGAACTTGGCGCCCCGGCCTTTGGGCAGCAAATTTTGGGTGCGGCTGTGACCGCGGCCTATTTTTGGCACACAGAGGCGCCTCGCAAAGTCTCGTGCCATTCCGAGTCTGGCGGACGAAGTTGGCCAGCCCCACCCCCCAAGGCTATAGCCCACCCGTTTTTGTGGCCTTTTCCCGCTGGACGAACTTGGCGCCCCGGCCTTCGGGCGGTTATTTTTGGGCGCGGCTGTGCCCGCGGCCTATTTTTGGTACACGGAGGTGCCTCACAAAGTCTCGCGCCATTCCGAGTCCGGCGGACGAAGTTGGCCAGCCCCACCCCCCATGGCTATAGCCCACCCGTATTTGTGGCCTTTTTCCGCTGGACGAACTCGGCGCACCGGCCTTCGAGCGGTTATTTGTGGGCGCGGCCTAGCCCGCGGCCTATTTTGGGCACACGGAGGCGCCTTACAAAGTCTCGCGCCATTCCGAGTCCGGCGGACGAAGTTGGCCAGCCCCACCCCCCAAGGCTATAGCCCACCCGTTTTTGTGGCCTTTTTCCGCTGGACGAACTTGGCGCCCCGGCCTTCGGGCGGTTATTTTTGGGTACGGCTGTGCCCGCGGCCTATTTTATTGACACGGAGGCACCTCGCAAAGTCTCGCGCCATTCCGAGTCCGGCGGACGAAGTTGGCCAGCCCCACCCCCCAAGGCTATAGCCCACCCGTTATTGTGTCCTTTTTCCACTGGACGAACTGGGCGCCCCGGCCTTCGGGCGGTTATTTTTGGGTATGGCTGTGCCCGCAGCCTATTTTTGGCACACGGAGGCACCTCGCAAAGTCTCGCGCCATTCCAAGTCCGGCGGACGAAGTTGGCCAGCCCCACCCCCCAAGGCTATAGCCCACCCATATTTGTGGCCTTTTTCCGCAGGACGAACTCGGCGTCCCAGCCTTCTGGCTGTTATTTTTGGGCGCGGCTATGCCCGCGGCCTATTTTTGGCACATGGAGGCGCCTCGCAAAGTCTCGCGCCTATCCAAGTCCGGCGGACGAAGGTTGCCGGCCCCACCCCCCAAAGCTATAGCCCACCCGTTTTTGTGGCCTTTTTCCGCTGGACGAACATGGTGCCCTGGTCTTCGGGCTGTAATTTTTGGGCGCGCCTGTGCCCGCCGCCTATTTTTGGTACACGGAGGCACCTCGCAAAGTCTCGCGCCATTCCGAGTCCGGCGGACGAAGTTGGCTAGCCCCACCCCCCAAGGCTATAGCCCACCCGTATTTGTGGCCTTTTTCCGCTGGACGAACTCGGCGCCCCGGCCTTTGGGCGGTTATTTTTGGGCGCGGCTGAGCCCGCTGCCTATTTTTGGCACACGGAGGCGCCTCGCAAAGTCTCATGCCATTCCGAGTCCGGCGGACGAAGTTGGCCAGCCCTACCCCCCAATGCTATAGCCCACCCGATTTTGTGGCCTTTTTCCGCTGGACGAACTTGGCGCCCCGTCTTCGGGCGGTTATTTTTGGGCGCGGCTGTGCCCGAGGCCTATTTTTGGCACACGGAGGCGCCTCGCAAAGTCTCGCGCCATTCCGAGTCCGGCGGACGAAGTTGGCCAGCCCCACCCCCCAAGGCTACAGCCCACCCGTATTTGTGGCCTTTTTCCGCTGGACGAACTCGGCGCCCCGGCCTTCGGGCGGTTATTTTTGGGCGCGGCTGAGCCCGCGGCCTATTTTTGGCGTACGGAGGCGCCTCGCAAAGTCTCGTGCCATTCCGAGTCCGGCGGACGAAGTTGGCCAGCCAAACCCCCCAAGGCTATAGCCCACCCGTTTTTGTGACCTTTTTCCGCTGGAGGAACGTGGCGCCCCGGCCTTCGGGCGGTTATTTTTGGGGGCGGCTGTGCCCGCGGCCTATTTTTGGCACACGGAGGCGCCTCGCAAAGTCTCACGCCATTCCGAGTCCGGCGGATGAAGTTGGCCAGCCCCAACCCCCAAGGCTATAGCCCACCCGTTTTTGTGGACTTTTTCCGCTGGACGAACATGGCGGCCCGCCCTTCGGGCAGTTATTTTTGGCTGCGGCTGTGCCCGCGGCCTATGTTTGGCACACGGAGGTGCCTCGCAAAGTCTCGCGCCATTCCGAGACCGGCGGACGAAGTTGGCCAGCCCCACCCCCCAAGGCTATAGCCCACCCATTTTCGTGGCCTTTTTCCGCTGGACGAACTTGGCGCCCCGTCTTCGGGCGGTTATTTTTGGGCGCGGCTGTGCCCGCGGCCTATTTTTGGCACACGGAGGCGCCTCGCAAAGTCTCGCGCCATTCCGAGTCCGGCGGACGAAGTTGGCCAGCCCCACCCCCCAAGGCTACAGCCCACCCGTATTTGTGGCCTTTTTCCGCTGGACGAACTCGGCGCCCCGGCCTTCGGGCGGTTATTTTTGGGCGCGGCTGAGCCCGCGGCCTATTTTTGGCGTACGGAGGCGCCTCGCAAAGTCTCGTGCCATTCCGAGTCCGGCGGACGAAGTTGGCCAGCCCAACCCCCCAAGGCTATAGCACACGCGTATTTGTGGCCTTTTTCCGCTGGAGGAACATGGCGCCCCGGCCTTCGGGCGGTTATTTTTGGGGGCGGCTGTGCCCGCGGCCTATTTTTGGCACACGGAGGCGCCTCGCAAAGTCTCACGCCATTCCGAGTCCGGCGGATGAAGTTGGCCAGCCCCAACCCCCAAGGCTATAGCCCACCCGTTTTTGTGGACTTTTTCCGCTGGACGAACATGGCGGCCCGCCCTTCGGGCAGATATTTTTGGCTGCGGCTGTGCCCGCGGCCTATGTTTGGCACACGGAGGTGCCTCGCAAAGTCTCGCGCCATTCCGAGACCGGCGGACGAAGTTGGCCAGCCCCACCCCCCAAGGCTATAGCCCACCCGTTTTCGTGGCCTTTTTCCGCTGGACGAACTTGGCGCCCCGGCCTTCGGGCGGTTATTTTTGGGCGCGGCTGTGCCCGCGGCCTATTTTTGGCACATGGAGGCACCTCGCAATGTCTCTCGCCATTCCGAGTCCGGCGGACGAAGTGGGCCAGCCCCACCCCCCAAGGCTATAGCCCACCCGTTTTTGTGGCCTTTTTGCGCTGGACGAACTTGGCGCCCCGGCCTTCGGGTGGTCATTTTTGGGCGCGGCTCTGCCCGTGGCCTATTTTATTCACACGGAGGCGCCTCGCAAAGTCTCGCGCCATTCCGAGTCCGGCGGACGAAGTTGCCCAGCCCCACCCCCCAAGGCTACAGCCCACCCGTATTTGTGGCCTTTTTCCGCTGGACGAACTCGGCGCCCCGGCCTTCGGGCGGTTATTTTTGGGCGCGGCTGAGCCCGCGGCCTATTTTTGGCGTACGGAGGCGCCTCGCAAAGTCTCGTGCCATTCCGAGTCCGGCGGACGAAGTTGGCCAGCCCAACCCCCCAAGGCTATAGCACACGCGTATTTGTGGCCTTTTTCCGCTGGAGGAACATGGCGCCCCGGCCTTCGGGCGGTTATTTTTGGGCGCGGCTGAGCCCGCTGCCTATTTTTGGCACACGGAGGCGCCTCGCAAAGTCTCATGCCATTCCGAGTCCGGCGGACGAAGTTGGCCAGCCCTACCCCCCAAGGCTATAGCCCACCCGTTTTTGTGGCCTTTTTCCGCTGGACGAACTTGGCGCCCCGTCTTCGGGCAGTTATTTTTGGGCGCGGCTGTGCCCACGGCCTATTTTTGGCACACGGAGGCGCCTCGCAAAGTCTCGCGCCATTCCGAGTCCGGCGGACGAAGTTGGCCAGCCCCACCCCCCAAGGCTATAGCCCACCCGTTTTTTTGGCCTTTTTCTGCTGGACGAACTTGGCGCCCCGGCCTTCGGGTGGTTTCTTTTGGGTACGGCTGTGCCCGCGGCCTATTTTTGGAACACGGAGGTGCCTCGCAAAGTCTCGCGCCATTCCGAGTCCGGCGGACGAAGTCGGCCAGCCCCACCCCCCAAGGCTATAGCCCACCCGTATTTGTGGCCTTTTTCCGCAGGACGAACTCGGCGCCCCAGCCTTCGGGCTGTTATTTTTGGGCGCGGCTGTGCCCGCCGCTTTTTTTTGGTACACGTAGGCGCCTCGCAAAGTCTCGCGCCATTCCGAGTCCGGCGGACGAAGTTGGCCAGCCGCACCCCCCAAGGCTATAGCCCACCTGTATTTGTGGCCTTTTTCCGCAGGACGAACTCGGCGCCCCGGCCTTCGGGCGGTTATTTTTGGGCGCGGCTGAGCCCGCTGCCTATTTTTGGCACACGGAGGCACCTCGTAAAGTCTCATGCCATTCCGAGTCCGGCGGACGAAGTTGGCCAGCCCTACCCCCCAAGGCTATAGCCCACCCGTTTTTGTGGCCTTTTTCCGCGGGACGAACTTGGCGCCCCGTCTTCGGGCGGTTATTTTTGGGCGCGGCTGTGCCCACGGCCTATTTTTGGCACACGGACGCGCCTCGCAAAGTCTCGCGCCATTCCGAGTCCGGCGGACGAAGTTGGCCAGCCCCACCCCCCAAGGCTATACCCACCCGTTTTTTTGGCCTTTTTCTGCTGGACGAACTTCGCGCCCCGGCCTTCGGGTGGTTTCTTTTGGGTACGGCTGTGCCCGCGGCCTATTTTTGGAACACGGAGGTGCCTCGCAAAGTCTCGCGCCATTCCGAGTCCGGCGGACGAAGTCGGCCAGCCCCACCCCCCAAGGCTATAGCCCACCCGTTTTGTGCCCTTTTTCCGCCGGACGAACTTGGCGCCCCGGCCTTCGGACGGTTATTTTTTGACGCGGCTGCGCTCGCGGCCTATTTTTAGCACACGGAGGTGCCACGCAAAGTCTCGCGCCATTCCGAGTCCGGCGGACGAAGTCGGCCAGCCCCACGCCCCAAGACTATAGCCCACCCGTTTTTCTGGCCTTTTTCCGCTGCACGAACTTGGTGCCCCGGCCTTCGGGCAGTTATTTTTGGGCTCGGCTGTGCCCGCGGCCTATTTTTGGTACACGGAGGCACCTCGCAAAGTCTCGCGCCATTCCGAGTCCGGCGGACGAAGTTGGCCAGCCCCACCCCCCAAGGCTATAGCCCACCCGTTTTCGTGGCCTTTTTCCGCTGGACGAACTTGGCGCCCCGGCCTTCGGGCGGTTATTTTTGGGGGCGGCTGTGCCCGCGGCCTATTTTTGGCACACGGAGGCGCCTCGCAAAGTCTCACGCCATTCCGAGTCCGGCGGATGAAGTTGGCCAGCCCCAACCCCCAAGGCTATAGCCCACCCGTTTTTGTGGACTTTTTCCGCTGGACGAACATGGCGGCCCGCCCTTCGGGCAGTTATTTTTGGCTGCGGCTGTGCCCGCGGCCTATGTTTGGCACACGGAGGTGCCTCACAAAGTCTCGCGCCATTCCGAGTCCGGCGGACGAAGTTGGCCAGCCCCACCCCCCAAGGCTATAGCCCACCCGTTTTCGTGGCCTTTTTCCGCTGGACGAACTTGGCGCCCCGGCCTTCGGGCGGTTATTTTTGGGCGCGGCTGTGCCCGCGGCCTATTTTTGGCACATGGAGGAACCTCGCAATGTCTCTCGCCATTCCGAGTCCGGCGGACGAAGTTGGCCAGCCCCACCCCCCAAGGCTATAGCCCACCCGTTTTTGTGGCCTTTTTGCGCTGGACGAACTTGGCGCCCCGGCCTTCGGGTGGTTATTTTTGGGCGCGGCTCTGCCCGTGGCCTATTTTATTCACACGGAGGCGCCTCGCAAAGTCTCGCGCCATTCCGAGTCCGGCGGACGAAGTTGCCCAGCCCCACCCCCCAAGGCTATAGCCCACCCGTTATTGTGTCCTTTTTCCGCTGGACGAACTGGGCGCCCCGGCCTTCGGGCGGTTATTTTTGGGCACGGCTGTGCCCGCGGCCTATTTTTAGTACACGGAGGTGCCTCGCAAAGTCTCGCACCATTCCAAGTCCGGCGGACGAAGTTGGCCAGCCCCACCCCCCAAGGCTATAGCCCACCCGTATTTGTGGCCTTTTTCTGCAGGACGAACTCGGCGCCCCAGCCTTCGGGCTGTTATTTTTGGGCGCGGCTGTGCCCACGGCCTATTTTTGGCACAAGGAGGCGCCTCGCAAAGTCTCGCGCCTATCCGAGTCCGGCGGACGAAGTGGGCCGGCCCCACCCCCCAAAGCTATAGCCCACCCTTTTTTGTGGCCTTTTTCCGCTGGACGAACTTGGTGCCCTGGTCTTCGGGCTGTAATTTTTGGGCGCGGCTGTGCCCGCCGCCTATTTTTGGTACACGGAGGCGCCTCGCAAAGTCTCGCGCCATTCCGAGTCCGGCGGACGAAGTTGGCCAGCCCCACCCCCCAAGGCTATAGCCCACCCGTATTTGTGGCCTTTTTCCGCTGGACGAACTCGGCGCCCCGGCCTTCGGGCGGTTAGTTTTGGGCGCGGCTGAGCCCGCTGCCTATTTTTGGCACACGGAGGCGCCTCGCAAAGTCTCACTCCATTCCGAGTCCGGCGGACGAAGTTTGCCAGCCCTACCCCCCAAGGCTATAGCCCACCCGTTTTTGTGGCCTTTTTCCGCTGGACGAACTTGGCGCCCCGGCCTTCGGGCGGTTATTTTTGGGCTCGGCTGTGCCCGCGGCCTATTTTTGGTACACGGAGGCACCTCGCAAAGTCTAGCGCCATTCCGAGTCCGGCGGCCGAAGTTCGCCAGCCCCACCCCCCAAGGCTACAGCCCACCCGTATTTGTGGCCTTTTTCCGCTGGACGAACTCGGCGCCCCGGCCTTCGGGCGGTTATTTTTGGGCGCGGCTGAGCCCGCGGCCTATTTTTGGCGCACGGAGGCACCTCGCAAAGTCTCGTGCCATTCCCAGTCCGGCGGACGAAGTTGGCCAGCCCAACCCCCCAAGGCTATAGCACACGCGTATTTGTGGCCTTTTTCCGCTGGACGAACTTGGCGCCCCGGCCTTCGGGCGGTTATTTTTGGGGGCGGCTGTGCCCGCGGACTATTTTTGGCACACGGAGGCGCCTCGCAAAGTCTCACGCCATTCCGAGTCCGGCGGATGAAGTTGGCCAGCCCCACCCCCCAAGGCTATAGCCCACCCGTTTTTGTGGACTTTTTCCACTGGACGAACTTGCGGCCCGGCCTTCGGGCAGTTATTTTTGGCTGCGGCTGTGCCCGCGGCCTATGGTTGGCACACGGAGGCGCCTCGCAAAGTCTCGCGCCATTCCGAGTCCGGCGGACGAAGTTGGCCAGCCCCACCCCCCAAGGCTATAGCCCACCCGTTTTCGTGGCCTTTTTCCGCTGGACGAACTTGGCGCCCCGGCCTTCGGGCGGTTATTTTTGGGCGCGGCTGTGCCCGCGGCCTATTTTTGACACATGGAGGCACCTCGCAATGTCTCTCGCCATTCCGAGTCCGGCGGACGAAGTTGGCCAGCCCCACCCCCCAAGGCTAAAGCCCACCCGTTTTTGTGGCCTTTTTCCGCTGGACGAACTTGGCGCGCCGGCCTTCGGGCGGTTATTTTTGGGCGCGATTATGCCCGCGGCCTATTTTTGGTACACGGAGGCGCCTCGCAAAGTCTCGCGCCATTCCGAGTCCGGCGGACGAAGTCGGCCAGCCCCACGCCCCAAGACTATAGCCCACCCGTTTTTGTGGCCTTTTTCCGCTGGACGACACTTGGTGCCCCGGCCTTCGGGCAGTTATTTTTGGGCTCGGCTGTGCCCGCGGCCTATTTTTGGTACACGGAGGCACCTCGCAAAGTCTCGCGCCATTCCGAGTCCGGCGGCCGAAGTTCGCCAGCCCCACCCCCCAAGGCTACAGCCCACCCGTATTTGTGGCCTTTTTCCGCTGGACGAACTCGGCGCGCCGGCCTTCGGGCGGTTATTTTTGGGCGCGGCTGAGCCCGCGGCCTATTTTTGGCGCACGGAGGCACCTCGCAAAGTCTCGTGCCATTCCCAGTCCGGCGGACGAAGTTGGCCAGCCCAACCCCCCAAGGCTATAGCACACGCGTATTTGTGGCCTTTTTCCGCTGGACGAACTTGGCGCCCCGGCCTTCGGGCGGTTATTTTTGTGGGCGGGCTGTGCCCGCGGACTATTTTTGGCACACGGAGGCGCCTCGCAAAGTCTCACGCCATTCCGAGTCCGGCGGATGAAGTTGGCCAGCCCCACCCCCCAAGGCTATAGCCCACCCGTTTTTGTGGACTTTTTCCACTGGACGAACTTGGCGGCCCGGCCTTCGGGCAGTTATTTTTGGCTGCGGCTGTGCCCGCGGCCTATGTTTGGCACACCCGGAGGCGCCTCGCAAAGTCTCGCGCCATTCCGAGTCCGGCGGACGAAGTTGGCCAGCCCCACCCCCCCAAGGCTATAGCCCACCCGTTTTCGTGGCCTTTTTCCGCTGGACGAACTTGGCGCCCCGGCCTTCGGGCGGTTATTTTTGGGCGCGGCTGTGCCCGCGGCCTATTTTTGACACATGGAGGCACCTCGCAATGTCTCTCGCCATTCCGAGTCCGGCGGACGAAGTTGGCCAGCCCCACCCCCCAAGGCTAAAGCCCACCCGTTTTTGTGGCCTTTTTCCGCTGGACGAACTTGGCGCGCCGGCCTTCGGGCGGTTATTTTTGGGCGCGATTATGCCCGCGGCCTATTTTTGGTACACGGAGGCGCCTCGCAAAGTCTCGCGCCATTCCGAGTCCGGCGGACGAAGTCGGCCAGCCCCACGCCCCAAGACTATAGCCCACCCGTTTTTGTGGCCTTTTCCGCTGGACGAACTTGGTGCCCCGGCCTTCGGGCAGTTATTTTTGGGCTCGGCTGTGCCCGCGGCCTATTTTTGGTACACGGAGGCACCTCGCAAAGTCTCGCGCCATTCCGAGTCCGGCGGCCGAAGTTCGCCAGCCCCACCCCCCAAGGCTACAGCCCACCCGTATTTGTGGCCTTTTTCCGCTGGACGAACTCGGCGCGCCGGCCTTCGGGCGGTTATTTTTGGGCGCGGCTGAGCCCGCGGCCTATTTTTGGCGCACGGAGGCACCTCGCAAAGTCTCGTGCCATTCCCAGTCCGGCGGACGAAGTTGGCCAGCCCAACCCCCCAAGGCTATAGCACACGCGTATTTGTGGCCTTTTTCCGCTGGACGAACTTGGCGCCCCGGCCTTCGGGCGGTTATTTTTGTGGGCGGCTGTGCCCGCGGACTATTTTTGGCACACGGAGGCGCCTCGCAAAGTCTCACGCCATTCCGAGTCCGGCGGATGAAGTTGGCCAGCCCCACCCCCCAAGGCTATAGCCCACCCGTTTTTGTGGACTTTTTCCACTGGACGAACTTGGCGGCCCGGCCTTCGGGCAGTTATTTTTGGCTGCGGCTGTGCCCGCGGCCTATGTTTGGCACACGGAGGCGCCTCGCAAAGTCTCGCGCCATTCCGAGTCCGGCGGACGAAGTTGGCCAGCCCCACCCCCGAAGGCTATAGCCCACCCGTTTTCGTGGCCTTTTTCCGCTGGACGAACTTGGCGCCCCGGCCTTCGGGCGGTTATTTTTGGGCGCGGCTGTGCCCGCGGCCTATTTTTGACACATGGAGGCACCTCGCAATGTCTCTCGCCATTCCGAGTCCGGCGGACGAAGTTGGCCAGCACCACCCCCCAAGGCTATAGCCCACCCGTTTTTGTGGCCTTTTTGCGCTGTACGAACTTGGCGCGCCGGCCTTCGGGTGGTTATTTTTGGGCGCGGCTATGCCCGCGGCCTATTTTTGGCACACAGATGCGGCTCGCAAAGTCTCGCGCCATTCCGAGTCCGGCGGACGAAGTTGGCCAGCCCCACTCCCCAAGGCTATAGCCCACCCGTTTTTGTGGCCTTTTTCCGCTGGACGAACTTGGCGCGCCGGCCTTCGGGCGGTTATTTTTGGGCGCGATTATGCCCGCGGCCTATTTTTGGTACACGGAGGCGCCTCGCAAAGTCTCGCGCCATTCCGAGTCCGGCGGACGAAGTTGGCCAGCCCCACCCCCCAAGTCTATAGCCCACCCGTTTTTGTGGCCTTTTTCCGCTGGACGAACTTGCCGCCCCGGCCTTCGGGTGGTTATTTTTGGGCGCGGCTGTGCCCGCGGCCTATTTTTTTCACACGGAGGCGGCTCGCAAAGTCTCGCGCCATTCTGAGTCCGGCGGACGAAGTTGGCCAGCCCCACTCCCCAAGGCTATAGCCCACCCGTTTTTGTGGCCTTTTTCCGCTGGACGAACTTGGCGCGCCGGCCTTCGGGCGGTTATTTTTGGACGCGATTATGCCCGCGGCCTATTTTTGGTACACGGAGGCGCCTCGCAAAGTCTCGCACCATTCCGAGTCCGGCGGACGAAGTTGGCCAGCCCCACCCCCCAAGTCTATAGCCCACCCGTTTTTGTGGCCTTTTTCCGCTGGACGAACTTGCCGCCCCGGCCTTCGGGTGGTTATTTTTGGGCGCGGCTGTGCCCGCGGCCTATTTTTTTCACACGGATGCGACTCGCAAAGTCTCGCGCCATTCCGAGTCCGGCGGACGAAGTTGGCCAGCCCCACCCCCCAATGCTATACCCTACTCGTATTTGTGGCCTTTTTCCGCTGGACGAACTCGGCGCCCCGGCCTTCGGGCGGTTATTTTTGGGCGCGGCTGAGCCCGCGGCCTATTTTTGGCACACGGAGGCGCCTCGGAAAGTCTCACACCATTTCGAGTCCGGCGGACGAAGTTGGCTAGCCCCACCCCCCAAGGCTATAGCCCACCCGTATTTGTGGCCTTTTTCAGCTGGACGAACTCGGCGCCCCGGCCTTCAGGCGGTTATTTTTGGGCGCGGCTGAGCCCCCGGCCTATTTTTGGCACACGGAGGCGCCTCGTAAAGTCTCGTGCCATTCCGAGTCCGGCAGACGAAGTTGGCCAGCCCCACCCCCCAAGGCTATAGCCCACCCGTTTTTGTGGCCTTTTTCCGCGGGACGAACTCGGCGCCCCGGCCTTCGGGCGTTTATTTTTGGGCGCGGCTGTGCCCGCGGCCTATTTTTGGCACACGGAGGCACCTCGCATTGTCTCGCGCCATTCCGAGTCCGGCGGACGAAGTTGGCCAGCCCCACCCCCCAAGGCTATAGCCCACCCGTTTTTTTGGCCTTTTTCCACTGGACGAACTTGGCGCCCCGGCCTTCGGGCGGTTATTTTTGGGCACGGCTGTGCCCGCGGCCTTTTTTTGGAACACGGAGGCGCCTCGGAAAGTCTCGCGCCATTCCGAGTCCGGCGGACGAAGTTGGCCAGCCCCACCCCCCAAGGCTATAGCCCACCCATATTTGTGGCCTTTTTCCGCTGGATGAACTTGGCGCCCCGGCCTTGGGGCGGTTATTTTTGGGCGCGGCAGTGCCCGCGACCTATTTTTGGCGCACGGAGGCTCCTCGCAAAGTCTCACGCCATTCCGAGTCCGGCGGGCGAAGTTGGCCAGCCCCACCCCCCAAGGCTATAGCCCGCAGTATTTGTGGCCTTTTTCCGCTGGACGAAATTTGCGCCCCGGCCTTCGGGCGGTTATTTTTGGGCACGGCTGTGCCCAAGGCCTATTTTTGGCACACGGAGGCGCCTCGCACTGTCTCGCGCCATTCCGAGTCCGGCGGACGATGTCGGCCACCCCCACCCCCCAGGACTATAGCCCACCCGTTTTTGTGGCCTTTTTCCGCTGGACGAACTTGGCGCCCCGGCCTTCGGGCGGTTATTTTTCGGCGCGGCTGTCCCCGCGGCCTATTTTTGGCACACGGAGGTGCCTCGCAAAGTCTCGCGCCATTCCGAATCCGGCGGACGAAGTTCGCCAGCCCCACCCCCCAAGGCTATAACCACCCGTTTTTGTGGCCTTTTTCCGCTGGACGAACTTGGCACCCCAGCCTTCGGGCGGTTATTTTTGGGCGCGGCTGTGCCCGTGGCCTATTTTTGGCACACGGAGGCGCCTCGCAAAGTCTCGCGCCATTCCGAGTCCGGCGGACGAAGGTGGCCAGCCCCACCCCCCAAGGCTATAACCCACCCGTATTTGTGGCCTTTTTCCGCTGGACGAACTTGGCACCCCAGCCTTCGGGCGGTTATTTTTGGGCGCGGCTGTGCCCGCAGCTTATTTTTGGCACACAGAGGCGCCTCGCAAAGTCTCGCGCCATTCCGAGTCCGGCGGACGAAGTTGGCCAGCCCCACCCCCCCAAGCTATAGCCCACCCGTAATTGTGGCCTTTTTCCGCTGGACGAACTTGGCGCCCCGGCCTTCGGGCGGTTATTTTTGAGCGCGGCTTTGCCGCGCGGCCTATTTTTGGCACACGGAGGCGCCTCACAAAGTCTCGCGCCATTCCGAGTCCGGCGGACGAAGTTGGCCAGCCCCACACCCCAAGACTGCAGCCCACCCGTATTTGTGGCCTTTTTCCGCTGGACGAACTTGGCGCCCCGGCCTTCGGGCGGTTATTTTTGGGCGCGGCTGTGCCCGTGGCCTATTTTTGGCACACGGAAGTGCCTCACAAAGTCTCGCGCCATTCCGAGTCCGGCGGACGAAGTTGGCCAGCCCCACCCCCCAAGGCTGTAGCCCACCTGTATTTGTGGCCTTTTTCCGCTGGATGAACTTGGCACCCCGCCCTTCAAGCTGTTATTTTTGGGCGCGGCTGTGCCCGCGGCCTATTTTTGGCACACGGACATGCCTCGTAAAGTCTCGAGCCATTCCGTGTCCGGCGGACGAAGTTGGCCAGCCCCACCCCCCAAGGCTATAGCCCACCCGTATTTGTGGCCTTTTTCCGCTGGACTAACTTGGCGCCCCGGCCTGTCGGGCGGTTATTTTTGGGGACGGCTGTGCCTGCGGCCTATTTTTGGCACACGGAGGTGCCTCGCAAAGTCTCGTACCATTCCGAGTCCGGCGGACGAAGTTGGCCAGCCCCACCCCCCAAGGCTATAGCCCACCCGTTTTTGAGGCCTTTTTCCGCTGGACGAACTTGGCGCCCCGGCCTTCGGGCGGTTATTTTTGTGTGCGGCTATGTCCGCGGCCTATTTTTGGCACACGGAGGCACCTCGCAATGTCTCACGCCATTCCGAGTCCGGCGGACGAAGTTGGCCAGCCCCACCCCCCAAGGCTATAGCCCACCCGTATTTGTGGCCTTTTTCCGCTGGATGAACTTGGCGCCCCAGCCTTCGGGCGGTTATTTTTGGACGCGGCTGTGCCCGCACCATATTTTTGGCACACGGAGGCGCCTCGCAAAGTCTCGCGCCATTCCGAGTCCCGCGGACGAAGTTGGCCAGCCCCACCCCCAAGGCTATTGCCCACCCGTTTTTGTGTCCCTTTTTCCTCTGGACGAACTTGGCGCCCCGGCCTTCGGGTGGTTATTTTTGGGCGCAGCTCTGCCCGCGGCCCTATTTTTGGCACACGGAGGCACCTCGCAAAGTCTCGCGCCATTCCGAGTCCGGCGGACGAAGTGGCCAGGCCCACCCCCCCAGGCTATAGCCCACCCGTATTTGTGGCCTTTTTCCGCTGGACGAACTTGGCGCCCCGGCCTTCGGGCGGTTATTTTTGGGCGCGGCTGTGCCCACGGCCTATTTTTGGCACACGGTGGCACATCACAAAGTCTCGCGCCATTCCGAGTCCGGCGGACGAAGTTGGCCAGCCCCACCCCCCAAGGCTGTAGGCCACCCGTATTTGTGGCCTTTTTCCGCTGGATGAACTTGGCGACCCGGCCTTCAAGCTGTTATTTTTGGGCGCTGCTGTGCCCCGCGGCCTATTTTTGGTACACGGACGTGCCTCGTAAAGTCTCGCGCCATTCCGAGTCCGGCGGACGAAGTGGGCCAGCCCCACCCCCCAAGGCTATAGCCCACCCGTTTTTGAGGCCTTTTTCCGCTGGACGAACTTGGCGCCCCGGCCTTCGGGCGGCTATTTTTGGGCGCGGCTTTGTCCGGGGCCTATTTTTGGCACACGGAGGCGTCTCGCAAAGTCTCGCGCCATTCCGAGTCCAGCGGACGAAGTGGGACAGCCCCACCCCCCAAGGCTATAGCCCATCCGTTTTTGTGGCCTTTTTCCGCTGGACGAACTTGGCGCCCCGGCCTTCCGGCGGTTATTTTTAGGTGCGACTGTGCCCGCGGCCTATTTTTTGCACGCAGAGGAGCCTCCCAAAGTCTCGCACCATTCCGAGTCCGGCGGACGAAGTTGGCCAGCCCCACCCCGCAAGGCTATTGCCCACCCGTTTTTGTGGCCTTTTTCCGCTGGACGAACTTGGCGCCCCGGCCTTCGGGCGGTTATTTTTGGGCACGGCTGAGCCCGCGGCCTATTTTGGGTACACGGAGGTGCCTCGTAAAGTCTCGTGCCATTCCGAGTCCGGCGGACGAAGTTGGCCAGCCCCACCCCCCAAGGCTATAGCCCACCCGTTTTTGTGGCCTTTTTCCGCTGGACGAACTTGGCGTCCCGGCCTTCAGGCTGTTATTTTTAGACGCTGCTGTGCCCGCGGCCTATTTTTGGCACACGGAGGTGCCTCGCAAAGTCTCGCGCCATTCCGAGTCCGGCGGACGAAGTTTGCCAGCCCCACCCCCCAAGGCTATAGGCCACCCGTTTTTGTGGCCTTTTTCCGCTGGACGAACTTGGCATCCCGGACTTCGGGCGGTTATTTTTGGGCGCGGCTGTGCCCGTTGCCTATTTTTGGCACACGGAGGTGCCTTGCAAAGTCTCGCACCATTCCGAGTCCAGCGGACGTAGTTGGCCAGCCCCACCCCCCAAGGCTATAGCCCACCCGTATTTGTGGCCTTTTTCCGCTGGACGAACTTGGCGCCCCGGCCTTCGGGCGGTTATTTTTGGGCGCGGCTGTGCCCACGGCCTATTTTTGGCACACGGTGGCACCTCACAAAGTCTCGCGCCATTCCGAGTCCGGCGGACAAAGTTGGCCAGCCCCACCCCCCAAGCTGTAGGCCACCCGTATTTGTGGCCTTTTTCCGCTGGATGAACTTGGCGACCCGGCCTTCAAGCTGTTATTTTTGGGCGCGGCTGTGCCCGCGGCCTATTTTTGGTACACGGACGTGCCTCGTAAAGTCTCGCGCCATTCCGAGTCCGGCGGACGAAGTGGGCCAGCCCCACCCCCGAAGGCTATAGCCCACCCGTTTTTGAGGCCTTTTTCCGCTGGACGAACTTGGCGCCCCGGCCTTCGGGCGTTTATTTTTGGGCGCGGCTGTGCCCGCGGCCTATTTTTGGCACACGGGGGTGCCTCGCAATGTCTCGCGCCATTCCGAGTCCGGCGGAAGAAGTTGGCCAGCCCCACCCCCCAAGGCTATAGCCCACCCCGTTTTTGTGGCCTTTTTCCGCTGGACGAACTTGGCGCCCCGGTCTTCGGGCGGTTATTTTTGGGTACGGCTGAGCCCGCGGCCTATTTTTGGTACGCGGAGGTGCCGCGCAAAGTCTCGCTCCATTCCGAGTCCGGCGGACGAAGTTGGCCAGCCGCACCCCCCAAGGCTATAGCCCACCCGTTTTTGTGGCCTTTTTCTGCTGGACGAACTTGGCGCCCCGGCCTTCGGGCGGCTATTTTTGGGCGCGGCTTTGTCCGGGGCCTATTTTTGGCACACGGAGGCGTCTCGCAAAGTCTCGCGCCATTCCGAGTCCAGCGGACGAAGTGGGACAGCCCCACCCCCCAAGGCTATAGCCCATCCGTTTTTGTGGCCTTTTTCCGCTGGACGAACTTGGCGCCCCGGCCTTCCGGCGGTTATTTTTAGCTGCGACTGTGCCCGCGGCCTATTTTTTGCACGCAGAGGAGCCTCCCAAAGTCTCGTACCATTCCGAGTCCGGCGGACGAAGTTGGCCAGCCCCACCCCCCAAGGCTATTGCCCACCCGTTTTTGTGGCCTTTTTCCGCTGGACGAACTTGGCGCCCCGGCCTTCGGGCGGTTATTTTTGGGCACGGCTGAGCCCGCGGCCTATTTTGGGTACACGGAGGCGCCTCGTAAAGTCTCGTGCCATTCCGAGTCCGGCGGACGAAGTTGGCCAGCCCCACCCCCCAAGGCTATAGCCCACCCGTTTTTGTGGCCTTTTTCCGCTGGACGAACTTGGCGTCCCGGCCTTCAGGCGGTTATTTTTAGACGCTGCTGTGCCCGCGGCCTATTTTTGGCACACGGAGGTGCCTCGCAAAGTCTCGCGCCATTCCGAGTCCGGCGGACGAAGTTTGCCAGCCCCACCCCCCAAGGCTATAGGCCACCCGTTTTTGTGGCCTTTTTCCGCTGGACGAACTTGGCATCCCGGACTTCGGGCGGTTATTTTTGGGCGCGGCTGTGCCCGTTGCCTATTTTTGGCACACGGAGGTGCCTTGCAAAGTCTCGCACCATTCCGAGTCCAGCGGACGTAGTTGGCCAGCCCCACCCCCCAAGGCTATAGCCCACCCTTATTTGTGGCCTTTTTCCGCTGGACGAAGTTGGCGTCCCGGCCTTCGGGCGGTTATTTTTGGGCGTGGCTGTACCCGAGGCCTATTTTTGGCACACGGAGGCACCTTGCAAACTCTCGTGCCATTCCGAGTCCGGCGGATGAAGTTGGCCAGCCCCACCCCCCAAGGCTATAGCCCACCCGTATTTGTGGCCTTTTTCCACTGCACGAACTTGGCGCCCCGACCTTCGGGCTGTTATTTTTAGGCGCGGGTATGCCCGCGGATTATTTTTGGCACACAGGGGCGCCTCGCAATGTCTCGCGCCATTCCGAGTCCGGCGGACGAAGTTGGCCAGCCCCACCCCCCAAGGCTATAGCCCACCCGTTTTTGTGGCCTTTTTCCGCTGGACGAACTTGGCGCCCCGGCCTTCGGGCGGTTATTTTTGGGTACGGCTGATACCGCGGCCTATTTTTGGTACGCGGAGGTGCCGCGCAAAGTCTCGCACCATTCCGAGTCCGGCGGACGAAGTCGGCCAGCCGCACCCCCCAAGGCTATAACCCACCCGTTTTTGTGGCCTTTTTCCGCTGGACGAACTTGGCGCCCCGGCCTTCGGGCGGCTATTTTTGGGCGCGGCTTTGCCCGGGGCCTATTTTTGGAACACGGACGTGCCTCGTAAAGTCTCGCGCCATTCCGAGTCCGGCGGACGAAGTTGGCCAGCCCCACCCCCCAAGGCTATAGCCCACCCGTTTTTGAGGCCTTTTTCCGCTGGACGAACTTGGCCCCCCGGCCTTCGGGCGGTTATTTTTGTGTGCGGCTCTGTCCGCGGCCTATTTTTGGCACACGGAGGTGCCTCGCAAAGTCTCGCGCCATTCCGAGTCCGGCGGACGAAGTTGGCCAGCCCCACCCCCCAAGGCTATAGGCCACCCGTTTTTGTGGTCTTTTTCCGCTGGACGAACTTGGCATCCCGGACTTCGGGAGGTTATTTTTGGGCGCGGCTGTGCCCGTTGCCTATTTTTGGCACACGGAGGTGCCTTGCAAAGTCTCGCACCATTCCGAGTCCGGCGGACGTAGTTGGCCAGCCCCACCCCCCAAGGCTATAGCCCACCCTTATTTGTGGCCTTTTTCCGCTGGACGAAGTTGGCGTCCCGGCCTTCGGGCGGTTATTTTTGGGCGTGGCTGTGCTCGAGGCCTATTTTTGGCACACGGAGGCGCCTTGCAAAGTCTCGTAACATTCCGAGTCCGGCGGACGAAGTTGGCCAGCCCCACCCCCCAAGGCTATAGCCCACCCGTTTTTGTGGCCTTTTTCCGCTGGACGAACTTGGCGCCCCGGCCTTCGGGCGGTTATTTTTGGGCACGGCTGTGCCCGCGGCCTATTTTTGGTACACGGAGGTGCCTGGAAAAGTCTCGCGCCATTCCGAGTCCGGCGGACGAAGTTGGCCTGCCCCACCCCCCAAGGCTATAGCCCACCCGTATTTGTGGCCTTTTTCCGCTGGACGAACTTCGCGCCCCGGCCTTCAGGCGGTTATTTTTGGGCGTGGCTGTGCCCGAGGCCTATTTTTGGCACACAGAGGCACCTCGCAAAGTCTCGCGCCATTCCGAGTCCGGCGGACGAAGTTGGCCAGCCCCACCCCCCAAGGCTATAGCCCACCCGTTTTTGTGGCCTTTTTCCGCTGGACGAACTTGGCGCCCCGGCCTTCGGGCAGCTATTTTTGGGCGAGACTTTACCCGCGGCCTATTTTTGGCACACGGAGGCGCCTCGCAAAGTCTCGCGCCATTCCTAGTCCGGCGGACGAAGTTGGCCAGCCCCACCCCTCAAGGGTATAGCCCACCCGTTTTTGTCGCCTTTTTCCGCTGGACGAACTTGGCGCCCCGGCCTTCGGGCCGTTATTTTTGGGCGTGGCTGTACCCGCGGCCTATTTTTTGAACACGGAGGAGCCTCGTAAAGTCTCGCGCCATTCCGAGTCCGGCGGACGAAGTTGGCCAGCCCCACCCCCCAAGGCTATAGCCCACCCGTATTTGTGGCCTTTTTCCGCTGGATGAACTTCGCGCCCCGGCCTTCGGGCGGTTATTTTTGGCGTGGCTGGGCCCGAGGCCTATTTTTGGCACACAGAGGCACCTCACAAAGTCTCGCGCCATTCCGAGTCCGGCGGACGAAGTCGGCCAGCCGCACCCCCCAAGGCTATAGCCCACCCGTTTTTGTGGCCTTTTTCCGCTGGACGAACTTGCCGCCCCGGCCTTCGGGCGGCTATTTTTGGGCGCGGCTTTGCCCGGGGCCTATTTTTGGCACACGGAGGCGTCTCGCAAAGTCTCACGCCAATCCGAGTCCGGCGGACGAAGTGGGCCAGCCCCACTCCCCAAGGCTATAGCCCATCCGTTTTTGTGGCCTTTTTCCGCTGGACGAACTTGGTGCCCCGGCCTTCCGGCGGTTATTTTTAGGCGCGGCTGTGCCCACGGCCTATTTTTTGCACGCAGAGGAGCCTCCCAAAGTCTCGCACCATTCCGAGTACGGCGGACGAAGTTGGCCAGCCCCACCCCCCAAGGCTATAGCCCACCCGTATTTGTGGCCTTTGTCCGCTGGATGAACTTCGCGCCCCGGCCTTTGGGCGGTTATTTTTGGGCGTGGCTGTGCCCGAGGCCTATTTTTGGCACACAGAGGCACCTCACAAAGTCTCGCGCCATTCCGAGTCCGGCGGACGAAGTTGGCCAGCCCCACCCCCAAGGCTATAGCCCACCCGTATTTGTGGCCTTTTTCCGCTGGACGAACTTCGCGCCCCGGCCTTCGGGCGGTTATTTTTGGGCGTGGCTGCGCCCGAGGCCTATTTTTGGCACACAGAGGCACCTCGCAAAGTCTCGCACCATTCCGAGTCCGGCGGACGAAGTCGGCCAGCCGCACCCCCCAAGGCTATAGCCCACCCGTTTTTGTGGCCTTTTTCCGCTGGACGAACTTGCCGCCCCGGCCTTCGGGCGGCTATTTTTGGGCGCGGCTTTGCCCGGGGACTATTTTTGGCACACGGAGGCGTCTCGCAAAGTCTCGCGCCATTCCGAGTCCGGCGGACGAAGTGGGCCAGCCCCACTCCCCAAGGCTATAGCCCATCCGTTTTTGTGGCCTTTTTCCGCTGGACGAACTTGGTGCCCCGGCCTTCCGGCGGTTATTTTTAGGCGCGGGCTGTGCCCACGGCCTATTTTTTGCACGCAGAGGAGCCTCCCGAAGTCTCGCACCATTCCGAGTACAGCGGACGAAGTTGGCCAGCCCCACCCCCCAAGGCTATAGCCCACCCGTTTTTGTGGTCTTTTTCCGCTGGACCAACTTGGCGCCCCGGCTTTCGGGCAGCTATTTTGGCCGCGGCTTTGCCCGCGGCCTATTTTTTGGCACCACGGAGGCGCCTCGCAAAGTCTCGCGCCATTCCGAGTCCGGCGGACGAAGTTGGCCAGCCCCACCCCCCAAGGCTATAGCCCACACGTATTTGTGGCCTTTTTCCGCTCGACGAACTTGGCGCCCCCGGCCTTCGGGCGGTTATTTTTGTGCGCGGCTGTGCCCGCGGCCAATTTTTGGCAAACAGACGTGCCTTGCAATGTCTCGCGCCAGTCCGAGTCCGGCGGACGAAGTGGGCCAGCCCCACCCCCCAAGGCTATAGCCCACCCGTATTTGTGGCCTTTTTCCGCTGGACGAACTTGGCGCCCCGACCTTTGGGCGGTTATTTTTAGGCGCGGCTGTGCCCGCGGCATATTTTTGGCGCACGGAGGCGCCTCGCAATGTCTCGTGCCAGTCCGAGTCCGGCGGACGAAGTGGGCCAGCCCCACCACCCAAGGCTATAGCCCACCCGTATTTGTGGCCTTTTTCCGCTGGACGAACTTGGCGCCCCGACCTTTGGGCGGTTATTTTTAGGCGCGGCTGTGCCCGCGGCCTATTTTTGGCACGGAGGCACCTCGCAAAGTCTCGCGCCATTCCGAGTCCGGCGGACGAAGTTGGCTAGCCCCACCTCCCAAGGCTATAGCCCACCCGTTTTTGTGGCCTTTTTCCGCTGGACGAACTTGGCGCCCCGGCCTTCGGGCAGCTATTTTTGGGCGCAGCTTTTCCCGCGGCCTATTTTTAGCACACGGAGGTTCCTCCCAAAGTCTCGCGCCATTCCTAGTCCGGCGGACGAAGTTGGCCAGCCCCACCCCCAAGGGTATAGCCCACCCGTTTTTGTGGCCTTTTTCCGCTGGACGAACTTGGCGCCCCGGCCTTCGGGCGGTTATTTTTGGGCGTGGCTGTGCCCGCGGCCTATTTTTTGCACACGGAGGAGCCTCGTAAAGTCTCGCGCCATTCCGAGTCCGGCGGACGAAGTTGGCCAGCCCCACCCCCCAAGGCTATAGCCCACACGTATTTGTGGCCTTTTTCCCGCTGGACGAACTTGGCGCCCCGGCCTTCGGGCTGTTATTTTTATGCGTGGCTATGCCCGCGGATTATTTTTGGCACACAGGGGCGCCTCGCAAAGTCTCGCGCCATTCCGAGTCCGGCGGACGAAGTGGGCCAGCCCCACCCCCCAAGGCTATAGCCCACCCGTATTTGTGGCCTTTTTCCGCTGGATGAACTTGGCGACCCGGCCTTCAAGCTGTTATTTTTTGGCGCGGCTGTGCCCGCGGCCTATTTTTGGCACACGGACGTGCCTCGCAAAGTCTCGGGCAATTCCGAGTCCGGCGGACGAAGTTCGCCAGCCCCACCCCCAAGGCTATAGCCCACCCGTATTTGTGGCTTTTTCCGCTGGACGAACTTGGCGCCCCGGCCTTCGGGCGTTATTTTTGGCGCGGCTGTGCCCGTGGCCTATTTTTGGCACACGGAGGCGCCTCGCAAAGTATCGCGCCATTCCGAGTCCGGCAGACGAAGTTCGCCAGCCCCACCCCCCAAGGCTATAACCCACCCGTATTTGTGGCCTTTTTCCGCAGGACGAACTTGGCGCCCCAGCCTTCGGGCGGTTATTTTTGGGCGCGGCTGTGCCCGCGGCCTATTTTTGGCGCACGGAGGTGCCTCACAAAGTCTCGCGCCATTCCGAGTCCGGCGGACGAAGTTGGCCTGCCCCACCCCCCAAGGCTGTAGCCCACCCGTATTTGTGGCCATTTTCCGCTGGATGAACTTGGCGCCCCGGCCTTCAAGCTGTTATTTTTGGGCGCGGCTGTGCCCGCGGCCTATTTTTGGCACACCGGACATGCCTCGCAATGTCTCGAGCCATTCCGAGTTCGGCGGACCGAAGTTCGCCAGCCCCACCCCCCCAAGGCTATAGCCCACCCGTATTTGTGGCCTTTTTCCGCTGGACAAACTTGGCGCCCCGGCCTTCGGGCGGTTATTTTTGGGGGCTGCTGTTCCTGCGGCCTATTTTTGGCACACCGGAGGTGCCTCGCAAAGTCTCACGCCATTCCGAGTCCGGCGGACGAAGTTGGCCAGCCCCACCCCCCAAGGCTATAGCCCACCCGTTTTTGAGGCCTTTTTCCGCTGGACGAACTTGGCGCCCCGGCCTTCGGGCGGTTATTTTTGGGCGCGGCTGTGCCCGCGGCCTCTTTTTGGCACACGGAGGCACCTCGCAAAGTCTCGCGCCATTCCGAGTCCCGCGGACGAAATTGGCCAGCCCCATCCCCCAAGGCTATACCCCAACCGTTTTTGTGGCCTTTTTCCGCTGGACGAACTTGGCGCCCCCTCGCGCCATTCCGAGTCCGGCGGACGAAGTTTGCCAGCCTCACCCCCCAAGGCTATAGTGCACCCGTATTTGTGGCCTTTTTCCGCTGGACGAACTCGGCGCCCCGGCCTTCGGGCTGTTATTTTTGGGCGCGGCTGTGCCCCGGTTCCTATTTTTGGCACACGGAGGCACCTCGCAAAGTCTCGCGCCATTCCGAGTCCGGCGGACGAAGTTGGCCAGCCCCACCCCCCCAGGCTATAGCCCACCCGTATTTGTGTCCTTTTCCCGCTGGACGAACTTGGCGCCCCGGCCTTCGGGCTGTTATTTTTGGTCGCGGCTGTGCCCGCGGCCTATTTTTGGCACACAGAGGCACCTCGCAAAGTCTCCCCCGCCATTCCGAGTCCAGCGGACTAAGTTGGCCAGCCCCACCCCCCCAGGCTATAACCCACCCGTATTTGTGGCCTTTTTCCGCTGGACGAACTTGGCGCCCCAGCCTTCGGGCGGTTATTTTTGGACGCGGCTGTGCCCGCGGCCTATTTTTGGCACACGGAGGCACCTCGAAAAGTCTCGCGCCATTCCGAGTCCGGCGAACGAAGTTGGCCTGCTCCACCCCCCAAGGCTGTAGCCCACCCGTATTTGTGGCCTTTTTCCGCTGGATGAACTTGGCGCCCCGGCCTTCAAGCTGTTATTTTTGGGCGCGGCTGTGCCCGCGGCCTATTTTTGGCACACGGACATGCCTCGCAAAGTCTCGCGCCATTTTGTGTCCGGCGGAAGAAGTTCGCCAGCCCCACCCCCCAAGGCTATAGCGCACCCGTATTTGTGGCCTTTTTCCGCTGGACGAACTTGGCGCCCCGGCCTTCGGATAGTTATTTTTGGGCACGGCTGTGCCCGCGGCCTATTTTTGGCGCACGGAGGCGCCTCACAAAGTCTAGCGCCATTCCGAGTCCGGCGGACGAAGTTGGCCAGCCCCACCCCCCAAGGCTGTAGACCACCCGTATTTGTGGCCTTTTTCCGCTGGATGAACTTGGCGCCCCAGCCTTCAAGCTGTTATTTTTGGGCGCGGCTGTGCCCGCGGCCTATTTTTGGCACACGGACATGCCTCGCAAAGTCTCGTGCCATTCCGAGTCCGGCGGACGAAGTTGGCCAGCCCCACCCCCAAAGGCTATAACCCACCTGTTTTTGTGGCCTTTTTCCGCTGGACGAACTTGGCGCCCCAGCCTTCGGGCGGTTATTTTTGGACGCGGCTGTGCCCGCGGCCTATTTTTGGCACACGGAGGCACCTCGTAAAGTCTCGCGCCATTCCGAGTCCGGCGAACGAAGTTGGCCTGCTCCACCCCCCAAGGCTGTAGCCCACCCGTATTTGTGGCCTTTTTCCGCTGGATGAACTTGGCGCCCCGGCCTTCAAGCTGTTATTTTTGGGCGCGGCTGTGCCCGCGGCCTATTTTTGGCACACGGACATGCCTCGCAAAGTCTCGCGCCATTTTGTGTCCGGCGGAAGAAGTTCGCCAGCCCCACCCCCCAAGGCTATAGCGCACCCGTATTTGTGGCCTTTTTCCACTGGACGAACTTGGCGCCCCGGCCTTCGGGCAGTTATTTTTGGGCACGCTGTGCCCGCGGCCTATTTTTGGCACATGGAGGCGCCTCACAAAGTCTAGCGCCATTCCGAGTCCGGCGGACGAAGTTGGCCAGCCCCACCCCCCAAGGCTGTAGCCCACCCGTATTTGTGGCCTTTTTCCGCTGGACGAACTTGGCGCCCCGGCCTTCGGGCGGTTATTTTTGGGCGAGGCTGTGCCCGCGGCCTATTTTTGGCACACGGACGTGCCTCGCAAAGTCTCGCGCCATTCCGAGTCCGGCGGACGAAGTTCGCCAGCCTCACCCCCCAAGGCTATAGTGCACCCGTATTTGTGGCCTTTTTCCGCTGGACGAACTTGGCGCCCCGGCCTTCGGGCTGTTATTTTTGGGCACGGCTGTGCCCGGTTCCAATTTTTGGCACACGGAGGCACCTCGCAAAGTCTCGCGCCATTCCGAGTCCGGCGGACGAAGTTGGCTAGCCCCACCCCCCCAGGCTATAGCCCACCCGTATTTGTGGCCTTTTTCCGCTGGACGAACTTGGCGCCCCGGCCTTCGGGCGGTTATTTTTGGTCGCGGCTGTGCCCGCGGCCTATTTTTGGCACACAGTGGCACCTCGCAAAGTCTCCCGCCATTCCGAGTCCGGCGGACGAAGTTGGCCAGCCCCACCCCCCCAGGCTATAGCCCACCCGTATTTGTGGCCTTTTTCCGCTGGACGAACTTGGCGCCCCAGCCTTCGGGCGGTTATTTTTGGGCGCGGCTGTGCCCGCGGCCTATTTTTGGCACACGGAGGCACCTCGCAAAGTCTCGCGCCATTCCGAGTCCGGCCGACGAAGTTGGCCAGCTCCACCCCCCAAGGCTGTAGCCCACCCGTATTTGTGGCCTTTTTCCGCTGGATGAACTTGGTGCCCCTGCCTTCGGGCAGTTATTTTTGGGCGCGGCTGTGCCCGTGGCCTATTTTTGGCACACGGAGGCGCCTCGCAAAGTCTCGCGCCATTCCGAGCCCGGCGGACGAAGTGGGCCAGCCCCACCCCCCAGGCTATAGCGCACCCGTATTTGTGGCCTTTTTCCGCTGGACGAACTTGGCGTCCCGGCCTTCGGGCAGTTATTTTTGGGCACGGCTGTGGCCCGCGGCCTATTTTTGGCGCACGGAGGCGCCTCACAAAGTCTAGCGCCATTCCGAGTCCGGCGGACGAAGTTGGCCAGCCCCACCCACCAAGGCTGTAGCCCACCCGTATTTGTGGCCTTTTTCCGCTGGATGAACTTGGCGCCCCAGCCTTCAAGCTGTTATTTTTGGGCGCGGCTGTGCCCGCGGCCTATTTTTGGCACACGGACATGCCTCGCAAAGTCTCGTGCCATTCCGAGTCCGGCGGACGAAGTTGGCCAGCCCCACCCCCAAAGGCTATAGCCCACCTGTTTTTGTGGCCTTTTTCCGCTGGACGAACTTGGTGCCCCGGCCTTCGGGCGGTTATTTTCGGCCACGGCTGTGCCCGCGTCCTATTTTTGGCACACGGAGGCGCCTCGCAAAGTCTCGCGCAATTCCGAGTCCGGCGGTCGAAGTGGGCCAGCCCCACCCCCCAAGGCTATAGCCCACCCGTTTTTGTGGGCTTTTTCCGCTCGACGAACTTGGCGCCTCGGCCTTCGGGCGGTTATTTTTGTACGCGGCTGTGCCCGCGGCCTATTTTTGGCACACGGAGGTGCCTTGCAATGTCTCGCGCCAGTCCGAGTCCGGCGGACGAAGTTGGCCAGCCCCACCCCCCAAGGCTATAGCCCACCCGTATTTGTGGCCTTTTTCCGCTGGACGAACTTGGCGCCCCGGCCTTCGGGCGGTTATTTTTGGGTACGGCTGTGCCCGCGGCTTATTTTTGGCATACGGAGGCGCCTCGAAAGTCTCGCACCATTTCGAGTCCGGCGGACGAAGTTGGCCAGCCCCACCCCCCAAGGCTATAGCCCACCCGTTTTTGTGGCCTTTTTCCGCTGGCCGAACTTGGCGCCCCGACCTTCGGGCGGTTATTTTTGGACGCGGCTATGCCCGCGGCCTATTTTTGGCACACGGACATGCCTCGCAAAGTCTCGTGCCATTCCGAGTCCGGCGGACGAAGTTGGCCAGCCCCACCCCCCAAGGCTATAGCCCACCCGTTTTTGTGGCCTTTTTCCACTGGACGAACTTGGTGCCCCGGCCTTCGGGCGGTTATTTTTGGCCACGGCTTTGCCCGCATCCTATTTTTGGCACACGGAGGCGCCTCGCAAAGTCTCGCGCCATTCCGAGTCCGGCGGACGAAGTGGGCCAGCCCCACCCCCCAAGGCTATAGCCCACCCGTTTTTGTGGCCTTTTTCCGCTCGACGAACTTGGCGCCCCGGCCTTCGGGCGGTTATTTTTGTGCGCGGCTGTGCCCGCGGCCTATTTTTGGCACACGCAGGCGCCTCACAAAGTCTCACGCCATTCCGAGTCCGGCGGACGAAGTTGGCCAGCCCCACCCCCCAAGGCTATAGCCCACCCGTTTTTGTGGCCTTTTTCCGCTGGACGAACTTGGCGCCCCGACCTTCCGGCGGTTATTTTTGGGCGCGGCTATGCCCGCGGCCTATTTTTGGCACACGGACATGCCTCACAAAGTCTCGTGCCATTCCGAGTCCGGCGGACGAAGTTGGCCAGCCCCACCCCCCAAGGCTATTGCCCACCCGTTTTTGTGGCCTTTTTCCACTGGACGAACTTGGTGCCCCGGCCTTCGGGCGGTTATTTTTAGGCGCGGCTGAGCCCGCGGCCTATTTTTGGCACACGGGGGTGCCTCGTAAAGTCTCGCGCCATTCCGAGTCCGGCGGACGAAGTTGGCCAGCCCCACCCCCCAAGGCTATAGCCCACCCGTTTTTGTGGCCTTTTTCCGCTGGACGAACTTGGCGCCCCGGCCTTCGGGCAGCTATTTTTGGGCGCGGCTTAGCCCGCGGCCTATTTTTGGCACACGAAGGCGCCTCCCAAAGTCTCGCGCCATTCCTAGTCCGGCGGACGAAGTTGGCCAGCCCCACCCCCCAACGGTATAGCCCACCCGTTTTTGTGGCCTTTTTCCGCTGGACGAACTTGGCGTCCCGGCCTTCAGGCGGTTATTTTTCGACGTTGCTGTGCCCGCGGCCTATTTTTGGCACACGGAGGTGCCTCGCAAAGTCTCGCGCCATTCCGAGTCCGGCGGACGAAGTTGGCCAACCCCACCCCCCAAGGCTATAGGCCACCCGTTTTTGTGGCCTTTTTCCGCTGGACGAACTTGGCATCCCGGCCTTCGGGAGGTTATTTTTGGGCGTGGCTGTGCCCGTTGCCTATTTTTGGCACGCGGAGGTGCCTTGCAATGTCTCGCGCCAGTCCGACTCCGGCGGACGAAGTTGGCCAGCCCCACCCCCGAAGGCTATAGCCCACCCGTATTTGTGGCCTTTTTCCGCTGGCCGAACTTGGCGCCCCGACCTTCGGGCGGTTATTTTCGGGCGCGGCTGTGCCCGCGTCCTATTTTTGGCACACGGAGGCGCCTCGTAAAATCTCGCGCCATTCCCAGTCCGGCGGACGAAGTTGGCCAGCCCCACCCCCCAACGCTATAGCCCACCCGATTTTGTGGCCTTTTTCCGCTGGACGAACTTGGCGCCCCGGCCTTCGGGCAGTTATTTTTGGGCGCGGCTGTGCCCGCGGCCTATTTTTGGCACACGGAGGCGCCTCGTAAAATCTTGCGCCATTCCCAGTCCGGCGGACGAAGTTGGCCAGCCCCACCCCCCAAGGCTATATCCCACCCATATTTTTGGCCTTTTTCCGCTGGACGAACATGGCGCCCCGGCCATCGGGCAGTTATTTTTGGGCGCGGCAGAGCCCGCGGCCTATTTTTGGCACATGGAGGCGCCTCGCAAAGCCTCGCGCCATTCCGAGTCCGGCGGACAAAGTTGGCCAGCCCAACCGCCCAAGGCTATAGCCCACCCGTATTTTTGGCCTTTTTCGGCTGGACGAACATGGCGCCCCGGCCTTCGGGCGGTTATTTTTGGTCGCGGCTGTGCCCGCGGCCTATTTTTGGCACAGGGAGACGCCTCGCAAAGTCTCGCGCCATTACGAGTCCGGCGGACGAAGTTGGCGAGCCCCACCCCCCAAGGCTATAGCCCACCCGTATTTTTGTCCTTTTTCCGCTGGACGAACTTGGCGCCTCGGCCTTCGGGCAGTTATTTTAGGGCGCGGCTGTGCCCGCGGCCTATTTTTGGCACACGGAGGCACCTCGCAAAGTCTCGCGCCATTCCGCTTCCGGCGGACGAAGTCGGCCAGCCCCAAGCCCAAGGCTATAGCCCACCCGTTTTTGTGGCCTTTTTCCGCTGGACGAACTTGGCGTCCCGGCCTTCGGGCGGTTATTGTTGGGCGCGGCTGTGCCCGCGGCCTATTTTTGGCACACGGCGGCGCCTCGCAAAGTCTCGCGCCATTCCGCGCCCGGCGGACGAAGTTGGCCAACCCAAACCCCAAGGCTATAGCCCACCCGTTTTTGTGGCCTTTTTCCGCTGGACGAACTTGGCGCCCCGGCCTTCGGGCAGCTATTTTTGGGCGCGGCTTAGCCCGCGGCCTATTTTTGGCACACGGAGGCACCTCCCAAAGTCTCGCGCCATTCCTAGTCCGGCGGACGAAGTTGGCCAGCCCCACCCCCCAAGGCTATAGTCCACCCGTATTTGTGGCCTTTTTCCGCTGGACGAACTAGCGCCCCGGCCTTCGGGCGGTTATTTTTGGGCGCGGCTGCGTCCGCGGCCTATTTTTGGCACCCGGAGGCGCCTCGCAAAGTCTCGCACCAGTCCGAGTCCGGCGGACGAAGTTGGACAGCCCCACCCCCCAAGGCTATAGCCCACCCGTATTTGTGGCCTTTTTCCGCTGGACGAACTTGGTGCCCCGGCCTTCGGGCAGTTATTTTAGGGCGCGGCTGTGCCCGCGGCCTATTTTTGGCACACGGAGGCGCCTCGCAAAGTCTCGCACCATTTCCAGTCCGGCGGACGAAGTTGGCCAGCCCCACCCCCCAACGTTATAGCCCACCCGATTTTGTGGCCTTTTTCCGCTGGACGAACTTGGCGCCCCGGCCTTCGGGCAGTTATTTTTGGGCGCGGCTGTGCCCGCGGCCTATTTTTGGCACACGGAGGCGCCTCGTAAAATCTTGCGCCATTCCCAGTCCGGCGGACGAAGTTGGCCAGCCCCACCCCCCAAGGCTATATCCCACCCATATTTTTGGCCTTTTTCCGCTGGACGAACTTGGCGTCCCGGCCTTCGGGCGGTTATTGTAGGGCGCGGCTGTGCCCGCGGCCTATTTTTGGCACACGGAGGCGCCTCGCAAAGTCTCGCGCCATTCCGCGCCCGGCGGACGAAGTTGGCCAGCCCAAACCCCAAGGCTATAGCCCACCCGTTTTTGTGGCGTTTTTCCGCTGGACGAACTTGGCGTCCCGTCCTTCCGGCGGTTATTTTTGGGCGTGGCTGTGCCCGCGGCCTATTTTTGGCACATGGAGGCACCTCGTAAAGTTTCGCGCCATTCCGAGTCCGGCGGACGAAGTCGGCCAGCCCCACCCCCCAAGGCTATAGCCCACCCGTTTTTGTGGCCTGTTTCCGTTGGACGAATTTGGCGCCTCAGCCTTCGGGCGGTTATTTTTGGGCGCGGCTGTGCCCGCGGCCTATTTTTGACACACGGAGGTGCCTCGCAAAGACTCGCGCCATTCCGAGTCCGGCAGACGAAGTCGGCCAGCCCCACCCCCCAAGGCTATACCCCACCCGTTTTTGTGGCCTGTTTCCGTTGGACGAATTTGGCGCCCCAGCCTTCGGGCGGTTATTTTTGGGCGTGGCTGTGCCCGCGGCCTATTTTTGGCACACGGAGGCGCCTCGCAAAGTCTCGCGCCATTCCGAGTCCGGCGGACGAAGTTGGCCAGTCCCACCCCCCGAGGCTATAGCCCACCCGTGATTGTGGCCTTTTTCCGCTGGACGAACTTGGCGCCCCGGCCTTCGGACGGTTATTTTTGGGCGCGGCTGTGCCCGCGGCCTATTTTTGGCACATGGAGGCGCCTCGTAAAGTCTCGCGCCATTCCGAGTCAGGCGGACAAAGTTGGCCAGCCCCACCCACAAGGCTATAGCCAACCCGTTTTTGTGGCCTTTTTCCGCTGGACGAAATTGGCGCCCCAGCCTTCGGGCGGTTATTTTTGGGCGCGGCTGTGCCTGCGGCCTATTTTTGACACACGGAGGCACCTCGCAAAGACTCGCGCCATTCCGAGTCCGGCGGACGAAGTCGGCCAGCCCCACCCCTCATGGCTATAGCCCACCCGTTTTTGTGGCCTGTTTCCGTTGGACGAATTTGGCGCCCCAGCCTTCGGGCGGTTATTTTTGGGCTCGGCTGTGCCCACGGCCTATTTTTGGCACACGGAGGCGCCTCGCAAAGTCTCGCGCCATTCCGCGCCCGGCGGATGAAGTTGGCCAGCCCAAACCCCAAGGCTCTAGCCCACCCGTTTTTGTGGCGTTTTTCCGCTGGACGAACTTGGCGTCCCGGCCTTCGGGCGGTAATTTTTGGGCGTGGCTGTGCCCGCGGCCTCTTTTTGGCTCAAGGAGGCACCTCGTAAAGTCTCGCGCCATTCCGAGTCCGGCGGACGAAGTCGGCCAGCCCCACCCCCCAAGGCTATAGCCCACCCGTTTTTGTGGCCTGTTTCCGTTGGACGAATTTGGCGCCCCAGCCTTCGGGCGGTTATTTTTGGGCGCGGCTGTGCCCGCGGCCTATTTTTGACACACGGAGGCGCCTTGCAAAGACTCGCGCCATTCCGAGTCCGGCGGACGAAGTCGGCCAGCCCCACCCCCCAAGGCTATAGCCCACCCGTTTTTGTGGCCTGTTTCCGTTGGACGAATTTGGCGCCCCAGCCTTCGGGCGGTTATTTTTGGGCGCGGCTGTGCCCGCGGCCTATTTTTGACACACTGAGGCGCCTCGCAAAGACTCGCGCCATTCCGAGTCCGGCAGACGAAGTCGGCCAGCCCCACCCCCCAAGGCTATACCCCACCCGTTTTTGTGGCCTGTTTCCGTTGGACGAATTTGGCGCCCCAGCCTTCGGGCGGTTATTTTTGGGCGCGGCTGTGCCCGCGGCCTATTTTTGGCACACGGAGGCGCCTCGCAAAGTCTCGCGCCATTCCGAGTCCGGCGGACGAAGTTGGCCAGTCCCACCCCCCGAGGCTATAGCCCACCCGTGATTGTGGCCTTTTTCCGCTGGACGAACTTGGCGCCCCGGCCTTCGGACGGTTATTTTTGGGCGCGGCTGTGCCCGCGGCCTATTTTTGGCACATGGAGGCGCCTCGTAAAGTCTCGCGCCATTCCGAGTCAGGCGGACAAAGTTGGCCAGCCCCACCCACAAGGCTATAGCCAACCCGTTTTTGTGGCCTTTTTCCGCTGGACGAAATTGGCGCCCCAGCCTTCGGGCGGTTATTTTTGGGCGCGGCTGTGCCCGCGGCCTATTTTTGACACACGGAGGCGCCTCGCAAAGACTCGCGCCATTCCGAGTCCGGCGGACGAAGTCGGCCAGCCCCACCCCTCAAGGCTATAGCCCACCCGTTTTTGTGGCCTGTTTCCGTTGGACGAATTTGGCGCGCCAGCCTTCGGGCGGTTATTTTTGGGCGCGGCTGTGCCCACGGCCTATTTTTGGCACACGGAGGCGCCTCGCAAAGTCTCGCGCCATTCCGCGCCCGGCGGATGAAGTTGGCCAGCCCAAACCCCAAGGCTCTAGCCCACCCGTTTTTGTGGCGTTTTTCCGCTGGACGAACTTGGCGTCCCGGCCTTCGGGCGGTTATTTTTGGGCGTGGCTGTGCCCGCGGCCTCTTTTTGGCTCATGGAGGCACCTCGTAAAGTCTCGCGCCATTCCGAGTCCGGCGGACGAAGTCGGCCAGCCCCACCCCCCAAGGCTATAGCCCACCCGTTTTTGTGGCCTGTTTCCGTTGGACGAATTTGGCGCCCCAGCCTTCGGGCGGTTATTTTTGGGCGCGGCTGTGCCCGCGGCCTATTTTTGGCACACGGAGGCGCCTCGCAAAGTCTCGCGCCATTCCGAGTCCGGCGGACGAAGTTGGCCAGTCCCACCCCCCGAGGCTATAGCCCACCCGTGATTGTGGCCTTTTTCCGCTGGACGAAATTGGCGCCCCGGCCTTCGGGCGGTTATTTTTGGGCGCGGCTGTGTCCGCAGCCTATTTTTGGCACACGGAAGTGCCTCGCAAGGTCTCACGCCATTCCGAGTCCGGCGGACGAAGTTGGCCAGCCCCACCCCCCAAGGCTATAGCCAACCCGTGTTTGTGGCCTTTTTCCGCTGGACGAACTTGGCGCCCCGGTGTTAGGGCGGTTACTTTTGGGCACGGCTGTGCCCACGGCATATTTTTGGCACATGGAGGCGCCTCGCAAAGTCTCGCGCCATTCCGAGTACGGCGGACGAAGTGGGCCAGCCCCAACCCCAAGGCTATAGCCCACCCGTTTTTGTGGCCTTTTTCCGCTGGACGAATTTGGCACCCCAGCCTTTGGGCAGTTATTTTTGGGCGCGGCTGCGCCCGCGGCCTATTTTTGGCACACGGAGGTGCCTCGCAAAATCTCGTGCCATTCCGAGTCCGGCGGACGAAGTCGGCCAGCCCCACCCCCCAAGGCTATAGCCCACCCGTTTTTGTGGCCTTTTTCCGCTGGACGAACTTGGCGCCCCGGCCTTTGGGCGGTTATTTTTGGGCGCGGCTGAGCCCGCGGCCTATTTTTGGCACACGGAGGTGCCTCACAAAGTCTCGCGCCAGTCCGAGTCCGGCGGACGAAGCTGGCCAGCCCCACCCCCCAAGGCTATAGCCCACCCGTTTTTGTGGCCTTTTTCCGCTGGACGAACAAGGCGCCCCGGCATTCGCGTGGTTATTTTTGGGTGCGGCTATGCCCGTGGCCTATTTTTGGCACACGGAGGCGCCTCGTAAAATCTCGCGTCATTCCCAGTCCGGCGGACGAAGTTGGCCAGCCCCACCCCCCAAGGCTATAGCCCACCCGATTTTGTGGCCTTTTTCCGCTGGACGAACTTGACGCCCCGGCCTTCGGGCAGTTATTTTTGGGCGCGGCTGTGCCCGCGGCCTATTTTTGGCACACGGAGGCGTCTCGTAAAATCTCGGGCCATTCCCAGTCCGGTGGACGAAGTTGGCCAGCCCAACCGCCCAAGGCTATAGCCCACCCGTATTTTTGGCCTTTTTCGGCTGGATGAACATGGCGCCCCGGCCTTCTGGCGGTTATTTTTGGGCGCGGCTGTGGCCGCGGCATATTTTTGGCACAGGGAGGCGCCTCGCAAAGTGTCGCGCCATTACGAGTCCGGCGGACGAAGTTGGCGAGCCCCACCCCCCAAGGCTATAGCCCACCCGTATTTTTGTCCTTTTTCCGCTGGACGAACATGGCGCCTCGGCCTTCGGGCGGTTATTTTTGGGCGCGGTTGTCCCCACGGCCTATTTTTGGCACAGGGAGGTGCCTCGCAAAGTCTCGCGCCATTCCGAGTCCGGCGGACGAAGTTGGCAAGCCCCACCCCACACCCAAGGCTATAGCCCACCCGTTTTTGTGGCCTTTTTCTGCTGGACGAACTTGGCGCCCCGGCCTTCGGGCAGTTATTTTTGGGCGCGGCTGTTCCTGCGGCCTATTTTTGGCACATGGAGGTGCCTCGCAAAGTCTCGCGCCATTCCGAGTCCGGCGGACGAAGTCGGCCAGCCCCACTCCCCGAGGCTATAGCCCACCCGTATTTGTGGCCTTTTTCCGCTGGATGAACTTGGCGCCCCGGCCTTCGGACAGTTATTTTTGGGCGCGGCTGTGCCCGCGGCCTATTTTTGGCACATGGAGGCGCCTCGCAAAGTCTCGCGCCAGTCCGAGTCCGGAGGACGAAGTTGGCCAGCCCCATCCCCCAAGGCTATAGCCCACCCGTTTTTGTGGCCTTTTTCCGCTGGACGAACTTGGCGCCCCGGCCTTCGGGCGGTTATTTTTGGGCGCGGCTGTGCCCACGGCCTATTTTTGGCACAAGGAGGCGCCTCGCAAAGTCACGCGCCATTCCGAGTCCGGCGGACGAAATTGGCAAGCCCCACCCCACACCCAAGGCTATAGCCCACCCGTTTTTGTGGCCTTTTTCCGCTGGACGAACTTGGCGCCCTGGCCTTCGGGCTGTTATTTTTGGGCGCGGCTGTTCCCGCGGCCTATTTTTGTCACACGTAGGCGCCTCGCAAAGTCTCGGGCCATTCCGAGTCCGGGGGGTGAAGTCGGCCAGCCCCACCCCCCAAGGCTATAGCCCATCCGTTCCGCTGGACGACCTTGGCGCCCCAGACTTCGGGTGGTTATTTTTGGGCGCGGCTGTGCCCGCGGCCTATTTTTGGCACACGTAGGCGCCTCGCAAAGTCTCGCGCCATTCCGAGTACGGCGGACGAAGTCGGCCAGCCCCACCCCCCAAGGCTATAGCCCACCCGTTTTTGTGGCCTTTTTCCGTTGGACGAACTTGGTGCCCCGGCCTTCGGGTGGTTATTTTTGGGCGCGGCTGTGCCCGCAGCCTATTTTTGGCAAACTAAGGTGCCTCGCAAAGTCTTGCGCAATTCCGAGTCCGGCGGACGAATTTGGCCAGCCCCACCCCCCAAGGCTATAGCCCACCCGTTTTTGTGGCCTTTTTCCGCTGGACGAACTTGGCGCCCCGGCCTTCGGGTGGCTATTTTTGGGTGCGGCTTTTCCCAGGCCCTATTTTTGGCACACGGAGGCATCTCGCAAAGTCTCGCGCCATTCCGAGTCCGGCGGACGAAGTTGGCCAGCCCCACCCCCCAAGGCTATAGCCCACCCGTATTTGTGGCCTTTTTCCGCTGGACGAAGTTGGCGCCCCGGCCTTCGGGCAGCTATTTTTGGGCGCGGCTTTGCCCGGGGACTATTTTTGGCACACGGAGGCGTCTCGCAAAGTCTCGCGCCATTCCGAGTCCGGCGGACGAAGTTGGCCAGCCCCACCCCCCAAGGCTATAGCCCATCCGTTTTTGTGGCCTTTTTCCGCTGGACGAACTTGGCGCCCCAGCCTTCCGGCGGTTATTTTTAGGCGCGGCTGTGCCCGCGGCCTATTTTTGGCACACGGAGGCGTCTCGTAAAATCTTGCGCCATTCCCAGTCCGGCGGACGAAGTTGGCCAGCCCCACCCCCCAAGGCTATATCCCACCCATATTTTTTGCCTTTTTCCGCTGGACGAACATGGCGCCCCAGCCATCAGGCGATTATTTTTGGACACGGCTGAGCCCGCGGCCTATTTTTGGCACATGGAGGCGCCTCGCAAAGCCTCGTGCCATTCCGAGTCCGGCGGACAAAGTTGGCCAGCCCAACCGCCCAAGGCTATAGCCCACCCGTATTTTTGGCCTTTTTCGGCTGGACGAACATGGCGCCCCGGCCTTCTGGCGGTTATTTTTGGGCGCGGCTGTGGCCGCGGCATATTTTTGGCACAGGGAGGCGCCTCGCAAAGTGTCGCGCCATTACGAGTCCGGCGGACGAAGTTGGCGAGCCCCACCCCCCAAGGCTATAGCCCACCCGTATTTTTGTCCTTTTTCCGCTGGACGAACATGGCGCCTCGGCCTTCGGGCGGTTATTTTTGGGCGCGGTTGTCCCCACGGCCTATTTTTGGCACACGGAGGCGCCTCGCAAAGTCTCGCGCCATTCCGAGTCCGGCGGACGAAGTTGGCAAGCCCCACCCCACACCCAAGGCTATAGCCCACCCGTTTTTGTGGCCTTTTTCTGCTGGACGAACTTGGCGCCCTGGCCTTCGGGCTGTTATTTTTGGGCGCGGCTGTGCCCACGGACTATTTTTGTCACACGGAGGCGCCTCGCAAAGTCTCGGGCCATTCCGAGTCCGGCGGGTGAAGTCGGCCAGCCCCACCCCCCAAGGCTATAGCCCACCCGTTCCGCTGGACGAACTTGGCGCCCCAGCCATCGGGCGGTTATTTTTGGACGCGGCTGAGCCCGCGGCCTATTTTTGGCACATGGAGGCGCCTCGCAAAGCCTCGCGCCATTCCGAGTCCGGCGGACAAAGTTGGCCAGCCCCACCCCCCAAGGCTATAGCCCATCCGTTTTTGTGGCCTTTTTCCGCTGGACGAACTTGGCGCCCCAGCCTTCCGGCGGTTATTTTTAGGCGCGGCTGTGCCCGCGGCCTATTTTTGGCACACGGAGGCGTCTCGTAAAATCTCGCGCCATTCCCAGTCCGGCGGACGAAGTTGGCCAGCCCCACCCCCCAAGGCTATATCCCACCCATATTTTTTGCCTTTTTCCGCTGGACGAACATGGCGCCCCAGCCATCGGGCGGTTATTTTTGGACGCGGCTGAGCCCGCGGCCTATTTTTGGCACATGGAGGCGCCTCGCAAAGCCTCGCGCCATTCCGAGTCCGGCGGACAAAGTTGGCCAGCCCAACCGCCCAAGGCTATAGCCCACCCGTATTTTTGGCCTTTTTCGGCTGGACGAACATGGCGCCCCGGCCTTCTGGCGGTTATTTTTGGGCGCGGCTGTGGCCGCGGCATATTTTTGGCACAGGGAGGCGCCTCGCAAAGTGTCGCGCCATTACGAGTCCGGCGGACGAAGTTGGCGAGCCCCACCCCCCGAGGCTATAGCCCACCCGTATTTGTGGCCTTTTTCCGCTGGATGAACTCGGCGCCCCGGCCTTCGGACAGTTATTTTTGGGCGCGGCTGTGCCCGCGGCCTATTTTTGGCACATGGAGGCGCCTCGCAAAGTCTCGCGCCAGTCCGAGTCCGGAGGACGAAGTTGGCCAGCCCCATCCCCCAAGGCTATAGCCCACCCGTTTTTGTGGCCTTTTTCCGCTGGACGAACTTGGCGCCCCGGCCTTCGGGCGGTTATTTTTGGGCGCGGCTGTGCCCGCGGCCTATTTTTGGCACAAGGAGGCGCCTCGCAAAGTCTCGCGCCATTCCGAGTCCGGCGGACGAAATTGGCAAGCCCCACCCCACACCCAAGGCTATAGCCCACCCGTTTTTGTGGCCTTTTTCCGCTGGACGAACTTGGCGCCCTGGCCTTCGGGCTGTTATTTTTGGGCGCGGCTGCGCCCGCGGCCTATTTTTGTCACACGGAGGCGCCTCGCAAAGTCTCGGGCCATTCCGAGTCCGGCGGGTGAAGTCGGCCAGCCCCACCCCCCAAGGCTATAGCCCACCCGTTCCGCTGGACGACCTTGGCGCCCCAGACTTCGGGTGGTTATTTTTGGGCGCGGCTGTGCCCGCGGCCTATTTTTGGTACACGTAGGCGCCTCGCAAAGTCTCGCGCCATTCCGAGTACGGCGGACGAAGTCGGCCAGCCCCACCCCCCAAGGCTATAGCCCACCCGTTTTTGTGGCCTTTTTCCGCTGGACGAACTTGGCGCCCCGGCCTTCGGGTGGTTATTTTTGGGCGCGGCTGTGCCCGCAGCCTATTTTTGGCAAACTGAGGTGCCTCGCAAAGTCTTGCGCAATTCCGAGTCCGGCGGACGAATTTGGCCAGCCCCACCCCCCAAGGCTATAGCCCACCCGTTTTTGTGGCCTTTTTCCGCTGGACGAACTTGGCGCCCCGGCCTTCGGGTGGCTATTTTTGGGTGCGGCTTTTCCCAGGCCCTATTTTTGGCACACGGAGGCGTCTCGCAAAGTCTCGCGCCATTCCGAGTCCGGCGGACGAAGTTGGCCAGCCCCACCCCCCAAGGCTATAGCCCACCCGTATTTGTGGCCTTTTTCCGCTGGACGAACTTGGCGCCCCGGCCTTCGGGCAGCTATTTTTGGGCGCGGCTTTGCCCGGGGACTATTTTTGGCACACGGAGGCGTCTCGCAAAGTCTCGCGCCATTCCGAGTCCGGCGGACGAAGTTGGCCAGCCCCACCCCCCAAGGCTATAGCCCACCCGTTTTTGTCGCCTTTTTCCACTGGACGAACTTGTCGCCCCGGCCTTCGGGCAGTTATTGTTGGGCGTGGCTGTGCCCGCGGCCTATTTTCTGCACACGGAGGAGCCTCGCAAAGTCTCGCGCCATTCCGAGTTCGGCGGACGAAGTTGGCCAGCCCCACCCCCCAAGGCTATAGCCCACCCGTTTTTGTGGCCTTTTTCCGCTGGACGAACATGGCGCCCCGGCCTTCGGGCGGTGATTTTTGGGTACGGCGGAGCCCGCGGTCTACTTTTGGCACGCGGAGGTGCCACACAAAGGCTCGCGCCATTCCGAGTCCGGCGGACGATGTAGGCGAGCCGCACCCCCCAAGGCTATAGCCCACCCGTTTTTGTGGCCTTTTTCCGCTGGACGAACTTGGCGCCCCGGCCTTCGGGTGGCTATTTTTGTGCGCGGCTTTTCCCAGGCCCTATTTTTGGAACACGGAGGCGTCTCGCAAAGTCTCGCGCCATTCCGAGTCCGGCGGACGAAGTTGGCCAGCCCCACCCCCCAAGGCTATAGCCCACCCGTATTTGTGGCCTTTTTCCGCGGGACGAACTTGGCGCCCCGGCCTTCGGGCAGCTATTTTTGGGCGCGGCTTGGCCCGCGGCCTATTTTTGGCACACGGAGGCGCCTCGCAAAGTCTCGCGCCATTCCTAGTCCGGCGGATGAAGTTGGCCAGCCCCACCCCCCAAGGGTATAGCCCACCCGTTTTTGTCGCCTTTTTCCACTGGACGAACTTGTCGCCCCGGCCTTCGGGCAGTTATTGTTGGGCGTGGCTGTGCCCGCGGCCTATTTTCTGCACACGGAGGAGCCTCGTAAAGTCTCGCGCCATTCCGAGTCCGGCGGACGAAGTTGGTCAGCCCCACCCCCCAAGGCTATAGCCCACACGTATTTGTGGCCTTTTTCCGCTGGACGAACTTGGCGCCCCGGCCTTCGGGTGGCTATTTTTGGGCGCGGCTTTTCCCAGGCCCTATTTTTGGCACACGGAGGCGTCTCGCAAAGTCTCGCGCCATTCCGAGTCCGGCGGACGAAGTTGGCCAGCCCCACCCCCCAAGGCTATAGCCCACCCGTATTTGTGGCCTTTTTCCGCTGGACGAACTTGGCGCCCCGGCCTTCGGGCGGTTATTTTTGGTGACGGCTGTGCCCGCGGCCTATTTTTGGTACACGGAGGCGCCTCGCAAAGTCTCGCGCCATTCCGAGTCCGGCGGACGAAGTTGGCCAGCCCCACCCCCCTAGGCTATAGGCCACCCGTTTTTGTGGCCTTTTTCCGCTGGACGAACTTGGCATCCCGGACTTCGGGAGGTTATTTTTGGGCGCGGCTGTGCCCGTTACCTATTTTTGGCACGCGGAGGTGCCTTGCAAAGTCTCGCACCATTCCGAGTCCGGCGGACGTAGTTGGCCAGCCCCTCTCCCCAAGGTATAGCCCACCCGTAGTTGTGGCCTTTTTCCGCTGGATGAAGTTGGCGCCCCGGCCTTCGGGCGGTTATTTTTGGGCGTGGCTGTGCCCGAGGCCTATTTTTGGTACACGGAGGCGCCTCGCAAAGTCTCGCGCCATTCCGAGTCCGGCGGACGAAGTTGGCCAGCCCCACCCCCTAAGGCTATAGGCCAACCGTTTTTGTGGCCTTTTTCCGCTGGACGAACTTGGCATCCCGGCCTTCGGGAGGTTATTTTGCGGAGCGGCTGTGTCCGCGGCCTATTTTTGGCACACGGAGGCGCCTCACAAAGTCTCGCGCCATTCCGAGTCCGGCGGACAAAGTTGGCCAGCCCCACCCCCCAAGGCTATAGCCCACCCGTATTTGTGGCCTTTTTCCGCTGGACGAACTTGGCGCCCCGGCCTTCGGGCGGTTATTTTGTGGAGCGGCTGTGCCCACGGCCTATTTTTGGCACACGGAGGCGTCTCGCAAAGTCTCGCCCCAAACTGAGTCCGGCGGACGAAGTTGGCCAGCCCCACCCCCCAAGGCTATAGCCCACCCGTTTTTGTGTCCTTTTTCCGCTGGACGAACTTGGCGCCCCGGCCTTCGGGCAGTTATTTTTGGGCGCGGATGTGCCCGAGGCCTATTTTTGGCACACGGAGGCGCCTCGCAAAGTCTCGCGCCATTCCGAGTCCGGCAGACGAAGTTGGCCAGCCCCACCCCCCAAGGCTATAGCCCACCCGTATTTGTGGATTTTTTCCGCTGGACGAACTTGGCGCCCCGGCCTTCGGGCGGTTATTTTTGGGTACGGCTGTGTCCGAGGCCTATTTTTAGCACACGGATGCGCCTCACAAAGTCTCGCGCCATTCCGAGTCCCGTAGACGAAGTCGGCCAGCCCCACCCCCAAGGCTATAGCCCACCCGTATTTGTGGCCTTTTTCCGCCGGACGAACTTGGCGCCCCGGCCTTCGGGCGGTTATTTTTGGGCGCGGCTGTGCTCGCGGCCTATTTTTGGCACACGGAGGTGCCTCCCAAAGTCTCGCGCCATTCCGAGTCCGGCAGATGAAGTTCGCCAGCCCCACCCCCCAAGGCTATAGCCCAACCGTTTTTGTGGCCTTTTTCCGCTGGACGAACTTAGCGTCCCGGCCTTCGGGCGGTTATTTTTAGACGCGGCTGTGTCCGCAGCCTATTTTTAGCACACGGAGGCACCTCACAAAGTCTCGCGCCATTCCGAGTCCCGCAGACGAAGTCGGCCAGCCCCACCCCCCAAGGCTATAGCCCACCCGTTTTTGTGTCCTTTTTCCGCTGGACGAACTTGGCGCCCCGGCCTTCGGGCTGTTATTTTTGGACGCGGCTGTGTCCGTAGACTATTTTTTGCACACGGAGGTGCCTCGCAAAGTCTCGCACCATTCCTAGTCCGGCGGATGAAGTTGGCCAGCCCCACCCCCCAAGGGTATAGCCCACCCGTTTTTGTCGCCTTTTTCCACTGGACGAACTTGTCGCCCCGGCCTTCGGGCAGTTATTGTTGGGCGTGGCTGTGCCCGCGGCCTATTTTTTGCACACGGAGGAGCCTCGTAAAGTCTCGCGCCATTCCGAGTCCGGCGGACGAAGTTGGCCAGCCCCACCCCCCAAGGCTATAGCCCACACGTATTTGTGGCCTTTTTCCGCTGGACGAACTTGGCGCCCCGGCCTTCGGGCGGTTATTTTTGGTGACGGCTGTGCCCGCGGCCTATTTTTGGTACACGGAGGTGTCTCGCAAAGTCTCGCGCCATTCCGAGTCCGGCGGACGAAGTTGGCCAGCCCCACCCCCCTAGGCTATAGGCCACCCGTTTTTGTGGCCTTTTTCCGCTGGACGAACTTGGCATCCCGGACTTCGGGAGGTTATTTTTGGGCGCGGCTGTGCCCGTTGCCTATTTTTGGCACGCGGAGGTGCCTTGCAAAGTCTCGCACCATTCCGAGTCCGGCGGACGTAGTTGGCCAGCCCCTCCCCCCAAGGTATAGCCCACCCGTAGTTGTGGCCTTTTTCCGCTGGATGAAGTAGGCGCCCCGGCCTTCGGGCGGTTATTTTTGGGCGTGGCTGTGCCCGAGGCCTATTTTTGGTACACGGAGGCGCCTCGCAAAGTCTCGCGCCATTCCGAGTCCGGCGGACGAAGTTGGCCAGCCCCACCCCCTAAGGCTATAGGCCAACCGTTTTTGTGGCCTTTTTCCGCTGGACGAACTTGGCATCCCGGCCTTCGGGAGGTTATTTTGCGGAGCGGCTGTGTCCGCGGCCTATTTTTGGCACACGGAGGCGCCTCACAAAGTCTCGCGCCATTCCGAGTCCGGCGGACAAAGTTGGCCAGCCCCATCCCCCAAGGCTATAGCCCACCCGTATTTGTGGCCTTTTTCCGCTGGACGAACTTGGCGCCCCGGCCTTCGGGCGGTTATTTTGCGGAGCGGCTGTGCCCACGGCCTATTTTTGGCACACGGAGGCGCCTCGCAAAGTCTCGCCCCAAACTGAGTCCGGCGGACGAAGTTGGCCAGCCCCACCCCCCAAGGCTATAGCCCACCCGTTTTTGTCGCCTTTTTCCGCTGGACGAACTTGGCGCCCCGGCCTTCGGGCAGTTATTTTTGGGTGCGGATGTGCCCGAGGCCTATTTTTGGCACACGGAGGTGCCTCGCAATGTCTCGCGCCATTCCGAGTCCGGCAGACGAAGTTGGCCAGCCCCACCCCCCAAGGCTATAGCCCACCCGTATTTGTGGATTTTTTCCGCTGGACGAACTTGGCGCCCCGGCCTTCGGGCGGTTATTTTTGGGTGCGGCTGTGTCCGAGGCCTATTTTTAGCACACGGATGCACCTCACAAAGTCTCGCGCCATTCCGAGTCCCGTAGATGAAGTCGGCCAGCCCCACCCCCCAAGGCTATAGCCCACCCGTATTTGTGGCCTTTTTCCGCCGGACGAACTTGGCGCCCCGGCCTTCGGGCTGTTATTTTTGGACGCGGCTGTGTCCGTAGACTATTTTTTGCACACGGAGGCGCCTCGCAAAGTCTCGCGCCATTCCGAGTCCGGCGGACGAAGTTGGCCAGCCCCACCCCCCAAGGCTATAGCCCACCCGTTTTTGTGTCATTTTTCCGCTGGAGGAACTTCGCGCCCCGGCCTTCGGGCTGTTATTTTTGGACGCGGCTGTGTCCGTAGACTATTTTTTGCACACGGAGGCGCCTCGCAAAGTCTCGCGCCATTCCGAGTCCGGCGGACGAAGTTGGCCAGCCCCACCCCCCAAGGCTATAGCCCACCCGTATTTGTGGCCTTTTTCCGCTGGAGGAACTTCGCGCCCCGGCCTTCGGGTGGTTATTTTGCGTCGCGGCTTTCCCCGCGGCCTATTTTTGGCACACGGAGGTGCCTCGCAAAGTCTCGCGCCATTCCGAGTCCGGCGGACGAAGTTGGCCAGCCCCACGCCCCAAGGCTATAGCCCACCCGTTTTTGTGTCCTTTTTCCGCTGGACGAAATTGGCGCCCCGGCCTTCGGGCGGTTATTTTTGGACGTAGCTGTTCCCGAGGCCTATTTTTGGCACACGGAGGCGCCTCACAAAGTCTCACACCATTCCGAGTCCCGCAGACGAAGTCGGCCAGCCCCACCCCCCAAGGCTATAGCCCACCCGTTTTTGTGTCCTTTTTCCGCTGGACGAACTTGGCGCCCCGGCCTTCGGGCGGTTATTTTTGGGCGCGGCTGTGCCCACGGCCTGTTTTTGGTACACGGAGCGGCCTCGCAAAGTCTCGCACCATTCCGAGTCCGGCAGACGAAGTTCGCCAGCCCCACCCCCCAAGGCTATAGCCCACCCATTTTTGTGGCCTTTTTCCGCTGGACTAACTTAGCGCCCCGGCCTTCGGGTGGTTATTTTTAGACGCGGCTGTGTCCGCGGCCTATTTTTGGCACACGGAGGCGCCTCGCAAAGTCTCGCGCCATTCCGAGTCCGGCGGACGAAGTTGGCCAGCCCCACCCCCCAAGGATATAGCCCACCCGTATTTGTGGATTTTTTCCGCTGGACGAACTTGGCGCCCCGGCCTTCGGGCGGTTATTTTTGGGTGCGGCTGTGTCCAAGGCCTATTTTTAGCACACGGATGCGCCTCACAAAGTCTCGCGCCATTCCGAGTCCCGTAGACGAAGTCGGCCAGCCCCACCCCCCAAGGCTATAGCCCACCTGTATTTGTGGCCTTTTTCCGCCGGACGAACTTGGCGCCCCGGCCTTCGGGCGGTTATTTTTGGGCGCGGCTGTGCTCGCGGCCTATTTTTGGCACACGGAGGTGCCTCCCAAAGTCTCGCGCCATTCCGAGTCCGGCAGACGAAGTTCGCCAGCCCCACCCCCCAAGGCTATAGCCCAACCGTTTTTGTGGCCTTTTTCCGCTGGACGAACTTAGCGTCCCGGCCTTCGGGCGGTTATTTTTAGACGCGGCTGTGTCCGCAGCCTATTTTTAGCACACGGAGGCGCCTCACAAAGTCTCGCGCCATTCCGAGTCCCGCAGACGAAGTCGGCCAGCCCCACCCCCCAAGGCTATAGCCCACCCGTTTTTGTGTCCTTTTTCCGCTGGACGAACTTGGCGCCCCGGCCTTCGGGCTGTTATTTTTGGACGCGGCTGTGTCCGTAGACTATTTTTTGCACACGGAGGCGCCTCGCAAAGTCTCGCGCCATTCCGAGTCCGGCGGACGAAGTTGGCCAGCCCCACCCCCCAAGGCTATAGCCCACCCGTATTTGTGGCCTTTTTCCGCTGGAGGAACTTCGCGCCCCGGCCTTCGGGTGGTTATTTTGCGTCGCGGCTTTCCCCGCGGCCTATTTTTGGCACACGGAGGTGCCTCGCAAAGTCTCGCGCCATTCCGAGTCCGGCGGACGAAGTTGGCCAGCCCCACGCCCCAAGGCTATAGCCCACCCGTTTTTGTGTCCTTTTTCCGCTGGACGAAATTGGCGCCCCGGCCTTCGGGCGGTTATTTTTGGACGTAGCTGTTCCCGAGGCCTATTTTTGGCACACGGATGCGCCTCACAAAGTCTCGCACCATTCCGAGTCCTGCAGACGAAGTTGGCCAGCCCCACCCCCCAAGGCTATAGCCCACCCGTATTTGTGGCCTTTTTCCGCCGGACGAACTTGGCGCCCCGGCCTTCGGGCTGTTATTTTTGGGCGCGGCTGGTCCCGCAGCTTATTTTTGGCACACGGAGGCACCTCGCAAAGTGTCGCGCCATTCCGAGTCCGGCAGACGAAGTTGGCTAGCCCCACCCCCCAAGGATATAGCCCATCCGTATTTGTTGCCTTTTTCCGCTGGAGGAACTTGGCGCCCCGGCCTTCGGGTGGTTATTTTGCGGCGCGACTGTGCCCGCGGCCTAGTTTTGGCACACGGAGGTGCCTCGCAAAGTCTCGCGACATTCCGAGTCCGGCGGACGAAGTTGGCCGGCCCCACCCCCCAAGGCTATAGCCCACCCGTATTTGTTGCCTTTTTCCGCTGGAGGAACTTGGCGCCCCGGTCTTCGGGCGGTTATTTTGCGGCGCGGCTGTGCCCGTGGCCTATTTTTGGCACACGGAGGTGCCTCGCAAAGTCTCGCGCCATTCCGAGTCCGGCGGACGAAGTTGGCCGGCCCCACCCCCCAAGGCTATAGCCCATCCGTATTTGTTGCCTTTTTCCGCTGGAGGAACTTGGCGCCCCGGCCTTCGGGTGGTTATTTTGCGGCGCGACTGTGCCCGTGGCCTAGTTTTGGCACACGGAGGTGCCTCGCAAAGTCTCGCGCCATTCCGAGTCCGGCGGACGAAGTTGGCCAGCCCCACGCCCCAAGGCTATAGCCCACCCGTTTTTGTGTCCTTTTTCCGCTGGACGAACTTGGCGCCCCGGCCTTCGGGCGGTTATTTTTGGGCGCGGCTGTGCCCGAGCCCTAATTTTGGCACACGGATGCGCCTCACAAAGTCTAGCGCCATTCCGAGTCCCGCAGACGAAGTTGGCCAGCCCCAACCCCCAAGGCTATAGCCCACCCGTATTTGTGGCCTTTTTCCGCCGGACGAATTTGGAGCCCCGGCCTTCGGGCTGTTATTTTTGGATGCGGCTGTGCCCGTGGCCGATTTTTGGCACACGGAGGCGCCTCGCAAAGTCTCACGACATTCCGAGTCCGGCGGACGAAGTTGGCCGGCCCCACCCCCCAAGGCTATAGCCCATCCGTATTTGTTGCCTTTTTCCGCTGGAGGAACTTGGCGCCCCGGCCTTCGGGTGGTTATTTTGCGGCGCGACTGTGCCCGCAGCCTAGTTTTGGCACACGGAGGTGCCTCGCAAAGTCTTGCGCCATTCCGAGTCCGACGGACGAAGTTGGCCAGCCCCACGCCCCAAGGCTATAGCCCACCCGTTTTTGTGTCCTTTTTCCTCTGGACGAAATTGGCGCCCCGGCCTTCGGGCAGTTATTTTTGGGCGCAGCTGTGCCCGAGGCCTGTTTTTGGCACACGGATGCGCCTCACAAAGTCTCGCGCCATTCCGAGTCCCGCAGACGAAGTTGGCCAGCCCCACCCCCCAAGGCTATAGCCCACCCGTATTTGTGGCCTTTTTCCGCTGGACGAACTTGGCGCCCCGGCCTTCGGGCGGTTATTTTTGGGCGCGGCTGTGCCCGCGCCCTATTTTTGGCACACGGAGGTGCCTCACAAAGTCTCGCGCCATTACGAATCCGGCAGATGAAGTTGGCTAGCCCCACCCCCCAAGGATATAGCCCACCCGTTTTTGCGGCCTTTTTCCGCTGGACGAACTTGGCACCCCGGCCTTCGGGCGGTTATTTTTGGGCGCGGCTGTGGCCGCGGCCTATTTTTGGCACACGGAAGCACCTCGAAGGGTCTCGCGCCATTCCGAGTCCGGCGGACGAAGTTATCCAGCCCCACCCCCCAAGGCTATAGCCCACCCGTTTTTGTGGCCTTTTTCCGCTGGACGAACTTGGCGCCCTGGCCTTCGGGCGGTAATTTTTGGGCGCGGCTGTGTCCGCAGCCTATTTTTGGCACACGGAGGCGCCTCGCAAAGTCTCGCGACATTCCGAGTCCGGCGGACGAAGTTGGCCGGCCCCACCCCCCAAGGCTATAGCCCACCCGTATTTGTTGCCTTTTTCCGCTGGAGGAACTTGGCGCCCCGGTCTTCGGGCGGTTATTTTGCGGCGCGGCTGTGCCCGCGGCCTATTTTTGGCACACGGAGGTGCCTCGCAAAGTCTCGCGCCATTCCGAGTCCGGCGGACGATGTTGGCCAGCCCCACCCCCCAAGGCTATAGCCCACCCGTTTTTGTGTCCTTTTTCCGCTGGACGAACTTGGCGCCCCGGCCTTCGGGCGGTTATTTTTGGGCGCGGCTGTGCCTGAGCCCTATTTTTGGCACACGGATGTGCCTCACAAAGTCTCGCGCCATTCCGAGTCCCGCAGACGAAGTTAGCCAGCCCCACACCCCAAGGCTATAGCCCACCCGTATTTGTGCCCTTTTTCCGCCGGACGAACTTGGAGCCCCGGCCTTCGGGCTGTTATTTTTGGACGCGGCTGTGCTCGTGGCCGATTTTTGGCACACGGAGGCGCCTCGCAAAGTCTCACGACATTCCGAGTACGGCGGGCGAAGTTGGCCGGCCCCACCCCCCAAGGCTATAGCCCATCCGTATTTGTTGCTTTTTTCCGCTGGAGGAACTTGGCGCCCCGGCCTTCGGGTGGTTATTTTGCGGTGCGACTGTGCCCGCGGCCTAGTTTTGGCACACGGAGGTGCCTCGCAAAGTCTCGCACCATTCCGAGTCCGGCGGACGAAGTTGGCCAGCCCCACGCCCCAAGGCTATAGCCCACCCGTTTTTGTGTCCTTTTTCCTCTGGACGAAATTGGCGCCCCGGCCTTCGGGCGGTTATTTTTGGGCGCAGCTGTGCCCGAGGCCTATTTTTGGCACACGGATGTGCCTCACAAAGTCTCGCGCCATTCCGAGTCCCGCAGACGAAGTTGGCCTGCCCCACCCCCCAAGGCTATAGCCCACCCGTATTTGTGGCCTTTTTCCGCTGGACGAACTTGGCGCCCCGGCCTTCGGGCGGTTATTTTTGGGCGCGGCTGGGCCCGCGGCTTATTTTTGGCACACGGACGCACCTCGAAGAGTCTGGCGCCATTCCGAGTCCGGCGGACGAAGTTGGCGATCCCCACCCCCAAAGGCTATAGCCCACCCGTTTTTGTGGCCTTTTTCCGCTGGATGAACTTGGCGCCCCGGCCTTCGGGCGGTTATTTTTTGCCGTGGCTGTGCCCGCGGCCCATTTTTGGCCCACGGAGGTGCCTCGCAAAGTCTCGCGCCATTCCGAATCCGGCAGATGAAGTTGGCTAGCCCCACCCCCCAAGGATATAGCCCACCCGTTTTTGTGGCCTTTTTCCGCTGGACGAACTTGGCGCCCCGGCCTTCGGGCGGTTATTTTTGGCGCGGCTGTGCCCGCGGCCTATTTTTGGCACACGGAGGCGCCTCGAAAAGTCTCGCGCCATTTGGAGTCCGGCGGACGGAGTTGGCCAGCCCCACCCCCCAAGGCTATAGCCCACCCGTTTTTGTGGCCTTTTTCCGCTGGATGAACTTGGCGCCCCGGCCTTCGGGCGGTTATTTTTTGCCGTGGCTGTGCCCGCGGCCCATTTTTGGCCCACGGAGGCGCCTCGCAAAGTCTCGCGCCATTCCGAATCCGGCGGACGAAGTTGGCCAGCCCCACCCCCCAAGGCTATAGCCCACCCGTATTTGTGGCCTTTTTCCGCTGGACAAACTTGGCGCCCCTGCCTACGGCCGGTTATTTTGGGGCGCGGCTGTGCCCGTGGCCTATTTTTGGCACACGGAGGCGCCTCGTAAAGTCTCGCGCCATTCCGAGTCCGGCGGACGAAGTTGGCCAGTCCCACCCCTCAAGACTATAGCCCACCCGTTTTTGTGGCCTTTTTCCGCTGGACGAACTTGGCGCCCCGGCCTTCGGGCGGTTATTTTTGGGCGCCGCTGTGCCCGCGGCCTATTTTTGGCACACGGAGATGCCTCGCAAAGCCTCGCGCCATTCCGAGTCCTGCGGACGAAGTTGGCCAGCCCCACCCCCCAAGGCTATAGCCCACCCGTTTCTGTGGCCATTTTCCGCTGGACGAACTTGGCGCTCCGGCCTTCGGGCGGTTATTTTTGGGTGCAGCTGTGCCCGCGGCCTATTTTTGGCACACGGAGGTGCCTCGCAAAGTCTCGCGCCATTCCGAGTCCGGCGGACGAAGTTGGCCAGCCCCACCCCCCAAGGCTATAGCCCACCCGTATTTGTGGCCTTTTTCCGCTGGACGAACTTGGTGGCCCGGCCTTCGGGCGGTTATTTTTGGGCGCGGCTGTGCCCGAGCCCTATTTTTGGCACACGGATGTGCCTCACAAAGTCTCGCGCCATTCCGAGTCCCGCAGACGAAGTTAGCCAGCCCCACACCCCAAGGCTATAGCCCACCCGTATTTGTGCCCTTTTTCCGCCGGACGAACTTGGAGCCCCGGCCTTCGGGCTGTTATTTTTGGACGCGGCTGTGCTCGTGGCCGATTTTTGGCACACGGAGGCGCCTCGCAAAGTCTCACGACATTCCGAGTACGGCGGGCGAAGTTGGCCGGCCCCACCCCCCAAGGCTATAGCCCATCCGTATTTGTTGCTTTTTTCCGCTGGAGGAACTTGGCGCCCCGGCCTTCGGGTGGTTATTTTGCGGTGCGACTGTGCCCGCGGCCTAGTTTTGGCACACGGAGGTGCCTCGCAAAGTCTCGCACCATTCCGAGTCCGGCGGACGAAGTTGGCCAGCCCCACGCCCCAAGGCTATAGCCCACCCGTTTTTGTGTCCTTTTTCCTCTGGACGAAATTGGCGCCCCGGCCTTCGTGCGGTTATTTTTGGGCGCAGCTGTGCCCGAGGCCTATTTTTGGCACACGGATGTGCCTCACAAAGTCTCGCGCCATTCCGAGTCCCGCAGACGAAGTTGGCCTGCCCCAACCCCCAAGGCTATAGCCCACCCGTATTTGTGGCCTTTTTCCGCTGGACGAACTTGGCGCCCCGGCCTTCGGGCGGTTATTTTTGGGCGCGGCTGGGCCCGCGGCTTATTTTTGGCACACGGACGCACCTCGAAGAGTCTGGCGCCATTCCGAGTCCGGCGGACGAAGTTGGCGATCCCCACCCCCAAAGGCTATAGCCCACCCGTTTTTGTGGCCTTTTTCCGCTGGATGAACTTGGCGCCCCGGCCTTCGGGCGGTTATTTTTTGCCGTGGCTGTGCCCGCGGCCCATTTTTGGCCCACGGAGGTGCCTCGCAAAGTCTCGCGCCATTCCGAATCCGGCAGATGAAGTTGGCTAGCCCCACCCCCCAAGGATATAGCCCACCCGTTTTTGTGGCCTCTTTCCGCTGGACGAACTTGGCGCCCCGGCCTTCGGGCGGTTATTTTTGGCGCGGCTGTGCCCGCGGCCTATTTTTGGCACACGGAGGCGCCTCGAAAAGTCTCGCGCCATTTGGAGTCCGGCGGACGGAGTTGGCCAGCCCCACCCCCCAAGGCTATAGCCCACCCGTTTTTGTGGCCTTTTTCCGCTGGATGAACTTGGCGCCCCGGCCTTCGGGCGGTTATTTTTTGCCGTGGCTGTGCCCGCGGCCCATTTTTGGCCCACGGAGGCGCCTCGCAAAGTCTCGCGCCATTCCGAATCCGGCGGACGAAGTTGGCCAGCCCCACCCCCCAAGGCTATAGCCCACCCGTATTTGTGGCCTTTTTCCGCTGGACAAACTTGGCGCCCCTGCCTACGGCCGGTTATTTTGGGGCGCGGCTGTGCCCGCGGCCTATTTTTGGCACACGGAGGCGCCTCGTAAAGTCTCGCGCCATTCCGAGTCCGGCGGACGAAGTTGGCCAGTCCCACCCCTCAAGACTATAGCCCACCCGTTTTTGTGGCCTTTTTCCGCTGGACGAACTTGGCGCCCCGGCCTTCGGGCGGTTATTTTTGGGCGCCGCTGTGCCCGCGGCCTATTTTTGGCACACGGAGATGCCTCGCAAAGCCTCGCGCCATTCCGAGTCCTGCGGACGAAGTTGGCCAGCCCCACCCCCCAAGGCTATAGCCCACCCGTTTCTGTGGCCATTTTCCGCTGGACGAACTTGGCGCTCCGGCCTTCGGGCGGTTATTTTTGGGTGCAGCTGTGCCCGCGGCCTATTTTTGGCACACGGAGGTGCCTCGCAAAGTCTCGCGCCATTCCGAGTCCGGCGGACGAAGTTGGCCAGCCCCACCCCCCAAGGCTATAGCCCACCCGTATTTGTGGCCTTTTTCCGCTGGACGAACTTGGTGGCCCGGCCTTCGGGCGGTTATTTTTGGGCGCGGCTGTGCCCGCGGCCTATTTTTGGCACACGGAGGCACCTCGCAAAGTCTCGTGCCATTCCAAGTCCGGCGGACGAAGTTGGCCGGCCCCACCCCCCAAGGCAATAGCCCACCCGTATTTGTGGCCTTTTCCCGCTGGACAAACTTGGCGCCCCGGCCTTCGGGCGGTTATTTTTGGGCGCGGCAGTGCCCGCGGCCTATTTTTGACACACGGAGTTACCTCGCAAAGTCTCGCGCCATTCCGAGTCCGGCGGACGAAGTTGGCCGGCCCCACCCCCCAAGGCTATAGCCCCCCCGTATTTGTGGCCTTTTTCCGCTGGACAAACTTGGCGGCCCTGCCTTCGGGTGGTTATTTTTGGGCGCGGCTGTGCCCGCGGCCTATTTTTGGCACATGGTGTTGCCTCGCAAAGTCTCGTGCCATTCCGAGTCCGGCGGACGAAGTTTGCCAGCCCCACCCCCAAAGGCTATAGCCCACCCATTTTTGTGGCCTTTTTCCGCTGGACGAACTTGGCGCCCCGGCCTTCGGGCAGTTATTTTTGGGCGCGGCATTGCCCACGGCCTATTTTTGGCACACGGAGTCGCCTCGCAAAGTCTCGCGCCATTCCGAGTCCGGCGGACGAAGTTGGCCAGCCCCACCCCGCAAGGCTATAGCCCACCCGTATTTGTGGCCTTTTTCCGCTGGACGAACTTGGCACCCAGGCCTTCGGGCGGTTATTTTTGGCTGCGGCTGTGCCCGCAGCCTATTTTTGGCAAACGGAGGAGCCTCGCAAAGTCTCGCGCCATTCCGAGTCCGGCGGACGAAGTTGGCCAGTCCCACCCCTCAAGACTATAGCCCACCCGTTTTTGTGGCCTTTTTCTGCTGGACGAACTTCGCGTCCCGGCCTTCGGGCGGTTATTTTTGGGCGCGGCTGTGCCCGCGGCTTATTTTTTGGCACACAGAGGCGCCTCGCAAAGTGTCGCGCCATTCCGAGTCCGCCGGACGAAGTTGGCCAGCCCCACCCCCCAAGGCTATAACCCTCCCGTTTTTGTGGCCTTTTCCCGCTGGACGAACTTGGCGCCCCGGCCTTCGGGCGGTTATTTTTGGGCGCCGCTGTGCCCGCGGCCTATTTTTGGCACACGGAGATGCCTCGCAAAGCCTCACGCCATTCCGAGTCCTCCGGACGAAGTTGGCCAGCCCCACCCCCCAAGGCTATAGCCCACCCGTTTTTGTGGCCATTTTCCGCTGGACGAACTTGGCGCCCCGGCCTTCGGGTGGTTATTTTTGGGCGCGGCTGTGCCCGCGGCCTATTTTTGGCACACGGCGGCACCTCGCAAAGTCTCGCGCCATTCCGAGTCCGGCGGACGAAGTTTGCCGGCCCCACCCCCCAAGGCTCTAGCCCACCCGTATTTGTGGCCTTTTTCCGCTGGACGAACTTGGCGCCCCGGCCTTCGGGCAGTTATTTTTGGGTGCGGCTGTGCCCGCGGCCTATTTTTGGCACACGGAGGCACCTCGCAAAGTCTCGCGCCATTCCGAGTCCGGCGGACGAAGTGGGCCGGCCCCACCCCCCAAGGCTATAGCCCACCCGTATTTGAGGCCTTTTCCCGCTGGACAAACTTGGCGCCCCGGCCTTCTGGCGGTTATTTTTGGGCGCGGCTGTGCCCGCGGCCTATTTTTGGCACACGCAGGCGCCTCGCAAAGTCTCGCGCCATTCCGAGTCCGGCGGACGAAGTTGGCCAGCCCCACCCCCCAAGGCTATAGCCCACCGGTGTTTGTGGCCTTTTTCCGCTGGACGAACTTGGTGGCCCGGCCTTCGGGTGGTTATTTTTGGGCGCGGCTGTGCCCGCAGCCTATTTTTGGCACACGGAGGCACCTCGCAAAGTCTCGCGCCATTCCAAGTCTGGCGGACGAAGTTGGCCGGCCCCACCCCCCAAGGCTATAGCCCACCCGTATTTCTGGCCTTTTTCCGCTGGACGAACTTGGCGCCCCGGCCTTCGGGCAGTTATTTTTGGGCGCTGCTGTGCCCGCGGCCTGTTTTTGGCACACGGAGGCACCTCGCAAAGTCTCGCGCCATTCCGAGTCCGGCGGACGAAGTGGGCCGGCCCCACCCCCCAAGCCAATAGCCCACCCGTATTTGTGGCCTTTTCCCGCTGGACAAACTTGGCGCCCCGGCCTTCGGGCGGTTATTTTTGGGCGCGGCTGTGCCCGCGGCCTATTTTTGGCACACGGAGTTGCTTCGTAAAGTCTCGCGCCATTCCGAGTCCGGCGGACGACGTTGGCCAGCCCCACCCCCCAAGGCTATAGCCCACCCGTATTTGTGGCCTTTTTCCGCTGGACGAACTTGGCGGCCCTGCCTTCGGGCGGTTATTTTTGGGCGCGGCTGTGCCCGCGGCCTATTTTTGGCACACGGTGTTACCTCGCAAAGTCTCGCGCCATTCCGAGTCCGGCGGACGAAGTTTGCCAGTCCCACCCCCAAAGGCTATAACCCACCCGTTTTTGTGGCCTTTTTCCGCTGGACGAACTTGGCGCCCCAGCCTTCGGGCAGTTATTTTTCGGCGCGGCAGTGCCCACGGCCTATTTTTGGCACACCGAGGCGCCTCGCAAAGTCTCGCGCCATTCCGAGTCCGGCGGACGAAGTTGGCCAGCCCCACCCCGCAAGGCTATAGCCCACCCGTATTTGTGGCCTATTTCCGCTGGACGAACTTGGCGCCCAGGCCTTCGGGCGGTTATTTTTGGCTGCGGCTGTGCCCGCGGCCTATTTTTGGCTCACCGAGGCACCTCGCAAAATACTCGCGCCATTCCGAGTCCGGCGGACAAAGTTGGCCAGCCCCACCCCCCAAGGCTATAGCCCACCCGTATTTGTGGCCTTTTTCCGCTGGAAGAAGTTGGCGCTCCGGCCTTCGGGCGGTTATTTTTGGGCGCGCCTGTGCCCGCGGCCTAGTTTTGGCACACGGAGGCACCTCGCAAAGTCTCGCGCCATTCCGAGTCCGGCGGACGAAGTTGGCCGGCCCCACCCCCCAAGGCAATAGCCCACCCGTATTTGTGGCCTTTTCCCGCTGGACAAACTTGGCGCCCCGGCCTTCGGGCGGTTATTTTTGGGTGCGGCTGTGCCCGCGGCCCATTTTTGGCACACAGAGGCACCTCGCAAAGTCTCGCGCCATTCCGAGTCTGGGGGACGAAGTGTGCCGGCCCCACCCCCCAAGGCAATAGCCCACCCGTATTTGTGGCCTTTTCCGCTGGACGAACTTGGCGGCCCTGCCTTCGGGCGGTTATTTTTGGGCGCGGCTGTGCCCGCGGCCTATTTTTTGCACACGGTGTTGCCTCGCAAAGTCTCGCGCCATTCCGAGTCCGGCGGACGAAGTGGGCCGGCCCCACCCCCGAAGGCAATAGCCCACCCGTATTTGTGGCCTTTTCCCGCTGGACGAACTTGGCGGCCCTGCCTTCGGGCGGTTATTTTTGGGCGCGGCTGTGCCCGCGGCCTATTTTTGGCACACGGAGGCGCCTCGCAAAGTCTCGCGCCATTCCGAGTCCGGCGGACGACGTTGGCCAGCCCCACCCCCCAAGGCTATAGCCCACCCGTATTTCTGGCCTTTTCCCGCTGGACAAACTTGGCGCCCCGGCCTTCTGGCGGTTATTTTTGGGCGCGGCTGTGCCCGCGGCCTATTTTTGGCACACGGTGTTGCCTCGCAAAGTCTCGCGCCATTCCGAGTCCGGCGGACGAAGTGGGCCGGCCCCACCCCCCAAGGCTATAGCCCACCCGTTTTTGTGGCCTTTTTCCGCTGGATGAAATTGGCGCCCCGGCCTTCGGGCGGTTATTTTTGGGCTGGGCTGCCCCCGCGGCCTATTTTTGGCACACGGAGGTGCCTCGCAAAGTCTCGCGCCATTCCGAGTCCGGCGGATGAAGTTGGCCAGTCCCACCCCTCAAGACTATAGCCCACCCGTTTTTGTGGCCTTTTTCCGCTGGACGAACTTGGCGTCCCGGCCTTCGGGCGGTTATTTTTGGGCGCAGCCGTGCCCGCGGCCTATTTTTTGGCACACAGAGGCGCCTCACAAAGTGTCGCGCCATTCCGAGTCCGGCGGACGAAGTTGGCCAGCCCCACCCCCAAAGGCTATAGCCCACCCTTTTTTGTGGCCTTTTTCCGCTGGATGAAATTGGCGCCCCGGCCTTCGGGCGGTTATTTTTGGGCTGGGCTGCCCCCGCGGCCTATTTTTGGCACACGGAGGCGCCTCGCAAAGTCTCGCGCCATTCCGAGTCCGGCGGACGAAGTTGGCCAGCCCCACCCCCCAAGGCTATAGCCCACCCGTTTTTGTGGCCTTTTTCCGCTGGACGAACGTGGCGCCCCGACCTTCGGGCGGTTATTTTTGGGCGCCGCTGTGCCCGCGGCCTATTTTTGGCACACGGAGATGCCTCGCAAAGCCTCGCGCCATTCCGAGTCCTGCGGACGAAGTTGGCCAGCCCCACCCCCCAAGGCTATTGCCCACCCGTTTTTGTGGCCATTTTCCGCAGGACGAACTTGGCGCCCCGGCCTTCGGGCGGTGATTTTTGGGCGTGGCTGTGCCCGCGGCCTATTTTTGGCACACGGAGGCACCTCGCAAAGTCTCGCGCCATTCCGAGTCCGGCGGACGAAGTTTGCCGGCACCACCCCCCAAGGTTCTAGCCCACCCGTATTTGTGGCCTTTTTCCACTGGACGAACTTGGCGCCCCGGCCTTTGGGCAGTTATTTTTGGGTGCGGCTGTGCCCGCGGCCTATTTTTGGCACACGGAGGCACCTCGCAAAGTCTCGCACCATTCCGAGTCCGGCGGACGAAGTGGGCCGGCCCCACCCCCCAAGGCAATAGCCCACCCGTATTTGTGGCCTTTTCCCGCTGGACAAACTTGGCGCCCCGGCCTTCGGGTGGTTATTTTTGGGCGCGGCTGTGCCCGCGGCCTATTTTTGGAACACGGAGTTGCCTCGCAAAGTCTCGCGCCATTCCGAGTCCGGCGGACGACGTTGGCCAGCCCCACCCCCCAAGGCTATAGCCCACCCGTATTTGTGGCCTTTTTCCGCTGGACGAACTTGGCGGCCCTGCCTTCGGGCGGTTATTTTTGGGCGCGGCTGTGTCCGCGGCCTATTTTTGGCACACGGTGTTGCCTCGCAAAGTCTCGCGCCATTCCGAGTCCGGCGGACGAAGTTTGCCAGCCCCACCCCCAAAGGCTATAGCCCACCCGTTTTTGTGGCCTTCTTCCGCTGGACGAACTTGGCGCCCCGGCCTTCGGGCAGTTATTTTTGGGCGCGGCAGTGCCCACGGCCTATTTTTGGCACACGGAGGCGCCTCGCAAAGTCTCGCGCCATTCCGAGTCCGGCGGACGAAGTTGGCCAGCCCCACCCCGCAAGGCTATAGCCAACCCGTATTTGTGGCCTTTTTCCGCTGGACGAACTTGGCGCCCAGGCCTTCGGGCGGTTATTTTTGGCTGCGGCTGTGCCTGCGGCCTATTTTTGGCACACCGAGGCGCCTCGCAAAAGTCTAGCGCCATTCCGAGTCCGGCGGACAAAGTTGGCCAGCCCCACCCCCCAAGGCTATAGCCAACCCGTATTTGTGGCCTTTTTCCGCTGGACGAACTTGGCGCCCAGGCCTTCGGGCGGTTATTTTTGGCTGCGGCTGTGCCTGCGGCCTATTTTTGGCACACCGAGGCGCCTCGCAAAAGTCTAGCGCCATTCCGAGTCCGGCGGACAAAGTTGGCCAGCCCCACCCCCCAAGGCTATAGCCCACCCGTATTTGTGGCCTTTTCCCGCTGGAGAAACTTGGCGCCCCGGCCTTCGGGCAGTTATTTTTGGGCGCGGCTGTGCCCGCGGCCTATTTTTGGCACACGGAGTTGCCTCACAAAGTCTCGCGCCATTCCCAGTCCGGCGGACGACGTTGGCCAGCCCCACCCCCCAAGGCTATAGCCCAACCGTATTTGTGGCCTTTTTCCGCTGGACGAACTTGGCGGCCCTGCCTTCGGGCGGTTATTTTTGGGCGCGGCTGTACCCGCGGCCTATTTTTGGCACACGGTGTTGCCTCGCAAAGTCTCGCGCCATTCCGAGTCCGGCGGACGAAGTGGGCCGCCCCACCCCCCAAGGCAATAGCCCACCCGTATTTGTGGCCTTTTCCCGCTGGACAAACTTGGCGCCCCGGCCTTCGGGCGGTTATTTTTGGGCGCGGCTGTGCCCGCGGCCTATTTTTGGCACACGGTGTAGCCTCGCAAAGTCTCGCGCCATTCCGAGTCCGGCGGACGAAGTTTGCCAGCCCCACCCCCAAAGGCTATAGCCCACCCGTTTTTGTGGCCTCGCAAGGTCTCGCGCCATTCCGAGTCCGGCGGACGAAGTTGGCCAGCCCCACCCCGCAAGGCTATAGCCCACCCGTATTTGTGGCCTTTTTCCGCTGGACGAACTTGGCGCCCAGGCCTTCGGGCGGTTATTTTTGGCTGCGGCTCTGCCCGCGGCCTATTTTTGGCACACGGAGGCGCCTCGCAAAAGTCTCGCGCCATTCCGAGTCCGGCGGACAAAGTTGGCCAGCCCCACCCCCCAAGGCTATAGCCCACCCGTATTTGTGGCCTTTTTCCGCTGGAAGAACTTGGCGCTCCGGCCTTCGGGCGGTTATTTTTGGGCGCGCCTGTGCCCGCGGCCTATTTTTGGCACACGGAGGAACCTCGCAAAGTCTCGCGCCATTCCGAGTCCGGCGGACGAAGTTGGCCAGCCCCACCCCCCAAGGCTATATCCCACCCTTTTTGTGGCCTTTTTCCGCTGGACGAACTTGGCGGCCCTGCCTTCGGGCGGTTATTTTTGGGCGCGGCTGTGCCTGCAGCCTATTTTTGGCACACGCAGGTGCCTCGCAAAGTCTCGCACCATTCCGAGTCCGGCGGACGAAGTTGGCCAGCCCCACCCCCCAAGGCTATAGCTCACCCGTATTTGTGGCCTTTTTCCGCTGGACGAACTTGGCGCCCCAGCCTTCACGTGGTAATTTTTGGGTGCGACTGTGCCCGCGGCCTATTTTTGGCACACGGAGGTGCCTCGTAAAGTCCCTTGCCATTCCGAGTCCGGCGGACGAAGTTGGCAAGCCCCACCCCCCAAGGCTATAGTCCACCCGTTTTTGTGGCCTTTTTCCGCTGGACGAACTTGGCGCCCCGGCCTTCGGGCGGTTATTTTTTGCTGCGGCTGTTCCGGCGGCCTATTTTTGGCACACGGAGGTGCCTTGCAAAGTCTCGTACCATTCCGAGTCCGGCGGACGAAGTTGGCCAGCCCCACCCCCCAAGGCTATAGCCCACCCGTATTTGTGGCCTTTTTCCGCTGGACGAACTTGGCGCCCAGGCCTTCGGGCGGTTATTTTTTGCAGCGGCTGTTCCGGCGGCCTATTTTTGGCACACGGAGGTGCCTTGCAAAGTCTCGTACCATTCCGAGTCCGGCGGACGAAGTTGGCCAGCCCCACCCCCCAAGGCTATAGCCCACCCGTATTTGTGGCCTTTTTCCGCTGGACGAACTTGGCGCCCAGGCCTTCGGGCAGTTATTTTAGGGCGTGGCTGTGCCCGCGGCCTATTTTTGGCACACGGAGGCGCCTCAAAAAGTCTCGTGCCATTCCGCGTCCGGCGGACGAAGTTGGCCAGCCCCAACCCCAAGGCGATAGCCCACCCGTTTTTGTGGCCTTTTTCCGCTGGACGAACATGGCGTCCCAGCCATCGGGCGGTTATTGTTGGGTACGGCTGTGCCCGCGGCCTATATTTGGCACACGGAGGCGCCTCGCAAAGTCTCGCGCCATTCCGAGTCCGGCGGACGAAGTTGGCCAGCCCCACCCCCCAAGGCTATAGCCCACCCGTATTTGTGGCCTTTTTCCGCTGGACGAACTTGGCGCCCCGGCCTTCGGGCGGTTATTTTTGCTCGCCGCTGTGCCCGCGGCCTATTTTTGGCACACGGAGATGCCTCGCAAAGCCTCGCGCCATTCCGAGTCCTGCGGACGAAGTTGGCCAGCCCCACCCCCCAAGGCTATAGCCCACCCGTTTTTGTGGCCATTTTCCGCTGGACGAACTTGGCGCCCCGGCCTTCGGGCGGTTATTTTTGGGCGCGGCTGTGCCCGCGGCCTATTTTTGGCACACGGAGGAACCTCGCAAAGTCTCGCGCCATTCCGAGTCCGCCGGACGAAGTTGGCCGGCCCCACCCCCCAAGGCTATAGACCACCCGTTTTTGTGGCCATTTTCCGCTTGACGAACTTGGCGCCCCGGCCTTCGGGCGGTTATTTTTAGGCGCGGCTGTGCCCGCGGCCTATTTTTGGCACACGGAGGCACCTCGCAAAGTCTCGCGCCATTCCGAGTCCTGCGGACGAAGTTGGCTAGCCCCACCCCCCAAGGCTATAGCCCACCCATTTTTGTGGCCATTTTCCGCTGGACGAACTTGGCGCCCCGGCCTTCGGGCGGTTATTTTTGGGCGCGGCTGTGCCCGCTGCCTATTTTTGGCACACGGAGGCACCTCGCAAAGTCTCGCGCCATTCCGAGTCCGGCGGACGAAGTTGGCCGGCCCCACCCCCCAAGGCTATAGCCCACCCGTATTTGTGGCCTTTTTCCGCTGGACGAACTTGGCGCCCCGGCCTTCGGGCGGTTATTTTTTGCTGCGGCTGTTCCGGTGGCCTATTTTTGGCACACGGAGGTGCCTTGCAATGTCTCGTACCATTCCGAGTCCGGCGGACGAAGTTGGCCAGCCCCACCCCCCGAGGCTATAGCCCACCCGTATTTGTGGCCTTTTTCCGCTGGACAAACTTGGCGCCCAGGCCTTCGGGCAGTTATTTTAGGGCGTGGCTGTGCCCGCAGCCTATTTTTGGCACACGGAGGCGCCTCAAAAAGTCTCGTGCCATTCCGCGTCCGGCGGACAAAGTTGGCCAGCCCCAACCCCAAGGCGATAGCCCACCCGTTTTTGTGGCCTTTTTCCGCTGGACGAACATGGCGTCCCAGCCTTCGGACGGTTATTGTTGGGTACGGCTGTGCCCGCGGCCTATTTTTGGCACACGGAGGCGCCTCGCAAAGTCTCGCGCCATTCCGAGTCCGGCGGACGAAGTTGGCCAGCCCCACCCCCCAAGGCTATAGCCCACCCGTATTTGTGGCCTTTTTCCGCTGGACGAACTTGGCGCCCCGGCCTTGGGGCGGTTATTTTTGCTCGCCGCTGTGCCCGCGGCCTATTTTTGGCACACGGAGATGCCTCGCAAAGCCTCGCGCCATTCCGAGTCCTGCGGACGAAGTTGGCCAGCCCCACCCCCCAAGGCTATAGCCCACCCGTTTTTGTGGCCATTTTCCGCTGGACGAACTTGGCGCCCCGGCCTTCGGGCGGTTATTTTTGGGCGCGGCTGTGCCCGCGGCCTATTTTTGGCACACGGAGGCACCTCGTAAAGTCTTGCGCCATTCCGAGTCCGGCGGACGAAGTGGGCCGGCCCCACCCCCCAAGGCTATAGCCCACCCGTTTTTGTGGCCATTTTCCGCTGGACGAACTTGGCGCCCCGGCCTTCGGGCGGTTATTTTTGGGCGCGGCTGTGCCCGCGGCCTATTTTTGGCACACGGAGGCACCTCGCAAAGTCTCGCGCCATTCCGAGTCCGGCGGACGAAGTGGGCCGGCCCCACCCCCCAAGGCAATTGCCCACCCGTATTTGTGGCCTTTTTCCGCTGGAAGAACTTGGCGCCCCGGCCTTCGGGCGGTTATTTTTTGGCGCGGTTCTTCCGGCGGCCTATTTTTGGTACACGGAGGCGCCTCCAAACTCTCGTACCATTCCGAGTCCGGCGGACGAAGTTGGCCAGCCCCACCCCCCGAGGCTATAGCCCACCCGTATTTGTGGCCTTTTTCCGCTGGACGAACTTGGCGCCCAGGCCTTCGGGTAGTTATTTTATGGCGTGGCTGTACCCGCGGCCTATTTTTGGCACACGGAGGCGCCTCGCAAAGCCTCGTGCCATTCCGCGTCCAGCGGACGAAGTTGGCCAGCCCCAACCCCAAGGCGATAGCCCACCCGTTTTTGTGGCCATTTTCCGCTGGACGAACTTGGCGCCCCGGCCTTCGGGCAGTTATTTTTGGGGGCGGCTGTGCCCGCGGCCTATTTTTGGCACACGGAGGCACCTCGCAAAGTCTCGCGCCATTCCGAGTCCGGCGGACGAAGTTGGCCAGCCCCACCCCCCAAGGCTATATCCCACCCGTTTTTGTGGCCTTTTTCCGCTGGACGAACTTGGCGCCCCAGCCTTCGGGCGGTTATTATTTGGGCGCGGCTGTGCCCGCCACCTATTTTTGGCAAACGGATATGCCTTGCAAAGTCTCGCGCCATTCCGAGTCCGGCGGACGAAGTTGGCCAGCCCCACCCCCCAAGGCTATAGCCCACCCGTTTTTGTGGCCTTTTTCCGCTGGACGAACTTGGCGCCCCCGCCTTCGGGTGGTTATTTTTGGGCGCCGCTGTGCCCGCGGCCTATTTTTGGCACACGGAGGTGCCTCGCAAAGCCTCGCGCCATTCCGAGTCCTGCGGACGAAGTTGGCCAGCCCCATCCCCCAAGGCTATAGCCCACCCGTTTTTGTGGCCATTTTCCGCTGGACGAACTTGGCGCCCCGGCCTTCGGGCGGTTATTTTTGGGCGCGGCTGTGCCCGCTGCCTATTTTTGGCACACGGAGGCACCTCGCAAAGTCTCGCGCCATTCCGAGTCCGGCGGACGAAGTTGGCCGGCCCCACCCCCCAAGGCTATAGCCCACCCGTATTTGTGGCCTTTTTCCGCTGGACGAACTTGGCGACCCGGCCTTCGGGCGGTTATTTTTTGCTGCGGCTGTTCCGGCGGCCTATTTTTGGCACACGGAGGTGCCTTGCAAAGTCTCGTACCATTCCGAGTCCGGCGGACGAAGTTGGCCAGCCCCACCCCCCAAGGCTATAGCCCACCCGTATTTGTGGCCTTTTTCCGCTGGACGAACTTGGCGCCCAGGCCTTCGGGCAGTTATTTTAGGGCGTGGCTGTGCCCGCGGCCTATTTTTGGTACACGGAGGCACCTCGCAAAGTCTCGTGCCATTCCGAGTCCGGCGGACGAAGTTGGCCGGCCCCACCCCCCAAGGCTATAGCCCACCCGTTTTTGTGGCCATTTTCCGCGGGACGAACTTGGCGCCCCGGCCTTCGGGCGGTTATTTTTGGGCGCGGCTGTGCCCGCGGCCTATTTTTGGCACATGGAGGCACCTCGCAAAGTCTCGCGCCATTCTGAGTCCGGCGGACGAAGTGGGCCGGCCCCACCCCCCAAGGCAATAGCCCACCCGTATTTGTGGCCTTTTTCCGCTGGAAGAACTTGGCGCCCCGGCCTTCAGGCGGTTATTTTTTGGTGCGGCTCTTCCGGCGGCCTATTTTTGGTACACGGAGGCGCCTCCAAAGTCTCGTACCATTCCGAGTCCGGCGGACGAAGTTGGCCAGCCCCACCCCCCGAGGCTATAGCCCACCCGTATTTGTGGCCTTTTTCCGCTGGACGAACTTGGCGCCCAGGCCTTCGGGTAGTTATTTTATGGCGTGGCTGTACCCGCGGCCTATTTTTGGCACACGGAGGCGCCTCGCAAAGCCTCGTGCCATTCCGCGTCCAGCGGACGAAGTTGGCCAGCCCCAACCCCAAGGCGATAGCCCACCCGTTTTTGTGGCCATTTTCCGCTGGACGAACTTGGCGCCCCGGCCTTCGGGCAGTTATTTTTGGGGGCGGCTGTGCCCGCGGCCTATTTTTGGCACACGGAGGCACCTCGCAAAGTCTCGCGCCATTCCGAGTCCGGCGGACGAAGTTGGCCAGCCCCACCCCCCAAGGCTATATCCCACCCGTTTTTGTGGCCTTTTTCCGCTGGACGAACTTGGCGCCCCAGCCTTCGGGCGGTTATTATTTGGGCGCGGCTGTGCCCGCCACCTATTTTTGGCAAACGGATATGCCTCGTAAAGTCTCGCGCCATTCTGAGTCCGGCGGACGAAGTTGGCCAGCCCCACCCCCCAAGGCTATAGCCCACCCGTTTTTGTGGCCTTTTTCCGCTGGACGAACTTGGCGCCCCAGCCTTCGGGTGGTTATTTTTGGGCGCCGCTGTGCCCGCGGCCTATTTTTGGCACACGGAGGTGCCTCGCAAAGCCTCGCGCCATTCCGAGTCCTGCGGACGAAGTTGGCCAGCCCCATCCCCCAAGGCTATAGCCCACCCGTTTTTGTGGCCATTTTCCGCTGGACGAACTTGGCGCCCCGGCCTTCGGGCGGTTATTTTTGGGCGCGGCTGTGCCCGCTGCCTATTTTTGGCACACGGAGGCACCTCGCAAAGTCTCGCGCCATTCCGAGTCCGGCGGACGAAGTTGGCCGGCCCCACCCCCCAAGGCTATAGCCCACCCGTATTTGTGGCCTTTTTCCGCTGGACGAACTTGGCGACCCGGCCTTCGGGCGGTTATTTTTTGCTGCGGCTGTTCCGGCGGCCTATTTTTGGCACACGGAGGTGCCTTGCAAAGTCTCGTACCATTCCGAGTCCGGCGGACGAAGTTGGCCAGCCCCACCCCCCAAGGCTATAGCCCACCCGTATTTGTGGCCTTTTTCCGCTGGACGAACTTGGCGCCCAGGCCTTCGGGCAGTTATTTTAGGGCGTGGCTGTGCCCGCGGCCTATTTTTGGTACACGGAGGCACCTCGCAAAGTCTCGTGCCATTCCGAGTCCGGCGGACGAAGTTGGCCGGCCCCACCCCCCAAGGCTATAGCCCACCCGTTTTTGTGGCCATTTTCCGCGGGACGAACTTGGCGCCCCGGCCTTCGGGCGGTTATTTTTGGGCGCGGCTGTGCCCGCGGCCTATTTTTGGCACACGGAGGCACCTCGCAAAGTCTCGCGCCATTCTGAGTCCGGCGGACGAAGTGGGCCGGCCCCACCCCCCAAGGCAATAGCCCACCCATATTTGTGGCCTTTTTCCGCTGGAAGAACTTGGCGCCCCGGCCTTCAGGCGGTTATTTTTTGGTGCGGCTCTTCCGGCGGCCTATTTTTGGTACACGGAGGCGCCTCCAAAGTCTCGTACCATTCCGAGTCCGGCGGACGAAGTTGGCCAGCCCCACCCCCCGAGGCTATAGCCCACCCGTATTTGTGGCCTTTTTCCGCTGGACGAACTTGGCGCCCAGGCCTTCGGGTAGTTATTTTAGGGCGTGGCTGTACCCGCGGCCTATTTTTTGCACACGGAGGCGCCTCGCAAAGTCTCGTGCCATTCCGCGTCCAGCGGACGAAGTTGGCCAGCCCCAACCCCAAGGCGATAGCCCACCCGTTTTTGTGGCCATTTTCCGCTGGACGAACTTGGCGCCCCGGCCTTCGGGCGGTTATTTTTGGGCGCGGCTGTGCCCGCGGCCTATTTTTGGCACACGGAGGCACCTCGCAAAGTCTCGCGCCATTCCGAGTCCGGCGGACGAAGTTGGCCAGCCCCACCCCCCAAGGCTATATCCCACCCGTTTTTGTGGCCTTTTTCCGCTGGACGAACTTGGCGCCCCAGCCTTCGGGCGGTTATTATTTGGGCGCGGCTGTGCCCGCCACCTATTTTTGGCAAACGGATGTGCCTCGCAAAGTCTCGCGCCATTCCGAGTCCGGCGGACGAAGTTGGCCAGCCCCGCCCCCCAAGGCTATATCCCACCCGTTTTTGTGGCCTTTTTCCGCTGGACGAACTTGGCGCCCCAGCCTTCGGGCGGTTATTATTTGGGCGCGGCTGTGCCCGCCACCTATTTTTGGCAAACGGATGTGCCTCGCAAAGTCTCGCGCCATTCCGAGTCCGGCGGACGAAGTTGGCCAGCCCCACCCCCCAAGGCTATAGCCCACCCGTTTTCGTGGCCTTTTTCCGCTGGACGAACTTGGCGCCCCGGCCTTCGGGCGGTTATTTTTGGGCGCGGTTGTGCCCGCTGCCTATTTTTGGCACACGGAGGCACCTCGCAAAGTCTCGCGCCATTCCGAGTCCGGCGGACGAAGTTGGCCGGCCCCACCCCCCAAGGCTATAGCCCACCCGTATTTGTGGCCTTTTTCCGCTGGACGAACTTGGCGACCCGGCCTTCGGGCGGTTATTTTTTGCTGCGGCTGTTCCGGCGGCCTATTTTTGGCACACGGAGGTGCCTTGCAAAGTCTCGTACCATTCCGAGTCCGGCGGACGAAGTTGGCCAGCCCCACCCCCCAAGGCTATAGCCCACCCGTATTTGTGGCCTTTTTCCGCTGGACGAACTTGGCGCCCCAGCCTTCGGGCGGTTATTTTTGGACGCGGCTGTGCCCGCGGCCTATTTTTGGCACACGGAGGCACCTCGCAAAGTCTCGCGCCATTCCGAGTCTGGCGGACGAAGTTGGCCGGCCCCACCCCCCAAGGCTATAGCCCACCCGTTTTTGTGGCCATTTTCCGCTGGACGAACTTCGCGCCCCGGCCTTCGGGCGGTTATTTTTGGGCGCGGCTGTGCCCGCGGCCTATTTTTGGCACACGGAGGCACCTCGCAAAGTCTCGCGCCATTCCGAGTCCGGCGGACGAAGTGGGCCGGCCCCACCCCCCAAGGCAATAGCCCACCCGTATTTGTGGCCTTTTTCCACTGGAAGAACTTGGCGCCCCGGCCTTCGGGCGGTTATTTTTTGGTGCGGCTCTTCCGGCGGCCTATTTTTGGTACACGGAGGCGCCTCCAAAGTCTCGTACCATTCCGAGTCCGGCGGACGAAGTTTGCCAGCCCCACCCCCCGAGGCTATAGCCCACCCGTATTTGTGGCCTTTTTCCGCTGGACGAACTTGGCGCCCAGGCCTTCGGGCAGTTATTTTAGGGCGTGGCTGTGCCCGCAGCCTATTTTTGGCACACGGAGGCGCCTCAAAAAGTCTCGTGCCATTCCGCGTCCGGCGGACGAAGTTGGCCAGCCCCAACCCCAAGGCGATAGCCCACCCGTTTTTGTGGCCTTTTTCCGATGGACGAACATGGCGTCCCAGCCTTCGGGCGGTTATTGTTGGGTACGGCTGTGCCCGTGGCCTATTTTTGGCACACGGAGGCGCCTTGCAAAGTCTCGCGCCATTCCGAGTCCGGCGGACGAAGTTGGCCAGCCCCACCCCCCAAGGCTATAGCCCACCCGTATTTGTGGCCTTTTTCCGCTGGACGAACTTGGCGCCCCGGCCTTCGGGCGGTTATTTTTGCTCGCCGCTGTGCCCGCGGCCTATTTTTGGCACACGGAGATGCCTCGCAAAGCCTCGCGCCATTCCGAGTCCTGCGGACGAAGTTGGCCAGCCCCACCCCCCAAGGCTATAGCCCACCCATTTTTGTGGCCATTTTCCGCTGGACGAACTTGGCGCCCCAGCCTTCGGGCGGTTATTTTTGGGCGCGGCTGTGCCCGCGGCCTATTTTTGGCACACGGAGGCACCTCGCAAAGTCTCGCGCCATTCCGAGTCTGGCGGACGAAGTTGGCCGGCCCCACCCCCCAAGGCTATAGCCCACCCGTTTTTGTGGCCATTTTCCGCTGGACGAACTTCGCGCCCCGGCCTTCGGGCGGTTATTTTTGGGCGCGGCTGTGCCCGCGGCCTATTTTTGGCACACGGAGGCACCTCGCAAAGTCTCGCGCCATTCCGAGTCCGGCGGACGAAGTGGGCCGGTCCCACCCCCCAAGGCAATAGCCCACCCGTATTTGTGGCCTTTTTCCGCTGGAAGAACTTGGCGCCCCGGCCTTCGGGCGGTTATTTTTTGGCGCGGCTCTTCCGGCGGCCTATTTTTGGTACACGGAGGCGCCTCCAAAGTCTCGTACCATTCCGAGTCCGGCGGACGAAGTTGGCCAGCCCCACCCCCCGAGGCTATAGCCCACCCGTATTTGTGGCCTTTTTCCGCTGGACGAACTTGGCGCCCAGGCCTTCGGGCAGTTATTTTAGGGCGTGGCTGTGCCCGCGGCCTATTTTTGGCACACGGAGGTGCCTCAAAAAGTCTCGTGCCATTCCGCGTCCGGCGGACGAAGTTGGCCAGCCCCAACCCCAAGGCGATTGCCCACCCGTTTTTGTGGCCTTTTTCCGCTGGACGAACATGGCGTCCCAGCCTTCGGGCGGTTATTGTTGGGTACGGCTGTGCCCGCGGCCTATTTTTGGCACACGGAGATGCCTCGCAAAGCCTCGCGCCATTCCGAGTCCTGCGGACGAAGTTGGCCAGCCCCACCCCCCAAGGCTATAGCCCAACCGTTTTTGTGGCCATTTTCCGCTGGACGAACTTGGCGCCCCGGCCTTCGGGCGGTTATTTTTGGGCGCGGCTGTGCCAGCGGCCTATTTTTGGCACACGGAGGCACCTCGCAAAGTCTCGCGCCATTCCGAGTCCGGCGGACGAAGTTGGCCGGCCCCACCCCCCAAGGCTATAGCCCACCCGTTTTTGTGGCCATTTTCCGCTGGACGAACTTGGCGCCCCGGCCTTCGGGCGGTTATTTTTGGGCGCGGCTGTGCCCGCGGCCTATTTTTGGCACACGGAGGCACCTCGCAAAGTCTCGCGCCATTCCGAGTCCGGCGGACGAAGTGGGCCGGCCCCACCCCCCAAGGCAATAGCCCACCCGTATTTGTGGCCTTTTTCCGCTGGAAGAACTTGGCGCCCCGGCCTTCGGGCGGTTATTTTTTGGCGCGGCTCTTCCGGCGGCCTATTTTTGGTACACGGAGGCGCCTCCAAAGTCTCGTACCATTCCGAGTCCGGCGGACGAAGTTGGCCAGCCCCACCCCCCAAGGCTATAGCCTACCCGTATTTGTGGCCTTTTTCCGCTGGACGAACTTGGCGCCCAGGCCTTCGGGTAGTTATTTTAGGGCATGGCTGTGCCCGCGGCCTATTTTTGGCACACGGAGGTGGCTCGCAAAGTCTCGTGCCATTCCGCGTCCAGCGGACGAAGTTGGCCAGCCCCAACCCCAAGGCGATAGCCCACCCGTTTTTATGGCCATTTTCCGCTGGACGAACTTGGCGCCCCGGCCTTCGGGCAGTTATTTTTGGGCGCGGCTGTGCCCGCGGTCTATTTTTGGCACACGGAGGCACCTCGCAAAGTCTCGCGCCATTCCGAGTCCGGCGGACGAAGTTGGCCAGCCCCACCCCCCAAGGCGCCCACCCGTATTTGTGGCCTTTTTCCGCTGGACGAACTTGGCGCCCAGGCCTTCGGGCAGTTATTTTAGGGCGTGGCTGTGCCCGCGGCCTATTTTTGGCACACGGAGGCGCCTCGCAAAGTCTCGTGCCATTCCGCGTCCAGCGGACGAAGTTGGCAAGCCCCACCCCCCAAGGCTATAGCCCACCCGTTTTTGTGGCTTTTTTCCGCTGGACGAACTTGGCGCCCCGGCCTTCGGGCGGTTAGTATTGGGCGCGGCTGTGCCCGCGGCCTATTTTTGGCACACGGAGGTGCCTCGCAAAGTCTCGTGCCATTCCGCGTCCAGCGGACGAAGTTGGCCAGCCCCAACCCCAAGGCGATAGCCCACCCGTTTTTGTGGCCTTTTTCCGCTGGACGAACTTGGCGTCCCGGCCTTCGGGCGGTTAGTATTGGGTGCGGCTGTGCCCGCGGCCTATTTTTGGCACACGGAGGCGCCTCGCAAAGTCTCGCGCCATTCCGAGTCCGGCGGACGAAGTTGGCCAGCCCCACCCCCCAAGGCTATAGCCCACACGTATTTGTGGCCTTTTTCCGCTGGACGAACTTGGCGCCCAGGCCTTCGGGCAGTTATTTTAGGGCGTGGCTGTGCCCGCGGCCTATTTTTGGCAACGGAGGCGCCTCAAAAAGTCTCGTGCCATTCCGCGTCCGGCGGACGAAGTTGGCCAGCCCCAACCCCAAGGCGATAGCCCACCCGTTTTTGTGGCCTTTTTCCGATGGACGAACATGGCGTCCCAGCCTTCGGGCGGTTATTGTTGGGTACGGCTGTGCCCGCGGCCTATTTTTGGCACACGGAGGTGCCTCGCTAAGTGCCATTCCGCGTCCAGCGGACGAAGTTGGCCAGCCCCAACCCCAAGGCGATAGCCCACCCGTTTTTGTGGCCTTTTTCCGCTGGACGAACTTGGCGTCCCGGCCTTCGGGCGGTTAGTATTGGGTGCGGCTGTGCCCGCGGCCTTTTTTTGGCACACGGAGGCGCCTCGCAAAGTCTCGCGCCATTCCGAGTCCGGCGGACGAAGTTGGCCAGCCCCACCCCCCAAGGCTATAGCCCACACGTATTTGTGGCCTTTTTCCGCTGGACGAACTTGGCGCCCAGGTCTTCGGGCAGTTATTTTAGGGCGTGGCTGTGCCGGCGGCCTATTTTTGGCACACGGAGGCGCCTCGCAAAGTCTCGTGCCATTCCGCGTCCAGCGGACAAAGTTGGCCAGCCCCAACCCCAAGGCGATAGCCCACCCGTTTTTGTGGCCTTTTTCCGCTGCACGAACTTGGCGTCCCGGCCTTCGGACGGTTAGTATTGGGCGCGGCTGTGCCCGCGGCCTATTTTTGGCACACGGAGGCGCCTTGCAAAGTCTCGCGCCATTCCGAGTCTGGGGGACGAAGTGTGCCAGCCCCACCCCCCAAGGCAATAGCCCACCCGTTTTTGTGGCCTTTTTCCGCTGGACGAACTTGGCGCCCCGGCCTTCACGTGGTTATTTTTGGGTGCGGCTGTGCCCGCGCCCTATTTTTGGCACACGGAGGCGCCTCGCAAAGTCTCGCGCCATTCCGAGTCTGGCGGATGAAGTGTGCCGGCCCCACCCCCCAAGGCTATAGCCCACCCGTTTTTGTGGCCTTTTTCCGCTGGACGAACTTGGCGCCCCGGTCTTCAGGTGGTTATTTTTGGGTGCGGCTGTGCCCGCGGCCTATTTTTGGCACACGGAGGCGCCTCGCAAAGTCTCGCGCCATTCCGAGTCCGGCGGACGAAGTTGGCCAGCCCCACCCCCGAAGGCTATAGCCCACCCGTTTTTGTGGCTTTTTTCCGCTGGACGAACTTGGCGCCCCGGCCTTCGGGCGGTTAGTATTGGGCGCGGCTGTGCCCGCGGCCTATTTTTGGCACACGGAGGTGCCTCGCAAAGTCTCGTGCCATTCCGCGTCCAGCGGACGAAGTTGGCCAGCCCCAACCCCAAGGCGATAGCCCACCCGTTTTTGTGGCCTTTTTCCGCTGGACGAACTTGGCGTCCCGGCCTTCGGGCGGTTAGTATTGGGTGCGGCTGTGCCCGCGGCCTATTTTTGGCACACGGAGGCGCCTCGCAAAGTCTCGCGCCATTCCGAGTCCGGCGGACGAAGTTGGCCAGCCCCACCCCCCAAGGCTATAGCCCACACGTATTTGTGGCCTTTTTCCGCTGGACGAACTTGGCGCCCAGGCCTTCGGGCAGTTATTTTAGGGCGTGGCTGTGCCCGCGGCCTATTTTTGGCAACGGAGGCGCCTCAAAAAGTCTCGTGCCATTCCGCGTCCGGCGGACGAAGTTGGCCAGCCCCAACCCCAAGGCGATAGCCCACCCGTTTTTGTGGCCTTTTTCCGATGGACGAACATGGCGTCCCAGCCTTCGGGCGGTTATTGTTGGGTACGGCTGTGCCCGCGGCCTATTTTTGGCACACGGAGGTGCCTCGCTAAGTGCCATTCCGCGTCCAGCGGACGAAGTTGGCCAGCCCCAACCCCAAGGCGATAGCCCACCCGTTTTTGTGGCCTTTTTCCGCTGGACGAACTTGGCGTCCCGGCCTTCGGGCGGTTAGTATTGGGTGCGGCTGTGCCCGCGGCCTTTTTTTGGCACACGGAGGCGCCTCGCAAAGTCTCGCGCCATTCCGAGTCCGGCGGACGAAGTTGGCCAGCCCCACCCCCCAAGGCTATAGCCCACACGTATTTGTGGCCTTTTTCCGCTGGACGAACTTGGCGCCCAGGTCTTCGGGCAGTTATTTTAGGGCGTGGCTGTGCCGGCGGCCTATTTTTGGCACACGGAGGCGCCTCGCAAAGTCTCGTGCCATTCCGCGTCCAGCGGACAAAGTTGGCCAGCCCCAACCCCAAGGCGATAGCCCACCCGTTTTTGTGGCCTTTTTCCGCTGCACGAACTTGGCGTCCCGGCCTTCGGACGGTTAGTATTGGGCGCGGCTGTGCCCGCGGCCTATTTTTGGCACACGGAGGCGCCTTGCAAAGTCTCGCGCCATTCCGAGTCTGGGGGACGAAGTGTGCCAGCCCCACCCCCCAAGGCAATAGCCCACCCGTTTTTGTGGCCTTTTTCCGCTGGACGAACTTGGCGCCCCGGCCTTCACGTGGTTATTTTTGGGTGCGGCTGTGCCCGCGCCCTATTTTTGGCACACGGAGGCGCCTCGCAAAGTCTCGCGCCATTCCGAGTCTGGCGGATGAAGTGTGCCGGCCCCACCCCCCAAGGCTATAGCCCACCCGTTTTTGTGGCCTTTTTCCGCTGGACGAACTTGGCGCCCCGGTCTTCAGGTGGTTATTTTTGGGTGCGGCTGTGCCCGCGGCCTATTTTTGGCACACGGAGGCGCCTCGCAAAGTCTCGCGCCATTCCGAGTCCGGCGGACGAAGTTGGCCAGCCCCACCCCCGAAGGCTATAGCCCACCCGTATTTGTGGCCTTTTTCCGTTGGACGAACTTGGCGCCCAGGCCTTCGGGCAGTTATTTTAGGGCGTGGCTGTGCCGGCGGCCTATTTTTGGCACACGGAGGCGCCTCGCAAAGTCTCGTGCCATTCCGCGTCCAGCGGACGAAGTTGGCAAGCCCCACCCCCCAAGGCTATAGCCCACCCGTTTTTGTGGCTTTTTTCCGCTGGACGAACTTGGCGCCCCGGCCTTCGGGCGGTTAGTATTGGGCGCGGCTGTGCCCGCGGCCTATTTTTGGCACACGGAGGTGCCTCGCAAAGTCTCGCGCCATTCCGAGTCTGGCGGACGAAGTGTGCCGGCCCCACCCCCCAAGGCTATAGCCCACCCGTTTTTGTGGCCTTTTTCCGCTGGACGACCTTAGCGTCCCGGCCTTCGGGTGGTTAGTGTTGGGCGCAGCTGTTCCCGCGGCCTATTTTTGGCACACGGAGGCGCCTCGCAAAGTCTCGCGCCATTCCGAGTCCGGCGGACGAAGTTGGCAAGCCCCACCCCACACCCAAGGCTATAGCCCACCCGTTTTTGTGGCCTTTTTCTGCTGGACGAACTTGGCGCCCCGGCCTTCGGGCGGTTATTTTTGGGCGTGGCTGTCCCCAAGGCCTATTTTTGGCAAACTCAGGCGCCTCGCAAAGTCTTGCGCAATTCCGAGTCCGGCGGACGAATTTGGCCAGCCCCGCCCCCCAAGGCTATAGCCCACCCGATTTTGTGGCCTTTTTCCGCTGGACGAACTTGGCGCCCCAGCCTTCGGGCAGTTATTTTTGGGCGCGGCTGTGCCCGCGGCCTATTTTTGGCACACGGAGGCGCCTCGTAAAATCTCGCGCCATTCCCAGTCCGGCGGACGAAGTTGGCCAGCCCCACCCCCCAAGGCTATACCCCACCCATATTTTTGGCCTTTTTCCGCTGGACGAACATGGCGCCCCGGCCATCGGCCGGTTATTTTTGGGCGCGGCTGAGCTCGCGGCCTATTTTTGGCACATGGAGGCGCCTCGCAAAGTCTCGCGCCATTCCGAGTCCGGCGGACAAAGTTGGCCAGCCCAACCGCCCAAGGCTATAGCCCACCCGTATTTTTGGCTTTTTTCGGCTGGACGAACATGGCGCCCCGGCCTTCGGGCGGTTATTTTTGGTCGCGGCTGTGCCCGCGGCCTATTTTTGGCACAGGGAGGCGCCTCGCAAAGTCTCGCGCCATTCCGAGTCCGGCGGATGAAGTTGGCGAGCCCCACTCCCCAATGCTATAGCCCACCCGTATTTTTGGCCTTTTTCCGCTGGACGAACATGGCGCCCCGGCCTTCGGGCGGTTATTTTTGGGCGCGGTTGTGCCCACGGCCTATTTTTGGCACACGGAGGCGCCTCGCTAAGTCTCGCGCCATTCCGAGTCCGGCGGACGAAGTTGGCAAGCCCCACCCCACACCCAAGGCTATAGCCCACCCGTTTTTGTGGCCTTTTTCTGCTGGACGAACTTGGCGCCCCGTCCTTCGGGCGGTTATTTTTGGGCGTGGCTGTGCCCAAGGCCTATTTTTGGTAAACTCAGACGCCTCGCAAAGTCTTGCGCAATTCCGAGTCCGGCGGACGAATTTGGCCAGCCCCACCCCCCAAGGCTATAGCCCACCCGATTTTGTGGCCTTTTTCCGCTGGACGAACTTGGCGCCCCAGCCTTCAGGCTGTTATTTTTGGGCGCGGCTGTGCCCGTGGCCTATTTTTGTCAAACGGAGGTGCCTCGCAAAGTCTCGCGCCATTCTGAGTCCGGCGGACGAAGTCGGCCAGCCCCACCCCCCAAGGCTATAGCCCACCCATTTTTGTGGCTTTTTTCCGTTGGACGAATTCGGCGCCCCAGCCTTCGTGCGGTTATTTTTGGGCGCGGCTGTGCCCGCGGCCTATTTTTGGCACACGGAGGCGCCTCGCAAAGTCTCGCGCCATTCCGAGTCCGGCGGACGAAGTTGGCAAGCCCCACCCCACACCCAAGGCTATAGCCCACCCGTTTTTGTGGCTTTTTTCTGCTGGACGAACTTGGCGCCCCGGCCTTCGGGCGGTTATTTTTGGGCGTGGCTGTGCCCAAGGCCTGTTTTTGGCAAACTCAGGCGCCTCGCAAAGTCTTGCGCAATTCCGAGTCCGGCGGACGAATTTGGCCAGCCCCACCCCCCAAGGCTATAGCCCACCCGATTTTGTGGCCTTTTTCCGCTGGACGAACTTGGCGCCCCGGCCTTCGGGCGGTTATTTTTTATCGCGGCTGTGCCCGCGGCCTATTTTTGGCACACGGAGGCGCCTCGCAAACTCACGCGCCATTCCGAGTCCGGCGGACGAAGTTGGCCAGCCCACCCCCCAAGGCTATAGCCCACCCGTATTTTTGGCCTTTTTCCGCTGGACGAACATGGCGCCCCGGCCTTCGGGCGGTTATTTTTGGGCGCGGTTGTGCCCACGGCCTATTTTTGGCACACGGAGGCGCCTCGCAAAGTCTCGCGCCATTCCGAGTCTGGCGGACGAAGTTGGTAAGCCCCACCCCACACCCAAGGCTATAGCCCACCCGTATTTGTGGCCTTTTTCCGCTGGACGAACTTGGCGCCCCGGCCTTCGGGCAGTTATTTTTTGGCGCGGCTGTGCCTGCGGCCTATTTTTGGCACATGGAGGTGCCTCGCAAAGTCTCGCGCCATTCCGAGTCCGGCGGACAAAGTTGGCCAGCCCCACGCCCCGAGGCTATAGCCCACCCGTTTTTGTGGCCTTTTTCCGCTGGACGAACTTGGCGCCCCGGCCTTCGGGCTGTTATTTTTGGGCGCGGCTGTGCCCGCGGCTTATTTTGGGCACACGGAGGCCCCTCGCAAAATCTCGCGCCATTCCCAGTCGGGTGGACGAAGTTGGCTAGCCTCACCCCCCAAGGCTATAGCCCACCCATATTTTTGGCCCTTTTCCGCTGGACGAACATGGCGCCCAGGCCATCGGGCTGTTATTTTTGGGCGCGGCTGTGCCCGCGGCCTATTTTTGGTACATGGAGGCGCCTCGCAAAGTCTCGCGCCATTCCGAGTCCGGCGGACGAAGTTGGCCAGCCCAACCGCCCAAGGCTATAGCCCACCCGTATTTTTGGCCTTTTTCCGCTGGACGAAATTGGCGCCCCGGCCTTCGGGCGGTTATTTTTGGGCGCGGCTGTGCCCGCGGCCTATATTTGGCACAGGGAGGCGCCTCGCAAAGTCTCGCGCCATTCCGAGTCTGGCGGACGAAGTTGGCCAGCCCCACCCCCCAAGGCTATAGCCCACCCGTATTTTTGGCCTTTTTCCGCTGGACGAACATGGCGCCCCGGCCTTTGGGCGGTTATTTTTGGGCGCGGTTGTGGCCACGGCCTAGATTTGGCACACGGAGGATCCTCGCAAAGTCTCGCGCCATTCCGAGTCCGGCGGACGAAGTTGGCAAGCCCCACCCCACACCCAAGGCTATAGCCCACCCGTTTTTGTGGCTTTTTTCTGCTGGACGAACTTGGCGCCCCGGCCTTCGGGCGGTTATTTTTGGGCGCGGCTGTGCCCGCGGCCTATTTTTGGCAAACTGAGGCGCCTCGCAAAGTCTCGTGCAATTCCGAGTCCAGCGGACGAATTTGGCCTGCCCCACCCCCCAAGGCTATAGCCCACCCGATTTTGTGCCCTTCTTCCGCTGGACGAACTTGGCGCCCCGGCCTTCGGGCGGTTATTTTTGGGTGCGGCTGAGCCCGCGGCCTATTTTTGGCACACGGAGGCGCCTCGCAAAGTCTCGCCCCATTCCGAGTCCGGCGGACGAAGTCGGCCAGCCCCACCCCCCAAGGCTATTGCCCACCCGTTTTTGTGGCCTTTTTCCGCTGGACGAACTTGGTGCCCCGGCCATCGGGCGGTTATTTTTGGGCGCGGCTGTGCCCGCGGCCTATTTTTGGCAAACTGAGGTGCCTCGCAAAGTCTCGTGCAATTCCGAGTCCGGCGGACGAATTTGGCCAGCCCCACCCCCCAAGGCTATAGCCCATGTGGCCTTTTTCCGCTGGACGAACTTGGCGCCCCGGCCTTCGGGCGGTTATTTTTGGGCGCGGCTGTCTCCGCGGCCTTTTTTTGGTACACGGAGGCGCCCCGCAAAGTCTCGCGCCATTCCGAGTCCGGCGGACGAAGTCGGCCAGCCCCACCCCCCAAGGCTATAGCCCACCCGTATTTTTGGCCTTTTTCCGCTGGACGAACATGGCGCCCCGTCCTTCGGGCGGTTATTTTTGGGCGCGGCTGTGCCCTCGTCCTATTTTTGGCACACGGAGGCGCCTCGCAAAGTCTCGCGCCATTCCGAGTCCGGCGGATGAAGTTGGCAAGCCCCACCCCACACCCAAGGCTATAGCCCACCCGTATTTGTGGCCTTTTTCCGCTGGACGAACTTGGCGCCCCGGCCTTCGGGCGGTTATTTTTGGGCGCGGCTGTGCCCGCGGCCTATTTTTGGCAAACTGAGGCGCCTCGCAAAGTCTCGTGCAATTCCAAGTCCAGCGGACGAATTTGGCCCGCCCCACCCCCCAAGGCTATAGCCCACCCGATTTTGTGCCCTTTTTCCGCTGGACGAACTTGGCGCCCCGGCCTTCGGGCGGTTATTTTTGGGTGCGGCTGAGCCCGCGGCCTATTTTTGGCACACGGAGGCGCCTCGCAAAGTCTCGCCCCATTCCCAGTCCGGCGGACGAAGTCGGCCAGCCCCACCCCCCAAGGCTATTGCCCACCCGTTTTTGTGGCCTTTTTCCGCTGGACGAACTTGGTGCCCCGGCCTTCTGGCGGTTATTTTTGGGCGCGGCTGTGCCCGCGGCCTATTTTTGGCAAACTGAGGTGCCTCGCAAAGTCTCGCGCAATTCCGAGTCCGGCGGACGAATTTGGCCAGCCCCACCCCCCAAGGCTATAGCCCATGTGGCCTTTTTCCGCTGGACGAACTTGGCGCCCCGGCCTTCGGGCGGTTATTTTTGGGCGCGGCTGTCTCCGCGGCCTTTTTTTGGTACACGGAGGCGCCCCGCAAAGTCTCGCGCCATTCCGAGTCCGGCGGACGAAGTCGGCCAGCCCCACCCCCCAAGGCTATAGCCCACCCGTATTTTTGGCCTTTTTCCGCTGGACGAACATGGCGCCCCGTCCTTCGGGCGGTTATTTTTGGGCGCGGCTGTGCCCTCGTCCTATTTTTGGCACACGGAGGCGCCTCGCAAAGTCTCGCGCCATTCCGAGTCCGGCGGATGAAGTTGGCAAGCCCCACCCCACACCCAAGGCTATAGCCCACCCGTATTTGTGGCCTTTTTCCGCTGGACGAACTTGGCGCCCCGGCCTTCGGGCGGTTATTTTTGGACGCGGCTGTGCCCGCGGCCTATTTTTGGTACACGGAGGTGCCTCGTAAAGTCTCGCGCCATTCCGAGTCCGGCGGACGAAGTCGGCCAGCCCCACCCCCCAAGGCTACAGCCCACCCGTTTTTGTGGCCTTTTTCCGCTGGACGAACCAGGCGCCCTGGCCTTCGGGCCGTTATTTTTGGGCGCGGCTGTGCCCGCGGCCTATTTTTGGCACACGGAGGCGCCTTGCAAAGTCTCGCGCCATTCCGAGTCCGGCGGACGAAGTTGGCCAGCCCCACCCACCAAGGCTATAGCCCACCCATATTTTTGGCCTTTTTCCGCTGGACGAACTTGGTGCCCCGGCCATCGGGCGGTTATTTTTGGGCGCGGCTGTGTCCGCGGCCTATTTTTGGCACATGGAGGTGCCTCGCAAAGCCTCACGCCATTCCGAGTCCGGCGGACGAAGTTGGCCAGCCCCACCGCCCAAGGCTATAGCCCACCCGTATTTTTGGCCTTTTTCCGCTGGACGAACATGGCGCCCCGGCCTTCGGGCGGTTATTTTTGTGCGTGGCTGTGCCCGCTGCCTATTTTTGGCACAGGGAGGCACCTCGCAAAGTCTCCCGCCATTCCGATTCCGGCGGACGAAGTTGGCCAGCCCCACCCCCCAAGGCTATAGCCCACCCGTATTTTTGGCCTTTTTCCGCTGGACGAACATGGCGCCCCGTCCTTCGGGCGGTTATTTTTGGGCGCGGCTCTGCCCACGTCCTATTTTTGGCACACGGAGGCGCCTCGCAAAGTCTCGCGCCATTCCGAGTCCGGCGGACGAAGTTGGCAAGCCCCACCCCACACCCAAGGCTATAGCCCACCCGTTTTTGTGGCCTTTTTCTGCTGGACGAACTTGGCGCCCCGTCCTTCGGGTGGTTATTTTTGGGCGTGGCTGTGCCCAAGGCCTATTTTTGGCAAACTCAGACGCCTCGCAAAGTCTTGCGCAATTCCGAGTCCGGCGGACGAATTTGGCCAGCCCCACCCCCCAAGGCTATAGCCCACCCGATTTTGTGGCCTTTTTCCGCTGGACGAACTTGGCGCCCCAGCCTTCAGGCTGTTATTTTTGGGCGCGGCTGTGCCCGCGGCCTATTTTTGTCACACGGAGGTGCCTCGCAAAGTCTCGCGCCATTCCGAGTCCGGCGGACGAAGTCGGCCAGCCCCACCCCCCAAGGCTATAGCCCACCTGTTTTTGTGGCCTTTTTCCGTTGGACGAATTCGGCGCCCCTGCCTTCGGGCGGTTATTTTTGGGCGCGGCTGTGCCCGCGGCCTATTTTTGGCACACGGAGGCGCCTCTCAAAGTCTCGCGCCATTCCGAGTCCGGCGGACGAAGTTGGCAAGCCCCACCCCACACCCAAGGCTATAGCCCACCCGTTTTTGTGGCTTTTTTCTGCTGGACGAACTTGGCGCCCCGGCCTTCGGGCGGTTATTTTCGGGCGTGGCTTTGCCCAAGGCCTGTTTTTGGCAAACTCAGGCGCCTCGCAAAGTCTTGCGCAATTCCGAGTCCGGCGGACGAATTTGGCCAGCCCCACCCCCCAAGGCTATAGCCCACCCGATTTTGTGGCCTTTTTCCGCTGGACGAACTTGGCGCCCCAGCCTTCGGGCAGTTATTTTTGGGCGCGGCTGTGCCCGCGGCCTATTTTTGGCACACGGAGGCGCCTCGTAAAATCTCGCGCCATTCCCAGTCCGGCGGACGAAGTTGGCCAGCCCCACCCCCCTAGGCTATAGCCCACCCATATTTTTGGCCTTTTTCCGCTGGACGAACATGGCGCCCCGGCCATCGGCCGGTTATTTTTGGGCGCGGCTGAGCTCGCGGCCTATTTTTGGTACATGGAGACGCCTCGCAAAGTCTCGCGCCATTCCGAGTCCGGCGGACAAAGTTGGCCAGCCCAACCGCCCAAGGCTATAGCCCACCCGTATTTTTGGCCTTTTTCGGCTGGACGAACATGGCGCCCCGGCCTTCGGGCGGTTATTTTTGGGCGCGGCTATGCCCGCGGCCTATTTTTGGCACAGGGAGGCGCCTCGCAAAGTCTCCCGCCATTCCGAGTCCGGCGGACGAAGTTGGCGAGCCCCACTCCCCAAGGCTATAGCCCACCCGTATTTTTGGCCTTTTTCCGCTGGACGAACATGGCGCCCCGGCCTTCGGGCGGTTATTTTTGGGCACGGTTGTGCCCACGGCCTATTTTTGGCACACGGAGGCGGCTCGCAAAGTCTCGCGCCATTCCGAGTCCGGCGGACGAAGTTGGCAAGCCCCACCCCACACCCAAGGCTATAGCCCACCCGTTTTTGTGGCCTTTTTCTGCTGGACGAACTTGGCGCCCCGGCCTTCGGGCGGTTATTTTTCGGCGTGGCTGTGCCCAAGGCCTATTTTTGGCAAACTCAGGCGCGTCGCAAAGTCTTGCGCAATTCCGAGTCCGGCGGACGAATTTGGCCAGCCCCACCCCCCAAGGCTATAGCCCACCCGATTTTGTGGCCTTTTTCCGCTGGACGAACTTGGCTCCCCGGCCTTCGGGCTGTTATTTTTTATCGCGGCTGTGCCCGCTGCCTATTTTTGGCACAGGGAGGCGCCTCGCAAACTCACGCGCCATTCCGAGTCCGGCGGACGAAGTTGGCCAGCCCACCCCCCAAGGCTATAGCCCACCCGTATTTTTGGCCTTTTTCCGCTGGACGAACATGGCGCCCCGGCCTTCGGGCGGTTATTTTTGGGCGCGGTTGTGCCCACGGCCTATTTTTGGCACACGGAGGCGCCTCGCAAAGTCTCGCGCCATTCCGAGTCTGGCGGACGAAGTGGGCCAGCCCGACCCCCCAAGGCTATAGCCCACCCGTTTTTGTGGCCTTTTTCCGCTGGACGAACTTGGCGCCCCGGCCTTCGGGCGGTTATATTTGGGCGCAGCTGAGCCCGCGGCCTATTTTTGGCACACGGAGGCGCCTCGCAAAGTCTCGCGCCATTCCAAGTCCGGCGGACAAAGTCGGCCAGCCCCAACCCCCAAGGCTATAGCCCAACCGTTTTTGTGGCCTTTTTCCGCTGGACGAACTTGGCGCCCCGTCTTCGGGCGGTTATTTTTGGGTGCGGCTGTGCCCGCAGCCTATTTTTGGCAAACTGAGCTGCCTCACAAAGTCTCACGCAATTCCGAGTCCGGCGGACGAATTTGGCCAGCCCGACCCCCCAAGGCAATAGCCCACCCGTTTTGGTGGCCTTTTTCCGCTGGACGAACTTGGCGCCCCGGCCTTCGGGCTGTTATTTTTGGGCGCGGCTGTGCCCGTGGCCTATTTTTGTCACACGGAGGCGCCTCGCAAAGTCTCACGCCATTCCGAGTACGGCGGACGAAGTTGGCCAGCCCCACCCCCCAAGGCTATAGCCCACCCGTTTTTGTGGCCTTTTTCCGCTGGACGAACTTGGCGCCCCGGCCTTCGGGCGGTTATTTTTGGGCGCGGCTGTGCCCGCGGCCTATTTTTCTCACACGGAGGTGCCTCGCAAAGTCTCGCGCCGTTCCGAGTCCGGTGGACGAAGACGGCCAGCCCCACCCCCCAAGGCTATAGCCCACCCGTTTTTGTGGCCTGTTTCCGCTGGACGAACTTGGCGCCCCAACCTTCGGGCGGTTATTTTTGGGCGCGGCTGTGCCCTCGGCCTATTTTTTGCACACGGAGGCGCCTCGCAAAGTCTCGCGCCATTCCGAGTACGGCGGACGAAGTCGGCCAGCCCCACCCCCCAAGGCAATAGCCCACCCGTTTTTGTGGCCTTTTTCTGCTGGACGAACTTGGCGCCCCGGCCTTTGTGTGGTTATTTTTGGGGCGGCTGTGCCCGCGGCCTATTTTTGGCACACGGAGGTGCCTCGTAAAGTCTCGCGCCATTCCGTGTCCGGCGGACGAAGTTTGCCAGCCCCACCCCCCAAGGCTATAGCCCACCCGTATTTGTGGCCTTTTTCCGCTGGACGAACTTGGCGCCCCGGCCTTCGGGTGGTTATTTTTGGGCGCGGCTGTGCCCGTGGCCTATTTTTGGCACACGGAGGCGCCTCGCAAAGTCTCGCGCCATTCCGAGTCCGGCGGACGAAATTTGCCAGCCCCACCCCCCAAGGCTATAGCCCACCCGTTTTTGTGGCCTTTTTCCGCTGGACGAACTTGGCGCCCCGGCCTTCGGGCGGTTATTTTTGGGCGCGGCTGTCCCCGCGGCCTATTTTTGGTACACGGAGGATCCTCGCAAAGTCTCGCGCCATTCTGAGTCCGACGGACGAAGTTGGCCAGCCCCACCCCGCAAGGCTATAGCCCACCCGTTTTTGTGGCCTTTTTCCGCTGGACGAACTTGGCGCCCCGGCCTTCGGGCGGTTATTTTTGGACGCGGCTTTGCCCGCGGCCTATTTTTGGCACATGGAGGCGCCTCGAAAAGTCTCACGCCATTCCGAGTCTGGCGGGCGAAGTTGGCCAGCCCCACCCCCCAAGGCTATAGCCCACCCGTTTTTGTGGCCTTTTTCCGCTGGACGAACTTGGCGGCCCGGCCTTCGGGCCGTTATTTTTGGGCGCGGCTGTGCCCGCGGCCTATTTTTGGCACACGGAGGCGCCTCGCAAAGTCTCGCGCTATTCCGAGTCCGGCGGACGAAGTTGGGAAGCCCCACCCCACACCTAAGGCTATAGCCCACCCGTTTTTGTGGCTTTTTTCTGCTGGACGAACTTGGCGCCCCGGCCTTCGGGCGGTTATTTTTGGGCGTGGCTTTGCCCAAGGCCTGTTTTTGGCAAACTCAGGTGCCTCGCAAAGTCTTGCGCAATTCCGAGTCCGGCGGACGAATTTGGCCAGCCCCACCCCCCAAGGCTATAGCCCACCCGATTTTGTGGCCTTTTTCCGCTGGACGAACTTGGCGCCCCAGCCTTCGGGCAGTTATTTTTGGGCGCGGCTGTGCCCGCGGCCTATTTTTGGCACACGGAGGCGCCTCGTAAAATCTCGCGCCATTCCCAGTCCGGCGGACGAAGTTGGCCAGCCCCACCCCCCTAGGCTATCGCCCACCCATATTTTTGGCCTTTTTCCGCTGGACGAACATGGCGCCCCGGCCATCGGCCGGTTATTTTTGGGCGTGGCTGAGCTCGCGGCCTATTTTTGGTACATGGAGACGCCTCGCAAAGTCTCGCGCCATTCCGAGTCCGGCGGACAAAGTCGGCCAGCCCAACCGCCCAAGGCTATAGCCCACCCGTATTTTTGGCCTTTTTCGGCTGGACGAACATGGCGCCCCGGCCTTCGGGTGGTTATTTTTGGGCGCGGCTATGCCCGCGGCCTATTTTTGGCACAGGGAGGCGCCTCGCAAAGTCTCCCGCCATTCCGAGTCCGGCGGACGAAGTTGGCGAGCCCCACTCCCCAAGGCTATAGCCCACCCGTATTTTTGGCCTTTTTCCGCTGGACGAACATGGCGCCCCGGCCTTCGGGCGGTTATTTTTGGGCGCGGCTGTGCCCGCGGCCTATTTTTTGCACACGGAGGCGCCTCCCATAGTATCGCGCCTTTCCGAGTCCGGCGGACGAAGTTGGCCAGCCCCACCCCCCAAGGCTATAGCCCACCCGATTTTGTGGCCTTTTTCCGCTGGACGAACTTGGCTCCCCGGCCTTCGGGCTGTTATTTTTTATCGCGGCTGTGCCCGCTGCCTATTTTTGGCACAGGGAGGCGCCTCGCAAACTCACGCGCCATTCCGAGTCCGGCGGACGAAGTTGGCCAGCCCACCCCCCAAGGCTATAGCCCACCCGTATTTTTGGAATTTTTCCGCAGGACGAACATGGCGCCCCGGCCTTCGGGCGGTTATTTTTGGGCGCGGTTGTGCCCACGGCCTATTTTTGGCACACGGAGGCGCCTCGCAAAGTCTCGCGCCATTCCGAGTCTGGCGGACGAAGTGGGCCAGCCCCACCCCCCAAGGCTATAGCCCACCCGTTTTTGTGGCCTTTTTCCGCTGGACGAACTTGGCGCCCCGTCTTCGGGCGGTTATTTTTGGGCGCGGCTGTGCCCGCAGCCTATTTTTGGCAAACTGAGGTGCCTCGCAAAGTCTCACGCAATTCCGAGTCCGGCGGACGAATTTGGCCAGCCCGACCCCCCAAGGCAATAGCCCACCCGTTTTGGTGGCCTTTTTCCGCTGGACGAACTTGGCGCCCCGGCCTTCGGGCTGTTATTTTTGGGCGCGGCTGTGCCCGTGGCCTATTTTTGTCACACGGAGGCGCCTCGCAAAGTCTCACGCCATTCCGAGTACGGCGGACGAAGTTGGCCAGCCCCACCCCCCAAGGCTATAGCCCACCCGTTTTTGTGGCCTTTTTCCGCTGGACGAACTTGGCGCCCCGGCCTTCGGGCGGTTATTTTTGGGCGCGGCTGTGCCCGCGGCCTATTTTTCTCACACGGAGGCGCCTCGCAAAGTCTCGCGCCGTTCCGAGTCCGGTGGACGAAGACGGCCAGCCCCACCCCCCAAGGCTATAGCCCACCCGTTTTTGTGGCCTGTTTCCGCTGGACGAACTTGGCGCCCCAGCCTTCGGGCGGTTATTTTTGGGCGCGGCTGTGCCCGCGGCCTATTTTTTGCACACGGAGGCGCCTCGCAAAGTCTCGCGCCATTCCGAGTACGGCGGACGAAGTCGGCCAGCCCCACCCCCCAAGGCAATAGCCCACCCGTTTTTGTGGCCTTTTTCTGCTGGACGAACTTGGCGCCCCGGCCTTCGTGTGGTTATTTTTGGGGCGGCTGTGCCCGCGGCCTATTTTTGGCACACGGAGGTGCCTCGTAAAGTTTCGCGCCATTCCGAGTCCGGCGGACGAAGTTGGCCAGCCCCACCCCCCAAGGCTATAGCCCACCCGTATTTGTGGCCTTTTTCCGCTGGACGAACTTGGCGCCCCGGCCTTCGGGTGGTTATTTTTGGGCGCGGCTGTGCCCGTGGCCTATTTTTGGCACACGGAGGCGCCTCGCAAAGTCTCGCGCCATTCCGAGTCCGGCGGACGAAATTTGCCAGCCCCACCCCCCAAGGCTATAGCCCACCCGTTTTTGTGGCCTTTTTCCGCTGGACGAACTTGGCGCCCCGGCCTTCGGGCGGTTATTTTTGGGCGCGGTTGTGCCCACGGCCTATTTTTGGCACACGGAGGCGCCTCGCAAAGTCTCGCGCCATTCCGAGTCTGGCGGACGAAGTGGGCCAGCCCCACCCCCCAAGGCTATAGCCCACCCGTTTTTGTGGCCTTTTTCCGCTGGACGAACTTGGCGCCCCGGCCTTCGGGCGGTTATATTTGGGCGCAGCTGAGCCCGCGGCCTATTTTTGGCACACGGAGGCGCCTCGCAAAGTCTCGCGCCATTCCAAGTCCGGCGGACGAAGTCGGCCAGCCCCAACCCCCAAGGCTATAGCCCAACCGTTTTTGTGGCCTTTTTCCGCTGGACGAACTTGGCGCCCCGTCTTCGGGCGGTTATTTTTGGGCGCGGCTGTGCCCGCAGCCTATTTTTGGCAAACTGAGGTGCCTCGCAAAGTCTCACGCAATTCCGAGTCCGGCGGACGAATTTGGCCAGCCCGACCCCCCAAGGCAATAGCCCACCCGTTTTGGTGGCCTTTTTCCGCTGGACGAACTTGGCGCCCCGGCCTTCGGGCTGTTATTTTTGGGCGCGGCTGCGCCCGTGGCCTATTTTTGTCACACGGAGGCGCCTCGCAAAGTCTCACGCCATTCCGAGTACGGCGGACGAAGTTGGCCAGCCCCACCCCCTAAGGCTATAGCCCACCCGTTTTTGTGGCCTTTTTCCGCTGGACGAACTTGGCGCCCCGGCCTTCGGGCGGTTATTTTTGGGCGCGGCTGTGCCCGCGGCCTATTTTTCTCACACGGAGGCGCCTCGCAAAGTCTCGCGCCATTCCGAGTCCGGTGGACGAAGACGGCCAGCCCCACCCCCCAAGGCTATAGCCCACCCGTTTTTGTGGCCTGTTTCCGCTGGACGAACTTGGCGCCCCAGCCTTCGGGTGGTTATTTTTGGGCGCGGCTGTGCCCGCGGCCTATTTTTTGCACACGGAGGTGCCTCGCAAAGTCTCGCGCCATTCCGAGTACGGCGGACGAAGTCGGCCAGCCCCACCCCCCAAGGCAATAGCCCACCCGTTTTTGTGGCCTTTTTCTGCTGGACGAACTTGGCGCCCCGGCCTTCGTGTGGTTATTTTTGGGGCGGCTGTGCCCGCGGCCTATTTTTGGCACACGGAGGTGCCTCGTAAAGTCTCGCGCCATTCCGAGTCCGGCGGACGAAGTTGGCCAGCCCCACCCCCCAAGGCTATAGCCCACCCGTATTTGTGGCCTTTTTCCGCTGGATGAACTTGGCGCCCCGGCCTTCGGGTGGTTATTTTTGGGCGCGGCTGTGCCCGTGGCCTATTTTTGGCACACGGAGGCGCCTCGCAAAGTCTCGCGCCATTCCGAGTCCGGCGGACGAAATTTGCCAGCCCCACCCCCCAAGGCTATAGCCCACCCGTTTTTGTGGCCTTTTTCCGCTGGACGAACTTGGCGCCCCGGCCTTCGGGCGGTTATTTTTGGGCGCGGCTGTCCCCGCGGCCTATTTTTGGTACATGGAGGATCCTCGCAAAGTCTCGCGCCATTCTGAGTCCGACGGACAAAGTTGGCCAGCCCCACCCCGCAAGGCTATAGCCCACCCGTTTTTGTGGCCTTTTTCCGCTGGACGAACTTGGCGCCCCGGCCTTCGGGCGGTTATTTTTGGACGCGGCTTTGCCCGCGGCCTATTTTTGGCACATGGAGGCGCCTCGAAAAGTCTCACGCCATTCCGAGTCTGGCGGGCGAAGTTGGCCAGCCCCACCCCCCAAGGCTATAGCCCACCCGTTTTTGTGGCCTTTTTCCGCTGGACGAACTTGGCGGCCCGGCCTTCGGGCCGTTATTTTTGGGCGCGGCTGTGCCCGCGGCCTATTTTTGGTACACGGAGGTGCCTCGCAAAGTCTCGCACCATTCCGAGTCCGGCGGACGAAGTTGGCCAGCCCCACCCCCCAAGACTATAGCCCACCCGTTTTTGTGGCCTTTTTCCGCTGGACGAACTTGGCGCCCCGGCCTTCGGGCGGTTATTTTTGGACGCGGCTGTACCCGCGGCCTATTTTTGGCTTACGGAGGCGCCTCGCAAAGTCTCGCGCCATTCTGAGTCTGGCGGACGAAGTGGGCCTGCCCCACCCCCCAAGGCTATAGCCCACCCGTTTTTGTGGCCTTTTTCCGCTGGACGAACTTGGCGCCCCGGCCTTCGGGCAGTTATTTTTGGACGCAGCTGTGACCGCGGCCTATTTTTGGCACACGGAGGCGCCTCGAAAAGTCTCGCGCCAGTCCGAGTCGGGCGGACGAAGTTGGCCCGCCCCAACCCCCAAGGCTATAGCCCACCCGTTTTTGTGGCCTTTTTCCGTTGGACGAACTTGGCGCCCCGGCCTTCGGGCGGTTATTTTTGGGCGAGGCTGTGACCGCGGCCTATTATTGGCACACGGAGGTTCCTCGCAAAGTCTCGCACAATTCCGAGTCCGGCGAACGAAGTTGGCCAGCCCCACGCCCCAAGGCTATAGCCCACCCGTTTTTGTGGCCTTTTTCCGCTGGACGAACTTGGCACCCCAGCCTTTGGGCAGTTATTTTTGGGTACGGCTGTGACCGTGGCCTATTTTTGGCACACGGAGGCGCCTCGTAAAGTCTCGCGCTATTCCGAGTCCGGCGGACGAAGTTGGCCAGCCCCACCCCCCAAGGCTATAGCCCACCCGTATTTGTGGCCTTTTTCCGCTGGACGAACTTTGGGCCCCGGCCTTCGGAAGTTTATTTTTTGGCGCGGCTGTGCCCGCGGCCTATTTTTTGCACACGGAGGCGCCTCCCATAGTATCGCGCCTTTCCGAGTCCGGCGGACGAAGTTGGCCAGCCCCACGCCCCAAGGCTATAGCCCACCCGTTTTTGTGGCCTTATTCCGCTGGACGAACTTGGCGGCCCGGCCTTCGGGCAGTTAATTTTGGGTACGGCTGTGACCACGGCCTATTTTTGGCAGACAGAGGCACCTCGCAAAGTCTTGCGTCATTCCGAGTCCGGCGGATGAAATTTGCCCGCCCCACCCCCCAAGGCTATAGCCCACCCGTTTTTGTGGCCTTTTGTCCGCTGGACGAACTTGGAGCCCCGGCCTTCGGGCGGTTATTTTTGGGCGCGTCTGTCCCCGCGGCCTATTTTTGGCACACGGAGGATCCTCGCAAAGTCTCGCGCCATTCTGAGTCCGACGGACGAAGTTGGCCAGCCCCACCCCGCAAGGCTATAGCCCACCCGTTTTTGTGGCCTTCTTCCGCTGGACGAACTTGGCGTCCCGGCCTTCGGGCGGTTATTTTTGGACGCGGTTTAGCCCGCGGCCTATTTTTGGCACACGGAGGCGCCTCGAAAAGTCTCGCGCCATTCCGAGTCTGGCGGGCGAAGTTGGCCAGCCCCACCGCCCAAGGCTATAGCCCACCCGTTTTTGTGGCCTTTTTCCGCTGGACGACCATGGCGGCCCGGCCTTCGGGCCGTTATTTTTGGGCGCGGCTGTGCCCGCGGCCTATTTTTGGTACACGGAGGCGCCTCGCAAAGTCTCGCGCCATTCCGAGTCCGGCGGACGAAGTTGGCCAGCCCCACCCCCCAAGGCTATAGCCCACCCGTTTTTGTGGCCTTTTTCCGCTGGACGAACTTGGCGCCCCGGCCTTCGGGCGGTTATTTTTGGACGCGGCTTAGCCCGCGGCCTATTTTTGGCACACGGAGGCGCCTCGAAAAGTCTCGCGCCATTCTGAGTCCTACGGACGAAGTTGGCCAGCCCCACCCCCCAAGGCTATAGCCCACCCGTTTTTGTGGCCTTTTTCCGCTGGACGAACTTGGCGCCCCGGCCTTCGGGCGGTTATTTTTGGACGCGGCTGTGTCCGCGGCCTATTTTTGGCTTACGGAGGCGCCTCGCAAAGTCTCGCGCCATTCTGAGTCCGGCGGACGAAGTTGGCCTGCCCCACCCCCCAAGGCTATAGCCCACCCGTTTTTGTGGCCTTTTTCCGCTGGACGAACTGGGCGCCCCGGCCTTCGGGCAGTTATTTTTGGACGCAGCTGTGACCGCAGCCTATTTTTGGCACACGGAGGCGCCTCGAAAAGTCTCGCGCCAGTCCGAGTCGGGCGGACGAAGTTGGCCCGCCCCAACCCCCAAGGCTATAGCCCACCCGTTTTTGTGGCCTTTTTCCGTTGGACGAACTTGGCGCCCCGGCCTTCGGGCGGTTATTTTTGGGCGCAGCTGTGACCGCGGCCTATTATTGGCACACGGAGGTTCCTCGCAAAGTCTCGCGCAATTCCGAGTCCGGCGAACGAAGTTGGCCAGCCCCACCCCCCAAGGCTATAGCCCACCCGTTTTTGTGGCCTTTTTCCGTTGGACGAACTTGGCGCCCCGGCCTTCGGGCGGTTATTATTGGGCGCAGCTGTGCCCGCGGCCTATTTTTGGCACACGGAGGCACCTCGCAGAGTCTCGCGCCATTCCGAGTCCGACGGACGAAGTTGGCCTGCCCCACCCCGCAAGGCTATAGCCCACCCGTTTTTGTGGCCTTTTTCCGCTGGACGAACTTGGCGCTCGGCCTTCGGGCGGTTATTTTTGGACGTGGCTACGTCCGAGGCCTATTTTTGGTACACGGAGGTGCCTCGCAAATTCTCGCGCCATTCCGAGTCCGGCGGACGAAGTTGGCCAGCCCCACCCCCCAAGGCTATAGCCCACCCGTTTTTGTGGCCTTTTTCCGCTGGACAAACTTGGCGCCCCGGCCTTCGGGCGGTTATTTTTGGGCGCGGCTGTGCCCGCGGCATATTTTTGGCACACGGAGGCGCCTCGTAAAGTCTCGCGCCATTCTGAGTCCGGCGGACGAAGTTGGCCAGCCCCACCCCCCAAGGCTATAGCCCACCCGTTTTTGTGGCCTTTTTCCGCTGGACGAACTTGGCGCCCCGGCCTTCGGGCGGTTATTTTTGGGCGCGGCTGTGGCCGCGGCCTATTTTTGGCACACGGAGGCGCCTCGTAAAGTCTCGCACCATTCCGAGTCCGGCGGACGAAGTTGGCCAGCCCCACCCCCCAAGGCTATAGCCCACCCGTTTTTGTGGCCTTTTTCCGCTGGACGAACTTGGAGCCCCGGCCTTCGGGCGGTTATTTTTGGACGCGGCTGTGCCCGCGGCCTATTTTTGGCTTACGGAGGCGCCTCACAAAGTCTCGCGCCATTCCGAGTCCGGCGGACGAAGTTGGCCAGCCCCACCCCTGAAGGCTATAGCCCACCCGTTTTTGTGACCTTTTCCCGCTGGACGAACTTGGCTCCCCGGCCTTCGGGCGGTTATTTTTGGGCGCGGCTGTGCCCGCGGCCTATTTTTGGCACACGGAGGCGCCTCGCAAAGTCTCACGCCATTCCGAGTCCGGCGGACGAAGTTGGCCAGCCCCACCCCCCAAGGCTATAGCCCACCCGTTTTTGTGGCCTTTTTCCGCTGGACGAACTTGGCGCCCCGTCCTTCTTGCAGTTATTTTTGGACGCGGCTGTGCCCGCGGCCTATTTTTGGCACACAGAGGCGCCTCGAAAAGTCTCGCGCCATTCCGAGTCTGGCGGACGAAGTCGGCCATCCCCACCCCCCAAGGTTATAGCCCACCCGTTTTTGTGGCCTTTTTCCGTTGGATGAACTTGGCGCCCCGGCCTTCGGGCAGTTATTTTTGGGCGCGGCTGTGTCCGCGGCCTATTTTTGGCATACGGAGCGGCCTCGCAAAGTCTCGCGCTATTCCGAGTCCGGCGGACGAAGTTGGCCAGCCCCACCCCCCAACGCTATAGCACACCCGTATTTGTGTCCTTTTTCCCCTGGACGAACTTGGCGCCCCGGCCTTCGGGCAGTTATTTTTTGGCGCGGCTGTGCCCGCGGCCTATTTTTGGCACACGGAGGCGCCTCGCAAAGTCTCGCGCCATTCCGAGTGCGGTGGACGAAGTCGGCCAGCCCCACCCCCCAAGGCTATAGCCCACCAGTTTTTGTGGCCTTTTTCCGTTGGACGAACTTGGCGCCCCGGTCTTCGGGCGGTTATTTTTGGGCGCGCCTGTGCCCGCAGCCTATTTTTGGCACACGGAGGCGCCTCGCAAAGTCTCACGCCATTCCGAGTCCGGCGGACGAAGTGGGCCAGCCCCACCCCCCAAGGCTATAGCCCACCCATTTTTGTGGCCATTTTCCGCTGGACGAACTTGGCGCCCCGGCCTTCGGGCGGTTATTTTTGGGAACGCTGTTCCCACGGCCTATTTTTGGCACACGGAGGCGCCTCGCAAAGTCTCGCGCCATTCCGAGTCCGGCGGACAAATTTGGCCAGCCCCACCTCCCACGGCTATAGCCCACCCGTATTTGTGTCCTTTTTCCCCTGGACGAACCTGGCGCCCCGGCCTTCGGGCGGTTATTTTTGGGCGCGGCTGTGCCCGCGGCCTATTTTTGGCACACGGAGACGGCTCTCAAAGTCTCCCGCCATTCCGAGTCCGGCGGACGAAGTTGGCCAGCCCCACCCCCCAAGGCTATAGCCCACCCGTTTTTGTGGCCTTTTTCCGCTGGACGAACTTGGCGCCCCGGCCTTCGGGCGGTTATTTTTGGGCGCGGCTGTGCCCGCGGCCTATTTTTGGCACACGGAGGCGCCTCGTAAAGTCTCGCACCATTCCGAGTCCGGCGGACGAAGTTGGCCAGCCCCACCCCCCAAGGCTATAGCCCACCCGTTTTTGTGGCCTTTTTCCGCTGGACGAACTTGGCGCCCCGGCCTTCGGGCGGTTATTTTTGGACGCGGCTGTGCCCGCGGCCTATTTTTGGCTTACGGAGGCGCCTCACAAAGTCTCGCGCCATTCCGAGTCCGGCGGACGAAGTTGGCCAGCCCCACCCCTGAAGGCTATAGCCCACCCGTTTTGGTGGCTTTTTTCCGCTGGACGAACTTGGTGCCACGGCCTTCGGGTGGTTATTTTTGTGCGAGGCTGTGCCCGCAGCCTATTTTTGGCATACGGAGGTGCCTCGCAAAGTCTCGTGCCATTCCGAGTCCGGCGGACGAAGTCGGCCGGCCCCACCCCCCAAGGCCGTAGCCCACCCGTATTTGTGGCGTTTTTCCGCTGGACAAACTTGGGGCCCCGGCCTTTGGGCAGTTATTTTTGGGCGCGGCTGTACCCGCGGCCTATTTTTTGCACTCGGCGGCGCTTCGCAAAGTCTCGCGCCATTCCGAGTCCGGCGGACGAAGTTGGCCAGCCCCACCCCCCAAGGTTATAGCCCACCCGTATTTGTGGCCTTTTTCCGCTGGACGAACTTGGCGCCCCGGCCTTCGGGCGGTTATTTTTGGGCGCGCCTGTGCCCGCGGCCTATTTTTGGCACACGGAGGCTCCTCGCAAAGTCTAGCGCCATTCTGAGTCCGGCGGACGAAGTTGGCCAGCCCCACCCCCCCAAGGCTATAGCCCAACCGTTTTTGTGGCCTTTTTCCGCTGGACGAACTTGACGGCCCGGCCTTCGGGAGGTTATTTTTGGGCGCGGCTGTGCCCGCGGCCTATTTTTGGCACACGGAGGCGCCTCAAAAAGTATCGCGCCATTCTGAGTCAGGCGGACGAAGTTGGCCAGCCCCACCCCCCAAGGCTATGGCCCACCCGTTTTTGTGGCCTTTTTCCGCTGGACGAACTTGGCGCCCCGGCCTTCGGGCGGTTATTTTTGGGCGCGGCTGTGCCCGCGGCCTATTTTTGGCACACGGACGTGCCTCACAAAGTCTCGCACCATTCCGAGTCCGGCGGACGAAGTTGGCCAGCCCCACCCCCCAAGGCTATAGCCCACCCGTATTTGTGGCCTTTTTCCGCTGGACGAACTTGGCGCCCCGGTCTTCGGGCGGTTATTTTTGGGCGCGGCAGTGCCCGCGGCCTATTTTTGGCACACGGAGGCACCTCGCAGAGTCTCGCGCCATTCCGAGTCCGGCGGACGAAGTTGGCCAGCCCCACCCCCCAAGGCTACAGCCCACCCGTATTTGTGGCATTTTTCCGCTGGATAAACTTGGCGACCCGGCCTTCAAGCTGTTATTTTTGGGCACGGCTGTGCCCACGGTCTATTTTTGGCACACGGAGACGCCTCGCAAAGTCTCGCGCCATTCCGAGTCCCGCGGACGAAGTTGGCCAGCCCCACCCCCCCAGGCCATAGCCCACCCGTTTTTGTGGCCTTTTTCCAATGGACGAACTTGGCGCCCCGGCCTTCGGGCGGTTATTTTTGGGCGCGGCTGTGGCCGCGGCCTATTTTTGGCACACGGAGTCGCCTCGCAAAGTCTCGCGCCATTCCGAGTCCCGCGGACGAAGTTGGCCAGGCCCACCCCCCCAGGCTATAGCCCACCCGTTTTTGTGGCCTTTTTCCAATGGACGAACTTGGCGCCCCGGCCTTCGGGCGGTTATTTTTGGGCGCGGCTGAGCCCGCGGCCTATTTTTGGCACACGGAGGTGCCTCGCAAAGTCTCGCGCCATTCCGAGTCCCGCGGACGAAGTTGGCCCGCCCCACCCCCCAAGGCTATATCCCGCCCGTTTTTGTGGCCTTTTTCCGCTGGACGAACTTGGCGCCCCGGCCTTTCGGGCGGTTATTTTTGGGCGCGGCTGTGCCCGCGGCCTATTTTTGGCACACGGAGGCACCTCGTAAAGTCTCGCGCCATTCCGAATCCGGCGGACGAAGTTGGCCAGCCCCACCCCCCCAAGGCTATAGCCCACCCGTTTTTGTGGCCTTTTTCCGCTGGACGAACTTGACGGCCCGGCCTTCGGGAGGTTATTTTTGGGCGCGGCTGTGTCCGCGGCCTATTTTTGGCACACGGAGGCACCTCAAAAAGTATCGCGCCATTCCGAGTCAGGCGGACGAAGTGGGCCAGCCCCACCCCCCAAGGCTATGGCCCACCCGTTTTTGTGGCCTTTTTCCGCTGGACGAACTTGGCGCCCCGGCCTTCGGGCTGTTATTTTTGGTCGCGGCTGTGCCCGCGGCCTATTTTTGGCACACAGAGGTGCCTCACAAAGTCTCGCACCATTCCGAGTCCGGCGGACGAAGTTGGCCAGCCCCACCCCCCAAAGCTATAGCCCACCCGTATTTGTGGCCTTTTTCCGCTGGACGAACTTGGCGCCCCGGTCTTCGGGCGGTAATTTTTGGGCGCGGCTGTGCCCGCGGCCTATTTTTGGCACACGGAGGCACCTCGCAGAGTCTCGCGCCATTCCGAGTCCGGCGGACGAAGTTGGCCAGCCCCACCCCCCAAGGCTATAGCCCACCCGTATTTGTGGCATTTTTCCGCTGGATAAACTTGGCGACCCGGCCTTCAAGCTGTTATTTTTGGGCGCGGCTGTGCCCACGGCCTATTTTTGGCACACGGAGGCGCCTCGCAAAGTCTCGTGCCATTCCGAGTCCCGCGGACGAAGTTGGCCCGCCCCACCCCCCAAGGCTATAGCCCACCCGTTTTTGTGGCCTTTTTGCGCTGGACGAACTTGGCGCCCCGGCCTTTCGGGCGGTTATTTTTGGGCGCGGCTCTGCCCGCGGCCTATTTTTGGCACACGGAGGCACCTCGTAAAGTCTCGCGCCATTCCGAATCCGGCGGACGAAGTTGGCCAGGCCCACCCCCCCAGGCTATAGCCCACCCGTTTTTGTGGCCTTTTTCCAATGGACGAACTTGGCGCCCCGGCCTTCGGGCGGTTATTTTTGGGCGCGGCTGTGCCCACGGCCTATTTTTGGCACACGGAGGCACCTCGTAAAGTCTCGCGCCATTCCGAATCCGGCGGACGAAGTTGGCCAGCCCCGCCCCACCAAGGCTATAGCCCACCCGTTTTTGTGGCCTTTTTCCGCTGGACGAACTTGACGGCCCGGCCTTCGGGAGGTTATTTTTGGGCGCGGCTGTGTCCGCGGCCTATTTTTGGCACACGGAGGCACCTCAAAAAGTATCGCGCCATTCCGAGTCAGGCGGACGAAGTTGGCCAGCCCCACCCACCAAGGCTATGGCCCACCCGTTTTTGTGGCCTTTTTCCGCTGGACGAACTTGGCGCCCCGGCCTTCGGGCGGTTATTTTTAGTCGCGGCTGTGCCCGCGGCCTATTTTTGGCACACAGAGGTGCCTCACAAAGTCTCGCACCATTCCGAGTCCGGCGGACGAAGTTGGCCAGCCCCACCCCCCAAAGCTATAGCCCACCCGTATTTGTGGCCTTTTTCCGCTGGACGAACTTGGCGCCCCGGTCTTCGGGCGGTTATTTTTGGGCGCGGCTGTGCCCGCGGCCTATTTTTGGCACACGGAGGCACCTCGCAGAGTCTCGCGCCATTCCGAGTCCGGCGGACGAAGTTGGCCAGCCCCACCCACCAAGGCTATGGCCCACCCGTTTTTGTGGCCTTTTTCCGCTGGACGAACTTGGCGCCCCGGCCTTCGGGCGGTTATTTTTGGTCGCGGCTGTGCCCGCGGCCTATTTTTGGCACACAGAGGTGCCTCACAAAGTCTCGCACCATTCCGAGTCCGGCGGACGAAGTTGGCCAGCCCCACCCCCCAAAGCTATAGCCCACCCGTATTTGTGGCCTTTTTCCGCTGGACGAACTTGACGGCCCGGCCTTCGGGAGGTTATTTTTGGGCGCGGCTGTGCCCGCGGCCTATTTTTGGCACACGGACGTGCCTCACAAAGTCTCGCACCATTCCGAGTCCGGCGGACGAAGTTGGCCAGCCCCACCCCCCAAGGCTATAGCCCACCCGTATTTGTGGCCTTTTTCCGCTGGACGAACTTGGTGCCCCGGTCTTCGGGCGGTTATTTTTGGGCGCGGCAGTGCCCGCGGCCTATTTTTGGCACACGGAGGCACCTCGCAGAGTCTCGCGCCATTCCGAGTCCGGCGGACGAAGTTGGCCAGCCCCACCCCCCAAGGCTACAGCCCACCCGTATTTGTGGCATTTTTCCGCTGGATAAACTTGGCGACCCGGCCTTCAAGCTGTTATTTTTGGGCGCGGCTGTGCCCACGGTCTATTTTTGGCACACGGAGACGCCTCGCAAAGTCTCGCGCCATTCCGAGTCCCGCGGACGAAGTTGGCCAGCCCCACCCCCCCAGGCCATAGCCCACCCGTTTTTGTGGCCTTTTTCCAATGGACGAACTTGGCGCCCCGGCCTTCGGGCGGTTATTTTTGGGCGCGGCTGTGGCCGCGGCCTATTTTTGGCACACGGAGTCGCCTCGCAAAGTCTCGCGCCATTCCGAGTCCCGCGGACGAAGTTGGCCAGGCCCACCCCCCCAGGCTATAGCCCACCCGTTTTTGTGGCCTTTTTCCAATGGACGAACTTGGCGCCCCGGCCTTCGGGCGGTTATTTTTGGGCGCGGCTGTGCCCGCGGCCTATTTTTGGCACACGGAGGTGCCTCGCAAAGTCTCGCGCCATTCCGAGTCCCGCGGACGAAGTTGGCCCGCCCCACCCCCCAAGGCTATATCCCGCCCGTTTTTGTGGCCTTTTTCCGCTGGACGAACTTGGCGCCCCGGCCTTTCGGGCGGTTATTTTTGGGCGCGGCTGTGCCCGCGGCCTATTTTTGGCACACGGAGGCACCTCGTAAAGTCTCGCGCCATTCCGAATCCGGCGGACGAAGTTGGCCAGCCCCACCCCCCCAAGGCTATAGCCCACCCGTTTTTTGTGGCCTTTTTCCGCTGGACGAACTTGACGGCCCGGCCTTCGGGAGGTTATTTTTGGGCGCGGCTGTGTCCGCGGCCTATTTTTGGCACACGGAGGCACCTCAAAAAGTATCGCGCCATTCCGAGTCAGGCGGACGAAGTTGGCCAGCCCCACCCCCCAAGGCTATGGCCCACCCGTTTTTGTGGCCTTTTTCCGCTGGACGAACTTGGCGCCCCGGCCTTCGGGCTGTTATTTTTGGTCGCGGCTGTGCCCGCGGCCTATTTTTGGCACACAGAGGTGCCTCACAAAGTCTCGCACCATTCCGAGTCCGGCGGACGAAGTTGGCCAGCCCCACCCCCCAAAGCTATAGCCCACCCGTATTTGTGGCCTTTTTCCGCTGGACGAACTTGGCGCCCCGGTCTTCGGGCGGTAATTTTTGGGCGCGGCTGTGCCCGCGGCCTATTTTTGGCACACGGAGGCACCTCGCAGAGTCTCGCGCCATTCCGAGTCCGGCGGACGAAGTTGGCCAGCCCCACCCCCCAAGGCTATAGCCCACCCGTATTTGTGGCATTTTTCCGCTGGATAAACTTGGCGACCCGGCCTTCAAGCTGTTATTTTTGGGCGCGGCTGTGCCCACGGCCTATTTTTGGCACACGGAGGCGCCTCGCAAAGTCTCGTGCCATTCCGAGTCCCGCGGACGAAGTTGGCCCGCCCCACCCCCCAAGGCTATAGCCCACCCGTTTTTGTGGCCTTTTTGCGCTGGACGAACTTGGCGCCCCGGCCTTTCGGGCGGTTATTTTTGGGCGCGGCTCTGCCCGCGGCCTATTTTTGGCACACGGAGGCACCTTGTAAAGTCTCGCGCCATTCCGAATCCGGCGGACGAAGTTGGCCAGGCCCACCCCCCCAGGCTATAGCCCACCCGTTTTTGTGGCCTTTTTCCAATGGACGAACTTGGCGCCCCGGCCTTCGGGCGGTTATTTTTGGGCGCGGCTGTGCCCACGGCCTATTTTTGGCACACGGAGGCACCTCGTAAAGTCTCGCGCCATTCCGAATCCGGCGGACGAAGTTGGCCAGCCCCACCCCCCCAAGGCTATAGCCCACCCGTTTTTGTGGCCTTTTTCCGCTGGACGAACTTGACGGCCCGGCCTTCGGGAGGTTATTTTTGGGCGCGGCTGTGTCCGCGGCCTATTTTTGGCACACGGAGGCACCTCAAAAAGTATCGCGCCATTCCGAGTCAGGCGGACGAAGTTGGCCAGCCCCACCCACCAAGGCTATGGCCCACCCGTTTTTGTGGCCTTTTTCCGCTGGACGAACTTGGCGCCCCGGCCTTCGGGCGGTTATTTTTGGTCGCGGCTGTGCCCGCGGCCTATTTTTGGCACACAGAGGTGCCTCACAAAGTCTCGCACCATTCCGAGTCCGGCGGACGAAGTTGGCCAGCCCCACCCCCCAAAGCTATAGCCCACCCGTATTTGTGGCCTTTTTCCGCTGGACGAACTTGGCGCCCCGGTCTTCGGGCGGTTATTTTTGGGCGCGGCTGTGCCCGCGGCCTATTTTTGGCACACGGAGGCACCTCGCAGAGTCTCGCGCCATTCCGAGTCCGGCGGACGAAGTTGGCCAGCCCCACCCACCAAGGCTATGGCCCACCCGTTTTTGTGGCCTTTTTCCGCTGGACGAACTTGGCGCCCCGGCCTTCGGGCGGTTATTTTTGGTCGCGGCTGTGCCCGCGGCCTATTTTTGGCACACAGAGGTGCCTCACAAAGTCTCGCACCATTCCGAGTCCGGCGGACGAAGTTGGCCAGCCCCACCCCCCAAAGCTATAGCCCACCCGTATTTGTGGCCTTTTTCCGCTGGACGAACTTGACGGCCCGGCCTTCGGGAGGTTATTTTTGGGCGCGGCTGTGCCCGCGGCCTATTTTTGGCACACGGAGGCGCCTCAAAAAGTGTCGCGCCATTCCGAGTCAGGCGGACGAAGTTGGCCAGCCCCACCCCCCAAGGCTATGGCCCACCCGTTTTTGTGGCCTTTTTCCGCTGGACGAACTTGGCGCCCCGGCCTTCGGGCGGTTATTTTTGGGCGCGGCTGTGCCCGCGGCCTATTTTTGGCACACGGACGTGCCTCACAAAGTCTCGCACCATTCCGAGTCCGGCGGACGAAGTTGGCCAGCCCCACCCCCCAAGGCTATAGCCCACCCGTATTTGTGGCCTTTTTCCGCTGGACGAACTTGGTGCCCCGGTCTTCGGGCGGTTATTTTTGGGCGCGGCAGTGCCCGCGGCCTATTTTTGGCACACGGAGGCACCTCGCAGAGTCTCGCGCCATTCCGAGTCCGGCGGACGAAGTTGGCCAGCCCCACCCCCCAAGGCTACAGCCCACCCGTATTTGTGGCATTTTTCCGCTGGATAAACTTGGCGACCCGGCCTTCAAGCTGTTATTTTTGGGCGCGGCTGTGCCCACGGTCTATTTTTGGCACACGGAGACGCCTCGCAAAGTCTCGCGCCATTCCGAGTCCCGCGGACGAAGTTGGCCAGCCCCACCCCCCCAGGCCATAGCCCACCCGTTTTTGTGGCCTTTTTCCAATGGACGAACTTGGCGCCCCGGCCTTCGGGCGGTTATTTTTGGGCGCGGCTGTGGCCGCGGCCTATTTTTGGCACACGGAGTCGCCTCGCAAAGTCTCGCGCCATTCCGAGTCCCGCGGACGAAGTTGGCCAGGCCCACCCCCCCAGGCTATAGCCCACCCGTTTTTGTGGCCTTTTTCCAATGGACGAACTTGGCGCCCCGGCCTTCGGGCGGTTATTTTTGGGCGCGGCTGTGCCCGCGGCCTATTTTTGGCACACGGAGGTGCCTCGCAAAGTCTCGCGCCATTCCGAGTCCCGCGGACGAAGTTGGCCCGCCCCACCCCCCAAGGCTATATCCCGCCCGTTTTTGTGGCCTTTTTCCGCTGGACGAACTTGGCGCCCCGGCCTTTCGGGCGGTTATTTTTGGGCGCGGCTGTGCCCGCGGCCTATTTTTGGCACACGGAGGCACCTCGTAAAGTCTCGCGCCATTCCGAATCCGGCGGACGAAGTTGGCCAGCCCCACCCCCCCAAGGCTATAGCCCACCCGTTTTTGTGGCCTTTTTCCGCTGGACGAACTTGACGGCCCGGCCTTCGGGAGGTTATTTTTGGGCGCGGCTGTGTCCGCGGCCTATTTTTGGCACACGGAGGCACCTCAAAAAGTATCGCGCCATTCCGAGTCAGGCGGACGAAGTTGGCCAGCCCCACCCCCCAAGGCTATGGCCCACCCGTTTTTGTGGCCTTTTTCCGCTGGACGAACTTGGTGCCCCGGCCTTCGGGCTGTTATTTTTGGTCGCGGCTGTGCCCGCGGCCTATTTTTGGCACACAGAGGTGCCTCACAAAGTCTCGCACCATTCCGAGTCCGGCGGACGAAGTTGGCCAGCCCCACCCCCCAAAGCTATAGCCCACCCGTATTTGTGGCCTTTTTCCGCTGGACGAACTTGGCGCCCCGGCCTTTCGGGCGGTTATTTTTGGGCGCGGCTCTGCCCGCGGCCTATTTTTGGCACACGGAGGCACCTTGTAAAGTCTCGCGCCATTCCGAATCCGGCGGACGAAGTTGGCCAGGCCCACCCCCCCAGGCTATAGCCCACCCGTTTTTGTGGCCTTTTTCCGCTGGATAAACTTGGCGACCCGGCCTTCAAGCTGTTATTTTTGGGCGCGGCTGTGCCCACGGCCTATTTTTGGCACACGGAGGCGCCTCGCAAAGTCTCGTGCCATTCCGAGTCCCGCGGACGAAGTTGGCCCGCCCCACCCCCCAAGGCTATAGCCCACCCGTTTTTGTGGCCTTTTTCCGCTGGACGAACTTGACGGCCCGGCCTTCGGGAGGTTATTTTTGGGCGCGGCTGTGTCCGCGGCCTATTTTTGGCACACGGAGGCACCTCAAAAAGTATCGCGCCATTCCGAGTCAGGCGGACGAAGTTGGCCAGCCCCACCCCCCAAGGCTATGGCCCACCCGTTTTTGTGGCCTTTTTCCGCTGGACGAACTTGGCGCCCCGGCCTTCGGGCTGTTATTTTTGGTCGCGGCTGTGCCCGCGCCCTATTTTTGGCACACAGAGGTGCCTCACAAAGTCTCGCACCATTCCGAGTCCGGCGGACGAAGTTGGCCAGGCCCACCCCCCCAAGGCTATAGCCCACCCGTTTTTGTGGCCTTTTTCCGCTGGACGAACTTGACGGCCCGGCCTTCGGGAGGTTATTTTTGGGCGCGGCTGTGTCCGCGGCCTATTTTTGGCACACGGAGGCACCTCAAAAAGTATCGCGCCATTCCGAGTCAGGCGGACGAAGTTGGCCAGCCCCACCCCCCAAGGCTATGGCCCACCCGTATTTGTGGCATTTTTCCGCTGGATAAACTTGGCGACCCGGCCTTCAAGCTGTTATTTTTGGGCGCGGCTGTGCCCACGGCCTATTTTTGGCACACGGAGGCGCCTCGCAAAGTCTCGTGCCATTCCGAGTCCCGCGGACGAAGTTGGCCCGCCCCACCCCCCAAGGCTATAGCCCACCCGTTTTTGTGGCCTTTTTGCGCTGGACGAACTTGGCGCCCCGGCCTTTCGGGCGGTTATTTTTGGGCGCGGCTCTGCCCGCGGCCTATTTTTGGCACACGGAGGCACCTTGTAAAGTCTCGCGCCATTCCGAATCCGGCGGACGAAGTTGGCCAGGCCCACCCCCCCAGGCTATAGCCCACCCGTTTTTGTGGCCTTTTTCCAATGGACGAACTTGGCGCCCCGGCCTTCGGGCGGTTATTTTTGGGCGCGGCTGTGCCCACGGCCTATTTTTGGCACACCGGAGGCACCTCGTAAAGTCTCGCGCCATTCCGAATCCGGCGGACGAAGTTGGCCAGCCCCACCCCCCCAAGGCTATAGCCCACCCGTTTTTGTGGCCTTTTTCCGCTGGACGAACTTGACGGCCCGGCCTTCGGGAGGTTATTTTTGGGCGCGGCTGTGTCCGCGGCCTATTTTTGGCACACGGAGGCACCTCAAAAAGTATCGCGCCATTCCGAGTCAGGCGGACGAAGTTGGCCAGCCCCACCCACCAAGGCTATGGCCCACCCGTTTTTGTGGCCTTTTTCCGCTGGACGAACTTGGCGCCCCGGCCTTCGGGCGGTTATTTTTGGTCGCGGCTGTGCCCGCGGCCTATTTTTGGCACACAGAGGTGCCTCACAAAGTCTCGCACCATTCCGAGTCCGGCGGACGAAGTTGGCCAGCCCCACCCCCCAAAGCTATAGCCCACCCGTATTTGTGGCCTTTTTCCGCTGGACGAACTTGGCGCCCCGGTCTTCGGGCGGTTATTTTTGGGCGCGGCTGTGCCCGCGGCCTATTTTTGGCACACGGAGGCACCTCGCAGAGTCTCGCGCCATTCCGAGTCCGGCGGACGAAGTTGGCCAGCCCCACCCCCCAAGGCTATAGCCCACCCGTATTTGTGGCATTTTTCCGCTGGATAAACTTGGCGACCCGGCCTTCAAGCTGTTATTTTTGGGCGCGGCTGTGCCCACGGCCTATTTTTGGCACACGGAGGCGCCTCGCAAAGTCTCGTGCCATTCCGAGTCCCGCGGACGAAGTTGGCCCGCCCCACCCCCCAAGGCTATAGCCCACCCGTTTTTGTGGCCTTTTTGCGCTGGACGAACTTGGCGCCCCGGCCTTTCGGGCGGTTATTTTTGGGCGCGGCTCTGCCCGCGGCCTATTTTTGGCACACGGAGGCACCTCGTAAAGTCTCGCGCCATTCCGAATCCGGCGGACGAAGTTGGCCAGGCCCACCCCCCCAGGCTATAGCCCACCCGTTTTTGTGGCCTTTTTCCAATGGACGAACTTGGCGCCCCGGCCTTCGGGCGGTTATTTTTGGGCGCGGCTGTGCCCGCGGCCTATTTTTAGCACACGGAGGCACCTCGTAAAGTCTCGCGCCATTCCGAGTCCGGCGGACGAAGTGGGCCAGGCCCACCCCCCCAGGCTATAGCCCACCCGTATTTGTGGCCTTTTTCCGCTGGACGAACTTGGCGCCCCGACCTTCGGGCGGTTATTTTTGTGCGCGGCTCTGTCTGCGGCCTATTTTTGGCACACGGAGGCTCCTCGTAATGTCTCACGCCATTCCGAGTCCGGCGGACAAAGTTGGCCAGGCCCACCCCCCCAGGCTATAGCCCACCCGTATTTGTGGCCTTTTTCCGCTGGACGAACTTGGCGCCCCGGCCTTCGGGCCTTTATTTTTGGGCGCGGCTGTGCCCGCGGCCTATTTTTGGCACACGGAAGTGCCTCACAAAGTCTCGCGCCATTCCGAGTCCGGCGGACGAAGTGGGCCAGCCCCACCCCCCAAGGCTGTAGCCCACCCGTATTTGTGGCATTTTTCCGCTGGATGAACTTGGCGACCCGGCCTTCAAGCTGTTATTTTTGGGCGCAGCTGTGCCCGCGGCCTATTTTGGCACTCAGACGTGCCTCACAAAGTCTCGCGCAATTCCGAGTCCGGCGGACGAAGTTCGCCAGCCCCACCCCCCAAGGCTATTGCCCACCCGTTTTTGAGGCCTTTTTCCACTGGACGAACTTGGCGCCCCAGCCTTCGGGCGGTTATTTTTGGGCGCGGCTGTGCCTGCGGCCTAATTTTTGCACACCGAGGTGCCTCGCAAAGTCTCGCGCCATTCCGAGTCGCGCGGACGAAGTTGGCCAGCCCCACCCCCCCAGGCTATAGCCCACCCGTATTTGTGGCCTTTTTCCGCTGGACGAACTTGGCGCCCCGGCCTTCGGGCGGTTATTTTTGGGCGTGGCTGTGCCCGCGGCCTATTTTTGGCACACGGAGGTGCCTCACAAAGTCTCGCGCCATTCTGAGTCCGGCGGACGAAGTTGTCCAGCCCCACCCCCCAAGGCAGTAGCCCACCCGTATTTGTGGCCTTTTTCCGCTGGACGAACTTGGCGCCCCGGCCTTCGGGCGGTTATTTTTGGGCGCGGCTGTGCCCCCGGCCTATTTTTGGCACACGGAAGTGCCTCACAAAGTCTCGCGCCATTCCGAGTCTGGCGGATGAAGTGGGCCTGCCCCACCCCCCAAGGCTGTAGCCCACCCGTATTTGTGGCCTTTTTCCGCTGGATGAACTTGGCGCCCCGGCCTTCAAGCTGTTATTTTGGGGCGCGGCGGTGCCCGCGGCCTATTTTTTGCGCACGGACATGCCTCGCAAAGTCTCGAGCCATTCCGAGTCCGGCGGACGAAGTTCGCCAGCCCCACCCCCCAAGGCTATAGCCCACCCGTATTTGTGGCCTTTTTCCGCTGGACGAACTTGGCGCCCCGGCCTTCGGGCGGTTATTTTTGGGGGCGGCTGTTCCTGTGGCCTATTTTTGGCACACGGAGGTGCCTCGCAAAGTCTCGCGCCATTCTGAGTCCGGCGGACGAAGTTGGCCAGCCCCACCCCCCAAGGCTATAGCCCACCCGTTTTTGTGGCCTTTTTCCGCTGGACGAACTTTGCTACCCCCCTTCGGGCGGTTATTATTGTGCGCAGCTCTGTCCACGGCCTATTTTTGGCACACGGAGGCACCTCGCAAAGTCTCACGCCATTCCGAGTCCGGCGGACGAAGTTGGCCAGCCCCACCCCCCAAGGCTGTAGCCCACCCGTATTTGTGGCCTTTTTCCGCTGGACGAACTTGGCGCCCCAGCCTTCGGGAGGTTATTTTTTGATGCGGCTGTGCCCGCGGCCTATTTTTGGCACACGGAGGCGCCTCTTAAAGTCTCGCGCCATTCCGAGTCCCGCGGAGGAAGTTGGCCAGCCCCACCCCCCAAGGCTATAGCCCACCCGTTTTTATGGCCTTTTTCCGCTGGACGAACATGGCGCCCCGGCCTTCGGGCGGTTATTTTTGGGCGCGGCTGTGCCCGCGGCCTATTTTTGGCACACGGAGGCACCTCGCAAAGTCTCGCGCCATTCCGAGTCCGCCGGACGAAGTTGGCCAAGCCCACCCCCCCAGCCTATAGCCCACCCATATTTGTGGCCTTTTTCCGCTGGACGAACTTGGCGCCCCAGCCTTCAAGCTGTTATTTTTGGGCCCGGCTGTATCCGCGGCCTATTTTTGGCACACGGACGTGCCTCGCAAAGTCTCGCGCCATTCCGAGTCCGGCGGACGAAGTTCGCCAGCCCCACCCCCCAAGCCTATAGCCCACTCGTATTTGTGGCCTTTTTCCGCTGGACGAACTTGGCGCCCCGGCCTTCGGGCGGTTATTTTTGGGTGCGGCAGTGCCCGCGGCCTATTTTTGGCACACGGAGGCACCTCGTAAAGTCTCGCGCCATTCCAAGTCCGGCGGACGAAGTCGGCCAGCCCCACCCCCCCAGTCTATAGCCCACCCGTATTTGTGGCCTTTTTCCGCTGGACGAACTTGGCGCCCCGGCCTTCGGGCGGTTATTTTTGGGCGTGGCTGTGCCCGCGGCCTATTTTTGGCACACGGAGGTGCCTCACAAAGTCTCGCGCCATTCTGAGTCCGGCGGACGAAGTTGTCCAGCCCCACCCCCCAAGGCAGTAGCCCACCCGTATTTGTGGCCTTTTTCCGCTGGACGAACTTGGCGCCCCGGCCTTCGGGCGGTTATTTTTGGGCGCGGCTGTGCCCGCGGCCTATTTTTGGCACACGGAAGTGCCTCACAAAGTCTCGCGCCATTCCGAGTCTGGCGGATGAAGTTGGCCTGCCCCACCCCCCAAGGCTGTAGCCCACCCGTATTTGTGGCCTTTTTCCGCTGGATGAACTTGGCGCCCCGGCCTTCAAGCTGTTATTTTGGGGCGCGGCGGTGCCCGCGGCCTATTTTTGGCGCACGGACATGCCTCGCAAAGTCTCGAGCCATTCCGAGTCCGGCGGACGAAGTTCGCCAGCCCCACCCCACAAGGCTATAGCCCACCCGTATTTGTGGCCTTTTTCCGCTGGACGAACTTGGTGCCCCGGCCTTCGGGCGGTTATTATTGGGGGCGGCTGTTCCTGTGGCCTATTTTTGGCACACGGAGGTGCCTCGCAAAGTCTCGCGCGATTCCGAGTCCGGCGGACGAAGTTGGCCAGCCCCACCCCCCAAGGCTATAGCCCACCCGTTTTTGTGGCCTTTTTCCGCTGGACGAACTTGGCGCCCCGGCCTTTGGGCGGTTATTATTGTGCGCGGCTCTGTCCGCGGCCTATTTTTGGCACACGGAGGCACCTCGCAAAGTCTCACGCCATTCCGAGTCCGGCGGACGAAGTTGGCCAGCCCCACCCCCCAAGGCTGTAGCCCACCCGTATTTGTGGCCTTTTTCCGCTGGACGAACTTGGCGCCCCAGCCTTCGGGAGGTTATTTTTTGATGCGGCTGTGCCCGCGGCCTATTTTTGGCACACGGAGGTGCCTCTTAAAGTCTCGCGCCATTCCGAGTCCCGCGGAGGAAGTTGGCCAGCCCCACCCCCCAAGGCTATAGCCCACCCGTATTTGTGGCCTTTTTCCGCTGGACGAACTTGGCGCCCCGGCCTTCGGGCGGTTATTTTTGGACGTGGCTGTGCCCGCGGCCTATTTTTGGCACACGGAGGTGCCTCACAAAGTCTCGCGCCATTCTGAGTCCGGCGGACGAAGTTGTCCAGCCCCACCCCCCAAGGCAGTAGCCCACCCGTATTTGTGGCCTTTTTCCGCTGGACGAACTTGGCGCCCCGGCCTTCGGGCGGTTATTTTTGGGCGCGGCTGTGCCCGCGGCCTATTTTTGGCACACGGAGGCGCCTCACAAAGTCTCGCGCCATTCCGAGTCCGGCGGACGAAGTGGGCCAGCCCCACCCCCCAAGGCTGTAGCCCACCCGTATTTGTGGCCTTTTTCCGCTGGATGAACTTGGCGCCCCAGCCTTCAAGCTGTTATTTTTGGGCCCGGCTGTATCCGCGGCCTATTTTTGGCACACGGACGTGCCTCGCAAAGTCTCGCGCCATTCCGAGTCCGGCGGACGAAGTTCGCCAGCCCCACCCCCCAAGCCTATAGCCCACCCGTATTTGTGGCCTTTTTCCGCTGGACGAACTTGGCGCCCCGGCCTTCGGGCGGTTATTTTTGGGCGCGGCAGTGCCCGCGGCCTATTTTTGGCACACGGAGGCACCTCGTAAAGTCTCGCGCCATTCCAAGTCCGGCGGACGAAGTTGGGCAGCCCCACCCCCCCAGTCTATAGCCCACCCGTATTTGTGGCCTTTTTCCGCTGGACGAACTTGACGCCCCAGCCTTCGGGCGGTTATTTTTGGGCGCGGCTGTGCCCGCGGCCTATTTTTGGCACACGGAGACGCCTCACAAAGTCTCGCGCCATTCCGAGTCCGGCGGACGAAGTTGGCCAGCCCCACCCCCCAAGGCTGTAGCCCACCCGTATTTGTGGCCTTTTTCCGCTGGATGAACTTGGCGCCCCGGCCTTCAAGCTGTTATTTTTGGGCGCGGCTGTGCCCGCGGCCTATTTTTGGCACACGGACATGCCTCGCAAAGTCTCGCGCCATTCCGAGTCCGGCGGACGAAGTTTACCAGCCCCCCCCCCCAAGGCTATAGCCCACCCGTTTTTGTGGTCTTGTTCCGCTGGACGAACCTGGTGCCCCGGCCTTCGGGCAGTTATTTTTGGCCACGGCTGTGCCCGCGTCCTATTTTTGGCACACGGAGATGCCTCGCAAAGTCTCGCGCCATTCCGAGTCTGGCGGACGAAGTGGACCAGCCCCACCCCCCAAGGCTATAGCCCACCCGTTTTTGTGGCCTTTTTCCGATCGACGAACTTGGCGCCCCGGCCTTCGGGCGGTTATTTTTGTGCGCGGCTGTGCCCGCGGCCTATTTTTGGCACAGGAGGCGCCTCGAAAGTCTCGCACCATTACGAGTCCGGCGGACGAAGTTGGCCAGCCCCACCCCCCAAGGCTATAGCCCACCCTTTTTTGTGGCCTTTTTCCGCTGGCCGAACTTGGCGCCCCAACCTTCGGGCGGTTATTTTTGGGCGCGGCTGTGCCCGCGGCCTATTTTTGGCGCACGGAGGCGCCTTGCAATGTCTCGCGCCAGTCCGAGTCCGGCGGACGAAGTTGCCCAGCTCCACCCCCCAAGGCTATAGCCCACCCGTTTTTGTGGCCTTTTTCCGCTGGACGAACTTGGCGCCCCGGCCTTCGGGCGGTTATTTTTGGGCGCGGCTGTGCCCGCGGCCTATTTTTGGCACACGGAGGCGCCTCACAAAGTCTCGCGCCATTCCGAGTCCGGCGGACGAAGTGGGCCAGCCCCACCCCCCAAGGCTGTAGCCCACCCGTATTTGGGGCCTTTTTCCGCTGGATGAACTTGGCGCCCCAGCCTTCAAGCTGTTATTTTTGGGCGCGGCTGTATCCGCGGCCTATTTTTGGCACACGGACGTGCCTCGCAAAGTCTCGCGCCATTCCGAGTCCGGCGGACGAAGTTCGCCAGCCCCACCCCCCAAGCCTATAGCCCACCCGTATTTGTGGCCTTTTTCCGCTGGACGCACTTGGCGCCCCGGCCTTCGGGCGGTTATTTTTGGGCGCGGCAGTGCCCGCGGCCTATTTTTGGCACACGGAGGCACCTCGTAAAGTCTCGCGCCATTCCTAGTCCGGCGGACGAAGTTGGCCAGCCCCACCCCCCCAGTCTATAGCCCACCCGTATTTGTGGCCTTTTTCCGCTGGACGAACTTGGCGCCCCAGCCTTCGGGAGGTTATTTTTTGATGCGGCTGTGCCCGCGGCCTATTTTTGGCACACGGAGGCACCTCGCAAAGTCTCACGCCATTCCGAGTCCGGCGGACGAAGTTGGCCAGCCCCACCCCCCAAGGCTGTAGCCCACCCGTATTTGTGGCCTTTTTCCGCTGGACGAACTTGGCGCCCCAACCTTCGGGCGGTTATTTTTGGGCGCGGCTGTGCCCGCGGCCTATTTTTGGCGCACGGAGGCGCCTTGCAATGTCTCGCGCCAGTCCGAGTCCGGCGGACGAAGTTGCCCAGCTCCACCCCCCAAGGCTATAGCCCACCCGTTTTTGTGGCCTTTTTCCGCTGGACGAACTTGGCGCCCCGGCCTTCGGGCGGTTATTTTTGGGCGCGGCTGTGCCCGCGGCCTATTTTTGGCACACGGAGGTGCCTCACAAAGTCTCGCACCATTCCGAGTCCGGCGGACGAAGTGGGCCAGCCCCACCCCCCAAGGCTGTAGCCCACCCGTATTTGGGGCCTTTTTCCGCTGGATGAACTTGGCGCCCCAGCCTTCAAGCTGTTATTTTTGGGCGCGGCTGTATCCGCGGCCTATTTTTGGCACACGGACGTGCCTCGCAAAGTCTCGCGCCATTCCGAGTCCGGCGGACGAAGTTCGCCCGCCCCACCCCCCAAGCCTATAGCCCACCCGTATTTGTGGCCTTTTTCCGCTGGACGAACTTGGCGCCCCGGCCTTCGGGCGGTTATTTTTGGGCGCGGCAGTGCCCGCGGCCTATTTTTGGCACACGGAGGCACCTCGTAAAGTCTCGCGCCATTCCTAGTCCGGCGGACGAAGTTGGCCAGCCCCACCCCCCCAGTCTATAGCCCACCCGTATTTGTGGCCTTTTTCCGCTGGACGAACTTGACGCCCCGGCCTTCGGGCGGTTATTTTTGGGCGCGGCTGTGCCCGCGGCCTATTTTTGGCACACGGAGACGCCTCACAAAGTCTCGCGCCATTCCGAGTCCGGCGGACGAAGTTGGCCAGCCCCACCCCCCAAGGCTGTAGCCCACCCGTATTTGTGGCCTTTTTCCGCTGGATGAACTTGGCGCCCCGGCCTTCAAGCTGTTATTTTTGGGCGCGGCTGTGCCCGCGGCCTATTTTTGGCACACGGACATGCCTCGCAAAGTCTCGCGCCATTCCGAGTCCGGCGGACGAAGTTTACCAGCCCCCCCCCCCAAGGCTATAGCCCACCCGTTTTTGTGGTCTTGTTCCGCTGGACGAACCTGGTGCCCCGGCCTTCGGGCAGTTATTTTTGGCCACGGCTGTGCCCGCGTCCTATTTTTGGCACACGGAGATGCCTCGCAAAGTCTCGCGCCATTCCAAGTTTGGCGGACGAAGTGGACCAGCCCCACCCCCCAAGGCTATAGCACACCCGTTTTTGTGGCCTTTTTCCGCTGGACGAACTTGGCGCCCCGGCCTTCGGGCGGTTATTTTTGGGCGCGGCTGTGCCCGCGGCCTATTTTTGGTACACGGAGACGCCTCACAAAGTCTCGCGCCATTCCGAGTCCGGCGGACGAAGTGGGCCAGCCCCACCCCCCAAGGCTGTAGCCCACCCGTATTTGTGGCCTTTTTCCGCTGGATGAACTTGGCGCCCCAGCCTTCAAGCTGTTATTTTTGGGCGCGGCTGTATCCGCGGCCTATTTTTGGCACACGGACGTGCCTCGCAAAGTCTCGCGCCATTCCGAGTCCGGCGGACGAAGTTCGCCAGCCCCACCCCCCAAGCCTATAGCCCACCCGTATTTGTGGCCTTTTTCCGCTGGACGAACTTGGCGCCCCGGCCTTCGGGCGGTTATTTTTGGGCGCGGCAGTGCCCGCGGCCTATTTTTGGCACACGGAGGCACCTCGTAAAGTCTCGCGCCATTCCAAGTCCGGCGGACGAAGTTGGCCAGCCCCACCCCCCCAGTCTATAGCCCACCCGTATTTGTGGCCTTTTTCCGCTGGACGAACTTGACGCCACGGCCTTCGGGCGGTTATTTTTGGGCGCGGCTGTGCCCGCGGCCTATTTTTGGCACACGGAGACGCCTCACAAAGTCTCGCGCCATTCCGAGTCCGGCGGACGAAGTTGGCCAGCCCCACCCCCCAAGGCTGTAGCCCACCCGTATTTGTGGCCTTTTTCCGCTGGATGAACTTGGCGCCCCGGCCTTCAAGCTGTTATTTTTGGGCGCGGCTGTGCCCGCGGCCTATTTTTGGCACACGGACATGCCTCGCAATGTCTCGCGCCATTCCGAGTCTGGCGGACGAAGTTTACCGGCCCCCCCCCCCAAGGCTATAGCCCACCCGTTTTTGTGGTCTTGTTCCGCTGGACGAACCTGGTGCCCCTGCCTTCGGGCAGTTATTTTTGGCCACGGCTGTGCCCGCGTCCTATTTTTGGCACACGGAGATGCCTCGCAAAGTCTCGCGCCATTCCGAGTTTGGCGGACGAAGTGGACCAGCCGCACCCCCCAAGGCTATAGCCCACCCGTTTTTGTGGCCTTTTTCCGATCGACGAACTAGGCGCCCCGGCCTTCGGGCGGTTATTTTTGTGCGCGGCTGTGCCCGCGGCCTATTTTTGGCACAGGAGGCGCCTCGAAAGTCTCGCACCATTACGAGTCCGGCGGACGAAGTTGGCCAGCCCCACCCCCCAAGGCTATAGCCCACCCTTTTTTGTGGCCTTTTTCCGCTGGCCGAAATTGGCGCCCCGACCTTCGGGCGGTTATTTTTGGGCGCGGCTGTGCCCGCGGCCTATTTTTGGCGCACGGAGGCGCCTTGCAATGTCTCGCGCCAGTCCGAGTCCGGCGGACGAAGTTGCCCAGCTCCACCCCCCAAGGCTATAGCCCACCCGTTTTTGTGGCCTTTTTCCGATGGACGAACTTGGCGCCCCGGCCTTCGGGCGGTTATTTTTCGGCGTGGCTGTGCCCGCGGCCTATTTTTGGCACACGGACGCGCCTCGCAAAGTCTCGCGCCATTCTGAGTCCGGCGGACGAAGTTAGCCAGCCCCACCCTCCCAGGCTATAGCCCACCCGTATTTGTGGCCTTTTTCCGCTGGACGAACTTGGCTCCCCGGCCTTCGGGCGGTTATTTTTGTGCGCGGCTGTGCCCGCGGCCTATTTTTGGCACACGGAGGCACCTCACAAAGTCTCGCGCCATTCCGAGTCCGGCGGACGAAGTTGGCCAGCCCCACCCCCCAAGGCTGTATCCCACCCGTATTTGTGGCCTTTTTCCGCTGGATGAACTTGGCGCCCCAGCCTTCAAGCTGTTATTTTTGGGCACGGCTGTGCCCGCGGCCTATTTTTGGCACACGGACATGCCTCGCAAAGTCTCGTGCCATTCCGAGTCCGGCGGACGAAGTGTACCAGCCCCACCCCCCAAGGCTATAGCCCACCCGTTTTTGTGGCCTTTTTCCGATCGACGAACTTGGCGCCCCGGCCTTCGGGCGGTTATTTTTGTGCGCGGCTGTGCCCGCGGCCTATTTTTGGCACAGGAGGCACCTCGAAAGTCTCGCACCATTACGAGTCCGGCGGACGAAGTTGGCCAGCCCCACCCCCCAAGGCTATAGCCCACGCTTTTTTCAGGCCTTTTTCCGCTGGCCGAACTTGGCGCCCCGACCTTCGGGCCGTTATTTTTGGGCGCGGCTGTGCCCGCGGCCTATTTTTGGCGCACGGACGCGCCTCGCAAAGTCTCGCGCCATTCTGAGTCCGGCGGACGAAGTTAGCCAGCCCCAGCCTCCCAGGCTATAGCCCACCCGTATTTGTGGCCTTTTTCCGCTGGACGAACTTGGCTCCCCGGCCTTCGGGCGGTTATTTTTGTGCGCGGCTGTGCCCGCGGCCTATTTTTGGCACACGGAGGCACCTCACAAAGTCTCGCGCCATTCCGAGTCCGGCGGACGAAGTTGGCCAGCCCCACCCCCCAAGGCTGTATCCCACCCGTATTTGTGGCCTTTTTCCGCTGGATGAACTTGGCGCCCTAGCCTTCAAGCTGTTATTTTTGGGCACGGCTGTGCCCGCGGCCTATTTTTGGCACACGGACATGCCTCGCAAAGTCTCGTGCCATTCCGAGTCCGGCGGACGAAGTGGACCAGCCCCACCCCCCAAGGCTATAGCCCACCCGTTTTTGTGGCCTTTTTCCGATCGACGAACTTGGCGCCCCGGCCTTCGGGCGGTTATTTTTGTGCGCGGCTGTGCCCGCGGCCTATTTTTGGCACAGGAGGCACCTCGAAAGTCTCGCACCATTACGAGTCCGGCGGACGAAGTTGGCCAGCCCCACCCCCCAAGGCTATAGCCCACGCTTTTTTCAGGCCTTTTTCCGCTGGCCGAACTTGGCGCCCCGACCTTCGGGCGGTTATTTTTGGGCGCGGCTGTGCCCGCGGCCTATTTTTGGCGCACGGAGGCGCCTTGCAATGTCTCGCGCCAGTCCGAGTCCGGCGGACGAAGTTGGCCAGCTCCACCCCCCAAGGCTATAGCCCACCCGTTTTTGTGGCCTTTTTCCGATGGACGAACTTGGCGCCCCGGCCTTCGGGCGGTTATTTTTGGGCGTGGCTGTGCCCGCGGCCTATTTTTGGCACACGGACGCGCCTCGCAAAGTCTCGCGCCATTCTGAGTCCGGCGGACGAAGTTAGCCAGCCCCACCCTCCCAGGCTATAGCCCACCCGTATTTGTGGCCTTTTTCCGCTGGACGAACTTGGCTCCCCGGCCTTCGGGCGGTTATTTTATTGCGCGGCTGTGCCCGCGGCCTATTTTTGGCACACGGAGGCACCTCACAAAGTCTCGCGCCATTCCGAGTCCGGCGGACGAAGTTGGCCAGCCCCACCCCCCAAGGCTGTATCCCACCCGTATTTGTGGCCTTTTTCCGCTGGATGAACTTGGCGCCCCAGCCTTCAAGCTGTTATTTTTGTGCACGGCTGTGCCCGCGGCCTATTTTTGGCACACGGACATGCCTCGCAAAGTCTCGTGCCATTCCGAGTCCGGCGGACGAAGTTGGCCAGCCCCACCCCCCAAGGCTATAGCCCACCCGTTTTTGTGGCCGTTTTCCGCTGGACGAACTTGGTGCCCCGGCCCTCGGGCGGTTATTTTTGGCCACGGCTGTGCCCGCGTCCTATTTTTGGCACACGGAGGCGCCTCGCAATGTCTCACGCCATTCCGAGTCCGGCGGATGAAGTGGGCCAGCCCCACCCCCCAAGGCTATAGCCCACCCGTTTTTGTGGCCTTTTTCCGCTCGACGAACTTGGCCCCCCGGCCTTCAGGCGGTGATTTTTGTGCGCGGCCGTGTCCGCGGCCTATTTTTGGCACACGGACGCGCCTCGCAAAGTCTCGCGCCATTCTGAGTCCGGCGGACGAAGTTAGCCAGCCCCACCCTCCCAGGCTATAGCCCACCCGTATTTGTGGCCTTTTTCCGCTGGACGAACTTGGCTCCCCGGCCTTCGGGCGGTTATTTTATTGCGCGGCTGTGCCCGCGGCCTATTTTTGGCACACGGAGGCACCTCACAAAGTCTCGCGCCATTCCGAGTCCGGCGGACGAAGTTGGCCAGCCCCACCCCCCAAGGCTGTATCCCACCCGTATTTGTGGCCTTTTTCCGCTGGATGAACTTGGCGCCCCAGCCTTCAAGCTGTTATTTTTGGGCACGGCTGTGCCCGCGGCCTATTTTTGGCACACGGACATGCCTCGCAAAGTCTCGTGCCATTCCGAGTCCGGCGGACGAAGTTGGCCAGCCCCACCCCCCAAGGCTATAGCCCACCCGTTTTTGTGGCCGTTTTCCGCTGGACGAACTTGGTGCCCCGGCCCTCGGGCGGTTATTTTTGGCCACGGCTGTGCCCGCGTCCTATTTTTGGCACACGGAGGCGCCTCACAATGTCTCACGCCATTCCGAGTCCGGCGGATGAAGTGGGCCAGCCCCACCCCCCAAGCCTATAGCCCACCCGTTTTTGTGGCCTTTTTCCGCTCGACGAACTTGGCCCCCCGGCCTTCAGGTGGTGATTTTTGTGCGCGGCCGTGCCCGCGGCCTATTTTTGGCACACGGAGGTGCCTTGCAATGTCTCGCGCCAGTCCGAGTCCGGCGGACGAAGTTGGCCAGCCCCACCCCCGAAGGCTATAGCCCACCCGTATTTGTGGCCTTTTTCCGCTGGACGAACTTGGCGCCCCGGCCTTCGGGCGGTTATTTTTGGGCGTGGCTGTGCCCGCGGCCTATTTTTGGCACACGGAGGTGCCTCACAAAGTCTCGCGCAATTCCGAGTCCGGTGGACGAAGTTGGCAAGCCCCACCCCCCAAGGCTATAGCCCACCCGTTTTTGCGGCCTTTTTCCGCTGGACGAACTTGGTGCCCCGGCCTTCGGGCGGTTATTTTTTGGCGCGGCTGTGCCCGCGGCCTATTTTTGGCAAACGGAGGCGCCTCAAAAGTCTCGCACCATTTCGAGTCCGGCGGACGAAGTTGGCCAGCCCCACCCCCCAAGGCTATAGCCCACCCGTTTTTGTGGCGTTTTTCCGCTGGCCGAACTTGGCGCCCCGACCTTCGGGCGGTTATTTTTGAGGGCGGCTGTTCCCGCGGCCTATTTTTGGCACACCGAGGTGCCTTGCAATGTGTCGCGCCAGTCCGAGTCCGGCGGACGAAGTTGGCCAGCCCCACCCCCCAAGGCTATAGCCCACCCGTTTTTGTGGCCTTTTTCCGCTGGCCGAACTTGGCGTCCCGACCTTCGGGCGGTTATTTTTGAGCGCGGCTGTGCCCGCGGCCTATTTTTGGCAGACGGAGGTGCCTTGCAATGTCTCGCGCCAGTCCGAGTCCGGCGGACGAAGTTGGCCAGCCCCACCCCCCAAGGCTATAGCCCACACGTATTTGTGGCCTTTTTCCGTTGGACGAACTTGGCGCCCCGGCCTTCGGGCTGTTATTTTTGGGCGCGGCTATGCCCGCGGATTATTTTTGGCACACAGGGGCGCCTCGCAAAGTCTCGCGCCATTCCGAGTCCGGCGGACGAAGTTGGCCAGCCCGCCCCCCAAGGCTATAGCCCACACGTATTTGTGGCCTTTTTCCGCTGGACGAACTTGGCGCCCCGGCCTTCGGGCTGTTATTTTTGGGCGCGGCTATTCCCGCGGATTATTTTTGGCACACAGGGGCGCCTCGCAAAGTCTCGCGCCATTCCGAGTCCGGCGGACGAAGTTGGCCAGCCCCACCCCCCAAGGGTATAGCCCACCCGTTTTTGTGGCCTTTTTCCGCTGGACGAACTTGGCGCCCCGGCCTTCGGGCGGTTATTTTTGGGCGTGGCTGTGCCCGCGGACTATTTTTTCCACACGGAGGAGCCTCGTAAAGTCTCGCGCCATTCCTAGTCTGGCGGACGAAGTGGGCCAGCCCCACCCCCCAAGGCTATAGCCCACACGTATTTGTGGCCTTTTTCCGCTGGACGAACTTGGCGCCCCGGCCTTCGGGCTGTTATTTTTGGGCGCGGCTATGCCCGCGGATTATTTTTGGCACACAGGGGCGCCTCGCAAAGTCTCGCGCCATTCCGAGTCCGGCGGACGAAGTTGGCCAGCCCACCCCCCAAGGCTATAGCCCACCCGTTTTTGTGGCCTTTTTCCGCTGGACGAACTTGGCGCCCTGGCCTTCGGGAGGTTATTTTTGGGTACGGCTGAGCCCGCGGCCTATTTTTGTCACGCGGAGGTGCCGCACAAAGTCTCGCGCCATTCTGAGTCCGGCGGACGAAGTTGGCCAGCCGCACCCCCCAAGGCTATAGCCCACCCGTTTTTGTGGCCTTTTTCCGCTGGACGAACTTGGGGCCCCCGGCCTTCGGGCGGCTATTTTTCGGCGCGGCTTTGCCCGGGGCCTATTTTTGCCACATGGAGGAGTCTCGCAAAGTCTCGCGCCATTCCGAGTCCGGCGGACGAAGTGGGCCAGCCCCACCCCCCAAGGCTATAGCCCATCCGTTTTTGTGGCCTTTTTCCGCTGGACGAACTTGGCGCCCCGGCCTTCCGGCGGTTATTTTTAGGCGCGGCTGTGCCCGCGGCCTATTTTTTGCACGCGGAGGAGCCTCCCAAAGTCTCGCACCATTCCGAGTCCGGCGGACGAAGTTGGCCAGCCCCACCCCCCAATGCTATAGCCCACCCGTTTTTGTGGCCTTTTTCCGCTGGACGAACTTGGCGCCCCGGCCTTCGGGCGGTTATTTCTGGGCACGGCTGTGCCTGCGGCCTATTTTTGGTACACGGAGGCGCCTCGCAAAGTCTCGCGCCATTCCGAGTCCGGCGGATGAAGTTGGCCAGCCCCACCCCACAAGGCTATAGCCCACCCGTATTTGGGGCCTTTTTCCGCTGGACGAACTTGGCGTCCCGGCCTTCAGGCGGTTATTTTTAGACACTGCTGTGCCCGCGGCCTATTTTTGGCACATGGAGGCGCCTCACAAAGTCTCGCGCCATTCCTAGTCCGGCGGACGAATTTGGCCAGCCCCACCCCCCAAGGCTATAAGCCACCCGTTTTTGTGGCCTTTTTCCGCTGGACGAACTTGGCATCCCGGACTTCGGGAGGTTGTTTTTGGGCGCGGCTGTGTCCGTTGCCTATTTTTGGCTCACGGAGGTGCCTTGCAAAGTCTCGCACCATTCCGAGTCCGGCGGACGTAGTTGGTCAGCCCCACCCCCCAAGGCTATAGCCCACCCTTATTTGTGGCCTTTTTCCGCTGGACGAAGTTGGCGTCCCGGCCTTCGGGCGGTTATTTTTGGGTGTGGCTGTGCCCGAGGCCTATTTTTGGCACACGGAGGCGCCTTGCAAAGTCTCGTGCCATTCCGAGTCCGGCGAACGAAGTTGGCCAGCCCCACCCCTCAAGGCTATAGTCTACCCGTTTTTGTGGCCTTTTTCCGCTGGACGAACATGGCGCCCCGGCCTTCGGGCTGCTATTTTTGGGCGCGGCTTTGCCCGCGGCTTTGCCCGCGGCCTATTTTTGGCACACGGAGGTGCCTCACAAAGTCTCGCGCCATTCCTAGTCTGGCGGACGAAGTTGGCCAGCCCCACCCCCCAAGGGTTTAGCGCACCCATTTTTGTCGCCTTTTTCCGCTGGACGAACTTGGCGCCCCGGCCTTCGGGCGGTTATTTTTGGGCGTGGCTGTGCCCGCGGCCAATTTTTTGCACACGGAGGAGCCTCGTAAAGTCTCGCGCCATTCCGAGTCCGGCGGACGAAGTTGGCCAGCCTCACCCCGCAAGGCTATAGCCCACCCGTATTTGTGACCTTTTTCCGCTGGACGAACTTGGCACCCCGGCCTTCGGGCGGTTATTTTTTGGCGCGGCTATTCCGACGGCCTATTTTTGGCACACGGAGGTGCCTTGCAAAGTCTCGTGCCATTCCGAGTCCGTTGGACGAAGTTGGCCTGCCCCACCCCCCAAGGCTATAGCCCACCCGTTTTTGTGGCCTTTTTCCGCTGGACGAACTTGGCGCCCCGGCCTTCGGGCGGTTATTTTTGGGCACGGCTGCGCCCGTGGCCTATTTTTGGTACACGAAGGCGCCTCGCAAACTCTCGCGCCATTCCGAGTCCGGCGGACGAATTTGGCCAGCCCCACCCCCCAAGGCTATAGCCCACCCGTATTTGTGGCCTTTTTCCGCTGGACGAACTTGGCGCCCCGGCCTTCGGGCGGTTATTTTTGGGCGTGGCTGTGCCCGAGGCCTATTTTTGGCACACAGAGGCACCTCGCAAAGTCTCGCGCCATTCCGAATCCGGCGGACGAAGTTGGCCAGCCCCACCCCCCAAGGCTATAGCCCACCCGTTTTTGTGGCCTTTTTCCGCTGGACGAACTTGGCGCCCCGGCCTTCGGGCTGTTATTTTTGGGCGCGGCTATGCCCGCGGATTATTTTTGGCACACAAGGGCGCCTCGCAAAGTCTCGCGCCATTCCGAGTCCGGCGGACGAAGTTGGCCAGCCCACCCCCCAAGGCTATAGCCCACCCGTTTTTGTGGCCTTTTTCCGCTAGACGAACTTGGCGCCCTGGCCTTCGGGAGGTTATTTTTGGGTACGGCTGAGCCCGCGGCCTATTTTTGTCACGCGGAGGTGCCGCGCAAAGTCTCGCGCCATTCTGAGTCCGGCGGACGAGGTTGGCCAGCCGCACCCCCCAAGGCTATAGCCCACCCGTTTTTGTGGCCTTTTTCCGCTGGACGAACATGGGGCCCCGGCCTTCGGGCGGCTATTTTTCGGCGCGGCTTTGCCCGGGGCCTATTTTTGCCACATGGAGGAGTCTCGCAAAGTCTCGCGCCATTCCGAGTCCGGCGGACGAAGTGGGCCAGCCCCACCCCCCAAGGCTATAGCCCATCCGTTTTTGTGGCCTTTTTCCGCTGGACGAACTTGGCGCCCCGGCCTTCCGGCGGTTATTTTTAGGCGCGGCTGTGCCCGCGGCCTATTTTTTGCACGCGGAGGAGCCTCCCAAAGTCTCGCACCATTCCGAGTCCGGCGGACGAAGTTGGCCAGCCCCACCCCCCAAGGCTATAGCCCACCCGTTTTTGTTGCCTTTTTCCGCTGGACGAACTTGGCGCCCCGGCCTTCGGGCGGTTATTTCTGGGCACGGCTGTGCCCGCGGCCTATTTTTGGTACACGGAGGCGCCTCGCAAAGTCTCGCGCCATTCCGAGTCCGGCGGACGAAGTTGGCCAGCCCCACCCCACAAGGCTATAGCCCACCCGTATTTGGGGCCTTTTTCCGCTGGACGAACTTGGCGTCCCGGCCTTCAGGCGGTTATTTTTAGACACTGCTGTGCCCGCGGCCTATTTTTGGCACACGGAGGCGCCTCACAAAGTCTCACGCCATTCCTAGTCCGGCGGACGAATTTGGCCAGCCCCACCCCCCAAGGCTATAGGCCACCCGTTTTTGTGGCCTTTTTCCGCTGGACGAACTTGGCATCCCGGACTTCGGGAGGTTATTTTTGGGCGCGGCTGTGTCCGTTGCCTATTTTTGGCACACGGAGGTGCCTTGCAAAGTCTCGCACCATTCCGAGTCCGGCGGACGTAGTTGGCCAGCCCCACCCCCCAAGGCTATAGCCCACCCTTATTTGTGGCCTTTTTCCGCTGGACGAAGTTGGCGTCCCGGCCTTCGGGCGGTTATTTTTGGGTGTGGCTGTGCCCGAGGCCTATTTTTGGCACACGGAGGCGCCTTGCAAAGTCTCGTGCCATTCCGAGTCCGGCGAACGAAGTTGGCCAGCCCCACCCCTCAAGGCTATAGTCTACCCGTTTTTGTGGCCTTTTTCCGCTGGACGAACTTGGCGCCCCGGCCTTCGGGCTGCTATTTTTGGGCGCGGCTTTGCCCGCGGCTTTGCCCGCGGCCTATTTTTGGCACACGGAGGTGCCTCACAAAGTCTCGCGCCATTCCTAGTCTGGCGGACGAAGTGGGCCAGCCCCACCCCCCAAGGGTATAGCGCACCCGTTTTTGTCGCCTTTTTCCGCTGGACGAACTTGGCGCCCCGGCCTTCGGGCGGTTATTTTTGGGCGTGGCTGTGCCCGCGGCCAATTTTTTGCACACGGAGGAGCCTCGTAAAGTCTCGCACCAATCCGAGTCCGGCGGACGAAGTTGGCCAGCCTCACCCCGCAAGGCTATAGCCCACCCGTATTTGTGACCTTTTTCCGCTGGACGAACTTGGCACCCCGGCCTTCGGGCGGTTATTTTTTGGCGCGGCTATTCCGACGGCCTATTTTTGGCACACGGAGGTGCCTTGCAAAGTCTCGTGCCATTCCGAGTCCGTTGGACGAAGTTGGCCTGCCCCACCCCCCAAGGCTATAGCCCACCCGTTTTTGTGGCCTTTTTCCGCTGGACGAACTTGGCGCCCCGGCCTTCGGGCGGTTATTTCTGGGCACGGCTGTGCCCGCGGCCTATTTTTGGTACACGGAGGCGCCTCGCAAAGTCTCGCGCCATTCCGAGTCCGGCGGACGAAGTTGGCCAGCCCCACCCCACAAGGCTATAGCCCACCCGTATTTGGGGCCTTTTTCCGCTGGACGAACTTGGCGTCCCGGCCTTCAGGCGGTTATTTTTAGACACTGCTGTGCCCGCGGCCTATTTTTGGCACACGGAGGCGCCTCACAAAGTCTCACGCCATTCCTAGTCCGGCGGACGAATTTGGCCAGCCCCACCCCCCAAGGCTATAGGCCACCCGTTTTTGTGGCCTTTTTCCGCTGGACGAACTTGGCATCCCGGACTTCGGGAGGTTATTTTTGGGCGCGGCTGTGTCCGTTGCCTATTTTTGGCACACGGAGGTGCCTTGCAAAGTCTCGCACCATTCCGAGTCCGGCGGACGTAGTTGGCCAGCCCCACCCCCCAAGGCTATAGCCCACCCTTATTTGTGGCCTTTTTCCGCTGGACGAAGTTGGCGTCCCGGCCTTCGGGCGGTTATTTTTGGGTGTGGCTGTGCCCGAGGCCTATTTTTGGCACACGGAGGCGCCTTGCAAAGTCTCGTGCCATTCCGAGTCCGGCGAACGAAGTTGGCCAGCCCCACCCCTCAAGGCTATAGTCTACCCGTTTTTGTGGCCTTTTTCCGCTGGACGAACTTGGCGCCCCGGCCTTCGGGCTGCTATTTTTGGGCGCGGCTTTGCCCGCGGCTTTGCCCGCGGCCTATTTTTGGCACACGGAGGTGCCTCACAAAGTCTCGCGCCATTCCTAGTCTGGCGGACGAAGTGGGCCAGCCCCACCCCCCAAGGGTATAGCGCACCCGTTTTTGTCGCCTTTTTCCGCTGGACGAACTTGGCGCCCCGGCCTTCGGGCGGTTATTTTTGGGCGTGGCTGTGCCCGCGGCCAATTTTTTGCACACGGAGGAGCCTCGTAAAGTCTCGCACCATTCCGAGTCCGGCGGACGAAGTTGGCCAGCCTCACCCCGCAAGGCTATAGCCCACCCGTATTTGTGACCTTTTTCCGCTGGACGAACTTGGCACCCCGGCCTTCGGGCGGTTATTTTTTGGCGCGGCTATTCCGACGGCCTATTTTTGGCACACGGAGGTGCCTTGCAAAGTCTCGTGCCATTCCGAGTCCGTTGGACGAAGTTGGCCTGCCCCACCCCCCAAGGCTATAGCCCACCCGTTTTTGTGGCCTTTTTCCGCTGGACGAACTTGGCGCCCCGGCCTTCGGGCGGTTATTTTTGGGCACGGCTGTGCCCGTGGCCTATTTTTGGTACACGAAGGCGCCTCGCAAACTCTCGCGCCATTCCGAGTCCGGCGGACGAATTTGGCCAGCCCCACCCCCCAAGGCTATAGCCCACCCGTATTTGTGGCCTTTTTCCGCTGGACAAACTTGGCGCCCCGGCCTTCGGGCGGTTATTTTTGGGCGTGGCTGTGCCCGAGGCCTATTTTTGGCACACAGAGGCACCTCGCAAAGTATCGCGCCATTCCGAGTCCGGCGGACGAAGTTGGCCAGCCCCACCCCCCAACGCTATAGCCCACCCGTTTTTGTGGCCTTTTTCCGCTGGACGAACTTGGCGCCCCGGCCTTCGGGCAGCTATTTTTGGGCGCGGCTTTGCCCGAGGCCTATTTTTGGCACACGGAGGCGCCTCGCAAAGTCTCGTGCCATTCCTAGTCCGGCGGACGAAGTTGACCAGCCCCACCCCCCAAGGGTATAGCCCACCCGTTTTTGTGGCCTTTTTCCGCTGGAGGAACTAGGCGCCCCGGGCTTCGGGCGGTTATTTTTGGGTACGGCTGAGCCCGCGGCCTATTTTTGGCACGCGGAGGTGCCGCGCAAAGTCTCGCGCCATTCCGAGTCCGGCGGACGAATTTGGCCAGCCGCACCCCACAAGGCTATAGCCCACCCGTTTTTGTGGCCTTTTTCCGCTGGACGAACTTGGCGCACCGGCCTTCGGGCGGCTATTTTTGGGCGCGGCTTTGCCCGGGGCCTATTTTTGACACACGGAGGCGTCTCGCAAAGTCTCGCGCCATTCCGAGTCCGGCGGACGAAGTTGGCCAGCCCCACCCCCCAAGGTTATAGCCCATCCGTTTTTGTGGCCTTTTTCCGCTGGACGAACTTGGCGCCCCGGCCTTCCGGCGGTTATTTTTAGGCACGGCTGTGCCCGCGGCCTATTTTTTACACGCGGAAGAGCCTCCCAAAGTCTCGCGCCATTCCGAGTCCGGCGGACGAAGTTGGCCAGCCCCACCCCCCAAGGCTGTAGCCCACCCATTTTTGTGGCCTTTTTCTGCTAGACGAACTTGGCGCCCCGGCCTTCGGGTGGTTATTTTTGGGCACGGCTGTGCCCGCGGCCTATTGTTTATACACAGAGGCGCCTCGCAAAGTCTCACGCCATTCCGAGTCCGGCGGACGAAGTTGGCCAGCCCCACCCCCCAAGGTTATAGGCCACCCGTTTTTGTGGCCTTTTTCCGCTGGACGAACTTGGTGCCCCGGCCTTCGGGCGGTTATTTTTGGACGTGGCTGTGCCCGAGGCCTATTTTTGGCTCACGGAGGCACCTCGCAAAGTCTAGCGCCATTCCGAGTCCGGCGGACGAAGTGGGCCAGCCCCACCCCCCAAGGCTATAGCCCACCCGTTTTTGTGGCCTTTTTCCGCTGGACGAACTTGGCGCCCCGGCCTTCGGGCAGATATTTTTGGGCGCGGCTTTGGCCGGAGCCTATTTTTGGCATTCAGAGGCACCTCGCAAACTCTCGCGCCATTCCGAGTCCGGCGGACGAAGTTGGCCAGCCCCACCCCCCAAGGCTATAGCCCACCCGTTTTTGTGGCCTTTTTCCGCTGGACGAACTTGGCGCCCCGGCCTTCGGGCAGCAATTTTTGGGCGCGGCTTTGCCCCCGGCCTATTTTTGGCACACGGAGGCGCCTCGCAAAGTCTCGCACCATTCCTAGTCCGGCGGACCAAGTTGACCAGCCCCACCCCCCAAGGGTATAGCCCACCCGTTTTTGTGGCCTTTTTCCGCTGGAGGAACTAGGCGCCCCGGCCTTCGGGCGGTTATTTTTGGGTACGGCTGAGCCCGCGGCCTATTTTTGGCACGCAGAGGTGCCGCGCAAAGTCTCCCGCCATTCCGAGTCCGGCGGACGAATTTGGCCAGCCGCACCCCACAAGGCTATAGCCCACCCGTTTTTGTGGCCTTTTTCCGCTGGACGAACTTGGCGCACCGGCCTTCGGGCGGCTATTTTTGGGCGCGGCTTTGCGCGGGGCCTGTTTTTGACACACAGAGGCGTCTCGCAAAGTCTCGCGCCATTCCGAGTCCGGCGGACGAAGTTGGCCAGCCCCACCCCCCAAGGCTATAGCCCATCCGTTTTGGTGGCCTTTTTCCGCTGGACGAACTTGGCGCCCCGGCCTTCCGGCGGTTATTTTTAGGCGCGGCTGTGCCCGCGGCCTATTTTTTGCACGTGGAGGAGCCTCCCAAAGTCTCGCGCCATTCCGAGTCCGGCGGACGAAGTTGGCCAGCCCCACCCCCCAAGGCTATAGCCCACCCATTTTTGTGGCCTTTTTCCGCTGGACGAACTTGGCGCCCCGGCCTTCGGGCGGTTATTTTTGGGCACGACTGTGCCCGCGGCCTATTTTTTATACACGGAGGGGCCTCGCAAAGTCTCGCGCCATTCCGAGTCCGGCGGACGAAGTTGGCCAGCCCCACCCCCCAAGGTTATAGGCCACCCGTTTTTGTGGCCTTTTTCCGCTGGACGAACTTCGCGCCCCGGCCTTCGGGCGGTTATTTTTGGACGTGGCTGTGCCCGAGGCCTATTTTTGGCTCACGGAGGCACCTCGCAAAGTCTAGCGCCATTCCGAGTCCGGCGGACGAAGTTGGCCAGCCCCACCCCCCAAGGCTATAGCCCACCCGTTTTTGTGGCCTTTTTCCGCTGGACGAACTTGGCGCCCCGGCCTTCGGGCAGATATTTTTGGGCGCGGCTTTGGCCGGAGCCTATTTTTGGCATTCAGAGGCACCTCGCAAACTCTCGCGCCATTCCGAGTCCGGCGGACGAAGTTGGCCAGCCCCACCCCCCAAGGCTATAGCCCACCCGTTTTTGTGGCCTTTTTCCGCTGGACGAACTTGGCGCCCCGGCCTTCGGGCAGCAATTTTTGGGCGCGGCTTTGCCCCCGGCCTATTTTTGGCACACGGAGGCGCCTCCCAAAGTCTCGCACCATTCCTAGTCCGGCGGACCAAGTTGACCAGCCCCACCCCCCAAGGGTATAGCCCACCCGTTTTTGTGGCCTTTTTCCGCTGGAGGAACTAGGCGCCCCGGCCTTCGGGCGGTTATTTTTGGGTACGGCTGAGCCCGCGGCCTATTTTTGGCACGCGGAGGTGCCGCGCAAAGTCTCCCGCCATTCCGAGTCCGGCGGACGAATTTGGCCAGCCGCACCCCACAAGGCTATAGCCCACCCGTTTTTGTGGCCTTTTTCCGCTGGACGAACTTGGCGCACCGGCCTTCGGGCGGCTATTTTTGGGCGCGGCTTTGCGCGGGGCCTGTTTTTGACACACAGAGGCGTCTCGCAAAGTCTCACGCCATTCCGAGTCCGGCGGACGAAGTTGGCCAGCCCCTCCCCCCAAGGCTATAGCCCACCCGTTTTTGTGGCCTTTTTCCGCTGGACGAACTTGGCACCCCGGCCTTCGGGCAGCTATTTTTGGGCGCGGCTTTGCCCGCGGCCTATTTTTGGGACACGGAGGCGCCTCGCAAAGGCTCGCGCCATTCCTAGTCCGGCGGACGAAGTTGGCCAGCCCCACCCCCCAAGGGTATAGCCCACCCGTTTTTGTGGCCTTTTTCCGCTGGACGAACTTGGCGCCCCGGCCTTCGGGCGGTTATTTTTGGGCGTGGCTGTGCCCGCGGCCTATTTTTTCCACACGGAGGAGCCTCGCTAAGTCTCGCACCATTCCGAGTCCGGCGGACGAAGTTGGCCAGCCCCACCCCCCAAGGCTATAGCCCACACGTATTTGTGGCCTTTTTCCGCTGGACGAACTTGGCGCCCCGGCCTTCGGGCGGTTATTTTAAGGCGCGGCTATGCCCGCGGCCTATTTTTGGCACACAGGGGCGGCTCGCAAAGTGTCGCGCCATTCCGAGTCCGGCGGACGAAGTTGGCCAGCCGCACCCCCCAAGGCTATAGCCCACCCGTTTTTGTGGCATTTTTCCGCTAGACGAACTTGGCGCCCCGGCCTTCGGGCGGCTATTTTTGGGCGCGGCTTTGCCCAGGGCCTATTTTTGGCACACGGAGGCGTCTCGTAAAGTCTCACGCCATTCCGAGTCCGGCGGACGAAGTTGGCCAGCCTCACCCCCCAAGGCTATAGCCCATCCGTTTTTGTGGCCTTTTTCCGCTGGACGAACTTGGCGCCCCGGCCTTCCGGCGGTTATTTTTAGGCGCGGCTGTGCCCGTGGCCTATTTTTTGCACGCAGAGGAGCCTCCCAAAGTCTCGCGCCATTCCGAGTCCGGCGGACGAAGTTGGCCTGCCCCACCCCCCAAGGCTATAGCCCACCCGTTTTTGTGGCCTTTTTCCGCTGGACGAACTTGGCGCCCCGGCCCTCGGGCGGTTATTTTTGGGCACGGCTGTGCCCGCGGCCTATTTTTGGTACACGGAGGCGCCTCGCAAAGTCTCGCGCCATTCCGAGTCCGGCGGACGAAGTTGGCCAGCCCCACCCCCCAAGGCTATAGCCCACCCGTATTTGTTGCCTTTTTCCGCTGGACGAACTTGGCGTCCCGGCCTTCAGGCAGTTATTTTTAGACGCTGCTGTGCCCACGCCCTATTTTTGGCACACGGAGGTGCCTCGCAAAGTCTCGTGCCATTCCGAGTCCGGCGGACGAAGTTGGCCAGCCCCACCCCCCAAGGCTATAGGCCACCCGTTTTTGTGGCCTTTTTCCGCTGGACGAACTAGGCATCCCGGCCTTCGGGAGGTTATTTTTGGGCGCGGCTGTGCCCGTTGCCTATTTTTGGCACGCGGAGGTGCCTTGCAAAGTCTCACACCATTCCGAGTCCGGCGGACGTAGTGGGCCAGCCCCTCCCCCCAAGGCTATAGCCCACCCGTTTTTGTGGCCTTTTTCCGCTGGACGAAGTTGGCGCCCCGGCCTTCGGGCGGTTATTTTTGGACGTGGCTGTGCCCGAGGCCTATTTTTGGCACACAGAGTCACCTTGCAAAGTTTCGTGCCATTCCGAGTCCGGCGGACGAAGTTTGCCAGCCCCACCCCCCAAGGCTATAGGCCACCCGTTTTTGTGGCCTTTTTCCGCTGGACAAACTTGGCATCCCGGCCTTCGGGAGGTTATTTTTGGGGGCGGCTGTGCCTGTTGCCTATTTTTGGCACACGGAGGTGCCTTGCAATGTCTCGCACCATTTTGAGTCCGGCGGACGTAATTGGCCAGCCCCACCCCCCAAGGCTATAGCCCACCCGTATTTGTGGCCTTTTTCCGCTGGACGAACTTGGCGCCCCGGCCTTCGGGCGGTTATTTTTGGGCGTGGCTGTGCCCGAGGCCTATTTTTGGCACACAGAGGTGCCTTGCAAAGTCTCGTGCCGTTCCGAGTCCGGCGGACGAAGTTGGCCAGCCCCACCCCCCAAGGTTATAGGCCACCCGTTTTTGTGGCCTTTTTCCGCTGGACGAACTTGGCGCCCCGGCCTTCGGGCGGTTATTTTTGGGCGCGGCTGTGCCCGCGGCCTATTTTTGGCACACGGAGGCGCCTCACAAAGTCTCGCGCCATTCCGAGTCCGGCGGAGGAAGTTGGCCAGCCCCACCCCCCAAGGCTATAGCCCACCCGTTTTTGTAGCCTTTTTCCGCTGGACGAACTTGGCACCCCGGCCTTGGGCGTGGCTGTGCCCGCGGCCTATTTTTGGCACAGGGAGGCAGCTCGAAAATTCTCGCGCTATTCCGACTCCGGCGGACGAAGTTGGCCAGCCCCACCCCCCAAGGCTATAGCCCACCCGTATTTGTGGCCTTTTTCCGCCGGACGAACTTGGCGCCCCAGCCTTCGGGCGGTTATTTTTGGGCGCGGCTGTGCCCGCGGCCTATTTTTGGCACATGGAGGCAGTTCGCAAATTCTCGCGCTATTCAGAGTCCGGCGGACGAACTTGGCCAGCCCCACCCCCAAAGGCTATAGCCCAACCGTATTTGTGGCCTTTTTCCGCTGGACGAACTTGGCGCCCCGGACTTCGGGCGGTTATTTTTTGCCGCGGCTGTGCCCGCGGCCTATTTTTGGCCCATGGAGGCGCCTCGCAAAGTCTCGTGCCATTCCGAATCCGGCGGACGAAGTTGGCCAGCCCCACCCCCCAAGGTTATAGCCCACCCGTATTTGTGGCCTTTTTCCGCTGGACGAACTTGGCGCCCCGGGCTTCGGGCGGTTATTTTTGGGCGCGGCTGTGCCCGCGGCCTATTTTTGGCACACGGAGTCACCTCGCAAAGTCTCGCGCCATTCCGAGTCCCGCCGACGAAGTTGGCCAGCCCCACCCCCCAAGGCTATAGCCCACCCGTATTTGTGGCCTTTTTCCGCCGGACGAACTTCGAGCCCCGGCCTTCGGGCGGTTATTTTTGGGCGCGGCTGTGCCCGTGGCCTATTTTTGGCACACGGAGGCACCTCGCAAAGTCTCGCGCCATTCCGAGTCCGGCGGACGAAGTTGGCCAGCCCCAGCCCCCAAGGCTATAGCCCACCCGTATTTGTGGCCTTTTTCCGCCGGACGAACTTCGAGCCCCGGCCTTCGGGCGGTTATTTTTGGGCGCGGCTGTGCCCGTGGCCTATTTTTGGCACACGGAGGCACCTCGCAAAGTCTCGCGCCATTCCGAGTCCGGCGGACGAAGTGGGCCAGCCCCACCCCCAAAGGCTATAGCCCAACCGTATTTGTGGCCTTTTTCCGCTGGACGAACTTGGCGCCCCGGACTTCGGGCGGTTATTTTTTGCCGCGGCTGTGCCCGCGGCCTATTTTTGGCCCATGGAGGCGCCTCGCAAAGTCTCGTGCCATTCCGAATCCGGCGGACGAAGTTGGCCAGCCCCACCCCCCAAGGCTATAGCCCACCCGTATTTGTGGCCTTTTTCCGCCGGACGAACTTAGAGCCCCGGCCTTCGGGCGGTTATTTTTGGGCGCGGCTGTGCCCGTGGCCTATTTTTCGCACACGGAGGCACCTCGCAAAGTCTCGCGCCATTCCGAGTCCGGCGGACGAAGTTGGCCAGCCCCACCCCCAAAGGCTATAGCCCAACCGTATTTGTGGCATTTTTCCGCTGGACGAACATGGCGCCCCGTACTTCGGGCGGTTATTTTTTGCCGCGGCTGTGCCCGCGGCCTATTTTTGGCCCATGGAGGCGCCTCGCAAAGTCTCGTGCCATTCCGAATCCGGCGGACGAAGTTGGCCAGCCCCACCCCCCAAGGCTATAGCCCACCTGTATTTGTGGCCTTTTTCCGCTGGACAAACTTGGCGCCCCGGCCTACGGGCGGTTATTTTTGGGCGCGGCTGTGCCCGCGGCCTATTTTTTGCACACGGAGGTGCCTCGCAAAGTCTCACGCCATTCCGAGTCCGGCGGACGAAGTTGGCCGGCCCCACCCCCCAAGGCTATAGCCCACCCGTTTTTGTGTCCTTTTTCCGCTGGACGAACTTGGCGCCCCGGCCTTCGGGCGTTGTTTTTCTGGTGCGGCTGTGTCCGAGCCCTATTTTTGGCACACGGATGTGCCTCACAAAGTCTCGCGCCATTCCGAGTCCCGCAGACGAAGTTGGCCAGCCCCACCCCCCAAGGCTATAGCCCACCCGTATTTGTGGCCTTTTTCCGCCGGACGAACTTGGAGCCCCGGCCTTCGGGCGGTTATTTTTGGGCGCGGCTGTGTCCGAGCCCTATTTTTGGCACACGGATGTGCCTCACAAAGTCTCGCGCCATTCCGAGTCCCGCAGACGAAGTTGGCCAGCCCCACCCCCCAAGGCTATAGCCCACCCGTTTTTGTGGCCTTTTTCCGCTGGACAAACTTGGCGCCCCGGCCTTCGGGCGGTTATTTTTGGGCGCGGCTGTGCCCGCGGCCTATTTTTGGCACACGGAGGTACCTCGCAAAGTCTCACGCTAGTCCGAGTCCGGCGGACGAGGTTGGCCAGCCCCACCCCCCAAGGCTATAGCCCACCCGTATTTGTGGCCTTTTTCCGCTGGACGAACTTGGCGCCCCAGCCTTCGGGCGGTTATTTTTGGGCGCGGCTGTGCCCACGGCCTATTTTTGGCACACGGAGGCGCCTCGCAAAGTCTCACACCATTCCGAGTCCGGCAGACGAGGTTGGCCAGCCCCACCCCCACAGGCTAGAGCCCACCCGTATTTGTGGCCTTTTTCCGCTGGACGAACTTGGCGCCCCGGCCTTCGGGCGGTTATTTTTGGGCGCGGCTGTGCCCGCGGCCTATTTTTGGCACACGGAGGCGCCTCGCAAAGTCTCGCACCATTCCGAGTCCGGCGGACGAAGTTGGCCAGCCCCACCCCCCAAGGCTATAGCCGACCCGTTTTTGTGGCCTTTTTCTGCTGGACGAACTTGGCGACCCTGCCTTCGGGCGGTTATTTTTGGGCGTGGCTGTGCCCGCGGCCTATTTTTGGCACACGGAGGCACCTCGCAAAGTCTCGCGCCATTCCGAGTCCGGCGGACGAAGTTGGCCAGCCCCACCCCCCAAGGCTCTAGCCCACCCGTTTTTGTGGCCTTTTTCCGCTAGACGAACTTGGCGCCCCGTCTTCGGGCGGTTATTTTTTTGGGCGCAGTTAGCCCGCGGCCTATTTTTGGCTCAGGGACGCACCTCGCAAAGTCTCGCGCCATTCCGAGACCGGCGGACGAAGTTGGCCAGCCCCACCCCCCAATGCTATAGCCCACCCGTTTTTGTGGCCTTTTTCCGCTGGACGAACTTGGCACCCCGGCCTTCGGGCGGTTATTTTTGGGTGCGGCTGTGGCCGCGGCCTATTTTTGTCACACGGAGGCGCCTCGCAAAGTCTCGCGCCATTCCGAGTCCGGCGGACGAAGTTGGCTAGCCCCACCCCCCAAGGCTATAGCCTACCCGTATTTGTGGGCTTTTTCCGCTGGACGAACTTGGCGCCCCAGCCTTCGGGGTGTTCTTCTTGGGCGCGGCTGTGCCCGCGGCCTATTTTTGGCACACGGAGGTGCCTCGCAAAGTCTCGCGCCATTCCGAGTCCGGCGGACGAAGTTGGCAAGCCCCACCCCCGAATGCTATAGCCCACCCGTTTTTGTGGCCTTTTTCCGCTGGACGAACTTGGCGCCCCGGCCTTCCGGCGGTTATTTTTGGGCGCGGCTGTGCCCGCGCCCTATTTTTGTCACACGGAGTCGCCTAGCAATGTCTCACGCCATTCATAGTCCGGCGGACGAAGTCGGCCAGCCCCACCCCCCAAGGCTATAGCCAACCCGTTTTTGTGGCCTTTTTCCGCTGGACGAACTTGGCGCCCCGGCCTTCGGGCGGTTTTTTTTTGGGCGGGGCTGTGCCCGTGGCCTATTTTTGGCACAGGGAGCCGCCTCGCAAAGTCTCGTGCCATTCCGAGTCCGGCGGACGAAGTTTGCCAGCCCCACCCCCCAAGGCTATAGGCCACCCGTTTTTGTGGCCTTTTTCCGCTGGACAAACTTGGCATCCCGGCCTTCGGGAGGTTATTTTTGGGGGCGGCTGTGCCTGTTGCCTATTTTTGGCACACGGAGGTGCCTTGCAATGTCTCGCACCATTTTGAGTCCGGCGGACGTAATTGGCCAGCCCCACCCCCCAAGGCTATAGCCCACCCGTATTTGTGGCCTTTTTCCGCTGGACGAACTTGGCGCCCCGGCCTTCGGGCGGTTATTTTTGGGCGTGGCTGTGCCCGAGGCCTATTTTTGGCACACGGAGGTGCCTTGCAAAGTCTCGTGCCGTTCCGAGTCCGGCGGACGAAGTTGGCCAGCCCCACCCCCCAAGGTTATAGGCCACCCGTTTTTGTGGCCTTTTTCCGCTGGACGAACTTGGCGCCCCGGCCTTCGGGCGGTTATTTTTGGGCGCGGCTGTGCCCGCGGCCTATTTTTGGCACACGGAGGCGCCTCACAAAGTCTCGCGCCATTCCGAGTCCGGCGGAGGAAGTTGGCCAGCCCCACCCCCCAAGGCTATAGCCCACCCGTTTTTGTAGCCTTTTTCCGCTGGACGAACTTGGCACCCCGGCCTTGGGCGTGGCTGTGCCCGCGGCCTATTTTTGGCACAGGGAGGCAGCTCGAAAATTCTCGCGCTATTCCGACTCCGGCGGACGAAGTTGGCCAGCCCCACCCCCCAAGGCTATAGCCCACCCGTATTTGTGGCCTTTTTCCGCCGGACGAACTTGGCGCCCCAGCCTTCGGGCGGTTATTTTTGGGCGCGGCTGTGCCCGCGGCCTATTTTTGGCACATGGAGGCAGCTCGCAAATTCTCGCGCTATTCAGAGTCCGGCGGACGAACTTGGCCAGCCCCACCCCCAAAGGCTATAGCCCAACCGTATTTGTGGCCTTTTTCCGCTGGACGAACTTGGCGCCCCGGACTTCGGGCGGTTATTTTTTGCCGCGGCTGTGCCCGCGGCCTATTTTTGGCCCATGGAGGCGCCTCGCAAAGTCTCGTGCCATTCCGAATCCGGCGGACGAAGTTGGCCAGCCCCACCCCCCAAGGTTATAGCCCACCCGTATTTGTGGCCTTTTTCCGCTGGACGAACTTGGCGCCCCGGGCTTCGGGCGATTATTTTTGGGCGCGGCTGTGCCCGAGGCCTATTTTTGGCACACGGAGTCACCTCGCAAAGTCTCGCGCCATTCCGAGTCCGGCGGACGAAGTTGGCCAGCCCCAACCCCCAAGGCTATAGCCCACTCGTTTTTGTGGCCTTTTTCCGCTGGACGAACTTGGCGCCCCGGCCTTCGGGCGGTTATTTTCGGGCACGGCTGTGCCCGCGGCCTATTTTTGGCACACGGAGGTGCCTCGCAAAGGCTTGTGCGATTCCGAGTCCGGCGGACGAAGTTGGCCAGCCCCACCCCCCAAGGCTATAGCCCACCCGTATTTGTGGTCTTTTTCCGCTGGACGAACTTGGCGCCCCGGCCTCCGGGCGGTTATTTTTGGGCGCGGCTGTGCCCGCGGCCTATTTTTGGCACACGGAGGCACCTCGCAAAGTCTCGCGCCATTCCGAGTCCGCCGGACGAAGTTGGCCAGCCCACCCCCCAAGGCTATAGCCCACCCGTTTTCGTGGCCTTTTTCCTCGGGACGAACTTGGCGCCCCGGCCTTCGGCCGGTTATTTTTGGGCGCGGCCTTCCCCGCGGCCTATTTTTGGCACACGGAGGTACCTCGCAAAGTCTCGCGCCATTCCGAGTCCGGCGGACGAAGTTGGCCAGCCCCAACCCCCGACGCTATAGCCCACCCGTTTTTGTTGCCTTTTTCTGCTGGACGAAAGTTGGCGCCCCGGCCTTCGGGGGGTTATTTTTTAGCGCGGCTGTGACCACAGCCTATTTTTGGTACACGGAGGTGCCTCGCAAACTCTCGCGCCATTCCGAGTACTGCGGACGAAGTTGGCCAGCCCCACCCCCCAAGGCTATAGCCCACCCGTTTTTGTGGCCTTTTTCCGCTGGACGAACGTGGCGCCCCGGCCTTCGGGCGGTTATTTTTGGGTACGGATGTGCCCACGCCCTATTTTTGGTACACGGAGGGGCCTCGCAATGTCTCGCGCCATTCCGAGTCCGGCGGATGAAGTTGGCCAGCCCCACCCCCCAAGGCTATAGCCCACCCGTTTTTGTGGCCTTTTTCCGCTGGACGAACGTGGCGCCCCGGCCTTCGGTCGGTTATTTTTGGGCGCGGCTTTGCCCGCGGCCTATTTTTGGCACACAGAGGCACCTCGCAAAGTCTCGCGCCATTCCGAGTCCGGCAGACGAAGTTGGCCAGCCCCACCCCCCGAGGCTATAGCCCACCCGTTTTCGTGGCCTTTTTCCACGGGACGAACTTGGCGTCCCGGCCTTCGGTCGGTTATTTTTGGGCGCGGCTTTGCCCGCGGCCTATTTTTGGCACACGGAGGTACCTCGCAAAGTCTCGTGCCATTCCGAGGCCGGCGGACGAAGTTGGCCAGCCCCACCCCCCGACGCTATAGCCCACCCGTTTTTGTTGCCTTTTTCCGCTGGACGAAAGTTGGCGCCCCGGCCTTCGGGCGGTTATTTTTGAGCGCGGCTGTGACCACAGCCTATTTTTGGTACACGGAGGTGCCTCGCAAAGTCTCGCGCCATTCCGAGTACTGCGGACGAAGTTGGCCAGCCCCACCCCCCAAGGCTATAGCCCACCCGTTTTTGTGGCCTTTTTCCGCTGGACGAACGTGGCGCCCCGGCCTTCGGGCGGTTATTTTTGGGTACGGATGTGCCCGCGCCCTATTTTTGGTACACGGAGGGGCCTCGCAATGTCTCGCGCCATTCCGAGTCCGGCGGATGAAGTTGGCCAGCCCCACCCCCCAAGGCTATAGCCCACCCGTTTTTGTGGCCTTTTTCCGCTGGACGAACGTGGCACCCCGGCCTTCGGTCGGTTATTTTTGGGCGCGGCTTTGCCCGCGGCCTATTTTTGGCACACGGAGGCACCTCGCAAAGTCTCGCGCCATTCCGAGTCCGGCAGACGAAGTTGGCCAGCCCCACCCCCCGAGGCTATGGCCCACCCGTTTTCGTGGCCTTTTTCCGCGGGACGAACTTGGCGTCCCGGCCTTCGGTCGGTTATTTTTGGGCGCGGCTTTGCCCGCGGCCTATTTTTGGCACACGGAGACGCCTCGTAAAGTCTCGCGCCATTCCGAGCCTGGCGGACGAAGGTGGCCAGCCCCACCCTGCAAGGCTATAGCCCACACATTTTGGTGACCTTTTTCCGCTGGACGAACTTGGCGCCCCGGCCTTTGGGCCGTTACTTTTGGGCGCAACTATGCCCGCGGCCTATTTTTGGCACACGGAGTCACCTCGCAAAGTCTCAATCTATTCCGAGTCCGGCGGACGAAGTTGGCCAGCCCCCCCCCCCCAAGGCTATAGCTCGCCCGTTTTTGTGGCATTCTTCCGCTGGACGAACTTGGCGCGTCGGCCTTCGTGCCATTATTTTTGGGCGCGGCAGTGCCCGCGCCCTATTTTAGGCACATGGAGGTACCTTGCAAAGTCTCGCGCCATTCCGAGTCCGGCGGACGAAGTTGGCCAGCCCCACCCCCCAAGGCTATAGCCCACCTGTTTTTGTGGCCTTTTCCCGCTGGACGAACGTGGCGCCCCGGCCTTCGGGCGGTTATTTTTGGGTACGGATGTGCCCGCGGCCTATTTTTGGCACACGGAGGCACCTCGCAAAGTCTCGCACCATTCCGAGTCCGGCGGACGAAGTTGGCCAGCCCAACCCCCCAAGGCTATAGCCCACACATTTTGGTGACCTTTTTCCGCTGGACGAACTTGGCGCCCCGGCCTTTGGGCCGTTACTTTTGGGCGCGACTATGCCCACGGCCTATTTTTGGCACACGGAGTTGCCTCGCAAAGTCTCGATCTATTCCGAGTCCGGCGGACGAAGTTGGCCAGCCCCCCCCCCCAAGGCTATAGCTCGCTCGTTTTTGTGGCATTCTTCCACTGGACGAACTTGGCGCGTCGGCCTTCGTGCCATTATTTTTGGGCGCGGCTGTGTCCGCGTCCTATTTTAGGCACATGGAGTCACCTTGCAAAGTCTCGCGCCATTCCGAGTCTGGCGGACGAAGTTGGCCAGCCCCACCCCCCACGGCTATAGCCCACTCGTTTTTGTGGCCTTTTCCCGCTGGACGAACGTGGCGCCCCGGACTTCGGGCGGTTATTTTTGGGTACGGATGTGCCCGCAGCCTATTTTCGGCACACGGAGGCACCTCGCAAAGTCTCGCGCCATTCCGAGTCCGGCGGACGAAGTTGGCCAGCCCCACCCCCCGAGGCTATGGCCCACCCGTTTTTGTTGCCTTTTTCCGCTGGACGAACTTGGCGCCCCGGCCTTCGGGCGGTTATTTTTGGGCGTGGCTCTGCCCACGGCCTATTTTTGGCACACGGAGGCACCTCGCAAAGTCTCGCGCCATTCCGAGTCCGGCCGATGAAGTTGGCCTGCCCCACCCCCCAAGACTATAGCCCACCCGTTTTTGTGGCCTTTTTCCGCTGGACGAACTTGGCACTCTGGCCTTCGGGCGGTTATTTTTGGGCACGGCTGTGCCCGCGTCCTATTTTTGGCGCACGGAGGCGTCTCGCAAAGTCTCGCGCCATTCCGAGTCCGGCGGACGAAGTTGGCCAGCCCCACCCCCCAAGGCTATAGCCCACCCGTTTTTGTGGCCTTTTTCCGCTGGACGAACTTGGCGCCCCGGCCATCGGGCAGTTATTTATGGTCGCGGCTGTGCCCGCGGCCTATTTTTGGCACACGGAGGCGCCTCGCAAAGTCTCGCGCCATTCCGAGTCCGGCAGACGAAGTTGGCCAGCCCCACCCCCCAAGGCTATAACCCACCCGTTTTTGTGGCCTTTTTCCGCTGAACGAACTTGGCCCCCCGGCATTCGGGCGGTTATTTTTGGGCGCGGCTGAGCCCGCGGCCTATTTTTGGCACACGGAGGCGCCTCGCAAAGTCTCGCGCTATTCCGAGTCCGGCGGACGAAGTTGGCCAGCCCCACCCCCAAGGCTATAGCCCGCCCGTTTTTGTGGCCTTCTTCCGCCGGGCGAACTTGGCGCGCCGGCCTTCGTGCCGTTATTTTTGGGTGCGGCTGTGCCCGCGGCCTGTTTTAGGCACATGGAGGCACCTTGCAAAGTCTCGCGCCATTCCGAGTCCGGCGGACGAAGTTGGCCAGCCCCACCCCCAAAGGCTATAGCCCACCCGTTTTCGTGCCCTTTTTCCGCGGGACGAACTTGGCGTCCCGGCTTTCGGTCGGTTATTTTTGGGCGCGGCTTTGCCTGCGGCCTATTTTTGGCACACCGAGGCACCTCGCAAAGTCTCGCGCCATTCCGAGTCCGGCGGACGAAGTTGGCCAGCCCCACCCCCCGCGGCTATAGCCCACACGTTTTTGTAGCCTTTTTCCGCTGGACGAACTTGGCGCCCCGGCCTTCGGGCGGTTATTTTTTAGCGCGGCTGTGACCGCAGCCTATTTTTGGCACACGGAGGTGCCTTGCAAAGTCTCGCGCCATTCCGAGTCCGGCGGACGAAGTTGGCCAACACCACCCCCCAAGGCTATAGCCCACCCGTTTTTGTGGCCTTTTTCCGCTGAACGAACTTGGCTCCCGGCCTTCGGGCGGTAATTTTTGGGCGCGGTTGTGCCCGCGGCTTATTTTTGGCACACGGAGGCACCTCGTAAAGTCTCGCGCCATTCCGAGCCTGGCGGACGAAGTGGGCCAGCCCCACCCCGCAAGCCTATAGCCCACACATTTTGGTGACCTTTTTCCGCTGGACGAACTTGGCCCCCCGGCCTTTGGGCCGTTATTTTGGGCGAGACTATGCCCGCGGCCTATTTTTGGCACACAGAGTCGCCTCGCAAAGTCTCGCGCTATTCCGAGTCCGGCGGACGAAGTTGGCCAGCCCCACCCCCAAGGCTATAGCCCACCCGTTTTTTTTGCCTTTGTCCGCTGGACGAACTTGGCGCCCCGGCCTTCGGGCGTTTATATTTGAGCGTGGCTGTGACCGCAGCCTATTTTTGGCACACGGAGGCACCTCGCAAAGTCTCGCGCCATTCCGAGTCCGGCCGACGAAGTTGGCCAGCCCCACCCCCCAAGGCTATAGCCCACCCGTTTTTGTTGCCTTTGTCCGCTGGACGAACTTGGCGCCCCGGCCTTCGGGCGTTTATATTTGAGCGTGGCTGTGACCGCAGCCTATTTTTGGCACACGGAGGCACCTCGCAAAGTCTCGCGCCATTCCGAGTCCGGCCGACGAAGTTGGCCAGCCCCACCCCCCAAGGCTATAGCCCACCCGTTTTTGTTGCCTTTTTCCGCTGGACGAACATGGCGCCCCGGCCTTCGGGCGTTTATATTTGTGCGTGGCTGTGACCGCAGCCTATACTTGGCACACGGAGGTGCCTTACAAAGTCTCGCGCCATTCCGAGTCCGCTGGACGAAGTTGGCCAGCACCACCCCCCAAGGCTATAGCCCACCCGTTGTTGTGGCCTTTTTCCGCTGAACGAACTTGGCCCCCCGGCATTCGGGCGGTTATTTTTGGGCGCGGCTGTGCCCGTGGCCTATTTTTGGCACACGGAGGCACCTGCCAAAGTCTCGCGCCATTCCGAGTCTGGCGGACGAGGTCGGCCAGCCCCACCCCCCAAGGCTATAGCCCACCCGTTTTTGAGGCCTTTTTCCGCTGGACGAACTTGGCGCCCCGGCCATCGGGCTGTTATTTATGGGGCGGTTGTGCCCGCGGCCTATTTTTAGCGCACGGAGGCGCTTCGTAAAGTCTCGCGCCATTCCGAGTCCGGCGGACGAAGTGGGCCACTCCCACCCCCCAAGGCTATAGCCCACCCCGTTTTTGTGGCCTTTTTCCGCTGGACGAACTTGCCGCCCCGGCCTTCGGGCTGTTATTTTTTGGTACGGCTGTGTCCGCAGGCTATTTTTGGCACACGGAGGTGCCTCGTAAAGTCTCACGCCATTCCGAGTCTGGCGGACGAAGTCGGCCAGCCCCACCCCCCAAGGCTATAGCCCACCCGTTTTTGTGGCCTTTTTTCACTGGACGAACTTGGCGCCCCGGCCTTCGGGCCGGTTATTTTTGGGCTCGGCTTTGCCCACGGCCTATTTTTAGCACACAGAGGCACCTCGCAATGTCTTGCACCATTCCAAGTCCGGCGGACGAAGTTGGCCAGCCCTACCCCCCAAGGCTATAGCCCACCCGTTTTTGTGGCCTTTTTCCGCTGGACGAACCAGGCGCCCCGGCCTTCGGGCGGTTATTTTTGGGTGCGGCTGTGCCCGCGGCCTATTTTTGGCACACGGAGGCACCTTACATTGTCTCGCGCCATTCCGAGTCCGGCAGACGAAGTGGGCCAGCCCCACCCCCCAAGGCTATAGCCCACCCGTTTTTGTGGCCTTTTTCCGCTGGACGAACTTGGCGCCCCAGCCTTTGGGCGGTTATTTTTGGGCAAGGCTGCGCCTGCGGCCTATTTTTGGCGCACGGAGGCACCTCGCAATGTCTCGCACCATTCCGTGTCCGGCGGACGAAGTTGGCGAGCCCCACCCCCCAAGGCAATAGCCCACCCGTTTTTGTTGGCTTTTTCCGCTGGACGAACTTGGCGCCCCGGCCTTCGGGCAGTTATTTTTTAGCGCGGCTGTGCCCGCATCCTATTTTTGGCACCCTGAGGCGCCTCGCAAAGTCTCGCGCCATTCCGAGTCCGGCGGACGAAGTTGGCCAGCACCACCCCCCAAGGCTATAGCCCACCCGTTTTTGTGGCCTTTTTCCGCTGGACGAAATTGGCGCCCCGGCCTTCGGGAGGTTATTTTTGGCGCGGCTTTGTCCACGTCCTATTTTTGGCACACGGAGGTGCCTCACAAAGTCTCGAGCCATTCCGAGTCCGGCGGACGAAGTTGGCCAGCCCCACCCCCCAAGCCCACCCGTTTTTGTGGCCTTTTTACGCTGGACGAACTTGGCACCCCGGCCTTCGGGCAGTTATTTTTTAGCGCGGCTGTGCCCGCAGCTTATTTTTGGCACACGGAGGTGCCTCGTAAAGTCTCACACCATTCCGAGTCTGGCGGACGAAGTCGGCCAGCCCCACCCCCCAAGGCTATAGCCCACCCGTTTTTGTGGCCTTTTTTCACTGGACGAACTTGGCGCCCCGGCCTTCGGGCCGGTTATTTTTGGGCTCGGCTTTGCCCACGGCCTATTTTTAGCACACAGAGGCACCTCGCAATGTCTTGCACCATTCCAAGTCCGGCGGACGAAGTTGGCCAGCCCTACCCCCCAAGGCTATAGCCCACCCGTTTTTGTGGCCTTTTTCCGCTGGACGAACCAGGCGCCCCGGCCTTCGGGCGGTTATTTTTGGGTGCGGCTGTGCCCGCGGCCTATTTTTGGCACACGGAGGCACCTTACATTGTCTCGCGCCATTCCGAGTCCGGCAGACGAAGTGGGCCAGCCCCACCCCCCAAGGCTATAGCCCACCCATTTTTGTGGCCTTTTTCCGCTGGACGAACTTGGCGCCCCAGCCTTTGGGCGGTTATTTTTGGGCAAGGCTGCGCCTGCGGCCTATTTTTGGCGCACGGAGGCACCTCGCAATGTCTCGCACCATTCCGTGTCCGGCGGACGAAGTTGGCGAGCCCCACCCCCCAAGGCAATAGCCCACCCGTTTTTGTGGCCTTTTTCCGCTGGACGAACTTGGCGCCCCAGCCTTTGGGCGGTTATTTTTGGGCAAGGCTGCGCCTGCGGCCTATTTTTGGCGCACGGAGGCACCTCGCAAAGTCTCGCATCATTCCGAGTCCGGCGGACGAAGTCGGCCAGCCCCACCCCCCTAGGCTATAGCCCACCCGTTTTTGTGGCCTTTTTCCGCTGGACGAACTTGACGCCCCGGCCTTCGGGCAGTTATTTTTGGGTGCGGCTGTACCCGCGGCCTATTTTTGGCACATGGAGACACCTCGCAAAGTCTCGCGCCATTCCGAGTCCGGCGGACAAAGTTTGCCAGCCCCACCCCCCAAGGCTATAGCCCACCCGTTTTTGTGGCCTTTTTCCGCTGGACGAAATTGGCGCCCCGGCCTTCGGGAGGTTATTTTTGGCGCGGCTTTGTCCACGTCCTATTTTTGGCACACGGAGGTGCCTCACAAAGTCTCGAGCCATTCCGAGTCCGGCGGACGAAGTTGGCCAGCCCCACCCCCCAAGCCCACCCGTTTTTGTGGCCTTTTTACGCTGGACGAACTTGGCACCCCGGCCTTCGGGCAGTTATTTTTTAGCGCGGCTGTGCCCGCAGCTTATTTTTGGCACACGGAGGCGCCTCGCAAAGTCTCGCGCCATTCCAAGACCGGCGGACGAAGTCGGCCAACCCCATCCCCCAAGGCTATAGCCCACCCGTTTTTGTGGCCTTTTTCCGCTGGACAAACTTGGCGCCCCGGCCTTCGGACGGTTATTTATGGGCGCGGCTGTGCCCGCAGCCTATTTTTGGCACACGGAGGCGCCTCGCATAGTCTCGCGCCATTCCGCGTACGGCGGACGAAGTTGGCCAGCCCCACCCCCCAAGGATATGGCCCACCCGTTTTTGTGGCCTTTTTCCGCTGGACAACTAGGCGTCCCGGCCTTCGGGCGGTTACTTTTGGGCGCGGCTGTGCCCGCAGCCTATTTTTGGCACATGGAGGCACCTCGCATAGTCTCGCGCCATTCCTAGTCCGGCGGACGAAGTTGTCCAGCCCCACTCCCCAAGGCTATAGCCTGCCCGTTTTTGTGGCCCTTTTCCGCTGGACGAACTTTGCTCGCCGGCGTTCGTGCGGTTATTTTTTAGTGCGGCTGCGCCCGCGGCCTATTTTTGGCACAAGGAGGCACCTCGCAAAGTCTCGCGCCATTCTGAGTCCGGCGGACGAAGTTGGACAGCCCCCAAAGCTATAGCCCACCCGTTTTTGTGGCCTTTTTCCGCTGGACGAACTTGGCGCCCCAGCCTTCGGGCAGTTATTTTTGGGCGCGGCTGTGCCCGTGGCCTATTGTTGGCAGACGGAGGTGCCTCGCAAAGTCTCGCATCATTCCGAGTCCGGCGGACGAAGTTGGCCAGCCCCTACCCCCCAAGGCTATAGCCCACCTGTTTTTGTGGCCTTTTTCCGCTGGACGAACTTGGCGCCCCGGCCTTCGGGCGGTTATTTTTGAGCGCTGCTGTACCCGCGGCCTATTTTTGGCACACGGAGGTGCTTCGCAAAGTCTCTCGCCATTCCGAGTCCGGTGGAAGAAGTTGGCCAGCCCCACCCCCCAAGGCTATAGCCCACCCGTTTTTGTGGCCTTTTTCCGCTGGACGAACTTGGCGCCCCGGCCTTCGGGTGGTTATTTTTGGGCGCGGCTGTGCCCGTGTCCTATTTTTGGCACACGGAGGTGCCTCGCAAAGTCCCGCGCCATTCCAAGTCCGGCGGACGAAATTGGCCAGCCCCACCCCCCAAGGCTATAGCCCACCCGTTTTTGTGGCCTTTTTCCGCTGGACGAACTTGGCGCCCCGGCCTTCGGGCTGTTATTTCTGGGCGCGGTTGTGCCCGTGTCCTATTTTTGGCACACGGAGGTGCCTCGCAAAGTCTCGCATCATTCCGAGTCCGGCGGACGAAGTCGGCCAGCCCCACCCCCCTAGGCTATAGCCCACCCGTTTTTGTGGCCTTTTTCCGCTGGACGAACTTGACGCCCCGGCCTTCGGGCAGTTATTTTTGGGTGCGGCTGTACCCGCGGCCTATTTTTGGCACATGGAGACACCTCGCAAAGTCTCGCGCCATTCCGAGTCCGGCGGACAAAGTTTGCCAGCCCCACCCCCCAAGGCTATAGCCCACCCGTTTTTGTGGCCTTTTTCCGCTGGACGAAATTGGCGCCCCGGCCTTCGGGAGGTTATTTTTGGCGCGGCTTTGTCCACGTCCTATTTTTGGCACACGGAGGTGCCTCACAAAGTCTCGAGCCATTCCGAGTCCGGCGGACGAAGTTGGCCAGCCCCACCCCCCAAGCCCACCCGTTTTTGTGGCCTTTTTACGCTGGACGAACTTGGCACCCCGGCCTTCGGGCAGTTATTTTTTAGCGCGGCTGTGCCCGCAGCTTATTTTTGGCACACGGAGGCGCCTCGCAAAGTCTCGCGCCATTCCAAGACCGGCGGACGAAGTCGGCCAACCCCATCCCCCAAGGCTATAGCCCACCCGTTTTTGTGGCCTTTTTCCGCTGGACAAACTTGGCGCCCCGGCCTTCGGACGGTTATTTATGGGCGCGGCTGTGCCCGCAGCCTATTTTTGGCACACGGAGGCGCCTCGCATAGTCTCGCGCCATTCCGCGTACGGCGGACGAAGTTGGCCAGCCCCACCCCCCAAGGATATGGCCCACCCGTTTTTGTGGCCTTTTTCCGCTGGACAACTAGGCGTCCCGGCCTTCGGGCGGTTACTTTTGGGCGCGGCTGTGCCCGCAGCCTATTTTTGGCACATGGAGGCACCTCGCATAGTCTCGCGCCATTCCTAGTCCGGCGGACGAAGTTGTCCAGCCCCACTCCCCAAGGCTATAGCCCGCCCGTTTTTGTGGCCCTTTTCCGCTGGACGAACTTTGCTCGCCGGCGTTCGTGCGGTTATTTTTTGGTGCGGCTGCGCCCGCGGCCTATTTTTGGCACAAGGAGGCACCTCGCAAAGTCTCGCGCCATTCTGAGTCCGGCGGACGAAGTTGGCCGGCCCCACCCCCCAAGGCTATAGCCCACCCGTTTTTGTGGCCTTTTTCCGCTGGACGAACTTGGCGCCCCAGCCTTCGGGCAGTTATTTTTGGGCGCGGCTGTGCCCGTGGCCTATTGTTGGCAGACGGAGGTGCCTCGCAAAGTCTCGCATCATTCCGAGTCCGGCGGACGAAGTTGGCCAGCCCTACCCCCCAAGGCTATAGCCCACCTGTTTTTGTGGCCTTTTTCCGCTGGACGAACTTGGCGCCCCGGCCTTCGGGCGGTTATTTTTGAGCGCTGCTGTACCCGCGGCCTATTTTTGGCGCACGGAGGTGCCTCGCAAAGTCTCTCGCCATTCCGAGTCCGGTGGAAGAAGTTGGCCAGCCCCACCCCCCAAGGCTATAGCCCACCCGTTTTTGTGGCCTTTTTCCGCTGGACGAACTTGGCTCCCCGGCCTTCGGGTCGTTATTTTTGGGCGCGGCTGTGCCCGTGTCCTATTTTTGGCACACGGAGGTGCCTCGCAAATTCCCGCACCATTCCAAGTCCGGTGGACGAAATTGGCCAGCCCCACCCCCCAAGGCTATAGCCCACCCGTTTTTGTGGCCTTTTTCCGCTGGACGAACTTGGCGCCCCGGCCTTTGGGCGGTTATTTTTGGGCGCGGCTCTGTCCGCGGCCTATTTTTTGCACACGGAGGTGCCTCGGGAAGTCTCACGCCATTCCTAGTCCGGCGGACGAAGTTGTCCAGCCCCACTCCCCAAGGCTATAGCCCGCCCGTTTTTGTGGCCCTTTTCCGCTGGACGAACTTTGCTCGCCGGCGTTCGTGTGGTTATTTTTTGGTGCGGCTGCGCCCGCGGCCTATTTTTGCCACAAGGAGGCACCTCGCAAAGTCTCGCGCCATTCCGAGTCCGGCGGACGAAGTGGGCCAGCCCCACCCCGCAAGGCTATAGCCCACGCATTTTTGTGGTCTTTTTCCGCTGGACGAACTTGGCGCCCCGGCGATTGGGCGGTTATGTTTTGGCGCGGCTATGCCCGCGGCCTATTTTTGGAACACGGAGGCAACTCGCAAAGTCTCGCGCCATTCCTAGTCCGGCGGACGAAGTTGTCCAGCCCCACTCCCCAAGGCTATAGCCTGCCCGTTTTTGTGGCCCTTTTCCGCTGGACGAACTTTGCTCGCCGGCGTTCGTGCGGTTATTTTTTAGTGCGGCTGCGCCCGCGGCCTATTTTTGGCACAAGGAGGCACCTCGCAAAGTCTCGCGCCATTCTGAGTCCGGCGGACGAAGTTGGCCAGCCCCCAAAGCTATAGCCCACCCGTTTTTGTGGCCTTTTTCCGCTGGACGAACTTGGCGCCCCAGCCTTCGGGCAGTTATTTTTGGGCGCGGCTGTGCCCGTGGCCTATTGTTGGTAGACGGAGGTGCCTCGCAAAGTCTCGCATCATTCCGAGTCCGGCGGACGAAGTTGGCCAGCCCTACCCCCCAAGGCTATAGCCCACCTGTTTTTGTGGCCTTTTTCCGCTGGACGAACTTGGCGCCCCGGCCTTCGGGCGGTTATTTTTGAGCGCTGCTGTACCCGCGGCCTATTTTTGGCGCACGGAGGTGCCTCGCAAAGTCTCTCGCCATTCCGAGTCCGGTGGAAGAAGTTGGCCAGCCCCACCCCCCAAGGCTATAGCCCACCCGTTTTTGTGGCCTTTTTCCGCTGGACGAACTTGGCGCCCCGGCCTTCGGGTGGTTATTTTTGGGCGCGGCTGTGCCCGTGTCCTATTTTTGGCACACGGAGGTGCCTCGCAAAGTCCCGCGCCATTCCAAGTCCGGCGGACGAAATTGGCCAGCCCCACCCCCCAAGGCTATAGCCCACCCGTTTTTGTGGCCTTTTTCCGCTGGACGAACTTGGCGCCCCGGCCTTCGGGCTGTTATTTCTGGGCGCGGTTGTGCCCGTGTCCTATTTTTGGCACACGGAGGTGCCTCGCAAAGTCTCGCATCATTCCGAGTCCGGCGGACGAAGTCGGCCAGCCCCACCCCCCTAGGCTATAGCCCACCCGTTTTTGTGGCCTTTTTCCGCTGGACGAACTTGACGCCCCGGCCTTCGGGCAGTTATTTTTGGGTGCGGCTGTACCCGCGGCCTATTTTTGGCACATGGAGACACCTCGCAAAGTCTCGCGCCATTCCGAGTCCGGCGGACAAAGTTTGCCAGCCCCACCCCCCAAGGCTATAGCCCGCCTGTTTCTGTGGGCTTTTTCCGCTGGACGAACTAAGCGCCCCGGCCTTCGGGCGGTTATTTTTGGGCGTGGCTATGCCCGCGGCCTATTTTTGGCACACGGAGGTGCCTTGCAAAGTCTCGCGCCATTCCAAGTCTGGCGGACGAAGTTGGCAAGCCCCACCCCCCAAGGCTATAGCCCACCCGTTTTTGTGGCCTTTTTCCGCTGGACGAACTTGGCGCCCCGGCCTTTGGGCGGTTATTTTTGGACCCGGCTGTGCCCGTGGCCTATTTTTGGCACAGGTAGGTGCCTCACAAAGTCTCCCACCATTCCGAGTCCGGCGGACGAAGTTGGCCAGCCCCACCCCCCAAGGCTATAGCCCACCCGTTTTTGTGGCCTTTTTCCGCTGGACGAACATGGCGCCCCGGCCTTCGGGCGGTTATTTTTTGGCGCGGCTGTGCCCGCGGCTTATTTTTGGCACACGGAGGCGCCTAGCAAAATCTCGTACCATTCCTTGTCCGGCGGACGAAGTTGGCCAGCCCCACCCCCCAAGGCTATAGCCCACCCGTTTTTGTGGCCTTCTTCCGCTGGACGAATTTGGTGCCCCGGCCTTCGGGCGGTTATTTTTTGGCGCTGTTGTACCCACGGCCTTTTTTTGGCACATGGAGGTGCCTCGCAAAGTCTCGCGCCATTCGGAGTCCGGCGGACGAAGTCGGCAAGCCCCACCCCCGAAAGCTATAGCCCACCCGTTTTTGTGGCCTTTTTCCGCTGGACGAACTTGGCGCCCCGGCCTTCGGGCGGTTATTTTTTGGCGCTGTTGTACCCGCGGCCTATTTTTGGCACATGGAGGTGCCTCGCAAAGTCTCGTGCCATTCCGAGTCCGGCGGATGAAGTTGGCCAGCCCCACCCTGCAAGGCTATAGCCCACACTTTTTTGTGGCCTTTTTCCGCTGGACGAACTTGGGGCCCCGGCCTTTGGGCGCGGCTATGCCCGCAGCCTATTTTTGGTACACGGAGGCGCCTCACAAAGTCTTGCACCATTCCTAGTCCGGCGGACGAAGTTGGCCAGCCCCATCCCCCAAGGCTATAGCCCGCCCGTTTTTGTGGCCTTTTTCCGCTGGACGAACTTGGCACGCCGGCCTTCGTGCGGTTATTTTTGGGCGCGGCTGTGCACGCGGCCTATTTTTGGCACATGGAGGCGCCTCACAACGTCTCACACCATTCTGAGTCTGGCGGACGAAGTAGGCCAGCCGCACCCCCCAAGGCTATAGCCCACCCGTTTTTGTGGCCTTTTTCCGCTGGACGAACTTGGCGCCCCGGCCTTCAGGCGGTTATTTTTGGGCGCGGCTGTGTCCGTGGCCTATTTTTGGCACACTGAGATGCCTCGTAAAGTCTCGCGCCATTCCGAGTCCGGCGGACGAAGTTTTCAAGCCCCACCCCCAAAGGCTATAGCCTACCCGTTTTTGTGGCCTTTTTCCGCTGGACGAACTTGGCGACACGGCCTTCGGGCTGTTATTTTTTGGTGCGGCTGTGCCTGCGTCCTATTTTTGGCACACGGAGACGCCTCGCAAAGTCTTGCGCCATTCCGAGTCCGGCCGACTACGTCGGCCCGCCTCACCCCCTAAGGCTATAGCCCACCCGTTTTTGCGGCCTTTTTCCGCTGGATGAACTTGCCGACCCGGCCTTCGGGCTGTTTTTTTTGGGAGTGGCTGTGCCCGCGGCCTATTTTTCCCAGACGGAGGTGCCTCGTAGAGTCCCGTGCCATTCCGAGTCCGGCGGACGAAGTTGGCCAGGCCCACCCCCCAAGGCTATAGCCCACCCGTTTTTGTGGCCTTTTTCCGCTGGACGAACTTGGCGCCCCGGTCTTCGGGTGGTTATTTTTTAACGCGGCTGTGCCCGCGGCCTATTTTTGGCACACGGAGGTCGCTCGCAAAGTCTCGCCCCATTCCGAGTCCGACGGACGAACTTGGCCAGCCCCACCCCCCAAGGTTATAGCCCACCCGTTTTTGTGGCCTTTTTCCGCTGGACGAACTTGGCGCCCCGTCCTTCGGGCAGTTATTTTTGGGAACGGCTGTGCACGCGGCCTATTTTTGGCACACGGAGGCCACTCGCAAAGTCTCGCCCCATTCTGAGTCCGACGGACGAACTTGGCCAGCCCCACCCCCCAAGGCTATAGCCCACCCGTTTTAGTGGCCTTTTTCCGCTGGACGAACTTGGCGCCCCGGCCTTCGGGCGGTTATTTTTCGGCGCGGCTGCGCCCGTGGCCTATTTTTGGCACACGGAGTCACCTCGCAAGGCCTCGCGCCATTCCGAGTCCGGCGGATGAACTTGGCCAGCCCCGCCCCCCAAGGCTATAGCCCACCCGTTTTTGTGGTCTTTTTCCGCTGGACGAACTTGGGGACCCGGCCTTCGGGCGGTTATTTTTGGGCGCGGCTGAGCCCTGTTTTTGGCACACGGAGGCTGCTCGAAAAGTCTCGCCCGATTCAGAGTCCGGCGGACGAACTTGGCCATCCCCACCCCCCAAGGCTGTAGCCCACCCGTTTTTGTGGTCTTTTTCCGCTGGACGAACTTTGCGCCCCAGCCTTCGGGTGGTTATTTTTGGGCGCGGCTGCACCCGCGGCATATTTTTGGCACACGGAGACCGCTCTCAAAGTCTTGCCGCATTCCGAGTCCGGCGGACGAACTTGGACAGCCCCACCCCCCAAGGCTATAGCACACCCGTTTTTGTGGCCTTTTTCCGCTGGATGAACTTGGCGCCACGGCCTTCGGGCGGTTATTTTTGGGCGCGGCCGTGCTCGCGGCCTATTTTTAGCACACGGAGGCCGCTCGCAAAGTCTCATCCCATTCCGAATCCGGCGGACGAACTTGGCCAACCCACCCCCCAAGGCTATAGCCCACCCGTTTTTGTGGCCTTTTTCCGCTGGACGAACTTGGCGCCCCGGCCTTCAGGCGGTTATTTTTGGGCGCGGCAGTACCCGCGGCCTATTTTCGGCCCAGGGAGGCCGCTCGCAAAGTTTCATCCCATTCTAAGTCCGGAAAACGAACTTGGCCAGCCCCACCCCCCAAGGCTATAGCCCACCCGTTTCTGTGGACATTTTCCGCTGGACGAACTTGCCTCCCTGCCTTCGGGTGGTTATTTTTGGGAGCGGCTTTGCCCGAAGCCTATTTTTGGCACACGGAGGCCACTCGCAAAGTCTCGCCCCATTCTGAGTCCGACGGACGAACTTGGCAAGCCCCACCCCCCAAGGCTATAGCCCACCTGTTTTAGTGGCCTTTTTCCGCTGGACGAACTCGGCGCCCCAGCCTTCGGGTGGTTATTTTTGGGTACGGCTGCGCCCGCGGCCTATTTTTTGCACACGGAGGCTGCTCACAAAGTCTCATCCCATTCTGAGTCCGGCGGACCAACTTGGCCAGCCCCACCCCCCAAGGCTATAGCCCACCCGTTTTTGTGGTCTTTTCCCGCTGGATGAACTTGGGGACCCGGCCTTCGGGCAGTTATTTTTGGGCGCGGCTGAGCCAATAGCCTATTTTTGGCACTCGGAGGCTGTTCGAAAAGTCTCGCTCGATTCCGAGTCCGGCGGACGAAGTTGGCCAGCCCCACCCCCCAAGGCTGTAGCCCACCCGTTTTTGTGGTCTTTTTCCGCTGGACGAACTTTGCGCCCCAGCCATCGGGTGGTTATTCTTCGGCGCGGCTGCGCCCGCGGTATATTTTTGGCACACGGAGACCACTCTCAAAGTCTCGCCGCATTCCGAGTCCGGCGGACGAACTTGGCCAGCCCCACCCCCCAAGGCTATAGCCCACCCGTTTTTGTGGCCATTTTCCGCTGGACGAACTTGGCGCCCCGGCCTTCGGACAGCTATTTTTGGGCGCAGATTTTCCCACAGCCTATGCTTGGCACATGGAGGCCCCTCGCAATGTCTCACGGCATTCCGAGTCTGGCGGACGAAGTGGGCCAGCCCCACCCCCCAAGGCTATAGCCCACCTGTTTTTGTGGTCTTTTTCCGCTGGACGAACTTGGCGCCCAGGACTTCGGGTGTTTATTTTTAGGCACGGCTGTGTCCGCGGCCTATTTTTGGCACACGGAGGCCACTCGCAAAGTCTCACCCCATTCCAAGTCCGGCGGACGAACTTGGCCAGCCCCACCCCCCAAGGCTGTAGCCCACCCGTTTTTGTGGCCATTTTCCGCTGGACGAACTTCGCGCCCCGGCCTTCGGATAGCTATTTTTGGTCACGGCTGTGCCCGCATCCTATTTTTTGCACAAGGAGGCTGCTCGCAATGTCTCGCCCGATTCCGAGTCCGGCATACGAATTTGGCCAGCCCCACCCCCCAAGGCTATAGCCCACCCGTTTTTGTGGTCTTTTTCCTCTGGACGAACTTTGCGCCCCGGCCTTCGGGTGGTTATTTTTGGGCGCGGCTGTGCCCGCGGCATATTTTTAGCACACGGAGACCAATCTCAAAGTCTCACCCCATTCCGAGCCCGGCGGACAAACTTGGCCAGCCCCACCCCCCAAGGCTGTAGCCCACCCGTTTTTGTGGCCATTTTCCGCCGGACGAACTTGGCGTCCCGGCCTTCGGACAGCTATTTTTGGGCACGGCTGTGACCGCATCCTATTTTTTGCACACGGAGGCTGCTCGCAATGTCTCGCCCGATTCCGAGTCCGGCGTACGAATTTGGCCAGCCCCACCCCCCAAGGCTATAGCCCACCCGTTTTTGTGGTCTTTTTCCTCTGGACGAACTTTGCGCCCCGGCCTTCGGGTGGTTATTTTTGCGCGCGGCTGTGCCCGCGGCATATTTTTAGCACACGGAGACCGATCTCAACGTCTCACCCCATTCCGAGTCCGGCGGACAAACTTGGCCAGCCCCACCCCCCAAGGCTATAGCCCACCCCTTTTTGCGGCCTTTTTCCGCTGGACAAACTTGGCGCCCCGGCCTTCGGGCGGTTATTTTTGGGTACGGCTGAGCCCATAGCCTATTTTTGACACACGGAGGGCGCTCGCAAAGTGTCGCCCCATTCCAAGTCCGGCGGACGAACTTGGCCAGCACCACCCCCCAAGGCTATAGCCCACCCGTTTTTGTGGCCTTTTTGCGCTGGACGAACTTGGCGCCCCGGCCTTCAGGCGGTTATTTTTGGGGGCAGCTGTGCCCGTGGCCTATTTTTAGCACACGGAGTCTGCTCGCAAAGTCTTGTCCCATTCCGAGTCCGGCGGACGAACGTGGCCAGCCCCACCCCCCAAGGCTATAGCCCACCCGTTTTTGTGGCCTTTTTCCGCTGGACGAACTTGGCACCCCGGCCTTCGGGCGGTTATTTTTGGGCGCGGCTGTGCCCGCGGCCTATTTTTGGTACATGGAGGCCGCTCGTTAAGTCTCCCCCCATTCCAAGTCCGGCGGACGAATTTGGCCAGCCCCACCCCCCAAGGCTATAGCCCACCCGTTTTTGTGCTCTTTTTCCGCTGGGCGAACTTGGCGCCCCGGCCTTCGGACAGCTATTTTTGGGCACGGCTGTGCCCGCATCCTATTTTTAGTACACGGAGGCTGCTCGCAATGTCTCACCCGATTCCGAGTCCGGCGTACGAATTTGGCCAGCCCCACCCCCCAAGGCTATAGCCCACCCGTTTTTGTGGTCTTTTTCCTCTGGACGAACTTTGCGCCCCGGTCTTCGGGTGGTTATTTTTGGGCGCGTCTGTGCCCGCGGCATATTTTTGGCACACGTAGACCGCTCTCAAAGTCTCGCCCCATTCCGAGTCCGGCGGACAAACTTGGCCAGCCCCACCCCCCAAGGCTATAGCCCACCCGTTTTTGTGGCCTTTTTCCGCTGGACAAACTTGGCGCCCCGGGCTTCGGGCGGTTATTTTTGGACAAGGCTGTGTCCGTGGCCTAATTTTGGCACACGGAGGCCGCTCGCAAAGTCTCGACCCATTCCGAGTCCGGTGGACAAACTTGGCCAGCCCACCCCCCAAGGCTATAGCCCACCTATTTCGGGCGGTTATTTTTGGGTGCGGCTGTGCCCGCAGCCTATTTTTGGCACACGGAGGCCGCTTGCAACATCTCATCCCATTCTGAGTCCGGCAGGCGAACTTGGCCAGCCCCACCCCCCAAGGCTATATCCCACCCATTTTTGTTGCCTTTTTCCGTTGGACGAATTTGGCGCCCCGGCCTTCAGGTGATTTTTTTTTGGGCGCGGCTGTGCCCACGGCCAATTTTTGGCATACGGAGGCCACTCACAAAGTCTCGTCCCATTCTGAGTCCGGGGGACAAACTTGGCGGGCTCCACCCCCCAAGGCTATAGCCCACCCGTTTTTGTGGCCTTTTTCCACTGGACGAACTTGGCGCCCTGGCCTTCGGGCGGTTATTTTTGTACGCAGCTGTTCCCACGGCCTATTTTTGTCACACGTAGGCCGTTCGCAAAGTCTCGCCCCATTCCGAGTCCGGCGGACGAACTTGGCCTGCCCCACCCCCCATGGCTATAGCCCACCCGTTTTTGTGGCCTTTTCCCGCTGGACGAACTTGTCGCCCCGGCCTTCGGGCGGTTATTTTTGGGCGCGGCTGTGTCCGCGGACTACTTTTGGCACACGGAGCCCGCTCGCAAAGTCTCGCCCCATTCCGAGTCCGGCGGACGAACTTGGCCAGCCCCACCCCCCAATGCTATAGCACACCCGTTTTTGTGGCTTTTTTCCGCTGGACGAACTTGGGGCCCCGGCCTTCGGGCGATTATTTTTGGGCGCGGCTGCGTCCGCGGCCTATGTTTGGCACACGGAGGCACCTCGCAAAGTCCCACGGCATTCCAAGTCCGGCGGACGAAGTTGGCCAGCCCCACCCGCCAAGGCTATAGCCACCCGTTTTTGTGGCCTTTTTCCGCTGGACGAACTTGGCGCCCCGGCCATTGGGTGGTTATTTTTGGGCGCGGCTTTGTCCGCGGCCTATTTTTGGCACACGGAGGCCACTCGCAAAGTCTCACCCCATTCCAAGTCCGGCGGACGAACTTGGCCAGCCCCACCCCCCAAGGCTGTAGCCCACCCGTTTTTGTGGCCATTTTCCGCTGGACGAACTTCGCGCCCCGGCCTTCGGACAGCTATTTTTGGTCACGGCTGTGCCCGCATCCTATTTTTTGCACAAGGAGGCTGCTCGCAATGTCTCGCCCGATTCCGAGTCCGGCGTACGAATTTGGCCAGCCCCACCCCCCAAGGCTATAGCCCACCCGTTTTTGTGGTCTTTTTCCTCTGGACGAACTTTGCGCCCCGGCCTTCGGGTGGTTATTTTTGGGCGCGGCTGTGCCCGCGGCATATTTTTAGTACACGGAGACCAATCTCAAAGTCTCACCCCATTCCGAGCCCGGCGGACAAACTTGGCCAGCCCCACCCCCCAAGGCTGTAGCCCACCCGTTTTTGTGGCCATTTTCCGCCGGACGAACTTGGCGCCCCGGCCTTCGGACAGCTATTTTTGGGCACGGCTGTGACCGCATCCTATTTTTTGCACACGGAGGCTGCTCGCAATGTCTCGCCCGATTCCGAGTCCGGCGTACGAATTTGGCCAGCCCCACCCCCCAAGGCTATAGCCCACCCGTTTTTGTGGTCTTTTTCCTCTGGACGAACTTTGCGCCCCGGCCTTCGGGTGGTTATTTTTGCGCGCGGCTGTGCCCGCGGCATATTTTTAGCACACGGAGACCGATCTCAACGTCTCACCCCATTCCGAGTCCGGCGGACAAACTTGGCCAGCCCCACCCCCCAAGGCTATAGCCCACCCCTTTTTGCGGCCTTTTTCCGCTGGACAAACTTGGCGCCCCGGCCTTCGGGCGGTTATTTTTGGGTACGGCTGAGCCCATAGCCTATTTTTGGCACACGGAGGGCGCTCGCAAAGTGTCGCCCCATTCCAAGTCCGGCGGACGAACTTGGCCAGCACCACCCCCCAAGGCTATAGCCCACCCGTTTTTGTGGCCTTTTTCCGCTGGACGAACTTGGCGCCCCGGCCTTCAGGCGGTTATTTTTGGGGGCAGCTGTGCCCGTGGCCTATTTTTAGCACACGGAGTCTGCTCGCAAAGTCTTGTCCCATTCCGAGTCCGGCGGACGAACGTGGCCAGCCCCACCCCCCAAGGCTATAGCCCACCCGTTTTTGTGGCCTTTTTCCGCTGGACGAACTTGGCACCCCGGCCTTCGGGCGGTTATTTTTGGGCGCGGCTGTGCCCGCGGCCTATTTTTGGTACATGGAGGCCGCTCGTTAAGTCTCCCCCCATTCCAAGTCCGGCGGACGAATTTGGCCAGCCCCACCCCCCAAGGCTATAGCCCACCCGTTTTTGTGCTCTTTTTCCGCTGGGCGAACTTGGCGCCCCGGCCTTCGGACAGCTATTTTTGGGCACGGCTGTGCCCGCATCCTATTTTTAGCACACGGAGGCTGCTCGCAATGTCTCACCCGATTCCGAGTCCGGCGTACGAATTTGGCCAGCCCCACCCCCCAAGGCTATAGCCCACCCGTTTTTGTGGTCTTTCTCCTCTGGACGAACTTTGCGCCCCGGTCTTCGGGTGGTTATTTTTGGGCGCGTCTGTGCCCGCGGCATATTTTTGGTACACGTAGACCGCTCTCAAAGTCTCGCCCCATTCCGAGTCCGGCGGACAAACTTGGCCAGCCTCACCCCCCAAGGCTATAGCCCACCCGTTTTTGTGGCCTTTTTCCGCTGGACAAACTTGGCGCCCCGGGCTTCGGGCGGTTATTTTTGGACAAGGCTGTGTCCGTGGCCTAATTTTGGCACACGGAGGCCGCTCGCAAAGTCTCGACCCATTCCGAGTCCGGTGGACAAACTTGGCCAGCCCACCCCCCAAGGCTATAGCCCACCTGTTTCGGGCGGTTATTTTTGGGTGCGGCTGTGCCCGCAGCCTATTTTTGGCACACGGAGGCCGCTTGCAACATCTCATCCCATTCTGAGTCCGGCAGGCGAACTTGGCCAGCCCCACCCCCCAAGGCTATATCCCACCCATTTTTGTTGCCTTTTTCCGTTGGACGAATTTGGCGCCCCGGCCTTCAGGTGATTTTTTTTTGGGCGCGGCTGTGCCCACGGCCAATTTTTGGCATACGGAGGCCACTCACAAAGTCTCGTCCCATTCTGAGTCCGGGGGACAAACTTGGCGGGCTCCACCCCCCAAGGCTATAGCCCACCCGTTTTTGTGGCCTTTTTCCACTGGACGAACTTGGCGCCCTGGCCTTCGGGCGGTTATTTTTGTACGCAGCTGTTCCCACGGCCTATTTTTGTCACACGTAGGCCGTTCGCAAAGTCTCGCCCCATTCCGAGTCCGGCGGACGAACTTGGCCTGCCCCACCCCCCATGGCTATAGCCCACCCGTTTTTGTGGCCTTTTCCCGCTGGACGAACTTGTCGCCCCGGCCTTCGGGCGGTTATTTTTGGGCGCGGCTGTGTCCGCGGACTACTTTTGGCACACGGAGCCCGCTCGCAAAGTCTCGCCCCATTCCGAGTCCGGCGGACGAACTTGGCCAGCCCCACCCCCCAATGCTATAGCACACCCGTTTTTGTGGCTTTTTTCCGCTGGACGAACTTGGGGCCCCGGCCTTCGGGCGATTATTTTTGGGCGCGGCTGCGTCCGCGGCCTATGTTTGGCACACGGAGGCACCTCGCAAAGTCCCACGGCATTCCAAGTCCGGCGGACGAAGTTGGCCAGCCCCACCCGCCAAGGCTATAGCCACCCGTTTTTGTGGCCTTTTTCCGCTGGACGAACTTGGCGCCCCGGCCATTGGGTGGTTATTTTTGGGCGCGGCTTTGTCCGCGGCCTATTTTTGGCACACGGAGGCCCCTCCAAAAGTCTCGCACCATTCCGAGTTCGGCGGACGAAGTTGGCCAGCCCCACCCCCCAAGGCTATAGCCCACCCATTTTTGTGGCCTTATTGCGCTGGACGAACGTGGCGCCCCGGCCTTCGGGCGGTTATTTTTGGGCGCGGCTTTGTCCGCAGCCTATTTTTGGCACACGGAGGCCCCTCGCAAAGTCTCGCGCCATTCCGAGTCCGGCGGACGAAGTTGGCCAGCCCCACCCCCCAAGGCTATAGCCCACCCGTTTTTGTGGCCTTTTTCCGCTGGACGAACTTGGCACCCCGGCCTTCGGGCGGTTATTTTTGGGCGCGGCTGTGCCCGCGGCCTATTTTTGGTACGTGGAGGCCGCTCGTTAAGTCTCACCCCATTCCAAGTCCGGCGGACGAACTTGGCCAGCACCACCCCCCAAGGCTATAGCCCACCCGTTTTTGTGGCGTTTTTCCGCTGGACGAACTTGGCACCCCGGCCTTCGGGCGGTTATTTTTGGGCGTGGCTGTGCCCGCGGCCTATTTTTGGTACATGGAGGCCGCTCGTTAAGTCTCACCCCATTCCAAGTCCGACGGACGAACTTGGCCAGCCCCACCCCCCAAGGCTGTAGCCCACCCGTTTTTGTGGCCATTTTCCGCTGGACGAACTTCGCGCCCCGGCCTTCGGACAGCTATTTTTGGTCACGGCTGTGCCCGCATCCTATTTTTTGCACACGGAGGCTGCTCGCAATGTCTCGCCCGATTCCGAGTCCGGCGTACGAATTTGGCCAGCCCCACCCCCCAAGGCTATAGCCCACCCGTTTTTGTGGTCTTTTTCCTCTGGACGAACTTTGCGCCCCGGCCTTCGGGTGGTTATTTTTGCGCGCGGCTGTGCCCGCGGCATATTTTTAGCACACGGAGACCGATCTCAACGTCTCACCCCATTCCGAGTCCGGCGGACGAATGTGGCCAGCCCCACCCCCCAAGGCTATAGCCCACCCGTTTTTGTGGCCTTTTTCCGCTGGACGAACTTGGCACCCCGGCCTTCGGGCGGTTATTTTTGGGCGCGGCTGTGCCCGCGGCCTATTTTTGGTACATGGAGGCCGCTCGTTAAGTCTCACCCCATTCCAAGTCCGGCGGACGAACTTGGCCAGCACCACCCCCCAAGGCTATAGCCCACCCGTTTTTGTGGCCTTTTTCCGCTGGACGAACTTGGCACCCCGGCCTTCGGGCGGTTATTTTTGGGCGTGGCTGTGCCCGCGGCCTATTTTTAGTACATGGAGGCCGCTCGTTAAGTCTCACCCCATTCCAAGTCCGACGGACGAACTTGGCCAGCCCCACCCCCCAAGGCTGTAGCCCACCCGTTTTTGTGGCCATTTTCCGCCGGACGAACTTCGCGCCCCGGCCTTCGGACAGCTATTTTTGGTCACGGCTGTGCCCGCATCCTATTTTTTGCACACGGAGGCTGCTCGCAATGTCTCGCCCGATTCCGAGTCCGGCGTTCGAATTTGGCCAGCCCCACCCCCCAAGGCTATAGCCCACCCGTTTTTGTGGTCTTTTTCCTCTGGACGAACTTTGCGCCCCGGCCTTCGGGTGGTTATTTTTGCGCGCGGCTGTGCCCGCGGCATATTTTTAGCACACGGAGACCGATCTCAACGTCTCACCCCATTCCGAGTCCGGCGGACGAATGTGGCCAGCCCCACCCCCCAAGGCTGTAGCCCACCCGTTTTTGTGGCCTTTTTCCGCTGGACGAACTTGGCACCCCGGCCTTCGGGCGATTATTTTTGGGCGCGGCTGCGTCCGCGGCCTATGTTTGGCACACGGAGGCACCTCGCAAAGTCCCACGGCATTCCGAGTCCGGCGGACGAAGTTGGCCAGCCCCACCCGCCAAGGCTATAGCCCACCCGTTTTTGTGGCCTTTTTCGGCTGGACGAACTTGGCGCCCCGGCCATTGGGTGGTTATTTTTGGGCGCGGCTTTGTCCGCGGCCTATTTTTGGCACACGGAGGCCCCTCCAAAAGTCTCGCGCCATTCCGGGTCCGGCGGACGAAGTTGGCCAGCCCCACACCCCAAGGCTATAGCCCACCCATTTTTGTGGCCTTATTGCGCTGGACGAACGTGGCGCCCCGGCCTTCGGGCGGTTATTTTTGGGTGCGGCTTTGTCCGCAGCCTATTTTTGGCACACGGAGGCCCCTCGCAAAGTCTCGCGCCATTCCGAGTCCGGCGGACGAAGTTGGCCAGCCCCACCCCCCAAGGCTATAGCCCACCCGTTTTTGTGGCCTATTTCCGCTGGACGAACTTGGCGCCCCGGCCTTCGGGATGTTATTTTTGGGCGCGGCTTTGACCGCGGCCTATTTTTGGCACACGGAGGCCCTTCGCAAAGTCTCGCGGCATTCCGAGTCCGGCGGACGAAGTTGGCCAGCCCCACCCCCCAAGGCTATAGCCCACCCGTTTTTGTGGCCTTTTTGTGCTGGACGAACTTGGCGCCCCGGCCTTCGGGAGGTTAGTTTTGGGCGCGGCATTGCCCGCAGCCTATGTTTGGCACACGGAGGCCCCTCGCAAAGTCTCGCGCCATTCCGAGTCCGGCGGACGAAGTTGGCCAGCCCCACCCCCCAAGGCTATAGCCCACCCGTTTTTGTGGCCTTTTTCCGCTGGACGAACTTGGCGCCCCGGCCTTCGGGAGGTTAGTTTTGGGCGCGGCATTGCCCGCAGCCTATGTTTGGCACACGGAGGCCCCTCGCAAAGTCTCGCGCCATTCCGAGTCCGGCGGACGAAGTTGGCCAGCCCCACCCCCCAAGGCTATAGCCCACCCGTTTTTGTGGCCTTTTTCCGCTGGACGAACTTGGCGCCCTGGCCTTCGGGATGTTATTTTTGGGCGCGGCTTTGTCCGCGGCCTATGTTTGGCACACGGAGGCACCTCGCAAAGTCCCACGGCATTCCAAGTCCGGCGGACGAAGTTGGCCAGCCCCACCCGCCAAGGCTATAGCCACCCGTTTTTGTGGCCTTTTTCCGCTGGACGAACTTGGCGCACCGGCCATTGGGTGGTTATTTTTTGGCGCGGCTTTGTCCGCGGCCTATTTTTGGCACACGGAGGCCCCTCCAAAAGTCTCGCACCATTCCGAGTTCGGCGGACGAAGTTGGCCAGCCCCACCCCCCAAGGCTATAGCCCACCCATTTTTGTGGCCTTATTGCGCTGGACGAACGTGGCGCCCCGGCCTTCGGGCGGTTATTTTTGGGCGCGGCTTTGTCCGCAGCCTATTTTTGGCACACGGAGGCCCCTCGCAAAGTCTCGCGCCATTCCGAGTCCGGCGGACGAAGTTGGCCAGCCCCACCCCCCAAGGCTATAGCCCACCCGTTTTTGTGGCCTTTTTCCGCTGGACGAACTTGGCACCCCGGCCTTCGGGCGGTTATTTTTGGGCGCGGCTGTGCCCGCGGCCTATTTTTGGTACATGGAGGCCGCTCGTTAAGTCTCACCCCATTCCAAGTCCGGCGGACGAACTTGGCCAGCACCACCCCCCAAGGCTATAGCCCACCCGTTTTTGTGGCGTTTTTCCGCTGGACGAACTTGGCACCCCGGCCTTCGGGCGGTTATTTTTGGGCGTGGCTGTGCCCGCGGCCTATTTTTGGTACATGGAGGCCGCTCGTTAAGTCTCACCCCATTCCAGTCCGACGGACGAACTTGGCCAGCCCCACCCCCCAAGGCTGTAGCCCACCCGTTTTTGTGGCCATTTTCCGCTGGACGAACTTCGCGCCCCGGCCTTCGGACAGCTATTTTTGGTCACGGCTGTGCCCGCATCCTATTTTTTGCACACGGAGGCTGCTCGCAATGTGTCGCCCGATTCCGAGTCCGGCGTACGAATTTGGCCAGCCCCACCCCCCAAGGCTATAGCCCACCCGTTTTTGTGGTCTTTTTCCTCTGGACGAACTTTGCGCCCCGGCCATTGGGTGGTTATTTTTGGGCGCGGCTTTGTCCGCGGCCTATTTTTGGCACACGGAGGCCCCTCCAAAAGTCTCGCGCCATTCCGAGTCCGGCGGACGAAGTTGGCCAGCCCCACACCCCAAGGCTATAGCCCACCCATTTTTGTGGCCTTATTGCGCTGGACGAACGTGGCGCCCCGGTCTTCGGGCGGTTATTTTTGGGTGCGGCTTTGTCCGCAGCCTATTTTTGGCACACGGAGGCCCCTCGCAAAGTCTCGCGCCATTCCGAGTCCGGCGGACGAAGTTGGCCAGCCCCACCCCCCAAGGCTATAGCCCACCCGTTTTTGTGGCCTTTTTCCGCTGGACGAACTTGGCGCCCCGGCCTTCGGGATGTTATTTTTGGGCGCGGCTTTGACCGCGGCCTATTTTTGGCACACGGAGGCCCCTCGCAAAGTCTCGCGGCATTCCGAGTCCGGCGGACGAAGTTGGCCAGCCCCACCCCCCAAGGCTATAGCCCACCCGTTTTTGTGGCCTTTTTGTGCTGGACGAACTTGGCGCCCCGGCCTTCGGGCGGTTAATTATGGGCGCGGCTTACCCCGCGGCCTATGTTTGGCACACGGAGGCCCCTCGTAAAGTCTCGCGGCATTCCGAGTCCGACGGACGAAGTCGGCCAGCCCCACCCCCCAACGCTATAGCCCACCCGTTTTTGTGGCCTTTTTGCGCTGGACGAACTTGGCGTCCCGGCCTTCGGGAGGTTAGTTTTGGGCGCGGCATTGCCCGCAGCCTATGTTTGGCACACGGAGGCCCCTCGCAAAGTCTCGCGCCATTCCGAGTCCGGCGGACGAAGTTGGCCAGCCCCACCCCCCAAGGCTATAGCCCACCCGTTTTTGTGGCCTTTTTCCGCTGGACGAACTTGGCGCCCCGGCCTTCGGGATGTTATTTTTGGGCGCGGCTTTGACCGCGGCCTATTTTTGGCACACGGAGGCCCCTCGCAAAGTCTCGCGGCATTCCGAGTCCGGCGGACGAAGTTGGCCAGCCCCACCCCCCAAGGCTATAGCCCACCCGTTTTTGTGGCCTTTTTGTGCTGGACGAACTTGGCGCCCCGGCCTTCGGGCGGTTAATTATGGGCGCGGCTTACCCCGCGGCCTATGTTTGGCACACGGAGGCCCCTCGTAAAGTCTCGCGGCATTCCGAGTCCGGCGGACGAAGTCGGCCAGCGCCACCCCCCAAGGCTATAGCCCACCCGTTTTTGTGGCCTTTTTGCGCTGGACGAACTTGGCGTCCCGGCCTTCGGGAGGTTAGTTTTGGGCGCGGCATTGCCCGCAGCCTATGTTTGGCACACGGAGGCTGCTTGTAAAGTCGTGCGGCGTTCCGAGCCCGACGGACGAAGTCGGCCAGCCCCACCCCCCAAGGCTATAGCCCACCCGTTTTTGTGGCCTTTTGCGCTGGACGAACTTGGCGCCCCGGTCTTCGGGCGGTTATTTTTGGCCGCGGCTTTGCCCATGGCCTATGTTTGGCACACGGAGGCCCCTCGCAAAGTCCCACGGCATTCCGAGTCCGGAAGACGAAGTTGGCCAGCCCCACCCCCCAAGGCTATAGCCCACCCGTTTTTGTGGCTTTTTTGCGCTGGACGAACTTGGCGCCCCGGCCTTCGGGCGGTTTTTTTTGGGCGCGGCATTGCCCGCGGCCTATGTTTGGCACACGGAGGCCCCTCGGAAAGTCTCGCGGCATTCCTAGTCCGGCGGACGATGTTGGCCAGCCCCACCCCCCAAGGCTATAGCCCACCCGTTTTTGTGGCCTTTTTCCGCTGGACGAACTTGGCGCCCCGGCCTTCGGGCGGTTATTTTTGGGGGCGGCTGTGTCCGCGGACTATTTTTGGCACACGGAGGCCACTCGCAAAGTCTCGCGCCATTCCGAGTCCGGCGGACAAACTTGGCCAGCCCCACCCCCCAAGGCTATAGCCCACCCGTTTTTGTGGCCTTTTTGCGCTGGACGAACTTGGCGCCCCGGCCTTCGGGCGGTTATTTTTGAGCGCGGCTTTGCCCGCGGCCTATTTTTTGCACACGGAGGCCCCTCGTAAAGTCTCGCGGCATTCCGAGTCCGGCGGACGAAGTTGGCCAGCCCCACCCCCCAAGGCTATAGCCCACCCGTATTTGTGGCCTTTTTGCGCTGGACGAACTTGGCGCCCCGGCCTTCGGGCGGTTATTTTTGGCCGCGACTTTGCCCACGGCCTATGTTTGGCACACGGAGGCCCCTCGCAAAGTCCCACGGCATTCCGAGTCCGGCGGAGGAAGTTGGCCAGCCCCACCCCCCAAGGCTATAGCCCACCCGTTTTTGTGGCCTTTTTCCGCCGGACGAACTTGGCGCCCCGGCCATCGGGCGGTTATTTTTGGGCGCGGCTTTGCCCGCGGCCTATTTTTGGCAGACGGAGGCCCCTCGCAAAGTCTCGCGGCATTCCGAGTCCGGCGGACGAAGTTGGCCAGCCCCACCCCCCAAGGCTATAACCCACCCGTTTTTGTGGCCTTTTTCCGCTGGGCGAACTTGGCGCCCCGGCCTTCGGGCAGTAATTTTTGGGCGCGGCTTTGCCCGCGGACTATGTTTGGCACACGGAGGCCCCTCGCAAATTCTTACGGTATTCCGAGTCCAGCGGACGAAGTTGGCAAGCCGCACCCCCCTAGGCTATTGCCCACCCGATTTTGTGGCCTTTTTCCGCTGGACGAAATTGGCGCCCCGGCCTTCGGGCTGTTATTTTTCGGCACGGCTTTTCCCGCGGCCTATTTTTGGCAAACAAAGGCCCCTCGCAAAGTCTCGCGGCATTCCGAGTCCGGCGGACGAAGTTGGCCAGCCCCACCCCCCAAGGCTATAGCCCACCCGTTTTTGTGGCCTTTTTGCGCTGGACGAACTTGGCGCCCCGGCCTTCGGGCCGTTATTTTTAGGTGAGGCTCTGCTCGTGGCCTATGTTTGGCACACGGAGGCCCGTCGGAAAGTCTCACGGCATTCCAAGTCCGGCGGACGAAATTGGCCAGCCCCACCCCCCAAGGCTATAGCCCACCCGTTTTTGTGGCCTTTTTCCGCTGGACGAACTTTGCGCCCCGGCCTTCGGGCGGTTATTTTTAGGCGCGGCTTTGCCCGTGGCCTATTTTTGGCACACGGAGGCCCCTCGCAAAGTCTCGCGGCATTCCGAGTCCGGCGGACGAAGGTGGCCAGCCCCACCCCCGAAGGCTATAGTCCACCAGTTTTTGTGGCCTTTTTGCGCTGGACGAACTTGGCGCCCCGGCCTTCGGGCGGTTATTTTTGGGCGCGGCTTTGCCCGCAACCTATGTTTGGCACACGGAGGCCCCTCGCAAAGTCTTGCGGCATTGCGAGTCCGGCGGATGATGTTGGCCAGCCCCACCCCCCAAGGCTATAGCCCACCCGTTTTTGTGGCCTTTTTGCGCTGGACGAACTTGGCGTCCCGGCCTTCGGGCAGTTATTTTTGGGCGCGGCTTTGCCCGCGGCCTATTTTTGGCACACAAAGGCCCCTCGCAAAGTCTCGCGGCATTCCGAGTCCGGCGGACGAAGTTGGACAGCCCCACCCTCCAAGGCTATAGCCCACCCGTTTTTGTGGCCTTTTTCCGCTGGACGATTTTGCGCCCCGGCCTTCGGGCGGTTATTTTTGGGCGCAGATTTGCCCGCGGCCTATTTTTGGCAGACGGAGGCCCCTCGCAAAGTCTCGCGGCATTCCGAGTCCGGCGGACGAAGTTGGCCAGCCCCACCCCCCAAGGCTATAGCCCACCCGTTTTTGTGACCTTTTTCCGCAGGACGAACTTGGCGCCCCGGCCTTCGGGCGGTTATTTTTGGGCGCGGCTTAGCCCGCGGCCTATTTTTGGCACACGGAGGCCCCTCGCAAAGTCTCGCGGCATTCCGAGTCCGGCGGACGAAGGTGGCCAGCCCCACCCCCGAAGGCTATAGTCCACCAGTTTTTGTGGCCTTTTTGCGCTGGACGAACTTGGCGCCCCGGCCTTCGGGCGGTTATTTTTGGGCGCAGCTTCGTACGCGGCCTGTTTTTGGCACACGGAGGCCCCTCACAAAGTCTCACGGCATTCCGAGTCCGGCGGACGAAGTTGGCCAGCCCCACCCCCCAAGGCTATAGCCCACCCGTTTTTGTGGCCTTTTTGCGCTGGACGAACTTGGCGCCCCGGCCTTCGGGCGGTTATTTTTGGGCGCGGCTTTGCCCGCAACCTATGTTTGGCACACGGAGGCCCCTCGCAAAGTCTCGCGGCATTGCGAGTCCGGCGGACGAAGTTGGCCAGCCCCACCCCCCGAGGCTATAGCCCACCCGTTTTTGTGGCCTTTTTCCGCTGGACGAAATTTGTGCCCCGGCCTTCGGGCGGTTAGTTTTAGGCGTGGCTTTGCCCGTGGCCTATTTTTGGCACACGGAGGCCCCTCGCAAAGTCTCGCGGCATTCCGAGTCCGGCGGACGAAGGTGGCCAGCCCCACCCCCGAAGGCTATAGTCCACCAGTTTTTGTGGCCTTTTTGCGCTGGACGAACTTGGCGCCCCGGCCTTCGGGCGGTTATTTTTGGGCGCGGCTGCGTCCGTGGCCGGTTTTTGGCACACGGAGGCCCCTCGCAAAGTCTCACGGCATTCCGAGTCTGGCGGACGAAGTTGGCCAGCCCCACCCCCCAAGGCTATAGCCCACCCGTTTTTGTGGCCTTTTTGCGCTGGACGAACTTGGCGTCCCGGCCTTCGGGCAGTTATTTTTGGGCGCGGCTTTGTCCGCGGCCTATTTTTGGCACACAAAGGCCCCTCGCAAAGTCTCGCGGCATTCCGAGTCCGGCGGACGAAGTTAGACAGCCCCACCCTCCAAGGCTATAGCCCACCCGTTTTTGTGGCCATTTTGCGCTGGATGAACTTGGCGCCCCGGCCTTCGGGCTGTTATTTTTGGGCGCGGCTTTGACTGCGGCCTAGTTTTGGCACACGGAGGCCCCTCGCAAAGTCTCACAGCATTCCGAGTCTGGCGGACGAAGTGGGCCAGCCCCACCCCCCAAGGCTATAGCCCACCCGTTTTTGTGGCCTTTTTGCGCTGGACGAACTTGGCGCCCCGGCCTTCGGGCGGTTATTTTTGGGCGCGGTTTTGCCTGCAGCCTATGTTTGGCACACGGAGGCCCCTCGTAAAGTCTCGCGGCATTCCGAGTCCGGCGGATGATGTTGGCCAGCCCCACCCCCCAAGGCTATAGCCCACCCGTTTTTGTGGCCTTTTTCCGCTGGACGAACTTTGCGCCCCGGCCTTCGGGCGGTTATTTTTAGGCGCGGCTTTGCCCGTGGCCTATTTTTGGCACACGGAGGCCCCTCGCAAAGTCTCGCGGCATTCCGAGTCCGGCGGACGAAGGTGGCCAGCCCCACCCCCGAAGGCTATAGTCCACCAGTTTTTGTGGCCTTTTTGCGCTGGACGAACTTGGCGCCCCGGCCTTCGGGCGGTTATTTTTGGGCGCGGCTGCGTCTGTGGCCGGTTTTTGGCACACGGAGGCCCCTCGCAAAGTCTCACGGCATTCCGAGTCTGGCGGACGAAGTTGGCCAGCCCCACCCCCCAAGGCTATAGCCCACCCGTTTTTGTGGCCTTTTTGCGCTGGACGAACTTGGCGTCCCAGCCTTCGGGCAGTTATTTTTGGGCGCGGCTTTGTCCGCGGCCTATTTTTGGCACACAAAGGCCCCTCGCAAAGTCTCGCGGCATTCCGAGTCCGGCGGACGAAGTTGGACAGCCCCACCCTCCAAGGCTATAGCCCACCCGTTTTTGTGGCCATTTTGCGCTGGATGAACTTGGCGCCCCGGCCTTCGGGCTGTTATTTTTGGGCGCGGCTTTGACTGCGGCCTAGTTTTGGCACACGGAGGCCCCTCGCAAAGTCTCACAGCATTTCGAGTCTGGCGGACGAAGTGGGCCAGCCCCACCCCCCAAGGCTATAGCCCACCCGTTTTTGTGGCCTTTTTGCGCTGGACGAACTTGGCGCCCCGGCCTTCGGGCGGTTATTTTTGGGCGCGGTTTTGCCTGCAGCCTATGTTTGGCACACGGAGGCCCCTCGTAAAGTCCCGCGGCATTCCGAGTCCGGCGGATGATGTTGGCCAGCCCCACCCCCCAAGGCTATAGCCCACCCGTTTTTGTGGCCTTTTTCCGCTGGACGAACTTTGCGCCCCGGCCTTCGGGCGGTTATTTTTAGGCGCGGCTTTGCCCGTGGCCTATTTTTGGCACACGGAGGCCCCTCGCATAGTCTCGCGGCATTCCGAGTCCGGCGGACGAAGGTGGCCAGCCCCACCCCCGCAAGGCTATAGCCCACCCGTTTTTGTGGCCTTTTTGCGCTGGACGACCTTGGCGCCCCGACCTTCGGACGGTTATTTTTGGGCGCGGCTTTGCCCGCGGCCTATTTTTTGCACACGGAGGCCCCTCGGAAAGTCTCGCGGCATTCCGAGTCCGGCGGACGAAGTTGGCCAGCCCCACCCCCCAACGCTATAGCCCACCCGTTTTTGTGGCCTTTTTCCGCTGGATGAACTTGGCGCCCCGGCCTTCGGGCGGTTATTTTTGGGCGCGGCTTTGCCCGCGGCCTATTTTTGGCACACAAAGGCCCCTCACAAAGTCTCGCGGCATTCCGAGTCCGGCGGACGGAGTTGGCCAGCCCCACCCTCCAAGGCTATAGCCCACCCGTTTTTGTGGCCTTTTTGCGCTGGATGAACTTGGCGCCCCGGCCTTCGGGCGGTTATTTTTGGGCGCGGCTTAGTCCGCGGCCTATTTTTGGCACACGGAGGCCCCTCGCAAAGTCTCGCGGCATTCCGAGTCCGGCGGACGAAGTCGGCCAGCCCCACCCCCCAAGGCTATAGTCCACCCGTTTTTGTGGGCTTTTTGCGCTGGACGAACTTGGCGTCCCGGCCTTCGGGCAGTTATTTTTGGGCGCGGCTTTGACTGCGGCCTATTTTTGGCACACGGAGGCCCCTCGCAAAATCTCAGAGCATTCCGAGTCCGGCGGACGAAGTTGGCCAGCCCACCCCCCAAGGCTATAGTCCACCCGTTTTTGTGGCCTTTTTGCGCTGGACGAACTTGGCGTCCCGGGCTTTGGGCAGTTATTTTTGGGCGCGGCTTTGACTGCGGCCTATTTTTAGCACACGGAGGCCCCTCGCAACGTCTCGCGGCATTCCGAGTCCGGCGGACGAAGCTGGCCAGCCCCACCCCCAAAAGGCTATAGCCCACCCGTTTTTGTGGCCTTTTTGCGCTGGACGAACTTGGCGCCCCGGCCTTCGGGCGGTTATTTTTGGGCGCGGATTTGACTGCGGCCTATTTTCTACACACGGAGGCCCCTCGCAAAGTGTCCCGGCATTCCGAGTCCGGTGGACGAAGTAGGCCAGCCCCACCCCCCAAGGCTATAGCCCACCCGTTTTTGTGGCCTTTTTGCGCTGGACGAACTTGGCGCCCCGGCCTTCGGGCGGTTATTTTTGGGTGCGGCTTTGCCCGCGGCCTATTTTTGGCACACGGAGGCCCCTCGCAAAGACTCGCGGCATTCCGAGTCCGGCGGACGAAGTTGGCCAGCCCCACCCGCCAAGCCTATAGCCCACCCGTTTTTGTGGCATTTTTGCGCTGGACGAATTTGGCGCCCCAGCCTTCGGGCTGTTATTTTTGGGCGCGGCTTTGCCCGCGGCCTATGTTTGGCACACGGAGGCCACTCGTAAAGTCTCGCGGCATTCCGAGTCCGGCAGACGAAGTTGGCCAGCCCCACCCCGCAAGGCTATAGCCCTCCCGTTTTTGTAGCCTTTTTCCGCTGGACGAACTTGGCGCCCCGGCCTACGGGCGGTTATTATTGGGCGCGGCTTTGGCCGCGGCCTATGTTTGTCACACGGAGGCCACTCGCAAGGTCTCGCGGCATTCCGAGTCCGGCAGACGAAGTTGGCCAGCCCCACCCCCCAAGGCTATAGCCCTCCCGTTTTTGTGGCCTTTTTCCGCTGGACGAACTTGGCGCCCCGGCCTTCGGGCGGTTATTTTTGGGCGCGGCTTAGTCCGCGGCCTATTTTTGGCACACGGAGGCCCCTCGCAAAGTCTCGCGGCATTCCGAGTCCAGCGGACGATGTTGGCCAGCCCCACCCCCCAAGGCTATAGTCCACCCGTTTTTGTGGCCTTTTTGCGCTGGACGAACTTGGCGTCCCGGCCTTCGGGCTGTTATTTTAGGGTGCGGCATTGACTGCGGCCTATTTTTGGCACACGGAGGCCCCTCGCAAAGTCTCACAGCATTCCGAGTCCGGCGGACGAAGTTGGACAGCCCCACCCCCCAAGGCTATAGCCCACCCGTTTTTGTGGCCTTTTTGCGCTGGAAGAACTTGGCGCCCCGGCCTTCGGGCAGTTATTTTTGGGTGCGGCTTTGCCCGCGGCCTATGTTTGGTACACGGAGGCCCCTCGCAAAGTCTCACGGCATTCCGAGTCCGGCGGACGAAGTTGGCCAGCCCCACCCCGCTAGGCTATAGCCCACCCGATTTTGTGGCCTTTTTCCGCTGGACGAACTTGGCGCCCCGGCCTTCAGGCGGTTATTTTTCGGCACGGCTTTGCCCACTGCCTATTTTTGGCACACAGAGGCCCCTCGCAAAGTCTCGCGGCATTCCGAGTCCGGCGGACGAAGTTGGCCAGCCCCACCCCCAGAAGGCTATAGCCCACCCGTTTTTGTGGCCTTTTTTGCGCTGGACGAACTTGGCGCCCCGGCCTTCGGGCGGTTATTTTTGGGCGCGGCTTTGACTGCGGCCTATTTTTGGCACGCGGAGGCCCCTCGCAAAGTCTCGCGGCATTCCGAGTCCGGCGGACGAAGGTGGCCAGCCCCACCCCGCAAGGCTATAGCCCACCCGTTTTTGTGGCCTTTTTGCGCTGGACGACCTTGGCGCCCCGGCCTTCGGACGGTTATTTTTGGGCGCGGCTTTGCCCGTAGCCTATTTTTTGCACACGGAGGCCCCTCGTAAAGTCTCGCAGCATTCCGAGTCCGGCGGACGAAGTTGGCCAGCCCCACCCCCCAACGCTATAGCCCACCCGTTTTTGTGGCCTTTTTCCGCTGGATGAACTTGGCGCCCCGGCCTTCGGGCGGTTATTTTTGGGCGCGGCTTAGTCCGCGGCCTATTTTTGGCACACGGAGGCCCCTCGCAAAGTCTCGCGGCATTCCGAGTCCAGCGGACGATGTTGGCCAGCCCCACCCCCCAAGGCTATAGTCCACCCGTTTTTGTGGCCTTTTTGCGCTGGACGAACTTGGCGTCCCGGCCTTCGGGCAGTTATTTTTGGGCGCGGCTTTGACTGCGGCCTATTTTTGGCACACGGAGGCCCCTCGCAAAGTCTCACAGCATTCCGAGTCCGGCGGACGAAGTTGGACAGCCCCACCCCCCAAGGCTATAGCCCACCCGTTTTTGTGGCCTTTTTGCGCTGGAAGAACTTGGCGCCCCGGCCTTCGGGCAGTTATTTTTGGGTGCGGCTTTGCCCGCGGCCTATGTTTGGCACACGGAGGCCCCTCGCAAAGTCTCACGGCATTCCGAGTCCGGCGGACGAAGTTGGCCAGCCCCACCCCGCTAGGCTATAGCCCACCCGATTTTGTGGCCTTTTTCCGCTGGACGAACTTGGCGCCCCGGCCTTCGGGCGGTTATTTTTGGGCACGGCTTTGCCCACTGCCTATTTTTGGCACACAGAGGCCCCTCGCAAAGTCTCGCGGCATTCCGAGTCCGGCGGACGAAGTTGGCCAGCCCCACCCCCAGAAGGCTATAGCCCACCCGTTTTTGTGGCCTTTTTTGCGCTGGACGAACTTGGCGCCCCGGCCTTCGGGCGGTTATTTTTGGGCGCGGCTTTGACTGCGGCCTATTTTTGGCACACGGAGGCCCCTCGCAAAGTCTCGTGGCATTCCGAGTCCGGCGGACGAAGGTGGCCAACCCCACCCCGCAAGGCTATAGCCCACCCGTTTTTGTGGCCTTTTTGCGCTGGACGACCTTGGCGCCCTGGCCTTCGGACGGTTATTTTTGGGCGCGGCTTTGCCCGTAGCCTATTTTTTGCACACGGAGGCCCCTCGGAAAGTCTCGCGGCATTCCGAGTCCGGCGGACGAAGTTGGCCAGCCCCACCCCCCAACGCTATAGCCCACCCGTTTTTGTGGCCTTTTTCCGCTGGATGAACTTGGCGCCCCGGCCTTCGGGCGGTTATTTTTGGGCGCGGCTTTGCCCGCGGCCTATTTTTGGCACACAAAGGCCCCTCACAAAGTCTCACGGCATTCCGAGTCCGGCGGACAGAGTTGGCCAGCCCCACCCTCCAAGGCTATAGCCCACCCGTTTTTGTGGCCTTTTTGCGCTGGATGAACTTGGCGCCCCGGCCTTCGGGCGGTTATTTTTGGGCGCGGCTTAGTCCGCGGCCTATTTTTGGCACACGGAGGCCCCTCACAAAGTCTCGCGGCATTCCGAGTCCGGCGGACGAAGTTGGCCAGCCCCACCCCCCGAGGCTATAGTCCACCCGTTTTTGTGCGCTTTTTGCGCTGGACGAACTTGGCGTCCCGGCCTTCGGGCAGTTATTTTTGGGCGCGGCTTTGACTGCGGCCTATTTTTGGCACACGGAGGCCCCTCGCAAAGTCTCACAGCATTCCGAGTCCGGCGGACGAAGTTGGCCAGCCCACCCCCCAAGGCTATAGTCCACCCGTTTTTGTGGCCTTTTTGCGCTGGACGAACTTGGCGTCCCGGGCTTTGGGCAGTTATTTTTGGGCGCGGCTTTGACTGCGGCCTATTTTTGGCACACGGAGGCCCCTCGCAAAGTCTCGCGGCATTCCGAGTCCGGCGGACGAAGCTGGCCAGCCCCACCCCCAAGGCTATAGCCCACCCGTTTTTGTGGCCTTTCTGCGCTGGACGAACTTGGCGCCCCGGCCTACGGGCGGTTATTATTGGGCGCGGCTTTGCCCGCGGCCTCTGTTTGGCACACAGAGGCCTCTCGTAAAGTCTCGTGGCATTCCGAGTCCGGCGGATGAAGTTGGCCAGAGCCACCCCCCAAGGCTATAGCCCACCCGTTTTTGTGGCCTTTTTCCGCTGGACGATTTTGCGCCCCGGCCTTCGGGCGGTTATTTTTGTGCGCAGATTTGCCCGCGGCCTATTTTTGGCAGACGGAGGCCCCTCGCAAAGTCTCGCGGCATTCCGAGTCCGGCGGACGAAGTTGGCCAGCCCCACCCCCCAAGGCTATAGCCCACCCGTTTTTGTGACCTTTTTCCGCAGGACGAACTTGGCGCCCCGGCCTTCGGGCGGTTATTTTTGGGCGCGGCTTAGCCCGCGGCCTATTTTTGGCACACGGAGGCCCCTCGCAAAGTCTCACGGCATTCCGAGTCCGGCGGGCGATGTTGGCCAGCCCCACCCCCAAGGCTATAGCCCACCCGTTTTTGTGGCCTTTTTCCGCTGGACGAACTTGGCGCCCCGGCCTACGGGCGGTTATTATTGGGCGCGGCTTTGCCCGCGGCCTCTATTTGGCACACGGAGGCCTCTCGTAAAGTCTCGTGGCATTCCGAGTCCGGCGGATGAAGTTGGCCAGAGCCACCCCCCAAGGCTATAGCCCACCCGTTTTTGTGGCCTTTTTGCGCTGGACGAACTTGGCGCCCCGGCCTTCGGGCGGTTATTTTTGGGCGCGGCTTTGCCCGCGGCCTATTTTTGGCACACGGAGGCCCCTCGCAAAGACTCGCGGCATTCCGAGTCCGGCGGACGAAGTTGGCCAGCCCGACCCCCCAAGCCTATAGCCCACCCGTTTTTGTGGCCTTTTTGCGCTGGACGAATTTGGCGCCCCAGCCTTCGGGCTATTATTTTTGGGCGCGGCTTTGTCCGCGGCCTATGTTTGGCACACGGAGGCCACTCGCAAAGTCTCGCGGCATTCCGAGTCCGGCGGACGAAGTTGGCCAGCCCCACCCCCCAAGCCTATAGCCCACCCGTTTTTGTGGCCTTTTTGCGCTGGACGAACTTGGCGCCCCGGCCTTCGGACGGTTATTTTTGGGCGCGGCTTTGTCCGCGGCCTATGTTTGGCACACGGAGGCCACTCACAAAGTCTCGCGGCATTCCGAGTCCGGCAGACGAAGTTGGCCAGCCCCACCCCCCAAGGCTATAGCCCTCCCGTTTTTGTGGCCTTTTTCCGCTGGACGAACTTGGCGCCCCGGCCTTCGGACGGTTATTTTTGGGCGCGGCTGAGCCCGCGGCCTATTTTTGGCACACGGAGGCCCCTCGCAAAGTCTCGCGGCATTCCGAGTCCAGTGCACGATGTTGGCCAGCCCCACCCCCCAAGGCTATAGCCCACCCGTTTTTGTGGCCTTTTTGCGCTGGACGAACTTGGCGCCCCGGCCTTCGGGCAGTTATTTTTGGGCGCGGCTTTGCCCGCGGCCTATGTTTGGCACACGGAGGCCCCTCGCAAAGTCTCGCGGCATTCCGAGTCCGGCGGACGAAGTTGGCCAGCCCCACCCCGCTAGGCTATAGCCCACCCGATTTTGTGGCCTTTTTCCGCTGGACGAACTTGGCGCCCCGGCCTTCGGGCGGTTATTTTTGGGCACGGCTTTGCCCACTGCCTATTTTTGGCACACAGAGGCCCCTCGCAAAGTCTCGCGGCATTCCGAGTCCGGCGGACGAAGTTGGCCAGCCCCACCCCCAAAAGGCTATAGCCTACCCGTTTTTGTGGCCTTTTTGCGCTGGACGAACTTGGCGCCCCGGCCTTCGGGCGGTTATTTTTGGGCGCGGCTTTGACTGCGGCCTATTTTTGGCACACGGAGGCCCCTCGCAAAGTCTCGCGGCATTCCGAGTCCGGTGGACGAAGTAGGCCAGCCCACCCCCCAAGGCTATAGCCCACCCGTTTTTGTGGCCTTTCTGCGCTGGACGAACTTGGCGCCCCGGCCTACGGGCGGTTATTATTGGGCGCGGCTTTGCCCGCGGCCTCTGTTTGGCACACGGAGGCCTCTCGTAAAGTCTCGTGGCATTCCGAGTCCGGCGGATGAAGTTGGCCAGAGCCACCCCCCAAGGCTATAGCCCACCCGTTTTTGTGGCCTTTTTCCGCTGGACGATTTTGCGCCCCGGCCTTCGGGCGGTTATTTTTGGGCGCAGATTTGCCCGCGGCCTATTTTTGGCAGACGGAGGCCCCTCGCAAAGTCTCGCGGCATTCCGAGTCCGGCGGACGAAGTTGGCCAGCCCCACCCCCCAAGGCTATAGCCCACCCGTTTTTGTGGCCTTTTTCCGCTGGACGAACTTGGCGCCCCGGCCTACGGGCGGTTATTAATGGGCGCGGCTTTGACTGCGGCCTATTTTTGGCACACGGAGGCCCCTCGCAAAGTCTCCCGGCATTCCGAGTCCGGTGGACGAAGTAGGCCAGCCCCACCCCCCAAGGCTATAGCCCACCCGTTTTTGTGGCCTTTCTGCGCTGGACGAACTTGGCGCCCCGGCCTACGGGCGGTTATTATTGGGCGCGGCTTTGCCCGCGGCCTCTGTTTGGCACACGGAGGCCTCTCGTAAAGTCTCGTGGCATTCCGAGTCCGGCGGATGAAGTTGGCCAGAGCCACCCCCCAAGGCTATAGCCCACCCGTTTTTGTGGCCTTTTTCCGCTGGACGATTTTGCGCCCCGGCCTTCGGGCGGTTATTTTTGGGCGCAGATTTGCCCGCGGCCTATTTTTGGCAGACGGAGGCCCCTCGCAAAGTCTCGCGGCATTCCGAGTCCGGCGGACGAAGTTGGCCAGCCCCACCCCCCAAGGCTATAGCCCACCCGTTTTTGTGACCTTTTTCCGCAGGACGAACTTGGCGCCCCGGCCTTCGGGCGGTTATTTTTGGGCGCGGCTTAGCCCGCGGCCTATTTTTGGCACACGGAGGCCCCTCGCAAAGTCTCGCGGCATTCCGAGTCCGGCGGGCGATGTTGGCCAGCCCCACCCCCAAGGCTATAGCCCACCCGTTTTTGTGGCCTTTTTCCGCTGGACGAACTTGGCGCCCCGGCCTACGGGCGGTTATTATTGGGCGCGGCTTTGCCCGCGGCCTCTGTTTGGCACACGGAGGCCTCTCGTAAAGTCTCGTGGCATTCCGAGTCCGGCGGATGAAGTTGGCCAGAGCCACCCCCCAAGGCTATAGCCCACCCGTTTTTGTGGCCTTTTTGCGCTGGACGAACTTGGCGCCCCGGCCTTCGGGCGGTTATTTTTGGGCGCGGCTTTGCCCGCGGCCTATTTTTGGCACACGGAGGCCCCTCGCAAAGTCTCGCGGCATTCCGAGTCCGGCGGGCGATGTTGGCCAGCCCCACCCCCAAGGCTATAGCCCACCCGTTTTTGTGGCCTTTTTCCGCGGGACGAACTTGGCGCCCCGGCCTACGGGCGGTTATTATTGGGCGCGGCTTTGCCCACGGCCTCTGTTTGGCACACGGAGGCCTCTCGTAAAGTCTCGTGGCATTCCGAGTCCGGCGGATGAAGTTGGCCAGAGCCACCCCCCAAGGCTATAGCCCACCCGTTTTTGTGGCCTTTTTGTGCTGGACGAACTTGGCGCCCCGGCCTTCGGGCGGTTATTTTTGGGCGCGGCTTTGCCCGCGGCCTATTTTTGGCACACGGAGGCCCCTCGCAAAGACTCGCGGCATTCCGAGTCCGGCGGACGAAGTTGGCCAGCCCGACCCCCCAAGCCTATAGCCCACCCGTTTTTGTGGCCTTTTTGCGCTGGACGAATTTGGCGCCCCAGCCTTCGGGCTATTATTTTTGGGCGCGGCTTTGTCCGCGGCCTATGTTTGGCACACGGAGGCCACTCGCAAAGTCTCGCGGCATTCCGAGTCCGGCGGACGAAGTTGGCCAGCCCCACCCCCCAAGCCTATAGCCCACCCGTTTTTGTGGCCTTTTTGCGCTGGACGAACTTGGCGCCCCGGCCTTCGGACGGTTATTTTTAGGCGCGGCTTTGTCCGCGGCCTATGTTTGGCACACGGAGGCCACTCACAAATTCTCGCGGCATTCCGAGTCCGGCAGACGAAGTTGGCCAGCCCCACCCCCCAAGGCTATAGCCCTCCCGTTTTTGTGGCCTTTTTCCGCTGGACGAACTTGGCGCCCCGGCCTTCGGACGGTTATTTTTGGGCGCGGCTGAGCCCGCGGCCTATTTTTGGCACACGGAGGCCCCACGCAAAGTCTCGCGGCATTCCGAGTCCAGTGGACGATGTTGGCCAGCCCCACCCCCCAAGGCTATAGCCCACCCGTTTTTGTGGCCTTTTTGCGCTGGAAGAACTTGGCGCCCCGGCCTTCGGGCAGTTATTTTTGGGCGCGGCTTTGCCCGCGGCCTATGTTTGGCACACGGAGGCCCCTCGCAAAGTCTCGCGGCATTCCGAGTCCGGCGGACGAAGTTGGCCAGCCCCACCCCGCTAGGCTATAGCCCACCCGATTTTGTGGCCTTTTTCCGCTGGACGAACTTGGCGCCCCGGCCTTCGGGCGGTTATTTTTGGGCACGGCTTTGCCCACTGCCTATTTTTGGCACACAGAGGCCCCTCGCAAAGTCTCGCGGCATTCCGAGTCCGGCGGACGAAGTTGGCCAGCCCCACCCCCAAAAGGCTATAGCCCACCCGTTTTTGTGGCCTTTTTGCGCTGGACGAAATTGGCGCCCCGGCCTTCGGGCGGTTATTTTTGGGCGCGGCTTTGACTGCGGCCTATTTTTGGCACACGGAGGCCCCTCGCAAAGTCTCGCGGCATTCCGAGTCCGGTGGACGAAGTAGGCAAGCCCACCCCCCAAGGCTATAGCCCACCCGTTTTTGTGTCCTTTTTGCGCTGGACGAACTTGGCGCCCCGGCCTTCGGGCGGTTATTTTTGGGCGTGGCTTAGCCCGCGGCCTATTTTTGGCACACGGAGGCCCCTCGCAAAGTCTCGCGGCATTCCGAGTCCGGCGGACGATGTTGGCCTGCCCCACCCCCAAGGCTATAGCCCACCCGTTTTTGTGGCCTTTTTCCGCTGGACGAACTTGGCGCCCCGGCCTACGGGCGGTTATTATTGGGCGCGGCTTTGCCCGCGGACTCTGTTTGGCACACGGAGTCCTCTCGTAAAGTCTCGTGGCATTCCGAGTCCGGCGGATGAAGTTGGCCAGAGCCACCCCCCAAGGCTATAGCCCACCCGTTTTTGTGGCCTTTTTCCGCTGGACGAACTTGGCGCCCCGGCCTACGGGCGGTTATTAATGGGCGCGGCTTTGACTGCGGCCTATTTTTGGCACACGGAGGCCCCTCGCAAAGTCTCCCGGCATTCCGAGTCCGGCGGGCGATGTTGGCCAGCCCCACCCCCAAGGCTATAGCCCACCCGTTTTTGTGGCCTTTCTGCGCTGGACGAACTTGCCGCCCCGTCCTTCGGGCGGTTATTTTTGGGCGCGGCTTTGCCGTGGCCTATATTTGGCACACGGAGGCCCCTCGAAAAGTCTCCCGGCATTCCGAGTCCGGCGGACGAAGTGGCCAGCCCCGCCCCCCAAGGCTATAGCCCACCCGTTTTTGTGGCCTTTTTGCGCTGGACGAACTTGGCGCCCCGGCCTTCGGGCGGTAATTTTTTGGCGCGGCTTTGCCCGCGGCCTATGTTTGGCACACGGAGGCCTCTCGCAAAGTGTCGCGGCATTCCGAGTCCGGCGGACGAAGTGGGCCAGCCCCCCCCCCCAAGGCTATAGCCCACCCCGTTTTTGTGGCCTTTTTGCACTGGACGAACTTGGCGCCCCGGCCTTCGGGCTGATATTTTGGGCGCGGCTTTGGCCGCGGCCTATGTTTGGCACACGGAGGCCCCTCGCAAAGTCTCGTGGCATCCGAGTCCGGCGGACGAAGTTGGCCAGCCCCACCCCCCAAGGCTATAGCTCACCCGTTTTTGTGGCCTTTTTGCACTGGACGAACTTGGCGCCCCAGCCTTCGGGCGGTTATTTTTGTGCGTGGCTTTGCCCGCGCCCTATGTTTGGCACACGGAGGCCACTCGCAAAGTCTCGCGGCATTCCGAGTCCGGCGGACAAAGTTGGCCAGCCCCACCCCCAAGGCTATAGCCCACCCATTTTTGTGGCCTTTTTGCACTGGACGAACTTGGCGCCCCAGCCTTCGGGCGGTTATTTTTGGGCGCCGGTTTGCCAGCGGCCTATGCTTTGGCACACGGAGGCCTCTCGCAAAGTGTCGCGGCATTCTGAGTCCGGCGGACGAAGTTGGCCAGCCCCACCCCCCAAGGCTATAGCCCACCCGTTTTTGTGGCCTTTTTGCGCTGGACAACTTGGCGCCCCCGACCTTCGGGCGGATATTTTTGAGCGCGGCATTGCCCGCGGCCTATGTTTGGCACACGGAGGCCCCTCGCAAAGTCTCGCGGCATTCCGAGTCCGGCGGACGAAGTTGGCCAGCCCCACCCCCCAAGCCTATAGCCCACCCGTTTTTGGGGCCAATTTGCGCTGGATGAATTTGGCGCCCCAGCCTTCGGGCGGTTATTTTTGTGCGCGGCTTTGCCCGCGGCCTATGTTTGGCACACGGAGGCCACTCGCAAAGTCTCGCGGCATTCCGAGTACGGCAGACGAAGTTGGCCAGCTCCACCACCCAAGGCTATAGCCCTCCCGTTTTTGTGGCCTTTTTCCGCTGGACGGACTTGGCGCCCCGGCCTTCGGCGATTATTTTTGGGCGCGGCTTAGCCCGCGGCCTATTTTTGGGCGCGGCTTAGCCCGCGGCCTATTTTTGGCACACGGAGGCCCTCGCAAAGTCTCGCGGCATTCCGAGTCAGGCGGATGATGTTGGCCAGCCCCACCCCTCAAGGCTATAGCCCACCCGTTTATGTTGCCTTTTTCTGCTGGACGAACTTGGCGCCCCGGCCTTCGGGCGGTTATTTTTGGGCGCGGCATTGCCCGCGGCCTATGTTTGGCACACGGAGGCCCCTCGGAAAGTCTCGCTGTATTCCGAGTCCGGCGGACGATGTTGGCCAGCCCCACCCCCCAAGGCTATAGCCCACCCGTTTTTGTGGCCTTTTTCCGCTGGACGAACTTGGCGCCCCGGCCTTCGGGCGGTTATTCTTGGCGCGGCTTTGCCCGCGGCCTATTTTTGGCGCACGGAGGCCCCTCCCAAAGTCTCGCGGCATTCCGATTCCGGCGGACCATGTTGGCCAGCCCCACCCCCCAAGGCTATAGCCCACCCGTTTTTGTGGCCTTTTTGCGCTGGACGAACTTGGCGCCCCGACCTTCGGGCGGATATTTTTGGGTGCGGCTTTGACCGCGGCCTATTTTTGGCACACGGAGGCCCCTCGCCAAAGGCTCGCGGCATTCCGAGTCCGGCGGACGAAGTTGGCCACCCCCACCCCCCAAGGCTATAGCCCACCCGTTTTTGTGGCCTTTTTGCGCTGGACGAAGTTGACGCCCCGACCTTCGGGCGGATATTTTTGGCGCGGCTTTGCCCGCGGC